>OZ038380.1:144679349-145911706 GCA_964036045.1 Eutreptiella sp. 'Long Island Sound 2002' | reverse complement strand
CTCAAAATGCGATTCCGAGGGCACCCACTCCACCCGCAACCCCCCACTTTTTGTGGTTTCCACCCCTCAGAATTGCCCAAACGGGCGCCTAGACCCCAATACCTAGGCCCACTAGGCCGCGGCAAGCTGCAAGCTCAAGCCCAAACAGGTGGGTGCCCCAATGGGTCAACAGGGTCCTGTAGGGCCAAAAAGATGACTTTTCTCAAAAATGATCCTACACCATGTGCGACGCTAAACCAAGTGTTTTTGGACCGTTTTGAGCTTGTGGTGGCCCATTTTGGTCCTCCGAAAATCCCAAAATAGCTTTGAAAATGGGCTGTTTTGGGACCAAAAATGGGGCAAAAAGGGGTCAAAACCGCATTTTTCCAAACCTCATCCTAGACCATTTGGGGTGCACAAACGGGTGAAATGAGGGCATTTGGAGCCGATTGTGGGGCATTTTGGCCCCTCGGAAGTCCAAAAAGCCTTGAAAGTGGGCCTCGTGGTGATGGGGTTCACTTGCGATCTGATTCCACTTTGTCAAGAGCCATCAATGTGTGAATCATTCTTGATGTCCCTCACCAGTCATAGCTGATGTTCCCTCCCCCACCAGCTCGGTCCCAATATTCAGTCTTGATTAGCCCTAGGGTTAGGGTCACCGAGCTGGTGGAACCAGTCTTGGTTTTATAACCTTTTTTAGTGTCTAGCGTGGACCTACCAGGTTTAGCAGCAAGCAAGCAAGCAACACGCGCGAAATGGGGAAAAATCAAAAGTCTGTTGTGGTGCTTTGGATTTGGTTGAAATTTTGGTGCATGATACCTATGGGTGTGAAGTACAACCACACAAAGTTTCAGCAAAAAACTCAACGGTGGCGGCCGGGAACAGGATTCGCAAGTGGCGGACCTCAGTTTCAAAAGCTGCAGTTCAGGGCCAAACACAGCCATTTTTGGCCCAAAAAAGCACTGTAACACATTCAAAACGGCCAAACGAAGGGAAGCGGTGGGTACACTGCACATGCAGCTTGACTTCCCCGTGTCAACGAGCTCTTTGCGGCCCTCTAACTCCATGATATGTCCCGGAAATGGCCCAAAAAGGCCCCCAGAAGCTCCAAATGCCGACAGCCACAAACCAAGAATAGGCCATATCTTTGGCTACATGGCTCAAAATGCGATTCCGAGGGCACCCACTCCACCCGCAACCCCCCACTTTTTGTGGTTTCCACCCCTCAGAATTGCCCAAACGGGCGCCTAGACCCCAATACCTAGGCCCACTAGGCCGCGGCAAGCTGCAAGCTCAAGCCCAAACAGGTGGGTGCCCCAATGGGTCAACAGGGTCTTGTAGGGCCAAAAAGATGACTTTTCTCAAAAATGATCCTACACCATGTGCGACGCTAAACCAAGTGTTTTTGGACCGTTTTGAGCTTGTGGTGGCCCATTTTGGTCCTCCGAAAATCCCAAAATAGCTTTGAAAATGGGCTGTTTTGGGACCAAAAATGGGGCAAAAAGGGGTCAGAACCGCATTTTTCCAAACCTCATCCTAGACCATTTGGGGTGCACAAACGGGTGAAATGAGGGCATTTGGAGCCGATTGTGGGGCATTTTGGCCCCTCGGAAGTCCAAAAAGCCTTGAAAGTGGGCCTCGTGGTGATGGGGTTCACTTGCGATCTGATTCCACTTTGTCAAGAGCCATCAATGTGTGAATCATTCTTGATGTCCCTCACCAGTCATAGCTGATGTTCCCTCCCCCACCAGCTCGGTCCCAATATTCAGTCTTGATTAGCCCTAGGGTTAGGGTCACCGAGCTGGTGGAACCAGTCTTGGTTTTATAACCTTTTTTAGTGTCTAGCGTGGACCTACCAGGTTTAGCAGCAAGCAAGCAAGCAACACGCGCGAAATGGGGAAAAATCAAAAGTCTGTTGTGGTGCTTTGGATTTGGTTGAAATTTTGGTGCATGATACCTATGGGTGTGAAGTACAACCACACAAAGTTTGAGCAAAAAACTCAACGGTGGCGGCCGGGAACAGGATTCGCAAGTGGCGGACCTCAGTTTCAAAAGCTGCAGTTCAGGGCCAAACACAGCCATTTTTGGCCCAAAAAAGCCCTGGAACACATTCAAAACGGCCAAACGAAGGGAAGCGGTGGGTACACTGCACATGCAGCTTGACTTCCCCGTGTCAACGAGCTCTTTGCGGCCCTCTAACTCCATGATATGTCCCGGAAATGGCCCAAAAAGGCCCCCAGAAGCTCCAAATGCCGACAGCCACAAACCAAGAATAGGCCATATCTTTGGCTACATGGCTCAAAATGCGATTCCGAGGGCACCCACTCCACCCGCAACCCCCCACTTTTTGTGGTTTCCACCCCTCAGAATTGCCCAAACGGGCGCCTAGACCCCAATACCTAGGCCCACTAGGCCGCGGCAAGCTGCAAGCTCAAGCCCAAACAGGTGGGTGCCCCAATGGGTCAACAGGGTCTTGTAGGGCCAAAAAGATGACTTTTCTCAAAAATGATCCTACACCATGTGCGACGCTAAACCAAGTGTTTTTGGACCGTTTTGAGCTTGTGGTGGCCCATTTTGGTCCTCCGAAAATCCCAAAATAGCTTTGAAAATGGGCTGTTTTGGGACCAAAAATGGGGCAAAAAGGGGTCAAAACCGCATTTTTCCAAACCTCATCCTAGACCATTTGGGGTGCACAAACGGGTGAAATGAGGGCATTTGGAGCCGATTGTGGGGCATTTTGGCCCCTCGGAAGTCCAAAAAGCCTTGAAAGTGGGCCTCGTGGTGATGGGGTTCACTTGCGATCTGATACCACTTTGTCAAGAGCCATCAATGTGTGAATCATTCTTGATGTCCCTCACCAGTCATAGCTGATGTTCCCTCCCCCACCAGCTCGGTCCCAATATTCAGTCTTGATTAGCCCTAGGGTTAGGGTCACCGAGCTGGTGGAACCAGTCTTGGTTTTATAACCTTTTTTAGTGTCTAGCGTGGACCTACCAGGTTTAGCAGCAAGCAAGCAAGCAACACGCGCGAAATGGGGAAAAATCAAAAGTCTGTTGTGGTGCTTTGGATTTGGTTGAAATTTTGGTGCATGATACCTATGGGTGTGAAGTACAACCACACAAAGTTTGAGCAAAAAACTCAACGGTGGCGGCCGGGAACAGGATTCGCAAGTGGCGGACCTCAGTTTCAAAAGCTGCAGTTCAGGGCCAAACACAGCCATTTTTGGCCCAAAAAAGCCCTGGAACACATTCAAAACGGCCAAACGAAGGGAAGCGGTGGGTACACTGCACATGCAGCTTGACTTCCCCGTGTCAACGAGCTCTTGGCGGCCCTCTAACTCCATGATATGTCCCGGAAATGGCCCAAAAAGGCCCCCCAGAAGCTCCAAATGCCGACAGCCACAAACCAAGAATAGGCCATATCTTTGGCTACATGGCTCAAAATGCGATTCCGAGGGCACCCACTCCACCCGCAACCCCCCACTTTTTGTGGTTTCCACCCTCAGAATTGCCCAAACGGGCGCCTAGACCCCAATACCTAGGCCCACTAGGCCGCGGCAAGCTGCAAGCTCAAGCCCAAACAGGTGGGTGCCCCAATGGGTCAACAGGGTCCTGTAGGGCCAAAAAGATGACTTTTCTCAAAAATGATCCTACACCATGTGCGACGCTAAACCAAGTGTTTTTGGACCGTTTTGAGCTTGTGGTGGCCCATTTTGGTCCTCCGAAAATCCCAAAATAGCTTTGAAAATGGGCTGTTTTGGGACCAAAAATGGGGCAAAAAGGGGTCAAAACCGCATTTTTCCAAACCTCATCCTAGACCATTTGGGGTGCACAAACGGGTGAAATGAGGGCATTTGGAGCCGATTGTGGGGCATTTTGGCCCCTCGGAAGTCCAAAAAGCCTTGAAAGTGGGCCTCGTGGTGATGGGGTTCACTTGCGATCTGATTCCACTTTGTCAAGAGCCATCAATGTGTGAATCATTCTTGATGTCCCTCACCAGTCATAGCTGATGTTCCCTCCCCCACCAGCTCGGTCCCAATATTCAGTCTTGATTAGCCCTAGGGTTAGGGTCACCGAGCTGGTGGAACCAGTCTTGGTTTTATAACCTTTTTTAGTGTCTAGCGTGGACCTACCAGGTTTAGCAGCAAGCAAGCAAGCAACACGCGCGAAATGGGGAAAAATCAAAAGTCTGTTGTGGTGCTTTGGATTTGGTTGAAATTTTGGTGCATGATACCTATGGGTGTGAAGTACAACCACACAAAGTTTGAGCAAAAAACTCAACGGTGGCGGCCGGGAACAGGATTCGCAAGTGGCGGACCTCAGTTTCAAAAGCTGCAGTTCAGGGCCAAACACAGCCATTTTTGGCCCAAAAAAGCACTGTAACACATTCAAAACGGCCAAACGAAGGGAAGCGGTGGGTACACTGCACATGCAGCTTGACTTCCCCGTGTCAACGAGCTCTTTGCGGCCCTCTAACTCCATGATATGTCCCGGAAATGGCCCAAAAAGGCCCCCAGAAGCTCCAAATGCCGACAGCCACAAACCAAGAATAGGCCATATCTTTGGCTACATGGCTCAAAATGCGATTCCGAGGGCACCCACTCCACCCGCAACCCCCCACTTTTTGTGGTTTCCACCCCTCAGAATTGCCCAAACGGGCGCCTAGACCCCAATACCTAGGCCCACTAGGCCGCGGCAAGCTGCAAGCTCAAGCCCAAACAGGTGGGTGCCCCAATGGGTCAACAGGGTCTTGTAGGGCCAAAAAGATGACTTTTCTCAAAAATGATCCTACACCATGTGCGACGCTAAACCAAGTGTTTTTGGACCGTTTTGAGCTTGTGGTGGCCCATTTTGGTTATCCGAAAATCCCAAAATAGCTTTGAAAATGGGCTGTTTTGGGACCAAAAATGGGGCAAAAAGGGGTCAAAACCGCATTTTTCCAAACCTCATCCTAGACCATTTGGGGTGCACAAACGGGTGAAATGAGGGCATTTGGAGCCGATTGTGGGGCATTTTGGCCCCTCGGAAGTCCAAAAAGCCTTGAAAGTGGGCCTCGTGGTGATGGGGTTCACTTGCGATCTGATTCCACTTTGTCAAGAGCCATCAATGTGTGAATCATTCTTGATGTCCCTCACCAGTCATAGCTGATGTTCCCTCCCCCACCAGCTCGGTCCCAATATTCAGTCTTGATTAGCCCTAGGGTTAGGGTCACCGAGCTGGTGGAACCAGTCTTGGTTTTATAACCTTTTTTAGTGTCTAGCGTGGACCTACCAGGTTTAGCAGCAAGCAAGCAAGCAACACGCGCGAAATGGGGAAAAATCAAAAGTCTGTTGTGGTGCTTTGGATTTGGTTGAAATTTTGGTGCATGATACCTATGGGTGTGAAGTACAACCACACAAAGTTTGAGCAAAAAACTCAACGGTGGCGGCCGGGAACAGGATTCGCAAGTGGCGGACCTCAGTTTCAAAAGCTGCAGTTCAGGGCCAAACACAGCCATTTTTGGCCCAAAAAAGCCCTGGAACACATTCAAAACGGCCAAACGAAGGGAAGCGGTGGGTACACTGCACATGCAGCTTGACTTCCCCGTGTCAACGAGCTCTTTGCGGCCCTCTAACTCCATGATATGTCCCGGAAATGGCCCAAAAAGGCCCCCAGAAGCTCCAAATGCCGACAGCCACAAACCAAGAATAGGCCATATCTTTGGCTACATGGCTCAAAATGCGATTCCGAGGGCACCCACTCCACCCGCAACCCCCCACTTTTTGTGGTTTCCACCCCTCAGAATTGCCCAAACGGGCGCCTAGACCCCAATACCTAGGCCCACTAGGCCGCGGCAAGCTGCAAGCTCAAGCCCAAACAGGTGGGTGCCCCAATGGGTCAACAGGGTCTTGTAGGGCCAAAAAGATGACTTTTCTCAAAAATGATCCTACACCATGTGCGACGCTAAACCAAGTGTTTTTGGACCGTTTTGAGCTTGTGGTGGCCCATTTTGGTCCTCCGAAAATCCCAAAATAGCTTTGAAAATGGGCTGTTTTGGGACCAAAAATGGGGCAAAAAGGGGTCAAAACCGCATTTTTCCAAACCTCATCCTAGACCATTTGGGGTGCACAAACGGGTGAAATGAGGGCATTTGGAGCCGATTGTGGGGCATTTTGGCCCCTCGGAAGTCCAAAAAGCCTTGAAAGTGGGCCTCGTGGTGATGGGGTTCACTTGCGATCTGATACCACTTTGTCAAGAGCCATCAATGTGTGAATCATTCTTGATGTCCCTCACCAGTCATAGCTGATGTTCCCTCCCCCACCAGCTCGGTCCCAATATTCAGTCTTGATTAGCCCTAGGGTTAGGGTCACCGAGCTGGTGGAACCAGTCTTGGTTTTATAACCTTTTTTAGTGTCTAGCGTGGACCTACCAGGTTTAGCAGCAAGCAAGCAAGCAACACGCGCGAAATGGGGAAAAATCAAAAGTCTGTTGTGGTGCTTTGGATTTGGTTGAAATTTTGGTGCATGATACCTATGGGTGTGAAGTACAACCACACAAAGTTTGAGCAAAAAACTCAACGGTGGCGGCCGGGAACAGGATTCGCAAGTGGCGGACCTCAGTTTCAAAAGCTGCAGTTCAGGGCCAAACACAGCCATTTTTGGCCCAAAAAAGCCCTGGAACACATTCAAAACGGCCAAACGAAGGGAAGCGGTGGGTACACTGCACATGCAGCTTGACTTCCCCGTGTCAACGAGCTCTTGGCGGCCCTCTAACTCCATGATATGTCCCGGAAATGGCCCAAAAAGGCCCCCAGAAGCTCCAAATGCCGACAGCCACAAACCAAGAATAGGCCATATCTTTGGCTACATGGCTCAAAATGCGATTCCGAGGGCACCCACTCCACCCGCAACCCCCCACTTTTTGTGGTTTCCACCCCTCAGAATTGCCCAAACGGGCGCCTAGACCCCAATACCTAGGCCCACTAGGCCGCGGCAAGCTGCAAGCTCAAGCCCAAACAGGTGGGTGCCCCAATGGGTCAACAGGGTCCTGTAGGGCCAAAAAGATGACTTTTCTCAAAAATGATCCTACACCATGTGCGACGCTAAACCAAGTGTTTTTGGACCGTTTTGAGCTTGTGGTGGCCCATTTTGGTCCTCCGAAAATCCCAAAATAGCTTTGAAAATGGGCTGTTTTGGGACCAAAAATGGGGCAAAAAGGGGTCAAAACCGCATTTTTCCAAACCTCATCCTAGACCATTTGGGGTGCACAAACGGGTGAAATGAGGGCATTTGGAGCCGATTGTGGGGCATTTTGGCCCCTCGGAAGTCCAAAAAGCCTTGAAAGTGGGCCTCGTGGTGATGGGGTTCACTTGCGATCTGATTCCACTTTGTCAAGAGCCATCAATGTGTGAATCATTCTTGATGTCCCTCACCAGTCATAGCTGATGTTCCCTCCCCCACCAGCTCGGTCCCAATATTCAGTCTTGATTAGCCCTAGGGTTAGGGTCACCGAGCTGGTGGAACCAGTCTTGGTTTTATAACCTTTTTTAGTGTCTAGCGTGGACCTACCAGGTTTAGCAGCAAGCAAGCAAGCAACACGCGCGAAATGGGGAAAAATCAAAAGTCTGTTGTGGTGCTTTGGATTTGGTTGAAATTTTGGTGCATGATACCTATGGGTGTGAAGTACAACCACACAAAGTTTGAGCAAAAAACTCAACGGTGGCGGCCGGGAACAGGATTCGCAAGTGGCGGACCTCAGTTTCAAAAGCTGCAGTTCAGGGCCAAACACAGCCATTTTTGGCCCAAAAAAGCACTGTAACACATTCAAAACGGGCCAAACGAAGGGAAGCGGTGGGTACACTGCACATGCAGCTTGACTTCCCCGTGTCAACGAGCTCTTTGCGGCCCTCTAACTCCATGATATGTCCCGGAAATGGCCCAAAAGGCCCCCAGAAGCTCCAAATGCCGACAGCCACAAACCAAGAATAGGCCATATCTTTGGCTACATGGCTCAAAATGCGATTCCGAGGGCACCCACTCCACCCGCAACCCCCCACTTTTTGTGGTTTCCACCCCTCAGAATTGCCCAAACGGGCGCCTAGACCCCAATACCTAGGCCCACTAGGCCGCGGCAAGCTGCAAGCTCAAGCCCAAACAGGTGGGTGCCCCAATGGGTCAACAGGGTCTTGTAGGGCCAAAAAGATGACTTTTCTCAAAAATGATCCTACACCATGTGCGACGCTAAACCAAGTGTTTTTGGACCGTTTTGAGCTTGTGGTGGCCCATTTTGGTCCTCCGAAAATCCCAAAATAGCTTTGAAAATGGGCTGTTTTGGGACCAAAAATGGGGCAAAAAGGGGTCAAAACCGCATTTTTCCAAACCTCATCCTAGACCATTTGGGGTGCACAAACGGGTGAAATGAGGGCATTTGGAGCCGATTGTGGGGCATTTTGGCCCCTCGGAAGTCCAAAAAGCCTTGAAAGTGGGCCTCGTGGTGATGGGGTTCACTTGCGATCTGATTCCACTTTGTCAAGAGCCATCAATGTGTGAATCATTCTTGATGTCCCTCACCAGTCATAGCTGATGTTCCCTCCCCCACCAGCTCGGTCCCAATATTCAGTCTTGATTAGCCCTAGGGTTAGGGTCACCGAGCTGGTGGAACCAGTCTTGGTTTTATAACCTTTTTTAGTGTCTAGCGTGGACCTACCAGGTTTAGCAGCAAGCAAGCAAGCAACACGCGCGAAATGGGGAAAAATCAAAAGTCTGTTGTGGTGCTTTGGATTTGGTTGAAATTTTGGTGCATGATACCTATGGGTGTGAAGTACAACCACACAAAGTTTGAGCAAAAAACTCAACGGTGGCGGCCGGGAACAGGATTCGCAAGTGGCGGACCTCAGTTTCAAAAGCTGCAGTTCAGGGCCAAACACAGCCATTTTTGGCCCAAAAAAGCCCTGGAACACATTCAAAACGGCCAAACGAAGGGAAGCGGTGGGTACACTGCACATGCAGCTTGACTTCCCCGTGTCAACGAGCTCTTTGCGGCCTCTAACTCCATGATATGTCCCGGAAATGGCCCAAAAAGGCCCCCAGAAGCTCCAAATGCCGACAGCCACAAACCAAGAATAGGCCATATCTTTGGCTACATGGCTCAAAATGCGATTCCGAGGGCACCCACTCCACCCGCAACCCCCCACTTTTTGTGGTTTCCACCCCTCAGAATTGCCCAAACGGGCGCCTAGACCCCAATACCTAGGCCCACTAGGCCGCGGCAAGCTGCAAGCTCAAGCCCAAACAGGTGGGTGCCCCAATGGGTCAACAGGGTCTTGTAGGGCCAAAAAGATGACTTTTCTCAAAAATGATCCTACACCATGTGCGACGCTAAACCAAGTGTTTTTGGACCGTTTTGAGCTTGTGGTGGCCCATTTTGGTCCTCCGAAAATCCCAAAATAGCTTTGAAAATGGGCTGTTTTGGGACCAAAAATGGGGCAAAAAGGGGTCAAAACCGCATTTTTCCAAACCTCATCCTAGACCATTTGGGGTGCACAAACGGGTGAAATGAGGGCATTTGGAGCCAATTGTGGGGCATTTTGGCCCCTCGGAAGTCCAAAAAGCCTTGAAAGTGGGCCTCGTGGTGATGGGGTTCACTTGCGATCTGATTCCACTTTGTCAAGAGCCATCAATGTGTGAATCATTCTTGATGTCCCTCACCAGTCATAGCTGATGTTCCCTCCCCCACCAGCTCGGTCCCAATATTCAGTCTTGATTAGCCCTAGGGTTAGGGTCACCGAGCTGGTGGAACCAGTCTTGGTTTTATAACCTTTTTTAGTGTCTAGCGTGGACCTACCAGGTTTAGCAGCAAGCAAGCAAGCAACACGCGCGAAATGGGGGAAAATCAAAAGTCTGTTGTGGTGCTTTGGATTTGGTTGAAATTTTGGTGCATGATACCTATGGGTGTGAAGTACAACCACACAAAGTTTGAGCAAAAAACTCAACGGTGGCGGCCGGGAACAGGATTCGCAAGTGGCGGACCTCAGTTTCAAAAGCTGCAGTTCAGGGCCAAACACAGCCATTTTTGGCCCAAAAAAGCCCTGGAACACATTCAAAACGGCCAAACGAAGGGAAGCGGTGGGTACACTGCACATGCAGCTTGACTTCCCCGTGTCAACGAGCTCTTTGCGGCCCTCTAAGTCCATGATATGTCCCGGAAATGGCCCAAAAAGGCCCCCAGAAGCTCCAAATGCCGACAGCCACAAACCAAGAATAGGCCATATCTTTGGCTACATGGCTCAAAATGCGATTCCGAGGGCACCCACTCCACCCGCAACCCCCCACTTTTTGTGGTTTCCACCCCTCAGAATTGCCCAAACGGGCGCCTAGACCCCAATACCTAGGCCCACTAGGCCGCGGCAAGCTGCAAGCTCAAGCCCAAACAGGTGGGTGCCCCAATGGGTCAACAGGGTCTTGTAGGGCCAAAAAGATGACTTTTCTCAAAAATGATCCTACACCATGTGCGACGCTAAACCAAGTGTTTTTGGACCGTTTTGAGCTTGTGGTGGCCCATTTTGGTCCTCCGAAAATCCCAAAATAGCTTTGAAAATGGGCTGTTTTGGGACCAAAAATGGGGCAAAAAGGGGTCAAAACCGCATTTTTCCAAACCTCATCCTAGACCATTTGGGGTGCACAAACGGGTGAAATGAGGGCATTTGGAGCCGATTGTGGGGCATTTTGGCCCCTCGGAAGTCCAAAAAGCCTTGAAAGTGGGCCTCGTGGTGATGGGGTTCACTTGCGATCTGATACCACTTTGTCAAGAGCCATCAATGTGTGAATCATTCTTGATGTCCCTCACCAGTCATAGCTGATGTTCCCTCCCCCACCAGCTCGGTCCCAATATTCAGTCTTGATTAGCCCTAGGGTTAGGGTCACCGAGCTGGTGGAACGAGTCTTGGTTTTATAACCTTTTTTAGTGTCTAGCGTGGACCTACCAGGTTTAGCAGCAAGCAAGCAAGCAACACGCGCGAAATGGGGAAAAATCAAAAGTCTGTTGTGGTGCTTTGGATTTGGTTGAAATTTTGGTGCATGATACCTATGGGTGTGAAGTACAACCACACAAAGTTTGAGCAAAAAACTCAACGGTGGCGGCCGGGAACAGGATTCGCAAGTGGCGGACCTCAGTTTCAAAAGCTGCAGTTCAGGCCCAAACACAGCCATTTTTGGCCCAAAAAAGCCCTGGAACACATTCAAAACGGCCAAACGAAGGGAAGCGGTGGGTACACTGCACATGCAGCTTGACTTCCCCGTGTCAACGAGCTCTTGGCGGCCCTCTAACTCCATGATATGTCCCGGAAATGGCCCAAAAAGGCCCCCAGAAGCTCCAAATGCCGACAGCCACAAACCAAGAATAGGCCATATCTTTGGCTACATGGCTCAAAATGCGATTCCGAGGGCACCCACTCCACCCGCAACCCCCCACTTTTTGTGGTTTCCACCCCTCAGAATTGCCCAAACGGGCGCCTAGACCCCAATACCTAGGCCCACTAGGCCGCGGCAAGCTGCAAGCTCAAGCCCAAACAGGTGGGTGCCCCAATGGGTCAACAGGGTCCTGTAGGGCCAAAAAGATGACTTTTCTCAAAAATGATCCTACACCATGTGCGACGCTAAAGCAAGTGTTTTGGGACCGTTTTGAGCTTGTGGTGGCCCATTTTGGTCCTCCGAAAATCCCAAAATAGCTTTGAAAATGGGCTGTTTTGGGACCAAAAATGGGGCAAAAAGCGGTCAAAACCGCATTTTTCCAAACCTCATCCTAGACCATTTGGGGTGCACAAACGGGTGAAATGAGGGCATTTGGAGCCAATTGTGGGGCATTTTGGCCCCTCGGAAGTCCAAAAAGCCTTGAAAGTGGGCCTCGTGGTGATGGGGTTCACTTGCGATCTGATTCCACTTTGTCAAGAGCCATCAATGTGTGAATCATTCTTGATGTCCCTCACCAGTCATAGCTGATGTTCCCTCCCCCACCAGCTCGGTCCCAATATTCAGTCTTGATTAGCCCTAGGGTTAGGGTCACCGAGCTGGTGGAACCAGTCTTGGTTTTATAACCTTTTTTAGTGTCCAGCGTGGACCTACCAGGTTTAGCAGCAAGCAAGCAAGCAACACGCGCGAAATGGGGAAAAATCAAAACTCTGTTGTGGTGCTTTGGATTTGGTTGAAATTTTGGTGCATGATACCTATGGGTGTGAAGTACAACCACACAAAGTTTCAGCAAAAAACTCAACGGTGGCGGCCGGGAACAGGATTCGCAAGTGGCGGACCTCAGTTTCAAAAGCTGCAGTTCAGGGCCAAACACAGCCATTTTTGGCCCAAAAAAGCCCTGGAACACATTCAAAACGGCCAAACGAAGGGAAGCGGTGGGTACACTGCACATGCAGCTTGACTTCCCCGTGTCAACGAGCTCTTTGCGGCCCTCTAACTCCATGATATGTCCCGGAAATGGCCCAAAAAGGCCCCCAGAAAATCCAAATGCCGACAGCCACAAACCAAGAATAGGCCATATCTTTGGCTACATGGCTCAAAATGCGATTCCGAGGGCACCCACTCCACCCGCAACCCCCCACTTTTTGTGGTTTCCACCCCTCAGAATTGCCCAAACGGGCGCCTAGACCCCAATACCTAGGCCCACTAGGCCGCGGCAAGCTGCAAGCTCAAGCCCAAACAGGTGGGTGCCCCAATGGGTCAACAGGGTCCTGTAGGGCCAAAAAGATGACTTTTCTCAAAAATGATCCTACACCATGTGCGACGCTAAACCAAGTGTTTTTGGACCGTTTTGAGCTTGTGGTGGCCCATTTTGGTCCTCCGAAAATCCCAAAATAGCTTTGAAAATGGGCTGTTTTGGGACCAAAAATGGGGCAAAAAGGGGTCAAAACCGCATTTTTCCAAACCTCATCCTAGACCATTTGGGGTGCACAAACGGGTGAAATGAGGGCATTTGGAGCCGATTGTGGGGCATTTTGGCCCCTCGGAAGTCCAAAAAGCCTTGAAAGTGGGCCTCGTGGTGATGGGGTTCACTTGCGAGCTGATTCCACTTTGTCAAGAGCCATCAATGTGTGAATCATTCTTGATGTCCCTCACCAGTCATAGCTGATGTTCCCTCCCCCACCAGCTCGGTCCCAATATTCAGTCTTGATTAGCCCTAGGGTTAGGGTCACCGAGCTGGTGGAACCAGTCTTGGTTTTATAACCTTTTTTAGTGTCTAGCGTGGACCTACCAGGTTTAGCAGCAAGCAAGCAAGCAACACGCGCGAAATGGGGAAAAATCAAAAGTCTGTTGTGGTGCTTTGGATTTGGTTGAAATTTTGGTGCATGATACCTATGGGTGTGAAGTACAACCACACAAAGTTTGAGCAAAAAACTCAACGGTGGCGGCCGGGAACAGGATTCGCAAGTGGCGGACCTCAGTTTCAAAAGCTGCAGTTCAGGGCCAAACACAGCCATTTTTGGCCCAAAAAAGCCCTGGAACACATTCAAAACGGCCAAACGAAGGGAAGCGGTGGGTACACTGCACATGCAGCTTGACTTCCCCGTGTCAACGAGCTCTTTGCGGCCCTCTAAGTCCATGATATGTCCCGGAAATGGCCCAAAAAGGCCCCCAGAAGCTCCAAATGCCGACAGCCACAAACCAAGAATAGGCCATATCTTTGGCTACATGGCTCAAAATGCGATTCCGAGGGCACCCACTCCACCCGCAACCCCCCACTTTTTGTGGTTTCCACCCCTCAGAATTGCCCAAACGGGCGCCTAGACCCCAATACCTAGGCCCACTAGGCCGCGGCAAGCTGCAAGCTCAAGCCCAAACAGGTGGGTGCCCCAATGGGTCAACAGGGTCTTGTAGGGCCAAAAAGATGACTTTTCTCAAAAATGATCCTACACCATGTGCGACGCTAAACCAAGTGTTTTTGGACCGTTTTGAGCTTGTGGTGGCCCATTTTGGTCCTCCGAAAATCCCAAAATAGCTTTGAAAATGGGCTGTTTTGGGACCAAAAATGGGGCAAAAAGGGGTCAAAACCGCATTTTTCCAAACCTCATCCTAGACCATTTGGGGTGCACAAACGGGTGAAATGAGGGCATTTGGAGCCGATTGTGGGGCATTTTGGCCCCTCGGAAGTCCAAAAAGCCTTGAAAGTGGGCCTCGTGGTGATAGGGTTCACTTGCGATCTGATACCACTTTGTCAAGAGCCATCAATGTGTGAATCATTCTTGATGTCCCTCACCAGTCATAGCTGATGTTCCCTCCCCCACCAGCTCGGTCCCAATATTCAGTCTTGATTAGCCCTAGGGTTAGGGTCACCGAGCTGGTGGAACGAGTCTTGGTTTTATAACCTTTTTTAGTGTCTAGCGTGGACCTACCAGGTTTAGCAGCAAGCAAGCAAGCAACACGCGCGAAATGGGGAAAAATCAAAAGTCTGTTGTGGTGCTTTGGATTTGGTTGAAATTTTGGTGCATGATACCTATGGGTGTGAAGTACAACCACACAAAGTTTGAGCAAAAAACTCAACGGTGGCGGCCGGGAACAGGATTCGCAAGTGGCGGACCTCAGTTTCAAAAGCTGCAGTTCAGGCCCAAACACAGCCATTTTAGGCCCAAAAAAGCCCTGGAACACATTCAAAACGGCCAAACGAAGGGAAGCGGTGGGTACACTGCACATGCAGCTTGACTTCCCCGTGTCAACGAGCTCTTGGCGGCCCTCTAACTCCATGATATGTCCCGGAAATGGCCCAAAAAGGCCCCCAGAAGCTCCAAATGCCGACAGCCACAAACCAAGAATAGGCCATATCTTTGGCTACATGGCTCAAAATGCGATTCCGAGGGCACCCACTCCACCCGCAACCCCCCACTTTTTGTGGTTTCCACCCCTCAGAATTGCCCAAACGGGCGCCTAGACCCCAATACCTAGGCCCACTAGGCCGCGGCAAGCTGCAAGCTCAAGCCCAAACAGGTGGGTGCCCCAATGGGTCAACAGGGTCCCGTAGGGCCAAAAAGATGACTTTTCTCAAAAATGATCCTACACCATGTGCGACGCTAAAGCAAGTGTTTTGGGACCGTTTTGAGCTTGTGGTGGCCCATTTTGGTCCTCCGAAAATCCCAAAATAGCTTTGAAAATGGGCTGTTTTGGGACCAAAAATGGGGCAAAAAGCGGTCAAAACCGCATTTTTCCAAACCTCATCCTAGACCATTTGGGGTGCACAAACGGGTGAAATGAGGGCATTTGGAGCCAATTGTGGGGCATTTTGGCCCCTCGGAAGTCCAAAAAGCCTTGAAAGTGGGCCTCGTGGTGATGGGGTTCACTTGCGATCTGATTCCACTTTGTCAAGAGCCATCAATGTGTGAATCATTCTTGATGTCCCTCACCAGTCATAGCTGATGTTCCCTCCCCCACCAGCTCGGTCCCAATATTCAGTCTTGATTAGCCCTAGGGTTAGGGTCACCGAGCTGGTGGAACCAGTCTTGGTTTTATAACCTTTTTTAGTGTCTAGCGTGGACCTACCAGGTTTAGCAGCAAGCAAGCAAGCAACACGCGCGAAATGGGGAAAAATCAAAACTCTGTTGTGGTGCTTTGGATTTGGTTGAAATTTTGGTGCATGATACCTATGGGTGTGAAGTACAACCACACAAAGTTTCAGCAAAAAACTCAACGGTGGCGGCCGGGAACAGGATTCGCAAGTGGCGGACCTCAGTTTCAAAAGCTGCAGTTCAGGGCCAAACACAGCCATTTTTGGCCCAAAAAAGCCCTGGAACACATTCAAAACGGCCAAGCGAAGGGAAGCGGTGGGTACACTGCACATGCAGCTTGACTTCCCCGTGTCAACGAGCTCTTTGCGGCCCTCTAACTCCATGATATGTCCCGGAAATGGCCCAAAAAGGCCCCCAGAAAATCCAAATGCCGACAGCCACAAACCAAGAATAGGCCATATCTTTGGCTACATGGCTCAAAATGCGATTCCGAGGGCACCCACTCCACCCGCAACCCCCCACTTTTTGTGGTTTCCACCCCTCAGAATTGCCCAAACGGGCGCCTAGACCCCAATACCTAGGCCCACTAGGCCGCGGCAAGCTGCAAGCTCAAGCCCAAACAGGTGGGTGCCCCAATGGGTCAACAGGGTCCTGTAGGGCCAAAAAGATGACTTTTCTCAAAAATGATCCTACACCATGTGCGACGCTAAACCAAGTGTTTTTGGACCGTTTTGAGCTTGTGGTGGCCCATTTTGGTCCTCCGAAAATCCCAAAATAGCTTTGAAAATGGGCTGTTTTGGGACCAAAAATGGGGCAAAAAGGGGTCAAAACCGCATTTTTCCAAACCTCATCCTAGACCATTTGGGGTGCACAAACGGGTGAAATGAGGGCATTTGGAGCCGATTGTGGGGCATTTTGGCCCCTCGGAAGTCCAAAAAGCCTTGAAAGTGGGCCTCGTGGTGATGGGGTTCACTTGCGAGCTGATTCCACTTTGTCAAGAGCCATCAATGTGTGAATCATTCTTGATGTCCCTCACCAGTCATAGCTGATGTTCCCTCCCCCACCAGCTCGGTCCCAATATTCAGTCTTGATTAGCCCTAGGGTTAGGGTCACCGAGCTGGTGGAACCAGTCTTGGTTTTATAACCTTTTTTAGTGTCTAGCGTGGACCTACCAGGTTTAGCAGCAAGCAAGCAAGCAACACGCGCGAAATGGGGAAAAATCAAAAGTCTGTTGTGGTGCTTTGGATTTGGTTGAAATTTTGGTGCATGATACCTATGGGTGTGAAGTACAAACACACAAAGTTTGAGCAAAAAACTCAACGGTGGCGGCCAGGAACGGGATTCGCAAGTGGCGGACCTCAGTTTCAAAAGCTGCAGTTCAGGGCCAAACACAGCCATTTTTGGCCCAAAAAAGCCCTGGAACACATTCAAAACGGCCAAACGAAGGGAAGCGGTGGGTACACTGCACATGCAGCTTGACTTCCCCGTGTCAACGAGCTCTTTGCGGCCCTCTAACTCCATGATATGTCCCGGAAATGGCCCAAAAAGGCCCCCAGAAGCTCCAAATGCCGACAGCCACAAACCAAGAATAGGCCATATCTTTGGCTACATGGCTCAAAATGCGATTCCGAGGGCACCCACTCCACCCGCAACCCCCCACTTTTTGTGGTTTCCACCCCTCACAATTGCCCAAACGGGCGCCTAGACCCCAATACCTAGGCCCACTAGGCCGCGGCAAGCTGCAAGCTCAAGCCCAAACACAGTGGGTGCCCCAATGGGTCAACAGGGTCCTGTAGGGGCAAAAAGATGACTTTTCTCAAAAATGATCCTACACCATGTGCGACGCTAAACCAAGTGTTTTTGGACCGTTTTGAGCTTGTGGTGGCCCATTTTGGTCCTCCGAAAATCCCAAAATAGCTTTGAAAATGGGCTGTTTTGGGACCAAAAATGGGGCAAAAAGGGGTCAAAACCGCATTTTTCCAAACCTCATCCTAGACCATTTGGGGTGCACAAACGGGTGAAATGAGGGCATTTGGAGCCGATTGTGGGGCATTTTGGCCCCTCGGAAGTCCAAAAAGCCTTGAAAGTGGGCCTCGTGGTGATGGGGTTCACTTGCGAGCTGATTCCACTTTGTCAAGAGCCATCAATGTGTGAATCATTCTTGATGTCCCTCACCAGTCATAGCTGATGTTCCCTCCCCCACCAGCTCGGTCCCAATATTCAGTCTTGATTAGCCCTAGGGTTAGGGTCACCGAGCTGGTGGAACCAGTCTTGGTTTTATAACCTTTTTTAGTGTCTAGCGTGGACCTACCAGGTTTAGCACCAAGCAAGCAAACAACACGCGCGAAATGCGGAAAAATCAAAAGTCTGTTGTGGTGCTTTGGATTTGGTTGAAATTTTGGTGCATGATACCTATGGGTGTGAAGTACAAACACACAAAGTTTGAGCAAAAAACTCAACGGTGGCGGCCAGGAACGGGATTCGCAAGTGGCGGACCTCAGTTTCAAAAGCTGCAGTTCAGGGCCAAACACAGCCATTTTTGGCCCAAAAAAGCCCTGGAACACATTCAAAACGGCCAAACGAAGGGAAGCGGTGGGTACACTGCACATGCAGCTTTACTTCCCCGTGTCAACGAGCTCTTTGCGGCCCTCTAACTCCATGATATGTCCCGGAAATGGCCCAAAAAGGCCCCCAGAAGCTCCAAATGCCGACAGCCACGAACCAAGAATAGGCCATATCTTTGGCTACATGGCTCAAAATGCGATTCCGAGGGCACCCACTCCACCCGCAACCCCCCACTTTTTGTGGTTTCCACCCCTCAGAATTGCCCAAACGGGCGCCTAGACCCCAATACCTAGGCCCACTAGGCCGCGGCAAGCTGCAAGCTCAAGCCCAAACAGGTGGGTGCCCCAATGGGTCAACAGGGTCCTGTAGGGCCAAAAAGATGACTTTTCTCAAAAATGATCCTACACCATGTGCGACGCTAAACCAAGTGTTTTTGGACCGTTTTGAGCTTGTGGTGGCCCATTTTGGTCCTCCGAAAATCCCAAAATAGCTTTGAAAATGGGCTGTTTTGGGACCAAAAATGGGGCAAAAAGGGGTCAAAACCGCATTTTTCCAAACCTCATCCTAGACCATTTGGGGTGCACAAACGGGTGAAATGAGGGCATTTGGAGCCGATTGTGGGGCATTTTGGCCCCTCGGAAGTCCAAAAAGCCTTGAAAGTGGGCCTCGTGGTGATGGGGTTCACTTGCGAGCTGATTCCACTTTGTCAAGAGCCATCAATGTGTGAATCATTCTTGATGTCCCTCACCAGTCATAGCTGATGTTCCCTCCCCCACCAGCTCGGTCCCAATATTCAGTCTTGATTAGCCCTAGGGTTAGGGTCACCGAGCTGGTGGAACCAGTCTTGGTTTTATAACCTTTTTTAGTGTCTAGCGTGGACCTACCAGGTTTAGCAGCAAGCAAGCAAGCAACACGCGCGAAATGGGGAAAAATCAAAAGTCTGTTGTGGTGCTTTGGATTTGGTTGAAATTTTGGTGCATGATACCTATGGGTGTGAAGTACAAACACACAAAAGTTGAGCAAAAAACTCAACGGTGGCGGCCAGGAACGGGATTCGCAAGTGGCGGACCTCAGTTTCAAAAGCTGCAGTTCAGGGCCAAACACAGCCATTTTTGGCCCAAAAAAGCCCTGGAACACATTCAAAACGGCCAAACGAAGGGAAGCGGTGGGTACACTGCACATGCAGCTTGACTTCCCCGTGTCAACGAGCTCTTTGCGGCCCTCTAACTCCATGATATGTCCCGGAAATGGCCCAAAAAGGCCCCCAGAAGCTCCAAATGCCGACAGCCACAAACCAAGAATAGGCCATATCTTTGGCTACATGGCTCAAAATGCGATTCCGAGGGCACCCACTCCACCCGCAACCCCCCACTTTTTGTGGTTTCCACCCCTCACAATTGCCCAAACGGGCGCCTAGACCCCAATACCTAGGCCCACTAGGCCGCGGCAAGCTGCAAGCTCAAGCCCAAACACAGTGGGTGCCCCAATGGGTCAACAGGGTCCTGTAGGGGCAAAAAGATGACTTTTCTCAAAAATGATCCTACACCATGTGCGACGCTAAACCAAGTGTTTTTGGACCGTTTTGAGCTTGTGGTGGCCCATTTTGGTCCTCCGAAAATCCCAAAATAGCTTTGAAAATGGGCTGTTTTGGGACCAAAAATGGGGCAAAAAGGGGTCAAAACCGCATTTTTCCAAACCTCATCCTAGACCATTTGGGGTGCACAAACGGGTGAAATGAGGGCATTTGGAGCCGATTGTGGGGCATTTTGGCCCCTCGGAAGTCCAAAAAGCCTTGAAAGTGGGCCTCGTGGTGATGGGGTTCACTTGCGATCTGATTCCACTTTGTCAAGAGCCATCAATGTGTGAATCATTCTTGATGTCCCTCACCAGTCATAGCTGATGTTCCCTCCCCCACCAGCTCGGTCCCAATATTCAGTCTTGATTAGCCCTAGGGTTAGGGTCACCGAGCTGGTGGAACCAGTCTTGGTTTTATAACCTTTTTTAGTGTCTAGCGTGGACCTACCAGGTTTAGCACCAAGCAAGCAAACAACACGCGCGAAATGCGGAAAAATCAAAAGTCTGTTGTGGTGCTTTGGATTTGGTTGAAATTTTGGTGCATGATACCTATGGGTGTGAAGTACAAACACACAAAGTTTGAGCAAAAAACTCAACGGTGGCGGCCAGGAACGGGATTCGCAAGTGGCGGACCTCAGTTTCAAAAGCTGCAGTTCAGGGCCAAACACAGCCATTTTTGGCCCAAAAAAGCCCTGGAACACATTCAAAACGGCCAAACGAAGGGAAGCGGTGGGTACACTGCACATGCAGCTTTACTTCCCCGTGTCAACGAGCTCTTTGCGGCCCTCTAACTCCATGATATGTCCCGGAAATGGCCCAAAAAGGCCCCCAGAAGCTCCAAATGCCGACAGCACAAACCAAGAATAGGCCATATCTTCGGCTACATGGCTCAAAATGCGATTCCGAGGGCACCTACTCCACCCGCAATCCCCCACTTTTTGTGGTTTCCACCCCTCAGAATCGCCCAAACGGGCGCCTAGACCCCAATACCTAGGCCCACTAGGCCGCGGCAAGCTGCAAGCTCAAGCCCAAACACGTGGGTGCCCCAATGGGTCAACAGGGTCCTGTAGGGCCAAAAAGATGACTTTTCTCAAAAATGATCCTACACCATGTGCGACGTTAAACCAAGTGTTTTTGGACCGTTTTCAGCAGTGGTGGCCCATTTTGGTCCTCCGAAAATCCCAAAATAGCTTTGAAAATGGGCTGTTTTGGGACCAAAAATGGGGCAGAAAGGGGTCAAAACCGCATTTTTCCAAACCTCATCCTAGACCATTTGGGGTGCACAAACGGGTGAAATGAGGGCATTTGGAGCCGATTGTGGGGCATTTTGGCCCCTCGGAAGTCCAAAAAGCCTTGAAAGTGGGCCTCGTGGTGATGGGGTTCACTTGCGAGCTGATTCCACTTTGTCAAGAGCCATCAATGTGTGAATCATTCTTGATGTCCCTCACCAGTCATAGCTGATGTTCCCTCCCCCACCAGCTCGGTCCCAATATTCAGTCTTGATTAGCCCTAGGGTTAGGGTCACCGAGCTGGTGGAACCAGTCTTGGTTTTATAACCTTTTGTAGTGTCTAGCGTGGACCTACCAGGTTTAGCAGCAAGCAAGCAAGCAACACGCGCGAAATGGGGAAAAATCAAAAGTCTGTTGTGGTGCTTTGGATTTGGTTGAAATTTTGGTGCATGATACCTATGGGTGTGAAGTACAACCACACAAAAGTTGAGCAAAAAACTCAACGGTGGCGGCCAGGAACGGGATTCGCAAGTGGCGGACCTCAGTTTCAAAAGCTGCAATTCAGGGCCAAAAACAGCCATTTTTGGCCCAAAAAAGCCCTGGAACACATTCAAAACGGCCAAACGAAGGGAAGCGGTGGGTACACTGCACATGCAGCTTGACTTCCCCGTGTCAACGAGCTCTTTGCGGCCCTCTAACTCCATGATATGTCCCGGAAATGGCCCAAAAAGGCCCCCAGAAGCTCCAAATGCCGACAGCCACAAACCAAGAATAGGCCATATCTTTGGCTACATGGCTCAAAATGCGATTCCGAGGGCACCCACTCCACCCGCAACCCTCCACTTTTTGTGGTTTCCACCCCTCAGAATTGCCCAAACGGACGCCTAGACCCCAATACCTAGGCCCACTAGGCCGCGGCAAGCTGCAAGCTCAAGCCCAAACACGTGGGTGCCCCAATGGGTCAACACGGTCCTGTAGGGGCAAAAAGATGACTTTTCTCAAAAAGGATCCTACACCATGTGCGACGCTAAACCAAGTGTTTTTGGACCGTTTTGAGCTTGTGGTGGCCCATTTTGGTCCTCCGAAAATCCCAAAATGCCTTGAAAATGGGCTGTTTTGGGACCAAAAATGGGGTGCACAAACGGGTGAAATGAGGGCATTTGGAGCCGATTGTGGGGCATTTTGGCCCCTCGGAAGTCCAAAAAGCCTTGAAAGTGGGCCTCGTGGTGATGGGGTTCACTTGCGATCTGATTCCACTTTGTCAAGAGCCATCAATGTGTGAATCATTCTTGATGTCCCTCACCAGTCATAGCTGATGTTCCCTCCCCCACCAGCTCGGTCCCAATATTCAGTCTTGATTAGCCCTAGGGTTAGGGTCACCGAGCTGGTGGAACCAGTCATGGTTTTATAACCTTTTTTAGTGTCTAGCGTGGACCTACCAGGTTTAGCAGCAAGCAAGCAAGCAACACGCGCGAAATGGGGAAAAATCAAAACTCTGTTGTGGTGCTTTGGATTTGGTTGAAATTTTGGTGCATGATACCTATGGGTGTGAAGTACAACCACACAAAAGTTGAGCAAAAAACTCAACGGTGGCGGCCAGGAACGGGATTCGCAAGTGGCGGACCTCAGTTTCAAAAGCTGCAATTCAGGGCCAAAAACAGCCATTTTTGGCCCAAAAAGCCCCTGGAACACATTCAAAACGGCCAAACGAAGGGAAGCGGTGGGTACACTGCACATGCAGCTTGACTTCCCCGTGTCAACGAGCTCTTTGCGGCCCTCTAACTCCATGATATGTCCCGGAAATGGCCCAAAAAGGCCCCCAGAAACTCCAAATGCCGACAGCCACAAACCAAGAATAGGCCATATCTTTGGCTACATGGCTCAAAATGCGATTCCGAGGGCACCCACTCCACCCGCAACCCTCCACTTTTTGTGGTTTCCACCCCTCAGAATTGCCCAAACGGACGCCTAGACCCCAATACCTAGGCCCACTAGGCCGCGGCAAGCTGCAAGCTCAAGCCCAAACACGTGGGTGCCCCAATGGGTCAACACGGTCCTGTAGGGGCAAAAAGATGACTTTTCTCAAAAAGGATCCTACACCATGTGCGACGCTAAACCAAGTGTTTTTGGACCGTTTTGAGCTTGTGGTGGCCCATTTTGGTCCTCCGAAAATCCCAAAATGCCTTGAAAATGGGCTGTTTTGGGACCAAAAATGGGGGGCACAAACGGGTGAAATGAGGGCATTTGGAGCCGATTGTGGGGCATTTTGGCCCCTCGGAAGTCCAAAAAGCCTTGAAAGTGGGCCTCGTGGTGATGGGGTTCACTTGCGATCTGATTCCACTTTGTCAAGAGCCATCAATGTGTGAATCATTCTTGATGTCCCTCACCAGTCATAGCTGATGTTCCCTCCCCCACCAGCTCGGTCCCAATATTCAGTCTTGATTAGCCCTAGGGTTAGGGTCACCGAGCTGGTGGAACCAGTCATGGTTTTATAACCTTTTTTAGTGTCTAGCGTGGACCTACCAGGTTTAGCAGCAAGCAAGCAAGCAACACGCACGAAATGGGGAAAAATCAAAAGTCTGTTGTGGTGCTTTGGATTTGGTTGAAATTTTGGTGCATGATACCTATGGGTGTGAAGTACAACCACACAAAAGTTGAGCAAAAAACTCAACGGTGGCGGCCAGGAACGGGATTCGCAGCTGGCGGACCTCAGTTTCGAAACCTGCAGTTTAGGGCCAAAAATAGCCATTTTTGGCCCAAAAAAGCCCTGGAACACATTCAAAACGGCCAAACGAAGGGAAGCGGTGGGTACACTGCACATGCAGCTTGACTTCCCCGTGTCAACGAGCTCTTTGCGGCCCTCTAACTCCATGATATGTCCCGGAAATGGCCCAAAAAGGCCCCCAGAAGCTCCAAATGCCGACAGCCACAAACCAAGAATAGGCCATATCTTTGGCTACATGGCTCAAAATGCGATTCCGAGGGCACCCACTCCACCCGCAACCCCCCACTTTTTGTGGTTTCCACCCCTCAGAATTGCCCAAACGGGCACCTAGACCCCAATACCTAGGCCCACTAGGCCGCGGCAAGCTGCAAGCTCAAGCCCAAACAGGTGGGTGCCCCAATGGGTCAACAGGGTCCTGTAGGGGCAAAAAGATGACTTTTCTCAAAAATGATCCTACACCATGTGCGACACTAAAACAAGTGTTTTTGGACCGTTTTGAGCTTGTGGTGGCCCATTTTGGTCCTCCGAAAATCCCAAAATGCCTTGAAAATGGGCTGTTTTGGGACCAAAAAATGGGGCAAAAAGGGGTCAAAACCGCATTTTTCCAAACCTCATCCTAGAACATTTGGGGTGCACAAACGGGTGAAATGAGAGCCGATTGTGGGGCATTTTGGCCCCTCGGAAGTCCAAAAGCCTTGAAAGTGGGCCTCGTGGTGATGGGGTTCACTTGCGAGCTCATTCCACTTGGTCAAGAGCCATCAATGTGTGAATCATTCTTGATGTCCCTCACCAGTCATAGCTGATGTTCCCTCCCCCACCAGCTCGGTCCCAATATTCAATCTTGATTAGCCCTAGGGTTAGGGTCACCGAGCTGGTGGAACCAGTCTTGGTTTTATAACCTTTTTTAGTGTCTAGCGTGGACCTACCACGTTTAGCAGCAAGCAAGCAAGCAACACGCGCGAAATGCGGAAAAATCAAAAGTCTGTTGTGGTGCTTTGGATTTGGTTGAAATTTTGGTGCATGATATCTATGGGTGTGAAGTACAACCACACAAAGTTTGAGCAAAAAACTCAACGGTGGCGACCGGGAATAGGATTCGCAAGTGGCGGACCTCAGTTTCAAAAAGTGCAGTTCAGGGCCAAAAATAGCCATTTTTGGCCCAAAAAAGCCCTGTAACACATTCAAAACGGCCAAACGAAGGGAAGCGGTGGGTACACTCCACATGCGGCTTGACTTCCGCGTGTCAACGAGCTCTTTGCGGCCCTCTAACTCCATGATATGTCCCGGAAATGGCCCAAAAAGGCCCCCAGAAGCTCCAAATGCCGACAGCCACAAACCAAGCACAGGCCATATCTTTGGCTATGGCTCCAAATGCAAATCCGAGGGCACCCACTCCACCCGCAACCCCCCACTTTTTGTGGTTTCCACCCCTCAGAATTGCCCAAACGGACGCCTAGACCCCAATACCTAGGCCCACTAGGCCGCGGCAAGCTGCAAGCTCAAGCCCAAACAGGTGGGTGCCCCAATGGGTCAACAGGGTCCAGTGAGCGCAAAAAACTGGCTTTTCTAAAAAATGACCCTACACCATGTGCGACGCTAAACCAAGTGTTTTTGGACCGTTTTGAGCTTGTGGTGGCCCATTTTGGTCCTCCGAAAATCCCAAAATGCCTTGAAAATGGGCTGGTTTGGGACCAAAAATGGGGCAAAAATGTGTCCAAAACGCATTTTTCCAAACCTCATCCTAGACCATTTGGGGTGCACAAGCGGGTGAAATGAGGGCATTTGGAGCCGATTGTGGGGCATTTTGGCCCCTCAAAAGTCCAAAAGGCCTTGAAAGTGGGCCTCGTGGTGATGGGGTTCACTTGCAAGCTGATTCCACTTTGTCAAGACCCACAAATGTGTGAATCATTCTTGATGTCCCTCACCAGTCATAGCTGATGTTCCCTCCCCCACGAGCTCGGTCCCAATGTTCAGTCTTGATTAGCCCTAGGGTTAGGGTCACCGAGCTGGTGGAACCAGTCTTGGTTTTATAACCCTTTTTAGTGTCTAGGGTGGACCTACCAAGTTTAGCGGCAGCAGCAAGCAACCAAGCAAGCAGCACGCGCGAAATGGGAAAAAATCAAAAGTCTGTTGTGGTGCATTGGATTTGGTTGAAATTTTGGTGCATCATACGTATGGGTGTGAAGTACAACCACACAAAGTTTGAGCAAAAAACTCAACGGTGGCGACCGGGAACGGGATTCGCAAGTGGCGGACCTCAGTTTCAAAAACTGCAGTGTAGGGCCAAAGATAGCCATTTTTGGCCCAAAAAAGCCCTGTAACACATTTAAAACGGCGAAACAAAGGGAAGCGGTGGGTACACTCCACATGCAGGTTGACTTCCCCGTGTCAACGAGCTCTTTGCGGCCCTCTAACTCCATGATATGTCCCGGAAATGGCCCAAAGAAGTCCCCAAAAGGTGCAAATGCCGACACCCACAAACCAAGAATAGGCCATATCTTTGGCTAGCTACATGGCTCAAAATGCACCCATTTTGGGGCATTTTGGCCCCTCACAAGTCCAAAAAGCCTTGAAAGTGGGCCTCATGGTGATGGGGTTCACTTGCAAGCTGATTTCACTTTGTCAAGAGCCATCCATCTGTGAATCATTCTGGATGCACCTCACCAGTCATAGCTGATGTTCCCTCCTGCACCAGCTCGGTCCCAATTTTCAGTCTTGATTAGGGCTAGGGTTGCTGTCACCGAGCTGGTGGAACCAGTCTGGGTTTTATAATCCTTTTTAGGGTCTAGGGTGGACCTACCACGTTTAGCAGCAGCGGCAGCAGCTAGCAGCAGCAAGCAGCACGCGCGAAATGGAGAAAAACCATAACTCCGGCGAGGTGCTTCGGATTCGGCTGAAATTTTGGTGCATGATAACTATGGGTGTGAAGTACAATCACACAAAGTTTGAGCAAGAAACTCAAGGGTGGCGGCCCGGAACGGGTGTCGCAAGTGGTGGACCTCAGTTTCAAAAGCTGCAGTTGAGGGCCAAAAATAGCCATTTTTGGCCCAAAAAGACCGTGGAACACATTCAAAACGGCCAAACGAAGGGAAACGGTGGGTACACTCCACATGCAGCTTGACTTCCCCGTGTCAACGAGCTCTTTGCGGCCCTCTAACTCCATGATATGTCCTGGTAAAGGGCGCGAAAAGGCCCCCAGAAGCACCAAATACCGACAGCCACAAACCAAGAATAGGCCATATCTTTGGCTACATGGCTCAAAATGCGATTCCGAGGGCACCTACTCCACCCGCAACCCCCCACTTTTTGTGGTTTCCAACCCTCAGAATTGCCCAAACGGACGCCTAGACCCCAATACCTAGGCCCACTAGGCTGCGGCAAGCTGCAAGCTCAAGCCCAAACGGGTGGGTGCCCAAACGGGTTAACAGGGTCGAGTAGGGGCAAAAAAAGTCACTTTTCTCAAAAATGATCCTACACCATGTGCGACGCTAAACCAAGTGTTTTTGGACCGTTTCGAGCTTGTGGTGGCCCATTTTGGTCCTCCGAACATCCCAAAGTGCCTTGAAAATGGGCTGTTTTGGGACCAAAAAATTGGTCAAAACTGGGTCAAAATCGCATTTTACCAGACCTCAGTCTGGACCATTTGGGGTGCACAAACGGGTGAAACGAGCCCATCTTGGGCCCATTTTCGGGCATTTTGACCCCTCACAAGTCCAAAAAGCCTTGAAAGTGGGCCTCGTGGTGATGGGGTTCACTTGCAAGCTGATTCCACTTTGTCAAGAGCCATCAATGTGTGAATCATTCTTGATGCACCTCACCAGTCATAGGTGATGTTCCCTCCCCCACCACCTCGGTCCCAATTTTCAGTCTTGATTAGCCCCAGGGTTGCTGTCACCGAGCTGGTGGAACCAGTCTTGGTTTTATAATCCTTTTTAGGATCTAGGGTGGACCTACCAGGTTTAGCAGCAGCAGCAGCAGCAGCAAGCAGCAGCAAGCAGCACGCGCCAAATGGGGAAAAATGATAACTCGGGCGGGTGGGATTCGGCTGAAAACTTTGGTGCATGATACGGCCGGGAACGGGATTCACAACTGGCGGACCTCAGTTTCAAGAACTGCAGTTTAGGGCCAAAAATAGCCATTGTGGGCCCAAGAATGCAGGGAAGCCGTAGCATTTCCGCCCTCCTTTGGGCACCCGAGAAGGGGGGCCTGAGGTAGCCAATTCTGATTTTGTTCCCCTATGTTGGGGATCCCTGAGAATGCAGGGGTGACATAGCATTTCCGCCCCCTTTTGGGCCCCCGAGAAGGCATGGGTAAGGTAGCCTTTTTCGATTTTTTTCCCCTATGTTGGGGATTCCTCAGAATGCAAGGTAGCCGTAGCATTTCCGCCGTCTTTTGCGCACCCAAGAAGGCAGGGGTGAGGTAGCCACTTTTGATTTTCCTCCCCTATGTTGGGGATCCCCTAGGATGCAGGGGTGACATAGCATTTCCGCCCTCTTTTGGGTCCCCAGGGCCAGGGTTGAAGCAGCCATTTCTGATTTTGTTCCTCTTTGTTGGGGACCACTTCTGATTTTGCTACTTGCATTTGGCGTTGGGGATCCCCGAGAATGCAAGTGGACGTATTGTTTCCACCCTCTTTTGGGCCCGCAAGAAGGCAGGGGTGAGGTAGCCACTTCTGATTTTGTTTCCCGATGTTGGGGATTCCAGAAAATGCACGGAAGACGTAGCATTTCCGCCCTCTTCTGGGCACCCGTGAAGGCAGGGGTGAGGAACCCACTTTTGATTTTGTTCCCCTATGTCGAGGACCACTTCTGATTTTACTCCCTGGCGTGGCGTTGGAGATCCCTGAGAATGCAGGGGTGACATAGCATTTCCGCCCTCTTTTGGGCCCGCGAGAAGGCAAGGGTGAGGTAGACAATTCTCATTTTGTTCCCCTATGTTGGCGATTCCCGAGAATGCAGCGGTGCGATCGCATTTCCGCCCTCTTTTGGTCCCCTGAGGAGGCACGGGTGAGGTAGCCACTTCTGATTTTGTTCCCCTATGTTGGGGATTCCCGAGAATACACGCAAGCCGTAGCATTTCCGCCCTCTTTTGGGCACATGAGAAGGCAGGGGTGAGGCAGCCACTTTTGATTTTGTTCCCCTATGTTGGGGATTCCCGAGAATGCAGGGAAGCCGTAGCATTTGCGCCCTCTTTTGGGCACGCGAGAAGGCAGGGGTGGGGCAGCCAGTTTTGATTTTGTTCCCCTTTGTTGGGGACCACTTCCGATTTTGCTAATTGCATTTGGCGTTAGGGATCCCCGAGAGTGCAAGGGTGACGTAGCATTTCCGCCTTTTTTTGGGCCCGCCAGAAGGCAGGGGTCCGACAACCACTTTTGATTTTGTTCCCCCATGTTGAGGACCATTTCTGATTTTACTCCCCGCGCGTGGTGTTGCGGATCCCTGAGAATGCAGGGGTGACATAGCATTTCCGCCCTCCTTTGGACCCGTGAGTAGGCATGGTTGAGGTAGCCACTTCCGATTTTGTTCCCCTATGTTGGGGATCCCTGAGAATGCATGGAAGCCGTAGCATTTTCGCCCTCTTTTGGGCACCCCGAAAGGTAGGGGTGAGGCAGCCGGTTTTGATTTTGTTCCCCTATGTTGGGGATCCGTGAGAATGCAGGGAAGCCGTAGCATTTCCGCCCTCTTTTGGGCACCCAAGAAGGCAAGGGTGAGGTAGCCACTTCCGATTTTCTTCCCCTATGTTGGGGATCCCCGAGAATGCAGGGAAGCCATAGCATTTCCGCCCTCTTTTGGGCACCCGAGAAGGCGGGCCTGAGGTAGCCAATTCTGATTTTGTTCCCCTATGTTGGGGATCCCTGAGAATGCAGGGGTGACATAGCATTTCCGCCCTCTTTTGGGCCCCCGAGAAGGCATGGGTAAGGTAGCCTTTTCCGATTTTTTTCCCCTATGTTGGGGATTCCTCATAATGCAAGGTAGCCGTAGCATTTCCGCCGTCTTTTGCGCACCCAAGAAGGCAGGGGTGAGACAGCCACTTTTGATTTTCCTCCCCTATGGTGGGGATCCCCGAGAATGCAGGGGTGACATAGCATTTCCGCCCTCTTTTGGGTCCCCAGGGCCAGGGTTGAGGCAGCCATTTCTGATTTTGTTCCTCTTTGTTGGAGACCACTTCTGATTTTGCTACTTGCATTTGGCGTTGGGGATCCCCGAGAATGCAAGTGGACGTATTGTTTCCGCCCTCTTTTGGGCCCGCAAGAAGGCAGGGGTGAGGTAGCCACTTCTGATTTTGTTCCCCGATGTGGGGGATTCCCGAAAATGCACGGAAGACGTAGCATTTCCGCCCTCTTCTGGGCACCCGTGAAGGCAGGGGTGAGGAGCCCACTTTTGATTTTGTTCCCCTATGTCAAGGACCACTTCCGATTTTACTCCCTGGCGTGGCGTTGGAGATCCCTGAGAATGCAGGGGTGACATAGCATTTTTGCCCTCTTTTGGGCCCGCGAGAAGGCAAGGGTGAGGTAGACAATTGTGATTTTGTTCCCCTATTTTGGGGATTCCTGAGAATACACGCAAGCCGTAGCATTTCCGCCCTCTTTTGGGCACATGCGAAGGCAGGGGTGAGGCAGCCACTTTTGATTTCGTTCCCCTATGTTGGGGATTCCCGAGAATGCAGGGAAGCCGTAGCATTTGCGCCCTCTTTTGGGCACCCGAGAAGGCAGGGGTGGGGCAGCCACTTCTGATTTTGTTTCCCTTTGTTCGGGACCACTTCCGATTTTGCTAATTGCACTTGGCGTTGGGGATCCCCGAGAGTGCAAGGGTGACGTAGCATTTCCGCCTTTTTTTGGGCCCGCCAGAAGGCAGGGGTCTGACAACCACTTTTGATTTTGTTCCCCCATGTCGAGGACCATTTCTTAATTTATCCCCTGCGCGTGGTGTTGGGGAACCCCGAGAATGCAGGGAAGCCGTATCATTTCCGCCCTCTTTTGGGCACCCGAGAAGGCGGGCCTGAGGTAGCCAATTCTGATTCTGTTCCCCTATGTTGGGGATCCCTGAGAGGCAGGGGTGACATAGCATTTCCGCCCTCTTTTGGGCCCCCGAGAAGGCATGGGTAAGGTAGCCTTTTCCGATTTTGTTCCCCTATGTTGGGGATTCCTCAGAATGCAAGGTAGCCGTAGCATTTCCGCCGTCTTCTGCGCACCCAAGAAGGCAGGGGTGAGACCGCCACTTTTGATTTTCCTCCCCTATGTTGGGGATCCCCGAGAATGCAGGGGTGACATTGCATTTCCGCCCTCTTTTGGGTCCCCAGGGCCAGGGTTGAGGCAGCCATTTCTGATTTTGTTCCTCTTTGTTGGGGACCACTTCTGATTTTGCTACTTGCATTTGGCGTTGGGGATCCCCGAGAATGCAAGTGGACGTATTGTTTCTGCCCTCTTTTGGGCCCGCAAGAAGGCAGGGGTGAGGTAGCCACTTCTGATTTTGTTCCCCGATGTTGGGGATTCCCGAGAATACACTGAAGACGTAGCACTTCCGCCCTCTTCTGGGCACCCGTGAAGGCACGGGTGAGGAGCCCACTTTTGATTTTGTTCCCCTATGTCGAGGACCACTTCTGATTTTACTCCCTGGCGTGGCGTTGGAGATCCCTGAGAATGCAGGGGTGACATAGCATTTCCGCCCTCTTTTGGGCCCGCGAGAAGGCAAGGGTGAGGTAGACAATTCTGATTTTGTTCCCCTATGTTGGGGATTCTTGAGAATGCAGCGGTGCGATCGCATTTCCGCCCTCTTTTGGTCCCCTGAGGAGGCACGGGTGAGGTAGCCACTTCTGATTTTGTTCCCCTATGTTGGGGATTCCCGAGAATACACGCAAGCCGTAGCATTTCCGCCGTCTTTTGGGCACATGAGAAGGCAGGGGTGGGGCAGCCACTTTTGATTTTGTTCCCCTATGTTGGGGACCACTTCCGATTTTGCTAATTGCATTTGGCGTTGGGGATCCCCGAGAGTGCAAGGGTGACGTAGCATTTCCGCCTTGTTTTGGGCCCGCCAGAAGGCAGGGGTCCGACAACCACTTTTGATTTTGTTCCCCCATGTTGAGGGCCATTTCTGATTTTACTCCCCGCGCGTGGCGTTGCGGCTCCCTGCGAATGCAGGGGTGACATAGCATTTCCGCCCTCCTTTGGGCCCCTGAGGAGTCACGGGTGAGGGAGCCACTTCCGATTTTGTTTCCCTATGTTGGGGATCCTTGAGAATGCACGGAAGCCGTAGCATGTCCGCCCTCTTTTGGGCACCCCAGAAAGGAGGGGTGAGGCAGCCAGTTTTGATTTTGTTCCCCTATGTTGGGGATCCCTGAGAATGCAGGGAAGCCGTAGCATTTGCGCCCTCTTTTGGGCACCCGAGAAGGCAGGGGTGAGGTAGACAATTCTGATTTTGTTCCCCTCTGATGGGGATCCCTGAGAATTCAAGGGTAACATAGCATTTCCGCCCTCTTTTGGGCCCGCCAGAAGGCACAGGTGAGGTAGCCTTTTCCGATTTTGTTCCCCTATGTTGGGGTTCCCCGAGAATGCAGGGAAGCCGTAGCATTTCCGCCCTCTTTTAGCACCCAAGAAGGCAAGGGTGAGGCAGCCACTTTAGATTTTGTTCCCCCATGTCGAGGACCATTTCTGAATTTATCCCCCGCGCGTGGTGTTGGGGATCCCCGAGAATGCAGGGGTGACGTAGCATTTCCGCCCTCTTTGGGGCCGGCGAGAAGGCACGGTTGAGGTAGCCACTTGCGATTTTGTTCCGCTATGTTGGGTATCCCTGAGAATGCAGGGAAGCCGTAGCATTTGCGCCCTCTTTTGGGCACCCGAGAAGGCAGGTGTGAGGTAGCCACTTTTGATTTTGTTCCCCTATGTTGGGGATCTCCGAGAATGCAGGGAAGCCGTAGCATTTCCGCCCTCTTTTGGGCACCCGAGAAGGCGGGCCTGAGGCAGCCAGTTTTGATTTTGTTCCCCTATGTTGGGGATCCCTGAGAATGCAGGGGTGACATAGCATTTCCGCCCTCTTTCGGGTCCCCAGGGCCAGGGGTGAAGCAGCCATTTCTGATTTTGTTCCTGTTTGTTGGGGACCACTTCTGATTTTGCTACTTGCATTTGGCGTTGGGGATCCCCGAGAATGCAGGTGAACGTATTGTTTCTCCCCTATTTTGGGCCCGCAAGAAGGCAGGGGTGAGGTAGCCACTTCTGATTGTGTTCCCCTACATTGGGGATCCCCGAGAATGCACTGAATACTTAGCATTTCCACCCTCTTTTGGGCACCGGTGAACGCAAGGGTGAGGAGCCCGCTTTTGATTTTGTTCCCCTATGTCGAGGCCCGGAGGACCACTTCTGATTTTACTCCCTGGCGTGGCGTTGGAGATCCCTGAGAATGCAGGGGTGACATAGCATTTCCGCCCTCTTTTGGTCCCCTGAGGAGTCACGGGTGAGGTAACCACTTCTGATTTTGTTCCCCTATGTTCGGGATTCTTGAGAATGCACGCAAGCCGTAGCATTTCCGCCCTCTTTTGGGCACATGAGAAGGCAGGGGTGGGGCAGCCTCTTTTGATTTTGTTCCCCTATGTTGGGGATTCCCGAGAATGCAGGGAAGCCGTAGCATTTGCGCCCTCTTTTGTGCACCCGAGAAGGCAGGGGTGAGGCAGTCACTTCTGATTTTGTTCCCCTTTGTTTGGGACCACTTCCGATTTTGCTAATTGCATTCGGCGTTGGGGATCCCCCAGAGTGCAAGGGTGACGTAGCATTTCCGCCCTCTTTTGGGCCCGCCAGAAGGCAGGGGTCCGACAACCACTTTTGATTTTGTTCCCCCGAGTTGAGGACCATTTCTGATTTTACTCCCCGCGCGTGGTGTTTGGGATCCCTGAGAATGCAGGGGTGACGTAGCATTTCCGCCCCCTTTTGGGCTCGCGAGAAGGCATGGGTGAGGTAGCCACTTCCGATTTTGTTCCCCTATGTTGGGGATCCCTAAGAATGCATCGGTGACGTAGCATTTCCGCCCACTTTTGGGCCCGTGAGAAGGCAGGGGTGAGGCAGCCAGTTTTGATTTTGTTCCCCTATGTTGGGGATTACTGAGAGTGCAAGGAAGCCGTAGCATTTCCGCCGTCTTTTGCGCACCCATGAAGGCAGGGGTGAGGCAGCCAGTTTTGATTTGTTCCCCTACGTTGGGGATCCCTGAGAATGCAGGGGTGACATAGCATTTCCGCCCTCTTTTGGGCCCGCGAGAAGGCAAGGGTGAGGTAGACAATTCTGATTTTGTTCCCCTATGTTGGGGATCCCTGAGAATGCAGGGGTGACATAGCATTTCCGCCCTTTTTTGGGTCCCCAGGGCCAGGGGTGAAGCAGCCATTTCCGATTTTGTTCCTCTTTGTTGAGGACCAGTTTTGATTTTGCTACTTGCATTTGGCGTTCGGGATCCCCGAGAATGCAGATGGACGTAGCATTTCCGCCCTTTTTTGGGCCCGCGAGAAGGCGGGGGTGAGGTAGCCACTTCTGAATTTTTTCCCCCTATGTTGGGGATTCCCGAGAATGCACGGAAGACGTAGCATTTCCGCCCTCTTTTGGGCACCCGAGGAGGCAAGGAGCGCTGAGACAACCACATTTGATTTTGTTCCCCTATGTCGAGGACCACTTCTGATTTTACTCCCCGCGCGTGGCGTTGGAGATCCCTGAGAATGCATGGATGACATAGCATTTCGGCCCCTCTTTTGGGCCCGCGAGAAGGCAAGGGTGAGGTAGACCATTCTGATTTTGTTCCCCTATGTTGGCGATTCCCGAGAATGCCGCCGTGACATAGCATTTCCGCCCTCTTTTGGTCCCCTGAGGAGGCACGGGTGAGGTAGCCACTTCTGATTTTGTTCCCTAATGTTGGGAATTCCTGAGAATACACGCAAGCCGTAGCATTTCCGCCCTCTTTTGGGCACCTGAGAAGGCAGGGGTGAGGCAGCCACTTTTGATTTTGTTCCCCTATGTTGGGGATTCCCGAGAATGCAGGGAAGCCGTAGCATTTGCGCCCTCTTTTGTGCACCCGAGAAGGCAGGGGTGAGGTAGCCACTTCTGATTTTGTTCCCCTTTGTTTGGGACCACTTCCGATTTTGCTAATTGCATTCGGCGTTGGGGATCCCCCAGAGTGCAAGGGTGACGTAGCATTTCCGCCCTCTTTTGGGCCCGCCAGAAGGCAGGGGTCCGACAACCACTTTTGATTTTGTTCCCCCGAGTTGAGGACCATTTCTGATTTTACTCCCCGCGCGTGGTGTTTGGGATCCCTGAGAATGCAGGGGTGACGTAGCATTTCCGCCCCCTTTTGGGCTCGCGAGAAGGCATGGGTGAGGTAGCCACTTCCGATTTTGTTCCCCTATGTTGGGGATCCCTAAGAATGCATCGGTGACGTAGCATTTCCGCCCACTTTTGGGCCCGTGAGAAGGCAGGGGTGAGGCAGCCAGTTTTGATTTTGTTCCCCTATGTTGGGGATTACTGAGAGTGCAAGGAAGCCGTAGCATTTCCGCCGTCTTTTGCGCACCCATGAAGGCAGGGGTGAGGCAGCCAGTTTTGATTTGTTCCCCTACGTTGGGGATCCCTGAGAATGCAGGGGTGACATAGCATTTCCGCCCTCTTTTGGGCCCGCGAGAAGGCAAGGGTGAGGTAGACAATTCTGATTTTGTTCCCCTATGTTGGGGATCCCTGAGAATGCAGGGGTGACATAGCATTTCCGCCCTTTTTTGGGTCCCCAGGGCCAGGGGTGAAGCAGCCATTTCCGATTTTGTTCCTCTTTGTTGAGGACCAGTTCTGATTTTGCTACTTGCATTTGGCGTTCGGGATCCCCGAGAATGCAGATGGACGTAGCATTTCCGCCCTTTTTTGGGCCCGCGAGAAGGCGGGGGTGAGGTAGCCACTTCTGAATTTTTTCCCCCTATGTTGGGGATTCCCGAGAATGCACGGAAGACGTAGCATTTCCGCCCTCTTTTGGGCACCCGAGAAGGCAAGGAGCGCTGAGACAACCACATTTGATTTTGTTCCCCTATGTCGAGGACCACTTCTGATTTTACTCCCCGCGCGTGGCGTTGGAGATCCCTGAGAATGCATGGATGACATAGCATTTCCGCCCCTCTTTTGGGCCCGCGAGAAGGCAAGGGTGAGGTAGACCATTCTGATTTTGTTCCCCTATGTTGGGGATTCCCGAGAATGCCGCCGTGACATAGCATTTCCGCCCTCTTTTGGTCCCCTGAGGAGGCACGGGTGAGGTAGCCACTTCTGATTTTGTTCCCTAATGTTGGGAATTCCTGAGAATACACGCAAGCCGTAGCATTTCCGCCCTCTTTTGGGCACCTGAGAAGGCAGGGGTGAGGCAGCCACTTTTGATTTTGTTCCCCTATGTTGGGGATTCCCGAGAATGCAGGGAAGCCGTAGCATTTGCGCCCTCTTTTGGGCACGCGAGAAGGCAGGGGTGGGGCAGCCACTTCTGATTTTGTTCCCCTTTGTTGGGGACCACTTCCGATTCTGCTAATTGCATTGGGTGTTGGGGATCGCCGAGAGTGCAAGGGTGACGTAGCATTTCCGCCTTGTTTTGGGCCCGGCAGAAGGCAGGGGTCCGACAACCACTTTTGATTTTGTTCCCCCATGTTGAGGACCATTTCTGATTTTACTCCCCGCGCGTGTTGTTGGGGATCCCTGAGAATGCAGGGGTGACGTAGCTTTTCCCTTTTTTGGGACCGTGAGTAGGCATGGTTGAGGCAGCCACTTTTGGTTTTCTTCCCCTATGTTGGGGATCCCTAAGAATGCAGGGGTGACATAGCATTTCCGCCCTCTTTTGGGCACCCAAGAAGACATGGGTGAGGTAGCTCTTTCCGATTTTTTTCCCTCATGTTGGGGATCACTGAGAATGCATGGGTGATGTAGCATTGCCGCCCTCTTTGGGCCCGCGAGAAGGCATGGGTGAGGTAGCCTTTTCTGATTTTGTTCCCCTATGTTGGGGATTTCTGAGAATGCAAGGAAGCCGTAGCATTCCCGCCGTCTTTTGCGCACCCGAGAAGGCAGGGGTGAGGCAGCCAGTTTTGATTTTGTTCCCCTATGTTTGGAATCCCTGAGAATGCACGGAAGCCGTAGCATTTCCGCCCTCTTTTGGGCACCCGAGAAGGCAGGGGTGAGGCAGCCAGTTTTGATTTTGTTCCCCTATGTTGGGGATCCCTGAGAATGCAGGGAAGCCGTAGCATTTCTGCCCTCTTTTGGGCACCCGAGAAGGCAAGGGTGAGGCAGCCACTTTTGATTTTGTTCCCCTCTGTCGGGGATCCCTGAGAATGCAGGGATGACATAGCATTTCCGCCCTCTTTTGGGTCCACGGGAAGGCAGGGGTGACGCAGGTTTTTGGGTTAGTTTGGCGGTGTACATTTTGCTGTAGCCCCCCTCCACTCCACTTTCGTACATCAAGAAGACGGTTGAGCTGCCATCCTGCCTGCCTTGTGATGCTACATTGCCTGCTGTCTAGGCTTGTCGTCAACGGTAGCATCCAACTTTCACAAGATTGATTGTGGTTGTTGCGTGAGATTGCACAAGCACCTTTGCACTACCGGGATTCTGCGCATGCCTCCCCTATTCGGACCACACTCTGGCGCCGACAAAGCACATTGTTCGGTACGACAATTTTGGGGTCCGTAGAGCCCCCCCCCCCCCCCCCCCATTGGGGGTCGGGTCCCAACTAGGATCGGCCCCCATGCGCCTTTTTTACCGCGATCTTTTCCTCTCGGTCAAAAACCTTTCCTGTAACTTCCTCACCCTCCTCATCACTACTGTCTTGTTGACGGTATTTGCCGCCTAAGAAATCAGCTAGTACACCATCAGCAAAATCATTCAAATAGTGTTGCCACATAACCGTGGTAGCACTATCCACATCTTCAATACGGGCTGTCAAATTGACTGCAAAACCCTCCCTCCCGGTTTCGGGGGGTCCCAAATAGCCTCCAATGACATTGCACTCCTGACGCAAGGCAGTGGCGTTGACGGCTGGCAAATGGGGATCACTGGTGGCTACCAAAATCCAATGCAGATCACATTCTTCAGTTCTAAGCCTTGAAAAAAGGTAGCCAACAACCTCAACAAGCAACGTACTAGACCACAGCGCCTCAATATAACTGAAATACCTTGCCCTTGGTGCCCGTTGAAACCCAATGTTGTTCCGGCCAAATTGTTACAATGTTCTAGGCTATCTGGCCGGAACAAAAAAAATTCAAAATTTATTTACCCCCCAACCAAGCCTACCCGTAAATGGTGGCAAAATATGTTGTTTGCTAGCCTTGGGGGTCCCCGCTGGTATGCTCATATTTGTTGCCCGGCGCGTTGCCACGTGAAAAAAACTTGTTTTCAAAAACAGTTTTTGTTAGAACACCATTGGAACACCGCTGGAACAAGTTATTGGAACGTCGCCGGAACAAGCACTCTACAACAAGAGCAAAGCACAAGGAAGGGTAAAATGGTAACATACATTGTTGTGTAGGGTGCCCCCGGGGGCCCATTGGGTTAGTCTCTTGTTCTCACTTAAAAGTCCTGCGTGGTCGGGGGCCCGGCGGGCGCCCCCGAACTCTTGTCACCCGCCCCACTATCCCCCCCATCTCCCTCACCGACCACCACCCCTTCACCCACCACCCCTTCACCCTCCACCCCTTCACCCACCACCCCTTCACCCTCCACCCCTTCACCCTCCACCCCTTCTCCCACCAACCCTTCACCCTCCACCCCTTCGACCTCCATCCTTTCCCCCTCCACCCCTTCGACCTCTTCCCCGACGCCCCCATCCCGGTTAGCCCCGGTAGCACCCAAACCTGCCCCCGGTCCATCCCCTTCGTCTCCCCCGTCCCCGTCCCCGTCATTGCTCTCGTCCCCCTCCTCGTCCGCGTCCGCGTCGTCCTCCTTGTCCTCCTCCTCGGCCGCCATCATCTTGGCGAGGAATCTCTTCGCCTGCGTCTTGGTTTTCCAAACCGACGCTCTCGGGATGGCGAAGAGTTCGGGGTCTTTGGGGAAGGCGATCCACGTCTCCCCAACCCCGGGGGGGCAACCCGCGGCAAGGGCCTCTTTGCCCTGCTCGATCCCCCACTGCCCATTGTCCCGAAAAACTACATACACTTGCTCCCCCGCTTTGTATTTGCACCCCCCCCCCCCTCTTGCCTTTGGCTTGCCCTTGGGTTGGGGTTGGGGGGGCTGGGCCTTGGGTTGGGGGGGCGCGGCTCTCTTGGGAGCCTTGCGAGGAGGTTTGGTGGGCTCCTTGGCCGGGGGGCGGGTGGGCTCCTCGAACGCCGAGGAGTCGGTGGTGGACCCCGAGGAGGAGTCCGTTGAGGAGTCGCTGGACGACTCCTCGCTCCAGGACTCCCCCGGGAGCCTCTTCCTTTTTTGGGGGGCTGGTTTGGGGGCGCTCTTGGGGGGGCGTTGGGGTTCGGGTTTGGGTTTGGGTGCTGTTTGGGGGGCTGGGTGGGGGTTCTGGGGTTGGGGTTGCACGGGCGGTGCACACGCGGGTGGGGCGGGGGCCTCTGCGGCCACTTGTTGGCAGTGCGGCGGCGCTGGGGACATGTCGCCAATGTTGCCCCACCCCTCGATGCGCGTCGCGAGAACGCTGCCGCGGGTTGCCACGTAGTCCATCATGGCCGTGAGGAACTCGAGCACGGCGACGGGCTGCAAGTGCAACTGCCGAAGCAACTTACCCAAATAGATGGGCCGGGGATCGCTTCCTGGCCAACGAGAGATCACCCGAACGGCGCGCGGGTCCGAAGGGTTGACCTGGATGTCCTCCACCTACATGGAGGATAGCCAGGATGAGTGTTCCAGCGACGTTCCAATAAGCTGTTCCGGCGACGTTCAAAAGACTTTTCAAACGTTTTTTGGTGACAGATTGGAGCGTCGCCAGAACAAACTGTTTGGAACGTCGCCGGAACAATGCACCGGCACGCCAACCATGTGCATTTTTGCGCCCTATTGGCCATGTGGACATGCTTGCGGGGGGGCATACCCGCACGCGCGTGTCCACGTTCTCCTTGATCAACGCCAACGCTTGCCGCAATTGCGAGGTCGGCGTACGCTCACGTTCCTCTAGCACTGCCCGAACGGCAGATTGTTGGTGCCGCTGCGCGTCGTCCTCGCACTTGACGCGTAGGGCGCCAGGCCGAGACAGCGTTTGGCCAACGACGAAGCCATGGTATTTGCCTTCGTCCTCGACCACATAGATGCCGTCGCGGAGGATTCGGGTCCAATTGGCCCGAAAGAGGACGGTGTCCTTGCGGGGGGTCGCCCTCACCTCGCCAAGGCCGTGGTCGGCCCAACGCTCAAAAATGAGGTGCCAATGGCAACTCCCCGCACTAAAGCCCGCGTTTAGGAATTTGCCCCCCTGCGCCTTGCTGGGGAGCCAGTCGTTGGGGAGGGGTGCCGTGCGCCCTGTCCCCGGCCCGGTCACCCAGGACACTGGGACCCCCCTTGGCGCGGACCCCTCCTCCCGGCGCCAGCGGCAATCACGCTGCTCCTTGCAGTGCAGTTGCTTGTGCAGGAAGCGCTGCAGCAGCCAACGGAGCGTGTAAATGGTGGGGTGGGGGGCTCGTAGGACACAGGCGTCCAGGGGGGGGGGGGGCCTACCATCTCCCTTGTCCAGGGAAAATTGGCAGCTTTTGCTGCCAGGGATGAGCCAAGTCGGTTGCGCATCCAATCCGTAATGCGCAAGACGCCGCCGGCGTCATCCCCCTCCCCCTCCCCATCCCCATCCCCCTCCCCATCCCCACCCCCCCCCCCCCCCCCCTCTTCTTCCTCTCTCTTAACCCCCGGGTTAGCCCTCCGCTCTTCAACCTTCTCATCCACCACCACCTCACCCAGCTCCACAATGTCATCGTCGTTGTCACCCCCTTCCTGTTTCACCTGCACCCCCCCACCCATGCCCTGCAACTCCCTTTCAAGCACCTCCACCGCCTTCTGCGCCTCCCTTACCCGCCGGTTCCCCTCGAGAACCCTCTCGCCCGCGTGCCCCCCCCCGGTGATGTCCCCACGCCGCCGGCACTCGGCCAATTTCGCAGACTATTTTTTCACCCGGCGGCGCAGGCTTTCAACGTTGCCCCTCGCCTCTTGCAGCTCCCCCAGAACCACGGCGTGCTCCCGAACCCCCCCCCCGTTACTCATTGAGCTCCCAGTCGAGGACTCGGGCAACTGGAGGCGATGCGCTGGGAGAGGCGCAACTGGCGCGGCCCCTTGTGGGGCAGGCCGTGGCGGCTCCGATGGCCGGTGAGCGGGGGTTGCCCACGGAGGATGTTTGGGAGCCCCCTGAGGTGGGGGAGGGGCTGGCGAAGCCAGCGCAGAGCTGCTGCGTGGCTCGGAGCGCGTGGCCCCCTGTGCCCCCAGTGGGGCTGGCGGGGGTGGTGCAGCCACTGCTGCCCCCAGGGCCTCGGTCTCGGTCTTCCCGTCCTGCAGACAAGGATGCCGGAGAGAGGCCAACCCTACCCAGACACCTTGTTCCGGCGACGTTCCAACAACCTGTTCCGGCGACGTTCTGGCGACGTTCCAGTGGCTGCTGGAACGTCGTCAGAACGTCGCCGGAACAGGTTGTTGGAACGTCGCCGGAACAATGGAAAATAGGCACAGTTCGGCGCGCGCACAGGGCGCACTGCGTGCACTACGGCCCCGTGGGGGGGGGGGGGGGGCATCCACTACAAAGAATCGTAGCCCCTTTATGGGCATGGGGCACCAACAATCACTAGGGGTTCTTTGGTTTTTCCCTTCCCCTCGACAACAAAGATTCCAAGCCCCTTTATGGGCATGGGGCACAAATAATCACTGGGGGTTCTTGGGTTTTCCCCTTCCCCTGGACAACAAAGATTCCTAGCCCCTTTATGGGCTTGGGGCACAAATAATCACCGGGGGTTCTTGGGTTTTCCCCTTCCCCTGGACAACAAAGATTCCTAGCCCCTTTATGGGCTTGGGGCACAAATAATCACCGGGGGTTCTTGGGTTTTCCCCTTCCCCTGGACAACAAAGATTCCTAGCCCCTTTATGGGCATGGGGCACGAATAATCACTAGGGGTTCTTGGGTTTTCCCCTTCCCCTCAACAACAAATTATCAAATTCCTAAAGAGCAAAGAGCAAAAGGGACACAGGGGGGAGCGGGGGGAGCAGGGCAGGCAGGGACACACAAACCCAACGCACTGATTTCCACTGCGCGCAAAGCGCGCCAAAGCATACACCCAAACCCAAACCCAAACCTCGGCCCAAACCAAAACCCGCACCCGAACCCACACCCAATCCCTAGCCGAAAACCCAAGCCCAAACCCACACCCAAGCCCAAACCCACACCCAGGCCCAAGCCCAAACCCACACCCAGCCCCAAGCCCAAACCCAAGCCCAAACCCCCACCCAAGCCCAAACCCGCAAACCTGCATATTCTTGGTGGCCTTCAAAAGCGCCAACATCATTTGCATCATATCTGCGCTGACGGGCGCGGCCATGGATAGGAGCAGAAGAAAGAAGAGAGCCGAGGAACGGGGCAGGTGCAAAGGGGGTGGTCTCTAGTGCAGCCCTGGGAACACAAGGCACATGTCGAACAGCATCATGTTGGTGGAGATGAATGTGAAAGTACAAGAAAACCCATTGCAACACTTGCCGCAGGGCGTCGGCGTCCGAATCAATGGATGCCTGCGAGCGACCGCAGCTGGCGGTCCCAGTAGCCGTTTGCCGGCCACCGCCCCGGGCACTGTGTTTGTTGAAAGCCTACTTCAGGAAGCGGTTAAGGCTTTCGACAATGTCATTGGAGAACATTGCCAATCCGAACGGCCCAATGTCGTCCAATACGCGATCCGCATCCTCCTCCAGGAACAGGAGGTAATGGGACGCGGACCTAGGAGCACAATGCTCCCGGAAGGCAGCTGCCGCTGCCCGGCATTGGGGACCCGTACCCACCTGATAGGTGTGGTACAGGTCCTTCAAAAGCTTCGCCATCCCCATCACAGCCCTATAGAGGGGCTCCTCCGGCCCAACCGACAGCAACAATGCAACATCGGGCCAAGCCGCAAACAGGCGCGACGTCTCCTCACCATCCGGGGAACAATCCTTGCTTAGGCGGCACCCAGTGCGATGCTCATGCAATACCGCCTGAATCGCCGCACGGGACACCTCATCGCCCCCCGCTAGCCGCTCTGCCGCCAACCGCTCAATGTTGGTCATTTGCAACCGGCCCATCGCCATGCAACAGTGCAGAATGCACATGACAACGCGGCACCGGGCAATGACCACCACTGGTTCCACGGAACAACCTGCGGCCTTCAGCGATGGTGTTCCCAACAAGAAGGACGTCCGCTGTGCGTGGTCCGACCCGGTGGTCCGGACCACGTCTTTGCCCCGCCACACAGCGGCGTCGGAGTCCCAAATCCCCTCGTTGTATAGTGACCCCACTTGTGGGGCCGGTGTGATCCCGATAATGCGGCGCACCCAGGGGGAATCAGCACCGAGCCAGGCATCGGCCGCTTCCTCATGGGAATTGAAGACCACCCGCTGGGTGTCCACGACCTCCTGGATGGCCTAAGAAAAAAACATCAATTTTGTTGGAACCAGATTGTTCCGGTGGCGGTTCCAACGAAACACTTGAACGTCGCCGGAACGTCGCCGGAACAAGTTATTGGAACGTCGCCGGAACAACACGGTGTGTGCGCGGCACACTTTAATATTGTCTTCCCAAAGGGTTGCTAGGGTCGCCATCGCTTTGTCCCCGCAGATTGCGAGGCCGATGACCCACACGCAGGCAGGAATTCGTCCCCAAAGGCCCATGTTGGCGATGGTTGACCCAAGAATAAGTCATACTTTATGGTGGCTTCATAGAATTTTCCAGAAAACCACTCCTCCGTCACCGTCTCCTGCACGCTCCAGACAGATTGTTTCACCAATCTGACCGCCAATTCTGCCTCTCTGTCGCCACCTTCAAGGCGATGTCCGCTCACTCCTTCCAGCTGGACAGGTGTCGAGGACATCTTCGCCTCGTCCTCCTGCAGAAAGCCTCTCCTCACCAGATTGACCTGTGAACCATTGTCAATCAGACATCTGGCAAGTTTAACCTTACCATCTGTCGTCCTGACCTGGATCCAGCAGACAAACTGGCGCTGCTTGCCTCGCCGGAGAGCGCTGAGGACCCAGGCAGGGTAAAGGAGGCCGGAGGAGCGCGCCAGCCGATCCCAGCAGCGTCCATTCACCGCCCCAACTACCCTGATGGGCTTTGTTTCCTGCCACTCAACCCCAGTGTTGGGAATTGGGTCAAGTTGGCTTCCCTATTGCCATTCTTCTTCGACGTTCGGCTGCACGTCCTGTACTTGTCCTTCGTCAACCCATTCTTCTCCTGCTTCAACGGCATTGACTCCTTTTCCACGTCCACGACCACCAAATGACTTTCCACCACCACCTTTCTTACCTCGTTGGCCTTTGTTGTTGGAGGTGTTGGAATTGGGGTTGGATTCGTTGGATCTGCCCTTGCCTCGACCTCCAGTATCCTTTTTGTTGCCGAAGGTCTTGTTTGTTGGCGTCTCCGTATACAGGGGGTTGCCATTCACCTTAGAATCCTCTTGATTCCCGGACTTTCCTTGTCCCTCTCCACTCTTTTCGCCAGATTTTCCACGAGATTTTCCACCAGCATCGGTCCATCTTGAGCCGCTTGGATCTCCGCCTTGCTGCGAGTAATCTTTTGGTGTCCAGTCTCTGTTCTTTCCTTTGGACTGCCCTTTACCCTTTCCCCTTCCATGCTGGTCAGCATCTCGTGCTCCATCCTGCTGGGGACTTTTGGGAGAATTTCCCTTTCCATCCATTTTGGACTGAATTGTCTTGAGATCTGAGGGCGTCCACCTGTGATCTGCGGTCGTGTGAGTCGCCGCTCGACCTTCCTTTCCAAGGGCAATGCACACGGAGCATCCCTTCTCACCAACAGTACTGACCTTGCCTCCGAAGCCTTGTGCATCCTGTGACTTCTGGCGTTCTAAGTTTGCATACTTTTCAAGTTGGTCCAAGATCTGCTCGACTCCATACGAGAAGATCCACGGCCGCACCTTCAAAACTGTCCCCTTATACTTCACTTTTCCATCCACCATGCTACAGAAAAACTCCGACTGTTCAGAAACATGGAAACCAACTCTCCATCTGCCCTCACGAATGGTGATGTCTTTCAATCCCGTAGCACTGATAGAGTGTAGCAACTCACGAACTGCCATTTTTCCCATAGTCTCCGGCAATCCTCGGACTTCAACCCAGTTGCCGAAGACTTTTTGGTCCGCCTGAGAGTCCCTGATCTTCTGCTTGGTCTCCGGCGTGAGCTTGCTCAGGAGGATCTTCTTCATCTCGCCTTCAGAAAGGCCTTCTCCAGAGTTCTCCGCCTCCTGCACCAAAAACTCCCAATCTTGCCTTGCTATTTGGATCTCTTCAAGAAACAATTTCTTGATCGCCCTGAAGTTCTCAAGACGGTTCCTGTAATGATCCTCAGGGAGTCAAGGGCCTTTCTTCTTGAGACTTCGATACAACTCTTCATAAGTCAGGGGATCTCCTTGATTCTGCCTTTCCACATAGAGATTATATGTACTTTCCCTGAGTTTGCCAGTCAAACAGTCCATCAAGCAGAGAATCCAGAGTTCCTCGTCCAGTTTCTCCGTTTGCAACCAGACCATGAACTGACTTTCGAAGGACGCCCAGTAATTTGGGTGTCCTGAGAACTTAGGCTGCTTCATCACGGAACCTCTGAGCCTCATGTGCAAAGGGTTGAGCAGGTGGTTCAGGTTGAAACCTGTGGATGTGCCAACCGGATTGACGAACACTGGGTTGACGGCGGCGCCTCCCATTGCCTGTGCTTGCGCAATTGCGGCCACCAACAACGCCTGGTCCACAGTAGGCTGCACGAACGGCGGTGGTTGCGCTTGATGCAGCCTCATCTCCTTCAATTTCTTCTGCTTTTCCTTCGTTTTGGCCTCATTTTCCTTCTTTTCTTTGTCCTTCTTCTTCAAGGCAATTGATCTCTCCTTCACGGTGGTCCTTGCTTCTCCATCAATATCACCAATGGTACCAACAGACAGTACAGACCTCTCCGACGAAGATTCTCCTCCTTCGGTACCCAGAGTGACCCCAATAGGACTTGTAAATCCGGTAGGGGGAATACCAGAATTTCCAGTAAAAGCTGGGTGTGAACCAGTAAAAGCTGGGGGTGCCGGAGAATGTGGAACGCCGTAAGGCGTGGATGCAGGTGCAGCTGAGGAGGTAGGTGCTGGGTGACTTGCCATTGTAGGCGCTGGTCCAGTGAGCCCAGTAGTGCTCAGACTTTGTACCAGATTGGTCAACTTCTCCAGCTTCTGCTCCATCTCCTTCCACTTGCTGTCATCATCCCTCTTTTTCTCCTTGGCGGCCTTCTTCAGCTCCTTCACCCTGTTTTCCAGCGACGAAATCTGGCGTCGACAGGAGCAGTCCTTGGCACACTCACCACAGAACGGGCATCTTGTCCCTTTTCCTTTGCTTCTTACCTCGTCGACCCAAGCTTCATCATGCCTAGATCGCAAACCCGCGTTGCGCAACTAACCACCCACCTCGTCCATTTGGCTAGTGCTGTTAGCCTCCGGGACGGGGATCTTGTTGGGGAGCTCATAGCGGAATGGGCCATCTCCTCTCCACACGCCCGCCGCCAATTTGCGGTGGCCGTGCGCTTGGCCCAACCAAGCTGTGTACGAGAGATACAGCACGGGGCAATCGCCAAGTACGCCTCCGAGGTGCTCCCCCCCGATGAGTGTGGCGAGCTCATCCTCAACCTGCGTGCGCCGAAATCCGCTTGGCGCACGCTCTCGGAAGTGTACACCCTCCGGGGGCTGAAGTACACCGCGACCACGGGCCTTCCATTCGCCCGTCCGATTTGCCCTGAGATGGCTTTCCAGCAGCGCTGGCAAGATCTACTGGCCCCCTTCGAGCTGGCCCCCGCGGTGAGCACTTCGGATCCCAAGGCCACGGGCATCAGTTGGCCGTGGGCATCACGGCTGCGCTACATTGCTAGCCAACCCCCGTTGTGCCGCATGATCGATTGGTCGTTCCCCCTGACTTTCTTTGTCAGGGGGGATGGCTACCCCTGCGCAGGCGGGGGGGGAGTGGTCCCAATTGTCTGTGTCACTGGCTGCCACTGGCTGTGGGTGCAGGCGTGGGGACCCGTCACCAACCCCACAGCGCGCGCTCTTTCGAGCTAGCTTTGCGCGCGTTGGGGGCGGCATGAGGATGCACAGGGGGGCGCCTCTTGCCCCGGTGTGGGGCGTCCGGGGTCGGGCGCTCTCCCACCCCCGACTGCCCGCCCTCTGGGCGGGCTGCGGGGCCCACTACCCACTGGCTGTGGGTGCGGGGGGGTGCGGGCGTGGGGACCCGGCACCAACCCCACAGCGCGCGCTCTTTCGAGCCGGCTTTGCGCGCTGTGGGGGCGGCACGAGGGCGCCCGGGGGGGGGCGCCTCCTGCCTAGGTGTGGGGCGTCCGGGGTCGGGCGCTCTCCCATCCCCGACTGCCGGCCCTCTGGGCGGGCTGCCGGGGCCCACTACCCACTGGCTGTGGGTGCGGGGGGGTGCGGGCGTGGGGACCCGCCACCAATTCTACAGCGCGCGCTCTTGCAAGCTGGCTTTGCGCTATAACGGCAGCAGTGACAGCACTCAATTTATACATCAATGTGATCAGTTTCGCCGTTTCGTTCACTTCACTTGACCCAGCCTGACATACTGGCGTATGTTTTCAGAGGGGGAGTGTAACGGCAGCAGTGACAGCACTCAATTATACACTGATGTGATCAGAATTTCAATGATTCTCGGATGTACATTAGTGCAGTAAATTTTCCGCCTGTTTTCATGTTTTCCGTTCGCCGCCAGATGTCGCCTGTGAGCGCGTCGAGGCGCATTTGTTTTTGGTGATTTCCCAATCGGTTTTATTTAAATTATTTCGAATGATTTCACGTTGAGTCATTATGTGCGATGGATGCAAAATGAGATTCTATGTCTGCTCCATTTTTGTAGACCGGGTTTTTTGACTATTCATATTCCACCATGGAGTTCAATGGACTTACAAGTGCTTCGCATATGTCGCTCCCAGAGGCTGGATATGGTTCTGAAGAGGGTCAGTTGGGTTCGGAGATATCAGGGGCAGTGTCGGGCGTTACGACCCCTGGGGCATCAAGGCTACAGGCTTCGCAATCACAAGAAAGATCCGCCACTATGCAGCGGTTACATGGTAGCATAGGAAATCATGACTCTGCTTCTGGAATCTGCACGGACACCCTGAGATCATCGGACTTTAGCGGGGCTATCACTCGTTCTGAGTCACTGCGTGTTCCCCCTGAGGTTACATTCGTGGCATCTCCCCAGCGAACCGAAGATCACCCTTCTGAGTGTCCTTACTGTGGCCATAGACATCCGCCTGGAGTTCATACTTGTGCTGGTTGTTGTGTGAACGCCCCACCCAACCTTAAACCCGGTCGAGAGTCTCCCTCCTCAAGTGAATCTTGTTCCAGCTCTCACGCTTTGCCTGATCTTGAAGACAGCAGCAGCGAAGGAGAGCCATCCAATGCTGGAATGGATGAGATTTCTGGTGACTACTGGGAAAACCACTTCCAGGAAATCTGGAATCAGGAGTTCCTGAACCGCCAGAATTGGCTACTGGCGGAGGCGAGCTACCGAGGCCGCCTGAGGGACTGGTTCAAGGCGTCGTGCGGGTTCATCAGGGACAGTGGCCGCCTGCGATTCGACGCCAGAATGCAGGAACAAGAGGATTGGGAAGAGCTGATGGACCAGTTCGACCACCAGGCTGCCGTGATGGTGCAAATGGCCATCATTGCCGAAGAAAGACGCCAGAATGTGCATCCGCACGCTGGTCCGTCAGGCGCCTTGGGTCCGAACGACGAAGAGGTCGACGAAATGAGGTGTGATTCGACACATTCTCACCTCTCCTGGGAGCAATTGTCCAAGCTTCCCAGCTCTATCTCCAGTGTTGACACTACAACAATGAACTACGAAGCGAAATTTGGCAATGCATACCTCTAGGGGAAGATGCCCGTAGACCCACCGAGCATTCAGGCAAGGAACAAATACCAAAATGGGACCCTAGGCATGGCCACAATGCACAAATCAAACGGGAGAATGGGGACACCAACGTTGAAAAGTCATACGACGCTGCGTCTCAACTACAAGAAACAGCAGGCTTGCAAATGGATACGAAAATTTCGAAATGTGTACACCTAGTGGAAGGTGGCACCAACGGCTCACAAGATGTCAACATGGCCCCGATGGGAAAGACAAGCCTTGGACGCGTTATACATGCAAGAAAGAGACAAAAAACATCATTTACGAACTTGGAAACTCATGGTGATGGATCTGGTTATCTGGCCTGCGACACTTGTTCCAGTGGTGTTCTCAACGAGATTGTTCCGGCGGGAATTGTTCCCATTGGGAATATTTCAGTCGGGAACAACATTCGGTTTCAAACACGTACCAAGGGTGAATCATGACTCAAAATGCACATCAAATTTTTGGCCATGCTGTAATTTCCTATCTTGCTACGTGTGTTGTACAACAGAAGATCAATGACAGCGATCTCCTCCTGCACAATGTCGCGCAGACCACTTACCACATGCTTGACATTCACTGCTTCCCCACCCACCGAAACGGGTACTCTTTTCACCAGTTCTTGTCCAATTAAATTATGCATATCGCCCGTCCAAGGCGACGGGACCTCCACAACCACCATGGCAAACGGAACATCGCAGATAGACCCCGGCACTGGCATCCCCGGTCTTAACCCCATGATCTCGACCTACCCATAGTCTTTGGTGGCCCCATCCTCACTTGACAGCTGACCATTCATACTCACCGTGATTAGTCCAACAGAAGAATCCAAGTTGATTACGGGTGTTGCCAAGAGTCGGAGTAGCATGCTTCGTAGATCTACATATTCATGGAGACACGAGAAGGGGTCCTTCACAATGCTTGACCAATGGGGAAATGTAGCATCCTCTTGCCGGGCCCGAGATCCAGTCAGCACTCTTGCATGTGATGCAACCCGGCATTGCTGTTTGCATAGGTTTATCGTTGCCAAGGTCTCTTTACATGGAGAAGACACAATGAATTTGCCCGTCTAAGGGGGGGGGGGTCGACTGAAAATTCAGGCAGCTCTGCATGTCGGTAACGCAACAACCACAAAGAGATGTGTATAGAACGCGATGCATACTTCAACTCTCAAGCACGAGGTTCCCATTATCCGGATGCATCTCGTGCCAGCGCGAGAACATCATTTTCTTGCTATCCTTGCATATCCGCTTCAGCCCAGCAACTGTTGATTTTGAACCACTCAAATAATTCACCACTGACATTAGGTAGTCAAGAGTCGGAATATTTTGATTAGGTAGGGGAACGGGACCTCTGGGTGGCCAAAAGATATGCCCCCGTGACTAGTACTAGGCACGATGCCAATATTAGTGAAAATTTGAAGCATGAGGTGTATGAAAAGTTTTGGCGTAAGAAAAAGAAGATCCCCACTGCCAAAATTTGGGCCCCTGTCCATCGGAACCTTGTTTTGGAGGCTTGCATGGTTGCTGCCAATGCACTGTGGCAGACCGTTCTCCAACGCCTGTTACGACACTTGATGACTTGTCAAGAAGCGAGGAGCTGCAAGCTATATATGCACCCAGCAACCAATTCGGTTAAATGCATTTTTTCAGGTGCAGAACCGGAAACTGATGTGGTTTGTGTGTGTGGGAGTTGTGGCTCCAAGCGTGGTATACGTCAATGGGTCCCACTTGAGGTGGAAGCTGTCCAAAGTTGGTCTACCATGGCTTTGAAGAGCTGGTCCAAATTCAAATCGTGTGCCGCACGGCGTAAAGATCTCAAGGGCAAGGGTAAGGGTAAGGGTAAATCTGATGTGGGGCCCGTCCACAGACCACTGGATTCTAACCCAAGTTCCGTTCTTGTGGTTCCTGCTTCAGAGGCGGAGGACAATGCTGCCTCTTTTCAAGGTCAAAGTGATGTGAGGGACCACCAGCGCGTACAACCAATGAGGCATGCAAAGTTGTTGCGCGTCCCCATTGTTGACAGCAACATTGAGCACCATCTGCTGTTTCCCAAAGGCAGTAGTAGTAGCAATAGCAACAACGGCAGCAGCAACAGTGACAGTGGAAGTAGTAGCAGTCCCGAGGATGATGATTCTGAGGATGATGATGTGTCGTGTCTGGCGGCTCTACACTAAGTGCCGCAGGGTCAAATTCTGCATCATCATCTCATGCGGCCCTGAACCTCAACCGCAACGCAAGAAGTATCGGCATACGGCTATACATAGTCACGGGGAGCGGGTGTTGGATGTGGACGCCATGTCAAGTGATGGTTGTCCCGTGCATATGCATAGTGAAGGGGAGTACAGCATTCACAATTCCAATGAAGGACAAGTATTCTTTTCTTTTTTGCATGTTGCTTTGCTGAGGTCGGGTATATGGGTTGACAACATTGCCCTCTCTCAACGTAGCAAATTTCAATTGATAATTGCTTGGAAGTTTTTAAAGTTGCCCGGAAAAAAGCTCGGAAGTTTTGGCAGCCAGCTCGGGACCCAAAACGCAACCAATATCGCTTGGAATGTTCTATGGACGTTCCATGCTACCGTCCCCGGGTAGCTCGGAAGAACTTTTGGGGCCGATTTCTGAAATGTACCATGCGATACGAGTCCCATTTGGTGGCCATGAGTGCTAAGCCTTTCCGAAAATCCCCTGCAACATGCCCAGCTTTTTCCTGCCATTTTTTACCTTCTATGTTGTGCGTTCCAGCACCATGTGGGGCCGGTTCATATCCCAACAGGAAAGCAAGCAACTCACATCCCCAGCTGGAAAGGAGACGGGGCTGTCCATATCCCCAACTGAAAGGAATCCGGTCCATATCCCGGAATGGAAAGGGGCCGGTCCATGGCCCCAACTAGAAAGCGGCCAGTCCATATCCCCAACTAGAAAATGGTAGGTCCATATATCTAACAGGGCCGGGGCACGTCCATATCCCCAACCAAAAAGAAGCTAGTCCATGTCCCCAACCGGAAAGGGGCCGGTCAACATCCCCATTGGGAAACAGGCCAGTCCATACACGCAACCAGAAAGGGGCCGGTTCGTATCTCCAAGTGGAAGGGGGGCAGTTTATATCCCCTATTGCAAAGGGGCCGGTCCATATCTCCAACTCGAAAAGGGTGGGTCCATATCCCCAACCGGAAAAGGGCCATCGAAAAGGGTGGGTCCATATCCCCAACCGGAAAAGGGCCATCGAAAAGGGTGGGTCCATATCCGCAACCGGAAAAGGGCCATTTCAGACACCTAACGAGAAAGGGGGCGGTCCATTTTCCCAACTAGAAAGCGGCTGCAGTATATCCGCAGTTGCAAAAGGGCCACTCCATATACCGGAAAGGGGCTAGTCCATACACCTAACACGAAAGGGGCCCATATGGCCACGCCGGGGGGGGGGGGAGAATGGAATTGAGGACCTGATCAATTATGAAACTTTTTCCTTCCTGAAGTACGAGGTACAACAAATTTACTAACACAGAAAAACGGGGGTAATCCGGCCTTCCTGTGATGCTCTAGGGCTACTGGTGGTGTATATTGGTGAAAGCTGGCATGGGGTGTCATCACAAAGTACGCTCACATGGGGAGTTCAATGCAAATTGCCTTTTCAAGAGCGTGGTGCGACATTTTTAGCCAACCTAGGTGTTCACATGGCATGGGTAGTGTTGTTTTGTCCCTAGTCTCATGCATTCCATATGCCCCAAGGACCCAATTTTTGCACAGTACAAACCCATGCTGGTGTGTCAAGAATTTGTTTTTTGGTCTGATGCATTTCACCTGTCCCACGAATTTGCACTCTGCGCCCAGCAATCCCTGCTATATACCGGGAATTGTTTTTTTAGTCTGATGCGTTCCATATGTCCCGGGGACCAGGGACCAGGGGTGCCATGTCCTACAGCAAATGGCCCCGCAATCTTTCATCTTCTTCGAACATACGATGATGCGGCCCCTGTTTGTGTTGTTCGAGGTGGTCAACGGGTAGATTCTTGTTGTAGCCGTAAGAGTACTCCAAGAGCTTGAGTGAATACCGCCGGTGGTTACCCCGCGGCAGTGGCAAAAGTGCAATGTGGCCCGCGTTCCCGGACAGAGGGACATGCCAACGAGCTTGTCCGCCGCCAGTTGCAATCTGCCATGTGTCCTCTTTGTTGGATGGGTCCACCCTGTCCAACTCGCGCGGTCGCCCGAGACAATCGTCGGAGGACCCAGTGCCCCTATTGACGTTCAACAGAGCAGGAAACGGGGGCTCTCCCCCCCCCCCCTCCCTCTACCGAGGGGGAGCATCTGCGCCGCGCGCACTTTTTCCAACGTGTTTGGCCGTAAGGGGCTTGGTGTTGACACACCTCCCAAAATGCCCCCTAAAGACACATAACCCTTGGGTACCACGTGCTTGGGCTGAGCTTCGAGGGCGGGATTGTTGAAGAGCAACAAACGACATTTATATAGTGCCTCGTCTTGCACGATTTGGCGCTCAAAGCATGGAAGGTTTGATGGAACAACTTAGTGCAGTAGTTCAACTGAAGAGTGTCACGGACTAGGCTCAAAACCCCTAGACAAGGGCCCCTCGGGGCAGAAGCCACGGCTGCTTGGTCAGGCCCGACCGCTAAATTTCCGCGCCGCGCGCGCCGCGTTAGGTGCTCCCCCAGACCCTCCGCTTCTTGATGTACCACCAGGGGACTTGCAAAGAGTCGGCGGGAGTCTCATTCGAAGTCCGGGCATTCGAAAAACCAATGCTTCTGGCTGTGTGACCCGTACCGATACCCGAGTAGTTCTTTGGCTTGTTCTGCGCAAATAGTGCAGCCCGGAAACAATGTGCAGGAATACCAAACGTTTATAATGCTTCCATTGGTGACCATTGGTTTTGCTTGTGCAGGAAAATGCCGTCCACATCAGTGCTGCCAAGCAGAAGCACATTTGAGCAACACTGCAAAACTAGCCAGCAAACTTTTCGCTTGATGCAAAGAAATCGCACCCCTCAACCATGGGAATGCACCGTGTTGACATTTTTGCCGGCAGAGCGATCGAGCGGGAATCCCAGCTCGCCATCAACTCCTACCATGTCTACGACGACAACCACCCCAATGACCGAACAATACGTTGTGCCTACATAATTGCCACACCCACCCCACCTTTTCTGAAAGTGCTGCCGTTTGGAATCAAAGATGCAAACCATTTACGCCGGGCATATCCACTACTACCCCACGGACATGACAAGGCCACATGGCGTCTGGTCGATGGCTCTTAGGCGTCACAAGTTGCCCACCCTCTAGGACCCGTATACGCGCAATGTGACAATATTCTACGTTTCTACTTTGAGTATGCTATTTGACATATGTGACCAAAGTTGTTGGCAGAGCTGTGTGACACCCGTTGAAATACGTGTTGATGTGTTGACCTTGTGTATCCCCGTCTTCTAGTGTGTTGTATTTGACAATTTTCTGAAGCTGGCCGAAAATGAGGCCAGCTTTTGGGTAACATTGCAAACAGCTATGTGTATATGCAGTTTTTGACCCTTCTGGCCGAAATTTCGGCCAACTTTTTGGTTTCCTAGTGAATAGGCATAGTTATTTTTATTTTTCTTAGGGCGGGCCGAAATTTCGGCCAGCTTTTTGGTCTATTCACTAATCAAGCACTTATATTCTGGTTTTTGGGCGGTCTGGCCCAAATTTCGGCCAGCTTTTCCTATTTTTGAACATTTAAGCAATTATTTCCCCTTCGAACACGCCTGGCCGAAATTTCGGCCAGCTTGCAATTGTCGTGGTTCATGAGTATTACACCATACACTCCTACATAACTGTTTTCTTGTCTCAGCATTACTGTCTTCTGCTATTACTGTCAATGTTGTACATGCTGCAGTTACTGGTGCTTTTGCTACTACAGCCAAAGGGCTGTTGCGAAATGCATTACGTGGTGGGACTCTGCAAAAGCTTTTGCAATTCTGCCTGTTGTTGCAAAAGAATCGTAGGAGCCGGCACTCCCTGACACAGTTGAAGGCTGCCGCCACTGAGAAGAAGCCCCCACGATGGTAAATGACATTTTTGTCACAGTTCCATGCCCTATACTGCCTTCTGCGTCGTATGGCCCTCCCATACTCTAATTCTGGGTCTGGTTACAACTGGGGTATTATGTCCTGCCGCCAACGCTATAAGGTAGGAGTCCTTGGTCAATGTAACACTAAGCAGGAGTCCATTCACCATCGTGCTGGACTAGCAGCACACAACTTGTGGAACACCATGCACCGTAGGCAAGTTTGTATATGGTTTGATAACCTGAGGCGTTACAGGTCGGGAGCTGATCCCCATTCACCCGAATTAACCCTCAATTGTACAGCTGTGGCTGTTTTGCACACTACTGCCCTACCTGCATACCGGGGTCTGCCGGAGCTGGCCGAAATTGAGGCCAGGGTACCAAAGGTTGCAGATGACATCTTTCTCTCACATAGAGCATTGTTTGATCGTATTGATGTTGCCAACCAAGGTATTCAGAGAGTTTGGGTTCGTGCTCCTTTGGATATTGCCAGAAAAAATGATCGTTCCCTCAACTGGAGACCCTTTTTCCTCTCTGAGCTCCGCTCCGGCACACACAAAGAGCTTTTGCAACTCGTGGTTGATTTGTCATGTGTGGAACACCGCACCAGACATTGTGTGCCGCTGCTTGTGGACATCAAAATACACTTTGCCCTACTTAAGCTGTGTTATGGTGCTGCTTATGTTTCGTGGAATGTACCACAATTACTGTTGGGTTTTCTTTTGGTGTACGGAGTATGGCATAGCTATAAGTATTGCGTTGAATTGATCTGCGCGCGTTCCTGCCGTTCATTAAGTTTTTGGAGCAGGGGAACAGCCTTCAGGTTGGGTCTATCCTCCCTCGCAAGGTCAAGGTCATCCATATGGAGAAGACGTTGCTTGGACTCATGCTAGCCACATCGTCCAATAGAGGTAGACTAGATGAGCGCGTCACTGCCCTGCTCAATAGCCAGCGGGACTTGACACCCATTCAGCGCAAGGGTTTGCGTATGTTATTAGCCCTTAAAGCTTTGCTGTACACATACTGTCCAGCTGCTTTCAGCATTAGGACTTTGGTTTGTGAGTGCAACTCGGAGGGCCGGGGGGCAGGTTCCGGGATTGTTGCTAAGCAGGCACTTGAGATGTCCCTACTCCTCATGCTAAGCATCCTAAAGCCCGAGGAGCAGTTAGCCACGGAGTATGTGAAAACCACTGCTGTTGCTCTTTCGTTTTGGAGTCAGTGGCATTCCGCCTCCCTAGGGTGTATCCACTCTGAGGAGGTGGGTGAGGCACTTTTGAGTCGGTTCTCAGCCCACTGTCGCCGCAACACTGACTGTACCAGTGTCCAACAGTCGTCTGATTTATTTTTGACACTTCCCCCTGTCCAACCGGGAGATAAAGTTTTGCGTGGTGTGCTGACTGAGAGATCCGTGGCAATGTTCTGTGCCAATCTGAAACAATTCATCTTGACAGCCCATACACAGAGCCTGCCCATTTGTGTTCCCGTTCCGGACTATAAAGTTGAGGTGAGAAGACTGGATGCAGTTGAGGATCTGACGTTCCCCGGTACCATGTCTAGGACACGAATCACCACAGACCGTTTGAAAGTGGTTCTGTTGCATGCAATGCAAAATGTGGTTGCGCGTACCACGGTTCCTGAGGGTGTTGAGGATTTTTTACAGACAAATGCACCTGCCCGCACTGCTGCCTAGCAAGGGGTGTCGCGTACTGCACATGCTTCTATCCGCGCTGCCAACCGTGCACCGCCTGCTGCTCCTGCTGCTGCTCCGGGTGGAATAGCCTTGCCCCCAAAGCCACCCCCAAAGCCCCGAGCTAGAGGCCCCCGAGTACCCCCCCCCCCCCCCCCGGCCCTGATGATTCCATTGCCGTCGACTCTTGTGATAGTGAACGGGATATTGATTGTGATGCAGACAGCGTTGCCTCCTTTGAAGCCCTAGATGAGGCGGAACACATCGGTGTGGATACCCAGGACTCGGACCGATTTCCGTTTGCGGTTGTGTTTGTCACTGTGATATAGGTTCTGCCACGCATTGCCAGTGATTTTGGTGTGTCTATTTGCTGTTTCATGTTTTTCTGGCCGAAATTTCGGCCAGACTTGTTGTTTTGTCATATGGCTACTCCCAGAACACAAATGACATAAGGTTCTTGCCGAAATTTCGGCTAGCCTCTCAGAATGGTATTTGTACACAGTGGTTTGACATGCAGACCCCGCTACACATCTCTACGTCCCATCTGGTTTCCATTTGTTCTGCCACTGCCTTTGATAACAGCCTGCCCCGTTACGTGGCTTTTACACAAGGACCCATGTCGTCTGTGATGCTTGTTGAGATATTCTCATTTCTTTTGAGCCTGGTTCCGGTCCCAGAACGGGCAGGCAACTGGTTTTTGCTGGGGACTCTGTCTGTGTATTTTGCAAGCATGATGTCTACCAGGTTTTCCAAAGACTGTAATGTTGTGTGTGCCCTTTTGGGTGAGGAGACTGTTGTGCCTGATGAGTTTGTTCACTCCATCAGAGCAGCTATCACCAACGCCGACACGTGCCCCCCCAAGTCATGGGAGGATGTGTACCACGACTTGGGGGCAGGTTTTCCTGTGGATTGTTCTGGGGTTAGGTATGTAGATGAGCATCCTGAGGAGCAAGATGGGGAGGCGGAGTCGCAATCAGAGACACACACTCCAAAGAAGAAACCCAAAACTGCCCCTGCCCCCTCACCTAGTGGCACGCAGTGCGCTCAGGCCACCCCAGCTTCCTCCTAAGGCACTATGGCCCCTACTGGCAGAGGTATGAATGCTTTTGTGAATCATTTTTCACCATCCCACGGTGGAAACACACAGTCACAGAAGTCTGCCACTGCCAAGCCTGGTGCTGCAACCCCTGCCAAGCCTCCTGCTAACACAGGTGCTAAGAAGCCCCGTGCATTTGGTCTGCGCAAGCGCTAATGCCAGTCCTACTGCTTATATTGCGTATCAATATGAAGTTTGGCCGAAATTTCGGCCAGCTTGCAGTCCTCAGCCTCTTCAGCATCTTATTATTGTGTTTCCCCATAGGCACTGCAAAAGTCTGATTCGATTCGTCAGTTGGCAAGTATTTGCTTGTAATTGAGTCTATTATGTTGCACATCCTGTTCAAATGTCACTGCTCCTGTGTTCCTTGCTCATGTCTACTGTCATAGGTACCCATTTCAGTGATCATATTCGGAGTTTCGATGGACCTGTCCGAAATTTTGGCCAGCTTAGGCCTGTCTGCAAAATAGGACCATGTGTTTGGACATTTTTCGAAGAGCTGGCCGAAATTTCGGCCAGGTTGGTTGCAATAGGAAATAGAAGTACATGCTTTGGGATAGTTTTCTGTGTCCTTTGATGAAAGGTATGTTTGGGGTTCCTTCATCTGTGATGTATAGGGGGATTCTGTGATCACCCTGGAACAAAGGGGAGAGAAAAAATAGGGAGCCCCCCCCCCCCCCCCGCACTGGAATGCAGTGGTCTAAATGTAAAACAACACTATATTTTGGTGATTGAATATCTTTATTTTGAAAATCTGTGTGTTTCCAGAAATGCAAATAATGGCATATATTTCAAATACACACCTTGTTTTTGCATGTTGCCACCAGGGGGGTTTGGATACCCAAAAATAACACCCCTTTTCACATACTTTTCCCCTCACTACAACATGGTCTTCCGTGGGCCATAGCGCCAGGTGGGGGGTGGGCAACTTGTGACGCCTAAGTGGCTTGGGCTCGGAATCGGTAGAGCTACCGTGTATAGACGAAGGATCCTATTTTTCTACGTGCTGCCAAAAGGCGGAAGCGAGGGCAGAAGGACGCAAAAGCTACTAAAAACCCCGGGGGCGGCCGGGCCCGGTCGGTTGTATGCGACGCCCCCAGCCCCCCCCACCCCCCCTCACCCGGGGTTTTGAAAAATAGTGGTGCCGGGTCCGCCACCAACGAGTGTCCCTACAGAAAACAGTCCGGCACCGTAGCCGCCAATGTTTTTTTTCATACTATGTGTTTATACTCGAAAAACTCAAAATTTTATAGAGAATTCATATTTGTGATAAAAACACCAAGGAAAAATTTTGACCTGAAGGAGGGCTACAAGAGGGCTGCAGGCCCTAACAGCAACCCTTGCCCTAATCAAGACCGAATATTGGGACTGAGCTGGTGGGGGTGAAAACATCAACTATGACTGGTGAGGTGCATCAAGAATGATTCACACATGGATGGCTCTTGACAAAGTGAAATCAGCTTGCAAGAAAACCCCATCACCACAAGGCCCACTTTCAAGGCTTTTTGGACTTGTGAGGGGCCAAAATGCCCCAAAATGTGCTCAAAATGGGCTCGTTTCACCCGTTTGTGCACCCCAAATGGTCTAGACTGAGGTCTGGAAAAATGCGATTTTGACCCAGTTTTGACCAATTTTTGGTCCCAAAACAGCCCATTTTCAAGGCATTTTGGGATTTTCAGAGGACCAAAATGGGCCACCACAAGCTCGAAACGGTCCAAAAACACTTGGTTTAGCGTCGCACATGGTGTAGGATCATTTTTGAGAAAAGTGACTTTTTTTGCCCCTACTCGACCCTGTTGACCCATTTGGGCACCCACCTGTTTGGGCTTGAGCTTGCAGCTTGCCGCAGCCTAGTGGGCCTAGGTATTGGGGTCTAGGCGTCCGTTTGGGCAATTCTGAGGGCTGGAAACCACAAAAAGTGGGGGGTTGCGGGTGGAGTAGGTGCCCTCGGAATCGCATTTTGAGCCATGTAGCCAAAGATATGGCCTATTCTTGGTTTGTGGCTGTCGGCATTTGGAGTTTCTGGGGGCCTTTTTGGGCCATTTCCGGGACATATCATGGAGTTAGAGGGCCGCAAAGAGCTTGTTGACACGGGGAAGTCAAGCCGCACGTGAGTGTACCCAACGCTTCCCTTCGTTTGGCCGTTTGGAATGTGTTCTAGGGCTTTTGGGATCCCCAACATAGGGGAACAAAATCGGAAATGGCTACCTCAACCGTGCCTTCTCACGGGCCGAAAACAGGGCGGAAACGGTACGTCACCCCTGCATTCTCGGGGATCCCCAACACCACGCGCGGGGGATAAATTAAGAAATGGTCCTCGACATGGGGGAACAAAATGTAAGGTGGCTGCCTCACCCTTGCCTTCTTGGGTGCCCAAAAGAGGGCGGAAATGCTACGGCTTCCCTGCATTCTCAGGGATCCCCAACATAGGGGAACAAAATCGGAAGTGGCTACCTCAACCGTGCCTACTCAGGGGCCCCAAAAAGGGCGGAAATGCTATGTCACCCCTGCATTCTCGGGGATCCCCAACACCACGCGCGGGGAGTGAAATCAGAAATGGTCCTCAACATGGGGGAACAAAATCAAAATTGGTTGTCGGACCCCTGCCTTCTGGCGGGCCCAAAAGAGGGCGGAAATGCTACGTCACCCTTGCACTCTGGAGGATCCCCAACACCAAATGCAATTAGCAAAATCGGAAGTGGTCCCCAACAAAGGGGAACATAATCAGAAATGTCTGCCTCACCCCTGCCTTCTCGGGTGCCCAAAAGAGGGCGCAAATGCTACGGCTTCCCTGCATTCTTGGGAATCCCCAACATAGGGGAACAAAATCAAAAGAGGCTGCCCCACCCCTGCCTTCTCATGTGCCCAAAAGAGGGCGGAAATGCTACAGCTTGCGTGTATTCTCGTGTATTCTCGGGAATCCCCAACATAGGGGAACAAAATCAGAAGTGGCTACCTCACCCGTGCCTGCTCAGGGGACCAAAAGAGGGCGGAAATGCGATGTCAGCGCTGCATTCTCGGGAAGCCCCAACATAGGGGAACAAAATCACAATTGTCTACCTCACCCTTGCCTTCTCGCGGGCCCAAAAAAGGGCAGAAATGCTATGTCACCCCTGCATTCTCAGGGATCTCCAACGCCACGCCAGGGAGTAAAATCAGAAGTGGTCCTCTGGTCCTCGACAAAGGGGAACAAAATCAAACGTGGGCTCCTCACCCGTGCCTTCATGGGTGCCCAAAAAAGGGCGGAAATGCTACGTCTTCCGTGCATTCTCGGGAATCCCCAACATAGGGGAACAAAATCAGAAGTGGCTACCTCACCCCTGCCTTCTTGCGGGCCCAAAAGAGGGTGGAAATGCTACGGCTACCTTGCATTCTCAGGAATCCCCAACATAGGGGAACAAACTCGGAAAAGGCTACCTCACCCATGCCTTCTCGGGGGCCCAAAAGAGGGCGGAAATGCTATGTCACTGGAGCATTCTCAGGGATCCCCAACATAGGGGAACAAAATCAAAACTGGCTGCCTCACCCTTGCCTTCTCGGGTGCCCAAAAGAGGGCGGAAATGCTGGGGCTTCCCTGCATTCTCAGGGATCCCCAACATAGGGGAACAAAATCGGAAGTGGCTACCTCAACCGTGCCTAGTCACCAGCCAAAAAGAGGGCGGAAATGCGATGTCACCCCTGCATTCCCAGGGATCCCCAACACCACGCGCGGGGAGTAAAATCAGAAATGGTCCGGGACATGGGGGGAACAAAATCAAAAGTGGTTGCCTCACCCGCGCCTTTTCAGGTGCCCAAAAGAGGGCAGAATGCCACGGCTTGCGTGTATTCTTGGGAATCCCCAGCATAGGGGAACAAAATCAAAAGTGGCTGCTTCACCCCTGCCTTCTCAGGTGCCCAAAAGAGGGGGCAAATGCTATGGCTTGCGTGTATTCTCGGGAATCCCCAACATAGGGGAACAAAATCAGAAGTGGCTACCTCACCCGTGCCTGCTCAGGGGACCAAAAGGGGGCGGAAATGCGATGCCACCGCTGCATTCTAGGGAATCCGCAACATAGGGGAATAAAATCACAAGTGGCTACCTCACCCTTGCCTTCTCGCGCGCCCAAAAGAGGGCGGAAATGCTATGTCACCCCTGCATTCTCAGGGATCTCCAACGCCACGCGCGGGGAGTAAAATCAGAAGTGGACCTCGACATAAGGGAACAAAATCAAAAGTGGGCTCCTCATCCCTGCGTTCACGGGTGGGAACAAAATCAAAAGTGGGCTCCTCATCCCTGCCTTCTAGGGACCCCAAAAAAGGGCGGAGACAATACGTCCATCTGCATTCTCGGGGATCCCCAACGCCAAAAGCAAGTAGCAAAATCAGAAGTGGTCCCCAACAAAGAGGAACAAAATCAGAAATGGCTGCTTCACTCCTGTCCCTGGGGACCCAAAAGTGGGCGGAAATGCTATGTCACCCCTGCCTTCTCAGGTGCCCACAAGAGGGCAGAAATGCTACGGGTTCCTTGCATTCTCGGGAATCACCAACATAGGGGAACAAAATCAGAAGTGGCTACTTCACCCGTGCCTCCTCGGGGGCCGAAAAGAGGGCATAAATGCGATGTCACCCGTGCATTCTCGGGAATCCCCAACATAGGGGAACAAAATCAGAATTGTCTACCTCACCCTTGCCTTCTCGCGGGCCCACAAGAGGGCGAAATGCTATGTCACCCCTGCATTCTTAGGGATCCCCAACACCACGCGCGGGGGATAAGTTGAGAAGTGGTCCTCGACATAGGGGAACAAAATCAAATGTGGTTGTCTCAGCCCTGCCTTCACAGTTGCCCAAAAGAGGGCGGGAATGCTATGTCGCCCTTGCATTCTCGTAGATCACCGACATAGGGGAACAAAATCAAAACTGGCTGCCTCACCCCTGCCTTCTTGCGGGCCCAAAAGAGGGCAGAAATAATACGTCCATCTACATTCTCGGGGATCCCCAACGCCAAATGCAAGTAGCAAAATCAGAAGTGGTCCCCAAGTAGGGGGAACAAAATCAGAAATGGATGCTTCGGCCCTGGCCCTGGGGACCCAAAAGAGGGCGGAAATGCTATGTCACCCCTGCATCCCCAACATAGGGAAACAAAATCAAAAGTGGCTGCCTCACCCTCTCTTCTCGTGGGCCCAAAAGAGAATGGAAATGCTACCTCACCAATGCATTCTCGGGGATCCCCGACGCCAAATGCAAGTAGCAAAATCAGAAGTGGTCCCCAACAAAGGAGAACAAAATCACAAGTGGCTGCCTCATCCCTGTCTTCTCAGGGGCCCAAAAGAGGGCGGAAATGCTGCGGCGTCCTTGCATTCTCAAGAATCGCCAATGTAGGGGAACAAAATCAAAAATGGTTGCCTCACCCCTGCCTTCTCGGGTGCCCAAAGGAGGACGGAAATGCTACGTCTCCCCTGCATTCTCGGGAATCCCCAACATAGCGCTACAAAATCAGAAGTAGCTACCTTACCCCTCCCTGCCTTCTAGCGGGCCCAAAAGAGGGCGGAAATGCTACGTCAGGCCTGCATTCTCGGGGATCCCCAACGCCACGCGCGGGGAGTAAAATCAGAAGTGGTCCTCAACATAGGGGAACAAAATCAAAAGTGGCTGCCTCACCCCTGCCTTCTCGGGTGCCCAAAAGATGGCGGAAATGCTACGTCTTCCCTGCATTCTCGGGAATCCCCAACATAGCGGTACAAAATCAGAAGTAGCTACCTCACCCCTGCCTTCTCACGGGCCCAAAAGAGGGCGAAAATGCTACGTCAGGCCTGCATTCTCGGGGATCCCCAACGCCACGCGCGGGGAGTAAAATCAAAAGTGGTCCTCAACATAGGGGAACAAAATCAAAAGTGGTTGTCTCCCCCCTGCCTTCTCAATGGCCCAAAAGAGGGCAGAAATGCTACGTCACCCTTGCACTCTCGGGGATCCCCAACGCCAAATGCAATTAGCAAAATCAAAGGTGCCCCCCAACAAAGGGAAACAAAATCAGAAATGGCTGCCTCACCCCTGCCTTCTCGCGAGCCCAAAAGAGGGCGGAAATTCTATGTCACCAATGCGCTCTCGGGGATCCCCAACGCCAAATGCAAAAAGCAAAATCAGAAGTGGTCCCCAACAAAGGAGAACAAAATCAGAAGTGGCTGCCTCACCCATGCCTTCTCGGGTGCTCAAAAGAGGGCGGAAATGGTACGTGACCCCTGCATTCTCGGGGATCCCCAACGCCAAATGCAAAAAGCGAAATCAGAAGTGGTCCCCAACAAAGGGGAACAAAATCAGAAGTGGCTGCCTCACCCATGCCTTCTCGGGTGCCCAATAGAGGGCAGAAATGCTATGTCACCGCTGCATTCTCGGGAATCCCCAACGGCAAGCGCGGCGAGCAAAACCAGAAGTGGTCCCCAACAAAGGGGAACAAAAATCAAAAATGGCCGCCTCACCCGTGCATTCTCAGGGGCCCAAAAGAGGGCTGAAATGCTACGTACCCTTACATTCTCGGGGTCCCCCGAACAGGGATTCAAAAAGGGCCCTCACTAGGCTAGCGGGGGACAAAATTAGAAGTGGCCGACCAGCGGCCTGAAAGTTCTAAAATATTTTTTTTGGGGGTTCTAAAACCTAGTAAAGACAAAAACTTTTTTTCCTAGGTTCTGAAACCTAGTAAAAAAACTTTTTTCACTAGGTTCCCGATACCTAGTAAAACTAGAGAACCTAGTAAATTGTTACTTGTTACCAAGTAAAAAAAGTTTTTACTAGGTTTTATTACAGGCCCTCACCAGCATGTGGGTGGGCAAAATGTGTTGCCCCCTCATGTGTCATCGTGGGGCAGGCTGGTGCAGTGGGAGGGTGCGAAAGAGGGGCGGATACCAAATTGCCGTCTGGTCGCACATCAAAGCGCTAGCCCCGGGACACCGTGGGATCCACACACAGGACAGAAATAAAACAGCTAGTGAGAAGAAAACAACACAAAAAAAACCCCAAAATCTATACCTCAAACTCCACTTGGTGAAAAAAAAAACAACTCGCAATCCAACCCTTGGGACAAACGTCATCAGCAACTGCCACATGCAATATGGCAACATGGCCGGAGCTCGCAATGATCCATCATTGAACAACGAGTGCCACCACCGAGTAAGCTTACGGGATTCACCCCATATTTTATCAAGATCCCATCCATGATATCCACCCTTTAAAAGACCTAGTCACTTGCCCATGGCTCATTGCTAGGTATTCTGAAAAGGACCATGGATGTTGATGATTACGGGGGGGGGGGGTCACGCAACGCCAGCTCCATAGCAACCCCACACCCTTCTGTATCAGGGTAGTGCCGCAATACCTTTACGTACCTATGTACGCTTTCATGGATTCGGAACATGGTATGTGTTGTGTTTCTTACAAGATAGGGGGGTGGCCATCATGGTAGCCCAATCCACGGGAGTGTCCCTAGTACGGAAACTAAACTCCTCGGAACCCACGACGGCAAGCTCATGTGTAGTGACTTCTTAAAGAAGTGTGCCCCATCCCCTGCTACACACCCCTGGCCCCCCTACATGCAATGTTACAAAGGTCCATATCCCCAACTTAAAGGGGCTAGTCCATATTCCCAACGGGAAACTGGCCACCAAAAACTGGGAATTATCATGGCGTCCTTTTTTGCTAACCGCCCCCCCCTCCTTAATCCCAACTCAACGGGCCACACCGAAGCATGGGAATCCATCATCATCAGAATTGGCTAATCGCCGCTAACATTTTCTTTTCGTTGTAAGTGCGTGTCATTTGGGGGGTGGGGGTAAGCGTGCGTGCAAAACAAAAAAATACAATGGTGGATTTTTTTTTGCGGCAAACAAGGGAACAAAAAAAATTTGCGGTGGTGTAGTTTTGTTTTGCGGGAAAAGTGAGTACCAAAAAAATTTTCCGGTCGTGCAAATTTTCTTGCGGTAAACGCGAGCATGATTACTCGCAATTACCGCAGAAAAAAAAAATTACACAAATTACAATGTACACCTCCATATCCCTGCAAGCAGTGTGTGTTTTCGGGGCCGCAATTGGTCAGGTGTGGCCCCACCACTGTCGCTCTAGCCGCGCCTGCCCCACGGCCTTCTTTGCTCTCTCAGTTCATCACATGTTCATCCGGCCAGTGGCCTTGCTTGTGTTCCAAACAGTTCCAGGTCCCTGCCTCCCTGGCTGGGGTCAGAGCTGTGGGCCTCAGGTTCTGGGCTTTACCGCCTGGGGACATTGCACACATGATACTGAGTCCGGGTCGTGGCGTGAATGTGGTGTTCCATGTTTGGGTGGCCGTCACCATGGCTGTGCTTGCTTGCGCTGGCCCCTCTTGGCCACACACCCTTGGCTTTGTGGTTTCCCCGGGTCATGGAGTGTGTGTGCGGGGGGGGGGGGGGGGGGTTGCACAAGTACTAAGGCACCGTCAAAATGAGGGGGTTCCCAAGTTTAGGGCCTAAAACTCTCCAGTGCCCCCGTTTCCATGTGTCCTGAGGGCGGGGAGGGGGGGGGGGCAGGGCAGGGACTTGCTTGAGCGGGGGGGGGAGGGGGGGAGGGGGTCCAGGGGAGGGGGGAGGCCCCCCCCCCTGCCGGAACATACCCAATCCACAGGAACAGAAAAATTATTGGAGAATGAACAACTCAGCGCATGGAAATGTCATGTTGTCGGCCGTAAACAAAGGAAATTCATCATTGAATGTCAATTCAGGGTTCCCACATCTCACCAATACACAACAACTACAACAAAGCAGGACATTCACCATCTCATGCCAAATGACAGTGATCTTTCTTGTCAGTCAGAATGAGACTCGCCTGAACCGGTCGCGTGTGGCCATTTTTTGTGCCACAGCGACAAACTCGCACAGTCTGGCCATTGGTACGCTTAAAAAAAAAAGTGGCACATGCCTTTTGTGCCTCGTTGTAGGCTTTTTGCCTTTTATGACCGGTGATCCTATCTTTAAACCTAAAATAGAGCAGCGCGTCAATTACATCTTCACGTTTTGCGCGCAGCAACGGTGGGACCGGGGAGCTGAAATACACTGACAACGAGCGTTGGGGCATGGTAGTCTGGAAAACAAGGTATATGGAGCACACATGAAGCAATATGTACACAGTGTATGGCATGCGCTGAAGGCGCCGAAAATTTTTTCCCATGACTAAAAAATGTTCCCAAAACCCAGGTTTTCGGGTGCACTTGAGCTGAGGGGGGAGGGGGGGAGGGGGGCCAGGGGAGGGGGGGAGGGGGTCCAGGGGGGAGGGGTCCCCCCCCCCTGCCGGAATGAAAATTAAAGCAAGTCCCTGGGGTAGGGTCTGACTTTTGGCCCCCGCTCCCATTTTTTGACCTCGCAATGATGAAGGGGTTGTGAGGTCAAAACTACCCTTTTTTTCTGGTACTCAGGTTACATCACATTGCGTTACAATTTGACATTGGGGGTTAAACCCTTTGTAAAATCCTTTTGCCCAACAATAGAACTTCCCCAAGAATTTTTGTGGGGTGCACAGAATGGCATACAAAATGGATGCTCTGGGGCACAACAACCCCAAAACAATCAGAGTCATGGGCAGTATATGGGTACTCAAGCCTGCATGAGATACTGCATGCTGGTGTATGCTTGGATGGTATCCACGGGCATGTGTACAGCAGCCGCAACTACGTGGCATCATGGAGAAGCAGAGCTGGTAGAGCCAGAAGAGTTTGGCACATTTTGCCATGAGCAACAGGTGGCTGTGCATGCCCCTGTAAATAAACAATTTGCATTGAGATATTTTGATGTGCCACGGAAGAATGCCCAGTATGCACAGGCCTACTGGCAGGACTTTCAGGGCTTTGCCTGTTCTGCATCATCACCAATGATGCTGGTCAATTTGGGACTTTACACCTTCAGCAAACACGTGGGGGTGGCTTGCGGCATGTTCTGGATGGTTTTGAGGGGTTGTGAAAGATTATTGTGCAGTATGGCAACTTTAGATCCAGTGAAATGTCTGGCAGACCTGTGTTTTAATATTTCCGATCATATGCGTGGCGGTGATCTCTTCCTTGATAGACTTGACCATAAACTCCGCCTACAAAACAGCAACAGCAAGTCCGAAAACTGGCACTCAAGCTTGTGCATGAGGAGTGCCACAAATGGACAACAACTATGTTCTGGACACCAGACCAAAAATGCCACGTCAAACTGGGTCAACATTTACACGAAAACATCAAATGGCATGTATCAAAACCACGATCAAACGTTGATCAGCCCATTAGTGTGTGGGGGCAGCCCACTGCCAAAGCGGCACCAGCAAGCAACAATCAGCCCAGTATCAGAGCTTCTCCATATGCATCCCCAAATCAACTTGCAAGAGCCATCCAGGAAGGCAGCAGTGTTTCTACCTCCGCCATTAATTTCTTCTTCACGTCAGATGAATATGAAGAATCAGACGCCACAATCTTCAAGAAATTGGCAGCTCCGTATGTCCATTCCCCAGACATCACCTAAGATCAAAACCAGTGAGCCCACGAGTGTACAGTGGTCCAAATCGGGGCAGCAGTTCTCTTGTGAAAGATGCATCTCAAACAGCCACATTGAAATCGTGCCTTTCCCATGTTGTGCATGGAGACCTGGCTGACATAGTGACGAGTGCAGACTGCCATGCACAGCTGTTGGTGCATGATTCTGGGCATCCTGATGCTACAGTTTGCCTACCTGCTGGTCTGCCTGCCTGCCTGGTTGCCTGTGTGGCTTCCTGTTGGGTTGCCTATGTGTCTCTGTGTTTACCTGCCTGCCTATCTGTATGTCTGCATGCCAATCCACCTGTCTGCGTGTGTGCTTGCCTATGTGTATCTATCTGCCTGTCTGTCTGCCTACAAGTGTGCCTGGCAGGACTGAAGCGAGGGAGTCCATCATCCTAACTCAAGTGGGCACACGGAAGCGTGGCAGCCCATCACCCCAACTCAAGGGGACCCCAACCCAAGGCGCCGCGCAAAAGGGGGCGACTCAATCAACCAAACTCGCGAGGCCATGCCAAAGCGTTGGAGTCCATCACCCCAACTGGAGGGGCACACTGAAGCGGGGGACTCCATCACCCCGACTTGAGGGGCCACATCGAAGCGTGGGAGTCCTTCACACCAACTGGAGGGGCCACTGCGAGGCATGGGAGTCGATCACTCCAACTTGAGGTGCCACGCCGAAGTGTGGGGGTTCATCACCCCAACTTGAGGGGCCACTATGGTGTGCGGGGGTCCATCACCCCAACTCGAGGTGCCATACCGATGTGTGGGAGTCCATCACCCCAACTGGGGGGGGCCACAACGAAGTGTAGGAGTCCATCAACCCAACTCAAGGGCCTCGAGTTGGGTGATGGACCCCCACACACCATAGTGGCCCTCAAGTTGGGGTGATGAACCCCCACACTTCGGCGTGGCACCTTAAGTTGGGGTGATGGTCCCCCACGCTTCCGCGTGGCCCCTCCAGTTGGGGTGATCGACTCCCATGCTTCGGGTTGGGCCCCTCCTGTTGGTGTGAAGGACGCCCACGCTTCGATGTGGCCCCTCCAGTTGGGATGGTGGCCTCCCCCGCTTCGGTGTGGCCCCTCGAGTCGGGGTCATCTATTCCCCCGCTTCGTTGTGGCCCCTCATGTTGGGGTGATGGACTCCTACACTTCGTACTGGCTCCTCTGGTTGGTTTTAAAGACTCCCACGCTTCAGTGTGGCCCCTGGGGTCGGGGTGATGGACTCCTACGGTTGATTGTTGCCCCCTCCAGTTGGGGTGATGGACGTGTGGCTCCTCGAGTTGGTGTGATGGGACCCACAAATCAGTGTGGCCCCTCGAGTTGGGATCATGGACTCCCACACTTCGGCGTGGCCCCTCAATTTGGGATGCTGGTCCCCCCGGGCTTCAGGGTGGTTCATCACCCCAACTCGAGGGGCCACAACAAAACGTGAGAGTGCATCAGCCCAACTGGAGGGACCACATTGAAGCGTGTGAGTCCATCACCTCAAATTAAGGGGTCACGCCAAAGCGTGGGAGTCCATCACCCCAACCTGAGGGGTCACACCCGAGCATGAGTCCAAGACCCAAACTCAAGGGGCCATAGCAAAGCAGGTGATTCCATCGCCCCAACTCGCGAGGCCACGCCGCATTGGGACCTTGGGACCTGTGGCAAGCATCCGACTAAAAAGCGAGAATTCCTAGTATGCCAGCTAGGGCCGGTGGGTGCTGTTCACAATGGCTTGAAGGTGCCCCAAAAATCCCCCCATCTATTTGGGATCCATGTGCAACACTTGCGTCAGCAAACTGAGGGATTGTAAAACCAACCATGGAAAACCATGGAAGGGTTCTACGGAAACTTCTTCCGTGTCATCTTTCCATTCGGGTTCATGTTCGTTGCGATTTGAGTACTGTTCAAACATTTGTATTGATCTTGTCTTTGGATTATCCATTTGATTTTTCATGCGTTGGTACATTACCTCACTCAACCACAACTTGATATCCCCATCTCCAAATGCCCTGTCGTGTGTACAAAATAAAAAATACATGCGCCAAAAGGGTTTAACAATTGCCCCCAAAACAAACCAATGCACCCTAGTGGAACAATCCTTGTTCGTCAAGAAGAACGAACAGTGTTCCCAATGGGGCTTTGAGGAGACACATTAGCATCACAACCGTCCATAACCTCCTTGGAGTGTGCACACCATTTCAAGGCCTTGGACGAGTCCCTTGGCTCTAGGACCTCGCACGAGCACCAAACCATAGGCACAAATGTGGCGGTCGCTCAAGGCTTGTAACCCTTCGCCGTGAAGACGGGGTTGCCGAGGGTCATGCCTAGTGAAATTTTTCTTCGGGGTTGAAATTTTATTGGAAAGATACCCACCATCCTTTGGAAGAGTGGGCCACTTGACACACCCTGAACACATGGTGCGTGTAATCGTGGGCACACAAGCGTTTGCTCTTGTGCAAACCTTGTGGACCCTTTTCGGGTGGGATGGGGTTGCTGTAGTACTACCATTGCCATGGACAGCGGGGGGGGGGGGGGGCTCTCCATCAGTAGCATGGTGAACCCCAAGATCTGTGTCCCAAGTCACCCTATCTCGGGCCGGACAATCCGCGGCAAGTAAAAAGCCGTCTCAGGTTCCCAACACCCAGCACCGGCAGGAAACCAGAAAAGGCTACACAACCCCTGCCATCTTGGGGGCCCACATGTGGGCAAAATGGCTACACAACCCTTGCTGTCACAGGGAACCCCCCCCCAAAATGGAGTGGAAATCAAAATAACTACATGCACCTTGCCGTCTTGGGGGCCCAAATGTGGGCATAATGACTACATATCTCCTACCGTCTCAGGGACCCCCTTAAAAGAGGTGGAAATCAAAATGAGCGGTTTTGTTTTGTGTTAAGTACGCCCCCTCTGGCTCTCAAAAAAAAAGAATAAATTTCTTGTCTTGTTTTTTTTTGACTGTCACGCGAATCACGCATGTGACACTCAAAAAAATTCTATGTTATTTTTTTTTAATACACTTGCCTGACACTTCACTCCTCTGCCTTTGCGCGTCACTGTACTGCCATTGTCTTGCTATTGCCATGCACTGCTGTGCAACCCCCAGCTGGGCTGACTGCCATGAGTCGTCTGTCTGTCTACATGTGCCTGCCTGCCTATCTGTCTGTACGTAAACATATCTGTCTGTTGGTCTGTGTCTTTTGTCTTTCTGTCTGTCCATTGGTCGGTCAGTCGGTCAGCGGGTCAGTGACTCGATCAGTGGGTCTCTTTCTCTTGCCCGTTCTTTACATTTTTCTTTGCCCCCCTGAGAAAACATGTAAACACCAACCAAGCTTTGGCCTTCGCCTCTTGAATGGACTCAACCCTGCAGAGCCTGCAGAAATGGGCTCACTCAGAAGCAGTGTACTGAAACACGCACACTCAGCAGCAGTGCACAGACACACACGCACACCTGGTCCTTATCATTTTGGGAGTAACCTACGCCTTTGACCCATCCATTGGGCTGCTTTCCATAGCCAGCATACTCCTTGGTCTTGTCCCACAGTTTGAGAGTGGTACCCTTACCAAACCTGGGCAAAATGCCATGTGCCCTGTCATTAGCATATGCAAATACTTTGCACACAAATTCACGAACAGGAGCCAAGACAAGCAGAGATGACTTTCAATTGCAGAAAATGGCCTCCCTAATTGTTGCCTGTGACGTCACATGCAATTATTACTTGCAGCACCACCACTCACACACCATCCATCAATTTGGTCTGCTCCCAGGACGGACCCAACCCATGATTGGCAGTCTACGGCAAACACTTCATCCTCCCATTTGAACGTCCCCTTTCGTGGGTCGTAGGCACCTGTATCGAACAGTATGATGTAAACCACATGCATCACAATGTGTTACATCACTGACTGCACATGTGCACACAGCATAGAGCACGACACACCTCCAGTTCGAAAATGGGAGTGTGAAGGAAGATAGGCAGCTTTCAAAAACTTGAGGATGCCTTCAATCAGTTGGTTCAGATCTTGGATCACAGTTGCATACCTGCGGTGCAGTAAAACAGCAAAATCAGGGCAGCCGTCTATGAAACCTGCAGCAGGTCCCTGATACAGAGACCGAGCACAGCCATCGTGATGAGCCAGTTGATACCTTTTGGGTCGATTCATCTTGATCAACAAATACCTCAGCGCTTTCAGCCCAGCCAAAGTGGAAGCACTGTTCTCTGTTGACACCTGTGACCCAATATCTGCGTGTACCGTTCCGTAATATGTATTTCTTGGGCAGAAATACATGCCCCCTGCACAGATATCAGGGAACAACAGGGACAGCAGGACAAGCACGACGGACAAATGGACAGATCATGAGCAGCGTATCAAGGGCAGCTGCAGCACCTTAACATGCACCAAAATCACAAAACACAGCCAGCAACACGTACAGTGATAAAGCAGAAATCTGCTGTGCCCCTGTGCATGAAGGGCACACCTGTATCCCCAGCACGGAGCAACTTGACTGCGCCAATGAAATCGATGGCCAACTTCAGCTCTGCAAACATGGCGTACAAAAGCCATGAAGGCACACATATGCCCATGGAACATGCCACACCGAAGAAAGATGACGTGACACCTGTTGCATTGGTAAAAAATTCCACACAACCCAACCACAACAGGGGCAGTGCGGCTGCAGTGGAGCTGCAAGCTGTGTCTGCGGTGTCTGGGTCCTCCCTGCCCTGTCCTGCTCGCACCACCCTTGGGAATACCCACAAACATGTGGGGAGGACTCACTGCTTCTGCGCTAAACTCCCTTTCACGCGGCGTGCCCTGTGCTCCTTGTTGTGTGCACAGATTGTACCACGTTGGGTCTATGACATACGCCTGGAAGTTTCGAGCACCCTGTCCACTCCTGTGGATATGCAAAAGTGTAGCGGCGAGCCCAGAAAGCCACAATGCGTATCTAATGCAGGGAGCACTGGATGGTGTTAGTCCAGTCGGACTACTATGACCACTGCCACTACATCCTGGTGCATTGGGCTCAAACACCTGGTGCAAATGGGGTGATCCGCTTTGGGTTGCCTCCTTTCCGAAGCCACAGCACTTGCGTCGTTCCCAGCAACTGGGCCCACGAATTGTCCCCAAGCACTGGTTTCCAGTCCACCCAGACCTGGGCAAGAAATGCAGCAATACATGTGTGAACTGGGTGTGCCAGAGGGCCCCGCAATTCTGTGGTACTCAAAAAATGCATCAGGCCGAATACAAAACTAAGGGTGAATACATATCCAACAACCTCCCAGCACCTGCACGGGCACGGGCGTTGCAGTGCAACTGTGGACTCCAAGTGGGTACTTCTTCTCGCCTTTGCCTCGCAACACCAATGGCCCTAATTTGACTGCGTGCCTGTGAAATTCTCGAGAATGTGTTTTCAACGGGTGACTGACCCATAATAGTTACATTCACTCCTCATTACCCCCCAAAAAATCAGACATAGCTCGTACATGTGCAGACACACCCAGTTTCTGCCCAGATCAGGGCAAAGCTCATGCTTTGTGCCCTCATAATTCCAGTAGTCTCCAATCAGTCGGAAGAACATTGCATGGCGATAGGGAGCAGTCATATCTGCAGAGTCAGAAGGTGTGCATGACACACGTACGCACGCACGTGGATGGTGAGTTTGCATCGTGTGTGTGGTGCACATTGTTGGTGTGGTTTCCATTGTGTGTGTGATGTGGGTGCATGGTGTAGGTGTGTGTGTGTGTGTGTGCTCCGTACTTTGATGAGGTAGATCCTTGTGCAGCATTGGGTTGGACGTCCCATTCAGCTCAGGTCTGCTGAGGCCTCTGTGTGACGTTGTTTCCCCCCCTTCTGCGGAATCAGAACCTCTGTGTTTGGTTGGTTATGTGACCGAAGTACTGGCTCTCCCATGCCTCGGCAAAAAGAGTGGTCGGGCTACTGCATCCTCGGCTTCGTCACCTTCCAGTCCCTGTGGAACAGGTGCTGGGGGGGATGGGGGCGGTGGTGTTTTCGGCCTTCTGCGCTTGGGCGCCGGTGGCGTGGGCGGTTGGTGTGGGGACCTCAGCAGACCTGATGAGTGCCGTGCTGGCCTTTGCAGGCAAGGTTTTTTGTGGGGCAACAGAGATTGCATAGGGAGAGTACGTTTCCTGTGTGCCGGGACCGGTGTGTGTGTGTGTGTGTGTGTGTGTGTGGCGCGTGGTTGGTGTGGATTGCATCATGTGCATAGTGCACGTTGTTGTCGTGACAGTCACACGATGCAAACCACCAACACGCTTGCCACATACACAATGGAAAACACGTGGTTGGTGTGGGTGGCATCGTGTGTGTGTGGTGCGGTGCACATGGTTTGTGTTTTGTCACCTGCGCAGAATGGGACAGGGGACGATGGATACATACCACTGTAGTTGGTTGCATCGCCGTAGCACAGTCCACAAGCTCCTGTTCCAGTCTTATCTGTGCACTCCCCAAACGCCTCTCTCCCTGAAGACGCGGCAACAGGCTACACAAGCACGATGAGGGTATCAACCAATCTCTGTGGTTTTCCTGGTCGACATGTCGAAATCTCTGGGGTGTCAGGAGTTGCAGAGGTATTACATGGACCGTGCAGAAGCCAATGTATCCATAATTTCTCTGGACCCAATGTGTCTGGTTTGTCAGGATTGTGAAAACAGGGTCCAGGGTCCATAGCATCATACAGGGGGGGGGGAAACTTCGCTGCGGGATTATTTCGCCATGGGATATTTTGCAGCGGGTTTATTTCGCATGCAATCTTGAATTTGCTGTGGGAAATTTCGCACCCACATGCTGTGAGCCGACCTTTGGTTGGTGCTGGCTGTGGACGAGACTGCTGTCAATTATTTTCCATCCCTGCAAAGAATGTAGCAGGCTGCAGGCAAAGTTCGCAAGTGTACCTTGCATACAGCAATGAGAAACGTACGATCACAAGATCCCCCATTACAGATTCTGACGGCAACATTTCTCTGTTTCAGCTCTTGTGGAAGGGCACAACAGACAAGACATTTTGCTAAATTTCGCAGCGGGTTTATTTCGCACAGCGGCCTGAAAATTACGTGGAAAATTTCGCACGAATTTGAAATACGAAATATCCCACGGCGAAATAATCCCGCCGCGAAATTTTCCCCCCTCCTGTAACCCCCCCCCCCTTCTGTGTGACATTGCACTGCTGCCTCAGAAGATGGGGCACACAAACTGTCTCTCCTTCTCCGTATTGTTCTCTGCTGCCTGTCCTTCATTCCTCTTGTTGCTTCCGTCGTCCGTTACAGGGGCAGCGGGATTGGCGCACGGACAATTTCAACGGGGAACATTTCGCGATTAGGAAAGGCAAAGACTGAGAAATCACGCCTGAAAGCCGCATCAGACGTTTAAAAGGCGAAACTTTCCGTCCGAAAGATTCCCTTTGAACTCAAACTTGAAATACTCACGGATAAAGTTAAAATGTAAAATTCTTAGGACATGGGGCAGGCCTATGGCGAAAATTGTGTTTGTCTTACTTACTCACACTGGCACAATCAGCACCAGCTGGGTCCGCCTGATGTACCCAGCCCCCTAAATGCAGCGCCACGCATTTCTGTGTCCATGAAGCCCATAGATCTGCGTTTTTTTGCCACCTAGGACAGTGCGCTGCCATGGGAACATGCTACTGTCGACATTGGCAGTGAGTGATTGGCGGAAAGAAAAGAGGTGGTTGAGTTGCTTTCGCCCCTTGCTGTCCGGTCCTGATCGGATCGGTCAGCCAAGGAATACCTTTGCAAGGGGCGGTCCCTCGAATATTCATGATTCCTGCAGTATGTCCAGGTTCCAAGACTTGCCAAAAGAAAGCGGCGGCTGCATCATGATACCCTGCACGTGAATTGGAGGAAAAGGCGCCACAGAGTGAATGACTGATGGCACAACGGCATTTGAGTGGCATCTGAGTGGACGTTGGACGGACTGCAGAAAGCAACACAAGGGAACGAGGAAGATCCCACGCGGTTGCGAGCCTCGTCGGCGAATGTGCATACCTCCAACAGCAAGCGCAATCGAGCCGACAGCGGCATCATAAATCACACAGCCGGTGCTCACTAACATCTTCTCTGTCTGAAGATCGTACTTGTCCCATTGCTCAAGGGTGGCAGGCTGACCTCCACATTCAGGTGGTCCAGGCTGCAAGCAAAAGTGACAACTCTCGTTGTACGTAATTTTGAAACCAAGCGAGCAAAGTGCACCCTCCAGCAGCAGCGGACACCGCCGCCTTTCCAAACGTGTGCCATACACGACGGAAACATCATGCCCCAAAGACAACGAGAGCGACCGCAAACGCATTGAAGCTGTCCTTTTGAATTTCAAAATTTCAGCTTTTTTTCAGGGCTCTTAGCGCGCGGCTTGAGGTTCTTCCGACTGCTGCCCCTTCAGACCCTTGCAATTCTCCCGTGACCTAGCGGGAGATGTGGAGAGTGCACAAAAGGCTTTACAACGTAGTTCGTGGGTTTTCCACACCCCAACATCAGAAAACAACCACAGTTGGTTGAAACTCCTTTTCGGATATTGGTCTATGGCTTCTGGCCTCCCACTTGCCAAGCGCACTTATCGTGATGGTAATCTCTAACGCCTCGAGCGCTATTCAGGATAAAATGACCTTTATTTGATAGGTACTGCCTTTTCTCACAGGCAAGCGGGTACATATCTTGTTCAAGGTGGTGACAAACGTTAACACCCCTTTGCGGATGTGGTCAGCTCACAAGGGACTTGATTGTGACACCATACCACGCCAACTTTGTCCTTGTGCTCCGTGTGTCCCTTGGGCCTCAGTTCTGTCGGAAGGGTCTCAAAGTAGTCTGGCGGGTCAACTTGATAGGCTAGAGGCAACCCAGAGGGAAGGTGGTTATGCAGCAACCACTGGATTCGTGGGTCCTTGGAAAACTCCGTCTGTTGAGTGATTTGGGCGTCCGGATCATCTGTGCAGACGACAAATTTTCGAGAGTCACTCGGCCCTGTTTGGAGCAGTGGTGTCAACGGATGTGAACACATGAGCAACAAAGACAAACGACCTGAAGCCGACTTAGAAAAGGTCTTCTCCATGTGCACACCCGCGGAAAACCCCATAAGTCCAACCAACAAAATGGCTCCGAGCACAAGAGCAAGCAAACCCATCCCAAGTGGCTTTTGAATCTTCCAAGTCTCTTCTTGGGAATCGAAAGTCATTAAGGGGCGATGCTCGTCGTTTATTCCAGTGTTATACATGGTGACGAAAACCTCGTCACGGCTGCAAAGCTGCACATAGGTACGCGAGGGCGTTACTTTGCTTGGCTCCCCAGCGTCAAAGCCAAAGCCAACAACGGTGTCGTTGGCTCGCACCAACGACACGGCCAAGAATCAGTCAAGCCGCGTTTCTTCGTCAAGACAAAGTGGTCAATGTCGCTCGTTCTAAGTATTTTTCCGAGCTTTCATTTCCCGAAGTCCGTTTCGAAAAACCGAATTGCACCGAAGTGTTTGGAGGAATGACTGTCACGGCGCCAGGAACCCCCGCAACTTTGCCACCCCTAGGGAATATCACGAAGTCCGGCGTGCCCATCGAGTGTATCGGGGTGGGTCCACAAGGCGAGTGAGCAGCACAAACCGATTCCCGTCATCGTGAAAGACAAGTTTTGTGTGCCAGACCAACCATTCGACAGTGGGCAGGCCTTTTCAACGCACATGCTGCGGGTCGCACCTCCGACGCCAGAACTGTTTCAAGTAGAGGGAAGATGTTTGGAAAGCTACAGTATAATTATGGTGTCAGTCACTGAGATGTTTGAAACCAGGCCAAATTTTCATGTCAGGGCAAGCCGCCACCGTCTTCGGCACTTTTCGGCAAAAGCCCACCTGCGGCTTTTTGGGGGAAGGTCACCAAAAAAACAGGCTATGCCGAACTAGCAGATAGCACTCCCCACCACTCCTTCAAAAGTGGGGGAAAAAACCTAAAGTGCGGGGACTTGTTTTTGCACTGAACGGCGCCTTTTGTGGCTGGCCAGGCCGTAGTGCGGGGACTTGTTGCATTGGACCGAGGAGAGTAGAAAGAACCAAACTCCTCCTCAAGAATTCCGTTTTGGTCCTTTTTCTGCACGGTTTCCACTTCTACCAGCACGAAGCAACACACCTCTGCTTCTGGTCGACCGGGGGCAAAAAATTGACTTTTTCTAAAAACGACTCTGGACCACATGGGATGCCAAAACAAGTGGTTTTAGCCCGTTTTGAGCCATGGTGGGCATATTGGTCCCTCAAGAGTATGAATATGCCTGAAATTCAAACTAGGACCAAAAGTGGGTAAAAGATGGGCCGTTTTTCCGAAGTCGATCCTGGACCATTTGGAATGCAGATACGGGTGAAACAAATAGAGGTGCTAGAAGTGTGATGCCGTGCACTGGGCAGGCACCACCGTGCTTTTGTTGGTATCCCTGAAGAGGTCAGCATTGGTCTTCCTCTTCACCTCCCATTCCAGCCCCGCCCTTACTGTACCTCCTTGTAGGAGAGGCAACGGCGGAAAGCCTAGTCCGAGTAGGGAACCCGACCTTGGACGAAGTGAAGGGGAAGGAGAGGCACAAAGCAACACTGGAGTACACGCTTCTGATCTCCGGCGGTTCTTACCGTTTCTGTGAGAGCAAGGTTGGCTGACTGGCATGCAAAAAGAGGCATATATATCACTCAGTGACATAGCATGCACTGTAGAAGTGGGGTTAAAGACGCTAATAATAATGGTCCGCTTTTGTGTTAGCGTCTAGCGTCCGCGTCTTTTAATAATAATGTCCCCAAGAAGGTTCGCGTCTCGTGTCTTTTTTTAATTCAAAATTTGGGCCTTGCGTCTTTTCACCTATTTTTTGCTTCGGAGCCCTACGGGCCCCCTGGTTGTCCCCTAACCACCAAAAAAAGTTTCTTTCGGGCCAATTGCAACAATCAAACATAGCAAAAACATTGCACAACTCGTCATCGTTCGTTTGTTGGTTTGTTCCTTCCTTCGTTCGCCGTCCGTCTGTTAGTTCGTCATGGTTCGTGCACGGTCGTGGTCGTGCTTGGTTTGTTGTGGTGCACCACAGGACCGCAGAACAGAAGACCGAGGCAATGGTGAACAAGGCAAATGTGAACACAAGGCAAAATCGAAAACAAGGCAAATGTGACAGAGATGGCAAATGCGTGAAATGGGACAGCGGTACAATGATCTTCACCAGAGTGACCACCAGATTGAAAGACATTCACAAATATGACTGTTTTAGCTGAGAAAAAACACTGCAAGCTCAATTTTGAAAAAAAAAATTTAACAAAGATGTTCCATCGCTGTAAAATGCGGCTCTTCAATTTTACTCAGTTACCGAAGTCAGAACTTCGGGCGGTTGGCCAGACGCACGCATTGAGGTTTTTTTCCCTGATACCCAAAGTTGCACCCTGCGCCGGAATTCGCGACTCGCAAGGCTGGGGAGAAATCTGAAGTTTCCCAGGCCAATCTGTCGAATTCTTGACCTCTACCGGAAGGCTAACACTTTCAGAACACAATCTAACCTCAAAAATCTACCCGTTTCTGCTCAACTGTCCAGGATTCGAAATTTTGGGATTGCTGTGTGTAATTTTGCCGACGGGTTGCATGTGAACTCGGAATGGTTAGTTGAAGCCTACGCACTGTTACTTTTGTGTCCGGATGCTTTCGAAATCTGCGACGCATATATTACTCTACTCTTGTGATGATAAATCGGTTCTGTCGTTTGCATATGCTTCTCCCTGTCGCTGTCGTCGATTGGTTGTCTTTAGGCTGTTATGTCACACTAATGTGAGAGTCAGTGGACTCCACGCTCAGGAACGACGGTGGTGCATGCAATATGTTGATATTGGGAGGTGCAGTGCTTTGCATTCTGGTTGTGTGTTGAACATTGATTGATCGGTTGAAGAATGAGTACATCCTTAACCTATGTTACCTGTGGCGTTCCGTATAACCGGTCTGAGAACCCGCAACCGTGCCTGGCCAAGCACCTGCGGCTGCAACCATCCCCGGATCTGGGAAGAGGACCCAGAAATAATTGGTGTTCACGTCGCCGCCGGAAACATAGGCACATCAAGCTGTGCACCACCAATGCATCGTAGCCGACACAAGCATGTACACCTGCTTGTAAGAAAGGGAAGCTACCGAGTGACCTCTCACCGGTCCAACGGTATTGGAAAGGTACAACTACAAGTCGAGTTCTTCCTGAAGGAGCTGTCAGCCCTGCGCATTCTTCTAAAGCAGATCATGTACCGCCGCCCGAAAAATCCACGATGTTGGAGTCAGAGTGCTGTGTTTGCCACATCGTGCTGACCGAGTGCACACACCGCCGACTGGACACGACAGGTGCCCTCACCTTGAGTGTCTACTCGCAGGTCCTCATCTGTCTGGATGAGGTCACGTGCAATGCTTGTTACATTCTCGTGTCATCATTACACAAAGTTTCATACCTACTGAAGGGTTGCTCGTGATGGATTGCGCTCAAGTCTAGGCCAGGCAGTGTGACGAGGAAACCGATGATCACTGGTGGTCGCATGGTCCCAGTATTCCGTGGTTGAATTTCGTCATGTCTAGGTTCAAAGCCATAGATACCACATGCCCCAATGCCGCCCCTTGTGTTCCCGAAATGGTAGAGGTGTTGGATTTACCAATGTGTGCCGACACCTCTGCAAGTATTTCAAGTGCACCAAATTTGGCCGGCCTGAAGTTCCTGTTTCACATAATTTGTCCGGGACTGTATGGCATGTTAAAAACAACACCACGCCCAAATAGCCCAAGGTCAAGTACTTAGTGAAACATCGGTACTATGAATCTTTCTCCGATACATAAAAGAACATCACTCCATACGTCGAACACTGCGTGCATGATCTCAGACTCAAAGGTTTGTTTACACACTTCACAGACTGTACATCTTGAGTGATGGGGCCAACAAGCATTTCAAAAACAAGAAGACCCTGGATGTAATCCGAAGTCTTGGAAGAGCACTGGGGATGGTGATTGTGTACGCCTTCTGGTGCTCTTACCATGGCAAGGGGCGCTGTGACGGTCACTTTCCTGTAGGCAAGTGCATGCACATACGCATGATTTTGTAAGCTGAGCCGCTGATGGATGGGCGGGATTGGGTTCAAATGAACAACAAACATCTGCTGAACACAACAGCAACATTGGTTGATGGATTGCAAACACAATAGGTTGAGTTTGTGCTACATGGCCTGATCAAGAAATTCTATAAGGTAGAGTTTCACCCACAGTTGGGTGACCATGTTCGCTTCTGCGAATCTATAGCATTTCCGGATTGCACTGTGTAGCGATCGGAGGACCTATGTGAAACGGAATGCCCCAAACCGAGCCCTCACCCTGCTGATGCTCCAAAACTACCCGAAGAAATGCTGCATGCAGAACTGCTGGGCATGATGCACAATCACTACTATGCAGCGAGGTTTCGGGTGGACCCAGGTTCTTAGACATTTCCTGTGAAATGTAGACAGCTTGTGCTCATTTCAAGTTATGCAACCCATTTTGCATGGTGTTTACGTCTGGCAGTAATGTAATCATCAACGAGATACACCTCCTCTTCAGTGGCGGTGTGTTCTTCAACGTTAATTCCGCTGTGGTGCTCACTATTTCGCTGAGCAATGTGTGGGCGCCATGGGTGCTCCCATTTTCTCTGGTGACCAAAGTGACCCGGATTTGGTTCCATCCACACTCTTGAACCAGCGAAATCATGTTGAAGAGCGATTGTTGGATCTAGGACAGGCAAGATTCGTGTTGTGTCATTTTAGAAAAGTTTATAGTGGTTTCAACACTGTGTTTTTGCCTCTCCTGCTGCTTGCTGCTGGTGTAGGGTTTCCTGCTGCTTGTTTTTGAAGATGGAAAGCTTTTGTTTGCTAAAATACAGTCAATCCGGCATAGCCCAAGCCAGAGGTATGCAAGGAGAAGAGAATCAGGATCAAAGCATGAAGGGCTGCAGTGTAAACAGTGAAAGATGAAAGGATATTCACAGAAACTGCAACTCAGGTCAAATCGGATTGCATATTCACAAAGATAGCTGAAATTTTTTGGAAAAGAGTTGGAAAACTGCCCCATGGTCACTCTATCTCCATAGTGCCATCTCAGGAGATGTGCACTCTTTGTTTTGGGTCCCATATGTGCTGAGGTGGCAGGGCATGTGGCGATGAGGTCACTGCCATGTCACATGGGATCTTCCTACTTAGCTAATTTATAACTTAGGCTGACCGGGAATTGAACCCAGGACCTCTCAAAAAGAGGTGCCCAGCCCCCTAGGGTGCATACCACTAGGACAGCTAAGAATGTAATGGAACTTAGCACGTGCGCGCAGACCGCGATCATTTAGTGAATGCGCGTGCGTGCATATGTAAAGCACAGTGCAATGCAATTTAATTATTAAACTATTGAATCAAATTCATTTTGTGTACTGTGCAGAACACTGGGATGAAACTATGTAGTGATTTATGAGATCAATCACGTGCTGCGCCGTTGCCGGATTCCCATTTGGATTTCGAAATCACTAAGGAGATCACGGGGAAAATAGCACTCAAAAGAGAAGATCTCCAAGATCATTACAATCCCAGTGTTCGGTTTCCGTGAAACTCTCTTTGGTGATGTCGGAGTCATTTCTGGAGTGATTGAAGTTCGCCGAATTCGCAGTATTTGACGATCGCCAGCGGCTGCAGGTTGGTTATTGACTGTCGTTTTGGGAGCTGAGGCCAAGAGTTCACGAAGTTTGAGAGCGAGTTTGTGAGACTGAGCAGGATTTCTATGGCAGGTTTGCGAAGCAAGTACGCTGTTCGTGACTATAGAGGAGAGCCTGTTTCCGATGCGTTGCCAGGAGATAAGCCTTTTATTTGGGCTGAGATAGAGCAAGCTGCTCGACCGTCAAAGGTGCCTTGGGAGGAATTCAAACTTCAGCAGCTTGCTTACGCTGATTGGTGGTTTGGCAGTGCGCGTAACGCGGCGGAGTGTCGCCGAAGTTATGAGGCCGAGGTCAAGCAGCACCCGCAGATGCTGTGGAATGTGGAGGAGCTGTTGAGCTATCGCGATACAGGAGTGCCTTGGTCGGACTGCACGTTGAGTAATGGTTACGAACACGTCTAGGCTTTGGAGTGCCTTGAACGTGAGCCATCATTTGTGCGAACAGCTCGTCTCGCGCTGCTGAGTTCTTCTGATGAAGAGAATACGAAGGCTGTTGGCTCCTGCGCGACGGTTGAGGATGACGATCCATGCCAACGCGGTGACGCAAAGAAGAGACACGCCACGTTCAAGCGCCGACGCTGTGATCGTCCACGCAAGCGCGGGCAGGGACGACAGTAGTATTGCTGGGCCTGCATGAGGCTCGCTACGTGTGTTTTGGTTTTAAGGACTAATTTTTTTTTGCTCTGTTTCGTCTTCTATGGCGCTGGGCCTGAGCGCCGGGCCATGGGCTCGCCTCTGAAAGGCTCGCCACTGCTTTTGTACGCTGGGACATGTTGGTCTCGCACCCTTCTGCAACACATGTTATTCTTCCTGCTTGTTTCCTTGCCTGCCATGCGTGGATGGCAGTGCATCTGATTTGAATGTGAAAATTGAGTATGTCAATCCTGGTCTCTTTGCCTTCAAAGTGCAGTTTTCTGTAAAGTAGTCGTTGCACCGATGTGTGCCTTTACTTTGTTTTCTCGCGCTTGTGTCAGTGGCTTCGCGCATTGACATGCCTTTTTACGAGCACTGTGGATGCGAACCCAGTGTGGGCAGCACAACAACCTTCAGCACGTTGTTTTGCTGTTGCTATGTTTCTGTTTGTCTTGCTGTATTTTTGTGAAACTGCAGGGTTTTGGAAACGCAGTGAAGGTTTTCCCCTAGGGTGGAAACTTTTGCAGTGTCTTTTCAAAACTTTTGTGCTAAAACAAAGCCAGCAAGCGGTGTAAAGTAGTTCAGTTTTCTTCTTTTTCTGAGCAAGCACGCACTGCTTTGGCACTGTGTGCAGTATAAAGTAGTGTTTATACATTTCAGTCAGTGTGCAGCTTGGTATGGCTTTCTGAGTGTCTATTTTGTGCAGTGCTGAGGTCCATCATATCTCTTGTCAGCCCCGTGTCTGGTGCCTCAGCACCCTGCACATGGCTTGTGAGGGGAGTGTAATGGAACTCAGCACGTGCGCGCAGACCGCGATCATTTAGTGAACGCGCGTGCGTGCATATGTAAAGCGCAGTGCAATGCAATTCAATTATTAAACTATTGAATCAAATTCATTTTGTGTACTGTGCAGAACACTGGGATGAAACTATGTAGTGATTTATGAGATCAATCACGTGCTGCGCCGTTGCCGGATTCCCATTCGGATTTCGAAATCACTAAGGAGATCACGGGGAAAATAGCACTCAAAAGAGAAGATCTCCAAGATCATTACAAGAATTGATGGAAAAACATAGATAAATTCATAGGCTCTACCCTGGATATGTCAGTACTAAGTCAACTCAGGAAAAGATGATTTGCCTCACATTGAAAGGATATTAAGGGGTCCACTCCATATCCTGATTGGGTGTTTGGTTCCATAGGTCAAAATGTGTTATCACCAGTTTTGGTGGGACCAATACTAAGATAGAAATGCCTGGATGCTCAGTGCATCTCTAATACAACTAGAGTGTGCCTCAAAGCATTGGAAAAGCACTTTTTCTTACTCCCCCCTTGTGCTGTGGTGGCCACCACTGTCGCATTTTAGGAAAAAGGGATTTTTTTCTTGGCCTTTCCTTGGTTTCCACATCTACTTCAAAATACCTATAGTTTCCCTCACACAGAAAAATGGGCGCTCACCATGGCTGGCGCTCTTTTGCTGCTCTGTTTGTAACATTTCCTACAGAAGACTCAGCGCTCATGGCGCTGCCGGGGCTCTTGTGGCTTGGTTGGGCTAGTTTGGGAGCATGCCAAAACACTTGCATGTGCATTCCTCCCCCCAAGACGCAGCGCGACACAAACCCAACGCAAGACACAATATACACACTCGCATGGGTTCTCGTAAACCTGCTGGCGACCTGTGACCTGTCTTAGGGCGAAGGGAGTCGTAAAAAAATTAAATTGCCCCTTGGAGGGGTCTTGGGTTCTGCTCAGTCTCTCCAGGCTGCTGCGTTTCGGCCCGAAGACGGCCTACTCAGCGAGGCTGCGCGTGGGTATCTGCAGAGGCAGGAATGGGAGGATTATGGACGAATCCACGGCAAAGCGGAGCGACAACACCAAAATCCGTCAAATGACGGCCTCGAATTTTTCTAAGACAACACACCTGAGCAGAATCCAATTGTGCATCAGAAGCACATTTTTATAAAAATTATAGTCATCTCTAGATTTTTTAAATCAAGAAATTCTTACGCATAAAAAGGCGGCGCGCAGGAGCGGCTCCTAGCGAAGCGCCGGAAAATGCAGAAATAATGGAATCATAAACGTATGTCTCACGTAGTCTTGAAAATGACGAGACACACATTAATAAATAAACATACAGATTCCACCCACACTAATAGAAGAATCAAAAATCCAAGAATTCGAAAATGAACGAAAAGACTTCAATGATTCAGGTATAAACTACAGGTATGCTCGTCTCGTATGCCGCATACACATTGCTCGTCTCGTGTCTCCGTGAACGAGTCTTGTAGCAGCGCTAACAACGATAGGACGCGATAGAGGGATTGATTAGAAAGATTGCAGATGATTAGAGGTCAGATCAGGGTGATTAGACATACACACAAGTGCATAGTGACGTTTTTCGCTTGCGCCCCTCACGTGCCCACTTCCTCTCTCTCTCCAGCGGTAGGTAAGGTGAGTAAGCCCAGGTGGGGCCACCCCCTGGTGGAGTTCGTGATTGAGGTTCAGATGGGCAGGTTTGCACAAAATACTCGTGCATACTCGCGCATTCACACACACATTAAAGGGTAGGCCACGCGAAGTGCGCACGGTAAACCTTGTTTAGGCTACCCAGGGGCTCCTTGGTACGTTCTTTAAGAGAACCTGAGGAGTCCCTTAACGCTTGCTTGCTTGACAGGGGAGCTGATCCTTCAGCGTGTTTGCGGACAGTGTATTATAGGTCACACTGAGAAGCGTATAATACGTGGAGTGTGGCTTGGTTCCTCTCCGCAAACACCCCTTCATTTGCCTTTGCTTTACAGGGGCAGGTGAAACCAGACCGGGTGGTCAGGAGCAGAGGTCGCAGTGGCATGGGCAGCAACATTGCTTGGCACCGAAGACATAACGATAGTGTTGACTGAATAGTATCCTGCAAACAGATATGGTACACATAGCCAATGAAATACCTGATATGCACATATGAGAAATCCACCCTATCATCCACTAACTGATATAACTACTAAACATCCATGATTGCCTTATCTATCCCACATCCTATGTTCCTAACAAGGAAATGGAATATGATATACCCTATCCCACATATATCCCATATATAGGGCCAAATAATGCTCCCTTAGGGGTAAAATGCCAGGGTAGGGTTGTGACCTGCTTCACCCCCCCACTTAAAACGACTGCCACGGGCAGGAAGTATATGCCCAAGAGGAACGTAGCAGTCACAAACAGCAGCAAATCACAGGTTAGCAGATTCCCCGCCATAGGGAATCGAACCTACGCAGGCAATCTCGGAGCCGGCCGCACGACCGCTGAAGTAGCTCCGATGAGTGGGAATCGAACCACCGCCAAAATACAGTAATTGACGAACGGGATCCCGCAGGTCCCGCAATAAGTAGTAGGCGAAATCGCGAGCTGTTGCGCGTAGAGTCTGGTCCCTGCGTGTCGCATGAGGCATGTGGGGTCCAGCAAGTAAGGGCAGGTAGTTTTTCAAAGAATTAAAACTAAAGGCAAAGTGAAATCACACTTTTAAACAAAACTGAAGGTAATGGTACATGCGAAGCGGTGCGACGCGAAAGTGCAAAAATTTCACTTTTTAAAAAAAAAACTGCCAGGAGAATTGACGGGAGTGTCAAACAGTAACGTAGGACTGTGCCTGCACAAGGGAGCACGAGGGATAGTAGAGATAGAGGCCAGGGAAAGGATCACAAGGTACACAACAAAATCTGATGGCCCTCGGCCAGGGGACTGTTACCACGGGGGGCTAACGGTCCTGTCCTGCAGTGCATGCGGGGCAACCGTGGTAACAGTCCTTACAGCCACCACAGCCCTTTTTTCACAACCTGGAACAGTGAACACTGTGATTGTGTCTTATTGTTGCCTTGCGATGCATTACTGTCTTGCCCCTGCCTCTGTCTTGTGCATGCTTAGGCCCACTAATAAACACGGCCACGATGGCCCCACAGTGCGCGCGGTAGCTCACTAAGTAGAGGAAAGAGGTCACGATGGCCTCAGGGTAAACGATCGACGATCATTTAGGCACAAACCAAAACACGGGTACGATGCCCACACCTTGCACCCCCGTGCTTTAGATCGTTTATGAGGGCTTGATGTGCTTGATGTTCTTGATGCGCTTGCCCGTAACGCTTGTAGTAATGAGTGAGCTCTTGCTTGTAAGATGTAAACTTGCTTGATTACTTGCTTGTAAAAGACCGAGACCAGGCCTAGCCAAAGGCCCACTTGTAAACAGAACCGACACACAGGAAACCAAGGCCGGTGTGCCTTTTGGAATTTGGAAAAGCCACGGTTGTGGCTCGCTGATCCTGCTCATGGGCACGGCTCAGCCAAGGGCCGTGTCCTTGTGGATGTGTAATGTTAGCATGTGTGTCACACGTGATGCACCACATAGAGGGTAAAGGAGGAGGTACGGAGATGGGATGAGGGTGTGAGTAGACACACTTAAATAGACAAACCCCATAACCATGTAATAATAACCTGACCTCACCGCTAACCCCTCACCTAGGAGCCATACTACGTATATATATCACATATACACATAATAGAGCGATGCACACCGACAAACACAAGACACACTTGTGCGCGCACACCCACTGGCAGGGCCCGGGGGCACACACTCGCCTGGAGGGCATCACAGAGTGTGGGTCTCGCGGTGGCGGCCTTGGGGCACGTGATGGTGGCACTCCACACATACGGCACGTGCAAGAGCTTCCACAAACTACTCACGTACACACAACAAACAGTAAGCATATCCACAATAGAACACGTGTATAGATACGCCACCTTTTTGCTTGGTGTTCGTGTGTGTCTTGGGGGCGTGCGTATAAACACTTAGGTTAGCTTGCGTGTTACCTTTGTCGGTGGGTGTGCCACCGGCGGGCCGTAGCGCAGGGGGTCACCTCCAGGTTGCAAATTGGGGAGGTCGCCCGTACGGTCCCGCTGGTGTATCAGCCCACCCTGCTCCCCGGGGGCACGATGACACGCCCCGAAGGAGTTTTACTCCCCCAACCCCTCTACACCGTGTATGACGGATTCATGTTTACACCTCCGTGTGTAAACTTGGGCCGGTGTACACGGCTACAAAACCCCAAAGGTAGGTGTCAACCTAGGTCTTGCTTGTTCGGGGGGCGGGTGATAACCAACGTAATAGGCAACCATATAATCCCGTAACTAAATTAATGGCATGCGCACACACACGCTACCATTGGCCACGGGCACACCCGGTTTTGGTGTGTCTCGGACAGACAGACTCGTGTGTGTTGTGGAAATCCAAGTCCACGCACGGGTCTCTATAAAGAAAAATGCCACGCCCATATCCCAACCCGTTTGGTTGGGTGTTGGGATAGAGGACCCCTCGGGTGTTGTGGAAATCCAAGTCCACTCGTGGGGAACTCTAGAGAAAACATTAATATACATATTCTCTCATAAACATATGCATGTGCACACTCGCCCTTTTCATCATATTGTTTGTTCCCTCTCGCTGCAGGCAGGAATTCCCCCGCGAAATTCATCAAGGACATGAAGAGTACACCCAGCCAGCATGCGGCCCCATGCAATGGCAATGGAGGGTACCCACTCCCAACCCGGGCACGCATAGCGACCGGGGACAAATACCCAGGCGGCGGAGACGGCCCAAATCCGCAACGCCACTCTCTTTGCCTTTGAAGACCCCACCCACTCATAGAGTGACGGGGCAAAGGCACCCATTGCAATTCATATTAAAATACTTGTATTGTAGAGGACGACCCCTCCCTCTAGGCTTAAGTCCTCGCCGTATGTAGTGGCAATTTTGCACGCCACGAACTTTTTTCCACGTAATGTGAGCCACACGAGTACTTCGTACCTTGTATACCTACCCTCGTGTGGACAAGGGCAAATCGGTGGAAAACCATCACGCCCAACACAAAAAGGGAAAATGGGTTGTACCCGCCAACCCAACGAAGTTTTCAAGCCTTCGCCATTTTGAGCAAATGATTTAGCTCGTTGGCTTGGGTCACGGGTCAGGGACGGTCGTGGGGTCGTGGTTTCGGTACGGGGCGGCACTCCGAAACCTTGCAAACACCACCATGCGCACAACCCGGTAGAGTCTTCGGGAAGTGCTTGCCACGTTGTTAGCACCGTTGACAGGGGGCGTCATCGTGGGCAGGACTGACGGCAGTAGTCCTGGTGGTGGTAGGAGTGCTCCAGTAAGACCCAAGGATAGGGGTTTGAATGGCATTAAGACCCCCGAAAGAACACGTCCCACTTCCGCCCCAGGCTATATGCCACGCCACCCCACCCCAAGGACTCTCAAGTCTTTAGCGGTGAGAGAGGTAGACGGAGGGGTAAACCTGCGGTACGCACCGCCCTGCTCCGGTGGGGATTTTTGTAACCGAGGAGCGCGCCGTGCATGCACATCTTCTTTCCTGTCTCCCACCGCTTCTCGCTCTCTCCTCCCTTCCCCAAACAATAATATATCCATATTGGTTAGGGTTTTCTTTTCGTGGCGCGCTCATGAGAGCGGTCCACCAAGGTGGGCAAGGATGTCAACGTTTTGGGTGAGATTCTGTTTCTGCAAGTAATCTCTCCAAACTTTGTTGTAGGATGGTAAGAAGGTTTCAACGGGTTCCTCGGTATCCCAATCTTTGGTATAACCCTCCCACCGCACCTTGAAGAGAAGTCTCTTGCGGTAAGTACGGTGACTTAATATTTTCTTGACATTATAGGTGTCCTCCTCAAACTGGGAGGGCACCCTAGCAACCTCCTCCGTGTAATTTAGAGGCACGGGGGAGCGAGGGGAGTTGACCGTTTTCATTAAACAATCAACGTGGACGTCAACTAACCTCCGTTGGTCCACTTGAATAACATAGAGGTCGTGCGCCTTCTTGGCCACAACCTCATAGGGCCCATCCCAATAGGGACAAGTCTTATCGCCAAGATTTTTGCGTTGGCGACGGACCCATACGCGGTCCCCTTTTGAGAAATTGGGGGACATCCTCCTACTCTTATTATACTTACGAGCCATTGTCTCTTGCACTTGAATCATAGCCCTCCGTGCAAGAGCAATAAGCTCCTCACGCCGTTGGAAGTAGTGAGCGGCGTCTTGGGCCACCCCCTTAGGCTCAGCAAGAGGAGGCCCCTTAGTACGGTTGTGTTTACCAAACACAATCTCGTTAGGTGTATAACCTGAAGGACCTGTAGTCTCATGCCACGCTCGTACAACGGCGGGCAAAACCTCTACCCAATTAGTCTTCTTTTTCTTCAAGGTAATGGCTTTAGCAACGGCACGCCTTAGCTGCTTGCCAGTATTTTCGGCCTTGCCATTACCTTGGTGCCTACCCGCGAGACACATAGTCGAGCGGGCACCAATCTTAGAACAAAGGGTTTGGAAATATTGGCTCACAAATTGTGGCCCACGGTCGGAGCATATTTCACGAGGGGCTCCGAACCTATCCACCCAGCGCTCCATTACCAAATGGGCCGCTCTTCTCCCCGTTAGCCCTTCATCCTTGTCTCCATGACGGGGTTTAGGAATAGGGATCGCGATGAGGTAGCCGGAAAGCCGGCATACACATAGGAGCATTCGGTCATACACCTCTCCATCGTGGGAGGTGGAAGGGTAGTGAAACACATCAAGCGCTATGGAGTCCATGTGCTCCATAGGTATAGGCATAGGGGTCATGTACCCTTGCTTGCGCTTGGTGTCATGCGTGTGAATGGCACATGAGGGACACGTTTGACATTGCAGTTCCACTGCTTTGTACAACCCCTCACCTTCCACGCCATGGTTAATTTCCTTCCAGTGTTTTTCCACACTGGAGGTAGTTAAGTGAAATGCATCATGGTATTCGGCTACCAAACGATGCACTAGCGGCGTAGGAACACACCACCGTCCATTACGGACAAGCTTGTTATCCACCAACCTCACTCCATCTTGGAAGCTCCCATTCAAGGCATCTTGCCACATTTGTTTGTAGCGTTGACAATTTGGGTAATGTTTAGCCCAATTTATCTCAAAAACATTGGGAGCATCCTCCCCATGTATAGGAGTTGCTTTCTTGTGGGACTTCCAAGATTTTTTTATCTTGACAATTCGCTCCAGTCTCCGAAGCTTTCTCTTTTGCTTCGTCCCCCCCCCCACTGGAGGCGAAGCCAGAGGGGGTGGATCACACGCGGGTGCCCCTTGAGCCCGAGGCGCCGCTTTAGACCTAGTAACAACGGGCGCCACAACCGCCCTAAATACAAGGGGGCGGGCGAGAAGTTCCTCCTTCTCGGCCGCCATCATGTCCCGCACATCCCCGGCCGCTTGGGCCGTCCCATGTATGGACACATCACCCAACGCCGGGCTAGCAGGGTAAGCCCAACGGGACAAGAAATCACCCACGGGGTTCACTGGCCCCGGAGTGTAAACCACATGGAGGTCGAATTTAGAGAACAATTCATGCCAACGTGCTTGGCGTGGAGAGGGACCCCCTACGGTTTTGAGGTCCTCCGTAGCCCAATTTTCAAGGCTCCGGTGGTCCGTACGGACCTCCACGCGCTTGTTTCCGGCCCAACCATGCCATTTTAAAAGCGCCGCCACTATGGCGTAGCATTCTTTCTCCCGAGGGCTCCAATTCAATTGGCTGCCTGACAATTTGCGAGAGAAAAAGGCAAGGGGGCGTAGGGCACCATCGGGACCTTCCTGCTGTAGGGCCGCCCCCACCGCCCAATTACTAGCGTCCGGGGTGAGGACAAAGTCCTTATCCCAATCGGCTAGTTGGAGGGGAACAATATCCGTAATAGCACGCTTGAGCTTCAAAAAGGCCTCGTTAGCCGAAGCATTCCACGTTAGGCCTATCTTTTTGCCATTCTTATGCTTAGGCAAATCCTTCAACATATTAATCAAAGGGGTAGCTATGGAGGCGTAGTTTTGGACATAGCCCGAATAATAGTTGGCGAGCCCCAAGAACCCCCGGAGCTCCCGAGCTCAGTGACATCAGTGGAGCTGTGTCGCGCGATCGCAGCAGAAGAAAAATAAAATACCACGAAAATGACGCACCGCCAGCAGAAATAAAGCGAAAAATCGTCTTTTCCGACCTCAGAAACCCCCCCAACAATTTTACGCCGCTGTTTGGCGAGGTCGCAAAATTTAGGACACTCACCAAAAAAGACGAACAATAGAGTCGCGACGGCGAAGAAGCTGAGCGTTGCTTGCCCCAAACCACCTAGCAAAGTGCGTGCCCTAGGCGCTAGGGACTTGTGCGCGCCCCAAAACAAACCACACATAGGCAACAACAACGCCACCGGCCGCCGACAAGCAAGTATGTTATGTGCCGCGCACCGCTAGAAACCAACGAAACAAGCACAACGCGGAAAGAGGTAGACAAAGAGAATAAATAGGTAACGAACCGCACCACGGTGGAGATATGCCACAAGTACAAGACCAAGCAATGCAAGCCCGCTCATGTAGGAAATACGACGCCGCCGTAACACGCGAAGGGGATCACAACAAAAAGAAAAAGAGGCCGCACATGTACCCAAGTATGTTGCATGTCGTGCATGAAAAATACACACAAGCAACAACAACGCCACCGGCCGCCGGAAAGCAAGTATGTTATGTGCCATATGTTGTGTGCAAAACGCCGTAACAAGCGCAAAACAAGTAACGTGTCATGCAACGCCAAAGTGCGCCGCCACGAAAAGCGCAACGAAAACCGCACCGGCAAGGAAAACCAACAAGAGGTGGCACCGAAAGAATGCCTATGCTCACCCCCGCTCACATAGGGAAAGAAAGGTATGCCCGCACGCGCATGCCCGGAACGCCGCAAGGCCATCACCGCCACGGACGAGCAACATGGTATGAAGGGACAAGCGAGGAGGAACAAAAAGACCACCGAGGTAAAGCACAACAACAAAAAAAAAAAAAAAAAACAAAAACCAAACATACACACGTGACTAGCCGGGTCCAAGTATGTTGCATGCCACGCTACGCTACGCAACGGACACGAGACGAGAACGGCAACCACGCCAACAAAAGTAAAAGGTGACCACGAAGCGTAACCGAGACGTGCCCACCGCCCACCCGCACGCCCGCTAATGTAGGAGGCGAAAGGGAGCGCAAGGGGACAAAAGGTATGCCGCCGCATGCAAACGAATAGTAGGCAAGCCACACACCGCCACCAAGAACGCAAGTATGTTACCATGTCGTGCCACGTCGCCAACCGCGGAGTTGCGTGGGTTAGAACACACAAATAGCCAGGGAGGGGGACACGGGGAGCATACACACAAATAGCATAGCGCCGACGTGTGCCGGGTCCCAACAAACACACGTGCACGCACCCATGTTCTCTTCCCCTCACAGGTCCCGAGGAGAAGCGTATGCTCGTGTCTGCGTCGTCCGGGCGTTAAAGTAGGGTTGTCTTAGACGCTTAGGCAAGTACTGCGTCGTGCCGTCGTCACACATAAGCGAACGCCCGGCAAGGCGGGAGGACTAGGACACGTTAAGGTAGTGGGGAAAGAAGCAGGTATGTTGCATGTCACGCCGCGCGCGCGGAACGGGCAACGAGAAAAGGTAGCGACCAAAGGGGGGTGGAGACAAGACGGGAGCAAGTGGGGCGATAAACCTACGCGCAAGCCGGTCGCACACGCATGTCGCATGACCAGCTCGAGGTGCCGTGTCGCGACAAAACCGCCGCTGCCGCACGCTCGCTTACGCTCCCTCCTCTCCCTACGCAGGTTCAAAGGAGGAAGCCCGGGCCGACAAGGAAAAAGACAGAGACACACAACAAAGCGGAGGCAGGGAAAAAGTGCATGCCAGGGAGAGGGGTAGAGGAAAGGGTAAAGAGCAACGAAGCCGCGAAAGGAACAAGGGGTAGCCAGCGAATGAGCAAGGGGCGCAGACAGAGGAGGGGACACGGCGGGCACACGGCGAGCACAACACCGCACCGAGACACCGGAGCGGGGAGCACCGGAGGACCAAGGGAAGAGCAGCACCACGCACCACGACACGCACGGCACAGACACCACACACACCGCACACACCCAACGAACCCCGGCAACCCACCCGGCAGTGGGCGGGCAGACGGGAGAGGGACAGCGCCTGACCCCAAGCGCCCCTCACCATGGTGGAAGGCACCCCCCCCGGGGACGCCCTTTCGCCACCCCCACAGCGAGCAACGCCGGCCCGCAAGGGCGCACGCTGTGGGGCCGGTGCTGGGTCCCCACGCCCACACCGACCGCGCCCGGGACACGCGGGTCGCGGAACCCTGGCTGCACGCTCCGGAGGACGGGCGGCCGGGGGAGGGACAGCGCCTGGCACCAAGCGCCCCTCACAACGGTGGAAGGCAGCCCCCCCCGGGGACGCCCTTCCGCCACCCCCACAGCGAGCAACGCCGGCCCGCAAGGGCGCACGCTGTGGGGCCGGTGCTGGGTCCACACGCCCGCACCGACCTCACCCGGGACACACGGGTCGCGGAACCCCGGCTGCACGCTCCGGAGGACGAGTGGCCGGGGGAGGGACAGCGCCTGACACCAGGCGCCCCTCACAACGGTGGAAGGCACCCCCCCCGGGGACGCCCTTCTGCCACTCCCACAGCGAGCAACGCCGGCCCGCAAGGGCGCACGCTGTGGGGCCAGTGCTGGGTCCACACGCCCGCATCGACCGCACCCGGGACACACGGGTCGCGGAACCCTGGCTGCACGCTCCGGAGGACGAGCGGCCGGGGGAGGGACAGCGCCTGACACCAGGCCCCCCTCACAACGGTGGAAGGCACCCCCCCCCGGGGACGCCCTTCCGCCACCCCCACAGCGAGCAACGCCGGCCCGCAAGGGCGCACGCTCCGGGGCCGGTGCTGGGTCCACACGCCCGCATCGACCGCACCCGGGACACACGGGTCGCGGAACCCTGGCTGCGCGCTCCGGAGGACGAGCGGCCGGGGAAGGGACAGCGCCTGACACCAGGCGCCCCTCACAACGGTGGAAGGCACCCTCCCCGGGGACGCCCTTCCGCCACCCCCACAGCGAGCAACGCCGGCCCGCAAGGGCGCACGCTGTGGGGCCGGTGCTGGGTCCACACGCCCGCATCGACCGCACCCGGGACACACGGGCCGCGGAACCCTGGCTGCACGCTCCGGAGGACGAGCGGCCGGGGGAGGGACAGCGCCTGATGCCGAGCGCCCCTCACAACGGTGGAAGGCACCCCCCCCCGGGGACGCCCTTCTGCCAGCCCCACAGCGAGCAACGCCGGCCCGCAAGGGCGCACGCTGTGGGGCCGGTGCTGGGTCCACACGCCCGCATCGACCGCACCCGGGACACACGGGTCGCGGAACCCTGGCTGCACGCTCCGGAGGACGAGCGGCCGGGGGAGGGACAGCGCCTGACACCAGGCGCCCCTCACAACGGTGGAAGGCACCCCCCCCGGGGACGCCCTTCCGCCATCCCCACAGCGAGCAACGCCGGCCCGCAAGGGCGCACGCTGTGGGGCCGGTGCTGGGTCCACACGCCCGCATCGACCGCACCCGGGACACGCGGGTCGCGGCCCTGGCTGCACGCTCCGGAGGACGAGCGGCCGGGGGAGGGACAGCGCCTGACACCAGGCGCCCCTCACAACGGTGGAAGGCACCCCCCCCGGGGACGCCCTTCCGCCAGCCCCACAGCGAGCAACGCCGGCCCGCAAGGGCGCACGCTGTGGGGCTGGTGCTGGGTCCACACGCCCGCATCGACCGCGCCCGGGACACGCGGGTCGCGGAACCCTGGCTGCACGCTCCAGAGGACGAGCGGCCGGGGGAGGGACAGCGCCTGACACCAGGCGCCCCTCACAACGGTGGAAGGCACCCCCCCCGGGGACGCCCTTCCGCCACCCCCACAGCGAGCAACGCCAGCCCGCAAGGGCGCACGCTGTGGGGCCGGTGCTGGGTCCACACGCCCGCATCGACCGCACCCGGGACACACGGGTCGCGGAGCCCTGGCTGCACGCTCCGGAGGACGAGCGGCCGGGGGAGGGACAGCGCCTGACACCAGGCGCCCCTCACAACGGTGGACGGCAGCCCCCCCCGGGGACGCCCTTCCGCCACCCCCACAGCGAGCAACGCCGGCCCGCAAGGGCGCACGCTGTGGGGCCGGTGCTGGGTCCACACGCCCGCACCGACCGCACCCGGGACACACGGGTCGCGGAACCCTGGCTGCACGCTCCGGAGGACGAGCGGCCGGGGAAGGGACAGCGCCTGACACCAGGCGCCCCTCACAACTGTGGAAGGCACCCCCCCCGGGGACGCCCTTCCGCCACCCCCACAGCGAGCAGCGTCGGCCCGCAAGGGCGCACGCTGCGGGGCCGGTGCTGGGTCCACACGCCCGCATCGACCGCATCCGGGACACACGGGTCGCAGAACCCCGGCTGCACGCTCGGAAGGACGAGCGGCCGGGGGAGGGACAGCGCCTGACACCAGGCGCCCCTCACAACGGTGGTAGGCACCCCCCCCGGGGACGCCCCTCCGCCACCCCCACAGCGAACAACGCCGGCCCGCAAGGGCGCACGCTGTGGGGCCGGTGCTGGTTCCACACGCCCGCACCGAACGCGCCCGGGACACGCGGGTCGCGGAACCCTGGCTGCACGCTCCGGAGGACGAGCGGCCGGGGGAGGGACAGCGCCTGACACCAGGCGCCCCTCACAACGGTGGAAGGCACCCCCCCCGGGGACGCCCTTCCGCCACCCCCACGGCGGGCAACACCGGCCCGCAAGGGCGCACGCTGTGGGGCCGGTGCTGGGTCCACACGCCCGCATCGACCTCACCCGGAACACACGGGTCGCAGAACCCTGGCTGCACGCTCCGGAGGACGAGCGGCCGGGGGAGGGACAGCGCCTGACACCAGGCGCCCCTCACAACGGTGGAAGGCACCCCCCCCGGGGACGCCCTTCCGCCACCCCCACAGCGAGCAGCGTCGGCCCGCAAGGGCGCACGCTGTGGGGCCGGTGCTGGGTCCACACGCCCGCATAGACCGCGCCCGGGACACGCGGGTCGCGGAAGCCTGGCTGCACGCTCCGGAGGACGAGCGGCCGGGGAAGGGACAGCGCCTGACACCAGGCGCCCCTCACAACGGTGGAAGGCATCCCCCCCGGGGACGCCCTTCCGCCGCCCCCACAGCGAGCAACGCCGGCCCGCAAGGGCACACGCTGTGGGGCCGGTGCTGGGTCCACACGCCCGCATCGACCGCACCCGGGACACGCGGGTCGCAGAACCCTGGCTGCACGCTCCGGAGGACGAGCGGCCGAGGGAGGGACAGCGCCTGACACCAGGCGCCCCTCACAATGGTGGAAGGCACCCCCCCCGGGGACACCATTCCGCCACCCCCACAGCCAGCAGTGTCGGCCCGCAAGGGCGCACGCTGTGGGACCGGTGCTGGGTCCACACGCCCGCATCGACCGCGCCCGGGACACTCGGGTCGCGGAACCCTGGCTGCACGCTACGAAGGACGAGCGCGACCGGGGGAGGGACAGCGCCTGACACCAGGCGCCCCTCACAACGGTGGAAGGCACCCCCCCCGAGACCGCCCTTCCGCCACCCCCACAGCGAGCAACGCCGGCCCACAAGGGCGCACGCTGTGGGGCCGGTGCTGGGTCCACATGCCCGCATCCACCGCACCCGGAACACACGGGTCGCGGAACCCTGGCTGCACGCTCCGGAGGACGAGCGGCCGGGGAAGGGACAGCGCCTGACACCAGGCGCCCCTCACAACGGTGGAAGGCACCCCCCCCGGGGACGCCCTTCCGCCACCCCCACAGCGAGCAACGCCGGCCCGCAAGGGCGCACGCTGTGGGGCCGGTGCTGGGTCCACACGCCCGCATCGACCGCACCCGGGACACACGGGTCGCGGAACCCTGGCTGCCCGCTCCGGAGGACGAGCGGCCGGGGGAGGGACAGCGCCTGACACCAGGCGCCCCCCACAACAGTGGAAGGCACTCCCCCCGGGGACGCCCTTCCGCCACCCCCACAGCGAGCAACGCCGGCCCGCAAGGGCGCACGCTGTGGGGCCGGTGCTGGGCCCGCACGTCCGCATCGACCGCACCCGGGACACACGGGTCGCGGAACCCTGGCTGCCCGCTCCGGAGGACGGGCGACCGGGGGAGGGACAGCGCCTGACACCAGGCGCCCCCCACAACAGTGGAAGGCACTCCCCCCGGGGACGCCCTTCCGCCACCCCCACAGCGAGCAACGCCGGCCCGCAAGGGCGCACGCTGTGGGGCCGGTGCTGGGCCCGCACGTCCGCATCGACCGCACCCGGGACACACGGGTCGCGGAACCCTGGCTGCCCGCTCCGGAGGACGGGCGACCGGGAGAGGGACAGCGCCTAACACCGGACGCCCCTCGCAACACTGGAAGGCGCCCCCCCGGGGATGCCCATCCACCACCCCCACACCGAGCAACACACCAACGCACCAACGCACCAGCCACGGGACATCCGCACCCCGCCCCCTGCTCTTAGACACAGCGACATAGCAATGGCGGAACCCGCGGCACCACACAAGACACGCCCCCGATCTCCGACGCTGGAAGAAGCACACGAGGTCATCAGGGCGCTGGAACTCAGAGACGGCGAAGGAGACCCCCCACAAGGGGACGCGGGCACAGACTCCGACCTGGAGGCATTGCCGGAGCCCCCCACGGGGGACGCGCCCGCGGAACCTGCGCCGCCGGCGGACAGCGTACCCGCGATCTGCCCCGCGTGGAAACGGGGCCATTGCACCGGCGAAGGCTGGTGCCCCAAACAGCACCCCCAGCCCGATGCCGACGACGGAGCGTTGCCCGAGGTGAAACCCGCGGCCGCATGCGCCGCCCTACGCTTCGGGGTGACGCAGGGCTGGATCCTGGATGAGACCGCCCGCGGCAGCGTGAACATCCAGGAGGCCGTCGACCGAGTCACCCACGCGGGACAGGCGGCAGTGGCCTTGCACACCCGGGGCCGCCACGGTGGACCCGCAGAGGGGATCATTGTGGATCCCTCGGGAATGGTGCTGGTCCTGGCGGCGGACATGGTTCGAGGGGTGCTCCACGCGTCCCGCGTGCGGCGGGCGTGCCCACAGTGGACCATCCAGGTGTACACCCCCCCGCGGGTGTGGCCCTTTTCCACATGGGCGGTGCTCGCCGTCATGTGGCACCTGGCACCAGAGGACGCCCCCACAGGGACCGCGGAGGACATCGCCCGGGACCTCCACACCTGGCCGGCCGACCAGGAATACCCCTGGCGCAGGCCCCGGGGCGGCCTCCCGGTGGCAGCAGCGGCAGAGGGGCTCAGCCTCGCGGCAACCCTCCAACGGCACCCCGACAAGCAGGCGCGCCACTTCCTGCAGACGGGCACGGTCCCGGCCACCCCGCCAGACTCCGAGTGGCGATGGGACGCAGGGGTGGCGCAACCACTGCCGGGCCCCTGGACCCTCCCGTTGTGGTACTTGCCCATGGGCACCTTGGCCCACGCCACCCAGGCCGTCAAGGGGGCTTTCCCGCAGCCGCTCCTCCCCGGCGTGGCCCTGCTCCGCAGCCTGCAGGCGGGGGCCGCCTGGGTACGGTGGAAGGAAGGGAAGGGGCGCTCGAGCCCCTATTTCCCCATGGTCCAAGGCCAGGCGCTGATCCATGCCGAGGGCATGGGGACCGTGGAATGGGGGGCGATCGTGCCCGGCACGGCGTGCAGGTGGATCACGGCGGCCGCCCCACAGCCCATTCGATCGCCGCCGGCGTGCCACCGCCTCCTACGGATGGTCCCCTCATTGGCCCCCCAGCACGCCTTTACAAGGGACGTGTGGAAGGCCGTACTGAGCCACACCAGGGAGTGGCTAACGAACCCGGGTACGCGGTACCCGCCGGGACCGGTGCTCGAACAGCTCACGGCCCCCACACCCGGGGTCCTCCACGCCCTACACAGGGCGTCGACCCTCACGAAGCAGCTCAACGACGAAGTGCTGGACCTGGCGCTGGAACCGCTGCGGGTGCTCTACCCGCAAGCACACATCCCGCCCGCGGGCACGTCCAACCGCCTAGGCCGCCTGGGGTTGTAGCGCCGCGTCGAGGCCGCGCACCCAGGAGGCGTGGTGGAACAGTGGCTAACGCTCCGCAATCCGTTCACCGCGGAGGGCCACTGGTACCTGCACCAACTCCTCTTCCAGCCACGGGCAGCCCCGGAACACCGCCGGCAAAACCCGTACCACACACACCCGGAGCGCCGGGGCGCGCAAAACTACCCGCAGCCAATCCCGCCCGCCCTCCCGCCGGGGCAGGGCCCGGAGGCGCTACAGCGGGGCCCCCCGCTCGACACCGCCACCACGGTACAGCAATGGGGAGGCGACGATGCGAGTGGTGCCGAACCGGACTGCACGAACTGCGGAGCGGTGGCCTGGATGGCAGCCTGCAGGCACCTCACCCGAGATACCACGGGACTCCGGCAGTACAGACCCACGGTCCGCACGGCGCTGGCGTCTGCGGTCGCGGCCGTCACCATGGGTCCAGTGGCGGCGTGGCCGGCGCAACTGCTGCCCCACGTCCCCTGCCGCGACACGCGGCCCCCGACGGCCGGCCGCGACGCACGAGCCGACGGCACCCCTCACGGCGGAGCAACTATACGTCGTCGCGGCGGCGTTGCTAGCAGACGGCGGGGAGAGCTTCGTCCACCACCACGGCCCGGCGCAAATTGCGGGATGCATACAAGGGCCCCAGCGCGATGCACCAGACCCGTGGCACGCCACACTCCGCGGGCGCACCCGCGTCTAGGGTGCGGGCGATGGCGCACCCCCTTCCGGGCCTAAGCAGGGGGAGGCACTGGTACTGCAGACGGCAGGCTACCAAGCCATCATACACGGCCACGCCGGAGGGTACCGGTCGCACGTCCTGGCCGGAGGCCGATGGACGGTCTGGCACAGCACCGCCAGGCAGGGGGCTTTCCCGCCCCTGCCCCACGTCGACTGGCGACAGGGGCCCACCCAGGCCTACTATATGTCGGCGGACCCCTGGCCGCTGGCGGTCCTGCTACACACTGTCAGCGCCCCCAACAAGAGGCAGGAACCGGGGTGGGTCAACCCCCCCACACTGGTGTGGAGCCCCGACCAGGAGGAGCATCTACGGGCTGCGTGGCAGGGAGACGCCATCAGGGCCACGGACGTCCCGGACCTCCACGCGGGGCCCATCACGCACGCCTGCCCAGCGGCTACCCTGGCGGTGGCCCAACGGGGACAGCAGAACCCACAGTGGGTGGTCTGCATGTTCAGCCCGGCGGACGCGCACATCGTCGTCTGCGACCCCGAACGCCTGCCGGGGCCCGAAGCCGTGATCCGCGTGGCAGACTGCACCCGCATGATCATCAAGGCGCTGCGGGAGGGTGAACACCACGCCCTCCTGCTCCAGGTCAGGCTGAAGGACAACGCCCGGGCGGCGAGGCCGGGAGTGTGGCCGGCAGCGGCGCACCCCGCCGACCTGGAGCACCAGCTGGCGGTCCCGACCACGGTGTACCACTGGCTACAGGCCTTCCACGACCTGCGATGGAGGAGCAAACCCGACCGCCAAATCGGCTCCACGCACTGGCAAACGTGGCTGCAAGCAGACGCGCAGCGCGATGCCGCCCGAGGCCTCGGGCCCGCGCCCGCGACGCGAGCCCTCGATGCGGCGGCCCCGGGCCGCACGCTGGCACCACACACGGTGCCGCTGGCCAACCTGCCCTTCGAGCCAGCGGCGGAGGGCGCCATTCGGAAGTCAGTGCAGCTCCCCCCGGCGCGAGGGGCCACGGAGCCGACGAAATGCCCCCTGTGTGCGGACAAGTACTACACCAGCGGGGCAATGCTGGAACACCTGGCGTGGCACGCGGTGCACGCTGCGGCCCCGGCGGACGACAAGGAGGCGGCCGCCAACATCCTGCAGGGGAGAGCACGGAGGTCCCCCTGGCACGCCCCGTACACCCGGCGCCCCCCGCCTCAGGCAGCCGACCACGCAGATGGAGGTGAGGAGGCACCCGGAGCGGCCCCGGGGGCCGGCGGTGCGGCCCCACCAGGGTCCATGTCCATCCCCGCGGGGCTGGCCCCCCTGGCCCCCCTGGCTCCCCCGGTCCCCCGGGCCCCCCTGTGGGCCCCGCTGGGAACGGGCTCAGCGGATGCGGCGCACCCAGATGCCCTGGCGGCGCCAGCGTACCCGGCGGCGATGCCGATGCGGGATAGCTGACTCCAGGAGGACACGACGGGCGACGCCCTGTGGCTCCTCTCGTGGAACCTGCGCAACGGCCTCGTGCCGCCAGACCGGTCCCTCCGGGACACACTCCGGCGGCGCCGGGGGCCGGCGGCCTGCACCGACAAGGAGCACCTCATCACCGGCATGCTGCCCCAGGAGGGGGGCTTTGCCATCATGCTCCAGGAAACGGGGATCGCCACCAGGGCGCAGGAGATGCACGTGGCCGCGGCGCTCCGGGACAAGGGGTACACCGCCTACTTCAGCAGCCGGCTGGCGGAGACGGGGGCCACCTCCACCTCGAGAGGGTGGGGCCGCCTCACCGCGGTCAGCAGCAAGTACGTGGCGGAGCACGAGGTGCTCAGCTTCACGGAAATTGTCCCCGGGAAGGCCGCGGCCCTGGAGATCCGCACGGACGGGGGAGGCCTCACCCTCATCAACGTCCACGGGCCGCAAGCAGGTTGCTCCCCGTGGGCGGGACGGGCGGCGTTCTGGGCCGACATACAAATGTATGCCACGGCACGCAGCCTCGGCGGGAGGCACCCGGTGGTCATCGCCGGCGACACCAACATCTACATGGATGTCCCCGCCAACCCGGCCACGGAGCATTTCCGAGCGGGCTGGGAAGCCCGCGGCTTCCGAAGAGCCGCGGCAGGCGTCGAGGAGGACATGACCCCCACGCTCCATCCGTCCCAGCACAGGGTGGACACCTTCCTGGTCAACGAGCCCCTCCTGCCGTGGTCCCTGCGGGAGAGCGTCTGGGCTCGCGGCATGGCACACCCCCAGGTGGTCGGCTCGGACCACCTCCCGGTCCGCCTGGCCCTGCCGGGCCTCCTCAGCGCAGCGGGACGCGCGGCGATGCCCACCCCCTACAGCCACACGGAGGGCCGCCTCCTCCCGTACGACGCCGAGGCCGCGCCCGTCCAACACTGCCTGTAGGCGGCGGTCACCGCCGCGCAGGATGAACCCTCCCTTGCGCCCTGGCTGGGTCCCGCAGAGCAGCACGACTACGGGTCCATGCCCGCGGCTGCGGTGGACAAGGTGTTCGAACACCTCCACGCGACGCATGACGCCCTGGCGCGCCTGGTGGGACGCCGGCAGCCGTCTCCGGCGGGAACGGACCCGGCGGAGGGGGACCTCCCGGAGAGCGGAAAGCAGCTCCAGGCAGCGGTCCTCCGCTATGACACCCTGGCAGCGCGCGCCCCGGCAGCGTACCAGGCGGACGCGGCCAGGCATGGCATCTGGTCCGAGGCGGCGCTCCGGCTCACGGAGGAACTGCAGGGTGTGTCGCCCGGGTTCCGCCCGACCACGCAGGGCCAGCTGCAGGAGGAGCTGGAGAAGCAAGCAGCCGCCCTCGAGGAGGACATTCGCCAGCTCCGCGCCCTCCTGGCGGCAGACCGCAAGCGCGCCATCAAGGACTTCTGGCGCCGCCACGCCCCCGACATCGCCCAGCGATGGAAAGCCGTGCGGGGAGCCATAGAGGTAGAGGCCCCAGGCCCGTCAGGCCTCTGGAACGTGCGGGTTCCCAACACCCAAACGCTCCTCACGGAGGCCCACGACGTGATGTTCGCAGTTCGCGCCTTCTGGCGAGAACTGTATGACAAACGCCCGGTGGACCTCCCGGGTTTCCAGGCGGTCCTCGGCCGCCACGTCCCCCGGGTCCCTGAGGGAGCCTGGACACAGGTCCAGCAGTACTCCATGCAGGACCTGAAGTCCGCCCTGGACAAGGCCGATGGCAAGGCCCCAGGTCCTAACCACGTGGAGGCCCGCTTCATCAAGGCCCTCCCGGCACCCGTCCAGTGGCTCCTGGTCCACTCCTACCGGGCCATCCTCCGCGGCGCCCCGCCACCGATGCACTGGAGGGACGCGCACATCTGGCTCAGCCCCAAGGTACCGGGCTCTGCCAGACTGGACGACTACAGGCCCATAGCCCTGGGCCAGCTGGACATGAAGCTGCTCACGGGCCCCCTCACCCAGCGCATCACGGAGGTGCTCACACGGCCCGGGGTGGTCAGCGACTGGCAGCAGGGGGCCCTCCCTGGCTCCAACACACGCCCCCCGCTGTTCATGGCGCAGCGGCAGCTCCAGCGGGGAAGGCCCAACTACGTCTTCTCCTTCGACGCCCGCAAGGCCTTCGACACCGCCCCACACGGCGCCCTCCACCTCATCCTGCGCCACCTCTCCGTGCCGCCGGACGTCATTGACCTCCTGCTCTTCCTCCACACGTGCGCCAGGCTGCGCATCGTCACAGCACACGGGCTAACGCAGCCCGTCTACATGCTACGCGGCGTCCGGCAGGGCAACCCCGAGAGCCCCCTGCTGTACTCGCTCCTCCTGGAGCCCCTGCTCAGGGCACAGGGGCACCGCCTGCGCCCGCCGGGAGGGGCCGAGCACGGCCTCATCCAGGCCTATATCGACGACCTGCTGGTGGTGGCCCACACGCTGCAGCACTTCGTCGAGGGCGTGGAGGCGGTGGCCGCGTACCTGGGGATGATGGGCATGGAGCTCAACCCCCGCAAGTGCGCCATGGCCACCACGGAGGGGGTCCCGGGCCTGCAGCTGCGCCTCTGCCCCCACCTGGAAAACCCGTGGTACTGGGTACCAGCGGCGGACTCCGTCCCCTACCTGGGACTCCAGCTGCAGCCGGACGGGGAGTTCTCCCTGCAGCGCAAGCACCGGCTACGCCTGGCGGCAGTGCACCACTGGTGCCTTAACACCCTCGCGCCACCGAAAGTAGTGCAGGACGTCATCCTGGCGATCCTCGGAGGGGTGACGCAGTACGTCGCCCCTTTCATCGCCGACGACTCCGACACTGCACGCCACCTGGACCACATCACGGTCCAGGTCGCGAAGGACAGGGCACGGTACGCCTTCGACGCCTCGCGGGACAGCCTGCAGGATGACCGGACCCTGGGGCTCACACGGGTGCCCACGCGGTGCCAGCAGGCAGCGGTGGCCCTCGTGGGTACACTCGTCCACCACCGCGCAACCTCCGTGCGCGCCGAGGTCACCAAGATGTTCTGGGAGATAGCCGGCGCGCACAGAATATGCCCCGAGGTGCACTACCCCGTCACGGAGTTCGCAACTCTGGCGGGAGGCGACTGGGTCCACCGCATACCCCGGGCCCTGGCCGCCCTGGGAGTGGGGATGTACAACCCCATCGCGTGCCCCAGGGCGGCTCATGTCCAACTACAGTCCCCGCCGGGCAAAATCGTCACGCTGCGCACCGCCAAGCTGCGACACCGCGACACGTGCCGCCTGACGGTGCCACACGCAACGCCGTGGCATGGGCACCACGGGCCACGCCACCCCTTCCCCGACAACGACGATCCGTGGCCGACGGCCCCGCGGGAGTGCCTCAACCAATGCGCCGATGAACACCTCCATTATTGCCGCCGTGAGCAAGGGCCCACCAACCACCCCGGCCGGCGCGATGCCCTGGCCCACCTCTTCCACACCACCGGCACACGGGACCCCCGCCTGAGACTCGTCCACCCCACGAGGGCTAAGCAGGACGCCCACACCGGCCCACGGGTGACCCCGGACGGCCTGCACCTCCACGTCGGGGGCTACCGCCGCCGGGACGGCCTGTCCCCCCCCACGCGGGGGGCGGCGTACCACCCGCCAGCGGCCCTCATGTACATCCTCCGCGACGTACTCGCGGAAAGCGAGCACCAAGAGCCTAACGCGGACGTGGCGTCGCCAGAGCCCTTACGCCCCCGGCCCCACGCGCCGACGCCGTTGTGGCTGGTGACCACAGACGACCAATGCACCCAAGCGACGGGACAAGCGCAGCTCCGGGCCGAGTGGGTGATAGTGCAAGTGGGGGCAGGCCAGCCCGAACCCCGTGGGCTCCCCCGTGGCACCGCCCTACTGGTGGCTACGGGGGTTCCGCACGACCCACACATGGCGGTGCACGCGCTGGAGGACCGTCCGGAGGACACAGGACACCTGGTGGTACACCAGCGCGGGGGCCCGGCGTGGCTCAAGGAACATGTGACGGCGCTACGGTCCTGGGCAAGCACGGTCGCCGGAGCGGAGATCCGGCTGCACGACCACCCGGCGATCAGCCCAGGCGACACCAGGGCGCTGAGCGTGGACCAACTGACCCACAGCCACCCCGACGTCCGATGGCACTCCACCGACCTCAACGCGGGGTGGCTCAGCCCCACCGGATACTACTGGATCCCGGAGGCCTGGGGACACACCTCCTCTGACGCGTCCGGGGGCGGACCCTGCAAACACGCCACCAGCGTCGCTCTCGCCGCCGACCTCACCCGCACGTGGGCGGTGGCCATCTCGGGCACGGTGCCCGACGGAGAGGGGGTGGCCGCCTCCCTCCCCCTACATTACGGTGCACACAGACCATGGGTCCACACGGTGGACGCCGAAGTCATCCTCCACCTCCTGCGGCACGCAGATCGCGAGCGAACCATGGGGGTCCCCGCGGGCGCAGCGAAGGTGGTCAACCAGATGCCCCTGAGGTGGCTCCGGGACAGCCTGTGCGCGCGGGGGCAACACGCCGGGCACCCGTTCTGGTACGTCCGAGCCACCTCGCACCACAGTGACGCCCTACTGCACAAGGCGGACTGGGCGGCGTCCCAGGACACCGTCTTGCAGAACACGCCCCCGGACCCTGGCCACGCCCAACTCATCGTCGCCGGCCGTGACGGCCATCTCGATCTACGGCCCCCCACGATGCGGGTGCTCGGCGAGGTCGCGCAACGGGCGCAGACGGACCATGCGCTGACGCACCGGGGACACACACCTCTGGGCGCGGCCCACGCCACGGCCTACGTCCACGCCCGGGACCTCACCGCGGCGGCCACCAACCGCCGGGCGCTGCGGGCCCGAGACGGCCACACGCCGGTGCAGCGCAGGCTCCGCGTCCGGAAGGAGCGGCTCTCCGGCGTCGCCATCGTCCCGCAACCGTGCCTTTTCTGCGGCGGCCCAGAAGAGACCCCGGTGCACATGCACGTGGGCTGCACCCACTCGCGGCTCCTCTGGCCCCACTACCGCCAGGCGGTACACGAGGCGGCCCGCCACCTCCCACCTGGGGACAAGGCCCTGTGGGTGGCCTCGTGGCGCTCCGCAGGCGCCACGTGGACGGAGGTGTTCTGCTCCGGACTGGTGCCCGAGGACGCGGAGGTGCAGCTCCGCGCCATAACCCGATACGACCCGCCGGGAGGGACCTCAGTGGACGATTTCCTCCACCACATGCTCCGGCTGGGGGACTTCGCGTGGGAGCTTCGCAACCACCGGCTGGAGCAACTCCTCCACGAGCCCCTAAGCGCGGCGGCCCGGGCGCACCGGTGGCTCACTGCGGCGGAGGGCGACCACCCTCCCCCTCCCCCGCGCCCTGACAAGGACTTCGTAGCCTCCCTCCGTGTTGTGAATGGCACTCTGGAGTGCCCACTCCAAGAGAGCCCCCACCCGTATCAGGACCTGCCGGGGGGGTTCTCGAGGCACCTACAAGACGCCCTTTTCCCACCGTGGATCATCGGGCGCGGCTCCATGACCGCATGGGAGGCGCGCATCGTGGGGGAGGAGTGGGCCCGGGAGTGGGGCCGGTGGTGCGCCGCCACGCGCGCCCCGGAGACCCCTGCGCAACGATACGCCGCCATCCCGCTCCGGGGGTGGGGGCCGGACACCCGGCCGAGACCCACCATGATCCGCGGGGCGGGGCCTGACCACCCGTGGGACGCGGCGACGGGGGAATGGCTGCAGGCGGCCCCGGGGCCGCAAACGGGATGGACTGGGGACGTATCCTCACTCGTCAGGACGCCCGTCCCGCCCCGCATCGTCCTTCACACCGCCAACGTGCTCCGGGCCACGGAGATACGCACGTGGGGACACGCTGCGGCCACCGTCCGGTGGCAGCCCCCAGAGGACGGGGCCGCCCAACTCACCGTGGCGCACTTCAAAGCTGGCGGGCCGGTATACGACGACGCCCTGTCCCGGCTGGGCGACACCCAGGGGCCCTTGCTCCTCATGCTCCCCACCGGTATCGCAGCCGCGCTGCGCCAGGAGCTAGACGGCTGCGAAGGGCTGCGAGTGGGGTGGGAGGCAGTTGCAGACGGCACCCTGCTGGCCCTCCTCCACAGAGACACCGTGAACGGGTGCCAATGGGACGCGCTGACGCCCCACCTCACCGGGCGCCACGTGTACATGGCGAGCCCCCCCCAGGGGCACCCCCGCCCGGCGTGGGACGACCTCATCGCCGCCTTCCACGACCACGGGATCCTCCCCGGCGACACGTGGCAGGAGGTCCAGCGGAAGACGCTTGGCAAGGACTACCGGCGCCGCGTCCGCGCCCGCTTGCTGGAGATCCGGGACCCCCTCCGACAGAGGTGGGACGACCTCTGGCTCCGCCATCTCGACCCTTGGTCGCCGCCCTCCCACCTCCCACACACCTGCTGACTCTGCGGAGAGGGTGACACGGTGTCCTCCGCAGCAGCGACAGGCGCCAACAGGTGCGCGCGGTGCACCCAGGTAGCCGCGTGCCCCTGGCCCGAACCTCCTGCAGGCCCGCGCAGGCGCACAGAGGAGGAGGCCTTGCGCCGGCGCATCGAGGGGGCACACACCCCCTCGCACGGACAAGCGGGCCCCGCGGGCGCTGCCCTTCTGTGGATCCACGTGCACCTGCGGGACCCCACATCCGTTGCGCACCTGTCGCACGTGTTCGCCCCCTAACCCCCACCCGTCGCCGCCCTTTGCAGAGCCCGCAGCACCATGCCACGCCGACGGGGGGATGGGCCGGGGCACACCAGGGCCCGCCGCAGAGCGCAGGAGGCGGCCGTCCGGGGCCTGGTGGCGGACGCGGTGGCGGAGGCAAAAGAAGCGCACGCTGCCGCACGGTGCGACCTGGAGGGCAGTGCGAGGGCCTTCCTCAACGAGACCGCCCTCCCGGCCGTCCGCGCCCTGAACGGAGCGGGGGCCCCTACGCTGCTCCCGGCAATGCACCGGATCGTGAACGCCGTCCGGCCGGGGCTCATCAGCCCGGAAGCGGCCCTCTACGGGCACTGGATGAATTGGCGCGAGTCCAATCGGTCGGGCCGGCCCCTGTCCATGGGTGACACCCTCCGGCTGACGGGAGCGGGGTCTGCCATGTCCCTCCGCAGTAGCGCCCCAGCCCTGCTGCACGCCCTCAGGACGCGCTACCCCGGGGACGCGGCCCCGTACCTGAACCAGGCGCGGGCCACGTACCCGGGGGGAGTGTCCGAGCTGGATGCGGCGCTCCACCTTCTACACCCGCCGGACGAGGACCTGGAGGTGGGCGAGGTCACGGTGTTCGTGGAAGGCGCGGACGAGGCGTCCGCCCGCCCCCGGCCGACCAACCCGGTGTATGACGGCACCTGGCCTACCCCCCCGTACGCCGTCGTCTACGAGGCTTTCCCCAGGGAGCCCACTTGGTGCCCCGCCCTCCCACCGGCGACGCACGCGCCCCGCGGCTGGGCTAATCCAGACCTGTCCCCCCCCCTCTCCAGGACCAGGGGTGCCCACCACAGGGGGCAGGTCCTCTGGCAAGAGTGCCCTGGCACCCCCCTCCTCCTCCTCGTCGTCGCGACCCGCGGGGGCCCGGGGCGGATCCTGGGGATCACCCCCACCCACCTCTATGGGGCCACACCCGTACCCCGCCCCCCCCTCCCGGCGCCCGCGGCGCGGGACGGAGTACACACCTTCCTGCGCACACAGGAGGTCACCGCCGTTACGGGGGCCACCTGGTGCGGCTGCCCCCGACACCGCTCAACGACCCCCGGGGGCCCAGGGCCCTGAGCCCCGCCCCAGACTGGGAGCTGTGGCGCGACGCGTGGGCCGCGTGGCTCCCCCGCCTCCCCTCCCAATGCCGGTGGATGGCCGCGGACCCCCGGCCGTGCGGGGCTGACGCCACAGCCGGCCCCCCACCCCCTCCCCCCCTCCCCCCCGCAGAGCACCACACGGCACTGCCCACGGCACGGCACTGATGCACCAGGAGGTAGTGGGAAGGGCGCGCCTGCCACCACGCATGCCTACCAGAGTAACAGTGATGGCAGACTCCGATGGGTCCCTCGGGCGGGACGACCGCCACCACCGCCGGTCCCGCTCCCGCTCCCCCGTCTCCTCCCCAGAGTGGACGGGGGAGACCCTCGCGGAGCGCGAGGAGCGGAGGCTGGCGGAGGCGGCGGTGGTCGGGCCGCCGCCGCCGGCCCGGGAACCTGGGCCAGCCGAGACGGCCGCCCCCGCCGCCCAAGCGGCCAGCCCCGCCGCCCCGCCCCGCCCTGACGCGCAGGAGGCGGAGACCGCGGCGAGCCACGCCGCGGCCCCGGCCGCGGCCCCCGGCACGCCGCCGACAAGGGGGGCAGCCCCGGCGCAGGAGCCGGACGCGTCGCCGAGGGCTGCCGCAGCCGCGCAGGAGAGCAAGCAGGGCGCGCGAGGGGTTGCGACGGACCCCGCACGGGCCGTAGGCGCCTCGCCGGCGGCCGCCGCGGCAGCAGAGGAGAACGAGGAGGGCGTGCGAGGGTTTGCGACCGCGGCCACGGGCGCCTCGTCGGCGGCCGCCGCGGCAGCGAAGGAGAGTGAGGAAGGCGCGCGAGGGGCTGCGGCCCCCGGCACGCCGCGCAAGCGGGGGAAGAACCCCGCACGGGCCGCGGGCGCCTCGCCGGCGGCCGCCGCAGCAGCAGCAGTGGGCAGGGAGAGCGCGAAGTACCGCGCCCACGCCAACCCCGCCCACACCCACACCAGCCCCCCCAAGCCGTACCCCCCCAAGCCCTTCCCCCCGGGGCGGGAGCGGCACGTCCGCCCCCCGACGCGCGAGCGCTCGCCGCCGGGCGTCACGCTGCCGCAACTGCAAAGGCAGCGGGACGCCCGGCGAGTGGTCCAGGAAGGGCGCAGCGGCGGGGGGGAGGGGAGCAGCGGACGGCGTGACAGGCAGGGGGCAGGGGAGGGGTCAGGGCACGGGAAGGGCGCGCAGGGGCGCGGGCAGGGAGCCCAGGTGCAGGGGGCGGGGCGAGGGGAGGTGGGAGAGCGAGCGGGCCGGGGTGTGGTGGACGAGAGGCGAGACCCGCGACACGGGCAGGGGGTCGGTGAGGGGCCAGGGCACGGGAAGGGTGCTCAGGGGCGCGGGAAGGGTACCCAGGTGCAGGGGGCAGGACAAGGGGGGATGGGAGAGCGAGCGGGCCAGGGCGTGGGGGACGAGAGGCGGGACCCGCGACACGGGCGCGGGACTGGAAAGGGGCCCAAGGGCAAGGGCAAGGGCAAGGGCAAGGGCCCCAAGGGACAGGAGGGACGGGGCATGGGAGCCCAGGGAGGAGGGCGGGGCGAAGGGAGGGGGGCAGAGGGCGGAGCGCCCCCGCAGCCGGACGTGCAGCCAGTGAGGTGCATCCCCCCCGGCATCCAACAGATGCCGGCACACCACACCCACCACCACCACCACCACCACCACCACCACCTCTACAACATCGACCCTGACGCCGGCGAGCTCGTCCCCCCCCAACCCCCACGACACCAGCACCAGCAAGCCCCCCCCGCGCCGAGGGCGGAGCCGGCGCGGATGGCCTCGGCGGAGGGGGGACGGGGCGCGGCATCGGCGCCGCAGGCGCAGGAGCAGCGAGGGGGGCCGGCACGGGGGGCGGAGGAGAGCCGGCCATGGGACGGGGACTGGGGCGCAGTCCCGGACCCGCTGGGGGGGGAGACCCTCCCCCTGGTGGGGGAAGTGTACGGGTGGTTGTGCTGGGCCAACCAGGGGACCTCCAGGAGGTCGCGGAACCGGCCCTTTGATGCCGTGCTCCTCCGGAGGGACGGAGGAAACCGAGAGGCACCCCCGGGGGGCTGGGCGGCCCCAGAGGACCAGGAGAGGGTCCTCAGGTCAGTGATCCGGGCAGGGTGGCCCGACAGGGAGCCGACGTGGCCGGCCTTCCTGGAAGGGGGAGCGGTGCTCCGCATCACGGATGCGGACGCCAACAACTGGCTCCCCCGGGCTTTGCGTAGCGCCCTCGCCCACTGGCGCTACCGCCGGCACAACCCGCCGCCGCCGCAGCCCCAGCCCCCACACAAGCGGCGGCGCAAGTGAAGGCCCAGACGGCGGGTACGGGAGGGTTGGGGGGGGGGGATGGGCCTCCTGACCCACGCCCCCCCCACGGTATGCCAGGACGTGCGAGGGCGCGCCACCTCCCGCGGGAGGGAGTGCGGAGACCACGAGCGCGGGGAGGAACCGGCTGCCCCGCAACCCGCTAACCACTGACCGCTAACCCCCACGGCCACCCCCGGCCGGCCGGCGCCGCGCGACAACGGCCGGGGGGGTAAGGGCCCCGGCGAGGGCCTGCGCGAGCATCCGGCTCTCGATAGGGGGGGCGGGCGAAGGGCGCGACCCCCTGGCCGATGGCTGGCCCCCGGGACCAGGACCGCCATGCCGCCCCCGCCCCTCCCCCCCGGCCGACGAGAGGCATCGCCAGGGGGCCGAAGGGGCCCCCCCAACCCACCCCCCCCCCGCACAGACCCGAGGGCGGGCGGGGAGGCGGCCCCCCCACCCCCCCCCCCCGCACCCACCACAGCAGGGGAGCCACAGGCGCGGCCCACCGCCCCCCCAGGGCCGGGGGGGCGCCCCCCCCTCAGGGGGAACGGCGGCGCGATGCGGGCAATGGCGGCTGGGCCTGCTCCCGCGAACCCACACCGGCATGCCGGAGCAACGCGCACAACGGAGCAGGAAGGAGGCCGCGCCCCACATGACCCTCCCGTAACCACAGCCCGCTCCGAGGTGACAGAGGGAGGGTTTCAAGTCAGATGGGGCCCCCGGGGGGGCGGTCCACGGGCCGCCCCTCACCCCCCCCACCCCGGGGCGGCACTTCAGCCCCGACCGCACGCGCGCGCCGGAAGGGAGCGCACCGGCGACACGGAGAGAGCCAGGAAGGAGTACCACAGGCCGCCGCCTGGAACGAGAGCAGGGAGGCCGCGGCGCGACACCCCCCCCCACCGCCCCCCCACCGGCCCGCCAGCCACGGGGGCCCCGGCCCCCACCCCCCGAGGCAGAAGGGATGGACCCCCCCCGCCCGAGAGGGGAGCCGGAGTGTGACCCGCCCCCACGCCCCAGCCGCCGGCACAAATGGGGGCCGCGAAGAACAAGTGGGCCCACGCCTGCGCACCGGGACGCCGCGCAGATTGTGCCCAGAGAAGCCGGCTGGGCGCGAACCGGAATGGTATGGGTGGCCACGCCCCCCATGGACAGCACGACACCAAGTGACGCCCGCTTTGTTGCCTGCCCAGGGAAGGCAGAGGGACGGAAAGAGGCAGAGCGACCCCCCGCCCTACAGTCAGTCGGCGACCCGGCGGTGCTACTGTCCGCCTCTTACCCCTGTGCACGTCAGTCGGCGATCCAACGCACCCCACCCAGCCCCCTCCCCCCCTGTCCCGACCCGGTGCACGTGGACTGGGGCCTCCCGGCACGCGCAACACGCTTCACAACGCACAGCCCCACCCTCAGGACTGGATTCATAGCCGACGACACCCCTAAGTGGCGTAAGAGACTCCCGCCGCCCAGTAGTGAGAGCGTCGGTCTTCAATCGTCCAGTGCGGGGGTTCGATCCCGGGCGTTGGTGCTCCTGGGGTCCCTGCACGTAGAGCTCTCTAGTTGGCGACGTGGGAACCACCCCCCCCTCCAGCAACTCGCGCCACCACCGATACCGGTGGATCGGGTGGAGGTCTCGTTCGTTTTACCCCCCACCCAAGAAAAACAAAACACAGGGGAGCCACCCACCCCTGCAGCAGTGCGCACCGTCACCTGTACTCAAACAGGTCGATGGGAGGCCTCGTCCGGTATTCAAAGGGATCGGTGGGAGACCACCGATCCCGGGGTTCGAACCAGCTCCTTCGCGGCGCGCGCCTGGTGCGCTACCTCCGGGGCGGCTGCCTTCTGAGATACACTGGCACCCGGGTCACAGAACAAACGCGCCCGCAACCCCCTCCCCCTGTGCTAAGAGTAAGCCCGCGGTAGGGGTGCTCTGCTGGGCCATGAACCGGAACATTGGTGCACCACTCCAGCCACGGTCACCCCAACCCAACCACGCATCCCGCAGGGCGAAGCTCCGTGCGCATCAGGCTCGTCATGGGAATCCGGCGGGCCGGCGCCTGGACACCAAGTCGACACCTCTCTCCCCCCCCGCAAGAACAGAGCGGGGCCCCCAAAACCGCACGCCCGCAACGCAGACCCCGACAGCCCACCTAGTGGACGGGCAGTCGGGGGAAGAGGAGAGCAAGACCCAGGACGCCCCACGCAACGGACGAAGGCACCCTCCCGGGGACGCCCTGCCGCCGCCCCCACAACCCCAAGCCAAGTAGGGGGGAACCGGGACCGGACCGCCCCCCCCCCAAGCACGCCAGACGGAGCACGGGACCGGGGCAGGACACGCGGAGGGGCACGGACCACATGGAACGGCCCTACCAGCGCCCAGTGCCGGGACCACGCGAGATGCGCGCGCCACACCACCCAGCGGGGAGCGGACACCGCGAGAGCGCGAGCGCACACACACGAAAAGGACACGCGGGGACCACCAGAAGGGCAACCGGACCGAGCGCGCGGAACGCACAGACCGCATGGAATGGCGTACCAGCGAGCGAGGATAAGGGACACCCGGACGGGACGGCCCGCCACACGCAGCGCGGGACACGCGGGGCGGGAAGGGGGAAGAAGGGGAGACACAACACCAGGTACCGGCCCGAACCCCCCCGAACCGGCCGCGAGCGCCGCGCACACACAGACGGGACACTGCACCCGCCAAGGCAGTAGTGGCGCACAGCGCCACGCCCCAACCCCTAGGCTAGGCAGCCTCCGCGCCAGCCCAAGGGGGTCCCACTGGCGACAAGCCAGTAGCACGGGCCCGGCGGCGCCGGTGCCCCGGGCGACCACGCATTAGGGGGGCGACGCAGTGGGTAAGCGCCCGCGGCCACGGCTGCGAATTGATGCACTGACCGGGGAGTGGCGAAACGGGGACGCCGGGGAAGGACGGGGCTCCGAGCTCTGTGAACCCGGGGGACTCCGCCACCAGGCAGGAGGTGCGTCTTGGAGGGCCCCCCACTAGGACCCGGTGGGGAGGATATCACCTGGCCCGACCAGGTGGCCCCCCGGGGCCGAAAGGCGTCTAGTACCCGCAAAATCAAACCTCAAACCTCAAACCCCGGAGCTCCCGAACATTATCCGGTTTGTCCCAACGCTCAAGCGCCAACATTTTCCCTGGCGCCGGCCGACGTGTGCCATTTCCCAACACATGGCCACAAAACTCAACCGAACGAACAAAGAAATCGGTTTTGCTAACCGAAGCAACCAACTCCTCTTTTCGTAGCCTATCCAACACGGCACGCACGTCGCGGTCGTGGTTAGCCAATAGCTCCTCCTCCGTCGCACCGGAGGAACCAATAATAATATCATCAATATATACGTCCGCACAATCCAAACCCTGCAAAACATGGTCCATGACCCGTTGAAAAATAGCGGGCCCATTCTTGATACCCATAGGCATAACACGCCATTGGTATCGCTTACCCGCCAAATTCATGGCGATCTTAGCCCGGGATTCAGGGTGAAGGGGAATTTGATGAGACCCTTTACTCAAGTCCACAATAGTGAAAATCTTGTGTTTGGATTGATTTTCCAACATGTTTTCTATGAGGGGGAGGGGGTGTGCGTCGGGCAAGGTAGCCTCATTAAGTTGGCGGTAGTCCACCACGAGGCGCCATTTTCCTTTCTCTTTCTTGGGCACAACGAAACCGTTGGACGCCCATTCGGAGGCAGGACACGGCTCAATCCAGCCACGAGCCAAAAAGTCCTCCACTATTTCTTGCTCCGCCGCCGCACGCTCCCCCACCAACCGTATAGGCTTCACGGACTTGGGTTTGGCGTTCGGGTATAGGTCAAGTTTAGCAAACCCCAACCGCTCCGTACCACGGACCTTAGGGTGTTCCTGGTCCGGACGGAGACGAACCTCCCCGCCAAAAACACCCCGCTCATAGTCCGCGAGGATGCGCCTCCTCATGAGCTCCACCTCCGGAGACACAATAGGCTCTTGGGTGGTGACAACGCCACCCACACGAGAAGCCGCCAACAATCGTGTGGCGCCTTTACGTTTTCGGTAACGCTTAACGGTAGTGGCCCTCCCACCCAATAACTCTCGTTCAATTTTCGCAATGCGTGAACGCACGCATTCTTGTGCCTCCAAATCTTCGGGGGTAGGATCAAGAGTAACGGGTGCGAGGAGTTTTTTATGGGTCGCCTGATACGTGAGGGTGCGCACCGAAGCCAAATGGTTAGGCACCCTTTCATCCTCCGACTCTTCCTCCGAGGTCATGCCCGGCTCGCCATCCGTGTTGGGGCTAGAGACGGCCGGTGCCAAAACGGAGGCCACATGACATTTAGTGGACGCCAAATTTTCATCCGCAATACCACCGTCCACGTATAGCGCCACCGTGGACCAACCCCGTTGAGGAAGGGGCGTGAGGTGGTCATTCTGATAGAGACAGGCTTTAGTCTCTGGCCCAGGAAGGTGGTACCTTTGCAAAGTAATTTCCCTAAGGGGTTTCCACCACTCCCTATGTGTCCACTTCGGCCCTACGACGATGGCTCGTAGTTTTTCTTGCCAAATTTTCCGAACACAATCGGAAAACCGATGATAGGGAGGGCACATCCAATACAATTTGGAGGGGTCCGCGGGAGTGGAAAAGAAATCTTCAAGCGGCGAAACCCAACGGGTAGCCTGGGCCATACCCGGGACCCTATTGAAGGCGTCCACGTCGGGGTTTTTGCCAAATTGTTTTTTGACACGTGCGGCCCAATATGGCGTGAGGCCATAGTCAGACTGGGTCCACATGGACCCATCACGCCGCGTAGGTAGAACATCACGGGCAAGGGCTTCGGGAGCAAATTCAACGAGCTCCAAAGCACAAGCCCGGTCCTGTACGGGGGCCACGGAGGAAGCGGTCAAGGCATAGGATATGTGTTTCTCTGCCTCAACACGGTTAGGCGGTTCGCCACCAGGGGGCGTAACCACAATGGCCGGGGCAGGGTGCGTAGGAGCGACCGCCCCAATGACTGGAACGGTTAGGCCCCACACGGACTGACGTGACACCTTACCATGAATGGGTTTCACCAAAAATGGTTTGCCGGTTCGTGGAGCCTCACGGAAGTCCTCAATCCAAAAACGGGGGTGCACTGGATGGTGAGAGTACAAACAATTGAAACGGGCAAAATGGCTCACACAATGTTCGTAACCCCATGGGTGCCCCAAAACCATATCCCAAGGTAAATTCGGGACAAGGTACGGGGACACGCCATACTGGGCAACACGAGGAAGTGAAACACTACCATCCACAACCCCCGTAAATTGAATTTTGACGTCTATTTGCTCGTCCCCCCCCGGCAAAGGCGTCTCATTTTCGGCTTGGAGTAGGCGCCTCCGTTGGGGGGATTCATATTGTTCGGAGAGTTGGTCTCCAAAAACATTGGGGTTGGCCAAAGCGACCGCTTGGCACCCAAAATCCACCAAAACACGGAGGGCCTTGCGTTCTCCATTGGGCAAAACAACCTGAACGGAAAGTTCGGTTTGAATCTCACTAGTCACTATATGCCCCTTCATGACTCTCGATGGAACGAGAGCCACGGTAGTGTCACAGGGGTGCCTGAGGTTTTCTTCTTTTGAAGGGGGCGCCTCTGGGCACTCCTACCAACGTCCGCGCCCGTTCGGCGCTCCCTTGCCTCCTTTATCGCCCTTGCCGCCGCCACCCTTATAACCACCACCACCCTTATCACCACCGCCACCCTTATCGCCACCCTTAGGCTTACCACCTTTAGACTTACCCGCAATGTTCCAATGAGTGTCATTGCACGGAGAATTAGGCTTACACGTCCAAAGGGTGGTATTGGTGGCACCCCAATCAATCCAAGACATGTCCATCTCCGTTTGTTTACGTGTTTTCCAATGTTTGGAACACGGAAACCAAAAGGTAGGTGGCGGTTTAGCCCCGGGGTCGACGGGTTTCTTCGCCGGAGGTTTAGAGTGACCCACGGCGTTGACGGAGGTGTCAGCGGGTTCGGAGGTGTCAGGGTCCGCCGTAGCCTCCGCATTAACCGCATTCACCGCGGTTTTATTGTGAGAAGGGCGATGAGTGTACGTCACCGTCGTCTTGTCTCCTTTATTGAGGCGTTCGAGAGCTTCCCTCTCCGACATGCTTTTATGGGCAAGGGCGTAGATTTCCGCAGGCTTCAAACGAGGCCTACGTTGCTCCACTTTCATAGTGTAGCCGCATGTGTGAGGTGTGTTGTTGAGTTTCAAGATCCACTCCTGGAGAGCCGGGTCTTTGCAGTCAACTATCACCCCGGGCCCCGAATAGGAAACAATCTCAGGAACCGTAGTGCAAGCTTGAGCGCTATATTTCCTGAGTTCTTTTTCGAATGGGGCGCGACCCGGCGAAGGGTCAAGGCCACTAAAATCCACCACATAGCTGTCTGGGCTATTCTTAGCCTCTTGCTTGACGACCTTCTCCTTGATCCACGGGAGCTTGCTTAGGAGCTGCTCCCGGATCACGTGGGGACGAGTCTCATTGCTCAGAGGCAACAAACGTTGCCAACGAGCATAGAAATCTTCAAGGTCGATGAGGGTCACTTGCCCTTTAACCACCCTGGGGGTGAGGGCTCGCCACCTTTCATCAGCCCTTGAGGGGTCATACTCGTGGAAACGTTGTTCCAAAAAGTCCCACAACTCTTTGAGGGTGGGGGCCGTGCGTGTGTGGTGGGTGGCCTCGGCAACCCGGGCGTTGATGATCGCCTTTAGCCATGGGGGCAAGGTACTCAAAATCATTTTTGCCTCGTTGGCCTTTGGGTACATGGGATCACACCCCCCCAACCATTGTTGAAGCTTCTCCACCCACTCGTCGTAGCACTCTAGCTGCCCATTAAATTGCGGTTTAGGCATATCACTATCCTCCACCGCTTTGGTGTAACTGTTTTGCACCATAGGCATTTGGTACGGGTGGTAAGCAGGGGGAGCCATGGTTGGGGGTGCACCTCCACTTGCACTTGGTGCAACCTTCACTGGAGAGACTGTACACGTGTCCGTAGGATGAGAGGGCGTGTACGAAGGTTTCCCAGGGGAAGTGAAAACATTTTTCGTGAGGGGATTAATGTTTCCCAACGAAGAGGTGTTCTCCTCTTCATTGGCCCACGGGGCCGTAGGCTCCGTGGGGTGTTCTTCGCCCTTAGGCGTCGCCCTCCACTCGGGAACAGCACGTTCCTTCTGCTTTTCGGCGATTCCCCTCCACAATGTAGGTTCTTGGGGGTGGGGGTGTTCGTGGTGTTCTTCCCCCCGCCTCGGCCACCCCGAATCCGGACAAGCGTTCGGATGGTAGATGCAATCGTGGGATGGGTGGACGGAGAAAGGAAGGACACACCCACCACCGGATGAACCGGATGGCGCGCCCATGGGCGCCGTAGGCGCCGCCGGTGTAGGATCAGGAACGGGTGGAGGCGCCGACGGCGGGGGTAGGACCACCGTAACGGGTTCCGCAGGCGTGGAGTACCAGTGGTCCCACGCATCGACCCTAGATGCAACGGCGGCGTAACGTGTAGCGAGCGACTCCACTGCTCTAAAGCACTTAGCCGTGTTGCCGTTGGACATCTTAAGATGATCTGCCACGCTAGCCTCCACCACCTTAGAATCCCGGCGGTAGCCCTGAACCGCCGCGTCAAATTTAGCCAATGTAGACAAGATTTGGGTCATCCGGTCCCCGTAGGACTGACTGATGCCCACGGTAGAGGCTACTGCCTGAGAAAGTTCCTGATGGGATCGCTGCAACTCTAGATTCTGATTTCGCAGGTCCTTCACCTGTGCCATCAGAGATTGGATGCACGTTTCGTAGTGCACCACACACCGGGGACAGCCACAGGTGTGCTGTAGGTCGTCCTCCCCCCGTGTAGGAGTGGGGCCCCCAGAAAGTCGAAAGGATGGACCCCCCCCTCCACGAGGAGGAGATGACCCACCACCGCCCCCCCCAGCAGCCCCCCCTGCCACGGAGGGACCAGAGGCCCCCCCCGCAGGGCGAGACGGGGGTGTGGGGCGCGCAGCAACAGGCGCTGGCGCCCCCCCACCAGAGGGATGCCCCCCCCCCGAACCCCCACCGCTGGATGGCCGAACCAGGTGCGGGATTCCTTGCACGTGCTCGATGTAAGCCACCTGGCGGTGGCGGGGTGACGGCGGAGGGGGAACATGACCAACAGTATTCGGTCGCGGCGGTGGGGGTGGGGAATCGTCCACCACAATATACTGTGGTGACTCATGAACCACCATAGGTGATCGAGTTCTCGGATGGGAAGCAAAAACAGGCTCCGATCCCGTTGCAACCTCTGGACCCCCCCCCCAATTGGGCAGTTGGGGGTCCTCCGTAGGAGATGTATTTGTGGGGGGAGAGACCAAATTTATTGGGAGGGTTGCTGAACCTCCCTCCACCTGATGCCCTCCCCCCCAGCACAGATTGTTGACCTTCGGCATTGCCGGAGAATCATCCACTAGGGATGGACGATCTTTCGTGCCACTCATAGGCATTGTAGATGTAGTACCGGCCCGGTCCTCCGTAGGCTCCGGAGATTCCACGACAAGACACGGGCGGTTTTTGACGCCGCTCATAGGCACCGGGGACTCTTCCACAGCAATGAACTGAGGGGCCGGAGAGTCCTCCACCGTGATGTAGTGGGGGGCCGCGGGATTCTTCCACAAGCATGGGGCGATCCCTGGTCCCTGACATAGGTTCAGGAGGTGCAGGCGACGAGGCAACGGAAATAGGGGAATGATGGAGTTCATGACGTTCCAACACTCCAATCTCCTCCTCCTCATCGTCGTTCCACTGCTCCACCGCCAGGGGGAACCACTGGTCACACTCATCCTCCTCAATTTGCGTGGGGGATTCCTCGATGATCGTAGGATTTAGCCTGGATCCGCTCGGGGGATTGGGATACGCTCCCAAGGCAGGAGATTCCTCCACCAGGGAGGGAAACCGCCGCGATCCACTCATTGGAGTGGGCGACGATTCCACCACAGTGGGGTTCTGCCTAGTCCCCGACAGGGCTTGCTGGATCAGGGCCACGGCCTCTCGAGCCGGACCCAGATGGCCATGGGGATCAGGCGTGAGCGCGAGGACTCGACGGTTTTCAGCGTCGAGTTGGTCAACAATGGGGCTGATGGGCCCTGCCGCAAACAGGTTTTTTCTGACCTGAGGCTCTGGCAACCCCCCTAGCGACGGAGGAGTGCCAGAGTCGACCACGATAGGCCCCATTGGCGAAGCCATCGTACCCCAGTCGGCAGCGCGTGAGGGCGCAGCGTTCGTACGCTCGATCACCCCAGTAGATTGGTCGATTACTGCCCGATTCTCGGCGCTAGTAACCGTTCCCGAGCCCATAATAGGCGATTGTGGTCCTCTTATCGCTCCCTGAGGGTGGCCGTCTATTTCCCCCCCAACCATCCCAGGTACACCAGCTGGATTTCGAGGATGGGGGGCCCCGATGGGAACATTCGGGGATTTCGGAAACTTAGGATTTGTAGCCACTTGGGGCTTGGCCCGTTTTTGCGGCCCCTGCCCGGTCGATGGGGTCAGGGCCGAGGAGGTCCTGAGAGTGGGGACCTGGACACCCTCAGCTATCCCTCCCGGGGAAGAGATTTTAACTTGAATTTGGTCCACGATGTCTTGGACCGATCGCTTTCCGCGATGCCAAACGCCCAACAGAGACGAAAAATTTTCGCCTCTGCTACCATGAAACCAGACCGGGTGGTCAAGAGCAGAGGTCGCAGTGGCATCGGCAGCAACATTGCTTGGCACCGAAGACATAACGATAGTGTTGACTGAATAGTATCCTGCAAACAGATATGGTACACATAGCCAATGAAATACCTGATATGCACATATGAGAAATCCACCCTATCATCCACTAATTGATATAACTACTAAACATCCATGATTGCCTTATCTATCCCACATCCTATGTTCCTAACAAGGAAATGGAATATGATATACCCTATCCCACATATATCCCATATATAGGGCCAAATAATGCTCCCTTAGGGGTAAAATGCCAGGGTAGGGTTGTGACCTGCTTCACAGGTAGGGTGATTGGTGCAGCAGCATACCATTTTTTTTTTCATGCCCTGCTAAACAAGGGCGCAGATCACACCTGTGGCAGAGCAAGGAGTCCGACTTCATCGACATCTGCGCCGTGCACGCAAAAAGAGCACCTCTTCCCTCCAAGCCCTAGCAGGGGAAACGCGTTGTGGCGTCCCCTGTTAGGCCACAGTTGCTTAGCAGCGCTGTGTTCTCTTGTCTTCTTCACAGGAGGGTCGCTAGGACCCACGACATGTTCTTCAACAACACCCAGTAGAGTGTGTGTGTAGGAGTGGTAGTCCTGAGTGGGGGCTTGAGCCAGTTGCAGAAGTGCTCGCCCACCAGGATGGTGCCACTGTAGGGTGTGTAGGATCTGTAGTGCGTGTGTCACTGTCCCAACCGTTTCCTGCAAGTTTAGCAGGGTTGGTGGGCTGTGGCAGTGGTTAGGTCAGTGTTTTGGCCACTTAGCAAAACGGCGTTTTCATGCCTTCATAGCTTTTGGCCACCCCTCCCTGTAGTAGACAGATAGGTAGGGAAAACAATACCTGGATTAGTACGCTGGGTATTCCCCAAAGGTTTTGCGCCAGCACAGAAATTGGGCACTTAGGGGAGGGGAGACCCGGGGCGTACCCCGTGGCATCAATAAGCCAACCCTCCAGGTTTAGCAAGCGTGCAGACTTGGGTATAATTAGGACACCACTTCTGCGGCTTGCTCTCAGGACCTTAGGAATAGCACACTCACACATACGCTTTGGCAGGTAAGGGTAAGGTTCAGTCCCTAGCTTTAGTCTTGGAGACAAGCGTCTCAGCGAGCCTCAGCATCTCACCAAGGTTGTTCTGGGACAAGTAGTCCACCAGAACTGAGTTTAGGCGTCCCTCAGGTAGAACAAACGCAGAGAAGGGCTCCCAGGTGGCCTCTTCGACTCCAAACCCTTCCCAGAGGGTGAGGAAGCGCCAACCCTGGCGATAGCGGTGGCGTAGGACAGACTTCACCAGGTAGAAGCCCTCCTTAGCCATCTCCTCGGCGCTCATGTCGGGGAGTTCACCTTCAACTTCCATAGGGCTGGCAGCCCCTTGTAGGCCCAGAGCGGCGATTTCCTCGTCGTTCAGCTCCCACTCCTCCCCACAGAGGTCTTCACGATCATAGTAGCGCTTCAGGTGTTGAGCAGCGCACACCAGGGTCCCCCCTAGACGGGGAGAACACCGCACGGTGATACGGTGTCCATCCACTGATAGAATCTTGTACGGCCCGAAGTATGGGTCATCGCTGGTAGAGCGTGGCCAGGCGGGTAGTCGACTGTGGTGCACCAGCACCCAGTCCCCCTCTTGGTAGGTGGCCGGTACTCGGTGCTTGTTCTTCTTGTTCCACTGACGCTCCCTCACTCTCTGGAGCATAGCCTTGGCCTTGTCCACCTTCGCTTGTTGCTCTTGGACCCATTCACCCACAGAAGAATGGGTGTCCTTTGGATAGGGGGCATGTAGGAACCATGCCGGGCGCCCTAGGAATAGCTCATGGGGCGAGTAGCCAGTAGCTGAACTCTCTTGGGAGTTCATCATCAAGGATATGACGGGGAGTAGTCTCACCCAGTCTCTGGTGCGTTCAGTTTTGCACCATATCCGTACATTCTCCTTCAGGACACGGATCTGTCGCTCACATGGGGGGTTTCTCGTGTGCGAGTAGGGAATCCCCGTAGACACCTGGACATTGAGGGATCTCAGGACCCTCTTGTACCAACCGGTATCTGAGCGTACTCGTACGTCCTCATCGGAGTTGATCTCCTTGGGCGCCCCATAGACACAAAACCACTCCTCCAGGAGTATCTTGATAGTCTCCTCCCCGGTAATGTGCTTGGTACATGGGAACACCCTGGTAAACCTGGTCAACCCACAGGTTACCACGAGGGCGAACTCATAGCCCCCGAACTTCGGCATCTCCGTGTAGTCCACGTATAGAACACTGTTAGCACAGTGAGGGATGGGCAGGGTCGAGTAGAGACCTCTGTCCCTGATATCCCCTGGTTTACAGGACCTGCACGGGCACTTGTCCACGATAGGCTGGAGAGTTTTCCGCAGTTGGTCGTCAGTCCACGTAGTGTGGAACCACTGCTTGAACAGCCTCAGGGTACGGTTAGCACCCACATGACCGCTGGACTCATGGGTCCACTTCAGCAGCGCTGGGACTCTGTCACTAGGCACCACAATGCGGTCCTCGTCCCAGAGGTAGCTCTTGTCCCTCTTCCACTGGTCTTGGTTGACCAGGAGGGGTTCAAGGCGTTTCTCCAGGCGCTTGTAGATATCCCCAAACTCCTTCAGGTACTCCGATTGTTGGAGTCCCTCCAGGGGGCGTATCATCGTCATGTTGAGCTCCAAGTGGACGTCCATACGGCTGAACGCCTCCTTAGGCCAGCGCTTCAGACCGGGCACCAATCAGGGCGTCGAAGTTGTTGCGGCTGATGTAGTCGGCACACTCGTTCTTCACTCCCTGGATATGGTGTACCGTCAGACGAGTTGACTGAGGTAGGTCCACCAGCGCCGTAGCTTGGCCTTCTCAGGTGGGGCACCCTTCTGGAAACTGCGGACCGGTTCTTGGTCGCACAGCCAGACCACAGGGTTACTCCCCAATAGTCGTGCTTGTGAGGATAGCACCAGCATACCCGCGAGCAATTCCTGCTCATAGGTGGAGTAGTTCCCCCTGGCCTGGTTCCACTTCCAGTTCCAGTGGCCCAGAGGTACTAGGACCCACTTGTCGTCAGGGTAGCTGTGCTTGAGGGTTCCATCTCGGTTGAGACCTTCCGTCCCCCATTGGGAAATGGCCAAGTCAAACTCCTCCTTCTCTAGTGCTTGCCATTGGAACAACGTTCCACCACCGCCCACATTGCTGGCGTCGGTCACCAGGATAATCTCCCCTTGTGCCCTAGGCACGCCCAAGCACTTAGCGTTGGCTACCTTGTCTTTGAGCTCGTCAAACGCTTGTTGCTCTTGTGGGCCCCAGCGCCAAGTAGTACTCTTCTTGATCACGTCCGTCAGAACGGCGCTGGTGTAGGTGAAGTTTTTGATGTGGCGGCGATAGAAGTTGCACGCCCCAATGAAACTGCGTACATCATGAAGTCCTTTCTCGGGGTCTTCGTGTCGTACCTTGGCATCCATCAGGGGTTTGGCCTTAGAGGCCGCTGGGGTCCACCACCCATAGCCAACGTCAAACCCCAGGTACTGCATGGTCTCCTGCATGAACTCACACTTCTCCAGCTTGAGTCTTGTGTGGTTCTCCTGGCAGACCGGAAAGAACTCACCCAAGAGGATTAGGTGATCCTCCTGGGTATTGGTCCCGAGGCATACATCGTCGATGTGAGCCTCCATCTGGGCCCCACGGGATATAAGCTCCTGCACCTTAGGTCTCCTTCGTAGGATGGACCAGATCTTGTTCATCAGCTCTTGGAATAGAGCGGGTGTGTTAGCCACGCCAAACGGCATGACCTTCCACTTGAACACCCTCCCCTGAGGGGTGATGAAGGCCAGTAGTTCCTGTGCGTTGGGCGTCAGGTCCACTTGCCAGAATCCGCTCCTCTTGTCCATCTTGGTCTTGTAGCGGCAAGAGGCTATCTTCTCCAGGGTAGACTCCATATTGGGAATGGACCCTGAGTGGTTCAGCGTCTTCTTGTTCAGCTCTCCGTAGTCCACTACCAGCCGTTTGGCTGTAGACCCAGGTTTAGCCACCAGGAAACAGGGGCTGCAGTGTAGGGGGTAGTCCCCGTCCTTGTACTCCAGGACTAGGCCAGCGTCGATACATTCTTGTATCTGTCGCTCGATCTCGTCGGCCTGCTCTTTAGGAGCTGGATAGGGTCTCCTCCGGATCTTGTGACCCACGAACTCGGGTTTCAGCTTGAGGTCCGGCAGCAGTGACAGCACTCAATTATACACTGATGTGATCAGAATTCCAATGATTGTCAGATGTACATTAGTGCAGTAAATTTTCCGCTTCATTTCATGTCTTCCGTTCGCCGCCAGATGTCGCCTGTGAGCGCGCGTCGAGTCGCATTTGTCTTTCGTGATTTCCCAATCGGATTTATTTAAATTATTTCGAATGATTTCACGATGTGTCATTAATTGCGATGAATGCGCATTGAGATTCTATGTCTGCTCCATTTTTGTAGACCGGGTTTTCGTACTCTTCATATCTCACCATGGAGTTCAAAGGACTTACAAGTGCTTCGCATATGTCGCTCCAAGAGGCTGGATATGGGTCTGAAGAGGGTCAGTTGGGTTCGGAGATATCAGGGGCAGTGTCGGGCGTTACGACCCCTGGGGCATCAAGGCTACAGGCTTCGCAATCACAAGAAAGATCAACCACTATGCAGCGGTTACATGGTAGCAGAGGAAATCATGACTCTGCTTCTGGAATCTCCACGGATACTCTGAGATCTTCGAACTTTAGCGGGGCTATCACTCGTAGAGAGTCACTGCGTGTTCCCCCTGAGGTTACATTCGTAGCATCTCCCCAGCGAACTGAAGATCATCCGTCAGAGTGCCCTTACTGTGGCCATAAACATTGGCCTGGTGTTCATACTTGTGCTGAGTGTTGCATGAACGCCCCACCCAACCTTAAACCCGGTCGAGAATCTCCCTCCTCGAGTGAATCTGGTTCCTCCTCTCACGCTTTGCCTGATCTGGAAGACAGCAGCAGCGAAGGAGAGCAGTCTGGTACTGGAATTACTGGTGATTACTGGGAAAACCACTTCCAGCAGATTTGGAATGAGGAATTCCTGCACAGGCAGAATTGGCTGCTGGCGGAGGCGGGCTATCGTGGCCGCCTGAGGGACTGGTTCCGGGCGTCGTGCCAGTTCCTCAGGGACAGCGGCCGGTCGAGATTTGACGCCACATTGCAGGAGCAAGAGGACTGGGAGGAGCTGATGTACCAGTTCGACCACCAGGCCGCCGTGATGGTGCAGATGGCCATCATCGCCGAGGAACGACGCCAGAATGTGCATCCGCACGCTGGTCCGTCAGGCGTCTGGGGTCGGAAGGACGACGAGGTCGACGAGATGAGGTGTGATTCGACACATTCTCACCTCTCCAGGGAGCAGCTGTCCAAGCTTCCTGACTCCAACTCCAGTGTTGACAGCTGGGTTGATGAAGTCAGAAGCAAAGGAAAAGGTACGAGATGCCCTTCCTGTGGCGAGTGCGCCAAGGACTGCTCCTGTTGAAGGCAGATTTCGTCGCTGGAGAACAAGGTGAAGGAGCTGAAGAACGCCGCCAAGGAGAAAAAGAGGGATGATGACAGCAAGTGGAAGGAGATGGAGCAGAAGCTGGAGAAGCTTACAAATCTGGTACAAAATTTGAGCACTACTGGGCTCACTGGACCAGCGCCTACAATGGCAAGCCACCCAGCACCTACCTGCTCAGCTGCACCCACATCCACGCCTTACGGCGTTCCACATTCTCCTGCACCCCCAGCTTTTACTGGCCACCATCCAGCTTTTACTGGAACTTCTGGTATCCCCCCTACTGGGATTACAAGTCCTATTGGGTTCAATCTGGGTACCGAAGGAGGAGAATCTTCGTCGGATAAGTCTGTACTGTCTGTGGGTACTGTTGCTGATATTGATGGAGAAGCAAGGACCACTGTGAAGGAGCGATCCATGGCCTTGAAGAAGAAGGACCGGCAGCAGAAAGAAAACGAGGCAAAAATCAAAGAAAAGCAGAAGAAATTGAGGGAGATGAGGATGCATCAGGCTCAACCAACGCCGTTCGTGCAGCCTACTGTGGACCACGCGTTGCTGGCGGCCGCAATTGCGCAGGCACAGGCAATGGGAGGCGCCGCAGTCAATCCAGTGTTCGTCAATCCGGTCGGCACAGCCCAAAATTTCAACCTGAACCACTTGCTGAACCCTTTGCACATGAGGCTGAGAGGGTCAGTAATGAAGCAGCCGAAGTTCTCAGGACACCCAAATTACTGGGCGTCCTTCGAGAGGCAGTTCATGGTGTGGCCGCAGACGGAGAAGCTGGACAAGGAACTCTGGATCCTTGGGTTGATGGATTGCTTGACTGGCAAGCTCCGAGAAAGCACATACAATCTGTATGTGGAGAGGCAAAATCAAGGGAATCCCTTGACTTATGAGGAGCTGTACAGAAGTCTCAAGAAGAAAGGCTCTCGACTTCCTGAAGATCATTACAGGAACCGTCTGGAGAACTTCAGGGCGATCAAGAAATTATTTCTGGAAGAGATCCAAATTGCAAGGCAAGATTGGGAGTTTTTGGTGCAAGAGGCGGAGAACTCTGGAGAAGGACTTTCCGAAGGCGAAATGAAGAAGATCCTCCTGAGCAAACTCACGCCGGAGACCAAGCAGAAGATCAGGGACTCTCAGGCCGACCAAAAAGTCCTGGGCAACTGGGTTGAAGTCCGAGGATTACCAGAAACTATGGGAAAAATGGCTGTTCGTGAGTTACTGCACTCTATCAGTGCTACTGGATTGAAGGATATCACTATTCGTGAGGGCAGATGGAGAGTTGGTTTCCACGATTCTGAACAGTCGGAGTTTTTCTGCAGCATGGTGGATGGAAAAGTGAAGTATAAGGGAACAGTTTTGAAGGTACGACCGTGGATCTTCTCATATGGAGTCGAGCAGATCTGGGACCAACTTGAAAAGTATGCAAACTTAGAACGCCAGAAGTCCCAGGATGCACAGGGCTTCGGAGGCAAGGTCAACGCCGTTGGTGAGAAGGGATGCTCTGTGTGTATTGCCTTCGAAAAGAAGGTCGAGCGGCGACTCACACGACCGCAGATCACAGGTGGACGCCCTCAGATCTCAAGACAATTCAGTCCAAAATGGATGGAAAAGGAAATTCTCCCAAAAATCCCCAGCAGGATGGAGCACGAGATGCTGACCAGCATGGAAGGGGAAAGGGTAAAGGGCAGTCCAAAGGGAAGAACAGAGACTGGACACCAAAAGATTACTCGCAGCAAGGCGGAGATCCAAGCGACTCAAGATGGACCGATGCTGGTGGAAAAAATGGTGGAAAATCTGGCCAAAAAGGTGGAAATGGCAAGGGAAAGTCCGGGAATCAAGATGATTCCAAGGTGAATGGCAACCCCCTGTACGCGGAGACGCCAGCGAACAAGACCTTCGGCAACAACAAGGATACTGGAGGTCGAGGCAAGGGCGGATCCAACGAATCCAACCCCAATTCCAACACCTCCAACAACAAAGGCCAAGGAGGTAAGAAAGGTGGTAAGGGGAAATCATTTGGAGGTCGTGGACGTGGAAAAGGAGTGAATGCCGTTGAAGCAGGAGAAGAATGGGTTGACGAAGGACAAGTACAGGACGTACAGCCGAACGAAGAAGAAGAATGGCAATAGGGAAGCCAACTTGACCCAAATCCCAACACTGGGGTTGAGTGGCAGGAGACGAAACCCATCAGGGTAGTTGGAGCGGTGGATGGACGCTGCTGGGACCGGCTGGCGCGCTCCTCCGGCCTCCTGTACCCTGCCTGGGTCCTCAGCGCTGTCCGGCGAGGCAAGCAGCGCCAGTTTGTCTGCTGGATCCAGGTCAGATCGACGGATGGTAAGGTTAAACTTGCCAGATGTCTGATTGACAATGGTTCAGAGGTCAATCTGGTAAGGAAAGGCTTTCTGCAGGAGGATGAGACGAAGATGTCCTCCACCCCTGTCCAGCTGGAGGGAGTCAGCGGACATCGCCTTGACGGTGGCGACAGAGAAGCAGAATTGGCGGTCAGATTGGTAAAACAATCAGTCTGGAGCGTGGAAGAGACGGTCTCTGAGGAGTGGTTTGCTGGAAAATTCTATGAAGCCAGCATAAAGTACGATTTATTCCTGGGTCAACCCTGGCTTCACGCTCACCGTGTGTCGCCCATGGGACACAGGACGTGCTTCCTCCAGGATCCGTCGACCAGCGACCCGTCCGACCTGTATTATCTGCACCCATATACCAAGAGTATCCACCAATTCAAGGAAAGAAATAAGCTGCATTTTCAGCGAGATGGGCAGGAATGGACAAGGAATCAAGAAGATTTCGACGAAGGAAAGGTGGATTCGTTGAACAGCAAGAAGTGAAAGTCAGTTTGCTATCGAGTGGTCGACAAATGGCGGGACATTCTGGTGGATTATTTCGAAAAGAACCACAATTTTCGTCCTGAAGTTGATGCTTTTGCAAACAAAAAGAATAAAAGATTTCCGAAGTTCTACGACGATGCCTGGAGTGAGGACTGGTCTGAACCTCTTTGGATCAATCCGCCCTTCGACGTTTTCCCTCGTGTAGTGCAGAAGCTGAAGCAATCCGGCGCGAAGGCGATTTTAATTGTCCCCAATTGGCCAAGACAAGAGTGGTTCAAGAACATTATGGACATTTCAATCGACATTGTCGAGCTACCTCACAAGGGAGTGAAGCTATATTGTGAAGACAATGGCAAGCCTTTGCCACAGCGTTCGTGGAGCACGTTGGCGTGCTTAGTTGACGGGAATCTGGGAGATTATTGGCAAGATGGCAGTGAAATGGGAACAGAAGAGGTCACATCTAATTCCTCAAGAATCGACGGAATTGGGTTGGATGAAGACGATCGAGAGCGGAATCCCGACGTATCGTCGCGGAAGGAGGGAAGGACAATCGGCGTCCCTCAAGAGAACGCCTCCATCCATTACAATTCGTCCGCATCAGACAAAAATGAAGCCAAAAAAGTCAAGATTTCAAGCAAGAATGAAGACAAATCTCCAAGAATCTCGCCTGAATTGACAGGAATGAAGCTGAATTCGTCCGACCATCCCTTCAAGACATTCGTGGACCCCTTTCATTGGTGGGATCCCACGGAGGAGCGAGCTCAGGTGAGCTTCATCCGCCAGCAATGCGACAAAGAAGTTTGGAATGAAGTGGCCAAGAACATGAGACCACGACCAACAATTCGCAAATTGGTGGACATAATGTCGGTGATTAAATGTGGGAATCAGGTCGACGGAGACAAGATATCTGCAAGAAGGGACGCAGTGTTGGAAGATTATCAAGATGACGTGCTGAGTGGGAAGTTGTGGAAAAACCCCCCAATTCGATGTGAAAATGGGGAAGCCAAGATTGACATAATCGAAGGCTCAAAGGTGCACAAACAACGTCCATTCTATCTCCACGGCACCAAAGCAGATGCCCTGCGAAAGATTATTGAGCGCAATCTCTATGAGTTCGGTTGGTTGGAGGGCTGCATGAGTTCTGAGTGGTGTTCAGCACCATTTACTGTGCCAAAACCCCCACCTGCTGACCAATCCAGCATAGATGCTTGGCGTCTAGTGGTGGATTACAGAGCACTGAATGCCGCCACGGTACCTGACGCGCATCCGCTTCCTTTAATTGAAAAGGAGATCGCCGCGAGAGCCAAAGGCAAGCTCTTTACTGTGTTGGATTTGCGCCATGGCTTTCATCAGATGCCCCTTCGAAAGGAGGATAGGCATTTGACGGCAATGTGCACACCCTGTGGCACTGTCCAGTGGACTGTACTGCCGATGGGTCTGAAGAATGCGCCGTCGATGTTCCAGAAGATGATGGAGACTATTTTATTTCAGAAGCACAAGTCTCTGGATTTACAAGAATTCTGCAGCATCTACATTGACGACCTTCTGATTGCCACGCCGTTGGGAAACAACTTTGATGAGTGACTGAAGTTGCACGAAGAACAAGTTCGAAAAGTTCTCGAAGTCCTTCGACAAGAGAAGCTCGTGTGTGGACCCAAGAAGGGCAAGATGTTCCTCCAGAGTGTGGAATTTTGTGGCTCTGTCTTGGAGGATGGGACAAGAAGACCAGCCCCAGGAAAAATGGCTGCCCTGCAGCTCTGGGAAAGGCCTAAAACCATCACGCAGCTTCGTGCCTTTTTAGGCTGCTGCAATTACTACCACGAGTTCCTTCCTCTGTACGCCAAGTTCTCTGGTCCATTGACAGAGTTACTCAAGGTTGGCAAAATAGAAGGAAAGAAGGGATCTCAGGTCAAGCTCAAGTGGACGCCAGAATGTGAAGAGGCATTTACTGGTCTCAAGGAAGCACTGGCAAATGTGGTTACATTAAAGACTCCGTGGTTGGATGGAAGACCTTTTTATATTGGTACAGACGCCAGTCGTTACGCCATTGGTGCTACGATCGAACAAGTCGATGACGAAGGTCACCATCATCCTCTGGCTTTCTGGTCTCGCAAGCTTACAACAAGGCAGCGAAATTGGAGTCCAAGGGAACAAGAAGCCTACGCAATCCTTTGTGCCTTATGGCGTTATGAAGGTTGGATCTTGGGCCATCGCGTTGAGGTACTGACTGACCACAAGTCACTGGAGAGCTGGAGGACAGAACATGTGGATACCCCTGGTGGACCAGCTGGGAGAAGAGGCCGTTGGCATGAAACTCTCAGCAGATTTGACCTCCATGTGACTTACATTCCGGGTCGCTACAACACAGTGGCGGACGCCCTGAGTTGCTGGGCCTACCCAGCCTCAGAGGCTTACTCTGAAGTGAGTTTTCATGGGACAGCGACGGATAAAGCTGAAGTGATCGAGTTCGACAAGGAGGAACAAGCACTGATCAAGAAACATTGTCTCCAATGTTCGATTAAAAATCGGATGAAGGTGGAATTGGTCAGATGCAAGGAGATTACCAAGGCAGATCAGACTGCAGGAGTTAACTCTGACTCTGAGTCGTCGCTGCCACTCCTGAATGTGTTTCCTACAACGAGATCCAAAGCGAAATCCACGCTCCCTCCACAACAAAAGGACAAGGAAACTTCCTTCCTCTATGTGGATTGGACGAAGATGTACAAGGAGGACAGGTTCTTTGGGTCTGTATACCACAAGTTGAAAGGGGACAAGCCTTACGACTCTGAAGAGACGTCTGACTTCAAAATCCAAGGCGACAAGTTATTTTGGCAAGGACGGATTCGTGTTCCTGATTGTCTGATTGACCAATATGTCAAACATTGGCATCGGAATGAGACAGCCCACACACATTCTCGTGTGCTGGAACAGGAGCTACGCCACAGAGTGTACACAAGGGACCTCAAGGGTGCCTGTGAACGAGTTGCCAAAGGATGCAAGCAATGTCAGGCGACCATCCCCAAGAATCAAAAGGCAGAAGGACTACTGAAGGGATTACCAATTCCTGAGAGGCTGTTCGACAAGGTGACGGCGGATGTCTTCGAGTTGGGACAAATCCAAGAGGAATGTCTCTACACGAGGAAGCCTATCAATGGGGTTTTGTTAATTCAAGACCGCCACAGTGGCTACATGCAAGTCCTCCCTTGCAACACGAAGCATCTCACCTCTGAAATGGCTGCCAAGTGGACTGCAAGTCAGTGAATGAGTAACTGGGATGTGCCCAGTGAAATTCTGACGGACAGTGGGGAAGAGTTCATTGGGACTTGGTGGGAGAACATGTGTGCCCTATTGGGAGTTCATCACCTTCGTGCCCGAGTCTACGCCCATCGAGCTCTCCCTGCTGAACGCGCTGGAAGGATTCTTATCTCCATTCTGAGAAAATTTCTGGCGACTGAAAAAGACTACAATTGGTTGGAGACAATTTACTGTGTCTTGAGAAGATACCATCGCACCAAGAATTACACTGGATTAAGTCCGAATGAGCTGGTTTTTGGTCGCGAGAAGATGGGCCCAGGACCAGTGATGTACCATCCAAGGCAGTGCTACGACGCCTCGCAATGGTTTGAAAGGATCAAGGATTTAGAGAAGAAGCGGATCCAAGCCAAAGCCGAAAGTCAAGCAGATTGGTTGAATTTCAAAAATAAGTCAAGAACGCAAGGAAAACCCTTCGAGAAAGGGCAGCAAGTTTGGCTTCGTAAGTCACACGAGACGCTGAAGGACGACAACAAATTGTTACCTTTGTGGGATGGCCCATTCCAAGTCAAAAGTCAACTAAGTGAGACTACATTCGACATTGAGGTTGAGCCAGGCAGGCATCAAGAAGTACATCGAGATCGTTTGAAGGCCGAAGTACCCTGCCATAAAGGAAGGTTCAAGCCTCTCTATTGGACTTCGAAGTACCTGAGCGACAGGAAGATGGTCACAAGCAGTTTCGAGTTGGAGAAGATTCTTGAGTACAAGAAGAATGCTCGAGGCAAGTGGTACTTTCTGTGCAGATGGAAAGGATTCGGTCTAGAAGAAGACAAATGGGAGCCAGCTTCAAGTTTCATCCATGGGTATACGGATACTTTCATCAAGTTCCTGAAGAAACACCCTGAGATTGACAAAGAGCTCTCGCTAATCAAGGATTGTGTCACCAAGGAAGACTTACAAGCACAAGAAGAGGCTCCAATCGTGGCATCATCCATTCCAGACAAGATCTGATCAGAATTTGGGTCGCCGGAACTTTCGAAGAGGTTTACGGTCGACATATACCCTTGGCATGGGGACATACCAGTCCAGACGCATCGTCTATGTGGTTTGACGAACAGATGATGGGACATTCTGGGGTCATCCTGGTCATTCCATCCATCATTCCCATCATGGTCATCATGTGAATCATGTGCTTCATCTCAGATGATTCCAATCCGAAGATCCGAAAGGCCATTATCCTCAACCACGACGACACTCTCGTGTTTAGCTGTCGACTGGACCCCTCTACTCGCCTTGGGAAGGACTCGTTCGAGTTCGTGCTCATTGCAGAGACTCTAGCACATGACTGAGTCTGATCCATTTCATGTGTTTGACGGATCTGCTCAGAATGTCATTTCCATCAGCTCTTACATTGAGATGGTTGGTTCGTTTTCCAATAGACCACTGTCAAAGGGCTTATATAGACCAAGTGACGACGATGGTGTTCTTACTTGTGTCGACTCGCTGTTCATCTGTGGATTGTGTTGGAATCCCCCTCAGAATCAGCTCAATTTTGGCAAATTCCCAGTACCAAGCATTGGATGCTTATACATTCTGGGACTATAACGAGTCAATTACCCCTTCTGGCTCATACTGGATTAAACATGAAGCCCTGGGAACAATACTGACAGTGGGGTAGCCCTCACTGGGTTTTCTTGGCTATCATTACTTTGAATGATTGGATTTCCATCATGGGATTCATCATCATCATGAGGATTTGACCTGTATTGGCTATGAATGAGAACTGGATTTCCGTTCAACACTACACACAGTGTCTATCGACATTGAATTGGACCTATTTTGGCTTGCTGTGAACTTCGCCACCTTCAATCCGTGGGCGATTCACTGATTTTGGTCCCAATTCAGGCACATTTTGTACCATAATCCGGGATCTGGTCTCATGACTGCAAATGACACCAACCAGTTTCACATATCTTGGACTCCATGAAGGGATACCCTATTTTTTTGACGCTCTACGACATGGCGACGCTCGTTTTCTGTTTTCTGGCAGTGGGATGTCAGATCCTGATTTCATCATGAATCATGGATCATGAATCATCATGTACATTCTTCACTCAGACTTTCAATTTTCGAATTTTCGAGCTTGAACGAAGCTTTTTCTGTGTGCCCTAAGGTACCTATACGTTTCATTCAAGTCGATGGCCATCGGGAATCACAGATCTCAGCACAATTTTGCTCAATTCAGCTCATTTTCACACATTTTGCCTTAGATTAGTGGGTTTTTGGTCACTTTCGCCGTTTCGTTCACTTCACTTGACCCAGCCTGACATACTGGCGTATGTTTTCAGAGGGGGAGTGTAACGGCAGCAGTGACAGCACTCAATTATACACTGATGTGATCAGAATTCCAATGATTCTCAGATGTACATTAGTGCAGTAAATTTTCCGCTTCATTTCATGTTTTCCGTTCGCCGCCAGATGTCGCCTGTGAGCGCGCGTCGAGTCGCATTTGTCTTTCGTGATTTCCCAATCGGATTTATTTAAATTATTTCGAATGATTTCACGATGTGTCATTAATTGCGATGAATGCGCATTGAGATTCTATGTCTGCTCCATTTTTGTAGACCGGGTTTTCGTACTCTTCATATCTCACCATGGAGTTCAAAGGACTTACAAGTGCTTCGCATATGTCGCTCCAAGAGGCTGGATATGGGTGTGAAGAGGGTCAGTTGGGTTCGGAGATATCAGGGGCAGTGTCGGGCGTTACGACCCCTGGGGCATCAAGGCTACAGGCTTCGCAATCACAAGAAAGATCAACCACTATGCAGCGGTTACAGTCCATCTGTACCAGCTTGTCACATGAGGCTGGAGGGGGTAGTTCTCCGAACACCTCGAGATAGGTCCTTATAAGCTTCTGTACCCGCGGGTCCAATACCTTGATCTTCTCCTCCATGTCCTCGTCAGAGTGTAAGTTGCTTGCCCCCTGAGTAATAGACGTCGGGAGGTGGTCCTCCACCGACTCTTCGCCCGTCGTAGTGTCCTTCAGCCCTTGGTAGGCATATAGAAGGTCTTGTTCAACCATCTCCGGTGGACGATGGCAACATAGGCACGCTCGAGGGGGTTCACATACACATTCCTCCGAGAGGTCGTCCTCCTCTGGGGTCCTCACATGGGCGCCCCACACGCTCTTCATGAGCTTAAGATCTACCTCCCTTCGCCAGGTGGTGATCTTCTGTTCGAGGTCCTCCTTCAATTGGGATAGGTCTCCCATACGTCCTTGCTTCAGTGGCCATGACCTGCGGGTAGGCTTCGCGTAGCATAGCTTTTTCGCCACCAACTTCCTCTTGGAATCCACATACTCCCTGAGCCTGGATTGAGGGTCCAGCTCCTTGTCCACGGCGTCTGCCACCCTCATGGAGAGTAGGGGTTTCAGTGGGGCGACGTACTCGGCGTTCTCCACTTCCTCCACACAGGTCTGCACGAAGAAGGCGTCGTGCTCAGTTTCGTCGTCTGAGTGGATAGAGCTAGGTAGCTCAGATAATCCACACTCAGAGACTCCATCAGGAACAGGTACATGGCAGGGAGAGTTGGGGGCGTTGGTGTCAGTCACGACGTACTCATCTCCTCCGGGTGTAGTGTCAATAGCATCTTGAGGTCGTAGGCGATCCTTCAAGTCACCCAAGGCGAGTCCATCGCTTTCTCGTTGTATAGCCTGGACCAGAGTCGGGTCCAGAGCCTCCCAGGAAATGGAGGTAAGACCTCCGTCCACCACGCTGAGCATACTCCCCCATCCGGGCCTCCCAATAGGCGTCTTGCGTCCCAGAGGCACGTAGATGGCCTCATCAGGCAAACGAACAGAGCTGATAGTCGGCCTGTCCAGGAGGTTTCGCCAGTACTCGTTGCCCCCATGGGCTCCCCAATCGGGGGAACACAGGACCATACGGGAATGTTCCAAGGCCACCTTGGTCAGCACCTTCCCCAGTTCACTGAACCTGGGGTTCTCGTAGGCCATCCTGAAAGAGGGCCAGTAAAATTTGTAGCTGCAGTTCTTCCCCTTGCTGCAGTAAAGGTCCAGTACATGCTGCTTGTCGCTGGCTAACAACTCCACACTCAGGTCTTCTCTAGAGTAACCTAACTCCTTCAGACCTTGGTCTAGGACTTCCCCCAATAGTTGATAGTCCTCAGTTTTGGAGGCCGCCATCATGTTCGAGGGCTCCTCCTTCGATAGCCTCAGGTAACTCGAGGTATGTTCCGACTGCTCCAGTGGCACAGACTCTCTCCCACTGCCGTGGTCCACGTAGAGGAGGTAGGGCGCTTGCAGCGTCAGGGATTGTATCTGGAAGTGCTGTACGAAGAAGTCAGTCCCCAGTACAAAGTCGAAGGCCTCAGTGTCCATCACATAGAACCGATGGGCGATACCCCGGGAGCCCATAGGTACCTCCACTTCACAGTCCCCGCAGCTGTGCACCACATGTCCATCCCCCATGCGTATAGCAGCGGTGGTCATGGTGTTCTTCAGGCTCCCACAAGGTAAAATTTTCTTGGCCACTATAGATATGGTGGCGCCAGTGTCCAATACCCCCAGGTATTTGCGTCCCCCTAGTCGGATACGTACCCAAAACACCAGGTCTTGGGTGCCACCGGAGCGTCCCCGTCAGAACTCCGCGGGACAGGTCACCTTGAACCCCTTGTTCCGCAATTTGCGGGCCATCCTCATGAAACGGCTCCTCTTCTTAGCGTTGCCGTCATCACCACCCTCATGCTCACGCTTGGCTCCTTGTTCTTGCTGGGCCTGCGTCTGTGAGCGTGTGGTAGGACCAGACTGCCCTCCAGAGGGCTCGGAGTTCCCCCCTGGATTAGGGTTGGGGTTGCCTCCGTTCTTGTCCTTGTTCTTGTTGTCGGGCTGGCGGTTAGCGCCTCCTCCTCGTCCACCTTGACCCTTGTCTTGCCCTTGACCACGTCCTTTCGACTTGCCCTTGCCGGAGTCGTTGCCTTTGCCTTTGCCTCGTCCTTTGCCTGAGCCTTTGCCAGGATCTTCACCCTTAAGCTTCGCCGATAGGCGTTGCTTATGGTAGCACTCATCCTCGTAGTGCTTCCGCTTCCCGCAGAATGCACACGTGATGGTGCACCTGTAATGATCGGGCAGCTTCGCTTTGGCGCCGGTTTTCTTCTCCTGCTGCTTCCCCTGGACTACGAAGCAGTCTCGCTGCTCGCAGTCAGGGGCGTGCTGCAGGTGGCCCTGCTTGTCTCTGGCCTCACATGAGAATAGCTCCTTCACGTTTTCCATGATACGGGCGTGGGCGTGTTTGAGGGTAGTCCCCTGCCCAGGTCGGGACCCTTGGTACCCTTTGCCATGACCTCCAGAACCTCCTCCTCCAGGACAGTAATTGTTCAAGTGCTGGTCGCTCTCCTTCTCCAGCGCCAGCTCCAGGAGTAGCACGCATAGATCATCGTAGCGGAGGGATCTAGCCTTGCGCTCCGCCGTCGAACGGCACTCGTCCCATAGCTCTCGAGGGAGCTTGGCCACCAACCAGAACAGCAGGTCGTCGCTGCTGTAGGAACCGGGCGTCAGTCGTCCAGCCCAGTGATCCAGATCAGCCAACAGCACAGAGACCCTGCCGGGTTTGGGGTTGTTGGGCAGCACGGGCAGGTTCTGGATCTCGGCCCTGATGGAGAGGTCGGTTTCGTAGGTCGGGTACTGCCTCTCCAGGGCAACCAACACATCGGCAAAGGTGGCGGAGTTAGTCACGATCTGCCTGACCTGCTTCTCCAGGTACTTGGTCTTGCAGCACTGCAGGAGCAGATCGCACTTGACTCGCCCACTAGCGTGGGTTTGGCCGGTCAATCGGAGAAACCGGCCAAAATTCTCAGCGAACTCGCTGAGGTCCTTGACTGTGAACTCAGGCAGGTTCACCACGATCTTGGAGGTGGCAATAGCCTTCGCCTCCTGAGACCTGCGTCCCTCAGGGCGTCGGGTCTTCTTCTTCTTCTTCTTCTTCTTCTTACCCCTTGGGTCCTCGGGGTCCTCCGGGTCATCGTCCTCCGAGGGCGAAGCAGAAGTCATCGACGGCGGCTCATCATCGGAGGGGTCTCCGCCTAGATCACTACAGCCATAAGGCTCCACGTCCACCATTGCCCTTAAGGCTGTCAGCCCCAGCCGGTCCAGCTCGGCCCTCGTAGAGTTCGTCACGTGGCTGTAGGGTGGCTGGGCCGTTCTCGGTACGAAAGGACTTCTCGGTATAGCTGCAGGAGTCGGCATCGGTCGGCTCCTCAGGCTCCCCAGGGTGTTTGTGAACCCTGCCGCCAGGTGGTTGGCCTGTACTCGGTGGGGTGACATTCCCACCGTGGTAGGTGACGCTTGGGGCGGTATCATCAGGGGCTCCAGTTTCTCTCGGATCTCTTGAGTGAGGTCGCCCACGATTTTTGAAGTGGCTCCTCGGAGCACCTCGTTCACTCTCCCCCCCCATGGGGGGCTTTTAATTGGGGGGCCGGGGAATGGGGCCCCGCCCCCCTCTAAAAGCAGTCCTTATGGCATTATATACAATCCGCGCGCCAAAATGAAACATATCCCAAAAGTCTACGACGCAGCCCCTCTAAATGACCGCCTCAGAGAGTTGATTCGCACTGTCATATTTGTTTCGATCAATCATGGCTGTTTTGCAAAGTTAGGACCTTTACAAGGTTTTAACTTCTTTACCCGCATCCACTAATTCCATATAAGCTAGGGATGCGATTTCAAGGCGCACGAGCAAAGTTCGGGTGCCGAACAACACTATCTGTAAGCCAGAGGCCCCAAATCTCAAGAAATCTATTTGCCATATTATTTATTTGCTGTGCAACGGTGCATTTTGCAGTCGCCGGCATTTGCGATCTTTCATTTTGACTGTCCAAAGTGAAATCGGGCTACAATGCACGAAATTTCAATCTAAGACCAGGTTTATAAATGATTCTAAATGCCTTGTCTTGCTGTTCAATTGAGAAACCGCCGTCATTTCGTTTTAGCACCGCTTTTTGATTTGACAGTTTTCAGCGCACTCAGGTGCCTTTTTAAGCTCATAAATGCAAAGAACACCCCCAAAATGACCAAAATTACCCTTAATTTTGTCAAAATCCGATACAATAGGCCTGAGTTATGAATATGTCAATTGTATGCTATTTGCACGCTGTGTCGCTAATCTTGCCCAATGCACCGCCCCTGTCCTTGCGCTGCTAGCTTAAACACAAGGCAAAGGAGTGTTTTTCCGTTTGTTTGTCACCGCCCGGCTCCATTTCCGACATAGAAAGGTGACCCGAAAATGGCTAAAAGCGTAATAAGGCTTTTCTTTTGATGGTGCTTCGCACCAGCAAAGGAAAAGCCAGACCAAGCACGAAAGACAAAGGATTCGTTTAACCTTACTTTTCCACACCCTTGACAACAAATCATGTATCATTGCTTCATTGAAATTCCCTCAACATGCTCATCGTTCTTTGCTATAAATAGCTGATCATGCACGTGCATATCGTGCAATCTGAATTCGTCGTCCGACAGATACCCTTCAGAGGCGATCGCAGCGCGCACTTTGCCCTTCCCCATCTCGTGGAGCCCCCCTCCGCTTGTTGATCTCCGACCGCGTCAGGGACCTGTTGGAGGATCTCCCCGATCCTCTACTCCTGCCTCCAAGAGACTCAGGTCCTCTCCTCAACCCACTCAAGGTTGCATACCCAGGTGCATACCCAGGAACATCCACATAGGTTCCAGTAGCGGGTAGTGGATGGGGATATTCAGCCTCATACCATCGCGGCGCAGAGCTGGAAGCCACCGGCTCACTGGCAGTAGTTGTCTCAGGGAGCGCAGTGGTAGGTGGGCCCATACCATAGGCGGGGTAGGGAGGAATGCCAGTAAAGCCTGTGCCCTCTGCCATAGGCGGGTTGGTTATGGGAGTGGATGTTGCAGCGGCTGGGTCTGGAATTGGGAGTGTGGTGGTTATAGGAGAGGGTGATGCGTGGAGGCCAGAAGCGCTTGGTGCGCCTTCGAAGGTAGGGTCATTCGTCAGGTCTTGCCCTTGTTCCTCTCCTTCGTCTGCTTCGTCTCCAGCATCCTTCTCGCTCTCTCTCTTCCTCTTCACAGGCTGAGTGACCACCTCCTCGACTGAGAGGGCCCTGAAGGCCGTCTGCAGTCCATCTAATGAGTCCTCAGCCACTTCCACTGGCCCATGTAAGGGCTCTGAAGGTACAGCGCGAGGTCCAGGTCCAGGTTCACCAGGTGCTGGCCTTGCCGGTGCCTCAGGCGCTGTCTTCACGTCGGCGTCCTCTTTCCTTGTATCCATCTTCGTTCGCCCTTCTGCTTATATGTGACTGCTTCGGCGCACTGGATGTACGGCGCGGGGTTGCTGCCGGTGCGCAGAGACAGTCTGCCTCTTGCTACCAGAAAAGTTTATAGTGGTTTCAACACTGTGTTTTTGCCTCTCCTGCTGCTTGCTGCTGGTGTAGGGTTTCCTGCTGCTTGTTTTTGAAGATGGAAAGCTTTTGTTTGCTGAAATACAGTCAATACAGGATAGCCCAAGCCAGAGGTATGCAGGGAGAAGAGAATCAGGATCAAAGCATGAAGGGCTGCAGTGTAAACAGTGAAAGATGAAGGGATATTCACAGAAACTGCAACTCAGGTCAAATCGGATTGCATATTCACAAAGATAGCTGAAATTTTTTGGAAAAGAGTTGGAAAACTGCCCCATGGTCACTCTATCTCCATAGTGCCATCTCAGGAGATGTGCACTCTTTGTTTTGGGTCCCATATGTGCTGAGGTGGCAGGGCATGTGGCGATGAGGTCACTGCCATGTCACATGGGATCTTCCTACTTAGCTAGGCTGACCGGGAATTGAACCCAGGACCTCTCAAAAAGAGGTGCCCAGCCCCCTAGGGTGCATACCACTAGGACAGCTAAGAATTCATGGAAAAACATAGATAAATTCATAGGCTCTACCCTGGATATGTCAGTACTCAGTCAACTCAAGAAAAGATGATTTGCCTCACATTGAAAGGGGATTAAGGGGCCCACTCCATATCCTGATTGGGTGTTTGGTTCCATAGGTCAAAATGTGTTATCACCAGTTTTGGTGGGACCAATACTAAGATAGAAATGCCTGGATGCTCAGTGCATCTCTAATACAACTAGAGTATGCCTCAAAGCATTGGAAAAGCACCTTTTCTTACTATTTTTGTGCCGTGGAGCCCTCCTATCTGGCAGAGATGTACTCTGAGCCCGACCTGTGTGTCATTTCTGTGTGTTGGACATCCCTGAACTGTGATTGCTGTGCCATGCAACCCCCCCTCTGTGTGCCCTTTATCTGTTGTGGAACCGCACGTGTGTGACATTTGTGTGCCCTGGACGTCCATGGTGTGGGAGTGCTGTGCCCTGACACCCCTTTCCCATGTGTGTTATTTTTTGTGCCTTGGACACCTCCCACTTTATGACCAGAATTTACGAATTTCATATTCAAGGCTGTAGACATAGAAGCTCCCCTGAGAGACCCATGAATTTGAAATGAGGAGGGCGTAGGAGGCCAAAAAAACCTTGAGGGGGACCTCTGACAGAATTGTATATGGAAATAGCTTTGGCCCAAGGCCTGCCATGTAGCCAAAAAATGGACTTAAGGTTTCATTGGACACCCAGCAACGACCTACAAGTCATTGCAGCCATTTGTACCACGTGCAACAGTTTTTCTATCAACACAATGGCCACGTGCAGGCATGTTCGGGGAGGGAGGGGGGATGGTGCGGCATTGGGTATTATAGAAACAAACCTCATTCTTTGTGGGCCACACCCCTCGCACCTTGATATGCCGCAATCTTTTATCAATGAACAAGGCCCACAAGCGGAGGGGGGCTCCACGAGATGGGGAAGGGCAGTGTGCGGGCTGTGATCGCCTTTGAAGGGTATCTGTCGGACGTAGAAGTCAGATTGCACAATGTGCACATGCATGATCAGGTACTTATAACAAAGAACGATGAGAATGTTGGGGAAACTTCAATGAAGCAATGAGACACGATATGTTGTGGAGGTTGTGGAAAAGTAGGATTAAATGAATTCTTCGTCTTTCGTGCTTGGTCTTGCTTTTCCTTTGTTGGTGCGAAGCACCATGAAAAGAAAAGCCTTATTATGGTTTTTAGCCATTTTCTGGTCACCTTTCTATGTTGGAAATGGAGCCGGGCGGTGACAAACAAAGGCAAAAACACTCCTGTGCCTTGTGTTTCAGCTAGCAGCGCAAAGACAGGGAGGGCGCATTTGGCAAGATTAGCGACACAGGGTGCAAATAGCATAAAATTGACATATTCATAACTCGGGCCTATTGTATCGGATTCTGACGAAACGAAGGGCAATTTTGGTCAATTAGGGGGTTTTCCTTTCATTTTTGAGCTTAAAAGGGCGGCTGCGTGCGCTGAAAACCAAGGAATCAAAAAGCGCCGCTAAAACAAAATGACGGCGGTTTTTCAATTCTGCAACAAGATGCAGCTTTTGGAATCATTTACATATCAAGTCTTAGATCGAGATTTCGTGCACTGTAGCCCGATTTCACTTTGGACAGTCAAAATGAAAGATCGCAAATGCCGACGACTGCGAAATGCACGCGTGCACAGCAAATAAATAATATGGCAAAAAGATTTCTTGACATTTGGGGCCTGTGACTTATATACAGTGTTATTTGGTACCTCCACTTTGCTATTGCACCTTTAAATCGCATCTCTAGCTTATATGGAATTAGTGGATGCTAGAAAAGAAGTGAAAACCTTGTAAAGTTCCTAACTTTGTAGAACACCAATGATTGATCCAAATCAATATGACGGCGAGAATCAGCTATCCGGGGCGGTCATTTAGAGGGGCTGCATCGTAGACTTTTGGGGTATGTTTCGCTTCGGCGCGCGGATTGTATATAATGGCATAAGGACTGCTTTTAGAGGGAGGCAGGGCCCCATTCCCCGGCCCCCCAATTAAAAGCCCCCCATGGGGGGGGGATTCGAACAAGCGCACATCACGGAGATTTACGGCCCGCTCCGCTTTGGGGTATGCACACCATACGGTACTTCTGCCACCATTGTGCAGCAACGTATGATCCATACAGATGGGTTTGTAATTTAAAGAAGGTCCCTACCAGGACCGGCCCCCGCTGTGCCCCTTCCGCCTGTTACCCCTGCTGATTTACTCCGGATCAACGATTGCATTTCTCAAAATCCTCAAAGTCCAAGGTCCAAAATCCAAAAACATAGAAAATGTAATCCTCCTTCAACCCTGAACAGCAACCAGATCCCACAAATACAGCAATAGCCCAATTCACAATCCAATACGGGCTGCGGGCTTCCGTTCAGCACACCGGTCGTCTCACGGTGGCGGGCATGTACAAGAATTGCACCAAGGAAGAAAGCCCTCAAATTGGCATATGAACACAAATAAAGCAAAGTTGGGGAAAGATGGAAACATACACATTCAAAGTCAGAGACCCCTCATTCCCTGAACTCAAGACCTTCCCTTGACTCACCAACATGATGCCCTGAACCCAATCAAATAAGATGGCTAAATGCCATGTGTCACAAGTCACTACATAAACCCCAAAAATGTGTTCACTCCCAAGCCTATACATCCTAGCCCAATAGGGGAGGTGGCGTGTCATGGCCTAGAGTGGCACTCAGGACCATGCCCTACCCTGACATAATCTTGGTTGGACTTGGAGTCGAATGGGCTTAGAGAAATGACCTATGAGTTTGAACTCATAACATGCCAAAAAACTGCCAATTCACACCCTATTGGCCATATATCACATATATGCTCAAAATTGAAGTTACCACTTATCCGAAGGCTCAAAGCATGCATGGAATCGAAGTCTAGTATTCATGGAGGATATAGACCAAAGGTCAATGCCCATGTACATCCCCACTTTACCCTCGAAACCCCTTCGGATATGGGCGCCACGCACTGCCCAAGTCAGCCCATGATCTTGAGACCAATTCTTGTAATCCTTCGTGCGCCAAGCCAAATGGAGTACGCGATTCGGCATATGGTGGTGTTCAACTCCAAAGCATATGCCAACATATGAACAACATACCATGGTTCGAATCCTCATAGGCTTCTTGCTGTTTGCCGACCAGGTAAGTACACAAAACGCAAAAATGAGCAAAAATTGAGGTCAAAAACATGAAAATATGACCAAATACAAAGTTGTCATGATAGTATATCTCTATACTCACCCGTGATATCCGCTCATGATTCAATACACAAATGATTGGAACCATTTGCGAACAATTCCCCCACTTGGATCCCCAATCGGGCGCATGGAGATACCTTCGCCACCCATATCTACATGCCCCATGAAAATGGGAGTGCACTCATGGATCTCTTTGCCAAACATACCATGAGCAATAAATATGCGGTAGACTTGGTCTAGGGCTTTGAATTCCACAATTGGGACATGGGCAAAGCCCTTGTCACGTATGGCTCCCCATTTCTTCGGCCACACGAAGATATATAACTTGGGCGTGAGCATATGAAGACATGTACCATGCATATAAAACATACCCTCAAAAGTGGCTCCCACCATGATATGCCATGTCCCTCCATGGACATAACTTCACGTTAAAAATGCGTAGGAACCCAAGGAAAGTATCTATGCAACCCCAACACTCATGCGGTACACTCGAAAGTCGCATTAAAATATTCGGTTGCACGGTCCAAGAGTTATATAGCACTTTATACCCTCTTGACCATTATCCCTTGCTACACCGGGCATGTCTGCGCACCAAAGGTGTTTGATGCTTCCTAAATTAAGTTGAGACCAAGGCGCTTGCAACGCAACTTTCCTTATTCTCTTTCGTCACACTCGCTCGTAGATATGGCCCTTCAAAGTGGTCCCACGATTCACTTTTGTTTCCCTTATATCTCCAAGTCAAATGGGTGGCAAGTATAAAGGAAACCTGATTCGGGCATAGGGAAAGGAGTATGACCACTCGAAGAAGACCAAATCAAGTGCGGCGATGTCGAAGTCCAAAATCCGATTTCGACATCGCGAAAAATTCAGAATAAAATTTCGAGTGCATATTTAGAAAATTGCGGAAGCAACGAACCCTTTACTGATGAAATCTGACCCTTCATCGGGGTTTCCGCCAAAATATCTGGAAATAACAGTTAACCAATCGGTTAACGCAAAATCGCGAGCCAACTGACAGTCGCCCATACATTGACCATCAGAACGAAAGGCTGAAAAATTACGGAAACATTACGATAATAAAACCCTGTTGATTCCTGATATTCTGATATATAAATCTCTGCTGGCGGCGCCTCGGTACTGAATATGGCCGCTTGTAGCCGGAATGGCCAAACCTATCACACTATCACATCGGCTTAGTTCAGGTGGACGGGAGAGTATGATATCAGCCAATGGCGGCTTGCCGGCACATAGATACACACCCCAAGTGACCCCAAGATGGCCACGGGGGTCCGATCCGGCTTCACCCCCCTTCTCAGAGCGTTGTTACCGCTCGGAAGTCATTGAAGAGAGGACGGGAGGACCCCAATGGGCTCCAACCCACCCCCCCATGTCCCAAGGACACATGGAGGCCCCACACACGTTGTAGGCGTCCCCCATGCCCCAAGGGAGGGGTGAGGACACTGATAATCAGCGCCCTACGCCATATTCGGTCTCCTCTTGATCTACAACAACGACCAAGGGGATCAAAGATAGAAAAACGTCGTCGGTCGACCTAAATAAGTATACCACAGTGAAATATATATGTGGAGATCGAGTGAAGGGGGTATATGGCCAATCAACGCCGAAAAATCCCCGGATGAACGCCCTCACCCGACTCACAAGCACAGAAACAAACAAAAATGCCAAGGGGGATCCATTACGGTGCTACAGCAGCAACCAAATGGACCAACACGTCCTTGACATCCAAAGAAATATTCTTTTTCTTCAGGTAGTCCATCCAGACCGTGGTGTACCTCGGCCAAAAACTGCTCGGAGGCTCCCACGAATCCCTGGATGCGGCGAATCCCTTCCAACGGACTTTATAAAGCCTACCCCCAGGCGTCCCCGGGTCCGGCTTGTCCGCCAGGATCTTCTCAGCGGTGAAGTCGTCGTCCTCACCCTCGTCGTCCGAGTCCACATCGCCGGCCGTGAACTCGAAGGTGACGGGACGTCCGCTGGGGTCTGGTGCTCGGGGACGAAGCTGGGTATGGTCGCGGTCCAGGATCTTGCTATCCCCCACACGAACCGCATACACATCCTGCCCGACCTTCCGCACGATTACCCCCGGCACATACCAGGATGCCTGCCGATGCCTGGACAGGACATCCTTGTGGTGCCGCTCCACCCACACGGTGTCTTGGAGAGCATACTTTTGGACTTTTCCCTGCTTGAAGTACTTGGCCCTCTTGTCATGCTCGTCCTGAAGTGCCTTGCACACCTTGGCCGCCGTGTCATCCGCCTCAGCCATCATAGCGTTCGCCTCCCGGGCCACTGTGCCATGGTTCAACCACGGGAGAGTGCGTGACACTCTATCCCGTAGGAACAGGATGCGATGGGGCGACAGTCCAGTGGGTCCCGGAAGGTCATGGTACGCTTGGAGCACTCTCCACAGCGAATTGTACCACTTCCGGCCCGGTTCGTCGATGTGCAGCTGGCGGAACTTCTCGAACATCTGCCGCCCGGCCACCTCAGCCCGGCCATTCGACCGGCTGTGGTACGCCACGGTCTTGGCATGCCGAATGCCCATGTGCTTGCACATCGTCTTGAACCAAGTCCCCACGAATTGACTGCCCCGATCGCTGCAGATGACAGCCGGGACATCGAAAATCGTCAGCCAATGCCTGATCATGGCATTAGCGACGGTCTTGGCCTGCAGCCCCACTCCATGCTTGTCCTTCTTGTCCTTCTTCTTGGACTTCTTGCCAGGGACCGCCACGATATACCCACTGTGCCTATCCACCGCCAGGATGACACAGTCGTAGGTCTCTCCTTCCACGGTGACCTCAGGCATGGCGGATACATCCATGGCCACGGACCGCATAGGGGCCTCCGGTATAGCCGTGTACACCGGATTGCCCGCTGTGGAGTGGTTGGGGCTCTTCGTGGCCCGACACACGGCACAGTCGCTGCAGTACCTATCCAGGATGGCGTAGTACCCCGGAGGGAACTTGAAACCCCACTCGAGGTCCTGCTGCAAGTTGTCTCGGCCAGGGTGCATGAGCTGGGCGTTGTGCCAATGGTCAATGAGCTCCTCCACTCGGTTCTCGGGCACCAGCAGCTTGTCCTTGAGGAACAACTTGTCCCCATCCTCGGTCAAGCCCTCGGGCCGTTCGTCGTCCGACGGGGCGCTCACGGCATTCCAGTACTTGCTCCAGTGCTCGGATGCCGCGTAGTCATCCGACCAGTCCTCTGTGAGCACCGACCTGACTAGCTCTACAGGGGCCACCATCAATTGCTCGAGGGTTTCCTCTCGAATAGCTTGGACGCGGGCACCCCGGAACTTGGCCAGGTCCGTACGGTTTGCCATCACCACAAAGCATCTGACCCCTTCTTGCTCCATGGCCTTCTCCATCTCGATGATGCGTTTGGCCTCCTCGGTTTCCTCGGCGTCTCCATGGCTTGATATGTCCATCCAAGCCTTGCCCGCGGGGTAGGCCCATCGACTGAGGCAATCTGCCACAGTGTTGTCCTTCCCCGGGACGTACACGACGCTGAGGTCGAACTTGGCGAACGTCTCGTGCCATCGGGCCCTCCTAGCCGCTGGTCCTGAGGGGGTGTCGACATGCTCCTTGTGCCAGCTCTGTAGGGACTGGTGGTCCGTGCACACCACCACCGGCTGCAGTCCGATGTGGCCAGATTACTTCCTGAGCGCACATACAATGGCACATGTCTCCTTCTCCCTCGCGGTCCATGTTCGGCGTTGGCCCTCTGCCAGGATCCTGCTCCAAAACGCCACGGGAACATGAGTCCCGTCGTCCCGGACTTGCTCGAGGACTGCCCCCACGGCATAGTCCGAGGCGTCCGTCCGTAGCACGAATCCCTTGTCCGGGTCCACCAGGAACAGCCCCAACTGCCCCAGGAGTCGCTCCTTCAGGCGGTTGAACGCATCCTCAGCCTCAGGGGTACAGGCAAGCTTCTTCTTGCTCCCCTTCCGGCCATCGAACTTGCCCACCTGCAACATCTTGTGCAGCGGCCCCGACAGTTCTGCATACATCCGGACATAGCCCGAATAGTAATTTCGGAACCCCATGAAGGATCGGAGTTCGCTAATGGTCTGGGGCTTCTCCCAGTGGTGCAGGGACGCCAGTTTCCCAGGCATGGGACGGCGTTGCCCGTGACCAACCACGTGACCCGCGAACTCCACTTCCTTCACGAAGAGTGAGGCTTTGGTGGGCTTGCACACCATGTTGTGCTTGTTCAGCTCGCTGAGCACTCGGCGCAGATCCTTCTCATGCGCTTCGATGAGCTCGTCCTCAGTCATGTTCTCCGTGCCGGATCCGATGATGATGTCATCCAGGAAGGGATCGGCACAGTCCCGGACAGGACCGAGTAGGTCCTCCATCATGCGCTGGAAAGCGGCGTTGCAATTCTTGGCGCCCATAGGCACCACTTTCCACTGCATGGGCCCCAGCGGCGTCGACATCGCTGTACAGGGCCTGGAGTCCGGGTGTAGCGGCATCTGGTGATAACCGTGTTTCAGGTCCAACACCGTGAAAATACGCTTTTTCTGTTGTTTTTGGAGGATGGAGTCGATCAGGGGAAGCGAGTACGAGTCTTGCTCCGTCTGCTCGTTCAAACCTCTGTAATCAACCACCAACCTCCACTCGCCCTTCTCCTTCTTGGGCACGATGAAGGTTGGGCTGGCCCACTCACTGTCGGAGGGTTCGATCCATCCCCGCTCAATGAACTCGGCCAACAGCTTCTTCATGGCCTCGGCCCGATCGCCCTGAAGTTGGTACTCCCGATGACGATAGTTCTTGGGGTTCGGCTTCAGCTTGATCCTCGCTGTGCCAAACCTCCCACGATCTGGAGGGTTCTTGTTGGCGACGCCACTGAATAGCCGCGGATAGGCTTTGATCAGCCTCTCCTTCAGCTCGGCGACCTTCGGGTTCTCCTGGGCCTCTTCAGCCGCTTGTTTCGGTATCGATACAACCGAACGCACTGCGGTATAGGCCTCTTCCGGGTCCGAATCCGACTTCTCCTCGTCCGATATGCCGTCTTCATCGTCGTGGGGTGCACTTCCCACCGATAATCTTCGAAAATTTGCGGCCTCCGGCTGGTGACTGTCGCTATCGACACCCATTCTTGGAAAATCCCATGTTGGTGGGTCCGACCCAACCGGACCATCGTATTGGTCCGCGATGTGATCCATGACCCTCGCCACGAACTCATCCTTCTCGTACTTGCCGGTGACCAACATCTTGTCATCCCACCAATGCGGAGATGTGACCATGGCCCGCCTCTTCTTGGCTGCCACACGGTCGTGCATCCCCATTCGCATGTAGTTGACGACGTCGTCGATCTCGGAGTGGGACAGGATGTCAATGCCATCCACTGGCTGATCCGTCCCCTCCTTGGGCTCAAGCATGACCTTCATGGGCACCGCCTCCACCCTACGGATGAGTGCTTCATCACCCGTGGGCTGGGCTTGCGCCCCATCCACCAGGAAAGCCTTGGTACCCCACGCTTGACCCGGGGAGGGCATTGATACACCCTTGGCGTCGATGAACAGCTCCTCCTCTGGCCCGAATGACATCTCGTTCAGGGTGATGGAGTCCAGCGTCGACTTGAGACCCTCCAGCGGACATGGGGTGGATCCTATGCCGGTTATGACCAGGATCCCCTTCGCCCTATCCGCGATGATATTCTCCACCGTACGTCTGGTATTGTCCAGGGAGCCATGCCAATACATGGGTCCCCACTCCTTCAAACCCCAATGCCTGTGCCAGGCTGAGCCTCCTCGATGCCAATGCCTCCTACACTTCCGCAGAAGTGGGGCATCCCGGGAAGCGAAGACGTCCGTCTCGGGCGCTTCAGCTCCCAGCGTCTGAATCATCCTGGCATACACTTGCGGCGCCATTCCATACTCCGTGAGGTGAACTCCACGGTCTCCTCTGGACTTGGCACCCACAGCTTGCACCGCTTGGACGATCTGATCCTCTTCCTCAGCATTCCATTGGGATGATCCGCATGCATAGTCCGTGGACAGCCATGTTAGGCATTCATCATCCTCCCAGACCAGCGTTGCACGATGGGGAAGGGCTCCAATGGCGTTTGCCACCATGAAGTCATACCCCATGATCATATCCCAATCGGTAATGTCGGCCACATAGAAGTTCCCGGATAGAGTGCTTCTCTTCGCCTGATCAGGGCGGTTCAAGCGCTCATGCTCCCAGAATTCCATACTGATGGTGGCCTCATGGGTGCCGCCACCCATGATCTCTCCGTTGGCGACCTTCAGGCGGACCGGTCTCCGGCTGGGCTGCAGGAGTTCCTCCTTGAACAACCCTCTCCGGACCAGGCTCACCTGGGCACCCGTATCCACTAACACATCCACCACCTTCTCCTCTCGTCCACACCGTACTCGCACTTTCAAGTGCAACTGCCGCTCGTCGCCATGAGGTGTATGGACGACTGTCACGGTATGCAACTCTAGCACGTCCGGGTGCATCAGGACTTCAAGGGTATGGTCACGGATGGTGTAGATCTTGGGTTGGTCCTGCCCGTCCACGGGGCTCTCCGTGGTCGCTCCTTCCTTCTTGCCATGTCCCGTACCCACATGTACTTCCCTTGGCAGGGCGCTCCAGGGGTTGGGAGTGGCGAAACTCAGTGGTTTTGGCTCTTCTGGAGCCTTCTTCGGCACCCGATGTGCCTTCGCTTTCTCTGGGATTCCACTGATTTTCGGAGGAGAGACGTCCGAGGTCCCACTCCCGTGGGGGCTCCTCTAGACTTGGCTTCCCGCAGCCCCTTCCGGCTGCGATCCGCCAGGACTTTGTCCACCACGTTGCTGGGCTTTGAGTTCCTCCAATGTCCTCAACATGTCCTCAGCAACCTCCTCGATCGACCTCACTCGTCTGTCTTGGCCAGGTCCACCACCATAGCCTCATCCTCCGCCTTTCCCTTGGCCTTTGCCTTGGCCTTTTCCCCCGTCTCCGCCCTTCGCCTTCCAATCGGAAATCCGCTGCTCCTTGGGCTTCTTCTCGGGGTGGGCGGCGAAGTAGGCCTTCTTGTCCGCCTCATACACCTTGCACTGACGGTGGTCGTGTGCATGGTTGTTTCCCTTGCCATAACAGACCCAGCACCCGTCGTGCTGAGACCTGTACTCCCGGAACGAGAGCGGTGGGTTCCCGATCCTCCTTGGCGCTCTGCTCTTATTGGGTCCCACCTGGCTCCATCTGGACCGATCCTGCCCATGGTTCCTCATTTTGTGCGCCACAAACGCGAAGAAATGGGCCTCCTCGTGATCCTCCCGGGATTTGATAAAGTAGTCTTGGCCACTTCCACTACCATCCTCCGCGGAGTTGGCCGTGTCCTCCTGGATCTCCCGATGATGGCGGTCTTCTCGGTGTCCTCGTTGTCCATGACCATGTCGATCCTGCACGTGAGCCTCGTTCTTCGCATTGAGCTTCAACTCCACCGTGATGTACTTCACGATCTCGTCCAGGCTCATGCGGGCGAAGATGACCTGCATCCTCAGTGGCTCCCCGCGCCTCCACTCCACGTTGTTGAGGCGCAGCAACCTTTGCCCCATGGAGTCTCCAAACACCTCCACGTACACGGCGTTTTTCAGTCCCAAAATCCGTTTGGGTTCGCCCAGGTTCCTCCTGAAGAACTCCATGATACCCGCATGGGTATCCTCCGCCGCCATAATCCTCACCGCCACCCGCTTCTTGGCGCGCTTCTTCTCCTCGTCCTCCACTTGTCTCTTCCAGTTGCCAGGGAGGACGTCCTTCAGCAAGTGGCGGATCTCACTGGCCTCCTCCCAGTCCTCCACCAGTTTAAGGCATCTGCGGTACTTCCGCAGATACCGGTTCCACTCCCGGACCCGCAACTCACCGCGGTCCAGCGGCAGTGGGATGGACCACAGGTCCTCCAGCTTCTGGTTCGGAGCGTCCACCCGCTCCTCATCCTCCAACCACTGGAGGCAGGCCTGCTCCGTCCTGATCAGTCCTTCCCGGATCTGATCCCGCAGCTCCTCCTTCAGGTCCTGCGCCAGGCGGTGTGGGAATGTCCGGCATACCCACTTATCCCGCGGCGCTCCCCGCATCTCGCTGACGACCTCCTCGGCAAAGTCCTCCCAATCCAGGATGAAGTCATCCAGGTTGGAGGGGTTGCCATCGTAGTAGGGGATTTTGATTCCCCTGAGGTCGTCAATCCTGATGGCGTCTCCGACGTCTCCAGCCACCACTCCACCGAGACGGATACCACCTGTGGCCGGGGGGTGTGAGTACACTCCCCGTACATCCCTCTCCTCCATGGATTGCGGTCCAGTTGGGCCTGAACCCATGGGGTTTGGAATGCGGGAAGGATTTGCTCCATCGGCCGTCCATATCCCCGTATTGGGGTCCTTCGCCTACAGGTTTCCGCCTGGATGACCTCGACCATGTCCGTCGGCGCTTCCCATGGTTCGCCCCTGCATGGTCTGGCTCTCGATCTTCTCTTCCGCATAAACTACCATATTCGTCGTGATCGGTACATCCTGGGCGGCATGGGACATCTGTACCGTCAGGCTCCTCGGGTCCGTGGTTACGTGCCCTTCCCGCATGGACCCAGCCGGTGCCGTGTGTTCCCCGAGCATTGTGGATTCGCTGAACATGGGAACAAACGGCAGCGCACCCGGGTCAACACGCGGAGGCGCGTATGGTGCCTCTGCAGGGCCGCCCATGGGTTTCTCCATGGCGCTCCTGAGGGTCTTAACCCGCTCCACCAGTTCTACCGCGGCCGGCTTTGCCGGGAGCTCCGGACCCGAGGCGAGGGGCTGTAGCTCCTCTAGCCTTTTCAGGCGTCCCGACATGTCCTCCGACAGGTGGAGGAGGCTGTCCACCACTCGCTGCTGCTTCTCCAGGGCCAGCTCCAGATTCTCCCGGTACCCCTCCCGTTCCGCTCGCAGCTCCTCCATGTCTTTCTCCGCGGGCGACTGGTCATCCAGGATCCCCGCGACGTCCTCCTCTAGACCGTCCTTCGCGTTGTCCAGGCGGTCTAGGCGATGTACGATGGCGTCCATCCCCATCTTCAGATACTTGCCCATGAGGAAGGACACGTGCTCGCAGTGGCACGCAGCGTGCTTCCCGCCGGATTCAGCGCATCCCGCGGTTCCCGGCACCTCAGACTCATCACCGATAGGCGTATCGCCTATGGCGTCCGTCTCTTGTCCCGTGTGCCGGGGCACAGGTGCCGTCCGGGCCCTGGCTGGCCTCTCCAAGCCCTCGGCATCGTGCTTCAGGGCGGGCTCGGGGGCCGTATGCGACCTGGCGATCGGCGCGGGCGTCTCCGACTCATAAGGTGGCTCGTAGGCTGTCCGATATCCCTCGGAGTGCCCCTCGGATTCCCACAGCCTGACCGGGCTGGGGTCTGTGTCCATAGCCCCGGCGTCCCTTGCCGCGGACTTGGGTGATCCGCGCTTCCGGTAGCGCCGGGCCCGTCCTCCACTGCTGCCTGAATGGCAGGCCTCGTCAGAGTCCTCCGCGGCGGAGCGGAGGTTGCATGCCTTGCGGCAGCCACGCTCGCACATGGAGACCAGGTCCTCCATGTCACGTCCTCCTCTTCCCGAATGTCGTACTTCTCTTCGGGATTCAACTTCCGGAGTTCGCCATGCTCTTGAACGTCTCGGTTCTTCTATGGCTCAAATCTCCGGCGTGGTCTCCACCGAGTCCACAATACGCACCCGGGGCGTACTTGGGCAGGGCTCATATGGGCCCAAGTCCCCGGGTCGGCGGTTGGTAGGGGCAGCAGGTAAGCCTCTGCTACCATAAAGAAGGTCCCTACCAGGACCGGCCCCCGCTGTGCCCCTTCCGCCTGTTACCCCTGCTGATTTACTCCGGATCAACGATTGCATTTCTCAAAATCCTCAAAGTCCAAGGTCCAAAATCCAAAAATACAGAAAATGTAATCCTCCTTCAACCCTGAACAGCAACCAGATCCCACAAATACAGCAATAGCCCAATTCACAATCCAATACGGGCTGCGGGCTTCCGTTCAGCACACCGGTCGTCTCACGGTGGCGGGCATGTACAAGAATTGCACCAAGGAAGAAAGCCCTGAAATTGGCATATGAACACAAATAAAGCAAAGTTGGGGAAAGATGGAAACATACACATTCAAAGTCATAGACCCCTCATTCCCTGGACTCAAGACCTTCCCTTGACTCACCAACATGATGCCCTGAACCCAATCAAATAAGATGGCTAAATGCCATGTGTCACAAGTCACTACATAAACCCCAAAAATGTGTTCACTCCCAAGCCTATACATCCTAGCCCAATAGGGGAGGTGGCGTGTCATGGCCTAGAGTGGCACTCAGGACCATGCCCTACCCTGACATAATCTTGGTTGGACTTGGAGTCGAATGGGCTTAGAGAAATGACCTATGAGTTTGAACTCATAACATGCCAAAAAACTGCCAATTCACACCCTATTGGCCATATATCACATATATGCTCAAAATTGAAGTTACCACTTATCCGAAGGCTCAAAGCATGCATGGAATCGAAGTCTAGTATTCATGGAGGATATAGACCAAAGGTCAATGCCCATGTACATCCCCACTTTACCCTCGAAACCCCTTCGGATATGGGCGCCACGCACTGCCCAAGTCAGCCCATGATCTTGAGACCAATTCTTGTAATCCTTCGTGCGCCAAGCCAAATGGAGTACGCGATTCGGCATATGGTGGTGTTCAACTCCAAAGCATATGCCAACATATGAACAACATACCATGGTTCGACTCTCAATAGGCTTTTTGCTGTTTGCCGACCAGGTAAGTACAGAAAACGCAAAAATGAGCAAAAATTGAGGTCAAAAACATGAAAATATGACCAAATACAAAGTTGTCATGATAGTATATCTCTATACTCACCCATGATATCCGCTCATGATTCAATACACAAATGATTGGAACCATTTGCGAACAATTCCCCCACTTGGATCCCCAATCGGGCGCATGGAGATACCTTCGCCACCCATATCTACATGCCCCATGAAAATGGGAGTGCACTCATGGATCTCTTTGCCAAACATACCATGAGCAATACATATGCGGTAGACTTGGTCTAGCGCTTTGAATTCCACAATTGGGACATGGGCAAAGCCCTTGTCACGTATGGCTCCCCATCTCTTCGGCCACACGAAGATATATAACATGGGCGTGAGCATAACAAGACATGTACCATGCATATAAAACATACCCTCAAAAGTGGCTCCCACCATGATATGCCATGTCCCTCCATGGACATAACTTCATGTGAAAATGCGTAGGAACCCAAGGAAAGTATCTATGCAACCCCAACACTCATGCGCTACACTCGAAAGTCGCATTAAAATATTCGGTTGCACGGTCCAAGAGTTATATAGCACTTTATACCCTCTTGACCATTATCCCTTGCTACACCGGGCATGTGTACACACCAAAGGCGTTTGATGCTTCCTAAATTAAGGTGAGACCAAGGCGCTTGCAACGCAACTTTCCTTATTCTCTTTCCTCACACTCGCTCGTAGATATGGCCCTTCAAAGTGGTCCCACGATTCACTTTTGTTTCCCTTATATCTCCAAGTCAAATGGGTGGCAAGTATAAAGGAAACCTGATTCGGGCTTAGGGAAAGGAGTATGACCACTCGAAGAAGACCAAATCAAGTGCGGCGATGTCGAAGTCGAAAATCCGATTTCGACATCGCGAAAAATTCAGAATAAAATTTCGAGTGCATATTTAGAAATTTGCAGAAGCAACGAACCCTTTACTGATGAAATCTGACCCTTCATCGGGGTTTCCGCCAAAATATCTGGAAATAACAGTTAACCAATCGGTTGACGCAAAATCGCGAGCCAACTGACAGTGGCCGATACATTGACCATCAGAACGAAAGGCTGAAAAATTACGGAAACATTACGATAATAAAACCCTGTTGATTCCTGATATTCTGATATATAAATCTCCGCTGGCGGCGCCTCGGTACTGAATATGGCCGCTCGTAGCCGGAATGGCCAAACCTATCACACTATCACATCGGGTTAGTTCAGGTGGACGGGAGAGTATGATATCAGCCAATGGCGGCTTGCCGGCACATTGATACAGCTGGCTCAGCTAGCACTACACAATCCCCATATATGGGCCAATGCTCTTAAAACCGGTCACGCGCTCACTGAGTTGTTCAACTAGTGATTTGCTGTACCCAGAGCTTTGATTTCTGATGCAATCCAAAATGTTTTAAGGATATAAACTTTAACAAAATGACAGAAGGAAATGAGACACTGGATTTTCACGAGTTCGTGCTGAAATTGCCGGATTCGGCGTGGAACCTGAGTTCTGAGTCGTTGGAACATGCAGCACAGTTGGCAAAGGAAGGCGCAATGAGTGGTCTCAGTCCTTGGCAGGCAGCGTCACTGTATTCCAAACTTACAGGAAAGAAAACACTGGCCACTGTCAAAGACACGATGGCCTTGGTTCGTGATGCCTTACTCACCTTAAAGGGCGACGACATTGGCAGAACAGGAACGTCGTCGCATCGCGAAGACGTCTTCTTGGCATGCGAAACTTTGAGCGGTCCCAAGGACCACGCCGGCCCCGCGTCGGACCTGTGGAGACGGAAGCTCAGCTGCGCTTGCAAGCCATTTTGTCCTTGAGATTCTTTGCCTTGTTCCGAGGCGTTGATCTGGCGCGATCACGTAGGGATATCCAACGCGCTGCTCAGCCTTGGTTCATTTCTGCTAAGCGCAAAGGGAGGAGATACTATGCACGTTATCCTATTCACAATGTTACGCCACCGTCAATTGATCCGCAGCGCTGCTTAGCGCGTTATTTGGAGGCTACTGGTGATTACGAGGGTTCTGAGATTTTTGTGTCCCTACGAAAGCCACGGAAGCCTTTATCATCTGATACCATCAACGGTCTCACTACTCGCTGGTTAAGGAAACACCTACTGGAATTGGGGGAACTGGAGACGGATTCGTTTTCCGCGCATTCTACACGAGGAGCAGCAGCAACTGCACTAATCTATCTTGGCGTGGATCCGCATGTGGTAGCAGCATTGGGTGATTGGTCCTGTTACGATACATTCAGAAAGTTTTACGACAGGACCAGAGCTCTGTTGCGCATCGCGCAAGTTCTGGTCCCTCCTGATCTGGCGACTGGAGAAGCGGCGCGCGCTTCGCGCCTGGCGATTAATTAATTCTTATAAAGGGTTCAGTTCACGGGAGCTCAGTCTTCCGTTCTGTTGCCCATATATGGGGATTGTGTAGTGCTAGCTGAGCCAGCTCGGATTTACCCGAATGGGTGAGGAGGAAAGAAGAGATGGCGAAGCAATAGCACTACACAAGACACATATATGCCCACCCTGTCCCTCCCTTAAGTTCATCGCTCACCGTGAAAAGCAGTTGACACTTGGGTCGTCGGTTGCCACGGTTTTAAGAGCATGGGAGGTTAATAGTGGTTGGAGCATGTAAGGAGTACTGAATTTCCAAATTTTTTATTATACTACGGTTTTCTCTGAGATCGTCGACGACAGGTCGTAGCTTAGAGGAAAAACACAACTCTAAGGTTGGTAGAGTGTGGGTTCAAACCCCATGGAGGGGGTATTTGAGGTCAAAAATTTCATTTTTCATGTATAATACCATTTTTGTGTATATTTTGAGGGTGCCCGTTTCAATGAAAGGTAGCAAAGGGCACCAAAAGAGCAGAAAACAGAGAAAACAAACCGGTTTTAAGGAGTTGGCCCATATATGTGTCTTGTGTAGTGCTATTGCTTCGCCATCTCTTCTTTCCTCCTCACCTATTCGGGTAAATCCGACACCCCAAGTGACCCCAAGATGGCCACGGGGGTCCGAACCGGCTTCAGTAAGCACAAAAAAGCCTAGGAAAACCAGCTTCATGCCTGCTAGTCTCGGTTCCTGTGGGGCAAGCCCCACAGAAACCGAGCCTAGCCACTGCTCCTTCTTGCAAACTATGCATCGAGGGGCACCAATACCCTCTAACGGGTTGAACCTGTGGTTTTAGTAACAATTTGACCCTATTTTGTTACAAATCTGTACCAAAAACGCTCCAAACTGCTGCAAAACAACAAAACAGGTGCAGATGTGGCAAACAAAGTTGATTTCCCGACGTTTTGGCACGAGCTGATCATTTTAAGGGGTAATGACATGGGTCAAATCAGCCCATGGCAGCCAGTACCAAAATTCAGCCCCTATTTGGCGGAGACTGGTTGAAAAACCGCTTAAAACAGTGCTATTTCACCAAAACGACTACCAATGGCCCGAAAATCGAAAAGTCGCATTTTTTTTCTCGCTGCGATCATTTTGAGGGGCATATGTGACACATTTTGAGAACAGCGCAAAAGAAAGTACGCGATCTGCCATTAATACCCTTGTCGGTCGTGAATTGCGCTTCGGCGGGTACCCTTCCCGCCGAAGCCGAATCACTACGGCCCCTGCGGGGGAGATTGAACAAGAGCTGATCACGGAGAATTAGCGCTGAGGACAGGTTTCAAGGTGTGCAGTAGGTCAGGGTAAGCAAAGTGTTACCTCAGCTTTCACGTCAGGGTTTTTAAGCAAAAAAAAACCATATGAAAAACAGCTTCACGCCTGCTAGTCTCGGTTTCTGTGGGGCAAGCCCCACAGAAAACGAGCCTAGCCACTGTTCCTTCTTGCAAACTATGCATTCGAGAGGCACCCATACCCTCAAACGGGTTGAACCTGTGCTTTTAGTGACAATTTGACCGTATTTCACTACAAAACTGCCCCGAAAACGCTCAAAACTGCTGCAAACCCACAAACCGGCACTAAATTTGGCAAACTTATGGTATTTCCCGACGTTTTGGCGCAAGCCGATCATTTTAAGGGCTAGCAATGTGGGTCAAATCTGCACAGGGCAGCCAATACAAAGTTCAGCCCCCATTCGGCGGAGACTGGTTGAAAAACCGCTTAAAACGGTGCTATTTCACCAAAACGACTATCAGCGGCGGAAGAAACGAATGTGGCATGGTTGTATTTTCGCTGCGATCATTTTGAGGGGCATATGTGATACGTTTTGCGGGGGTGCGAAAAAAAATGTCGCTGGTTGCCAATTGGTAACCTAGTGGTCCGGACATTGCGCCTCGGCGGGCACCCTCCCCGCCTCAGCCAATCTCTTCGGCCCCGGCGGGGGAGAGTGAACAAGAGCGGATCACGGAGAATTACGGCCCGCTCCTCTTTGGGGTATGCATACCATACGGTACTTCTGCCACCATTGTGCACCAATGTACAATCCATACAGATAGGTTTGTAAGCACAAAAAACCGTAGGAAAACCAGCTTCACGCCTGCTAGTCTCGGTTTCTGTGGGGCAAGCCCCACAGAAACCGAGCCTAGCCACTGCTCCTTCTTGCAAACTATGCATCGAGGGGCACCAATACCCTCAAACGGGTTGAACCTGCGCTTTTAGTAACAATTTGCCCCATTTTGATACCAAACTGCCCCAAAAACGCTCAAAACTGCCGCAAAACCACAAAAGGGTACCAAGTTTGGCTAACAAAGTTGATTTCCCGACGCTTTGGCACGAGCCAATCATTTTAAGGGGTGATAACATGGGTCAAATCCTCACATGGCAGCCAGTACAAAATTCAGCCCCTATTCGGCGGAGACTGGTTAAAAAACTGCTTAAAACGGTGCCATTTCACCAAACGGACTACCAGTGGCCCAAAACTCGAAACGTCGCGTGGTTGTATTATCGCTGCGATCATTTTGAGGGGCATATGTCACACATCTTGAGAACGGCGAAAAAAAAAACGCGCGATCTGCCATCAACACACTTGTCAGTCGTGAATTGCGCTTCGGCGGGTACCCTTCCCGCCGAAGCCGAATCACTACGGCCCCTGCAGGGGAAATTGAACAAGGGGATGAAGGCGGTGGTCTAGAGGGTGTGCAATCTGCATTGGGGGGGTTGTTTTTGGAGGTGATACATACCACGGAAGCCCTTTGTTTCCTTGTACGTTTGGGGGAAATATTTTCAAAGCAATGTTCGGGCTATGTTGTTGAGCCTAACATTAGGGCCAAAGATGGTGAGAGCAATGTAGGGGCCACCTTGTGGCAAGTGATGGCTGTATGGCAAACAAATAGGTGCCATAAATGTGTGTAATGTGCGTAGCAAAATACTTGTGGCGCGCTTCCCACTCGATGCCCCTTTGGGTAAGCCACCCGGGGGGGGGGGGGGGGGGCGAAGGTACCTTTGCCTTTTGCCCGAAAAACAACGGTTGTTTGGTGCCGCAAAACAACACAAATTGCCCGGCAAACATGTCGGCCCTCATTGTTTGCCCATTTAAAAATGTTGGCAATACATATGCATGCATGTTGTTCACCGCATACCTGCACCAAAAGGCCATTGAGAGTCAACAAATTGGAAAATTGGCACACAAATGTGGCATGCTCTTTCTCTTCCAACCAACGCTGCCCCACAACTTGTGCACCTTGCTGTTCAGCCAAACCCTTACCACCACATACCCGACTTGACAACAAACAGCATGGCTTTTATCCACCTGTGGTAGCTACCGCACGCACCCCCCTCCCGCCCCTCAAAGCATGCAGGACCCCCCCCCCCAGTCGCGCAATTTATTGAGGTAAGTGAATGGATACCTGAGTGGATGCGATGACTGAGTGGATACTTGAGTGGATGCGATGGTGCCATGCACCATCGCATCCACCCCCCCTCTCTATTTGTTTTCCCCCTCCCGGCGAAGGCAAAATTTGCCGGAACGTGAAGTAAAACTAAACATGCCATAAAAAGATGGTCAAATTGGCTAAAAATCAAAGCAAAGCAAAACCAGCAATGTGCACGCCACTCCTAAGCTTGGGGGTGCAAAACCAGTTTCTTCACCAACTGCCCGATGGGAATCAAAATCATGCACTTGATCTGTCTTACAGCGTTGTTTGTGGAAACAATGTTTCTGTGACACTGCACTTGCCATCAATGTATTTGATCATTTCGCCCCTTTCACTTATTCCCTGCCATCCAACGTTGTTGTTTCTAAATGAAAATGTACAATGCTCCCCATGTCACCAAATTTTACTGCTTTCTCTCATGAACATTGACAAAAAGCCTTTTGTTTCGAAAAAAAACAATCTCTGCTTTCAGTGGAGCAAAAACAAAACACATCACACAACACACAAATGACACACAGATGGCAAAAGGCAGCAACACAAATGACACACAGATGGCAAAATTGCAGACACAAATGACACACAGATGGCAAAATGGCAGACACAAACGACACACACATTCACAAATGACAAACACATTCACAAATGACACACAATGACACACCCAGCGCGCGGCGAACACACGATCACACACCCAGCGCGCGGCACACACACAATCACACTCCCAGCGCGCGGCAAACACACTAACACATTGCGCGCTGACACACAGATCGCACACACAGCGCGCCGACACACACATTGCGCGCTGACACAAAAGACACAATCGTTTACGCCGCGTGTGATTGTGTGTCCGGTGCGCCGGGTGTGTGATGGTGTGTTCGCCGCGCTGGGTGTGTCATTGTGTGTTTGTCGCGCGCTGGGTGTGTGATAGTGTGTTTGCCGCGCGCTGGGTGTGTAATGGTGTTTCCGGCGCGCGTTGGGTGTGGGATAGTGTGTTTGCGGCGCGCTGGGTGTGTGTTTGTGTGTCCGGCTCGCGCTGGGTGTGTCACTGTGTGTCCAGCGAGCGCTGGGTGTGTGTCATTTGTGTGCTGGCGTGTGTCATGTGTCAGCGCGCTGTGTCTGTGTGTCATTTGTATGGCAGTGCACTGTGTGTGTGTCATATCTGTGTCACCGCGCAAAGTGTGTGTAACTTGTGTGTCCAGCGCGCGCGGCGTGTGTGCCACGCGTCTGTCAGCGCGCCATGATTGTCTCAACTGTGCCACTTGAGTGTCAGCGCGCCGTTTTTGTGTGATTTGTGTATCGGTGCACTCTAATGCGAAATCAAACTCAAACGGGGCACACACAAGCAAGCTCCAGGGAACTAACCAAGCAGGGCACGGATTGCAGGCAAGCATGCACGCGCAAAACCAAATCGACAAACTCCATCTGAATCTGCATGCATTTACCCCTGCAAAACGAAACACACCAAATCAACTCCGGGCATCACACCAGTAGCCGCCGGCAGTGGTCAACAAATGTTGCGGCTCGTCTGCGACCTTCATGTCAGCGGCTAGAGTGGGCACGGCAAAGAGCAAACAGCAAACAGCCAACACGAAACGAAACACGAAGGGCAAAGCCACGACCGCAATGAAAACCACCAAATTTTTCTTTTTGACCGCAAATGACAATCACTCACCTTTTATTTTTGCCAACCAGAATTTATTGAAGTGCTGCGAGTTTGCGCCGCCGCCAAGAGCGCTGTCGCCAGTGCTAGAAATTAATTAACCCTATGATTCGATTTTTTACGATTTCAGCCCTGAGATTCATACATTACATCAGTTTGCATATTAACTTTGGTCGCGCACCTTAAATCCGATCCCTACACATACAGGAATTCTTGGATCCTTGCTTACAAACTACCAACTTTAAGGGCTCCTAACTATTTAAAACGACCATAGATGACGAAAATCAAGATGCACGCCATGATCGCCACGTCGAGGCGGTCATTTTGAGGGGTAAGGGTGTAGGGGTGATAGAACCACTTTACTTAACACATGGAGTTGGCTATCATAGGAGGTTGAGAGGTGGCCTGTGACTTGTGCGGAGGGGGCTCCTCCCCCTCTCCGCGCATGTGGCAAGGCGGGCCGGGGGCCCAATCTGAACAAGCGGGGGGAAATTGCACGAGGCCGGGTCGCACGGGTGCTCAGATGAGAACGGGGACGACAAGGAGCACAAAGACAAAAAGACCATTCAAAGGCGGAGAAGGAGAAAACCATGAAAACATGGGAGCAACGGCGCCAGTGCCGGCCGCTAGGCTCCGTTTTTGTGGGCCAAGCCCCACAAAAACGTAGCCTAGCGGGAGCTGCCTCCTGCCTTTTGCACAATATGGTTGCCCTATTGGCAGAAAAGGCTTGCCAGATGGGCAGCAAGTATACATGCCAAATATGGCCAAAAAAATGGCAAAAAACTGCCAAAAAACGCACAAAATTGACCGTAAATCATCGAAACCGCACCAGATGTGGCCACTGAGGTTGCTTTTCCGACGTTTTAGCCTGAGCCGGTCATTTTAAGGGGCTACAACATGATGTAACTTCGCAAGCAAGAGCAGATACGGAATTCAGCCCCAAATTTTCGGAGACTGCCCGAAAAACTGCTTAAAACGGTCCTAATTCACCAAAACGACCATCGTCGGCCAAAAAGAAGAAAGGTCGCGTTCTTAGAATTCGATGGCGATCATTTTAAGGGGCTGCATGAAAGGGGTTTGAGAAGGGCTGTCTTCCAGGGGGGGGGGGGTCGCGTAACGTAGTAGTTGGTCACTGCTTCTGGCGCGGGGTCAGGCGCCCCCAACACCCCGACCCCCACAGAAGCCACTCCCCTGCAGGGGGGATTTGAACAAGCAGGGGGATATTGCACGAGGTGGGGTCGCACGGGTGCTCAGATGAGAACGGGGAGGACAAGGAGCACAAAGGCAAAAAGACCATTCAAAGGCGGAGAAGGAGAAAACCATGAAAACACGGGAGCAACGGCGCCAGCGCCGGCCGCTGGGCTCCGTTTTTGTGGGCCAAGCCGCACAAAAACGTAGCCTAGCGCGTGCTGCCTCCTGCTTTTTGCACAATATGGTTGCCCTATTGGCAGAAAAGGCTTGCCAGAGGGGCAGCAAGTATACATGCCAAATATGGCGAAAAAAATGGCACAAAACTGCCAAAAAACACACAAAATTGACGATAAATCATGGAAACGGCACCAGATTTGGCCCATGAGGTTGCTTTTCTGACGTTTTGGCCCGAGCCGGTCATTTTAAGGGGCTACAACATCATGTAACTTTGCAAGCAATAGCCAATACTGAATTGAGCCCCAAATTTTCGGAGACTGCCCGAAAAACCACTTAAAACGGTCCTAATTCACCAAAACGACCATCGTCGGCCAAAAAAAAGAAAAGTCGCATTCTAGGAATTCGATTGCGATCATTTTAAGGGGCTGCATGGAAGGGGTTCGAGAAGGGCTGTCTTCCAGGGGGGGGAGCTGGCGTAACGTAGTAGTTGGTCACTGCTTCTGGCTCGGGGTCAGGGGCCCCCAACACCCCGACCCCCACAGAAGCCAGCCCTCTGCGGGGGGGATTTGAACAAGCGGGGGGAAATCGCACGAGGTGGGGTCGCACGGGTGCTCAGACGAGAACGGGGACGACAAGGAGCACACAGGCAAAAAGACCATTCAAAGGCGGAGAAGGAGAAAACCATGAAAACACGGGAGCAACGGCGCCAGCGCCGGCCGCTAGGCTCCGTTTTTGTGGGCCAAGCCCCATAAAAACGTAGCCCAGCGGGAGCTGCCTCCTGCCTTTTGCACAACATGGTTGCCCTATTGGCAGAAAAGGCTTGCCAGATGGGCAGCAAGTATACATGCCAAATATGGCGAAAAAAATGGCAAAAAAATGCCAAAAAACGCATAAAATTAACCGTAAATCATCGAAACCGCACCAGATGTGGCCAATGAGGTTGCTTTTTTGACGTTTTGGCCCGAGCCGGTCATTTTAAGGGGCTACAACATGATGTAACTTCGCAAGCAAGAGCCAATACGGAATTCAGCCCCAAATTTTCGGAGACTGCCCGAAAAACTGCTTAAAACGGTCCTAATTCACCAAAAGGAACATTGTCGGCCAAAAAGAAGAAAAGTCGCATTCTTAGAATTCGATTGCGATCATTTTAAGGGGCTGCATGGAAGGGGTTTGAGAAGGGCTGTCTTCCAGGGGGGGGAGGTGGCGTAACGTGATAGTTGGTCACTGCTTCTAGCGCGGGGTCAGGGGCCCCCAACACCCCGACCCCCACAGAAGCCAGCCCCCTGCGGGGGGGATTTGAACAAGCGGGGGGAAATTGCACGAGGTGCGGTTGCACGGGTGCTCAGATGAGAACGGGGACGACAAGGAGCACAAAGGCAAAAAGACCATTCAAAAGCGGAGAAGGAGAAAACCATGAAAACACGGGAGCAACGGCGCCAGCGCCGGCCGCTAGGCTCCGTTTTTGTGGGCCAAGCCGCACAAAAACGTAGCCTAGCGGGAGCTGCCTCCTGCCGTTTGCACAATGTGGTTGCCCTATTGGCAGAAAAGGCTTGCCAGATGGGCAGCAAGTATACATGCCAAATGTGGCGAAAAAAATGGAAGAAAACTGCCAAAAAACGCACAAAATTGACCGTAAATCATCGAAACGACACCAGATTTGGCCAATGAGGTTGCTTTTCTGACGTTTTGGCCCGAGCCAATCATTTTAAGAGGCTAGAACATGATGTAACTTCGCAAGCAAGAGCTCATACGGAATTGAGCCCCAAATTTTCGGATACTGCCCGAAAAACTGCTTAAAACGGTCCTAATTCACCAAAAAGACCATCATCGGCCAAAAAGAAGAAAAATGGCGTTTTTAGAATTCGATTGCGATCATTTTAAGGGGCTGCATGAAAGGGGTTTGAGAAGGGCTGTCTTCCAGGGGGGGGGGGGGTGGCGTAACGTAGTAGTTGGTCACTGCTTCTGGCGCGGGGTCAGGGGCCCCCAACACCCCGACCCCCACAGAAGCCATCCCCCTGCGGGGGGGATTTGAACAAGCGGGGGGAAATTGCACCAGGTGGGGTCGCACGGATGCTCAGATGAGAACGGGGAGGACAAGGAGCACAAAGGCAAAAAGACCATTCAAAGGCGGAGAAGGTGAAAACCATGAAAACAAGGGAGCAACGGTGCCAGCGCCGGCCGCTAGGCTCCGTTTTTGTGGGCCAAGCCCCACAAAAACGTAGCCCAGCGGGAGCTGCCTCCTGCCTTTTGCACAATATGGTTGCCCTATCGGCAGAAAAGGCTTGCCAGATGGGCAACAAGTATACATGCCAAATATGGCGAAAAAAATAGCAGAAAACTGCCAAAAAACGCACAAAATTGACCGTAAATCATCAAAACGGCACCAGATTCGGCCAATGAGGTTGCTTTTCTGACGTTTTGGCCCGAGTCAGTCATTTTAAGGGGCTGCAACATTATGTAACTTCGCAATCAAGAGCCAATACTGAATTCAGCCCCAAATTTTCGGAGACTGCCCGAAAAATTGCTTAAAACAGTCCTAATTCACCAAAAGGACCATCGTCGGCCAAAGAGAAGAAAAGTCGCGTTCTTAGAATTCGATTGCGATCATTTTAAGGGGCTGCATCAGAGGCCTTTGAGAAGGGCTGTCTTCCAGGGGGGGGGGGGGGTCGCGTAACGTAGTAGTTGGTCACTGCTTCTGGCGCGGGGTCAGGGGCCCCAAACACCCCGACCCCCACAGAAGCCAGCCCCCTGCGGGGGGGATTTGAACAAGCGGGGGGAAATTGCACGAGGTGGGGTCGCACGGGTGCTCAGATGAGAACGGGGAGGACAAGGAGCAAGAAGGCAAAAAGACCATTCAAAGGCGGAGAAGGAGAAAACCATGAAAACACGGGATCAACGGCGCCAGCGCCGGCCGCTAGGCTCCGTTTTTGTGGGCCAAGCCCCACAAAAACGTAGCCTAGCGGGTGCTGCCTCCTGCCTTTTGCACAATATGGTTGCCTTATTGGCAGAAAAGGCTTGCCAGATGGGCAGCAAGTATACATGCCAAATATGGCGAAAAAAATGGCAGAAAACTGCCAAAAAACGCACGAAATTGACCGTAAATCATCGAAACCGCACCAGATGTGGCCAATGAGGTTGCTTTTTTGACGTTTTGGCCCGAGCCGGTCATTTTAAGGGGCTACAACATGATGTAACTTCGCAAGCAAGAGCCAATACGGAATTCAGCCCTAAATTTCCGGAGACTGCCCGAAAAACTGCTTAAAACGGTCCTAATTCACCAAAACGACCATCATCGGCCAAAAGAAAGAAAAGTTGCGTTCTTAGAATTCGATTGCGGTCATTTTAAGGGGCTGTATGAGAGGGGTTTGAGAAGGGCTGTCTTCCAGGGGGGGGGGGTCACGTAACCCAGTAGTTGGTCACTGCTTGTGGCGCGGGGTCAGGGGCCCCCAACACCCCGACCCCCACAGAAGCCAGCCCCCTGCGGGGGGGATTTCAACAAGAGCTGATCACGGAGAAATAGCGCTGAGGACAGGTTTCAAGGTGTGCAGTAGGTCAGGGTAAGCAAAATGTTACCTCAGCTTTCACGTCAGGGTTTTTAAGCCAAAAAAAACCATATGAAAACCAGCTTCACGCCTGCTAGTCTCGGTTTCTGTGGGGCAAGCCCCACATAAACCGAGCCTAGCCACTGTTCCTTCTTGCAAACTATGCATTGAGAGGCATCCATACCCTCAAACGGGTTGAACCTGTGCTTTTAGTGACAATTTGACTGTATTTCACTACAAAACAGCCCCGAAAACGCTCAAAACTGCTGCAAAACCGCAAAACGGCACCAAATTTGGCAAACAAAGTTGATTTCCCGATATTTTGGCACAAGCTGATCATTTTGAGGGGTGGCAACGTGGGTCAAATCCGCACAGGGCAGCCAATACAAAATTCAGCCCCTATTCGGCAGAGACTGGTTGAAAAACCGCTTAAAACGGTCCTATTTCACCAAATTGACTGTCAGCGGCGGAAAAATCGAAAAGTCGCGTGGTTGTATTTTCGCTGCGATCATTTTGAGGGGCATATGTGATAAGTTTTGCGGGCCTGCAAAAAAAAATGTCGCTGGTTGCCAATTGGTAACCTAGTGGTCCGGACATTGCGCCTCGGCGGGCACCCTCCCCGCCTCAGCCAATCTCTTCGGCCCCGGCGGGGGAGAGTGAACAAGAGCTGATCACGGAGAAATAGCGCTGAGGACAGGTTTCAAGGTGTGCAGTAGGTCAGGGTAAGCAAAGTGTTACCTCAGCTTTCACGTCAGGGGTTTTAAGCCAAAAAAAACCACATGAAAAACAGCTTCACGCCTGCTAGTCTCGGTTTCTGTGGGGCAAGCCCCACAGAAACCGAGCCTAGCCACTGTTCCTTCTTGCAAACTATGCATCGAGAGGCACCCATACCCTCAAACGGGTTGAACCTGTGCTTTTAGTGACAATTTGACCGTATTTCACTACAAAACTGCCCCAAAAACGCTCAAAAGTGCTCCAAAACCGCAAAACGGCACCAAATTTGGCAAACAAGTTTGCTTTCCCAACGTTTTGGCACGAGCCGATCATTTTAAGGGCTAGCAACGTGGGTCAAATCCGGACAGGGCAGCCAATACAAAATTCAGCCCCTATTCGGCGGAGACTGGTTGAAAAACCGCTTAAAACGGTGCTATTTCACCAAAACGACTATCAGCGGCGGAAAAATCGAAAAGTCGCGTGATTGTATTTTCGCTGCGATCATTTTGAGGGGCATATGTGATAAGTTTTGCGGGGCTGCGAAAAAAAATGTCGCTGGTTGCCAATTGGTAACCTAGTGGTCCGGACATTGCGCCTCGGCGGGCACCCTCCCCGCCTCAGCCAATCTCTTCGGCCCCGGCGGGGGAAAGTGAACAAGAGCGGATCACGGAGAATTACGGCCCGCTCCTCTTTGGGGTATGCATACCATACGGTACTTCTGCCACCATTGTGCAGCAATGTACAATCCATACAGAAGGGTTTATAAGCACAAAAAAACCTAGGAAAACCAGCTTCACGCCTGCCAGTCTCGGTTTCTGTGGGGCAAGCCCCACAGAAACCGAGCCTAGCCACTGCTCCTTCTTGCAAACTGTGCATCGAGGGGCCCCAATACCCTCAAACGGGTTGAACCTGTGCTTTTAGTAACAGTATAACCCATTTTGTTACAAATCTGTACCAAAAACGCTCACAACTGCTGCAAAACCACTAAGCAGGTGCGAATGTGGCAAACAAAGTTGATATCCCGACGTTTTGTCACGAGCTGATCATTTTAAGGGGTAACAACGTTGGTCAAATCTGCACATGGCAGGCAGTACAAAATTCAGCCCCTATTCGGCGAAGACTGGTTGAAAAACCGCCTAAAACGGTGCTATTTCACCAAAACGACTACCATTGGCCCAAAAATCGAAAAGTTGCGTAGTTGTATTTTCGCTGCGATCATTTTGAGGGGCATATGTCATACATTTTGAGAACAGCGAAAAAAAACGCGCGATCTGCCATTAATACCCTTGTCGGTCGTGAATTGCGCTTCGGCGGGTACCCTTCCCGCCGAAGCCGAATCACTACGTCCCCTGCAGGGGAAATTGAACAAGAGCGGATCACGGAGAATTACGGCCCGCTCCTCTTTGGCGTATGCATACCATACGGTACTTCTGCCACCATTGTGTAGCAATGTACAATCCATACAGATCGGTTTGTAAGCACAAAAAACCCTACGAAAACCAGCTTCACGCCTGCTAGTCTCGGTTTCTGTGGGGCAAGCCCCACAGAAAACGAGCCTAGCCACTGCTCCTTCTTGCAAACTATGCATCGAGGGGCACCAATACCCTCAAACGGGTTGAACCTGCACTTTTAGTAACAATTTGCCCCATTTTGATACCAAACTGCCCCAAAAACGCTCAAAACTGCTGCAAAACCACAAAACGGTACCAAATTTGGCAAACAAAGTTGATTTCCCAACGTTTTGGCATGAGCTGATCATTTTAAGGGGTAACAACATGAGTCAAAACCGCACATGGCAGCCAATACAAAATTCAGCCCCGATTCGGCGGAGACTGGTTAAAAAACTGCTTAAAACGGTGCCATTTCACCAAACGGACTACCAGTGGCCCAAAAATTGAAAAGTTGCGTAGTTGTATTTTCGCTGCGATCATTTTGAGGGGCATATGTCACACATTTTGAGAACGGCGAAAAAAAAACGCGCGATCTGCCATTAATACCCTGGTCGTTCGTGAATTGCGCTTCGGCGGGTACCCTTCCCGCCGAAGCCGAATCACTACGGCCCCTGCAGGGGAAATTGAACTAGAAATGCAAAAGCTTTCGACAACATGTTTCCGTATGCGAACATGCACTATTATTTGGTGGCCGGGGGAAGTCAGCAATATTATATTACTGCATGGCGTCATCTTTGTTTCCCTCATTCACCAACTAGTTTAGGGTTAGCTTTACATGGTGTTGGTTACGGTTAGGGTTAAGCTCACCGAGCTGGTGCAACCGGTCTCCATTTGATACCCCTTTTTAGTGTCTAGGGTGGACACTAGGTTAAGCGCAAGCAACCAACCAAGCAAGCAAGCAGCAAGGAGCAAGCAAGCAAGCAGCACGCGCGAAAAGGGTAAAAATCAGAATTCTGTCATGGTGCTTCACATTTGGCTGAAATTTTGGTGGATGATACAGAATTGGTTTCTGGTTTGCTCACACTTGTGCTTGTTCCTTGTATTTGTTTTAGAAAAACCTTGCTGATTTTTCCCACATCAAAATGAAGTCAACACAAAGATAAAATAGAGCAAGTCCAGGCAGCGGATTAATCAAATCAGGATAAGTCCCTCCACAATCAAAACATGTATAACAAAGAGGGGCTGCAGATGGACAAATGTAGGTCTAAATACCATGGTCCAATGGTTTATAAACAAAATAGATGATTTTATGTGAAAACTGGCATGGCTCAGGTCCGCAAGATAGTACCAAGCAGGTCATGCGCACTCTTTTGGATACAATAGAGTTGGTTAAGAATCTGGGGCAGATGAGTTGGGCTAGACACAGGATATGGATGAAGAAACAGTTAAAAGGTAGATCCACAATAAGTGATAGAAACAATTGAGTATAGGGGTCTTGAGGTGGGGGATCACTAGGTCTAACCTCCAAGGCCTTAGGCATGAAGTGCCTGCTTTATTTTGGTATTACCTCCATGAAGGCAGATACCTCCGCTCTGGTGAGTGGTAGGGGTGAACTTCATGAGGGGCTAAAGTTATAACCCTAGTTACTTTGAGAAAGTGTACTTCAAGCTTCAAAAGAGTGATAAAAATGATTAAGTGTTAGTCTCAACATCAACTCAAGGTATAGGCGGGGGGGCTTGGCCTGGATCACATAACCCAAGAAGGACATGGGAATGACTTACTCTTACTCCTCCCTTGAGTACTAGTTGATCAAGCTAGTAGGACCAAGGAGAAAGGGTCAAATTTCCGCAAAATTACCTCAAAAAATGTATCAAACCAGCCAATGACACTACCATCAGCTCATAGAAGCTTACTACAGTGTGCATACCCTTGAAAAACAGTGTAATGTACCGTGAATGATGTCCCTTCGATGGGGCATTCCTTCAAAGTCGCCGGCGTGCAGCGAAAACTTTTGGTAAGAATTTGGGGGTAGTGGGATTTGAACCCAAGACTCTCTCCCTAGAGCACATATGCTAGCCCACTAGGGTACAATCGAACGCTCTAATGCGGAGGGCGATCACCGTACAAACAGCATTTTAGTAAACGTCCTGACCAAGGGCCACGGCGGAGCAATACTCCTAATGGAGGGCACAAAACTCCAGGAGATGAAAAAAATAGGAAATGGAACCAACAGGGAGTGAATGGTGTGGTTTAGCGAAAGGGTTAGCGATTTAAGAAGTCAAATTGCTAAAGATTAACGAAAAGACATTAGAAATCGTCATTCATAGTCCAAAACTTAAGGTCGCAGACAAGCGCAACGGGAGCGCCCTCCAAAAAAGAAGTGCGGATGTGTAAACGGCTCCTAGATAAGGAGGTATGGGCCGTGATTTTTAAAGCTTTTAAAAGAAATTTTTGCACAGTTGCACAAAAAATTTTATAAACTTTAGGAAAAATTATTTCACAGACAACCACACAACAGAGCAGGTGGACAACCCCCCTCTCCCGTATGTTAGTGTCATGTCACACACATGCATTGCGTTCGTGTTGTTAGTTACATTAAAACGCTCGGGTTGTCACCGCTGCGTTCGTTGGGGGTTTGGGCGTTCACTCCTCTTGCTCTCCACAGGTCAAAACAGAAATGAAAGGTATGTTAGACGAATGGAGCACGCAGCGCGCACGTAGGGTTAGAGTATGCGCTGTGTTTGCGATGCATGCGCCTAACCTAGGCATACACACGTCGTGGCGCTTTCCCTCTGCATCCATCCAGCCTTCCCTTTTCTTCGCAGGTCAAAAAAGAAAGTGCTTGCTCGTGCTTGCCTCGCCGTAGCGTTAACAGAGACTTGTTTAAAACGCTTAGGCTTCGTTTTGCGCTCTGCAGTTTCTCGCCATCCTCTCTCTTTCTCCTGTACAAAGCAAGGTGCGAAGTGCATGCATGATACACACGATGCAATAGTCACTTAGGGTGGTTTATAATTGGCCGTAGGGTTGTTCAAACCCTTAGGGTTGCCCTTGCGCTCGATGTCCTTCGGCCTGCGTGGTGAGTAAGGTAAGTAAGCCCGGGAGGAGCTCACCTCCTGGTTGAGTTTCGTGATGATTAGTTAAATTGGGTTAATGTTAGGAAAAAAGATTGTTGCTGCTCGCCTCCCTTCCGTGCATACTAATGATGCATTGAAGGACTGTAGGTTACGCGCTGTGCACACGGTATAATCCTTCTTTAGGCTACTCAGGGGTCTGCTCTATGCTCTATAAGAGAATGGGCGTAGTCGTTAAGCTTGCTTGCTTGCAGGACGGTTAGAGGATAGTGTGTTATTTTCCAACCTATGATGTGTATAATACAGCGAGGTTGGTTAGGTTCCTCAGCCGCTAACCGTCCTTCATCTGCTTTTCGCTCAGGTGGGAAAGGGAAAAGGGTGTAGTGGTGCAGCAGCAGTTGCCTACGGCGACTTTGCATTTTTCGCCCAAGCTTAAAAGGGCGCAGATCACACAAACAAAGTGGGTCAGTGAACGACTTCTTCGAGTACAACCCTTACTACACGCTGTGCTCTCCAATGGTGCACCTCTCCCTCCAAGCCCTATCAGGGAAACACGCAAGGGCATCCCTGGCAGGCCGTAGCTGCCCACCGTCGCTGTGTTCGCTTGCAGTTTCACAGGGGAGCCAATAGGGCTCGTGACTTCCTTGCCATGGCCATGCAGTAGCGTGTGTAGGGGTTAGGGTTAGCAAGCCTGGCAGGGACTGAGTGCGGCTTTGCTCACCCTGCCTTCGAAGGCTGGTGCTTGCATTAGTGAGTGTAGTGTAGCGGTATCTCCTGCTCCGCGTGCTTTTCCTCACGGGCAGGGGAGTGTGCTAGTTTTTGGCCTTTAGAAAAATGGGCATTTGGTATGCCCTCAGCACACTTGGCCACCCTCCCCTCTAGTAGGTAGGGCTTTTGCCGTTTTCCCCAAAGGATAGGCGCCAAAAGAGAAATTGGGCGCCATAGGAGTGGTAATAGTACCTGACTAGGACCTTCGGTCGGACATCAGCGAAGCCCGGGAGGGAGCCACGCCGGGGAGCGAAGTCAGACACACACAGACATACATGGCACACCTAGGGGTATGGTAACACCGCCAAGAAGGGTAGAACCCCATGGGTCTGGACCAGCTAGGGGTCCTGACTGTAGCCACGATTGTCCCCAAGGAGGGTGGACACACCTTGCTTCACAGCACCTTGCTTGTAATTCCCCCGTGGACTAGAAAGCCGTCGCTCTTTGTTGGCTCCCCAAAGCCATAACAATAGGGCATATCCCATGCAACACGTGGTCAACAGGGCACACACTCGCTGGGTGGCTGCAAACTTGATAAGCGGCCACCTGGTTCACGCTGGTAACCAGAGGCATGGGACTGAAGGACACAACCAGGGCGGGAGCAGGGCTCCGAAAGCCGCAGATGTGTAATTGTTTGAAGCGCAGAACCCAATTGAGGGTGGGAGTTAGTACATTCACCGTAACTGCAGCTCTACAGGAGTCCTGAGCCTGTCGTGGCACACACTGAGTAGGTGTAGCTGTCTGCACAATAGTGCTCACCGCCCCTGGGAGGTTAGAAAACAGAGGGGGTTGCGAGTAAAGGGGCTCAACTGTGAGTGCTAATCTGGGGGGAATCTGTTCATGTGGACCGGCGTGTTCAGGTGACCCGCAGTTGAGGTGGTCGTATGGAGGTGGGCACCCCGGACTTAACCAACCCCACGGGTACCTAGTCCAGCGCATGGGCGCTTTCTTGGTACTACACTGCGCGGACAATGTGTGGTGGGTGGCTGGGGCAATAGGATGCACCGACCATCGGGTTGCAAACAAGATAAGCGGCCTGGTGGTGTTCGGACGATCCTCAGTTTGCTTCCCCCTTGGTGCGGGGAACGTGTACCTCCTGGGGGAGCCAATACCTCTGCAGGAGTTGTCCGAAGGAGACTCCCAACGCGAGGAGGGGATGTCTGGTGTATACCACCGCATCCTGAAGCTTGCAAACCACCTCCGTTCGGTTAGGCACAGTAAATAGACAGGCACACGGAGATTAGTTTTTTTTCTTACGCTGGGACAGAGTCTCAGCACGGGTTAGTAGCTGCCCCTCGTTGTAACGAAGGAGGTAGGAACGAAAGATGGGGTTGATACTCCCTTCTGGCTGTATCAAGGCGGGCATGGGCTCCCAGATTGCCTCAGATAGCCCATATCCGTCCCACAGGGTAAGGAATTTCTAGAACTGTTCACACTCGTGGCGTGCAATACCTGCAACCACGTAGTAGCCATCGACTGCCATCTCATCGGCAGTCATTTCTTCGAGTTCGTCTGCCGTCTCAGGGTTGGCTGCGTTCCCTAGGTCGATGCGCTTGACCTCTGTGTCAGACAGACGCCACTCGTCTCAGGACAGTTCGTCAGGCGAGTGGTAATGTCTCAGCTGCTTAGGTGCACAAAGCAACTCACCACCTAGGCGGGGACTGCACCTCACATGGATCCTGGATCCATCTATCTTTATAATGCGGTAAGGCTCAAAGTAGGGGTCCTGCAGACAGTTGCGGGGCCATGTGGGCAATCGCGAGTGGTGTACCAGCACAAGGTCCCCTATCTTGAAGGTGGCAGGAAGTCTCGTGCGGTTACGCCTAGTCAACCGACGTTGTCGAACGTGTTTCGGGTTAGCTCTAGCCAGGTTAGCCAGGTCCTGCCTATGCTCCAGCCAGTCCCCTACAGGGCTCTTGTAGTCCTCTGGAAAAGGCATTTTGAAGCACCACGCAGGATACCCCCCATGGAACAGTTCGTGGGGGGTATAGCCAGTTGAAGAACTCTCCTGAGAGTTCATGGTTTGGACAGCCCAGGGTAACAGGCGTACCCAATTTTTGGTTCGCTCCTGTTTCATCAGAATCCTCAGGTTTTGCTCCAACACACGGTTCTGTCTCTCGCACAGAGAATTAGAAGTGTGAGTGTAGGGCACACCTGTGGTTACATGGACGTTCAGGGCGTCCAGTACTCGTTTGTACCATCCGGTGTCATTCCGGATACGTACGTCGTCGCCAGAGTGCACCTCCTTAGGTGCCGCATAGTGTTCGAACCATTGTTCAACCAAATTTTTCTCAGTTTGCTCCCCTGTGATCTTTTTGTTGCAGGGGAACGCACTGGTGAAACGGGTCAGGCCACAGGTGACCACCGAACAACTTTCATAATCACCAAACTTAGGCAGACCGTGGATGAAATCTACGTACAATAGAGAATTAGCACAGTAGGGGATAGGCAGACTGGAGAACAGTCCCCGGTCACGTAAGTCGCTTGGTTTGCTGGCGTGACAGCCACAGGAGTCCACTATTGAAGCGGTAGTGGGGTGCCCAGGCTTTTGGCTCCTTATTGCCCAGATATTGTGAGGATTCTGTAGTTTGACGCTTTGCTTCGCTCCACCAGTTCCGTTGCTACGGCCCTTGAAGTTCCTGCAAAGTTTTTGTCGAAATCCCTGATTTTTCGCAAAATCTCTTGAGATTTGTCAAACTCCGAAAACCCTCTTTTCTCCGGACGTGCAAGCGCCTCCAGTAGCGCACCATCCCCACTCTTGGTCATCCTTCTAGGCACGGAGCGACACACGAGGAGCACTGAAATCACTTCGGTGTCCGTCGTTCCCACAGGGTTCTCCATGTCTTTTGCTTGGCTTAAATCATCGTAGGACCCTTGCATGGTCCCATACATGACACAGTCTGGTGTCCTGTGCACAGAAAGGGCAGAGTGTTTGGTCTCTGTGAAGCACACATCCCACGCATGCCCGTAACTTCTGCTACACCCTTGGATGAACCCGTCATAATTAAAATTAATGATCTGCATTTTCCGGTCCCGCTTCCTGTCCCCGGCGGACCGCTTCTCCTTCCCCGGAGACGCGCTGCTGCTGCCCTGCAGCCTGCGCTCGCTCCCCGGTTCCGGGAAGTTCTTCTCGATCATGTCCCACATGGAGACGTTGATCGAGGCGCCCGACGGGTACTCGTTGGGCTTCTCGTCCTCCTCAATCCTGTCGGGGCGCAGCCCTTCGCCGGGCCTGTCCGGCCGGGTCCAGGTCCTCCAGCGCCTCTGCTGGAAGCGGAAGGCAAACCCTTCCGCCCGCAGCCAGTCCTCCACGGCCTGCAGACGGTCGGGGGCCATGTCCGTGCGGTGCTCGAAGCTCCCGGGCATGCCGCCTTTGCACTGGGGGTGGCTGTGGCGGTAGTGCTGGTCCCAAACCAACCCACGCAGTAGGTGCGCTGCATGGGGGTGGGGCCGCGGCCACGTCTTACCCGCTTCTTGCCAGTTTACCATGGTAGCGGGGGGGCGTACTTGGTCTTGAGGTCCTTGGTGTGCACTCGTTCCACTCAACGAACTGGTCCTGGTGGTGTTTGTTGAGGCGGGTGCTGCAGCACTGGACTGGGAGTGCGGCTGGTGCTGGTCAGCCGGTGGTTGTGGATGTGGTTGACGCGACTGGGTGTGCGGCCTTGCTGGTCGGCTGATAGGACTCGCTGATGAGGGAGTCCTGGTCTGTCCACCTCCCTCACGGTCGCGGCGCGGTCAGAGCGATGCTGTAGACGGCGCTGCGGGCTCCGTGACCGACTTGGTGCTGTCGCTGGGCGGCGCTACGAGTCGCTGCGCTGCGCTGCCAGCTGCGAGCTGCGAGCTGCTCCGCCGCGCTGCTCGGGGTTGGTGGCCCCGAGTGGCACGCGAGGGATGGGTAACCCCGCGGCGGTGAAACGCTTTTGACGCGTTCCCGTGGGGGGCCTGGCCACGGGACGCTGCGGTGGACACGCGCAAGTGAGCAGGCAGGCAAAGCACTACGCTCACAGGGGCATCAATGCGCTGGTGTCATGTGACAAAGCGTTTCAGAATCCTTGCCACTCTGAAATGAGGGAACGAAAGTATGTACAGCAACACATCAGGATATGTACACATGGGGTTAAGACTGAACTGGGGTAAGGGCATCACAGGACAATAGACACTCAGTCCCAACTCGTATCCCAATCCCAGGTCCGACCCTCTCAGTGGCTGATGGGGGCGGGGGCTCAAACACAACCCATGCCCTGCTCAGTCCGGACCCTGAAACCCTGCCAATAGGGGGGGTGTCGCGCCCAGCCACAGGCGAGTTCCTGGGAACCAAGGGGTTCCAAGGCCAACCAACAGTAGCTCCCTATGCTCCCTTAACGGCAGGTCCCAACTCTTCTCTGAGCCAGAGATATGGCCCCGCCATTTTCCCTTTGGAGTTGGTAGCTGAAAATGGGCTGTTTCAGCCCAAACTGATATCAGCTCAAAAATCTCCAAAATTGACCCCTCGTCCGGACCCGCCAGAGGTGGGGACGAGACAACTGACCCTATGCCCCTCGACTACGAATTCCCTGGAGCCCTCACCCAACCTGGTTCCCTCTGAGGTCCCGGCATCAGGGCACCACGGGTTCGTCAAGTGGGGTCATGATGCCAAAATCACCAAAATTGGCGTCATTCCCACGCGCGGCTCGCCCGGCCAGGGCAAGGCCAATGGCTCACAGGATAGGAAGCTGGACCTACGATTCCTATCTGAGTGTACAACTTTGAATTAGGTCCGGGCTCCCTGTGGGCAGAGAGAAATGGGGCTGTCAATTGACCACACAGAGGGGTGAAATTGGGGTCCCAAAATGGCGTCTTTTTGGCTGCTCAAAATGAGCCAAAATTCGGGGTGCTCCCAATAGTACATCTCCACGCCGGCTTGGAGATCTGATCCGCCATTCCATACGCGATCCACCAGGATCCAACAGAGACTCCCATGCCCTTGGCTTTCAAAGATCTCGATGCCACTCGGCGTGGTGACGATCCCAATTGGGTCCACAAATGCCAAAATGGCAAAATTGCCCACACTTACTTTGGGCTAGCACCTTAACGAAGGTTGCTCCGCTTCGCCCACGTGGTGTGTGAACCATGGGGACCAATATGCATAACACCCATGTCATATATGGTCCGTTGGTCCATGCGTCCGGCGTGCACGGGTGGGCTGAACATGGTGCACGGCGGGCAGAAAATGTGGAAAATTGCTCAAAATGGCCGAAAATGCGCACACTCATGGTTGGGGCAAATGAGGCACATGCCCGACTTGGACCGGAGTGTGCCATAGGATTGGTATCAAGTCATATGCGTCCAACATATCTTTTGGGCGTCGCCCAACTCCTCCGGTTTTGGGAATGGCAGGGTCGCCAAGTGAGCCCATGATTTGGGATAGTCCCAAATCGCCAACATGGCGGCCACGGTATGCCCAGCCCAAGAGGATTTATTCGCCGGGTCCAAGATATGTTGGGCACTGAAGTATGTACCCGCACAACATACTTGGGTCATGATGTCAATTGAGCGCAACGTTGAGATACACGGTCGCCACTTGACATCATGACGGGCCAAAAATGGCAAAATTGGCGAAACAACACCCAAAAGTGCCTTGAAAGGCGCACAATTATATTATAATAACTTCGGCTTGGATTGAGTAATCGACCAATCCTTCTAAACACAATGACTTGGCACCAATGACCTTCGATTCCACATATGTGCTCCACTTGGGGCACTTGAGAAGGTTACGAGCGCTACTTCCCAAGTGGGCACATGAAAATATGGAAAATTGCAAAACACACACCTTGCTCCCAACGCATCGCTTTTGGATCGCCACACAAGCTTCCCTCCACGAAGGTTAGGCTTGCAATTGATCGTGGGGAGTATGGAGAAGGGGCTTGCACAATATGAGGTCCATTGGCGGGTTTGGCTTGGAGCGATGGACCCGCCAAATGGGCACGCAACACAACACATGGCACATACCACATATTGCCCAAAAAGGTAGCTCCCCCCACGATATGTCATGCCCCTCCAAGGGCATAACTTTGTGTCAATCGCTCATAGGAACTCAAGGAGAGTTCCTATGCAACACCAACACTCGCGCGCTACACTCGAAAGTTATCTTAACGCACGCAATAACATGGCCAAAGAGTTATAACGCAAACTCTACCCTCTTGACCATGATCCATTACGCTAGCGCGCACGTGTGGAGACGCAAGGCATATAAAGCTTCCTAAATTACGTCTGGAGTATTGTGAATACATCCCACGTTTCCTTATTGTCCTTCCTCGCAAGAGGCACGAGATATGACCCTCACAAGTGGCCTCACGAATCAACTTTGTTTTGCCCATATCTCTAAGACAAATGGAGGGCAAGACAAAAGGAAAGTTGATTCGTGCATAGGGAAGCACGTAGGTCCACTCGAAAGAGGTCAAATCAAGTGCGGGGATGTCGAAGTCGAAAATCCGATTTCGACATCCTGAAAAATTCGGATTAAGGTTCCGAGTGTAAGATGTGAAAATTGCGGATGCATCAATGCAATTCCTGAAGACTTTAGAGTCTTCGTCACGATTTGCGCTAAAATATCTGTATATAACAGTTAAACTGGCGGTTGCGCTAAAGTCGCGAGCTAACCGCCAGCTGTCAAAACAGTGAAAATCAGAACGGAAGCGTAAAAATTGACGGAAACAATATGAAAATAAAACCCTGTTGATTCCTGATATTCTGATATGTAAATCTCCGCTGGCGGTGCATCGGTTGACGATGCTGGGCTTTACGGCACGGAACACGCTCCCGCCGGGCTCGCACCGGGCGTCAAGGGGCGTCTTCCCTTCCGTACATGGGGTTAGTGGACCGGAGACCGGTTGTATGCCGTAACCTAGCCATGGGGTTCTGGGTACCGCTTCACTAATTACTTTGAAGGTTCAACGAACCTTCAAATGTTTTAGAAACTTCAAAACCCTAAAGAAATGACCCAAATAGCTATTTCCAGGCCAAGCTGGAGCTATTTCCTGATACTACAGACGAGCTGACATCTTGTTTATGCAAAATCCACACGGGTGTGGGGGTTGCATAAACAACAATTCCCCCTCAAGGTGACTTGAACCGAGTGAATCTCCCATTTTTCCCAATTCCCAACCAACCAAATTTCCAACCAATAAAACCAGCAGAGATTTCCAAGCTCACAACCCACTCAAGTCCCACAGAGCACGGCAATGACGCAAACAATTCCAATTGAAAGCCCAATGACGAGATGACCCAAGAATCCATTACGGTCCAACAATGACCCAACCAAATGTTCACCAATGGTCCACAAAAACCCACAAATGAGCCACGGTCCAAATGGTCCGCACGGGCAAAGGTCCAAATGGTTCCTGAATGGTGCACCCTTAAGAAAAAGAAAAGAATTCACAAGTGCGAGTGAGACTCAACCTACTCTTCCGGTCGGACCACATGCAATGCAAAGACGAAGTTCATGGGCACGGGCATTATCCTATGGACTTGAGTCATGCATGCAAAAGTGTAAACCAAAATTCACAATACATTTACCCGTCGACATGGATGGTCTCACCGGGGGTGGAGGAGAGGAAAGAAATGATCGACACCACCGTTGGGCCATCCTCAAAGAGCAAATGAGTCACACCTGAGTCTCCGGACGTCTTGACTACACCAACATGAGGGAAGGAAGTGCACATGCACATACATGGTCACATGGGGCATGTAAACGCACCAACAAAGGGACCAAACCATTACCCGGTTAGCTGTTAGGATCAACAACTAATCTAAACGAAATTAGCAAATGAGCAATACACCATTGACAATGAGATCCATGAGATTGGGCAAAGAAGCACACAATAGGCCAATGGCCTCCCGGGCTACTCATTGGACCTAACCTCCACCCAAAGAGAGCACGTGCATGGAGAGATGATACCACCCAACGAGAGCACGTGCATGGAGAGTTGGTCTCATCCCGGAGAGCCGGAGAGACTACATGCATCGCCTAACCATGCCCGAGAAGAGATATTCCCCAACCAAATCCCTTGAGAGAGATTGACCTATCCACCATGAGAGAGGGCATGCATGGGGAGAGAGTTTTGCCTGGCCTTGACCCAAGAGAGTATGCATGCAGTTGGAGGGAGAGTGGCGAAAGCTCGACCAATGCCTATCCTTGAGTCAAATCATAAAACGGCAAAACCACGGCATGTCTTAATTGGATAACTCCCAAGTCACGGGCACTTGAAAAAAATGAAAGAGCCCAAGAGTCTCAAAGGATCAAAGACAACGGTCACATGACATTAATTGCTCAATTTACCTCTTGAGGAGTATGATGAATTGGGAGAGAGCGGGAGAGTGAGGGAAAGCACAAATCCACCTTGGGGAGAGGAGACACCATATGTTCACCTGGACCATGGAATCATGGGCACCACCAAAGTTTGAGTCACACCATGAAGACACAAATAAACCATGCATGAAGGACAAATGCAATGTCAACTCTTAGAATGAATGCATGAGACCTCAAAACCAAATACGGTGTGGCACCTCAATGGAATCCAATTGCAAAGGGTTCAAAGCATCAACGCAAAATTGCCTGAATAAAGTGTGAGGAGATGGCATTCCACTCCAACGGGGAGAATTCGATGAAAAAACTTGCTGGAGGGCCAACCTGCGAATCGTTGGTAAAAAAATAGAAAATCAACAAGAATTCAGCGCAAATCTGACAAAGACACATCAATCCCTTTCCGATGGTTGTACCGAGCCCATGTGTTTTTGATAATATGCAAGAAAGAGCCTGCATAATGCCACTCAGGTTCCAGGAACCCCCTAAATTTGACTCGCCACTGTCGCTTTCCCCTAACGACCCGATGCTCCAAAACGGGCTCGACCACGTAGTCGTCGGTCTCAATCAACCCTTCTCTATCCGTATAATAGTGCAAAGGCACTTTCTTGTCGTCCTTGTAAGGGACATAGTGCTTCAATCGCCGAGAAGTGAAGATCTCTCCCCTTCCTGGGATATTTACACGGTAGGTGCCCAGTGAGATGCGTCTCAACACTTCACAAGGGCCTCGCCAAGCCCTTTCGAGCTTGCCATGCACAGGAGGTTCTACAATACGATTACGTACCCATACACGGTCCCCCGGCTTGAACGATTGCTCCGGATGTTTGGCCAAAAATTTGGCAAACTCCTTGGCATGGAGGTTTTCAAGGCGCTTTCGGACTTCAGCACGTTCGTCCAACATGCGATTAAAAAATTGTCCTGCATCCTCAGCCCCATCCTGTAGGGATACGGGCAAACAATCCCCCCAACCTACAGGATCTCTCCCAAAAAGAAGTCGATGTGGGTAATACCCACTGACTGCCCCCGGCAAATCGTTCAAAGCCCAAAGGGCCAATGGCAAGCTTTCCACCCAAGAGTGCTTGCTGGAACCCCCACGCTGCTCAAGGTACTGCCTAAGTGAGTTTACAATACTTTGGACAGCTCGTTCAGCACGTCCGTTGCTCTGTGGTCGGTAGGCCACCGAGCTGTGTTGTTCAACTCCACTCATGGCAAACAAATCCTTCAAAAATTCAGAGTTGATAATGGACGCATTGTCACAAATGAACTCTTTTGGCAACCCAAACATATGGACGCATCGATCCAAAAAAAGAGAAGCAGCACTCTTACTGTCCCATCCCTTTTCTTGACAAGGGATTGCCAATACATACCCGGTTTGACGGCAGACGATGACCATGAGATAGTCCACCTTTTTTCCAGTGGACTTCTGCAAACACTCCGGCAATTTACAAACGTCAATTGCAAGGAATGTGAAGGGATACTGCGGAACAGGAGGAAACTCACATGTGTCGGGTTGCTTGCCACGCCTTGCCTTCATGGTTTGACACTCATGACATCGGCCAAGAATTTTAGCAATGTCGGGTGACAGATTACGCCTACCCCTTGGCAAGTCGTAAGCAACGCACCAAAATTTTCTATCAAACAGCTCCACAGTCTTCTCCACCCGAGGGTGGCCATAAGAATGTATTGCCACCACCAGGTCTTCATAAAGAGCTGTAGGGCACACAATATTTCCCTTCAACCGAATCTTTTTTTCGTCATCATCCCACCTCATACCGCAATCCCAATAATTCGGGTTTGAGATGACTGGATCAGACTCAAAGTCCCAGTCAGGAAACTCATCCCCATAATGCTTAGTCCAATCCTCATAGAGAATTTCGGACTGAGGTGGCATGTTCACCTTGGACACGGCACAAATGAGTCCTTCTGACTCCGGCCAATACGACAAATGACTCATCCGAGCTTGAAGATGGGTTGCATAGCCAGAAACAGTCTCACTGGACCAATTAGCTGCACATCCCTTTACAGAAGCAATAGATGCAGCAAGCTCATTTATCTCTTTGTCCTGTTTGTCCTGAATATCCTGAGAACCGTCGTGGAAACACTGAAGAATGGAGTGGCAAGGTTGTATCCAAGCTTGATGAGCACTTAGAGCCTGCACCATGGCATATCCAAGCCATTGGAGCGTTAAGACAGCCCCACGGCAGTGATGGCATTGAGAAGTCCTGTATCCGACTGGACTTGCGTGTCTCTAGCCCGCTGGACCAAAAGATTTTCTTCTCCTTCCTTGAGTTCACGTTCTTGCTTCATGACCCCCTTTTGATCGGCATCACTGCCGTGAAATTGCTGTCATCCGCCAATCCGGCCGGATACGCCCACCGGGACAACCCATCGGCGACGGTGTTGTCCTTGCAGGGTTTGTACACAACTTCAATGTGGTACCGGCTTAAAAATTCATGCCACCGGCCACGCCTCCCCAAAGGCCCCGAGAGGGTACAAAGATCTTCTTTGTACCAACTCTCCAAGGACTTGTGGTCGGTGTACACGGTGACTTTTCGTCCCCCAATCAAACTTTTAAATTTTAGCAAGCAAGAGACTAATGCATAAGTCTCTTGCTCGCGGGTGCTCCAAGCTCTTTGTCCCTTCCCATCCTTGCCTTCAAGCTTGCGGCTGAAAAAAGTGCAAGGCTTCCACTCCCCTCGGGGTTTCGTTGTTCCAGGACAGCACCGACTCCATGGTCGCATGCATCCACATGGATGCGATATTCACCGTCAGGTGATGGTATGTACAACTTACACTCAGCACTGAGTGCTTCCGTCAACTGAACAAAAGCAGACTTCATCTCGGGCGTCCACTGGATACAATTACGCTCCCTTGGTACCCTACAACGTCCCTCACGACCATCTACCCCAGGGACACGCTCATACTTACCTTGCAGCGACGTCATCAACGGGGCTGCAATATTGGAAAAATTTCTTATGTAAATTGAATACCAATTTACAACCCCCAAAGAATCCCTTCATCTGCTTTGGGGTTTTAGGCTTGGGCCAATTGCGCACCGCATCCACCTTGGAAGGGGGGGGACTACGCATCCCCCCATGTAAAACATGCCCACAATACTTGACTCTCTCCATAAAAAGATGACATTTCTCAAAGCGAACTTTGAGATGGCATTCCTCTAATTTCTCAAAAAATTGAACCACGATACGAAAGTGGTCTTCGCGGTATGCCTTTGAATCAAGTATTTTGCCCTTACCACAAAGCTACGGTCGTGTCCCGGTGAGTAAATCGTCCATGTAAATGTGTGTGTGCGGCTGTAGCGACTTCAAACAATCACTCACCATCCTCTGGAAGGCTTGGGGTCCTACCTTCACCCCCATGGGTAGGACCCTCCACTCAAATACTCCAAAAGGAGTGCAGAAGGCAGTGTATTGCCTACTGCACTCACTTAGAGGCATTTGGTGGAACCCATCCTCGAGGTCGAGGAGGGTCCAGAGCTGGTTTCCAGCCTGTTTGACAAACAAGTCCTCGATTACCGGCAATGGGAACTCGCAACCACGGAGTTGCGTGTTCACATACCGATAATCAATGACGAGTAGCCATTTGTTTGTGCCAGGTTTTGGCACAAGAAACCCCCGGCTGACCCAATGGGATTGGCTTGGCACAATCCAGCCCTTTTCTTGAAACTCTTTTATTTTTTGACGCATGGCCTCTTCCCTAAGGGGGACTGCACGAATATGCTTGTCAGCCTTCGGCTTAGCATCCGGAATCGGCTCCAAGACACAAATCCCATTGGGACCCCGTTTGTCCATGTTTTTTTCAATCTCCGACCAATGATTACCACCTTCCTTGAACACGGTATCTTTGAACCGAACAAGACCTTTGAAATTGGAGGCTCACAAACTTCAGGAAGATCAGAGGAAGGGAGAGCATTACCACAATTTTGTTCAATGCATACTCTTTCAACCAGTCAATCCAGAGATTGCTTTTGTTCCTTAGCTCTCAACTCGGTCATGGAATCATTTTCTTGAGACATGACTGGTCAGCAAGGGAGAATGGAATCAAGAATGGAATCATGTTCTTGAGACATGACTGCTGAGTGAGGGAGAATGGAATTTAGAATGGAATCGGGCGGCAAGGGTATAAGCCCTCTAGCCGCGGCTGAAACACGCTGGACCTTCCACGCTTTTTGACTCATCCCTACGGGTCTGCGAGGGGAGGTGACACATGGGGGCGGGTGAGATTTGGTTCCCGTTGGGGCTTCCCGAAATATTTTGGACCAAGCTGTCGAGCGACAACCCGGCCGATTCCGATGATCTTGAGGAGGGGGATCAACATGTGATTTCTTGAAATCCTTTTGTCCCAACCCTTCTTGATCACCCCCCAAGGCATCAAAAATAATGACTCTTGCAGCTAATTTCCCAGGAGAACGAGGAGTACCTCCCTCATCACGGAAACACAATGTATCATGCGGCAAATCCCACCGATCAACCGTCACTTCACCGAGTCCCCAAAACCATTCTTTGTTTTTATGGCGGGGAACAATCATGATCCCTCGACTTCCTTCCCATATCGCTTTCTCTGCAACTTGTTGCAGAAATTTTTGCGGGCACATAACACATATGGTGTCATCATGCCGGGGCTTGTTCAAACCTTGCGTGACTGCAGCTGCACCTTTAGGAGTGTTGATCCATACCCCGGCGCGCTTTCCGGGGCGCTTGACTTTGGTAGTCGAGCGCGGATCTGCAAAAGGGTAGCCCTGGGGTTGAAATTCATCTCCAGCCCAATCCAAAATGCGGTGAAACCATTGCGGATCCAAAGAGAATCGTCCTTCCTTATACACTTGTGGGTGTATGGACGTCCTCTTGGTTGGCGGCCTTGACTTTCCCGTGAGGGCCGCCACCTTACGCCAATAAAGCTGACGCCTTTCCTTGCGATCCTTTGGATTCTCCCTTGGGCGCAACTCCATACATTTTCCGGAATCCTGGGAATCAAAACCTTGTCCTAACAAATTGGAACCCGAAATGGTAGACGATGTTTCAACTTGCTTAGCAAGCACCTGCAGGGTTTCCACTGTCTTCAAACCTTTCTTATCCGTAAGAAAGCCATACCGACCCATAAACTCGTCGGGTGGCACGTCAGGGCCGACCGAGCCCTCATTGGATGAGGGGCTTGACCCACATTGTGAGTCCAATTCAGCACAGTCCAGGTTGGGATCAGCAAGTTGCTGAACCCATCTCTCCATCACAGTCTCCGGGATCTCACAATCTTCGGGACATTCATCGGGAGGCAATATTTCTGGAACTTTCAGTATCCGGTCTATTAGGGACTCAATGCTCGTTCCTTGAGCTGCCCTACAACTATGTGACGCACTTAAAGCAGGCGTATCCTGTTCTGGTAATTTAGGCCACTCACCAGGGCCCAACTGCTGAAAATGCGCATGCAACACAATGGCTGACATTCCAGAAATGGCAAATAAGCAAATGAGAGAGAGCAAAGGACCATCCACATTTCCAATGACCTTAAGAGAAAGCCACCGGGAAGGGGCACCTCCACGTGAGTTCTTCACTGGGAGGACAACACTGCTGTCCATTGCCGTCAGTGACCCAACCAACATTATTCCTTTAAACCCATAACTTGCGGTCTTGAACACACCACAACGCTTGGGCAAAACTCGGGAGGATTTTTGTGTCCTCGCTCAAAGAAATTCATCTCGGCACCTTCACAAGTTGCCAATTCATGAGAAGAATCACCCAAAAGTGGGTCATGCAAAGAAGAGGATTGCTGCAACTCCTGTAGTTGCAACAAACTATCCCAAATATCGATGGTCACCAACTCTTGATGCACCTCAGTGGTGTTCAAGTTCTTGTCATCCACGCAAGACATTGTAGCCGAGCCTTGCATAGGGCGGCACAACTGCTTGTCATGCTCCATCCCATTGACATCCCGCTCAAACTCCCGGTTGCCCGCCATGTGAGTCGATGTCCGTGCCTCCGGATGAGGACATTTTTAATCAAATTCATCCCATGGGCCGCCTTGACAAAGGTCCTCCACCAAAGCAAAGCATCCCGGATCCGGTAAGACAACAAGTCCATACCGGGCAAAAAAAGGCAAACCAAGAATGGCTCGCGGGCCAACCGAGGCCAAATAAACCAAGCAATGGGCGCAGCGCGCCATCACGACCTGAGAACCTCTTTGCACGGACACAACGATATCGCTGCGGACCACATATTTTCCACCTTCCAACTCCTTCTCACCACCTCCGAGTAGTCGGAATGGTTGGGTGGCCACCTCCCGGAATTGTTCGAGGAATAATTCCCAACCAGCAACCACAATCACCTCATTGCCGGTGTCCCCGAGCGATAGTTCCTCTATTCGTTCCGAGGTCCCTTTTTGAGGGATATATATCCCCGGAACGATAACGCCCTTCAGAAGCTTGTCGGCGTGCCCAGGTCGAGGCACCCGCAAAATTTCCTCCTCGGCCCCACTGATTCGCAGAAACGGACGCCTACAATATCCGTCATCCCATGCCTGGGCTTGGTTTACCCACATAATGGGGCATACAGTCGCCGGTGAGGGGCCCATATCCCTACCAGCCTGGTCCATCCTCTTGGACTTCCAGTGTTGCCGGCAACTTTCTCAATTGTGTCGCTTACCGAGCCGCCCCTCGTCCTTGGCTTTCTCTCGCAACTCCGGATGGAGCGTCCAACAATCCTCCGGCGGATGCAGCGTGCTCCCGCAGCACTTGCAAGGCAGAAACTTCCCACCTTTGTGTGGTCCTTTTCCTTTGCCACCTCCTTGCGCAGCGGGCTTCGCTTGGCCGCCCTTCCCAATTTTCTTGGACTTGAGTTTGTCCTGGAGCCACTCTGGTGCTTTGTGGGGATGCAAGACCCAGCAATCCTCACGGCTATGTCTTCCCTTGCCACATGCCGGGTATTTCGGGATGGAGCTCGCACCTGCGCCTGCTCGTTCTGACATAGCCAACACCTGGGGTTCGCATATTTCTTGAATCTCCGCAATGCTCAACTCCGAGTCCGCTTGTTCTTGATCTTGGACCTTCGGGATCCTCGGTTTTGTCCATGTCCTCGACTCCTTCCATGCCTCTCACCCGGCCCAATCCACTCTTGTTCCCCGTCCGTTGAGGGTTCACCTGGTTCGGCGGGGTCCATGGCTTGGGTTGGGGCGATTCTTGGATGGCATACCCAAGCCGCCGCATGATGTGCCCCTTCTTGATGGCCAATTTGTGGCGGGACATGCGGGGGTTCATCACGTAGACGATGGTCTCGAGGTACTTGAATTCCAACCCAACTTTGGTCTCCTCCTTGATGATCTCCTTGAGCAACCCATCCACCTTCCTTGTCGCAATAACATCAAGTAGTCGATCTTTTGGTTGCCGTTGGGTGATTCCGTCGCGAATCCGGCGGCCCAAGGCTAAGAATTGTTCAACAAAATTGATGAACTCACGTGGCGTTGGAGTTAGTGAAGACGGTTTGACAGTGTGGAAGGCCTCCAAGATCACATCGTCGTTCGCCTCCGTGAAGACTTCCTCCGTCACTTCCCTCAACAAATCTTGGTACCGGAATTGGTACCGGTTCACCATTTCCTTCAGTGGGTTAGATCAAGAGGCGGGAATAAGAGAGAGCAAGAAAGCTCTTCTCATGGCATCCGTCAACCGGTACATCCAATCGCGCTCCCAAGCACGAAAATCCAAAAACCACTTAATGGCCGTGGTCCCCCTTCCATCCCACCGTGAGGCGACGGACATTCCCTGAACGTTCCCCAAAGTTCGCGGGTCCATCACCGGGGTTGCCAGCCTCCCATGGACCCCGGGACGAATTGTCCGCGGATCCGATCCTTCAAGTTGTGGCTCTTCCCAGTCGAACGGGGCGTCCAAACGTTGTTCGGGACAAACTTCATCAAACGCCATTGGCTGTAGAATTCCCGACAGCTTTTGTTTCGGAAGCCCAATCCCATCCTTGAGAGATTCTTGTCGGTTGAACAATTGAAACACCATCCGTGGCATAAACCAACCTTCCCTGTCCGCCTCAAAGTAGCGGAGGTCCAACCCAGCGCAATGCCTCCAGTCACCCCCCATGCCAGGCGGGGTGTGTCCCTCGTGGGTGCTGGTCCAACTCCTCGCTCCCCTTGGGGCTCTTCCCCGGAAACCCCGGTCATCCGACCGCATGGACGACAAGTCATCCTCGGCCGGGGGGAATCTAAACCCTGGTAGGCTTCCCGCAACCTGTTCTTCCCGCGCTGGCACTCCAAAAACTCGGACTCGCGGTTCGGGCTTCGGGATCGGTGTTGGGATCCCAATTGGATTCACCGATGGTGTACCCGCATGCTTCAACAATTGATATTTTTTCACCAAAGACTCCAATTTTCTTTTGAATTCGCCAATGACATGAAAATCCGACCGCATCCTTTCGGGTGGACCGCCATGCGGTCGGGTCCGGATCTCCTCCCTGAGCGCATGTACCTCATGCTCACTTTGTTCGGACTGGTCATGAGCAATCGCACCTGTAACTCCGGGGCCTCAACCTTGGCCAATTCCGGCTTGGGCATGTGGCTTTCCACCATTGCTTCCTCACCATGCACCCGTTTTTCGGCATCCCCAAAGTTGAGACCTGTCCGCCGGATTTCCTCGGTCATGTTGGTGGTGACCAGGTCACAATCCAACACCTTGCCTTCCAAACTCTACAATTCCTCAACGGATTCGTCCAATTGGGCCCGATCTGAAATCAACCCAGTTACTTCATTCAACACTCCCTCGAGCTGCCGTTTCAACTCATTGGTGGCTTGCTCCCACCCTTGGCAAGAATTGTCCACCTTTGCCTTAAGTGTTTCGACAACTTGGCGATATTGCAAAGCGGCTGCAGTCGCTTGTTCTAAAGTCGATTGCATTTCCGCTCTCTTCGATTCCAAACGGGACCTCTGGTCCTGCACCTCGTTGTTTACCTCGTTCAACAATTGTCCCAAAGCCTCTACCCGCGCCGTCAAAGCTGACCCATCTACTTGTACTCCCCGCGCATGGAGTTAAAGCTCACGAGAGAGGGCTTTGATGACCTCGCGAATTTCGGAAATCACAGAAACCGCTTCAAAATAAAAGGTTTGGAGATAGTTCAACGCACCCGTTAGCTGCTCAACTTGCGCCGGCGACGTCGCTAAATCATGTGTCTCCGGTGTCCACTCATGAATCCAAATCCTTTCGGCTGCCTCGCCGAATTCATTCACCATCCGAATCCTCTCAAAGGATCGGTATCCCCATGGTGCGGATTCCATGTTGGTGTCTTCCTCAACTGGGTAGGCTGGCTGGCCCTGCCTAATGAAGCGGAATCGGTAACGATCCCCGCGTTTGCATTTTTGTAGCAGAGCTTAGCGTCGCGAAGGCTTCTGGCGCATAGCGCGAAGTCACGCAAATGGCGCAATTTTGCATCAGGAGAGTGACTGAAGGCAGCCAATAGCTGCCGTTACGTGTTTTTATTTGGCATTTTTTTTTATATAGTTAAATTCTGTAGCGTAATATATGCGATTTGCGTCGTGTATGTTAACTCAGTTTGTTACGGAATCTGTTTGTCGTTGACGTTCAGGTTTGTGTCACATGGGAGGACCGTCCAAGGTTCTCAGAATTTTTTGTAGGCCGACACTGGCCTGAACGCCGCATCGCTCGTCCTGGGGCAGCATGCCAGGGCATCGTGGACGCAAGCAACGCCCTCGCTGAGGGCCAAAGGTAGTGAAATACACCGGCGGCGCTTAGCATCATGGCAACAGCGCCCTTGTTGAGGGCCTACGGCTATTGGCCAAGGCGCTCAGCATCGTGGAAGCTGAAAACTGGAAGGTCTCAGCCTATGATGGATTCACTGAAAGAAACCCTCGATACAGGTTAGACCTCCTGTGGATTTGGTGCGCTGCGTTTGCTATTGGGTGCCAGCAAGGCTTGGACGATCCAAGGGTTTTGTATCTTTGCATGAGCAGCAGGATATTTTATTATCAAAATCAATCTGTGGTTCAAAAAGCTCGTAAGGAGTTCAGCTTTTCTCACGTGAAAGCAAAGCAGGACTAAAAATGCGGCGGCATGCAGAAGTACGAAGGGATCGGCATCTTGTTTTTCTCACGTCAAAGCAAAGCAAGGCTTGTTTTTCTCACGTCAAAGCAAAGCAAGGCCAAGACAAGCTGTGATAGCAAAATGGCAGACAAAACGGTGGTGCATGAAAGGGAAAATCAGTGCAAGGCAGAGATCAAAGAAACAAGTTCAGCGCTGTGTCCCGTGGTTCTCAAGGATCGAAGGCCTCACGCTCCGCGAGGCCCCACGGTACCGCTTCAAAAAAATTCTGAAGGAGCGTCTAGCCGCCTTAGACGCGTCCGATCATGTGTTGCAAACAGCCGCGTGTGGAGTGGACAACAAAACTGAAGATTCCCGAATCCTTCGAGGGGTACACGTTCCGTGCCAGCGTGTACACAGTATGGGTGCTCCCGACCATGGTCCACAGTTACAGCGCGTGGTGAAGAAAGGTGCACAAGACCAGCATCTGAGCTGCACGGAAGCCATGATGCGTCGGAGGGGACAACGACGATGCAGGACTTCGTTCAACCTTCGAGGTCTCAGCGAGAGTCGCCAAATAACGCTGGAGAAGCCCGTCTTCGCGGCCGGCAACCTGGCTAAGCTCTTAGGAGGGGCGTGAAGCGGAATCAATAACGATCCCCGCGTTTGCATTTTTGTAGCAGAGCTTAGCAGCGCGAAGGCTTCTGGCGCATAGCGCGAAGTCACGCAAATGACGCAATTTTGCATCAGGAGAGTGACTGAACGCAGCCAATAGCTGCCGTTACGTGTTTTTATTTGGCATTTATTTTTTATATAGTTAAATTCTGTAGCGTAATATATGCGATTTGCGTCGTGTATGTTAACTCAGTCTGTTACGGAATCTGTTTGTCGTTGACGTTCAGGTTTGTGTCATATGGGAGGACCGTCCAAGGTTCTCAGAATTATTTGTAGGACGACACTGGCCTGACCCCTTCATCCCTCGTCCTGGGGCAGCATGCCAGGGCATCGTGGACGTAAGCAACGCCCTCGTTGAGGGCCAAAGGTAGTGAAATACACCGGCGGCGCTTAGCATCGTGGCAAGAGCGCCCTCGTTGAGGGCCTACGGCTATTGGCCAAGGCGCTCAGCATCGTGGAAGCTGAAAACCCGAAGGTCTCAGCCTATGATGGATTCACTGAAAGAAACCCTCGATACAGGTTAGACCTCCTGTGGATTTGGTGCGCTGCGTTTGCTATTGGGTGCCAGCAAGGCTTGGACGATCCAAGGGTTTTGTATCTTTGCATGAGCAGCAGGATATTTTATTATCAAAATCAATCGGTGGTTCAAAAAGCTCGTAAGGAGTTCAGCTTTTCTCACGTGAAAGCAAAGCAGGACTAAGAGTGCGGCCGCAAAGTATGCAGAAATACCAAGGGATCGGCATCTTGTTTTTCTCACGTCAAAGCAATGCAAGGCTTGTTTTTCTCACGTCAAAGCAAAGCAAGGCCAAGACAAGCTGTGATAGCAAAATGGCAGACAAAACAGTGGTGCACGAAAGGGAAAATCAGTGCAAGGCAGAGATCAAAGAAATAAGTTCAGCGCAGTGTCCCGTGGGTCTCAAGGATCGAAGGCCTCATGCTCCGGGAGGCCCCACGGTACCGCTTCACTAAGCCCAAGTGCCAAGTCTAAAGGAGACCCAACCGTCGACTCATGCTCTGTCGCATAGTCGGCACCTGATTCCTCTGGCCGTGCTGTGATCATACCGATCATGGCCGTAACCTCTCCGAGAGTCGGCCCGCTGCCCGTGTCAGAGCCGTAGGCTAAACCTCCGCCTGGGTAAGCCTCTGCTACCAACAATTCGCCCTCAAGCTGACTTGAACCGAGTGAATCTTCCATTTTTCCCAATTTCCAACCAACCAAATTTCCAACCAATAAAACCACCAGAGATTTCCAAGCTCACAACCCACTCAAGTCCCTCAGAGCACAGCAATGACACAAACAATTCCAATTGAAAGCCCAATGACGAAATGACCCAAGAATCCAATACGGTCCAACAAGGATCCAACCAAATGTTCACCAATGGTCCACAAAAACCCACAAATGAGCCACGGTCCAACACCAGTCAAACACGGGTCCAAGACGGGTACAAATGGTCCACACGGGCAAAGGTCCAAATGGTTCCTGAATGGTCAACCCTTAAGAAAAAGAAAAGAATTCACAAGTGCGAGTAAGAGTCAACCTACTCTTCCGGTCGGACCACATGCAATGCAAAGACGAAGTTCATGGGCACGGGCATTATCCTATGGACTTGGGTCATGCATGCAAAAGTGTAAACCAAAATTCACACTACATTTACCCGTCGACATGGATGGTCTCACCGGGGGTGGAGGAGAGGAAAGAAATGATCGACACTACCGTTGGGCCATCCTCAAAGAGCAAATGAGTCACACCTGAGTCTCCAGACGTCTTGACTACACCAACATGAGGGAAGGAAGTCCCATGCACATACATGGTCACATGGGGCATGTAAACGCACCAACAAAGGCACCAAACCATGACCCGGTTAGCTCTTAGGATCAACAACTAATCTGAACCAAATTAGCAAATCAGCAATACACCATTGACAATTAGATCCATGAGATTGGGCAAAGAAGCACACAATAGGCCAATGGCCTCCCGGGCTACTCATGGGACCTAACCTCCACCCAAAGAGAGCACGTGCATGGAGAGATGATCCCACCCAACGAGAGCATGTGCATGGAGAGTTGGTCTCATCCCGGAGAGCCGGAGAGAGTACATGCATCGCCTAACCATGCCCGAGAGGAGATATCCCCCAACCAAATCCCTTGAGAGAGATTGACCTATCCACCATGAGAGAGGGCATGCATGGGGAGAGAGTTTTGCCTAGCCTTGACCCAAGAGAGCATGCATGCACTTGGAGAGAGAGTGGCGAAAGCTTGACCAATGCCTATCCTTGAGTCAAATCATAAAACGGCAAAACCACGGCATGTGTTAATTGGATAACTCCCAAGTTACGGGCACTTGACAAAAATGAAAGAGCCCAAGAGTCTCAAAGGATCAAAGACAACGGTCACATGACATTAATTGCTCAATTTACCTCTTGAGGAGTCTGATGAATTGGAAGAGAGCGGGAGAGTGAGGGAAAGCACAAATCCACCTTGGGGAGAGGAGACACCATATGTTCACCTTCACCATGGAATCATGGGCACCACCAAAGTTTGAGTCACACCATGAAGACACAAATGAACCATGCATGAATGACAAATGCAATGTCAACTCTTAGAATGAATGCATGAGACGTCATAACCAAATATGGTGTGGCACCTCAACGGAATCCAATTGAAAGGCAACAACCAATGTATCCCACAACCAGCAGTGCGCCTACCTATGCTTCCCTTGGTCTGACCTCTCGTCCTCTTCGGAAGTCACCCCATGTAACTGGTAGGTTTTGCCGTGACTACTAATACCACCATCGCAGAGATAAGGACGGTCTTGGTTTCCCCGGAGGTACTCCCTCAACACTGCCCACAGAAGCGATCAACGTACGTACTATGGCTGTCACATAGTCTTCCTCCGGTTGGATAAGTGATTCCAATTTCCACATGATAGATGTAACAGTATTACCACCAAACTGGAAGGGTATTCGATTGGCTGGCCTGCATTACGGCGCGACCGAAGACGGCGCGCGCGCACACCCAGCAGGAGCCAATCGACGAAGCAGAATTCCAAATAATGTTAGAACAAATGCTGGCCAACCGCAGAATTGAAAAAAATCAATGCAACATCAAAAATGCAAAGACAGAACTGAAATCTGCAATCGGAATTAATTCTGGAATCGAAATCTGGGATTGGAATCAAATGCTGAGATCGCATAATAATTTACACCTGAAAGGGCACACAAGAAGCAACATGAGCGTTTAAAGGAGAACTGGGCAATAAACATGGATTCTTCACATGGCTATGCCCCAAGTTTTACACATCTGCACTGGAGTGTCAGCGTACTACTGGAGCTTTCCTGGTTTCCATGGAGATACTTTTACCTATAAAAATGAACCTGCACATGAGCACATGGCTACATATGCATCACCCCCCTCCTTAAAAGGTTTCTATGACCTTTGTTTAGAGAAACCTCAAAGGGGTAAAAGTAGCTCATGCTTTGCCCTATATTTTTTTCCTGCTCCACTGTTTGAAAAAACACCCATCCTAAAAAAACAGAGTCCTTGGGCAAGAAGACATAAGCAAAAGAAACAAGTATAAAACACTGTGGTGCAAGTAAAATGTATGGTTCAAACAACCCTGAAAAAAAGTATAGTACAACCAAACAATGGCAAGAATCACCAGAAAACAGAAGTATTTACAACATATACTCCTGAATATATGTCACTGGGAATCTGGCAGGATTGGCAGGAAAGGACAAAGGGCTTGGGAAAATGAAACAAATATGATCAGAGAGGGTCAGCCACTCTCAGAGCCAATGGGGCTCTTATAATTCTTGAAGAACTTATCCGTCTCCTTGTCAAAGATCTCCAGCTCCTTGGCTGTGAGGGGACGACGGTCTTTTCCTCTTGACGTTGTCGTCTGGCGACAGCTACCTTCGCTGGAGCTGTTCCACATGTCAGATTCTAGGTGCCTTTGTTGTTGGGCTTCAAAAAAATCAATTGCCTGTTGGAACTCATTTGGGGCATGGTCATACCATTTAAATGGGCTTATTTCTGGCCCATCTCCGTCGCTGGACGTCGCTGACGAAGTGGTCGTAAAATATTCGGTGATTTCCACCGCTTCTGAGCCAGAGTAAGTGGCCCACCAAGGCTCATTGTCTTGGTCATGATCAATTTCTTGATTTTCTTGAAATTCTTGATGATGCTCCTCAGTCCAAGTACTTGAGGAGGAGACGGAGGTTGTGGAAGAGGTAGGTAGGTAGGTATCTTCGGGAGCTCGGGATGCCTCCTTTGACGGTGCAGGAAGAAGGTCTTACCAAGGGGACGTCCTGTCCCTCCCACTGCCCTATGTTAGGTGCCTCTTGAGCCGCTCCCGCATGTGCTTGGGAAGGCATTGTCGCGGCCACCCGGTCCATGTGTCCCAGGTGGGAGGGTGTCCCCACATGTGTCCATGAGTAGGGCCACATGCCCCCTCCTTCGGGCGGCAGCTCTGGGGGCTGCCCAGCCGTGTGGAGATAGAATAGCCAGACCACTTTGTATAGAATCTCGACCCACGTATGTAGGTGTGGCGGAGGATTCTTTCAACAAAGTAGTAGTCTTGCTTTTTCATCTCTGATTCAGTAAACGTAACGGGTTCACTAGCGCTTATTCTTTTGGGTCTAGCCTCTACGGTTGTAGGTGTAGGTACAGTAGGTCTAGAGAGAGAGATGTCCCTTCGGGCATCTGTAGTGAACCGTCATCCTCCATAGGCGGCAGTTCTTCATCTTCATCCATAGGATCCGCGGCCAAATCCTCGGCTGCAGCTTCCAGGCTTTCTTGTAGATCTTCTTCCCAGTCGTAGAGGTCATCTAGCACGTCATAGTCCTTAAGCTGTGGGTAACCCACTTCAACCAGACCTCCGTACTTAGGATGAGTTTGATCCACACGGATCCTTCAGCTACATCAGTGACCACAACTGGTCCGAAGTAAGGGCTGTCCAGCGTGTTACGCGGCCATGCCTTGAATCTTGTATGATGTACCAGAACCCAGTCACCAATTTGGTAGATAACTTCTTTTCTTTTGCGGTTCTTGGTACGATTCTCCTTACTTCTTTTCTTTTCCAGTAGTGATCGGCATAGATTGGCGATCCGTTTTTGTTCGGTGAGCCATTCATCAACTTAAGGATTTCCTTCGCTCACGCAGGGGAATTCGAAGTTGAAACCTGGCCTCCCTAGGAACAGTTCTGTAGGGGTGAGACCAGTCCTGCTACTCACTTGATTATTCATCAAGTAGATAGCATATGGGACTAGTTTTAGCCAGTTTCGGCTCTTCTCGTTCAGCATCAGAATCCTCATGACTATTTTGAAACAGCCGATTTGGCGTTCGCATAGAGGATTCTTTGTTCGTAGGTAAGGAGTTCGAAACTGGACTTCCGTACCCATGGCTCTCATGACGCTTCGGTACCAACCAGTAGGGCTGGTGAACCCGATGTCTTGATCGCTGTGGATAATCTTGGGTAATCCGGAGACTTGTACCCATCCTTCGAAAATCTCTTTCAATACTCCTTCACCATCTACCTTCTTAGTAAGGGGAAACACTCGGCTGTAGCGACCGAGTCCATCCGTCACCAGGAGGGCGAAGTCATGGCCAGCGAATTTAGGTAACTCCATAAGCTCCACGTAGAGGATGGAGTTCATTTGGTTCGGAATCGGGAGATTCCTTACCTCACCACAATCCGCTGCAGTGTTAGCTTTAGCCTTAGTGCAGGGACACTCAGCGATGATCTTAGATAAAATCCTCTTGAGGGATGCATCGCTACTCTTAGCGAAGAAATACTTCTGGAAGAACCAAAGAGTTCTCTCCTCCCCAGGGTGACCATCCGTTTTGTGTGCCCATTCCAACATAGTTTCTTCGTAGTCTTTGGGGACACAAATGAGGTGTTCCCTGTATAGGTGAGTTGACGTGCGGGACCATTGTACTCCCTCCAGGATCTTTGAGCTCCCAATCGTCAACTGGTCCAAGATGTCCAAGTAATCGGCCGTCAGGTCTTTCATACTCCAGGACATGAGTTTTTCTTTCCTCGTAAAGAGATCGAGATGTTGATCCATCTTGGCGAAAGCTTCCTGGGCCATCATCTTGGTGTCTGCCCCCACCAGGGAATCAAAACGATTCCGTGATAGATAATCACAGAGTTCGTTTTCAATTCCCCGGATGTGGAATGTAGCGAGTCGTAGTTGGCTCAGGTAGACCCACCACCGTCGTAGACGTTTTCCATCTGGCGGTGGTCTTTCCATAAAGTACTTCACGGAATCCTGATCACATAGCCACGTGATGGGATTGGTACCCAGGATCCTGTGTTGACTAGCCAACACTAGAACTCCAGCGAACAGCTCCTGCTCGTAGGTGTGATAGTGTGAGCGGGCTGCATTCCACTTCCAATTCCAGTGGCCAAGTGGAACTAGGCGCCATTCTTGGGAGTCATAGTCAGATTTCCTGAATCTTCCTCTTGTGACACCTTGAACTCTTAGGCGATGATCAATGTCTTTACATTGATCCGTAGTTAGCTTTTGCCACTGTAATAATGTCCCTCCTCCTCCAACGTTACTGGTATCCGTGATTAGAATCATCTCGCCGTAGCGTTGGGGTACTCCAAGTACTAGGCATTCTCGGATTTTCTTCTTGACATCTTGGATTGCTTGCTTTTCAATAGGTCCCCAGCGCCACGGAGTCTCCTTCTTGATGAGATCCGTTAGTGGTGCGCTGGCTTCCGTGAAATTTCGGAGATGCCGCCTGTAAAAATTACAGGAGCCGATGAATTGTGAGATTTTCTGAACTCCTTCAGCCTTAGACATAGAATCCGTTAGGTCGAAGTCCATCAGGGGCTTCATCTTTTGATCCTGCGGTTTCCACCATCCATCTCCGATGTGGAATCCGAGGTAGTCTGTTTCCGTCTTGAGAAATTCACATTTCTCCAGCTTGATGCGGAGGTGATTTTCTTGACAGACAGTGTAGAATTCTCGGAGTAGTAGGAGATGGTCATCGATGGTGTACGTCCCTAGGATGACATCGTCGATGTGAGCCTTCAGGACAGCACCACGCTGTAGGAGCTCTTGGACGGCCGGTCGTTGTTTACACAGCGCCATGATTTGATTCATCAGCTCCTAGAACACTGCCGGGGCGTTAGCAATACCAAATGGCATTACCCGCCATTTGTAGACCCGTCCATCCGGGGCGATGAACGCCGTTAGATCTTGGGCAAGCTCCGGTAGGTCAATTTGCCAGCAACCGGACCGCTTGTCCATTTTAGTTTTGTATCTGCATCCAGCAGCGGTTTCCATGGTGTTCTCCATCAGGGGCAACGGACCGCTGTGCAGTTTTATTTTCTGGTTGACCTTTTTGTAGTCCACCACGAATCTTTTTGCAGTGCTCCCTGGTTTAGCTACCAGGAAGCATGGACTGCAATGCTTAGGATAGTCCGTCTTTTTGTATTCATAAACCGAACCGGCCTCCACGCATTCTTTGATTTTGCGAGTAATCTCAGCCATGTCATCTTTTGATGCTTGGTAAGGTCGACATCGAACTCGATCTTTGAGAAATTCTTCTCTTAGTTCTAGGTCCGTGGTCACGAGTTTCTTCACCGATCCGGGTGGAGGTAACGGACCAAAAATGTCAGAGAAATGCAGGATGATTTTCTTGATCCTCTCATCAACATCCATTTTGTCGAGCGAAATCTTGAGGTCTATAGATGTGTGTAGATTGGACGCACCTAATTCTTGTTTTTTAGATTTTTCATCCTGCTCTGTCAATTTCTTGAGGGCTAGGACTTGTTCGGGGTCCAAAATCATCTGATTCTCTTGGTGATCAATTTTCTTCTTTTCTTTGTTTTTCTTTCATAGCCTCTTGACGCCTTTACGGCGTAATCGGTCTTTTCTTTGTTCTTTCTTTTCTTTTTCTCCTTCAATTTCTTGTTCCAATGCTTCGTGTAGTTCGTGAAGCATGACCAATTAATCGCCGACGTCAAAATACGTCCCATCTTCTCCGTCGTACTCTTCTAGGTAGACCATGCTTTTCTTTTTTTTCTTTAGCTCCACTTTTTGGAGTCTGTCAATTTGATTTAGTAGAAGGAGACGAGTTGCTTCCAAATCTTCTTTTGAAGAAGGGAATGAATTTTTACTCGGGCGCGCGTGTAGGAGACGGAGTTCACGTTCGTCTCCTTCGCTCGTCATCGTTTCAAGTGGGAGAGAAACGTGTGAAAGAAGTTTTTCGGCGTTAGGAGTTTCGGAAGGGGTCGAATGAGCACTAGAGGTTCTACTTCTTCCAAGAACAGGTTGGTGACCAAGTCGTCGTAGTCCACAGTGGTGTAGGAGTTGTTCGAAAAGGGTATAGTCGACTCGGAAGGAACTTCGGATATATTTCCGCCTTCGTCTGAGGTTTCTTCGCTCTCTTCTTGAGTTTCGCTTGCCTCTTTCGGACTTTTTTGAACCACTTCTTCGACTTGAAACTTAGGCGTCTGGAACTTGTACTCTTCGTTGCTCTCGTCCACGTCCGGAAACGTTTTCATCATCGCTTCTTTTCCGTACCCACGGTGGTGCTTTAGCACGAACTTCTTTATCTCCTCGGACACGTTTTCCATGGGGTTAGAGGACACGTTCTTCCCCGAAACTAGGTACATAGCGGTTCGCCAACGGGGCTTTAGCAAAACCTCTTCTTTTGGGTTAAGTCGGTAAAGAGGAACGTCAGGTAAGAGCAACTTTGTCAGCCTCAACTTTTCGAGTATAGGCCCCCATAGCTTTTCTTTTTCTTCCCACTTCTTCCCTTCGAGAATAACCAACGCGACCGTAGCTTGGTCCACATAAACTTTTGCCAACGTGTGGAGTACCTTCTAGAAAGGGGGGTTGGCGTAGAGCATCTTCCAAGCTCCCAACTTTCCCCAGTCATACCACCACGTGTTGTTGATTTTGGGAGTAAAAAAGTACTCTGCGTCGGCGTTCTCTGTGGACGCAAAGAATTCAAGAAAGTCGCCGTTACACGTGTTCAGGTTAAGGCCAAGTTCTCGAAACGCGTCACGCTTGGCGGCGGAGTCGAGAGTGTAGTTCTCCGTTCGGTGTAGGCTCAAGGTAGCGAGGATACTCTCTTGCTTCACCTCGCTATCGAGTGCCAACAGAAAACTCTTGAGAGTCTTGAGCGTAGGTCTTGGACACTTTGTCTCCTTGAGGGGTATTGCTTCCCATTCTTGCTCTTCGTTCACCACCAACAAGTGAGTGGGCTCTTGAAGGGATAAATATTTTATCAACTCGTTTTGCGCAAAGAAGTCCGTCCCCAATACGGCTTCAAAGGCGTCGGTGTCGAACGCTTGAAACTTTCGAAGTACCTTTCGGTCCCCCACTTGTACTTCTCCTTCTATCTCGCCTTCGGTGAGAGTGACTCCCCCTTCTCCCGTTTTTACCCCACAAATATTTTTGGGAACTAGGTCCTCGTAGTGTACGAACCTAGAGGAGACTAGGGAGATTGTAGCGCCGGTATCAAGGTATGCGTCCACCCATACACCATTGATAGCGACCCTCAATAGGTAGCAATACCTCGATGAGTCGTCTCGGTGTCCACCTAGGCTTCCCCCGACGTTTGACCCGCGAGAAAGTCCTTGAGGTTCTTAGCTTGTCTTTCGAGCTTGAGAACTCTCTTTCGCTTCTTTTCTCGCTCTCCTTCCGTCAACTCTTCCAAGCGTTTCTTCTCTTGAGGCTTTCCTTTGTCATCGTCTTTTCCTTTGCCTCCTTTTCCTTCGTTCGCCTTTCCTCCGTTCGCCTTTCCTCCACTTCCTCCTCCCCCTCTTTTTGCTTGGTCCTTTCCCCCTTTGCCTTGACCTTTCTTCGTTTGCTTTTGCTCTTCTTTCCTCGCGTCAAGGCTGTCTTGCCACGCCTTGTCTCTTACGTTGTGTTTTGTCCCACAATTGGGGCAAAACACGGTGGCGAAGAACTTCGGCGCGGAGGAGTTGTCCTCCTCGACTTCCCTTCGCCAATACCACTGCCCTTGGCCTTGTCCTTTGCCTCGTCCACCTTCTCCACGGCCACGACCGCCACCACCACGGTTGCCGTTTGCTTGTCCTCGTGCTTGTTGGAAAGACACGAAGCACTCCTAACATAGCGAGTCGCCAAAGGCTTCTTCTTGGTTCATAGGGGCGTCGGAGTCGGCGTTGGTGTTGCCGTCTAGCCACTTGAGTTGAGCCATCCAGTGCAAGTTCTTCAAAGTAGCGTCGGACGTTCTCTGGAGGGCCAACTCGTAGAGAAGGTCGACGAGAGGGTTGAAAGTGTGTATTCTAGACAACCTCTCGGGAGTAGCACGTATTTTGTCCATGGTTTTGGGCGGATCACGAGGCAGGAAGTGTGGGAGGGCTTTGGAGTCGTCGTAGTAGGACGTAGCCAATTGGTCCGTAAGCGTAGTAAACTTTTGGATGTATTGGGCTATGTCCGCGGTTGTAGGGTATTCCTTCAACCGAGGGATACGCTCTATCCCTTGAATAAGCTCTAGGTCGGTAACGCAAGTAGGGTAGAGCTTTTCGAGCGTAATAAGGAACCTTACCCAAGAGTCACTTTTCTTGAGTGCCCCCGAAACCACTTCCTTTACGTCCTTGTCATCACAACCGTTGATAACAAGGTCAGCTTTGGCTCTTTCGTTGAGGTCTCCTTGTCCTGTCGACCTCAAGAACCTCAAAAAATCTTCGGCATAAACGTCGAGGTCTCTACCTGAAAACTTGGGGATTTTGGTTTCGGTTTGGGGTTTGAAAAAAGCTTTGGTTCCCCTACCGGTATGTGGCACCGGTTGTGTGGGGTCAGGGAGTAGCGCCATAGGCGCTAGTGGACCGAGTCCTAGGGCGAGGGCTTGGTCGAGGGTGTATACTTCGTACGTAGTGGTAAAGCACGCCACGGGTTTGGGTGCTCTGGTACGGGGTACAAAGGGCAACTTGACTCCAGGAGGCACACCGGCAAGCCCGGTGCACACTCAGGTTAGAGGCGAGGGGTGTTAACGTACACAAGGGTTAGTGGTTAAGTTAGCACTAGTCCTATGTTGTGAGTTTTCAAGACGACCCTTGAGTTGTTGCAAGGTCGACAAAAGGATAGTGCTCTCTTCCGAAGAAGGAGAGGCTTCGAAAACATGAGTCCGTTTGGGAGCTTGAGGCTCTGAGAAAACCTTAGGCTCAGGAACTCTGGTAGGCACTCCATGAACAATAGGTTCTCGACGGATAGGGGGTTGAGGCATAGTGGCGTAAGTCACATTAGAACGCCATGGCACAGATTGGAAAGGATTAGTCGAAGACGATGTGGTCCCCGACTCATGAGTCTATGGGGCATTAGTGAATGAACCTTCATGGTGTTCGATTTGTTGAACCATTTGTTGCAGCCGACCACTCTGATTGAGCAACGATAGGACCTCCATAGCATTCGCTAGCTCAGCTGTCGTCATGTTACTCGCTGAAGGCACTGGGCGTGGAGCTACAGCTTCAGCATACTCACGACATGTAGGCGCAGGAAAACGATAGGGTTCGAATCGAGATCCGTCTAGAGGTACTTCTGGGGTTCCAAACCCGGCCATGGTAGGCGCGACTAGTTCCTCATCAGAGACGGGTATCATGACTTGCACGTCGTGTTTAGAAGCGCCCGTAGCTTCTAGGCTGCTTGGAGTTCTCACAGGGTCCATCTCAATTTTTCAGACTCCACTCTCTGAGTTCAGGAATTCTTCTCCGTCCCTTACTAAATTTCCAGGCTGGAATTGAATCGGAATTAAATCCAAGGGATACTGGATTTAGGCAGAGCAGGTTTTCTCTGCTACCAGTTAGATTTGGCACCGTCCTCAACAACAGCAAAGTAATGGGCTCATTGAATTGTAGTCTTCCAGCTTAGTCCATAGCAAAAAGGGACTATGAAACACAATCATTATTTACACTCATGTTCACTCCTTACCTCTCTTCCACTCTCACCATACAAATATCCCTCTTGTAGTAAAATACACCTAGTTAGGACTTACCTAGGAAGCACCAAGTGCTCCCTGGTGTCGCCGCCAGGCGCCTCTCCTCTATCTATCTCTCTTCTCTCCTCTTTTGTTTGAGGCTTGGCTTAGGCCTAGGTATACTCTTGGGATCCCCCAATACATGAAACATGCTTGGGACCCACCAAATAGGCATTAAAATAAATGTAGAAGTAGGGACAACCATGGAAAAGGGTTGTAGAGTAAATAGAGGTCCCCTAGGGGCGTTAGACTCCTTGGAAGGTAGTATGTGTGGTATCACTCACAAAATGAGTCGATCATGCATGACATGCATGATAATCCATGATGTCAAAAATGTGATCATCAAAATTCAAGGAGTTATGAAAAATGAATAGTATAACCTTCTTAGGAACCCATAAGAGTGGGGTTGTGGTTGTGTTAGTTCTGAGCGAAAGTGAAGTTTTGGGTTGGAATGTGAAAAACACATGCTAGGGCGCCAGCAAGTCATGACACATGATGCATGACACATGACACATGATGCATGATGAATGATGATGATGATGAATGATGATGATTGATCTGAATCTGCTCTGAGCTCAAAATATATACTCCTTGGGGCTCAATCTCACTCCTTGGGGCTCAATCTCACTACCTTGAGGAACACAAAGAAATCCAAGTTCTCCTTGAGAGCTGCATCGACTCTAGAACAATTTTGACGCGTATTAGTACGCCCTTGGATCTTGGTTACTGAAATCTGCTCCTTGGGGAAGAGCTTGAGGTCTTTCAAACATATTTTTTTACTCTTTTTTTGATGCATATGGAGCACTCATTCTAGAGGCTATGTGAGCACTCTTCAGGAGACAATCAAAGAGCTAGTAAGCCTAGAGAATCCGTAATACCACGCAAATACAAATTGTTCTACCAGCTTTGCTCGCCCAATGACACAATCTGGTGTCTTGAAAGAGGAAGAGAGGGCAAACAAGACAATAAGTTAAGTTAGTACACATGTAAACATACCTAAGTACCAAACCATGTACTCAGGTTAGATTTTTAGGAAAAATCACAGTAAATCAGGGCACCATAGGCCCTATGACCTGAGATTCAGGTCGTCAAAGACTGTCGTCGACAGGAACTGGGCTATGGTCAACATTTCTAAGTCAGTTCTGGGTCAAACCAAGGTCATACAAGCCAAACAATGTCACAAACATATTGAAAACATGGTTAAAACTTGAAACATGGGTCTTCCCCCATGCGCCAGCCTAGAGGCCTTAGGGCATTCTGGCGTCATATGATATTTGTTCTGAAAACCTATGGACTTATACTTAATATCCCCCACAGGGGAGGGAAGGGCTGTCGCAGCAGGCCGTTTGTGGAAAATTGGCAACATAGTGCATTTTCATGAAAAATGGCATAAAATACACTAAAAATTCACAATAAATCATTAGAAATTGATATAAAAACAGCTTTTCTGGAGTTTTTACGCACATTCACCACATTTTCCGTCAAGAAAATAATGTCGTAAAAATGACGGCGACAACTGGCACCCGCTGCCGCACCGTTGGTTCTAATTACTTTGAAGGACTAAAATAGCCATTTCCAGGCGAAGGTGGAGCTATTTCTTGATACTACAGACGAGCTGACATATGCACTGGAGTGTCATCGTACTCCTGGAGCTTTCCTGGCTTCCATGGAGATACTTTTACCTATAAAAATCATCCTGCATATGAGCACATGGCCACACATGCATCACTAGCAATACCTCTGCTCTCACACTGTCCTTGGTCTTGCCCAAGATGTCACCAACTTTGATCAATGGCTCAACCTTATCTTGTTCACCACCACTACTCGGGGGGTTTTCTTCAATATCTCCTTCATCATCATCACCTATATCTCCAATGTCTTCACCATCATCCGCAACATCTCGAGCAAAATCCGACTCATCAGAGTCCAACAGCCCATTGTAATCATCTTGAGGCTCAACATCGCTCTCAACTTCATCCACACCATCCTCCACCCTCACTTCCTCCACATCATCATCTAACTCTTCTTTAACTTTTGGCTTATAAGGTAAACTGTCACTCAAGCAATCAACATCAATGATCTTTCTTTTAATAGGTGGCATAGTGATAATTCACCAAAAATTCTGCCATTCAAGAGCAGAATAAAATTTTTGTTCAGGCATGTCATCCAACAGGCAGTCACCAGTACAGACCGCTCTGATCTGGCATTTACCCAAAAAATATGCTCAATTTCACTTTTTTCTGCCAGAAATTTGACCCCCGTAGACATTTCTGCGGATAAGCCCTTATCCGCAGAAAAAAGCAATTTTGCGGATAACACGTGCCTAGGAGGCGCGCTTGGCCTCTCTGGGCACCGGATCTAGCCCCTTTGTCTGCTTTGGGGCAAAAACCTCAAATGATTCCAAACAAGGCCATTGAGGGCCACCACTCAAATTCAAGGCTAGAAAAGGCCACAACATAGCAACAAAAGAGAAACTAGCCCCTTTATCTGCTTTGGGGCAGCTGCAAACACCACTTGTGGGCCATCATTGCCATGATGCACAAGAAGGTTTCTCAAGGGCCATGGTATGCTGTGCAACAAAAAGGCAAACAAGTGTAACCCAAACACAAGATTATGTTGCCTCTTTATGATTGTACCCTTGTCAGGCACGATGGCCTGCTAGGAAGGTAGCAGACAGCTCCAAACGACCCAACAAGCGATCTCAAACTCGCAGCTGGCGACGGCAGTGGGGTCGGCAGCCCGCACTAAACAAGCAGCCAAACTGGAGATGCTCCAACCATAGTCATCAGGGTACTCACCAAATAGGTAGTCAGGGATGGAGCCCTTGGAGAAGAGGGTCAAAGGGCCCCAAGGCTGGATGTGGGGCCAAACTTGGTAAGGATGGCGAAGTTGATCATAATGCAGCCCCAACGACTGTAGTGGTTTGGGACAGGGCGAAGGAGAGGTTGAAAGAACTCCAAATATCCCAATAAACCCCCAAGCTTAAGGTAGGGGCACCAGTAGCCCGAAAATCCAAATAAGGCCGTAATGGCCATAGCCCTAGCCAGCCTGCTGCAGAGCAGCGTAGCAGCAGGACCATCCACAGCAAAAAAAATTTGCTGTGGCCTCTGCACCATGAAGCAGGCAAAGGCACAGGGCAATCCTTGATCATTGTGGAATCTAAACATGTAAGTAATGAAGTGATGATATTGCACAAATAGTAACAAGTATGCAACAATTAATACATTTATGGATACACGATGCGAACGCGCGCGCTTGTCTGGTTACACCATCATTCGCGATTTCAAACCACTGCTAGCACTAGGGAAGTATGAAGAGATCGTATTTTTGTCATCCTGTAGGGTCCCTTGAGCCTTGCGCAACATTTAGACTTTTGGTCCGGGATTCCCTGATTAGGTGGGGTAGTGCAGACCAAAGGGCTTTCACTCAGAGTGTCCAACCGCTGCCTAGGGAGGCCGAAAATCCGCCGGCTCATAACTCGGGCTACGTGTATATTTCTTGTACGCCGTTCGACGGAGGGGTTCCTCACACCCGTAGAGTTGACAGGGCGAAGTGGTGTACGGGAAATCCACGGTTCACTTTTGACCCCCCCGAGCCCCCCGGGTGTCTCCCTCCTACTAGTCTGGAACTGTTGAGACAGCAGCAAAACCGTACCCCAGACCGCAACTTGCATTGACGGAAGCATGTAGTACCACACGGCAATTCAATAAAGGCATTCCAATCATGCTTTGTACACAAAAGATAGGTCTTGGGCTTCATAAGGTTCAAGGATGGCCTCAACTCGGTCCAACAAAGAGGCACAGTTCCCTACCACCCTCAGACCTGGACCAGGCAGTTAGATTGTGACCAAATTGCACAATGATGCCTAGATTGGAAGAAAGGGCATCATCAAGGAACTAGAGGCACATTTAAATACCACTCGAGTTTGTTCCTTGTCTTGATGGGCTACTGGGCGACAGAGGAAGTACCCTTGTTACTTGAGTTGCATGAGTTGCAAAACAGACTGCACATGAGACAAGATGAGCCATGAGAAGGAATGCCTCAAAGTGAGGGAATCACTACCGCAATCTGACAAAGCTGCAAACTGAAACGTTGGTCCGATAAGATAAATGCACCGCAGACAACAGAAAGCATCGTACCACATGCTTACCTACTTTATTTCAGTTGGACAAATCCTGGCAGTTTGAAAGTGGAGTCACATGTATCAAACGGACAGACGCCGGACTTCTGATCATTGATCTGGTCAATTTAATACTTCAGAAATATTCATTGGAAATATCGCATCATAATTCGCATAATTTCGACGTTCATTTTTGTAATGAGAAAAGATCCGAGTCGCCAACACCAATTGATTAGTCGCGCGTGATTGGACAGGCTAAGGCTTCACGCCTGTGAAAATTCGACAGTGGATGCGCGTGCGCAATGTGGGCAGATCCTTTATTTCAACCGGTGACGGTATGCAGACTGCGGCCCTAGCAGACTGCGAAAGACTGCGCACGAACAGGCGACACACGCATTTACGACAACCGAAAATACGACTGCACCTGATCTACTGCAACTGATCTTCTGCTAAAAGGCGACAAGGATGTTTGAACCGTTCTGCAGCCCAAATTTATAAAATAATTGCACTATTTTATCGCCAGATAAGGGAACGATACCCTACTGGTAACAAGGCTACTGCTGCTGATTGTCAAGTCACTCCAAGTGAAAATCCACTCCCTCCTACTCATTTTCAACTCCCTCCTACTCATTTTCAACTCCCTCCTACTCATTTTCAACTCTCCCCTGCTCATTTTCAACTCCCTCCAAGATCTTGCACACCACGCGTAGCGTGTTTTTACCTTGCTTTGCCGTCTTTTGCACGCTCTTGGTGCCTCGCAAGGATTTGCTTGGGCTGGCATTCAGGCAGGATTCAGGAGGGAAACAGGCCGTCACGCATGCAAAATAGCAGCGTACGCGGCGTCGTGCACACGTAAAAACTCCAAATCCAAATAGGATAGAGGGTAAAACCTTCATAAGGGAAACATTCAAGGTTTGGGAGGTAGGGAGAACCTTTCTTGCTCGCTCTGTAGGACAGCATGCATGCATAGCGGAGGCGCCGCTATATGCGTCAGTGTCCCCTGTTGAGTGGTTTTGGTGGAACGCCTCGTGAGACATCTTGTGCATGCATATATTCACGTGCGGGCACTTGAAACACTCATATGTTTCACCGTGCCGCTCACACATGCAGCGTGTGTTAGAGAGTGTAGGACCCTTGCAACTCAATATATATATATATATATATATAGATATATAGATATACATATATGTATTTGTATATATATGTATATATTTCACTTGGAGGGAGTAGAAATTGAGTAGGAGGGAGGTGATATTCGCTTGGAGGGAGTGGACTTTCACTCGGAGGGAGTGGAAACTGAGCAGGAGGGAGGTGAAATTGAGTAGGAAGGAGTGGATATTCACTTGGAGGGAGTTGCAAATGAGGGGTAGGGAGTGTATTTTCACTTGGAGGGAGTATACATACATACATACATATATATATATATACATAGATACACAGATGTACATACATGTATTTGTATATATATGTATATATTTCATTTGGTGGGAGTAAATATTCAGTAGGACGGAGTGGACTTTCACTCCGAGGGAGTATACATACATACATATACATACATACATATATATATATATATATATAAATATATATATATATATATATATATGTATTTGTATATAGGGAGTAGAAATTGAGTAGGAGGGAGTGGATATTCGCTTGGAGGGAGTGGATTTTCACTCGGAGGGAGTGGAAACTGAGCTGGAGGGAGGTGAAATTGAGTAGGAGGGAATGAATATTCACTTGGAGGGAGTTGACATTGAGGGGAAGGAAGTGTATTTTAACTTGGAGGGAGTAAACAGCAATATATATGTGTATGTATATGTATGTATATATATACATATATATATATATGGCACAAGGTGTGAAGGCCCCCCCTCCCCTCCACGGACCCACCGGCCGCGGTTGGGTTGGGGCCATGGACCTCCGCCCCCTATTTTTGGGTCGAGAAATTCAAAAAAAGAGGAATTAGAGTGATCCGACACGGTGGTGGGCCGCTATGTTCCTTCAAAGTTGCTAGAAATAGGTATTTGTTACCAAGTGACATCATCCTAAAAATAGTCTCAAAATCCTAAAAATAGCCCTCTCTACATCACAAAACCCACCAACACGCCACACCATTGCTGTCAATGCCTTCTATTGGATCCATTCATCACCCTTTTGCCCCACTAGGGGCAGGGGAAGGGGCGCCTGCACCCTAGCGTACCAATTCTTGAGCCAACCTTGCATATTTTGCTATTTTTAGTTCACTGGTTAGGACCCTATTTTTGGTGATGTCATACCCTATTTTTAGCCCTACCCACACCTTTGTGTGCCCAAATGCTCCACCCCAACTATCCAAAAACCTTCTCAAGGGTGTTTGTTTGTGTTCCCCACCCTTAAAATAGGGGGTGTGGTCCTTACTTGCCCTCCAATCCTCCCCAAGTCACGGGGGTGAGGGGGGGGGCCTCACACCTTATGCCATATATATATATATATATATATATATATATATATATTACTACACCCCTCTCCCCTTAAATCTAGCTAACAAGCAACAAGCAAGCAACAACAAGCAAGCAACAACAAGCAAGCAACAACAAGCACTTCTCCTCACCGTTTTGGCCATTGCTCCACCTCATCGCTCCGGGTTCTACTCTACTGTCGCCATCTTGGAGCCCAGGTACTGGTCTTGCGAAATCCAAGTTTTGAGCCAAAAACTCAGCGGTGGCGGCCCGGGGCGGGGGCGCCAAGTCGGGAGGTGCCCTCCCAAATCTGCGCAGTTTTGGGCCAAAAAAAGCCACTTTTCGCCCAAAACAGCCCCAAAACCCGGGCGAAACGCCCAAACGAAGGGATACGGTGAGTACACTGCACGTGCGACTTCACTTCACCGTGTCAAAGAGCTCTCTAGTGCCCTTCAATTCCACGATATGTCCGAGAAATGGCCCAAAAAGGCGCCAAAAAGCCCCAAAATCTGCGCAATGTGCACCAACCCCCCGAAACCAAGCACGGGCCGTATCTTGGGCTACGTGGCTCAAAATCCGATTCCGAGGGCACCTAGTCCACCCGCAACCCCCCACTTTTTGTGGTTTCCAAACCTCAGAATCGCCCCACGAGACGCCTAGACCCCCGAACCAGTGGTCACTTGGTGGAGCCGGTGGGCAGCCCGGCCCGGCAACGGCGGGGGCCAACGGTGGGTCCACCAGGGTCCCCGGGGCGAAAAAAATGATTTTTTCCAAAGTTGTTCCTAGACCACTTGGGATGCTCAAACAAGTGTTTTTAGGCCGTTTTGAGCCCGTGGTGGCGCGTTTTGGGCCATGGAAACTCCCAAAATACCTTGAAAATGGGCCGTTTTGGGACCAACAATGCGTCAAAAATGGGTCAAAAACGCGGTTTTCCAAAATTGATCCTGGACCATTTATGATGCTCAAACAAGTGGTTTTAGCCCATTTTGAGCCCGTGGCGACAGGTTTGGGCTCATGGAAAATCCCAAAATGCCCTGAAAATGGGCCATTTTGGGACCAAAAATGGGTCAAAAATGGGTCAAAAACGCGTTTTTCCAAAAGTGATCCCAGACCATTTGGGATGCTCAAACAAGCGTTTTTAGCCCGTTTTGAGCCCGTTTCGACCCAGTTTAGCCCCTTCCACCACATGTATGCACCACTTTGTGCCCTTCGCCCGTACCTTAGAGCCGTGTGGTGGAGCCACCTAGAGTTGGGAGAGGGGTGTAGATTAGAGGATATATATATATATATATATATATATATATATATATATATATATATATATATATATATATATATATATATATATATATATATATATATATATATATATATATATATATATATATATATATATAGTCATAGTCATAGTCATAACCACTTATCATGCCGTCTACTGGAGCTACCGGGCATCTCGCGCCGACAGGTGGTTCCTGCCTCGCTCGATCCCGTGGGTCCCAGGGCTGCCTGAGGCGGCCCGCAGCATGACGGAGGACCCAGAGGACTGGGGATACCGGTCAACCAGGCTTTCGGGGCAGTGGCAACTGCATAGCGTTAGCATTAGCAACGGCGACGGGCGCTGGCCCGTTTGTTCGCCGGGGGTAAGGGGGCAAGGCACAGCGACGCAGCAGCATCGCAACAAGCAGAAAGCAAGGGCTTCTCTGTCCGTCACAAAGCGGCAACCAAGGAACAAAGCAGCACGCATGCGGCGAAGCGAGAGCTGACCTCCCGTCGTTCGCGTACCCCCACGGAATCCATTGCCGTCTGCGTACTCGTAATTGCCCACCACCCCGGACTCCACGTATCCCTCTGCCAGCACGCAATAGCCCGTATGTGCCTAGCCAGGATTTCTGGGAGGCTCCAGCCAAGCCTGGCCCTCAGCTTTCATCGCCCCCATGTGCCCACAATGTACGCCGCCGACCCACCGCACCAGCCCCCTAGTATAGCACAGAAACACGGTATCAATTCCACGTCCCCTTGGCCCTGAGCTGCTCCCACACCCCAGATATATACCATGCCGGCACTCCATGTCAGGGGCCAGCACCCAATCAGCTTCGAGGCATCCACTTGCCCACGTATGATATAACTTGAGGGTCTACAGGGGGGGACGCCGGCCGCTACGCGACGGGAGTGGCGCAACCCGTGAATATCGCTGGCTGGGATTCGGGCTGGTGGGTGCCGTAGCTTGGTTATCGACCCCCTGTAGGGGTACCCACCAGAGGCTCGCCCCGGGCTGTGGTGACCAGGTGCACCTCATCTGGCCCACATACATTGCCCTGGCGCCTACCCTTGACCCTTACCTGCACTGATTGGCCAGCTCCTGTGGTTGCGCCTCTTCCGCCACAGCAGCGGCCAGGCTGCAGGTTCGGCCCCCACGGACGACGTGGCGAGCCTACTTATAGCGTTGGCCCGCGCGTCACCCCCCGGACCACTCAGCATGCCGCTCTCCCTCCTTCCTCGCCTCTAGCCGACCGGACTGGCGCCCCCCAGGGGTGAGCCGTTACAGTGGTGAGGCGACCGCATACTCTTCGCTACGACGCCACGCAGTACCGCTGTTGCCACGCCGATGCCACCCGCGAGACGCCATGACACGCACCACCGCAACCACAAGGCCAGGGTCAGAGGTTAGACTATGTACATGCCCGCAGGCACGGTCCCTCTAGTTTGTTAACGGGACCAGGGGATGCCCCCACGCTCCCCCTGAGTTGTGAGAGGGGTCAAGGGGACACCCCAGTACCGCAATGCATCCCCGCTGCTCCCCCACTGTACGGTTCCCCAGTACCGCCGCGTACCCCCACCGTACGGACCCCAGTACCGCCGCGTATACCCCCAAGACGCCAGTACACCGTCACCTTGAACTCCACGTGCCCCCCGTGAGTGCTCCTCCCAGGCTGCCACGCTGCCTCCAGGACGCCCGCCATACTGTCCCCCTGACGACCTCGCTGTCATATCCTTCTACGCACACATCTTCGCCTCGTCGCCGCCCCTGGGGCCTGCAGGCTGTCTCCGCAACCCCGTGTAACATTCTCAGGGGGCGCCGTAACGCCGTAACCCCCAAACAACTCCGTGCACCCCCGGTGTATCCCGAGCAACCACTCCCAATACTGCCGTAGCCGGGCCGCCAGTAGAGACCCCGGTGCCATGGGAATACCCTACAGGGGTTTGTGCCTTATTACCCTGGTCGGGACGACCCATGACACCTGACTGTTGTATGCGGCGACCTGGGGCAGGCGGGTGAAGCATCCCTGTCTGACCCTCATGCACGGGGGCAGTACGGCTCACCATCAGGCCGGCACGACCTGTCACATCGCGTTGGCCGTCATACGCCGCCTACCAGTACCGCACAATCAGGCCGTGAAGGCACTGCTTCTCAGGGGCTACCCCCTCCGCTGCGTCCAGCGTAGGGACGGTAGCAGGTGCACCCACAATTCCTAACCCCTTCAATCTGCACCCCCGGCCCCCACCACGCCGTCAGCATTTCCTCCGTGATGCCACAACCAGAGTATCCGTGAGTCGCCCTCCAGAGCCGCCCACCACAGCATCAGGGGCAGGGCCGCAGACGGCGCTCCAGGGCACCGTACCCCTTCCACTCGGACGCTCTTCAGGCCACCCTGGAGAGTCTTCCAGGCACTTGAGGACCTCTGTCCAGAGTGCCGCAGTGCCCACCTCGCCTTAGGCCACCCCCTATCGGCACGCTCCTTACATGTCCCGCATAGCGGGATGGAGGCACACTGATGAACCCAAACTGACACCGTTTCCCTGCACCCGTGGCATCGCTGCGGAAGCACAGACCGCGACGGAACGCAGCTACCATCACAACACTGCGACCACAGGTCCTGCCATACATCGCAGCAAGCGTCCTGGAGTCCGAGCAAAGCAGCCGCCAGCGTGCGTGCTGTGGCACAACTGAGGAGGCTGCGCCTCGCTTCCTCCCACGTGGACACCGGGCGGAGTATCTGTCGCCCGTCGGGCATCACCGGCAAGCTCTCAAGCAGCCGGGGCCACCGCGCCACTTTGGGGCTGTGTGTGCCATGCGCCAGGAGCTCCCAACCGTAGTCCGGTAAGACCTCCCCGATGACATCAACCCCGTCCTGCTTCGGGCCCCTGGCGGAAGCCAGAACCAAGCGTTGTCCTCCCGCCCGAGCCTCAGTGACCGCCTCGAGGCCCAGGGTGCCAAGGGTGTGACGGACATCGGCAGCCACGTGGTCGTCCCCCTCTGGCAGAGAGAGCATGGCCTCCGTGACGTGGCCCTGCGCGTCGTCGCCCTGTACCCGTGCCAGCTGCTTGGAGCCCACTAACACTGCCATGGACCGCTGCTCCGTGACCGCTGGTATGGCTCGTCGCAGCTGCTGGTCATACAGCCACAACGTACCCACGTCAAGTACGACAGCCCCCGCCAGGATTGGGAGACTGCACAGAGGTTGCTGAAGGACCGGCAGCACCTCGCGAGGCCAGCCCATGACGTTCCCCACAGCTGGATGGTTGGCGTACACCTGGAGCCAGGGATCACTCTGGCCGTCAGGGCTTCTCACCTGGGTACCACGCACCTGGGCCCACGATTGCGCCGACACCACGCGGGACCACTCCCTGAATGTCGTGATGTCCCGCGCCACCCAGGAACCGATCCACAGGTCGAAGGCCTGCGCCACCGCCGCCATCCAGTGAGGGAACAAGGACATGGCCTCTTCATGCGCGATGCAGGACCGTGAAACCAGCAGTAAGTGCAGCGGTGCCCTCTGAAAGGTTGCCCGCAATTCTCCGGGGAGGCCGGCAAACGGGTTCCACGGCGGACGCTGCTGGATCCTCCCTGCCGGCGGGCAGAAGGGTGTGTCACCTCGCAGGAACGCGTATACCGCCCTCCTTCGATCTTGCATCGGCAGCTGCATGATCTGGGTGAGTCGATGGTTCCTGCGGGCATACACATCTTCCCCAATCTGCACCATGTCCTCCACAAAGAGCCTGGCCTTGGCAGGGCCCCGAGACGACACCACTCGCACCACAGCGAACAGCCGCTTCAGGTCCCTGGGGACGACACCCGCCATCAGGGATTCAGTCCACCTGCAGCCGTGTTCCCTCCACGCCACGAACTCCACCGCCCTGTCTGTCAGGGGTAGCTCCGCCGTGAACTCCTCCACACGCCTGCACAGGAGCCCAGCCACTTCCTCGTCCCGCGCACACAGTAGGCGCATGTGGCCAATGTCCTCCTCCGGCCCCCCACAGAAGATATAGGGGTGGGCCGGTATTGCCATACGCGTGAGCTTCTGTCTCCACCGTCGCATGACCTGCATTGTGGACAAGCGGCCGTCACGTGCCCGCAGCATATTTCTGTGCGTTGGGCCGTGGTGCACAGCTCCCAGGGGCATCGCCTGGCAGGCGCCAGCCAGTGACGTGTGCGCCCTGGTGCGTGCCGCTAGCGAATGCCACTCCATCTCCCGGACTTGCTGAAGGGCTTGCATGGATGGCACACGCGGCTAGAGCTCTCCATTATCCCCCGGCACTAAGAGGATGGCGTGCTCCTTTGGCAGGACGAGATGGACAGGCGGGGCCATTGCACGGGCCGCGGCAGAGTCCGGCGCCTGGAGCGGGACCGCCGCCAAGTGCGAGCTTTGCCTCACCACCCAGTGGTGCGGCCCCCCAACTCGGCGCGGCAGCCGCCGCAGCCCCTCCACTATCCAGCTCAGTGCGTGCTGATTGACCAGATGTGATGTCGGCCCCTTGATGCCACGGTACAGGGCCTCCTGCGCCCTGTGGAGATGCGCTCCCATGACGGACGCATCCACCACGTGTAACGTGCACGCTGACGGGGGCATGTGCAACAAGTACGCCGCCGCGCCGATGATCTCTGCCGCCGGAACCCTGCCGTACATGGCACCCGTCCACGTGGGGATTCCGTGGCTGGCCACCGCCACGTTTGTGGCGTCGTCTCCCTGGGGCGACGCGTTAGACGATGTGACTTTAGTCGCCACCGGCACCCAGCAGTACCGGTGGGGCTCCAGCCACGCCACGTCGGAGTGGGGGCTCTGCACCACCTTTCCTAGGGACGCCGCACTGGAGGCTGTGAGCTCCGGGGCCAGGTCACATCCGCAGACTGACTTTATGGCGTCCAGGGCGGTGGTATACTCCGCCCCCCAAACTGTTGCGGAGCAGGAAGGCTGGTATACCACCACAGACCCCTGCTCCACTGCGCCGCCATCACGCAACGACGTGACGGCGACGTGCGGACCACACTTCGGGGACCGAGTACTTATCCGGATCCGGGATAGGGCCTGCTGGCAGCAGAAGGACAATTGCCCACTCGCTACACCCGTGCACCGCTGCGCATGCCCTGGAAAACGCTTGCCGCCCGTGCACAACCCACAGTGGTGGCGGGCTTATGCCCCCCCCGGCGTGAGGAGTGAGTAGGGGGATGGACGCCGGATCGTCTTGCTGTTGGTAGCCCTCAAAGACGTACCCCAATAGAAACAGGAGGGCGGCTAGCGGGACCCACGGCATGGACAGCCCATGGTTGGCTGGGTCCCATCCTTCCTCCCTGTATCCGCCCACCACATACACGCACCCCGCAGTGGACTGTCTATCGCGTTTGCTGGCCTTCTTTCGGCGCACCGGGTGTATTGGCCGGTGAGTCAACGGACCAGGCAGCTGCGGCCGGAAGACGTCGCAGAGCCCCGTGAACCACACGTGGTCCAGCTGATGGGGCCCTACTCCCGCGTGCGGAAGGTGCAGGTGGTCCTCATGACACTCATGAAGCTGGACAGCCCAGTGCCCAGGCGCAGGACAGGGGAGCCGCGCATGCAGGACGTCATTCGCGGGATCAGTCAGGGACTGTACCGTCGCATCTGTGCGGGGCCCCGAGAGAACGCAGATGTCCCTACCCTTGAAGGAATAGGATTGGGACACTCACTTCCGCCCCGCCCACTGCACTTGCGGCAGATGGGCGTGTACACACGGGTACACCGACGATGGCATGAGAAGTCCTACGCGCAACGTCCCCATCGCCCGGAGTACCTTGTCCACCCACGTATTGCCAGCGTGCGTGGCAAATGACGCAGAGGGCACCATGAACTGCCCGCACACTCCGTACTGCACGTGTATGTCCCGGAGAATGGCCCGCAGCTCATCCCGGACTGTCGTCGACCTGTGGTGGGTGAGCTGAGCCATGGTCGCCAGGACGGAGTCGCGGCAGATAACCTGGACATCCACCAACCGTAACCCATGAACCAACGGGACTGCCACGTTGGACACGTCCTTGGGCAGCTTCTCGAATTGCAGGGCTGCAGCCTTCGATGGCAGTATTCAGTTTGACCACCGCCTCCGCCGTGTCGGACAGGTAGGGCGCCGCGTACCGCACGATGCCTTCAACCACAGCCGCCATCACCTCATGAGGCACCGACGCCGGCCCTAACGTGTTCTTGCACCAGCCCAGCAGAGCTTCACACCGGAGTACATGTTTCTCCTTCATGGTTGCCATCCCCCTGGGATCGAGGCGCAGGCCCAAGTATGGTACCGTGCCCTTGGCACGTAAGCATACCCATGGGGCCGCCGTGTTCCCTGGGTTCAGGTATACCATAATCGAATGGATGCGAGCAGTATTGGCATAGGCGCATTCGCCGACGTTGAGGGACATGCCCATGTCCGTGAGATACCGCGCCATCGCCGCCCCATACTCCAGGAATTGCGGCAGGGAGTGCGCTATCAACGGGAGGTCATCACAGTACGCCTGCACCAGGGGTGGCACCGCATGGCGAGCATCTCCCCGCGCCTTGCAGGCGAGGTTCCGCAGGGGAGGCTCGAAGAGGAGGAGGTACAGCACAGCGCTCTCCGCACTGCCCTGCCGCAGGCCCCTGTGGAGCCGTATGCTCGGCGTCGGGCCGTGCGCGGTGACGATGCGCACCAGATACCCGCAGCTGAGGGTGTGGAAGAGCCTGATGAGCTCCTCCGGGACAAGCATGTGGCGCAGGAGGAGCGCCAGCGTCCCGTGCGGCGCTGTGTCAAAAGCTTTTGACACATCGAAGGCCAGGACGTGGTTTTCCTCCAGCCCACGCTGCAGCCTGCGCTGGGCCAGGAACACCGGGGCAGCAGCCGTGGAGCCCGGCATGGCTCCCAACTGCCAGTCCGCAGCCAGTCCCTTGCGTGCCAGAACAGCTGTGAACCTCCGCATGAGGGGAGTCATGAGCATTCGCATGTCTTGCTGCCCCAGCGCTATCGGCCTGTACTCGTCCAGGTTGCCCGTGGCTGTGCCCTTGGGCATCAGCCAGATAATGGCCTCGTGCCAGGACTCCGGGACGTCCGCACCCCGTAGGATTGCCCTGTACGCGTGCACCAGGAGCCCCTGCACCGGTTCAGGCAGCTCTGCTATGAGGGCAGCCGTGACCCGGTTGGACCCCGGAGCTTTGTCTTCCGCCACGGCCTGCCTCACGGCGTCTTTAAGGTCCTGCAGGGTGTAGTCCTTTACCGACCTCCATTCCTCCGGCACCCCTTTGGGAATGTGGGCCCGGACCAGCCGCTCGAAGGCCGGCAGGTTCACTGGCTGCTTGGCGTACAGCGCCTCCCAATACCTCTGGACCTCGCCAATGACGTCCGAGGCCTCCAAGAGCACCTTCCCCGACTCGCGGACGCGTACGGACCATAGGCCTGACGGGGCATAGTTCACCACGTTGATGGCCCCCCGTATCGCCGTCCATCGGAGCTGCAGATCCGGTACCCTGCCCCGCCAGTAGTCCTTGATGGACCGGCGCTTGTTGCTCCTGAGGACACCCCCCACCTCCTCCACGCGTGTCTCTAGCTGGTGGAGCTGTTGGTCCAACGCGGCACGTAGGTCCTCTACCGAGGCGGGGGACAGGTCGAGGTCCACTCGCCGGAGGTGCTGTAGCAGGGCAGTCGCTTCCTGGGAGTGGAGTCCGGCCGCCGCCGCGTCCCGTTGCCACAGCTGATGGGCGCGCCAGGCCAGGGCCTGCTGATCCGAGAGGACCTGGTCCAAAGACGCCTCCGTTTCCGCCTGCCCGTACGGGTACTGCGGGTCCACGCCTGATGGCATCCGCACTCCCGTGACCCTGGACCCGTCATCACGGAAGGCGTAGAGCGGGTCAAAGACCGCTTGCAGCTCCGACGTGCCCATGGTGGCAGTGTCCTGGTCCGACGAGAGCCGCGCCTGTAGCCGCCGATCCCCGCAGGCCTTCTGCAGTACTGCCGCCGCCGCCTCACGAACCCCCGGGGAGTTCGGGCGTATGGCATGCAGCCCGCATTGGGCGTGCGAGTAGGCCATCCTGGTGACCCTCTCTTTGCCGGCCACCGCCAGCGGGATGTCCAGGACCACAGGGCCATGATCTGACCCCAGTGACGCAGGAGACCGCCCCGGCGCCAAGTGTGGGCGCTCACGCGCCGCCCATGGGACCAGAGGCGAGTTTAGAAGGAAGGAGTCCAGTCAGTGCCCTGCCCTCGTGGGCCTCCTGTCCTCCTCCCGTTCCGGGCCTGCCCTGTGAAAACCACACTGTCCCCACAGGGCTTGGAACCTCCTCGTGGTGGGGTGCCACGGGGACTCCAGCGACACGTTGAAGTCCCCTCCGAGGAGCACGGCCCTGGTGCCACCCGCGCTCTTGGCCGCCGCGTACATGGCCACGTCAGCCCAGAAGGACGCCTTAGACGCCCAGGAGTCGCCGCCGCTACCCGGGCCGTGGACGTTGATGACCGTGAGGGTGCGACCCGCGGTCACCACATCGAGGGCCATGGCCTTGCCCGGCACAATGTCCACGATATCTCGAACTTCCTCCGCGGCGAACACGTCCGCCCGAAGGGCAATCAAGAGCCCGCCGCGCACCGCTGCCGCCGACGCTGCCTGGGCATCCACCCCTGGGTACACATGATACCCGTGGTGAAGCCACTGGTTCTCCGAGTGCACCACACCCTGAGGGTCCTGCAGGCCGGTCTCCTGGAATAGGCCCAGGATGGCACCCTCGGCCTGCAAGATGCCCGCCGCCACCGCTTCACCGTCGGGCATACCTGGGGCCACTGGTACGCCATCCCCCCGCATTGAGCCCCGGACTTTCCAGGACACCGCCGCTCGGGTGTCGGAGGCGGGGCCCCTTCATGGCTGCACGTGTGGATCGGGGCCCCCCGCCGGATCCGGATCACCGGACGGAGGGGGGCCACAAGCAGGTTCAGGGGGACGACCCGCACCCGGCGCGGGCGGCCGGCGAGGTGGTCCCTGTCCCCGTTCAGGGGGCGGCGGTCGCCTGCTGACACCCGGCAGATGCGGCGGGGTCCCCCTCTGCCTGCCTGCCGGATGTACTTGCCGCCGTACTCCCCGTAGAAGTCACTGCCCCACGCCGTGCTGCAGACCCAATCGCTCCAGATCGTGCCGCCGACGGCGACGCCCCGCGCTCCGCCGGAGGGCGGGCACCCGTGGGCAGCGTGAGCGCTCTGGACCCCGCCTGGGCCGACGCGAAAGGCCCCGCCTGGCCCCCCGGCATAACGCCAGCCAGCATGGCCAGCGCCTGGTCCCGTTGCGCCGGATCAGTCGCATGGTCCCGCTGGATGTGGTCCAGCAGGTCCTTGGGGTGGAGGTGGGTAGGCCGGCAGTGCGTGCCAGCTTTCCATGTGTAGAGACCAGCCCGATCCAGCCGAGACCAGGGGCAGACGTTGATCGTCTTTGTCCCACGCTGATCCGTGGCCAAGTCATCACCGAAGTGCTGCAGCACGTACCGAATGTTGGCATAGCCGCCATACTGAGGCGGCTGGCCCCTCTTGGGCGGTGGCTTGGGCGCAGCTTTCGGGGCCTGCCTCGCCGCCGCGGCCGGGGCTGCCGCAGGCCTTGCTGGTGGCACGCTTGGTGGCTGCGGCAGGTGCAGCATTCCCGCCCCGGGAAACTGCTCCTCCACCCAGGGGCGCCACGCGTCGGCGAACTTCTCCCGGTCGCCCTCGACCTTCCACCTGGACGCGGAGAACGCCCGGAGCCACGGCCCCATTTTCTCCGCCATGACCAGGCGGAGGGCATCTCCTCAGCTCTGCCGGCGGAAGCGTGTCGCGGCCGCGCCTGCCACGGTCCCTTGGAGGTACAGCGCCTCGCCCCTGTTGCCACTCAGTGCACTAAGGTCTAGGGCCTCCAGGTCGGCGGGGCGGACCGTGAGCACCGTGCCCTCTCCACGATCGTACAGGCGCAGCGCCGAGGAGTGGGGCTGCAATGCCGCCAGAACCCAGCACCATGCCCGCGACACGCTATGCAGCAGTGCCAGCGAGGCTGCCATCCTGTTGCTGGAGGACTGCGCTGCCGGGGCCCTGGGGAGGGCCGCCGCGTGACCCTGCAGCGCCCTGCACATGCCAGCTGCATGCTCAGCCTGCCACATGTTGCTCGGGGCTATGGGCCAGATGTCCTGCCCCTGGATTGCCGGCGGGCGCCTGACCTGCACGAAGACCGCCGGCGCCGGCGGGATGTCCTTGGCCGTGCACCTGTGCGCCCTGCGCACCGGCCCCAGCTCCCTGAGGCACTCCCGAAACACCCGGTAGCAGGCGGGGCCTCTGGACTGCTGCCTCCTGAGCCGGCACACGGTGACTACGACCCACTCCAGTCCCCCTGTTTCCACCCGAACACAGGCCCAATACTCCGCCCCCTCCAACACCACCAGCTGCCCCATATCCGCCACGCCCACCGTATGGGGGGAAGGCACGCTCTCCACCCTCAGCCACCGCTTGGCGCTTTCTTCCCACGGCTGGGGGGCATGCATCCGCTGCTGCTGCATCGCGTCCTGCACGTCGCCAGCATGGACATCTTCCCGTCCGCTGCCGCCGCCATACACAGCAGGGCATGTTGCATGCGCGCCCCGGGCAGCCCCACGTTGTGCGGAACGTCCGCCAGGTCCAAGGGCGTGCGGGGCGCCGGCAGGGCATCCAACACCGCTGCAGGCAGCTCCCCCAGGGACGGCAGACACGCGATGGGCCCCATGTCCCTGTTGAGGACCACTGCCGCCACCCACCGCCTGTCCAGCGCAGACAGGAGGTTGCCCGGCCTCGGCACCCTGAGGAGGGTACCGACGGCGGACAAGAGGGCGCACACGCCACAGTCCTTGGTGTTGCCGGCCGGCTGCTGCACCTGTGCCGCCCGGGCCTCCGCCAGCAGATGCTCTGCACCTGGCCATCCCGCCCTCTGGCCCCTGGGTGCCATGCGCATCGTCCGGACCGCCAAGTCCCACGTGTGCGGCCACTGGGGCGGGGCCCCTGAAGCCACAGGCCGGCCCAGCGGGTCCACGGTCAACCGCATGTCAGGGGCCACGAAGTGGTGGGCCGTCCAGTGCCGCATGTTCGGCGTCTCCAACCGGTCGAGGGACACCGCCTCCGAGCCCCCCAGCTCGACGTACCTCGCAATGAGGAGGGCAGCCGGGGTTTGGTCGTGCCGCTGGCCCTCCCACCCCTCCCTCGGGAGCATCATGGCGTGGGGGGCCGGGCACTGCACCACGTCGGCTGCCAGCGAGACCACGTCGTCGCTGAGCTCGACCCCATGGTCTGCGGCGACCAGGAACTGGTGCCTGGGCTTGGAGTACAGGTGCTCCAGGGCGCCCCGCAGCTCAGCCGGTGGGGGAGGGGCGTCTCTGCAGCCCCGCCGCCATGGGAGTGCGCCCGGGAGATGCCGCCCTGCTCCTCCTGACCAGACGGCGGCCTTAAGGACCGGCAGGTCTCGCCAGACAGCCCTAGCGACCTGATTGCGCCAGGGCTGTGGCTTGTTGGCACCCCACTGGAGGACGGCCACCACAGCATGCGTGGTCAGGGGCTCTGCCGTGAGCTGCAACGCTGTCCCCCCGTCGGTCTCGATCACCGTGCCCTGTGGGGCAGTGAAGACGTGGCCATCGGTCCCACGGACCGCCACCCATCCCCACAAGACCGCCACGGTCTCCCAGCTGGGGTGGCTGGTTCTCCTGGGCAGGACCACCATGTAACCGCTGCATAGTGGTTGATCTTTCTTGTGATTGCGAAGCCTGTAGCCTTGATGCCCCAGGGGTCGTAACGCCCGACACTGCCCCTGATATCTCCGAACCCAACTGACCCTCTTCAGACCCATATCCAGCCTCTTGGAGCGACATATGCGAAGCACTTGTAAGTCCTTTGAACTCCATGGTGAGATATGAAGAGTACGAAAACCCGGTCTACATAAATGGAGCAGACATAGAATCTCAATGCGCATTCATCGCAACTAATGACACAACGTGAAATCATTCGAAATAATTTGAATAAATCCGATTGGGAAATCACGAAAGACAAATGCGACTCGACGCGCGCTCACAGGCGACATCTGGCGGCGAACGGAAAACATGAAATGAAGCGGAAAATTTAGTGCACTAATGTACATCTGAGAATCATTGAAATTCTGATCACATCAGTGTATAATTGATTGCTGTCACTGCTGCCGTTACACTCTCCCTCTGAAAACATACGCCAGTATGTCAGGCTGGGTCAAGTGAAGTGAACGAAACGGCGAAAGTGACCAAAAACTGCCTAATCTAAGGCAAAATGTGTGAAATTGAGCTGAATTGAGCAAAATTGTGCTGAGATCTGTGCTTCGCGATGGCCATCGACTTGAATGAAACATATAGGTACCTCAGGGCACACAGAAAAAGCTTCGTTCAAGCTCGAAAATTCGAAAATTGAAAGTCTGAGTGAAGAATGTATATGATGATCCATGATCCATGATTCATGATGAAATCAGGATCTGACATCCCACTGCCAGAAAACAGAAAACGAGCGTCGCCATGTCGTCGAGCGTCAAAAAAATAGGGTATCCCTTCATGGAGTCCAAGATAAGTGAAACTGGCTGGTGTCATTTGCAGTCATGAGACCAGATGCCAGATTATGGTACAAAATGTGCCAAAATTGAGACCAAAATCAGCGAATCGCACACGGATTGAGGGTGGCGAAGTTAGCAGTAGGCCAAAATAGGTCCAATTTCTTGTCGATAGACTCTGTGTGTTGTGTTGAACGGAAATCCAGTTCTCATTCATAGCCAATCCAGGTCAAATCCTCATGATGATGATGAATCCCATGATGGAAATCCAATGATTTAAGTAATGATAGCCAAGAAAACCCAGTGGGGATTCCCCACTCTGTCAGTATTGTTCCCAGGGCTTCATGTTTAATCCAGTATGAGCCAGAAGGGGTAATTGACTCGTTATAGTCCCAGAATGTATAAGCATCCAATGCTTGGTACTGGGAATTTGCCAAAAATTGAGCTGATTCTGAGGGGGATTCCAACACAATCCACAGATGAACAGCGAGTCGACACAAGTAAGAACACCATCGTCGTCACTTGGTCTATATAAGCCCTTTGACAGCGGTCGATTGAAAAACAAACCAACCGTCCCAATGTAAGAGCTGATGGAGATGGCATTCTGAGCAGATCCGTCAAACACATGAAATGGATCAGACTCAGTCATGTGCCAGAATGTCTGAAATGAGCACGAACTCGAACGAGTCCTTCCCAAGGCGAGTATAGGGGTCCAGTCGACAGCAAAAGGCGATAGTGTCGTCGTGGTTGAGGATAAAGGCCTCTCGGAACTTCCGATCGGAATCATCTGAGATGAAGCACATGATTCACATGATGGCCATGATGGGAATGATGGATGGAATGACCAGGATGACCCCAGAATGTCCCAGCATCTGTTTGTCGAACCACATAGACGATGCGTCTGGACTGTTATGTCCCCATGCCAAGGGTATATGTCGACCGTAAACCTCTTCGAAAGTTTCGGCGACTCGAATTCTGATCAAATCTTGTCTGGGATGGATGATGCCACAATTGGAGCTTCTTCTTGTGCTTGTAAGTCCTCCTTGGTGACACAATCCTTGATCAGCGAGAGCTCTTTGTCAATCTCAGGGTGTTTCTTCAGGAACTTGATGAAAGTATCCGTATACCCATGGATGAAACTTGAAGCTGGCTCCCATTTGTCTTCTTCTGGACCGAATCCCTTCCATCTGCACAGAAAGTACCACTTGCCTCGAGCATTCTTCCTGTACTCAAGAATCTTCTCCAACTCGAAACTGCTTGTGACCATCTTCCTGTCGCTCAGGTACTTCGAAGTCCAGTAGAGAGGCTTGAACCTTCCTTTGGGGCAGGGTACTTCGGCCTTCAAACGATCTCGATCTACTTCTTGATGCCTGCCTGGCTCAATCTCGATGTTGAATGTAGTCTCACTTAGTTGACTTTTGACTTGGAATGGGCCATCCCACAAAGGTAACAATTTGTTGTCGTCCTTCAGGGTCTCGTCTGACTTACGAAGCCAAACTTGCTGGCCTTTCTCGAAGGGTTTTCCTTGCGTTCTTGACTTATTTTTGAAATTCAACCAATCTGCTTGACTTTCCACTTTGGCTTGGATCCACTTGGACTCTAGATCCTTGATCCTTTCAAACCATTGCGAGGCGTCGTAGCACTGCCTTGGATGATGCATCACTGGTCCTGGACCCATCTTCTCGCGACCAAAAACCAGCTCATTCGGACTTAATCCAGTGTAATTCTTGGTGCGATGGTATCTTCTCAAGACACAGTAAATTGTCTCCAACCAATTGTAGTCTTTTTCAGACGCCAGAAATTTTTCTCAGAATGGAGATAAGAATCCTTCCAGCGCGTTCAGCCGGGAGAGCTCGATGGTCGTAGACCCGGGCACGAAGGTGATGAACTCCCAATAGGGCACACATGTTCTCCCACCAAGTCCCAATGAACTCCTTCCCACTGTCCGTCAGAATTTCACTGGGAACATCCCAGTTACTCATCCACTGACTTGCAGTCCACTTGGCAGCCATTTCAGAGGTGAGATGCTTTGTGTTGCAAGGGAGGACTTGGATGTAGCCACTGTGGCGGTCTTGAATTAACAAAACCCCATCGATAGGCTTCCTCGTGTAGAGACATTCCTCTTGGATTTGTCCCAACTCGAAGACATCCGCCGTCACCTTGTCGAACAGCCTCTCAGGAATTGCTAATCCCTTCAGTAAAAATGCAGCTTATTTCTCTCCTTGAATTGGTGGATACTCTTGGTGTATGGGTGCAGATAATACAGTTCGGACGGGTCGGTGGTCGACGGATCTTGGAGGAAGCATGTCCTGTGTCCCATGGGCGACATACGGTGGGAATAAATCATACTTTATGCTGGCTTCATAGAATTTTCCAGCAAACCACTCCTCAGTGACCGTCTTTTCCACACTCCAGACTGATTGTTTCACCAATCTGACCGCCAATTCTGCTTCTCTGTCGCCACCGTCAAGGCGATGTCCGCTGACTCCCTCCAGCTGGACAGGGGTGGAGGACATCTTCGTCTCATCCTCCTGCAGAAAGCCTTTCCTCACCAGATTGACCTCTGAACCATTGTCAATCAGACATCTGGCAAGTTTAACCTTACCATCCGTCGATCTGACCTGGATCCAGCAGACAAACTGGCGCTGCTTGCCTCGCCGGACAGCGCTGAGGACCCAGGCAGGGTACAGGAGGCCGGAGAACCGCGCCAGTCGATCCCAGCAGCGTCCATCCACCGCCCCAACTACCCTGATGGGTTTTTCCTCCTGCCACTCAACCCCAGTGTTGGGATTTGGGTCAAGTTGGCTTCCCTATTGCCATTCTTCTTCTTCGTTCGGCTGTACGTCCTGTACTTGTCCTTCATCAACCCATTCTTCTCCTGCTTCGACAGCATTCACTCCTTTTCCACGTCCACGACCACCAAATGATTTTCCACCACCACCTTTCTTACCTCCTTGGCCTTTGTTGTTGGAGGTGTTGGAATTGGGGTTGGATTCGTTGGATCTGCCCGTGCCTCGACCTCCAGTATCCTTGTTGTTGCCGAAGGTCTTGTTCGCTGGCGTCTCCGCGTACAGGGGGTTGCCATTCACCTTGGAATCATCTTGATTCCCGGACTTTCCCTTGCCATTTCCACCTTTTTGGCCATTTTTTCCACCATTTTTTCCACCAGCATCGGTCCATCTTGAGTCGCTTGGATCTCCGCCTTGCTGCGAGTAATCTTTTGGTGTCCAGTCTCTGTTCTTTCCTTTGGACTGCCCTTTACCCTTTCCCCTTCCATGCTGGTCAGCATCTCGTGCTCCATCCTGCTGGGGATTTTTGGGAGAATTTCCCTTTCCATCCATTTTGGACTGAATTGTTTTGAGATCTGAGGGCGTCCATCTGTGATCTGCGGTCGTGTGAGTCGCCGCTCGACCTTCTTTTCCAAGGGCAATGCACACAGAGCATCCCTTCTCACCAACGGCGTTGACCTTGCCTCCGAAGCCATGTGCATCCTGGGACTTCTGACGTTCTAAGTTTGCATACTTTTCAAGTTGGTCCCAGATCTGCTCAACTCCATACGAGAAGATCCACGGTTTTACCTTCAAAACTGTTCCCTTATACTTCACTTTTCCATCCACCATGCTGCAGAAAAACTCCGAGTGTTCAGAATCGTGGAAACCAACTCTCCATCTGCCCTCACGAATAGTGATATCCTTCAATCCAGTAGCACTGATAGAGTGCAGTAACTCACGAACAGCCGTTTTTCCCATAGTTTCTGGTAATCCTCGGACTTCAACCCAGTTGCCCAGGACTTTTTGGTCCGCCTGAGAGTCCCTGATCTTCTGCTTGGTCTCCGGCGTGAGCTTGCTCAGGAGGATCTTCTTCATTTCGCCTTCAGAAAGTCCTTCTCCAGAGTTCTCCGCCTCTTGCACCAAAAACTCCCAATCTTGCCTTGCAATTTGAATCTCTTCCAGAAATAATTTCTTGATCGCCCTGAAGTTCTCCAGACGGTTCCTGTAATGATCTTCAGGTAGTCGAGACCCTTTCTTCTTGAGACTGTGAAACAACTCCTCATAACTCAGGGGATTTCCTTGATTTTGCCTTTCCACATAAAGGTTATAAGTACTCTCCCTGAGTTTGCCCGTCAAGCAGTCCATCAGCCCAAGGATCCAGAGCTCCTTGTCCAGCTTCTCCGTCTGCAGCCACACCATGAACTGCCTCTCCAAGGACGCCCAGTAATTGGGGTGCCCCGAGAACTTCGGCTGCTTCATCACTGAACCTCGAAGCCTCATGTGCAACGGGTTCAGCAGGTGGTTCATGTTGAAATTTGTGGCTGTTCCAACCGGATTGACGAAGACTGGGTTCACTGCGGCGCCTCCCATGGCCTGTGCCTGCGCAATTGCGGCCGCCAGCAATGCCTAGTCCACAGTAGGCTGCACGAACGGCGTTGGTTGAGCTTGATGCATCCTCATCTCCTGCAATTTCTTCTGCTTTTCTTTGATTTTTGCCTCGTTTTCTTTCTGCTGCCGGTCCTTCTTCTTCAAGGCCATGGATCGCTCCTTCACGGTGGTCCTTGCTTCTCCATCAATATCTCCGACAGTACCCAGGGACAGTACAGACTTCCCTGACGAAGATTCTCCTCCTTCGGTACCCAGATTGAACCCAATAGGACTTGTAAATCCAGTAGGGGGGATACCAGAAATTCCAGTAACAGCTGGATGGTGGCCAGTAAAAGCTGGGGGTGCTGGAGAATGTGGAGCGCCGTAAGGCGTGGATGTGGGTGCAGCTGAGGAGGTAGGTGCTGGGTGGCTTGCCATTGTAGGCGCTGGTCCAGTGAGCCCAGTAGTGCTCAGATTTTGTACCAGATTTGTAAGCTTCTCCAGCTTCTGCTCCATCTCCTTCCACTTGCTGTCATCATCCCTCTTTCTCTCCTTGGCGTCCTTCTTCAGCTCCGTCACCTTGTTTTCCAGCGACGAAATCTGGCGTCGACAGGAGCAGTCCTTGGCGCACTCGCCACAGGAAGGGCATCTCGTCCCCTTTCCTTTGCTTCTCACCTCGTCAACCCAAGTGTCAACACTGGAGGTGGAGCTGGGGAGTTTGGACAGCTGCTCCCTGGAGAGGTGAGAATGCGTCGAATCACACCTCATCTCGTCGACCTCGTCGTCCTTCGGACCCCAGGCGCCAGACGGACCAGCGTGCGGATGCACATTCTGGCGTCTCTCCTCGGCAATGATGGCCATCTGCACCATCACGGCTGCCTGGTGGTCGAACTGGTCCAGCAGCTCTTCCCAATCCTCTTGTTCCTGCAGTTGGGCGTTGAATCGCAGGCGGCCGGCGTCCCTGATGAACTGGCACGACGCCCGGAACCAGTCCCTCAGGCGGCCACGATAGCCCGCCTCCGCCAGCAGCCAATTCTGCTTCTGCAGGAATTCCTCATTCCAGATCTGCTGGAAGTGGTTTTCCCAGTAATCACCACTAATTCCAGTACCAGACTGCTCTCCTTCGCTGCTGCTGTCTTCCAGATCAGGCAAAGCGTGAGAGGAGGAACCAGATTCACTCGAGGAGGGAGATTCTCGACCGGGTTTAAGGTTGGGTGGGGCGTTCATACAGCAATCAGCACAAGTATGTACACCAGGCCAATGCCTATGGCCACAGTAAGGGCACTCTGACGGATGATCCTCCGTTTGTTGGGGAGATGCTACGAAGGTAACCTCAGGGGGAACACGCAGTGACTCTCTACGAGTAATAGCCCCGCTAAAGTCCGATGATCTCAGAGTGTCAGTGGAGATTCCAGAAGCAGAGTCATGATTTCCTCTGCTACCATGTAACCGCTGCATAGTGGTTGATCTTTCTTGTGATTGCGAAGCCTGTAGCCTTGATGCCCCAGGGGTTGTAACGCCCGACACTGCCCCTGATATCTCCGAACCCAACTGACCCTCTTCAGACCCATATCCATCCAGCCTCTTGGAGCGACATATGCGAAGCACTTGTAAGTCCTTTGAACTCCATGGTGAGATATGAAGAGTACGAAAACCCGGTCTACAAAAATGGAGCAGAAATAGAATTTCAATGCGCATTCATCGCAACTAATGACACAACGTGAAATCATTCGAAATAATTTAAATAAATCCGATTGGGAAATCACGAAAGACAAATGCGACTCGACGCGCGCTCACAGGCGACATCTGGCGGCGAACGGAAAACATGAAATGAAGCGGAAAATTTACTGCACTAATGTACATCTGAGAATCATTGAAATTCTGATCACATCAGTGTATAATTGAGTGCTGTCACTGCTGCCGTTACACACCACCGGCGGGCACGGGCTGTTGGCGGCCCACACGCGCCATTCCACTCCCACCAGACGCTCGTGACCAGGGGGCCGGTACACCTGGCGCCACGCGTCTGGGAGCTGGCGATGGACAGCGGTCCACACATCAGCGCCGCCAGCCCGCGTGAACTGGAGTCCCCCCAGGATGTCCCCGTCCACAGGGCTGGGGAGGCGGGCGGTGCGAACTTCCAGCTGCTGCCCCAGGCGAAGCCCTGGCCCCTCTTGGTCTCCCAGCAGCGAGACCTCCGGGTCTGTAGCCGCAAGACGAGCCGCCACCGTGGGGAGATGCAGGGAGACAGTCCACGGCTGGACTGAGACGGGCTCGCGCGGGAGGTCAGGGCAGGCCGCCACAGCACTGCCATCCCTCGCCCAGCTAAGCGCCCTGTCCCACCACTGCGCCCACGCACCCGGCGCTGCCAGCAACGACCAGGACAGGTACGTCACGACCGCCTTAGCCTGCCACTCGCGAGGGTCCATGCCGGCGGGATGTATGTGCCACGTGCACGGCCACCTCAGATTGGCTTCCTGGACGGCGACCTCGTCCCTCCACGGGACCACCGGGAACGGAGTGAGCAGGGCCGCCATGCCACATCGCAACGCCACTGCCCACTCGGTCAGGCCCCTACTCTCCACCGCATACCCCACCGCTGGGAGCCCTCCTCCTTGCGCCTTTACCACCGCTTCCTGCAGCAACGTTCCGTGGCCCCGGCCGTGGTCCTGGCTGCGGTCTAGGCTGAGGGCCCCCACACGGGCCATGGCTGGAGGATCAGGAGTAATTCCTGGGGTACTCCCCGCGGCACCGGCGGCTGGGGGTGGGCGAACCGGCAGGCATCTGCCCGCATGCACCACCCCTTGGCCCAGTGCCTGCAGGTTTCCACCTGCCCCGTCTTCGGCCCAGCCCTGTCCGCCACCCCCACCTCCCGTGGACCCACCTCACGCGCCTCCTTTGCCCCCACGATCACCAGCTCCTCGTCCTGCTCCACGGCGCCCTGTGCCTCTTCACCCTTGAACTCCGGCTCCTCGTCCCGCTCCATGGCGACTTGTGCCTCCTCACTCCTCCTGCGTTGGTCCTCCTCCTATATATATATATATAGATATACATATATACATATATATATATATATATATATACATACATATATATATATATATATATATATATATATGTATATATATATATATATATGTATATATATATATATATATATATATATATATATATATATATATATATATATATATATATATATATATATATATATATATATATATATATATATATATATATATATATATATATATATATATATATATATATATATATATATATATATATATATATATATATATATATATATATATATATATATATATATATATATATATATATATATATATATATATATATATCTATATATATATATATATATATATATCTATATATATATATATATATATATATATATATATATATATATATATATATATATATATATATATATATATATATATATATATATATATATATATATATATATATATATATATATATATATATATATATATATATATATATATATATATATATATATATATATATATATATATATATATATATATATATATATATATATATATATATATATATATATATGGCATATCCGAGGCAGTGTACCTACCAGGGTGTAAGGTAGAAGGAGGGGTCGGCTGGGGGTGTAGGGGACCCCCCCCCCTATTTTGAGGGTGGGGAATCTCTTTTTGAGGGTTAGAGAAGGATTTGGGAGTGGTTTACCTCGTCAAAACGGAAAATATCCGTCTCGAACATGCTCGCATAGAGTGATGAACGGGTCACGATGCTGCAGATTTTGGCGTTACTGGAATTCCTTGACGTTCTGGAAGAGGTGCTCGGACTTGACACCACCACGATTTCGGATCCAATTTTTGAGTATTCCCCACCGCCCATCAATGGTGTTCGTGTGGACCCGGCGCTTTTTGCCTTGGATGTTGGCATCTTCCGCAAACTCGTTCTCTCGGTGGTCCACATAGTCATGACTGAAGCCAAGATTCTTGGAAATTTGCTCATACACACGGGCACCATCAGTAAAGAGAATGGAGCCCTTTTTGATGTACATGGAGCAAAGAACATCAAGACCATCATCCCCACCCGGAGGCAAAAAACAGGAGAAGAGTGTCCCAAATCCCTCTCTAACCCTCAAAAACGGATTCCCCACCCTCAAAATAGGGGGGGGGTCCCCTACACCCCCACCCGACCCCTCCTTCTACCCTACACCCTGGTAGGTACACTGCCTCGGATATGCCATATATATATGTATATATATATATATATATATATATATATATATATATATATATATATATATATATATATATATATATATATATATATATATATATATATATATATATATATATATATATATATATATATATATATATATATATATATATATATATATATATATATATATATATATATATATATATATATATATATATATATATATATATATATATATATATATATATATAGATATATATATATATATATAGATATATATATATATATATAGATATATATATATATATATAGATATATATATATATATATAGATATATATATATATATATATATATATATATATATATATATATTTCGGCACCCAACAGCCCGGGGGGGGGCGACTGCCCATCCTCTCCCTGGTGCCCGTGTATCCACTTCCGAGCGGCCTGATACGGGTGCCGTGGTATCAGTCCGCTGGAAGTGGCGGCTACAAAGCGGCCGGGCGCTCCCGTCCCCCGGGCCTCTGCCATCCCCGAGCGCGATGGAGGCCCCTGAGGTCCTATGGCAGAGACGCGGGGAGACGGACGGGGGATTCATTTGTGGCATCCCCTGGCCACCTAGTTAATCAGATCAGCACAATCTCTGCCGCAGGGGGCCCACCGGTTGGCGCCGCTGGTGCCCGTCGCCTCTGCGTCACACTTACTGCAACAGGTGCAGGGGGTCCAGTGGATGGCGCCACTGGCGCGTGTCCCCTCTGCGCCACAGGTTGGGTCACCGCACGGGAGGCCCTACGGATGGCGCCGCAGGTGCCCGTGCCCCCGTGCCACTTCCTGCCTCCGGCTCCAGGCTTGGTTGACGTGACACGACACACGCATGATTGAGGTCAGAGTCGGTTTCTGGACGCGCACGGCGCACGGCACGACGCATGGCAACTATTCCCTACCCTGCCCCCTCCGCTCCCTCCCTCGCCCTCTGTGCTCGCCCGCCGCTGAGCATGCCCCTGTATCCCTCGTCCCTCCCTCTCTCTGCTCCAGCTGTCCTGCCTTCGCATACCTCCTTTGTGTCCTACCTCTTTCGCCCTGCCCGTGCCCCCTTCCTTCGTCCCTGCCAGTAAGTATGGGCACAGGAGGGAGCAGGCACGGGACACTGAGCACCATGCGGAGACGTGGCGACTACCGCCAAGGGGCAACAGCGGCTGGTGATCCTGGGGTGCGGAGCCTATACCATGGAGAAGGGTGGGAAGGCCCAAAGGGAAACCCCCCCCCCCCCCCCCCGCAGCAGCCAAGTGCCTCAGCCCGTGCTTGTGTCGTGCCTGCGTCGTGCCTGCGACATGCGTGCAACGAAGGGGAGACGACATGGGCGCCCCTCCCCCCCCACCCAACTCCGCCTCCCCGAGGGCGGCGGATGCGGGTAGGGGGGGGGGCGAAAAGCGACCCCCCCCGAGGACAACGCGGCAGGGTAGGGATGCAGCGGTAAGAGGGTGCGGGACGGACCACACGACCGTGCCCGAAGAGGGCACGCGCCGTGCAAGCCCCGGCGGGGGGACCACCGGGGGTGCAAGCGCAGGGTAGAAAGGGCGAGGACGGGAGCCACAAGGCATGCCCCCCCCCCCCTGCAGAGGGACGGGTGCCGCGCCTCGTGCCTGCGCCGTGCTTGCGTCGTGCCTGCGACATGCGTGCAACGAAGGGAAGACGACAAGCCCCCCCCCCCCCCCCACAGACACACCTCCGCCCCCCCAAGGGCTGGAGATGAAGGAAGGGAGGGGCGGACAGCGGCCCCCCCACCCGAGGACAAAGCGGCAAGATGGAGAGGCAGCGGAGAGAGGGTGCGGGACGGACCACGGGACCGTGCCTGAAGGAAGCACACGCCGTGCAAGCCCCAGCGGGGGAGGCACCGGGGGAGGGAACGCAGGGTCGGAAGGGCGACGACGGGAGCCACGCGGCATGCCTCTCTCCCCTGCAGAGGGACAAGTGCCGCGCCTCGTGCCTGCGCCGTGCTTGCGACGTGCTTACGCCGGAGGAAGGACAGTGAGGGCGCCCCCCCACCCCACCCCAAACTCCCCCACCGACCAAGGAAAGGGGCGAGGACAGCGAGGAGGTGGCGAGGGGACATGGGGGGGGGACAGAGGACAGACCGACGTGCCAGGGGAAGAGACGGGCGGCGAGCGGTGGAGACAAAAAAAAAACAACAACCACGAACGAAGCTTACCAACGCGCCAGAGGAAGAAAGCGAGAAGACGGGCACCAAAACCGCGGCGAACGGGGGGAGGTCGGGGTGACATGGGCCCGCATGGGACGCTGGTGAAGAACCCGACCACGGGGATATGGGGGCCCCAAAGGGAAAACCCCCCCTTCCCCCCACCGCTGCAGCCTCGCCCTGTGCTTGCGTCGTGCTTGCGTCATGCCTGCGACATGCGTGCTACAAAGGGAAGACGACAAGGGCGACAAGGGGGATGACGGTAGCGGGATGCGGACCCCCCCCCCCCCCCGAGGTGACCGCGGCAGGGTGGGGAGGCAGCGGAAAAAGGGTGCGGGACGAACCACACGACCGTGCCCAAAGGGAGCACGCGCCGTGCAAGCCCCAACGGGGGGACCACCGGGGCTGCGACCGCAGGAGAGGTAGGGTGACGACGGGAGCCACACGGCAAGCCCCCCCCCCCAGCAGAGGGACAAGTGCCGCGCCTCGTGCCTGCGCCGTGCTTGCGACGTGCTTACGCCGGAGGACGGACAGCGAGGACGCCCCCCCCCCCGCCCCCTTCTCCTCCACCCACCCAAGAAAAGGGCGAGGACAGCGAGGAGACAGCGAGGGGACATGGGGGGGGGCAGAGGACAGACCGAAGCGCCGGGGGGAGAGACGAGAGGCGAGCGAAAAAAAAAAAGAACAACAAAGGACACCAACACACCAGGGGAGGGGCACACAGCAGGGGCACCGGGACATGGCGGGAAAGGGGGACGCCCCTGGGGACGAAGGCTAGGAGGCAGGGACCAACGCCGCAACGAACGGGGGGGGGGGGGCGGGGTGACAAGAGCCCACAAAAAGACGCTGGTGAGGTACCTGACCTCTGGGGTTTCGGGGCCCCCCCGGTGTCTGTATCGGCCCCACCTGAGCGCAGGCAATAAGGTGGGTTACGCCCAGGACCGTTGGCCAGCGGCCCGAGGTGGCACCGGCCTTGGGGGGGTGGCCAATGGCCCTGACCAAGAGCACTCCCCACAGCACGTACTGCGGTTCGTGTCCTGTGAGGGGCTGCGGGTAGGGCACACCGTCCATCGGGGTAGGCAAGAGACGCGCCTATCCCGCAACGACTCCCCAGAGACCCACAGTGTACCCCACCCCAGTGTGGGGAAGGGCCGACGTACCTGGTTAAGACACAGGTTCATTTGTACGGAGTGGGTACAAATGGACGGCCCGTACAACAGAGTTACACCCTGACGGGGGGTGCATGCATCGGCCCCCCCGTGGGGAAACTCTCGGAGGGAGGGACCAGAGCCAGCGTCGGGCGCCCCCCCCCCCCCCAAACCCTGCCTGGCAACAAGCCCACCAACAACCAGGTTGGACCAAGGGGCACGACTAGGGGGCAGAAATGGGGGCAAAGGAACACGGAGGGGAAGGGGGGGGGGGCGCAAGAGGGGTGGGCAACTGTGTCGTGCGAAGTGTCGTGCATCGTTAAGCCAGCAGCAGGCGGGACGGGCTACAGAGTCCACCCGTTCTCCCATGTCCATAGCTCACACAGCCTTCGTTAGCTAAATGTCGCTATCTGTCCCTACCAATCCCGCGGAGTTGCCAGCCTTCCGGCGATGTGCCCGGCGCCTGGTAGACACAGTGTCTGATCTCGTCAGATACGGGCCGCACACGTATGCGACGTTCGAGGCGCGCGTGGACGCGGACCGTCCGGCCAGGGACAACTGATGGGACCACTTCGTCGACGTCTGCTTGCGGCAGATGTTGGCCCGCCATCCCCAGCCGTACAACGCGCCTGACGTTCGGGCGCGGTTTGCAGCGGGCACGGTGCCGTTCGGGGTGCACCTGCTCAACCGACTACTCCGATGTCTACAAGATCTCGGGCAGCTCGAGGACGCGCAGCGCGGGCGGCCCCCAGTTGCATCGGCGGGGCGGCCGGGGTATGCGGCGCCGGGTGCGTTTCCGATGCTGCCGCCCACAGGCCTCGGGCCCATGCCCATCCCGCCCTTTGGGGCTCACCACCACCACCAACCCCATCTCTATCACCTACTTCATCACCCCGTCGGGTTCCCCATGATGCAGCATCACTTCCCACACCAACACGCACAGCCGCCGGCTGTGCCACAGCTCCCCGTCCACCTTCACCATTACCATCACCTAGCGGCTGTGCCACAGCACCTCTTCCACCTTCACCATCACCATCACCATCACCGTCCGCACCAGCATGTCGAGTACCCGCATCCCCTGCCCCAGCAGCACCCACGGCCGCCTCAGTACACAGTGCCGGTGCCTGTACCGGTACCGGTGCCTGAGCCGGGGCGGGGCGCCCAGCAGCAGGGGGTGTCGCAAGGGACTGTGCGAGAGCACCCCGTCTACCTTCACCATCACCATCACCATCACCGTCCGCACCAGCATGTGGAGTACCCGCATCCACTGCCCCAGCAGCACCCACGGCCGCCTCAGCACACAATACCGGTGCCGGTACCGGTACCGGTGCCTGAGCCGGGGCGGGCCGCCCAGCAGCGGGGGGTGTCGCAAGGGGAGGTACGTGGCGTGCCCCCGGGTGAGGCGAGGAGAATGGGGGCGCCTGCGGCTGTGCCACCCCTGGCGGTGCCCCAGCCGGGGCTTACCGCGGCGGGGTCACCACCGCGGACGGTCCAGGTGCCGGACCCTGCCGTGCCGCGGGGAGCCCCGCCCGTGGTGCCGACGGGGCCTGAGCCGGTGGTGCCGGGTGGTGGTCCGCCCCCGACGCGTAGGATGCAGGGCGCGGCCCCGGTGGGGAGGCCTACGGCGGGGGAACAGGCAGGGGATGCCCAGCGCAGGAGGCGGCAGTGGCCGGCCCGCGAGACATCAGCGAGCTGCTCGCGCAGGCCCTGGAGGCGTACCGGCGGACAGCCGCGGGGAGCGATGGAGCCGCGCCAGAAGGGGCTGACGCCGGCGAGCTGATAGCGCAGGTGCTCGAGGCTGTCGCCCCGAGGGCGGAAGGGGCCAAGGAGAAGGCGCCGGAGGCGGTTGCTTCGGGGTGACAGGACGCGGGGCGGGGTGTGCCGGAGGCGCAGACACGGGCGGAGGGAGGCGGGGTTGTGGAGCCCAGTGGGAGGCGTGCCAAGGGGGACGGAGTGGAGGACTGGATGTGGGAGTGGCGGGAGTGGCGCCAGGTGGCACCCGGTGAGCCGTGTCCGGCGGGGCTGGCGTACAGCATGGACCTCCATTTGGGCACCAGCTGGGCCCGGCTGCCCGCCAACCTGCAGGCACGGCTGGACGCGGCGGAGGCGGCAAGGGGCGGAGGCGCTGACGAGCAGCCTCTGGCGCCCTTCCCGCCGTGGCCGGACACGCCGCCGGCGACGGTCGCGGCTGGAGAAGGGGCGCAGGGGGAGCAGGAGGCGGAGGGCGAGGGGGACGAGGAGGCGTACGGGCCCGGCGAGTCGGCGCTGGCCCTCATGTATGAGGACGACGCCGGGCCCGACGTCTACGCCGGCATGGACGAGGACCCGGCGAACGCGCCGCTGCGGCCCATGCCCACTGCGGTGCCGCCCCCTCCCCTGGGGAGCTGTGAGCGGCGGCAATGCAGGTACCATGCAGCTGAGGGTGCCCACAGGCACCGCCTCATGGGCACGGGGCAGCGGTAGGCAGGGATGCTGGCGAGCGCCCTGGAGCGCTACGAGCTCCAGCGCCCAGGGCAGGTCACCCGGGAGGTGGCCCTGGTGGCAGCGTCCCCGGACGACAGCCAGGTCCGCTGTGTCCAACTGGGGGACGCGGCGGTCCTGGGTCACCACCCCGGTGATGTCCGGGTGGCCGAGCCCCAGGAAGGCCTCCCCCTGTCGGTGCGCCTGTCCGTGGGGCGCCTGCTGGACGAGACAGGGCTGGAGGACGTGCGGCGGGACGAAGGCCTGTACGTGGCGTTGTGGCGAGGTGGGGCTGATGCTTGGTGTCGCGAGCAGGCCGTGCGGCCCCTCACACCCCAGGCACTGGGGTCCCATGCGCTCCTGGTGGCGGTGCACCCCGAGTGTGCAGAGGTCGTGTTCGGCGCGGACCGCCTGCTGCTGACCGGGGATGGGGCGGTCCTCGTCCCCACCTCCAGCAGCTACCGCCTTGAGAGCCGCGGCGGTGACCTCAAGCTGCTGGTCGTGGTGGGTACGCGCCTCGACGAGAGCGCCGCCCCCCAGGGGTCCGAACACGCGGTCCCGGTGGGGGATGATGAGGAGGCAGGCCGTGGCGGTGACGAGGTGGGGCAGGAGCAACCCAGGGGGGAGGAGCAGCAGCAGGATCAGCCGGAAGTGGCCGGGGAGGAGGTGGACGTGCAGGCCATTGTGGCGGCGGCCCTGGCGAAGTTCACGGATGAGGCGGGCCCGCCGCCGACGACGGAGGCACTGGAGGACGAGGACCAACGCAGGAGGAGTGAGGAGGCACAAGTCGCCATGGAGCGGGACGAGGAGCCGGAGTTCAAGGGTGAAGAGGCACAGAGCGCCGTGGAGCAGGACGAGGAGCTGGTCAACGTGGGGGCGAGGGAGGCGCGTGAGGTGGGTCCACGGGAGCTGGGAGTGGCAGACAGGGCTTGGCCGAAGACGGGGGAGGTAGAAACCTGCAGGCACTGGGCCAAGGGGTGGTGCATGCGGGCAGATGCCTGCCGGTTCGCCCACCCCCAGCTGCCCGTGCCGTGGGGAGTACCCCAGGAATTACTCCTGATCCTCCAGGCCATGGCCCGTGTGGGGGCCCTCAGCCTGGACCGCAGCCAGGACCACGGCCGGGGCCACAGAACGTTGCTGCAGGACGCGGTGGTAAAGGCACAAGGAGGAGGGCTCCCAGCGGTGGGGTATGTGGTGGAGAGTGGGGGCCTGACCGAGTGGGCAGTGGCGTTGCCATGTGGCATGGCGGCCCTGCTCACTCCGTTCCCGGTGGTCCGGTGGAGGGACGTGGTCACCGTCCAGGAAGCCAATCTGGGGTGGGTGTGCACGTGGCACACACATCCTGCCGGCATAGACCCTCGCGAGTGGCAGGCTAAGGCGGTCCTGATGTACCTGTCCTGGTCGTTGCCGGCAGCGCCGGGTGCGTGGGCGCAGTGGTGGGACAGGGCGCTCAGCTGGGCGAGGGATGGCAGTGCTGTGGCGGCCTGCCCTGACCTCCCGCGCGAGCCCGTCTCAGTCCAGCCGTGGACTGTCTCCCTGCATCTCCCCACGGTGGCGGCTCGTCTTGCGGCCACAGACCCGGAGGTCTCGCTGCTGGGAGACCCAGAGGGGCCAGGGCTTTGCCTGGGCCAGGGGCTGGAGGTTCGCACTGCCCGCCTCCCCAGCCCTGTGGACGGGGACGTCCTTGAGGGACTCCAGTTCACGCGGGCTGGCGGGGCTGATGTGTGGACCGCTGTCCATCGCCAGCTCCCAGACGCGTGGGCCCAGGTGTATCGGCCCCCTGGTCACGAGCGTCTGGTGGGACTGGAATGGCGCGTGTTGGCCGCCAACAGCCCGTGCCCGCCGATGGTGGTCCTAACCAGGAGAACCAGCCACCCCAGCTGGGAGACTGTGGCGGTCTTGTGGGGATGGGTGGCGGTCCGTGGGACCGATGGCCACGTCTTCACTGCCCCAGGGGGCACGGTGATCGGGACCAACGGGGGGACAGCGTTGCAGCTCACGGCAGAGCCCGTGACCATGCATGTTGTGGTGGCCGTCCTCCAGTGGGGAGCAAACAAGCCACAGCCCTGGCGTGATCCGGTCGCTAGGGCTGTCTGGCGAGACCTGCCGGTCCTTAAGGCTGCCGTCTGGTCACGAGGAGCAGGGCGGCATCTCCCGGGCGCACTCCCCTGGCTGCGGGGCTGCGGAGACGCCTCTCCCCCGCCAGCTGAGCTGCGGGGCGCCCTGGAGCACCTGTACTCCGAGCCCGGGCACCAGTTCCTGGTGGCCGCAGACCATGGGGTGGAGCTCAGCGACAACGTGGTCGCGCTGGCAGCCGACGTGGTGCAGTGCCTGGCCCCCCACGGCCATGATGCTCCCGAGGGAGGGGTGGGAGGGCCAGCGGCACGACCAAACTCCGGCTGCCCTCCTCATTGCGAGGTACGTCGAGCTGGGGAGCTCGTAGGCGGTGTACCTCAACCGGTCAGAAACGCCGAACATGCGGCACTGGACGGCCCACCACCTCGTGGCCCCTTGACATGCGGTTGACCGTGGACCCGCTGGGCCCGCCTGTGGTGTCGGGGCCCCGCCCCAGTGGGCGCACACATGGGACATGGCGGTCCGGACGATGCGCATGGCACCCAGGGGCCAGAGGGCCGGATGGCCGGGTGCAGAGCATCTGCTGGCGGTGGCTCGGGCGCAACAGGTGCAGCAGCCGGCCGGCAACACCAAGGACTGTGGCGTGTCCGCCCTCTTGTCCGCCGTCGGTACCCTCCTCAGGGTGCCGAGGCCGGGCAACCTCCTGTCCGTGCTGGACAGGCGGTGGGTGGCGGCGGTGGTCCTCAACAGGGACATGGGGCCCATCGTGCATCTGCCGTCCCTGGGGGAGCTGCCTGCAGCGGTGTTGGATGCCCTGCCGGCGCCCCGCACGCCCTTGGACCAGGCGGACGTCCCGCACAGCGTGGGGCTGCCCGGGGCGTGCATGCAACATGCCCTGCTGTGTATGGCGGCGGCAGCGGACGGGGGGATGTCCATGCTGGCGACAGTGTCCCTGCAGCACGTGCAGAACGCGATGCAGCAGCAGCTGATGCATGCCTCCCAGCCGTGGGAAGAAAGCGCCAAGCTGTGGCTGAGGTTGGAGAGCGTGCCTTCCACCCATACGGTGGGCACGGCAGATATGGGGCGGCTGGTGGTGTTGGAGGGGGCGGAGTATTGGGCCTGTGTTCGGGTGGAAACAGGGGGACTGGAGTGGGTCGTAGTCACCGTGAGCCGGCTCAGGAGGCAGCAGTCCAGGGGCCCGGCCTGCTACCGGGTGTTCCGGGACCACCTCAGGGAGCTGGGGCCGGTGCGCAGGGCACACAGGTGCACGGCCGAGGACATCCCGCCGGCGCCGGCGGTCTTCTTGGAGCGCACGCGACCGCCGGCAATCCAGAGGCAGGACGTCTGGCCCATAGCCCCGAGCAACATGTGGCAGGCTGAGCATGCAGCTGTCATGTGCAGGGCGCTGCATGCTCAGCCTGCCACATGTTGCTCGGGGCTACGGGCCAGACGTCCTGCCCCTGGATCACCGGCGGCCGCGTGACCTCCACGAAGACCGCCGGCGCCGGCGGGATGTCCTCGGCCGTGCACCTGTGGGCCCTGAGCACCGGCCCCAGCCCACTGAGGGACTCCCGAAACACCCGATAGCAGGCCGGGCCGCTGAACTGCTGCCTCCTGAGCCGGCACGCGGTGACTACGACCCACTCCAGTCCCCCTGTTTCCACCCGAACACAGGCCCAATACTCCGCCCCCTCCAACACCACCAGCCGCCCCATATCCGCCGTGCCCACCGTATGGGTGGAAGGCACGCTCTCCAACCTCAGCCACAGCTTGGCGCTTTCTTCCCACGGCTGGGAGGCATGCATCCGCTGCTGCTGCATCGCGTTCTGCACGTGCTGCAGGGACACTGTCGCCAGCATGGACATCCCCCCGTCCGCTGCCGCCGCCATACACAGCAGGGCATGTTGCATGCACGCCCCGGGCAGCCCCACGTTGTGCGGGACGTTCGTCAGGTCCAAGGGCGTGCGGGGCGCCGGCAGGGCTTCCAACACCGCTGCAGACAGCTCCCCCAGGGACGGCAGACGCGCGATGGGCCCCATGTCCCTGTTGAGGACCACCGCCGCCACCCACCGCCTGTCCAGCGCGGACAGGAGGTTGCCCGGCCTCGGCACCCTGAGGAGGGCACCGACGGCGGACATGAGGGCGCACACGCCACAGTCCTTGGTGTTGCCAGCCGGCTGCTGCACCTGTGCCGCCCGGGCCTCCGCCAGTAGATGCTCTGCACCCGGCCATCCCGCCCTCTGGCCCCTTGGTGCCATGCGCATCGTCCGGACCGCCATGTCCCACGTGTGCGGCCATTGGGGCGGGGCCCCCGACACCACAGGCTGGCCCAGCGGGTCCACGGCCAACCGCATCTCAGGGGCCACGAGGTGGTGGGCCGTCCAGTGCCGCATGCCCGGCGTCTCCAACCGGTCGAGGTACACCGCCTACGAGCCCCCCAGCTCGACGTACCTCGCAATGAGGAGGGCAGCCGGGGTTTGGTCGTACCGCTGGCCTTCCCACCCCTCCCTCGGGAGCATCATGGCATGGGGGGCCAGGCACTGCACCACGTCGACTGCCAGCGCAACCACGTCGTCGCTGAGCTCCACCCCATGGTCCGCGGCCACCAGGAAGTGGTGCCTGGGCTTGGAGTACACGTGCTCCAGGGCGCCCCGCAACTCAGCTGGCGGGGGAGAGGCGTCTCCGCAGCCCCGCAGCCATGGGAGTGCGCCCGGGAGATGCCGCCCTGCTCCTCCTGACCAGACGGCGGCCTTAAGGACCGGCAGGTCCCGCCAGACAGCCCTAGCGACCGGATCGCGCCAGGGCTGTGGCTTGTTTGTACCCCACTGGAGGACGGCCACCACAGCATGCGTGGTCAGGGGCTCTGCCGTGAGCTGAAACGCTGTCCCCCCGTCGGTCTCGATCACCGTGCCCCTTGGGGCAGTGGAGACGTGGCCATCGGTCCCACGGACCGCCACCCATCCCCACAGGACCGCCACGGTCTCCCAGCTGGGGTGGTTGGTTCTCCTGGGCAGGACCACCACCGGTGGGCACGGGCCTTGGGCGGCCCACACGCGCCATTCCACTCCCACCAGACGCTCGTGACCAGGGGGCCGATACACCTGGGGCCACGCGTCTGGGAGCTGGCGATGGACAGCGGTCCACACATCAGCCCCGCCAGCCCGCGTGAACTGGAGTCCCCCCAGGATGCCCCCGTCCACAGGGCTGGGGAGGCGGGCGGTGCGAACTTCCAGCCCCTGACCCAGGCGAAGCCCTGGCCCCTCTCGGTCTCCCAGCAGCGAGACCTCCGGGTCTGTGGCCGCAAGACGAGCCGCCACCCTGGGGAGATGCAGGGAGACAGTCCACAGCTGGACTGAGACGGGCTCGCGCGGGAGGTCAGGGCAGGCCGCCACAGCACTGCCATCCCTCGCCCAGCTGAGCGCCGTGTCCCACCACTGCGCCCACGCACCCGGCGCTGCCGGCAACGACCAGGACAGGTACATCAGGACCGCCTTAGTCTGCCACTCGCGAGGGTCTATGCCGGCAGGATGTGTGTGCCACGTGCACGTCCACCCCAGATTGGCTTCCTGGACGGTGACCACGTCCCTCCACGGGACCACCGGGAACGGAGTGAGCAGGGCCGCCATGCCACATGGCAACGCCACTGCCCACTCGGTCAGGCCCCCACTCTCCACCGCATACCCCACCGCCGGGAGCCCTCCCCCTTGCGCCTTTACCACCGCTTCCTGCAGCAACGTTCCGTGGCCCCGGCCGTGGTCCTGGCTGCGGTCCAGGCTGAGGGCCCCCACACGGGCCATGGCCTGGAGGATCAGGAGTAATTCCTGGGGTACTCCCCGCGGCACCGGCGGCTGGGGGTGGGCGAACCGGCAGGCATCTGCCCGCATGCACCACCCCTTGGCCCAGTGCCTGCAGGTTTCTCCCTCCCCCGTCTTCGGCCCAGCCTTATCCGCCACCCCCAGCTCCCGTGGACCCACCTCACGCGCCTCCTTCGCCCCCACGATCACCAGCCCCTCGTCCTGCTCCCCGGCGCCCTGTGCCTCTTCACCCTTGAACTCCGGCTCCTCGTCCTGCTCCATGGCGTCTTGTGCCTCCTCACCCCTCCTGCGTTGGTCCTCCTCCTCCAGTGCCTCCGTCGTCGGCGGCGGGCCCGCAGCATCCGTGAACTTCGCCAGGGCCGCCGCCACAATGGCCTGCACGTCCACCTCCTCCCCGGCCACCTCCGGCTGATCCTGGTGCTGCTCCTCCCCTGTGGGTTGCTCTTGCCCCACCCCGTCACCACCACAGCTTGCTTCCTCGTCACCCCCCACCGGGATCGCGTGTTCGGACCCCTGGGGGGTGGCGCTCCCGTCGAGGCGCGTTCCCACCACCACCAGCAGCTTGAGGTCACCGCCGCGGCTCTCAAGGCGGTAGCTGCTGGTGGTGGGGACGAGGACCGCCCCATCCCCGGTCAGCAGCAGGCGGTCCGCGTCGAACAGGACCTCTGCACCCTCACGGTGCAACGCCACCAGGAGCGAATGGGACCCCAGCGCCTGGGGTGTGAGGGGCCGCACGGCCTGTCCACGATGCCAAGCGTCAGCCCCACCTCGCCACAAGGCCACGTACAGGCCTTCGTCCCGCCGCACGTCCTCCAGCCCTGCCTCGCCCAGCAGGCGCCCCACGGACAGGCGCACCGACAGGGGGAGGCCTTCCTGGGGCTCGGCCGCCCGGACATCACCGGGGTGGTGACCTAGGACCGCCGCATCCCCCAGTTGGACACAGTGGACCTGGCCGTTGTCCGGGGACGCTGCCGCCAGGGCCATCTCCCGGGCGACCTGCCCTGGGCGCTGGAGCTCATAGCGCTCCAGGGCGCTCGCCAGCATCCCTGCCTCCCGCTGCCCCGTGCCCGTGAGGCGGTGCCTGTGGGCGCCCTCAGCTGCATGGTACCTGCAGTGCCGCCGCTCACAGCTCCCCAGGGGAGGGGGCGGCACCGCAGTGGGCATGGGCCGCAGCGGCTCGTTGGCCGGGTCCTCGTCCATGCCGGCGTAGACGTCAGGCCCGGCGTCGTCCTCAAACATGAGGGCCAGCGCCGACTCCCTGGGCCCGTATGCCTCCTCGTCCCCTTCGCACTCCTCCTCCTGCTCCCCCTGCGCCCCTTCTCCAGCCGCGACCACCGCCGGCAGCGTGTCCGGCGGCGGCAGGAAGGGCGCCAGAGGCCGCTCGTCAGCGCCTCCGCCCCTTGCCGCCTCCGCCGCGTCCGGCCGTGCCCGCAGGTTGGCGGGCAGCCGGGCCCAGCTGGTGCCCGCATGGAGATCCATGTGGTACGCCACCCCCGCCAGACACGGCTCACCGGGTGCCACCTGGCTTCCTTCCCGCCACTCCCACATCCAGTCCTCCACTCCTTCCCCCTTGGCACGTCCCCCACTGGGCTCCACAACCCCGCCGCCCTCCGCCGGCGTTTGCGCCTCCGGCACACCCGGCCCCGCGTCCTGTCCCCCCGAAGAAACCGCCTCCGACGGCTTCTCCTTGGCCCCTTCCGTCCTCGGGGCGACAGCCGCGAGCGCCTGCGCTATCAGCTCGCCGGCGTCAGCCTCTTCAGGCGCGGCTCCCCCACTCCCCACGGCTGTCCGCCGGTACTCCTCCAGGGCCTGCGCGAGCAGCTCGCTGATGTCTCGCGGGCCAGCCACTGCCGCCTCCTGCGCTGCATTCCCCGCTCGTTCCCCCGCCGTAGTCCTCCCCATGGGGGCTGCGCCCTGCATCCCACGCGTCGGGGGCAGACCCCCAACCGGCACCACTGGCTCAGGCCCCGTCGGCACCGCAGGCGGGGCTTCGCGCGGCACGGCTGGGTCCGGCATCTGGACCGTCCGCGGTGGTGACCCCGCCGCGGGAAACTCCGGCTGGGGCACCGCCAGGGATGGCGCAGCCGCAGGTGCCCCCATTCTCCTCGCCTCGCCCGGGGCACGCCACGTGCCTCCCCTTGCGACACCCCCTGCTGCTGGGCGCCCCGCCCCGGCCCAGGTGCCGGTACCGGTACCGGCACCGGCATTGTGTGCTGAGGCACCGGCCGTGAGTGCTCCTGGGGCAGGGGGTGAGGGTACTCCACATGCAGGTGCGGACGGTGATGGTGATGGTGATGGTGAGGATGGACGGGGTGCTGTGGCACAGCCCCTTGCGACACCCCCTGCTGTTGGGCGCTCTGCCCCGGCCTAGGCACCGGTACCGGTTCCGGCACCGGCATTGTGTGCTGAGGCGGTCGTGGGTGCTGCTGGGGCAGGGGATGTGGGTACTCCACATGCTGGTGCGGACGATGATGGTGATGGTGACGGTGAAGGTGGACTGGGTGCTGTGGCACAGCCCCTTGCGACACCCCCTGCCTCTGGGCGCTCCGCCCCGGCTCAGGCACCGGTACCGGTTCCGGCACCGGCATTGTGTGCTGAGGCGGCCGTGAGTGCTGCTGGGGCAGGGGATGCGGGTGCTCCACTTGCTGGTGCGGAAGGTGATGGTGACGGTGATGGTGAAAGTGGACGGGGTGCTGTGGCACAGCCCCTTGCGACACCCCCTGCTGCTGGGCGCTCCGCCCCGGCTCAGGCACCGGTACCGGTTCCGGCACCGGCACTGTGTGCTGAGGCGGTCGTGGGTGCTGCTGGGGCAGGGGATGCGGGTACTCCACATGCTGGTGCGGACGGTGATGGTGATGGTGATGGTGTAGGTGGACGGGGTGCTGTGGCACAGCCGCCAGTTGGTGGTGATGGTGAAGATGGACGGGGGGCTGTGGCACAGCTGTCGGGTGCACGTGTTGGTGTGGGAAGCGATGCCGCATCATGGGGAACCTGTCGGGGTGATGAAGTAGGTGATGGAGATGGAGTTGGTGGTGGTGGTGAGCCCCAAAGGGCGGGATGGGCACGGGCCCGAGGCCCGGGGGCGGCGGCATCGGAAACGCACCCGGCGCCGCATACCCCGGCTGCCCCGCCGACCCCACTGGGGGCTGCCCGCGCTGCGCGTCCTCGAGCTGCCCGAGATCTTGTAGACATCGGAGTAGTCGGTTGAGCAGGTGCACCCCGAACGGCACCGTGCCCGCTGCGAACCGCGCCTGAACGTCGGGCGCGTTGTACGGGTGGGGATCGCGGGCCAACATCTGCCGCAAGCAGACGTCGACGAAGTGGTCCCATGCGTTGTCCCTGGCCGGACGGTCCGCGTCCACACGCGCCTGGAACGCCGCATACGTGTGCGGCCCGTGTCTGACGAGACGAGACACTGTGTCTACCAGGCGCCGGGCACGTCGCCGGAAGGCTGGCAACTGCGCGGGATTGGCGGGGACAGATAGCGACATTTAGCTAACGAAGGCTGTGTGAGCTAAGGACACAGGGGAACGGGTGGACTCTGTGGCCCGTCCCGCCTGCTACTGGCTTATTGTTGCACGACACTTCGCACGACACAGTTGCCCACCCCTCTTGCGCCCCCCCCCCTTCCCCTCCGTGTTCCTTTGCCCCCGGCTGTGCCCGTTAGGTGTGCCCCTTGGCCCAGCCCGGTTGTTGGCGGGCTTGTTGCCAGGCAGGGTTGGGGGGGGGGGGCGCCCGACGCTGGCTCTGGTCCCTCTCTCTGGGAGTTTCCCCACGGGGGGGCCGATGCATGCACTCCCCGTCAGGGTGTAACTCTGTTGAACGGGCCGTCCATTTGTACCCGCTCCGTACAAATGGACCTGCGTCGTAACCAGGTACGTTGGCCCTTCCCCACACCGGGGTCGGGTACACTGTGGGTCACTAAGGAGTCCTTGCGGGATAGGCGCGTCTCTTGCCTACCCCGATGGACGGTGTGCCCTACCCGCAGCCCCTCACAGGACACGAACCGCAGTACGTGCCGTGGGGAGTGCTCAGGTCAGGCCCATTGGCCACCCCCCCAAGCCGGTGCCACCTCGGGCCGCTGGCCAACGGTCCCGGGCGTAACCCACCTTATTGCTTGCGCTCAGATGGGGCCGATACGGACAGCGGGGGGGCCCCCAAACCCCAGAGGTCGGGTACCTCACCAGCGTCTTTCGCGGGCTCTTGTCACCCCGGCTCCCCCCCGTACGATGTGGTGTTGGTCCCTGCCTCCTTGCTTTCGTCCCCAGGGGCGTCCCCCTGTCCCGCGCCCCTTGCCGTGCTCCCTGGCTCCCGCCATGTCCCGTCTGCCCCTGCTGTCTGCCCCTGCTCTGGCGTGTTGGTGTCCTTTGTTGTTTGTTTTTTTTTTCCCTACCCCCCCCCATGTCCCCTCGCTGTCTCCTCGCTGTCCTCGCCCTTTTTGTGGGTGGGTGGAGAAGAAGGGGGCGGGGGGTGGGGGCGTTCTCGCTGTCCGCCCTATTGCGCAAGCACGTCGTAAGCACGGCGCAGGCACGAGGCGCGGCACCTGGCCCGCGGCTGGGGGGGGGGGCTTGCCGTGTGGCTCCCGTCGTCAGCCTACCCTTCCTGCGGTTGCACCCCCGGCGGTCCCCCCGTTCCCTTTGGGCTCCCTTTGGGCACGGTCATGTGGTTCGTCCCGCACACTCGTTCCACTGCCTCCCCACTCTGCCGCGGCGTCCTCGGGGGGCGGTCTGCTTCCCGCTACCGTCACCCCCCTTGTCCCCTCGCCATCCCCTTGCTGTCCTCGCCCATTTCCTTGGTGGGTGTGGGACTTTGGGGTGGGGGGGGGGGTCGCCCTCGCTGCCCTTCCTCCGGCGTAAGCACGTCGCAGGCACGGCGCTGGCACATGGCGCGGCACCTGTCCTTCTGCTGGGGAGTGGGGCACGCCTCGTGGCCCCCGTCATCGCCCTTCCCACTCTGCGTCCGCTCCCCCGGTGCCTCCCCCGCTGGGGCCTGCACGGCACTTGCTTCCCTTGGGCATGGTCGTGTAGTCCGTCTCGCACCCTCTCCCCGCTGCCCCCCCATCTTGCCGCTTTGTCCTCGGGAGGGGAGGCCGCTGTCCACCCCTCCCTTCCTGCATCCCCCACCCTTGGGGGGGCGGAGGTGTGTGGGGGGGATGGGGGGGGGGGGCTTGTCGTTTTCCCTTCGTTGCTCTCATGCCGCAGGCACGAGGCGCCGCATCCGTCCCTCTGCAAGGGGTGGGGGCATGCCTTTTGCGGCTCCCAACGCCGCCCTTTCTACCCTACGCTCGCACCCCCGGTGGCCCCCCCGCCGGGGCTTGCACGGCGCGTGCCCTCCTCGGGCACGGTCGTGTGGTTCGTCCCGCACCCTCCTACCGCTGCCTCCCCACCCTGCCGCGTTGCCCTCGGGGGGGGGGTCGCTTATCGCTCCCCCCCTACCCGCATTCCCCGCCCTCTGGGGGGCGGGGTTGGGTGGGGGGGGGTAGGGGCGCCCTTGTCGTCTCCCCTTCTTTGCACGCACGTCGCAGGCATGACGTAGGCACGACACAATCACGGGGTGAGGCACTTGGCTGCCGCGGGGGGGGGGGGGTTTCCCTTTGGGCTTTCCGCCTCTCTCCATGGTATAGGCTCCGCACCCCGGGATCACCAGCCGCTGTTGCCCCTCGGCGGTAGTCGCCACGTCTCCGCATGGTGCTCAGTGTCCCGTGCCTGCTCCCTCGTGTGCCCATACATACTGGAGGAGGTACGTACCCGGGTGGAAACGGAAGATGAGGAAGTGCGGGCAGCGGGGAGGACTTACCGTACGCCTCGAAGGCTTCTTGCGCCATCCGCCGCCCTGGTCGAGGGGGAGGGCCCCTGTTTTGGCACCCAACAGCCCGGGGGGGGGCGACTGCCCATCCTCTCCCTGGTGCCTGTGTATCCACTTCCGAGCGGCCTGATACCGGTGCCGTGGTATCAGTCCGCTGGAAGTGGCGGCTACAAAGCGGCCGGGCGCTCTCGTCCCCGGGGCCTCTGCCACCCCCGAGCGCGAAGGAGGCCCCTGAGGTCCTATCGCAGAGACGCGGGGAGACGGACGGCAGATTCATTTGTGGCATCCCCTGGCCACCTAGTTACTTGGTTCAGCACAATCTACGCCGCAGGGGGCCCACCGGTTGGCGCCGCTGGTGCCCGTCCCCTCTGCGTCACAGACAAATAGACAAACTAGACTGCAACAGGCGCAGGGGGTCCAGTGGATGGCGCCACTGGCGCGTGTCCCCTCTGCGCCACAGGTTGGGTCATCGCAGGGGAGGCCCTACGGATGGCGCCGCAGATGCCCGTCCCCCCGTGCCGCTTCTTGCCTCCTGCTCTAGGCTTGACTGACGTGACTTGACGCATATTGAGGTCAGAGCCGGTTTCTGGACGCGCATGGCGCACGGCACGACGTATGGCAACTATCCCCTACCCTGCCCCCGCTGCTCCCTCCCTCGCCCTCTGTGCTCGCCTAACGCTGAGCATGCCCCTGTCCCCCTCGTCGCTCCCTCTTTCCGCTCTGGCCAGCACTGGCACAGCGAAGCAATTCGCGAGGAAACCCTCCCTCCTTGCTGCCCCCCTCTACTCCCGTTCCCTGGCTTAGCCCTGCCCCTCGTTTGTTCGTTCTCCCTCGTCCTCCCTCGCCCCCTTTCCCAGGCCCCTGGGTCCTTGGCTCTCTGTCTTCTTGTCCTCGTCCTCGCTGTACCCTCCCTGCATACACATCGCGGTGCAATACGTGGTTTCTCTCCCATTCCCTCTTCACCTTGCCTCCCCCTGGCGCCCTGGTCTCTAGGCTTGTGGCACGCATGTCGCACCGCACCCTCCTGCGGCCTTTGTCTCTCTATGCCCGCCCTGCCTCCCCCTCCCTCCCCTGCCCTGTTACCCCTCTACCTCTTGCAGGACACTGTTTAGACAAGCCGCACGCATGTCGCAGGCACGCACCTGATCCTCATTGTATGTCTCTACGCAGGACACTGCACCCATGGGGGTGGACCGCTTTGCGGCAGCGCGCCGCGGCGCTCCGCCTTGTCCAGTGCCCCCGCGCACCGCGGGCGGCTCGCTCGGTTGTGGGGCGCCTTTGTGCTTCTGCCCCACGCTCTTCATGCCGCCGTGGCATGCCCCCTTCCCTGCCCTGCCTTCTCTGCCCCTCTGCCCTCCGGCCAGCGCGAGCACAATGCGGAGCAATTCGCGTGGCAGCGCTCCCTCTTTGCCCCCTCTCTCTGCCCTGGCCCCTTGGCCCTGTCCTGCCCCCTGTCTGGTCGCCCTCCCTCGTCCTCACTTGCCCCCCTTCCCAGGTCCCTTGGTCCCTGGCCCTCGGTGTTTCTGCCTCCGTCCTCCCTTTACCCTCCCGGCATACACTTCGCGGAGCAACACGCGAGGCACCCCTCCCACTCCCCCTTCACCTTGCCGCTCTCAGGCGCCCTGGTTCCGTCCGCACCGGCCCGCAGTCTGCGGCCCTCTACCCCCGCCCTACCTCCCCCTCCCTCCCCTGCCCTTTTCCCTCTCTACTCTTACATTTATACACTACGCAGGACACTTTGTAGGCAAGTTGCACGCATGTCGCTGGCACGCACCCGGCCCTTCCCTCCCTACCCTGCCCTTTCCCCTCTCTTCACTACGCAGAACACTTTGCAGGACACTGTGTAGGCATGTCGCACGCATGTCGCAGGCACGCACCTGGCCCTCGTTGTATCACTCTACGCAGGACACTGCACCCATGGGGGTGGACTGCTTTGCGGCAGCGTGCCGCGGCGCTCCGCCTTGTCCAGTGCCCCCGCGCACTGCGGGCGGCTCGCTCGGTTGTTGGGCACCTTTGTGCTTCTGCCCCAGGCTCGCTCCTTCATGCCGCCGTGGCACGCCCTCTTCCCTGCCCTGCCTTCCCTGCCCCTCTGCCCTCCGGCCAGCGCGAGCACAATGCGGAGCAATTCGCGTGGCAGCGTTCCCTCTTTGCTCCCTCTCTCTGCCCTGGCCCCTTGGTCCTGTCCTGCCCCCTGTCTGCTCGCTCTCCCTTGTCCTCTCGTGCCCCCCTTCCCAGGTCCCTTGGTTCCTGGCCCTCGGTGTCTCTGCCCCCGTCCTCCCTTTACCCTCCCGGCATACACTTCGCGGAGCAATACGCGAGGCACCCCTCCCACTCCCCCTCCACCTTGCCGCTCCCAGGCGCCCTGGTTCCGTCCGCACCGGCTCGCAGCCTGCGGCCCTCTACTTCCGCCCTATCTCCCCCTCTCTCCCCTGCCCTTTTCCCTCTCTACACTGCGCAGGACACTACGCAGGACACATTGTAGGCAAGTCGCACGCATGTCGCAGGCACGCACCCGGCCCCTCCTTCCCTGCCCTGCCCTTTCCGCTCTCTTCACTACGCAGAATACTTCGCAGGACACTGTGTAGGCATGTCGCACGCATGTCGCAGGCACGCACCTGGCCCCTTTCGGTGGCGTCGTCGGGCCGACTGGCTCCACGCTGTGACCGCCCGCCGCTGCCGCAGCCCTCGCAGGAGCCGCCGCCGCGGGCAGCCACTCCATATGCCGCGGGGGGCCCGGCCCTGGTAGTCCCCGGCTGCCCCCCGGCCAGGGTTTCGCTGTACCCCCCGCGGCGCCTGGTCGCCGGGGGGGATCCATCACAAATATCTGCAAGACATCGAAAAAAATAGAATAGTAATATGTATATATATATATATATATATATATATAGCGGAGTCCCCGCCGGCGAATCTGAGGTTCTTCCTCGAAGGGGCCCACGAGCCCAGGGGACGCCACCGGGTTTTAACGGCCAAGCCGGACGGAGCTCCCACCGGCGACCCCCCCCCCACGAGGGAGGGAGCACACAACAACCGCCAGCCCCCCCCCCCCCCCTCAGCCCCCCCAAAAAAGGGACTCCGGCGCGGAGGGTTGGGGATATAGTCCCATGCCGCGCGGCCATGAATAGACATGGCCCTACACCGGGCGAAACACGCCCTCCCCCCCCCTCGCTCAAGAGGGGCCCCCGTCGTCCCCCGGGCAGGGAGCAACCCCCCCCCCCCCCCTCAAGGACCGGCCGCCCTCGGGAGCCCTCGTCCAGCCCCCGGGGCCCTCTCTGGGTTCGCCCCCGAGCCCGCTCGGCCCTTCCACGCCCCCCCTCACCAGCCACAGCCCAGAGGCCCGCCCGGTCTCCCCCGCGCCGGCCCACAACCACCAGGGACCCGGGCCCCGGAGCCCCGGTGCCCAGCCCCGCCCGCCCCCCCTGTATCCCTCCGGCGGGGCCCGTCCCGGTCCCGTTCGGCCGCGAGGGGACGGTGTGGCGCTCCCCCCCGCCTCCACCAGGATTCGCCCCCGTGGATGATGCTCGGCGGGATTCGTCCCCGCCGAGCGGGGTGCGGGCCCCACCGCCGACCGCGGCCCCGCCGACACCTCGAGCGCCCCGGGCTCCCCGGCCGACTTTGGCCAGCCCCGGCCGCTCCTCCGCCCGGTCGGCTGCACGGTGACGCACTGCGGCTGAGCTCACTGCACCCCCGCCCCCCTCGCGCGCGCACCCACCCACCAGCCCACAGCCCCCCCCTCCCCCCCCCCAGCGTGCACGCCGTGCCCCCACCGCCCCCCCACTCTCCCGCCCCTCCTCTCTCAGGTAGCGAAGCCCCCGAGGTGGGCTGCCGCAGCCGCCGACGGGCGGCCGCCTTACGTACAAGGGGACCCCCCGCACGCGGTGGGGGTCCAGGCCCTGCACCCCTTCCCCCTGCCACACGCATCATGGCGTTGCATGTGTCATACCTCCCTCCCCATGCACCATGTGTCATGGCCGCGAGTGGCCTTTGCCTCCCCCACATCGAAACCGCACGGGGGGGGCCAAAGGCCCCTGGGTGGGGCCCCCAGAACCCCAGCAGCTGCGCCTCCCGACTGGAGGGTGGTGGGGCCCGCCGGTGCGCGGTACGAGCCCCCGCCACCCTCCATCCGCCTGCCGCGACCCCCTGACCCCACCCCTGTCCCCCACCCCGGCTGGGGCGGCGCGGCCCGCGCGTGCGGTACGAGCCCGCGCCGCCCCTTGATGCATTATACGGGCAGTGCGGGCCGCCAGGAGAGCAGAGGGGCCCCGCACTGCCCCGAGCGCCCCCCCCCACGACAGCTGGCGCTAAAGGCCAACCGGCGCCTGGCGGGCTGTTGTGCAGGGGGGGCGAGGCGACCGGGCGCTTCGTACCCGCCTCCAACGGGGGTCTGTACCCACGGCACCGGGCACAGACACCCGTTGGGAGGGAGCCACACCACCACCCACCACAGCACCACGGCCACGGGAGGAAGGGAATAGCCCCGGGCAACGGCCTCACCCAGGCCGAGGGAGGGTCCCGACCGCCAGGCTCATCCTGGCCCCCTATTTCCTCTTCATTGTCATCCCCCTTGGCCGTCCTGGCCCACAGTCCCCGCGGCGGGTAAGTTCCTGGGGTAGAACCCTAAGAACTTTGGTGACGGAAACACAGGTCGTGGTTTCGCACCCGGCCGACGTGGGGAGCCTCCGCCCCCACGGGACCCCAGGGCACCCCAGCCATCCCAGCCAGGGATAAACCGCCGCCAGCGCCCTAGCCCCCATTCCCAGGCTCTCCGGCCTCAGTTCCCCTGCGTCTTCCTCGCCACATCCTCGTAGTGAAAGGCTAGGTAGCAGGCCGCACCCCCACACCGGCCCACGGCACGCCATCTACGCACCCCACGCCGCCCCCGGCCGCCCACCAGCTGCGCCCCAGCGCACCCCCATGCCGCTACGCCCCTACACAGCCACCCCACCACTGCGCCGCCCCATACACCTGCTCTGCGCAGCCCCACGCTGCTGCGCCCCTGCGCAGCCCCACGCTGCTGCACCCCTGCGCAGCCCCACGCTGCTGCGCCCCTGCGCAGCCCCACGCTGCTGCACCCCTGCGCAGCCCCACGCTGCTGCACCCCTGCACAGCCCCACACTGCTGCACCCCTGCGCAGCCCCACGCTGCTGCACCCCTGCGCAGCCCCACACTGCCCTCCAGCGCAGCTGCACGCTGCTGCGCCCCTGCGCAGCCCCACGCTGCTGCACCCCTGCGCAGCCCCACGCTGCACTCCAGCGCAGCCCCACGCTGCTGCGCCCCTACGCAGCCCCACGCTGCACTCCAGCGCAGCCCCACGCTGCTGCGCCCCTACGCAGCCCCACGCTGCACTCCAGCGCAGCCCCACGCTGCTGCGCCCCTACGCAGCCCCACGCTGCACCCCAGCGCAGCCCCACGCTACTGCGCCCCTGCGCAGCCCCACGCTGCACTCCAGCGCAGCCCCACGCTGATGCGCCCCTACGCAACCCCACGCTGCACTCCAGCGCAGCCCCACGCTGCTGCGCCCCTACGCAGCCCCACGCTGCACTCCAGCGCAGCCCCGCGCTGCTGAGCCCCTGCGCAGCCCCACGCTGCACTCCAGCGCAGCCCCACGCTGCTGCGCCCCTACGCAGCCCCACGCTGCACTCCGGCGCAGTCCCACGCTGCTGCGCCCCTACGCAGCCCCGTGCTGCACTCCAGCACAGCCCCACGCTGCTGCGCCCCTAGGCAGCCCCACGCTGCACTCCAGCGCAGCCCCACGCTGCTGCACCCCTGCGCGGCCCCACGCTGCACTCCAGCGCAGCCCCACGCTGCTGCGCCTCTACGCAGCCCCACGCTGCACTCCAGCGCAGTTCCTCGCTGCTGCGCCCCTACGCAGCCCCAGGTTGCTGCGCCCACACTGCTACGCCCCTGCACAGCCCCGGGCTGCTGCGCCCTTGCACTGCCCTGGCTGCCGCGCCCCTGCGCAGCCCCACGCTGCCCTCCAGCGCAGCTGCACGCTGCTGCGCCCCTGCGGAGCCCCACGCTGCAGCACCCCTGCGCAGCCCCACGCTGCACTCCAGCGCAGCCCCACGCTTCTGCGCCCCTACGCAGCCCCACGCTGCACTCCAGCGCAGCCCCACGCTGCTGCGCCCCTACGCAGCCCCACGCTGCTGCACCCCTGCGCAGCCCCAGGCTGCACTCCAGCGCACCCCGACGCTGCTGCGCCCCTACGCAGCCCCACGCTGCACTCCAGCGCAGCCCCGCGCTGCTGCGCCCCTACGCAGCCCCACGCTGCACTCCAGCGCAGCCCCACGCTGCTGCGCCCCTACGCAGCCCCACGCTGCACTCCAGCGCAGCCCCACGCTGCTGCGCCCCTACGCAGCCCCACGCTGCACTCCAGCGCAGCCCCACGCTGCTGCGCCCCTGCGCAGCCCCACGCTGCACCCCGGCGCAGCCCCACGCTGCTGCGCCCCTACGCAGCCCCACGCTGCACTCCAGCGCAGCCCCACGCTGATGCGCCCCCACGCAGCCCCACGCTGCACTCCAGCGCAGCCCCACGCTGCTGCGCCCCTGCGCAGCCCCACGCTGCACTCCAGCGCAGCCCCACGCTGCTGCGCCCCTGCGCAGCCTCACGCTGCACTCCGGCGCAGCCCCACGCTGCTGCGCCCCTACGCAGCCCCCACTGCATTCCAGCGCAGCCCCAGGCTGCTGCGCCCCTACGCAGCCCCATGCTGCACTCCAGAGCAGCCCCACGCTGCTGCACCCCTGCACAGCCCCACGCTGCACTCCAGCGCAGCCCCACGCTGCAGCGCCCCTGCGCAGCCCCACGCTGCACTCCAGCGCAGCCCCACGCTGCTGCGCCCCTACGCAGCCCCAGGTTGCTGCGCCCACGCTGCTACGCCCCTGCATAGCCCCACGCTGCTGCGCCCCTGCACAGCCCTGGCTGCCGCGCCCCTGCGCAGTCCCACGCTACTGCGCCCCTGCCCAGCCCCGGGCTGCTGCGCCCCTACGCGGCACCACGCTGCTGCGCCCCTGCGCGGCCCCACGGTGCCCTCCAGCGCAGCCCCAGGCTGCTGCGCCCCTGCGCCGCCCCAGGTTGCTGCGCCCACGCTGCCACGCCCCTGCCAAGCCCCACGCTGCTGCGCCCCTGCACAGCCCTGGCTGCCGCGCCCCTGCGCAGGCCCACGCTACTGAGCCCCTGCCCAGCCCCCGGTTGCTGCGCCCCTGCCCAACCCCACGCTGCCCTCCAGCGCAGCCCCACGCTGCTGCTCCCCTGCACAGCCCCGCGCTGCTGCCCCCCTGCGCAGCCCCACGCTGCCCTCCAGCGCAGCCCCACGGTGCTGCTCCCCTGCATAGCCCCGCGCTGCTGCGGCCCTGCGCAGCCCCACGCTGCCCTCCAGCGCAGCCCCAGGCTGCTGCGCCCCTGCGCTGCCCCAGGTTACTGCGCCCACGCTGCTACGCCCCTGCACAGCCCCCCGCTGCTGCGCCCCTGCACAGCCCTGGCTGCCGCGCCCCTGCGCAGCCCCACGCTACTACGCCCCTGCCCAGCCCCGGGCTGCTACACCCCTGCGCAGCCCCACGCTGCCCTCCAGCGCAGCCCCACGCTGCTGCGCCCCTACGCAGCCCCAGGTTGCTGCGCCCACGCTGCTACGCCCCTTCATAGCCCCACGCTGCTGCGCCCCTGCACAGCCCTGGGTGCCGCGCCCCTGCGCAGTCCCACGCTACTGCGCCCCTGCCCAGCCCCGGGCTGCTGCGCCCCTACGCGGCACCACGCTGCTGCGCCCCTGCGCGGCCCCACGCTGCCCTCCAGCGCAGCCCCAGGCTGCTGCGCCCCTGCGCCGCCCCAGGTTGCTGCGCCCACGCTGCCACGCCCCTGCCCAGCCCCACGCTGCTGCGCCCCTGCACAGCCCTGGCTGCCGCGCCCCTGCGCAGGCCCACGCTACTGAGCCCCTGCCCAGCCCCAGGTTGCTGCGCCCCTGCGCAACCCCACGCTGCCCTCCAGCGCAGCCCCACGCTGCTGCTCCCCTGCACAGCCCCGCGCTGCTGCCCCCCTGCGCAGCCCCACGCTGCCCTCCAGCGCAGCCCCACGGTGCTGCTCCCCTGCACAGCCCCGCGCTGCTGCGGCCCTGCGCAGCCCCACGCTGCCCTCCAGCGCAGCCCCAGGCTGCTGCGCCCCTGCGCTGCCCCAGGTTACTGCGCCCATGCTGCTACGCCCCTGCACAGCGCCCCGCTGCTGCGCCCCTGCACAGCCCTGGCTGCCGCGCCCCTGCGCAGCCCCACGCTACTACGCCCCTGCCCAGCCCCGGGCTGCTACACCCCTGCGCAGCCCCACGCTGCCCTCCAGCGCAGCCCCACGCTGCTGCGCCCCTGCGCGGCCCCAGGTTACTGCGCCCACGCTGCTACGCCCCTGCCCAGCCCCACGCTGCTATTCCCCTGCCCAGCCCCACACGCTGCTGCTCCCCTGCGCAGCCCCACGCCGCTGCGCCCCTGCGCAGCCCCACGCTGCCCTCCAGCGCAGCCCCACGCTGCCGTGCCCCTGCGCAGCCCCGGGTTGCTGCGCCCACGGTGCTACGCCCCTGCCCAGCCCCACGCTGTGGCGCCCCTGCGCCACCCCGCGCTGCGCCCTTGCGCAGCACGGCACTACTACGCACCCGCGCCGCCCCAAACCTTTGCGCCCCTACGCAGCCCCACGCTGCGCCCCTACGCAGCCCCACGCTGCTGCGCCCCTTCACGGCCCCATGCCGCGCCCCGGCGCAGCCCCACGCGGCTGCGCCCCTGCGCAACCCCGCACCGCGCCCCCGCGCAGCCCCACGCTGCGCCCCTGCGCAGCCCAGCGCTGCCGCGCCCCTGCGCGGCCCCACGCTGCACTCCGGCGCGACCCCACGTTGCGCCCCTGCCCAGCCCCACGCTGCGCCCCTGCCAAGCCCCACGCTACTGCGCCCCTGCGCAGCCCCATGATTCGCCCCTACTCAGCCCCACGCTGCGCCCCTGCGAGGCCCCACGCTGCTGCGCCCCTTCACGGCCCCATGCCGCACCCCGGCGCAGCCCCACGCTGCTGCGCCCCTGCGCAACCGCGCACCGCGCCCCCGCGCAGCCCCACGCTGCGCCCCTGCGCAGCCGGGCGCTGCTGCGCCCCGGCGCAGCCCAGCGCTGCTGCGCCCCTCCTCGGCCCCACGCCGCGCCCCTGCGCGGCCCCATGCCACGCCCATGCGCGGCCCCACGCTGCACTCCGGCGCGACCCCACGCTGCGTCCCTGCCCAGCCTCACGCCACGCCCCTGCGCAGCCCCACACTACTGCGCCCCTGCGCAGCCCCACGATTCGCCCCTGCTCAGCCCCGCGCTGCGCCCCTGCACAGCCCCACGCTGCGCCCCTGCTCAGCCCCGCGCTGCGCCCCTGCGCAGCCCCACGCTGCGCCCCTGCGCAGCCCCACGCTACTGCACCCCTGCGCAGCCCCATGCCGCGCCCAAGCGCGGCCCCGCGCTGCGCCCCTGCGCAGCCCCACACTACTGCGCCCCTGCGCAGCCCCACGCTGCACCCCTGCTCAGCCCCGCGCTGCGCCCCTGCGCAGCCCTGCACTACTGCGCCCCTGCGCAGCCCCAAGTTACGCCCCTGCTCAGCCCCGCGCTGCGCCCGTGCGCAGCCCCACGCTGCGCCCCTGCTCAGCCCCGCGCTGCGCCCCTGCGCAGCCCCAGGCTGCGCCCCAGCGCAGCCCCACGCTACTGCACCCATGCGCAGCCCCATGCCGCGCCCATGCGCGGCCCCGCGCTGCGCCCCTGCGCAGCCCCACACTACTGCGCCCCTGCGCAGCCCTACGCTGCGCCCCTGCTCAGCCCCACGCTGCGCCGCTGCGCAGCCCCACGCTGCGCCCCTGCGCGGCCCCACGCTACTGCGCCCCTGCGCGGCCCCATGCCGCGCCCATGCGCGGCCCCCCCCCCCGCCTCCACCAGGATTCGCCCCCGTGGATGATGCTCGGCGGGATTCGTCCCCGCTAAGCGGGGTTCGGGCCCCACCGCCGACCGCGGCCCCGCCGACACCTCGAGCGCCCCGAGCTCCCCGGCCGACTTTGGCCACCCCCGGCCGCTCCTCTGCCCGGGCGGCCGCGCGGTGACGCTCTGCGGCTGAGCTCACTGCACCCCCGTCCCCCTCGCGCGCGCACCCACGCACCAGCCCACAGCCCCCCTCCCCGCCCAACGTGTACGCCGACTCCGTGGAGTGGGGCTCTCAGGGCCGCCGCCGACCACCGGCCGGTCCGCCGGCGCCGCCCCGCGGCCGCCACGGGCCCCACACCCGCATGGCGCCGCCACCGCCTCGGCCGTCCGCCGCTACCCAGCGCGCCAGACCCAGGCCTCGGTCCCCAGGCCACGCTTCAAACTAGCCGCTGGTCCCGCGGCCCGCAGTGGGGCCCGCAACGGGCGCGCCGACGCCCTTGCACACGCGCCCCCCACGGCCAGGCCTGCGCGGCGCGCGTGCCCCCGGCGCGCCCGCCGACCCCATGGAGTGGGGCTCTCAGGGCCACCGCCGGCCGGCGGCCGGTCCGCCCACACCGCCCTGCGACCGCCACGGGCCCCGCACCCGCATGGCGCCGCCTCCGCCTCAGCCGCCCGCCGCTACCCACGCGCCCGGCCCAGGCCTGAGCCCCCCCTCCGGCCGTGCCGCGCAGCCTCCCGCACACGGGACACAGGGACGGGCACCAGGGGATAGACCATACATAGTCCCCGCCCCCTCCACCCCCCTTACTCCACCTCCGCACAGGACGTAGCCCCCTCCCCTGTAGCGGGGGAGTGGCGGCTGGAAGCGAGGGGAACCGGGGCATCGCAGGTCCCCGGACAGGTGGTCCCTCCACCCCGCCATCCATCCCGCCTTCGTTACGCACAGGTGCGCACGCCCTCCCCCCACGGCGGGGGAGGGAACCAGGGTCGCATGGGCACGTGGTCCCTCTCACAGCGACGCGCGCCCCCAGGTAGCCACACCCTCCTCCACGCACACACACCCCCCCCCCCCTCTACTCCACGGCGGCCCCCACCCCCCTCGGTCGTCGTCGGCACACACCTGTCCAGCGTGACGCCGGCCGACTGCTCCCTTGCGCCCTGCCCAGGGAGAGCGTGTCTGGCAATTTCTCCCGCCGGCACGTGCTGGGTGCCCTCAACAACAACAACAGCAATATATATATATATATATATATATATATATATATATATATATATATATATATATATATATATATATATATATATATATATATATATATATATATATATATATATATATATATATATATATATATATATATATATATATATATATATATATATATATATATATATATATATATATATATATATATATATATATATATATATATATATATATATATATATATATATATATATATATATATATATATATATATATATATATATATATATATATATATATATATATATATATATATATATATATATATATATATATATATATATGTATATATATATATATATATATGTATATATATATATATATATATATATATATATATATTACTACACCCCTCTCCCCTTAAATCTAGCTAACAAGCAACAAGCAAGCAACAACAAGCAAGCAACAACAAGCACTTCTTCTCACCGTTTTGACCATTGCTCCACCTCATCGTTCAGGGACCTACTCTATTCTGACCATTTTGGAGTGCAGGTGATGGCCTTGCCAAATCCAGGTTTTTAGCCAAAAACCCAGCGGTGGCGCCACAGGGCGGGGGCGCCAAGTCGAGAGGTGCCCTCCCAAAACTGCGCATTTTGTGCCCCAAAACAGCCTTTTTTGGCCCAATACGGCCCCAAAACCCAGTCATAACGGCCAAACGAAGGCAAAGGGTTCCTACACCCCACATGTGCCTCAGTTGGCTCGTGAACAAGAGCCCTTTCTTGCCCTCTAGCTCCACGATATGTCCGAGAAACAGCCCAAAAATGGCCAAAAATGGCCTAACTGTGCGTTATTTGTGCCCAACACATCCAAACCAAGAAGGCGCCGTATCTTGGGTTACGTGGCTCAAAACCAAGTTCCGAGGGCACGTATTCCACCCGCAACCCCCCCCTTTTTGTGGTTTCCAAGCCTCAGAATCGCCCAACGAGATCCCTACAACCTCGTACGAGTGGTCAGTTCGTTTAGCCGGAGGGCAGCACAGCCTGCGCACAGTGGGGGCCAACGGTGGGTCAACCAGGGTGCCCGGGGCAAAAAAAATGACATTTTTCAAAGTTGTTCCTACACCACTCGGGATGCTCAAACAAGTGGTTTTGGCCCGTTTTGAGCACGTGGTGGCGCGTTATGGGCCACGGAAAATCCCAAAATGCCTTGAAAATGGGCCGTTTTGGGACCAAAAAGGGGTCAAAGCTGGGTGAAAAACGCATTTTTCTGAAAGTAATCATGGGCCATTTGGGAGGCTCAAAAAAGTGTTCTTAGCCTGTTTTGAGCCCAAGATCGGGCGTTGTGGCCCATGGAGAATCCCAAAATGCCTTGATATATTACTACACCCCTCTCCCCTTAAATCTAGCTAACAAGCAAGCAAGCAACAACAAGCAACAACAAGCAACAACAAGCACTTCTCCTTTCAGTTTTGGCTATTGCTCAGCCTCATCGCTCCGGGCTCTACTCTACTCTAGCCATCCTGAAGCCTAGGTGGTGGCCTTGCCAAATCCAAGTTCCTAGCCAAAAACTCAGCAGTGGCGCCACGGGGCGGGGGCGCCAAGTCGGGAGGTGCCCTCCCAAAACTGCGCATTTTGTGCCACAAAACAGCCTTTTTTGGCCCAATACGGCCCCAAAACCCAGTCATAACGGCCAAACGAAGGCAACGGGTTCCTACACTCCACATGTGCCTCAATTGGCTCGTGAACAAGAGCCTTTCTTGCCCTCTAGCTCCACGATATGTCCGAGAAACAGCCCAAAAATGGCCAAAAATGGCCAAACTGTGCGTTATTTGTGCCCAACACATCCAAAACCAAGAAGGCGCCGTATCTTGGGTTGCGTGGCTCAAAACCAAGTTCCGAGGGCACGTATTCCACCCGCGACCCCCCCCCTTCTTGTGGTTTCCAAGCCTCAGGATCGCCCAACGAGATGCCTAGATCCCTGTACTAGTGGTCACTTGGTGCAGCCGGAGGGCAGCCTGGCTAGCGCACGGCGGGGTCCAACGGTGGGTCAACCAGGGTCCTCGGGGCAAATAAAAGGGCATTTTTCAAAGTTGTTCCTAGACCACTTGGGATGCTCAAACAAGCTTTTTAGCCCATTTGGAGCCCGTGGTGGCACGTTTTGGGCCATGGAAATTCCCAAAATGCCTTGAAAATGGGCCATTTCAAGAGCAAAAATGGGTCACAAATGGGTCAAAAACGCGTTTTTCCAAAAGTGATCCTAGACCATTTGGGATGCTCGGACAAGTGTTTTTAGCCCATTTTGAGCCCATTCGGACGGCTTTGGGCCCATGAAATCCCAATATTCCTTGAAAAGCGGCCGTTTTGGGAGCAAAAATGGGTGAAGTTGGTCAAAACGCGTTTTTCCAGAAGTGATCCTGCACCATTGGGAGCAAAAATGGGTGAAGTTGGTCAAAAAAGCGTTTTTCCAGAAGTGATCCTGCACCATTGGGGGTGCACAAACAAGTGTTTTCAGCCCATTTTGAGCCCGTTTTGATCGAGTTTAGTCCCTTCCGCTACGCGTATGCAACAAGTTGTACCCTTGGCACGTACCTTAGAGTGGAGCCACGTAGAGTATGGGAGAGGGGTGTAGATTAGAGGATTATATATATATAGAGGATATATATATATATATATATATATATATATATATATATATATATATATATATATATATATATATATATATATATATATATATATATATATATATATATATATATATATATATATATATATATATATATATATATATATATATATATATATATATATATATATATATATATATATATATATATATATATATATATATACATACATATAGATATATGAATATATATATATATATATCCTCCAATCTACACCCCTCTCCCAACTCCAGGTGGCTCCACCACACGGCTCTAAGGTACGTGCGAAGGGCACAAAGTGGTGCATACACGTGCTGGAAATGGCTAAACGCGGTCAAAACGGGCTCAAAACGGGCTAAATACGCTTGTTTAAGCATCCCAAATGGTCCGGGATCACTTTTTGAAAACGCGTTTTTGACCCATTTTTGACCCATTTTTGGTCCCAAAACGGCCCATTTTCAAGGCATTTTGGGATTTTCCATGAGCCAAAACCCGTCGCCACGGGCTCAAAATGGGCTAAAACCACTGTGTGTGTGTGTGTATATATATATATATATATATATATATATATATATATATATATATATATATATATATATATATATTATATATATATATATATATATATATATATATATATATATATATATATATATATATATATTATATATATATATATATATATATATATATATATATATATATATATATATATATATATATATATATATATATATATATATATATATATATATATATATATATATATATATATATATATATATATATATATATATATATATATATATATATATATATATATATATATATATATCTATATATATATATATATATATATATATATATATATATATATATATATATATATATATATATATATATATATATATATATATATATATATATATATATATATATATATATATATATATATATATATATATATATATATTACTACACCCCTGTCCCCTTAAATTTAGCTAACAAGCAACAACAAGCAACAACAACAACAACAACAACACGTCACCATTCCGTTCCGGCCACTGCACCTTCCCATCGCCTCGGGCTTGACTCTACCTTACCCATCCTAGAGCCTACGTGGTGCCCTTGCCAAATCAGAGTTTTGAGCCAAAAACTCACCGGTGGCGTCCCGGGGCGGGGGCGCCAAGTTGGGAGGTGCCCTCCCAAAACTGCGCAGTTCTGGGCCAAAAAGAGCCATTTTTCGCCCAAAACAGCCCTAGTAAGGGTTCAAAACAGCCAAACGAAGGCAAACGGCTGCTACACTGCACGTGCGGCTTGACTTTCTCGTGATCAAGGGATATTTGGTACCCTCTAACTCCACGATACTTCCGAGAAACGGCCCAAAAAGGCGCTAAAAAGCCCCAAAAACTGCGCAATGTGCACCAACACCCCACAACCAAGAACGGGCCGTATCTTGGGTTACATGGCTCAAAAACGAATTCCGAGGGCACCTAGTCCACCCGCAAACCCCGAACTGTTGGTGGTTTCCAAGCCTTAGAATCGCCCAACGAGACGCCTAGACCCCCGTACCAGTGGTCACTTGGTGCAGCCGGAGGACCGGCCAGCCCACGCACAGTGGGGGCCAACGGTGGGTCCACCAGGGTCCCCGGGGGGAAAAAAAGGATTTTTTCCAAAGTTGTTCCTAGACCACTAGGGATGCTCAAACAAGTGTTTTAAGGCCGTTTTGAGCCCGTGGTGGTGCGTTTTGGGCCATGGAAAAGCCCAAAATGCCTTGGAAATGGGCCGTTTTGGGACCAACAATGCGTCAAAAATGGGTGAAAAACGCGTTTTTCCAAATGTGATCCTGGACCAATTATGATGCTCAAACAAGTGGTTTTAGCCCATTTTGAGCCCGTGGCGACAGGTTTGGGCTCATGGAAAATCATGCCTTGGATGCCTTGAAAATGGGCCATTTTGGGACCAAAAATGGGTCAAAAATGGGTCAAAAACGCATTTTTCCAAAAGTGATCCCGGACCATTTGGGATGCTCAAACAAGTGGTTTTAGCCCGTTCTTCCTTCACAAAATGTTTGACCGCTTGGTTGGTTTCACCTCCCGATGATTTTGCACCCAGGAAACCTTGACGATCTCAACAATGTGCAAAGCGGGGTATATGGCACCAAATCACAAATTTAAATCAATCAAATGAACATGTTTCGGGCTAGTCGCCCCTCCTCAGCTGTAAGAGTAGAGAAAGACAAACCATGGCAAAGCATCCCACCAAAGTAATGGGAATGACTGAAAAAATAGATACAGCGAACAACAATCGAAACACAAATTAAATATCGGGAGCACAGGCCTTCCTCAGCGCGCGCGTGCGCCACCCATGAAATAATTTCCCCAAGTTAGGCGGCGGTTGCAACGTAGCAAATAATTGTACATCCGGAAGGAAAGACAAATTATTCACAAACCCTCTCACGACTCTCGAAAAAGAAATCGGGATGGCGCTGTGATGTGGAGCACGGAAGGCGTGTATCCTTGATCTTTTCTTTGCATGTGACTTCGGGTTGATGTACTTAGGCTTGTCACTCCAAGAAAACGTTGGCTTTGTGGTGAGGGAGGGGGGGTAGCCCCATCTAATGATTGCACCTCTCAGTCGCTCCCAAGAAATCTTGTAGTAGCTCTCGTGCGAGCACAATCTCAAAAAACAGATGCACTCCCCCCCACCCAACCTTCCTTGACACTCCTTGGGGTGTTGGAGCGCCACGGAATGTAGGGGGCCGAATGTGTGGGTTTCCAGTACACACTGTGCCTAAGTGGGTGTAAGGTGATAAACAATACATCCAACCTTCACAAAATGTTTGACCGTCTGGTTGGTTTCACCTCCCGATGATTTTGCACCCAGGAAACCTTGACGATCTTAACAATGTGCAAAGCGGGGTATATGGCACCAAATCACAAATTTAAATCAATCAAATGAACATGTTTCGGGCTAGTCGCCCCCCTCAGCTGTAAGAGTAGAGAAAGACAAACCATTGCAAAGCATCCCACCAAAGTAATGGGAATGACTGAAAAAATAGATACAGCGAACAACAATCGAAACACAAATTAAATATCGGGAGCACAGGCCTTCCTCAGCGCGCGCGTGCGCCACCCATGAAATAATTTCCCCAAGTTAGGCGGCGGTTGCAACGTAGCAAATAATTGTACATCCGGAAGGAAAGACAAATTATTCACAAACCCTCTCACGACTCTCGAAAAAGAAATCGGGATGGCGCTGTGATGTGGAGCACGGAAGGCGTGTATCCTTGATCTTTTCTTTGCATGTGACTTCGGGTTGATGTACTTAGGCTTGTCATTCCAAGAAAACTTTGGCTTTGTGGTGAGGGAGGGGGGGTAGCCCCATCTAATGATTGCACCTCTCAGTCGCTCCCAAGAAATCTTGTAGTAGCTCTCGTGCGAGCACAATCTCAAGAAACGGATGCACTCCCCCCCCACCCAACCTTCCTTGACACTCCTTGGGGTGTTGGAGTGCCACGGAATGTAGAGGGCCGAATGTGTGGGTTTCCAGTACACACTGTGCCTAAGTGGGTGTAAGGTGATAAACAATACATCCAAAAAAGGAACGTGTGCCACCACCCCTCTTTGTAGGATGTCAAAAGTCAGGTTTGGGGGATAAATTGACTGCAAAAGGGAGTCCAAAGAGGGCCCCATATTTTTTGGATGGAACATAAGACCATCGTCGATGAATCTCATGAGTTTGATTGATGGGTGTAGATGTAGCTTTAGTCTTTCATAAAACCGAAGTACTAACGTACTCCATGTTGGTGCAGCATTAGTCCCCATCGCCCATCCCGTCAATTGTTGAAATATCCCCACCCCCGGATTTTCGGAAATGCAGTGTGTATACACCACATTCAGCAATAGTTCACCAATGGTCAACGACTCCGTGTACTCAATACTTAGAAATGGGAAATGGACACAATGTGTTTCCCATCTCTCGCTCCCCAACGGACTGAAAAGAAATCTCAAAAGAGAGATCTCACCATCGGTCAGATCCTGAGTCAACTCAGGGGTGGATTCGAACCACCCCTTGTAGAATGCAAAGGCATCATGAACATTCGTCCATGTCACATTAGTGTACATTGAGTGAAAATCAAACGATGTGACCGCATAGTCGTTCCAATTGTGTACTTGACTAAGTGTATGTACTCGGCTCACCAAGTCACACGAATCACGTAATGGGGTTGACATCTCATCATAGGTACGATCAAGCTTCAACAAAATTGTCCGTGCCACACCTAACACAACCGAAGCTGTCGTAGTGGCCCATGTGTGTAGGCCTACTACCGGTCTTCCATTCCATCGTCCTTGACATATCGTGGTTGATTTATGCGTCTTACATAATAAATAGAACACACCAAGAACCGAACTCGCTTGACATGCCAAATACGATGAAAAAATCTCCAACAACCGTCCGGACAGCATAGATAACATGAGTGCATGCAGGTGTGCTTGCCATAAATTGGATTGGACCTTCCAATATGACTTCGTCGCTTCATCTTTCCCTAAAAATTTGTATACGTTCCGTCCACCAATTGTGGAATTCATGTGAGCTTCGGCTTCCTTAATGTACACCTTTAACGGCATTAGGACGGCCAAGCCATCCTTGTCTGACTTGACAATCACATTTTCCCTAAGGAAACTTTCAAGTTGACAATATTTCAATGAAACACCTCTATGAACTAAACCTCTCCAGTAATGGTGTTGGATTGAATTGAAAACACGATTCTTTGAGTCCAATATCATGTTTCCAACGACAAATGCCTTGGAGCCACATCCTTCTATGATTTTATCATTGGGCATGGTACCCTTGGATCTAAAGAAATGAGGATAAGGTAGAACATCAAACAAATCCACTTCCGGTGGATGCAACATATAATGAATATCCCAAATGAGGACACGTCGCAATTCGGTGCACGCACTTGAGAGTCGACTCATTAGCACCTTCAAAAATGAAAGGGGGTGTGGTGAAGGAACGAATTTTAAACCAAACGCCAATAGCTTAGACAAATGATCCGGTATCTCGTGTACGGGCGCGCCATCAAGTGTTCTAAACGTTGATGTATTCACCGTTTTGACTTGCCATCTTTTTTGTCTCCGCCATTTGGATTTTCCCTCCTTGGTCTTCGCCTTGGATTCATCGGTTTCTTCTTTTTGGGGCCCTTGTTTCCGGCGCTTTCGCGCTTTCTCTTGTGACTCGCACTTGATTTCGTGGATCCCGTGGAAGCGCTCGATGCACTTGAACTCCTTTTGGCTTCGCGTTTTTTCTTTGTTTTGTTGTCTCCGGCGGCGTCTCTGGTGGTATCCTTGCGCCGCCCGCTTGTGTTTTTTGGATCAACCATGTTAGGCATAACAAGTCCCATCGCATTCATGAGAATCTCCACTCCTTCATTCATAATCTTTTGCTCCGCGAGGGCTTTTTGTTGCATCTCGGAAGTTTGTGAAGCATGCTCTTTCAAGGCGTTGTCAACTTGATCCTTCACCTTCTTGTTCGAGATCTCCGCATTCTTCTCTACCGTTCTCCTTGCTTGCCACTCTTCCCAACCTTGATATTTTCTCTCAAAACCTGTCACCGTGACTTGTTTGGCGATCGCCACATTTTGAATGGCTCTTCGTTTATTATGATATTCCCCTATGGCTTCATCAAAGAAATCATTCCCATCGTCCATCATTACATCATCGGATGGTAACGAGAAGGTGTAGTGACATACTCCAACATAATACTTATCATATTCTTTCTTGAGCGTTTCGAACGTCTCATCCGCCTTCTTTTTGGCGCTCTCCACATCCTTGTTGATGTACTCGATCTTCTTCGTGAATTGTGCCACATATATTTCTTTTTGTTTGTCCTCCTCTATGATGGTTAATACTTTCTCATTCCCATTTCGGAATACGGATTTTTCGGCTTGGAATCCGTTCGTTAATAGCCATTTCAATTTTTTCTTGGAGCATAACTTGGATTGGTAGGCTTGGAAGGCAAAGAGATGGTTGAGTGTGTCCTTCTTCAGGAGTTGGGGGATTGATCTTAAATTCCAACGATCTTTTGGCGCCATTAGTGTAACACGTGCGAAGTAACTTCAACCTTCACAAAATGTTTGACCGCTTGGTTGGTTTCACCTCCTGATGATTTTGCACCCAGGAAACCTTGACGATCTCAACAATGTGCAAAGCGGGGTATATGGCACCAAATCACAAATTTAAATCAATCAAATGAACATGTTTCGGGCTAGTCGCCCCTCCTCAGCTGTAAGAGTAGAGAAAGACAAACCATTGCAAAGCATCCCACCAAAGTAATGGGAATGACAGAAAAAATAGATGCAGCGAACAACAATCGAAACACAAATTAAATATCGGGAGCACAGGCCTTCCTCAGCGCGCGCGTGCGCCACCCATGAAATAATTTCCCCAAGTTAGGCGGCGGTTGCAACGTAGCAAATAATTGTACATCCGGAAGGAAAGACAAATTATTCACAAAACCTCTCACGACTCTCGAAAAAGAAATCGGGATGGCGCTGTAATGTGGAGCACGGAAGGCGTGTATCCTTGATCTTTTCTTTGCATGTGACTTCGGGTTGATGTACTTAGGCTTGTCACGGCAAGAAAACTTTGGCTTTGTGGTGAGGGAGGGGGGGTAGCCCCATCTAATGATTGCACCTCTCAGTCGCTCCCAAGAAATCTTGTAGTAGCTCTCGTGCGAGCACAATCTCAAAAAACAGATGCACTCCCCCCCCACCCAACCTTCCTTGACACTCCTTGGGGTGTTGGAGTGCCACCGAATGTAGAGGGCCGAATGTGTGGGTTTCCAGTACACACTGTGCCTAAGTGGGTGTAAGGTGATAAACAATACATCCAAAAAAGGAACGTGTGCCACCACCGCTCTTTGTAGGATGTCAAAAGTCAGGTTTGGGGGATAAATTGACCTCAAAAGGGAGTCCAAAGAGGGCCCCATATATATATATATATATGTATATATATATATATATATATTCATATATATATATATATATGCATACATACACATATACATACATCTACATATATATACATATATATATATATATACATATATATACATATACATATATATACATATACATATATATACATACATATATATATATATACATATATATGTATATATATACATATATATATATACATATATCTATACATATATATATGTATATATATATCCTCCAATCTACACCCCTCTGCCAACTCTAGGTGGCTCCACCACACGGCTCTAAGGTACGTGCGAAAGGCACAAAGTGGTGCATACACGTGGTGCAAGGGGCTAAACTCGGTCAAAACGGGCTCAAAACGGGCTCAAAACACTTGTTTGAGCATCCCAAATGGTCCGGGATCACTTTTGTAAAAACGCATTTTTGACCCATTTTTGACCCATTTTTGGTCCCAAAATGGCCCATTTTGAAGGCATTTTGGGATTTTCCATGAGCCAAAACCCATTGCCAGGGGCTGAGAATGGGCTAAAACCACTTGTTTGAGCATCATAAATGGTCCAGGATCATTTTTGGAAAACCGCGTTTTGGACCCATTTTTGACCCATTGTTGGTCCCAAAACGGCCCATTTTCAAGGCATTTTGGGACTTTCCATGGCCCAAAACGCGCCACCACGGGCTCAAAACGGCCTAAAAACACTTGTTTGAGCACCCCAAGTGGTCTAGGAACAACTTTGGAAAAAATCATTTTTTTCGCCCTGGGGACCCTGGTGGACCCACCGTTGGCCCCCACTGTGGGGTGGGCTGCCGTCCGGCTGCAGCAAGTGACCACTGGTACGGGGGTCTACGTGTCTCGTTGGGGGTTTCTGGGGCTTGGAAACCACAGAAAGTGGGGGGTTGCGGGTGGACTAGGTGCCCTCGGAATTCGTTTTTGAGCCACGTAGCCCAAGATACGGCCCGTTCTTGGTTTCGGGGTGCTGGTGCACATTGCGCAGTTTTTGGGACTTTTTGGCGCCTTATTGGGCCGTTTCTCGGACATATCGTGGAATTGAAGGGCGCGACAGCGCTCTTTGACACGTTGAAGTCAAGCCGCACGTGCAGTGTATTCACTGTTTCCCTTCGTTTGGGCGTTTCGCCCGTGCTTTGGGGCTGTTTTAGGCAAAAAATAGCTGTTTTTGGCCCAAAACTGCGCAGATTTGGGAGGGCACCTCCCGACTTGGCGCCCCCGCCCCGGGCCGCCAACGCTTAGTTTTTGGCTATAAACTTGCATTTGGCAAGGCAACCACCTGGGCTCCAAGATGGCCAGAGTAGAGTAGAGCCCAGAGCGATGAAGCGGAGCAATGGCCAAAACAGTGAGGAGAAGTGCTTGTTGCTTGTTGCTTGTTGGTTGTTGTTGCTTGTTAGCTAGATTTAAGGGGAGAGGGGTGTAGTATATATATATATATATATATATATATATATATATATCAGTTGTGCTTTCTGGCGTGTACACCCAACCGCATGCAACACAATCACGATGCTGGAGGTCTGGAACTGTGGTTGCGCCGCGTGAGAACTTACATCCCGAAGGGGACTCATCCCAGCACTTGAATGAGTAAGTTGTGCCCCATTTTTTGATCTGCGCAGGCACTCCGCACAAACACGACGGCCAGTCATGTGGGACATGTTTTGGCGGCTCCGTCCACTTGAAAGCCCCTTGATGACGGTTGTCCGGCCTGTCATTTGGGCATGCCAGGAAAGCTCGGTCAAAATTTGGAGTCGCTGAGCCGCTGACCTTAGGGATGAGCTCGGCTTGGCACACAGGGCAGGTGGGCGCATTGTCCATTATTGAAGTGCAGGTAATTCCGTTAAGAATACACCTAGAAAGAGGGGATGGCGATGTGTGAGATTTAGATAGTCGTACTAGAACATAGCCTCGGAGTAGTGGTGCATGAATGGCAACCCTGTCCCTTTTTGTCATTTGAACACCACAGACAAAAATTTAGGGCGGCTTCCATGCGAGTCAGGATGCATCATGATGCAAGACACGCAAGTTTCAAACATAAACATAAGTGATGGAAACGAGTGCTCTTGCTGCAAGTAAGTGAAGGTAGCTCCGTTAAGAGTACACGTGCATTGTACGTCGTGTACTAATAAGTGAAGGTAACTCCGTTAAGAGTACACGTGCATCCTACGTCCTGCACTAATTGTACCCTGCTTGTATGGATTGGCAAATGAGATGGTTGGAAATAGACGAAAATAAGGGGAGGTAACCCCGTTTAGAGTACACCCACTTTGCTACCGAAATGTTCACTGTTTTTTTTAGAAAATGGATCACCCTTTGTTTGAGGGTATTGTAACAAACCGTTATCAACAATAGAAGGCGCGCGCACAACGTGGATGACTGCTTTGACGGTTGGTGCAAGTAAATGAAGGTAACTCTGTGCAGAGTACACCTTGACTTGTACTTTCGTTGCAAATAAGAGAAGGTAACTCCGTTAAGAGTGCACCTGCATCTTACGTCATTTAATGATAAGTGAAGGTAACTCCGTTAAGAGTACACCTGCATTGTATGTCGTGCACTAATTGTACCCTGCTCTTTTGGATTGGCAAATGGATGAAAATAATTGAAGGTAACTCCGTTAAGAGTACACCCGCTTTGCTACCAAAATGTTTTTCTGATGTTTTAGAAGATGCATCACCCTTTGTGTGAGAGGATTCTAACAAACCGTTTGCAACAATTGAAGGTGCGAGCACAACGTGGATGAGTGCCTTGTACGCTTGCTGCTTGTAAATGAAAGGAATTCCAAAGATAAAACTAGCTGCAACGGAACCTCTCATGCGGCCGAACTGTTGTGTGAAATGTGCAAAGGGACGAAGCACGTGAATGTTGATGTTCGCCTATTGAAAAGCGCTACTGAAGCGGTACCCAGAACCCCATGGCCAGGTTACGGCATACAACCGGTCTCCGGTCCACTAACCCCATGTACGGCGTGTTCCGTGCCGTGAAGCCCCGCATCGGCAACCGATGCACCGCCAGCGGAGATTTGTGTACCAGAATATCAGGAATCAACAGGGCTTTATTTTCATATTGTTTCCGTCAATTTTTACGCTTCCGTTCTGATACTCACTGTTTTGACTGCTGGCGGTTGGTTCGCAACTTTACCGTAACTGCCAGTTTAACTGTAATTAATGGAAATTTTAACGCTATCCGCGACGAAGGCTCCAAAGTCGCCAGGAACTGCATTGATGCATCCGCAATTTTCATAAATAATACTCGCAACCTTAATCCGAATTTTTCAGGATGTCGAAATCGGATTTTCGACTTCGACATCCCCGCACTTGATTTGACCTCTTTCGAGTGGACCTACGTGCTTCCCTATGCACGAATCAACTTTCCTTTTCTCTTGCCCTCCATTTGTCTTAAAGATATGGGCAAAACAAAGTTGATTCGTGAGGCCACTTGTGAAGGTCATATCTCGTGTTGCTTGCGAGGAATTACGATAAGGAAACGTGGGATGTATTCACAATACTCCCGACGTAATTTAGGAAGCATAATATGCCTTGCGTCTCCACACGTGCGCGCTAGTGTAATGGATCATGGTCAAAAGGGTAGAGTTTGCGTTAGGACTCTTTGGCCATGACATTGCGTGCGTTAAGATAACTTTCGAGTGTAGCGCGCAAGTGTTGGTGTTGCATAGGAACTCTCCTTGAGTTCCTATGAGCGATTGACACAAAGTTATGCCCTTGGAGGGGCATGACATATCGTGGTGGGAGCCACCTTTTTGGGCAATATGTGGTATGTGCCATGTGTTGTGTTGCGTGCCCATTTGGCGGGTCTATCGCGCCAAGCCAAACCCGCCAATGGACCTCATATTGTGCAAGCCCCTTCTCCATACTCCCTACGGTCAATTGCAAGCCTAACCTCCGTGAAGGGAAGCTTGTGGGGTGATCCCGAAGCGATGCGTTGGGAGCAAGGTGTGCATTTTGCAATTTTCCATATTTTCATGTGCCCACTTGGGAAGTAGCGCTCGTAACCTTTCAAGGCGCCCCAAGTGGAGCACATATGTGGGATCGAAGGTCATTGGTGTCAAGTCATTGTGTATAGAAGGATTAGTTGATTGCACGATCCAATCCGGAGATATTATAATATAATTGTGTGCCTTTCAAGGCACTTTTGTGTGTGCTTGTGCCAATTTTGCCATTTTTGGCCCGTCATGATGTCAAGTGGCGACCGTGTATCTCAACGTTGCGCTCAATTGACATCATGACCCGAGTGTGATATGGGGGTACATACTTCGGTGCCCAACATATCTTGGACCCGGCGAATAACTCCTCTTAGGCTTGGCATACCGTGGCCGCCATGTTGGCGATTTGGGACTATCCCAAATCATGGGCTCACTTGGCGACCCTGCCATTCCCAATATCGGAGGAGTTGAGCGACGCCCAAAAGATATGTTGGACCAATATGACTTGATACCAATCCTATGGCACACTCCGGTCCGAGTCGGGCATGTGCCTCATTTGCCCCAACCATGAGTGTGCGCATTTTTGGCCATTTTGAGCAATTTTCCACTTTCGCTGCCCGCCGTGCACCATGTTCTAACCCTCGTGCACGCCGGACGCATGGACCAATGGACCATATATGACATGGGTGTTATGGGTAATGGTCCCCATGGTCCACACACTACGTGGGCGAAGCGGAGCCACCTTCGTTAAGGCGCTAGCCCAAAGTGAGTGTGGGCAATTTTGCAATTTTGGCATTTGTGGACCCAATTGGGATCGTCACCACGCCGAGTGGCATGGAGATCTTTGAGAGCCAAGGGCATGGGAGTCTCCATTGGACTCCCGGTGGATCGCGTATGGAATGGCGGATCAGATCTCCAAGCCGGCGTGGAGATATACTGTTGGGAGCACACCGAATTTTGGCTCATTTCGAGCAGCCAAAATGACCCAGTTTTGGGACCCCAATTTCCCCCTTCCGTGTGGTCAATTGGCGGCCCCATTTCTCTCAGCCCATAGGGAGCCCGGACCTAAATCCAAGTTGTACACTCAGATATAAGTCCTAGGTCCTGCTTCCTACCCTGTGAGCCGTTGGCCTTACTTTGGCCGGGCGAGCCACGCGTGGGAATGACACCAATTTTGGTGATTTTGGCATCATGACCCCACTTGACTCATCCGTGTTGCCCTGATGCCGGAACCTCAGAGGGAACCAGGTTGGGTGAGGGCTCCGGGGAGTTCGTACTCGAAGGGCATAGGGTCAGTTGCCTCGTGCCTACCTCTGGCGGGTCCGGACGAGAGGTCGATTTTGGGGATTTTTGAGTTAATTTCAGTTTGGGCTGAAACAGCCCATTTTCAGCTAACAACTCCTGGGTGATAATGGCGGGGCCATATCTCTAGCTCAGAGGGGAGTTGGGACCTGCCGTTGAGGGAGCATAGGGAGCTACTGTCAGTTGGCCTTGGAGCTCCTTGGTTCCCAGGAACTCGCCTGTGGCTAGGCAGGACACCTCCCCCATTGGCAGGGTTTCAGGGTCCGGACTGAGCAGGGCATGGGTTGTGTTTGAGCCCCCGCCCCTACCAGCCACTGAGAGGGTCGGACCTGGGATTGGGATATGAGTTGGGACTGAGTGTCTATTGTCCCTTGATGCCCTTACCCCAGTCCAGTCTTAACCCCATGTGTACATATCCTGATGTGTTGTTGTATATACTTTTGTTCCCTCTTTGCAGAGTGGCAAGGATTCTGAAACGCTTTGTCACATGACACGAGCGTATTGATGCCCTTGTGAGCGTAGTGCCTTGCCTGCCTGCTCACCTGTGCGTGTCACCGCAGCGTCCCGTGGCCGGCCCCCCACGGGAACGCGTCAAAAGCGTTTCACCGCCGCGGGGTTACCCAACCCTCGCGTGCCACTCGGGGCCACCAACCCCGAGCAGCGCGTCGCAGCAGCGCGGCGCAGCTCGCAGCTCGCAGCGCAGCGCAGCGTCTCGCAGCGCAGCGCAGCGGCTCGCAGCGCCACTCAGCGACAGCGCCGAGTTCGTCACGGAGCCCGCAGCGCCGTCCAGAGCACCGCCCTGACCGCGCAGCAGCCGTGAAAGAGGTGCACAGACCAGGACTCCTGCATCAGCCCCATCGGCCGACCCGGAGTCCCATCGGCCGACCAGCAAGGCCGCGTCAACCACCTCCACAACCACCGGCTGACCAGCACCAGCCGCACTTCCAATCCAGTGCTGCAGCACCCTCCTCAACAACCACAACCAGTTCGTTGAGTTGAACGAGTGCACATCAAGGACTTCAAGACCATCTACGCCCCCGCTGCCATGGTGAATTGGCAGGAAGCGGGCAGGACGTGGCCGCGGCCCCACCCCCATCCAGCACGCCTGCTGCGTGGGTTGGTTTGGGACCAGCATTACCGCCACAGCCACCCCCAGTGCGAAGGCGGCATGCCCAGGAGCTTCGAGCTCCGCACGGACATCGCCCCCGACCGCCTGCAGGCCGTGGAGGACTGGCTGCGGGCGGAAGGGTACGAGTACCGCCACCAGCAGAGGCGCTGGAGGACGTGGACCCGGCCGGACAGGCCCGGCGAAGGCCTGCGTCCCGACGGGATTGAGGAGAACGAGGAGCCCAACGTGTACCCGTCGGGCGCCTTGATCAACGTCTCCTTGTGGGACGTGATCGAGAAGAACTTCCCGGAACCGGGGAGCGAGCGCAGGCTGCAGGGCAGCAGCAGCGCGTCTCCGGGGAAGGAGAAGCGGTCCGCCGGGGACAAGAAGAGGGACCGGAGGTGGCGGGAGTACCAGGAGTCCCTGGCCGCCGAAGCCGCCCAAGGCGCCAAGGGCGGAACCCCAGCCCCCAGTCCCCAACGGGCCAATGGTGGTCACCACCCCGGCTCCACCACCCTTGGCGACTACATCCAAGTCGCCAAGCAGACCCAGGCCAAGCCCCGTCCGCTGCTCCTGAGGGCCCGGCAGGCCCCAGCAGGCCCCAGCAGCGACGTGGAGTCGGCCCACCGCGGGAGGATGCCGGCCGACCAGGCCAGCTCCAGCAGCAGCATCGCTCCCGAAAGGGACGTGGCGCGCGCCTGTGAGCGCGCCTGTGGGGTGCCCTGCAACCGTCGGGTTGCCCGGCAACGGGCCAGGCAGTACAGCGCTGCCGTGGAGAGCGCCGCCGGCATCGCCCAGGAGGAGGCTGCGGAGTGGGCGCATGGCATGGCCATCCACACCCAGACCATGGCGGCCATTGCGGCCGGACTCACGGCCGTAGCCGCCCATGGGGCAGCGACTGCCCAGGTCAACGGTGAGTTGGCGGCAGCCGACGAGGAAGCCCGCCTGACGCAGGAGGCCATTGCCTGCAAGGAGGCCGAGGTGAAGGCGCTGAAAGAGGCGCTTGCCCAAGAGAGGGCAAAGAAGGAGGCGGAGGAAAGGGCCCACGCCGAAGCGACGGCTAAGGCCCAGGAGGACGCCGCCAAGAAGGAAGCCATCGAGGCCGCGCGACGGAAGGTCGCTGAGGAGAAGGCCAAGACGGAGGCGGAGCTGGCAGCGTTGGAAGCGCAGAAGGCGCGGCTGCTGCAGGCCCGGGAAGCCGAGGCGGCTCGTGCTCGGGAGGAAGCCGAGGCGCGAGCTGCCGCAGCCACCGCCGCCGCAATGGAGGAGGCAGAGGCCAAACTCCGCCGTGAGACTCCCCCGGGAGCATCACGAGTGGAGACCCTTCGAAAGCTTTTCGAAGGGGACGCCTCCTCCAGGATGGCGCTGGATGAGGCCGACACGGGCAGCAGTGGGAGCAGTGGCACCACCGCCCGTCGACGGAGGAAGGGCAAGGGGAAGACCCCCGAGAGGCCGCGGAGGCCAGCGGGTGGGCACCCCCACGACAGTGACCCCTTCTTCACCGCCAGTGACGGGGATGAACGAGGCCGTCGACATCGCCAAGTGGTGGCTTGGACGGGCGGAGGCGGCGGAGACTTTCCCATGGAACCGGAAGGTGAGGATGAGGATCTCCCTCCTCCCTACCGGAGCTCGGAGTCCTCCGTGACCGAGACGCCCAGGTGGGGCGACATGGACGAGGATGACGACATGGAGTTCGGCATCACGAGGAAGCGCCCATCCTCGGACCCACCGAGGCGACCCGGCGGAGACCCACCAGGACCCCCTGGCGGAGGACCATCAGGACCCCCTGGAGGACGCCCACCCAGTGGACCCCCTGGAGGCGGACCACCGGGCAGGGGAAGGACCCCCTGGACCGAGCGGACCCGGCGGAGGCCCTCCTGGAGGACCCCCTGGGGACCCCGACGACCCACCAGGGAACGGCGACCCGGATACCACCTGGCGGTGGATTGTCTACCTCCGCAGGAGGGTTTTTGCCCTCGAGTGCGAGGTAGACACGGGCAAGGTCGAGATGGCTCGCATCTCCGGGGTCGCCGCGCGCGCGCAGAAGGACCTGGACATCGCCAGGGCCGAGACCAAGTCGCTGACCAACGTCGTCAGCGGCCTGCAGGAGAGGCTGGATGCGCTGGAAGCCCGTGGGGGCGTCGGCAGCGACCACCCACCCCTGGAGTCTGGCTCGTCGGACGACGGCTGGGGACCCGGACCAGGTCCAGGCAGACCCCACGCCCCCGGCGGAGCCCCCAGGAGTCGCCCCAGCGCCAGTGCCCCCTCTCTCACCGCCCCCTCTCACCACAGCGCGGGCCGCCGCAACGAGCGCGTGCCGCCCGGCAGTGGCAGTGAGGAATGGCGCGATGAGTGGCTCAGCGCGGACTACCACAACCGCCGTGCCCCACCGCGGACGCCTGTACGCCCCCGACGCCCGGCACCAGCCCCGGCGCCAATCCCCAGGGCTGGAGGACGTTATGGTGGACTCAGGGATGAGGTCCCCAGAGGAGACGTGGAGTGGGATGTCGGCGAAGGTGAGGACCCGGACCTGGACCTGGACCTGGAGGAGTTCGACATCAGCCCGCTGCGTGGTGTACGACGGGAGGCCGCTGAACGCAGCCGCCGGCGCCGTGATGAGGATGCGTACATGGATGCAGTACGGCGTGAACATTTTGGTTCAGCGTACGTGGAGGAACCGCGGCGTAGCCACAGGGACTCCATGGAGGAGATGGACGTGGCGGCCGTGGGAGTCCGTGGGCGAGGCCGATGGGAACCTCGGTCGACCTCGCGGCCGGCGTTCATGGTCTCTAAGGCCGCGGACGCCGCCGTGTGGGAAGACTTGAAGGACATCAAGCCCCCCATGTACGACGGCAACCCCCTCAACCTCGACCGCTTCTTGGAGAAGCTGGACGATTGGGGGCTGACCGTCACTGAAGACCTACCTCCCGCCGATGCGGAGAAGTATGTCTTCAAACGGTTCAGGTACCGCCTGCCGGAAGTGCTCGGAGAGCTATACTTCATGGCGACCAAGGAGGGGAAAATCAAGACCCTCAAGGAAGCCAAGAAGTGGCTCAACGAGCAGGAGCGGGTGGACGCTCCGCAGGTGGCTGCCAAGCGCTGGAAGTCCATCAAGCTTGAGCATGATGGACGGGAGATCCGCCTACGGGAATGGCGTGACTTCCGAGGGAAATACACCCTCTTCCGCCGCAACGTGGAGGATTGGAACGAGGGTGACGAGCAGGCTCGCCTGCTCTCCATGCTACCGGAGGCATGGATCAAGAGGGTCACCAAGGAGGAATCCAAGAGGGCCAAGTCCAACCACACGGTCAAGATGATGCTCCCCAAGGAGTATCATACGAACGTGGTGTCTTGGGCGAAGAAGAACGTGGCCCGGGATGTCAAACGGCACTCCCTGCGGAACGCACTTCTCATCACCGTCTCGGGCGATCGCGAGAAGACCGCGATGTGGCGCCTTGACGATTGTGAGTTGAGCGGCCAGACCATCCGTCTGCAGCCCATCCCGGCGCGGATGAGCTGCGACGAGATCCTGGAGTGGGTTGGCGAGGAAGTACTCAAGGAGTACCGAAACCTCCACCACACCCGCGGGTTGAGGCCCGGCGACCGCGACGTCAACTACGTTGGCGAGGGACCTGGCGGGGAATCTGCCATGGACCCAGCGGGAGCCGGCGGCGATGAGACTCTCGTCGACGATGACGACGACGATGAGCCCGCCGAGGTGGCTGTTTGTGCCTTCCTGGCCAAGAACCTGAACACGGGGAGCAAGCCGGGAAACTGGAAGCCCCTGCAGCAGGGTTGGAGGAAGCAGGAGAAGAGGGACCCTCGCCGCATTGGCGACCCTCCGCTGTCCTTTGGGGAGTTCATACGAGCTCACCCTCAGGGCTGTTTCGTGTGTTATGGGAGGAAGAAAGGCTTCAACCATGACCACCGAACATGCCCCGTCCACAAGGCCGACACGGAGGCTTACAAGAAGGCGCACGGGTCGAAGAAGCGTGCGCCCGCGGGTATCCGGGAAGCCAAAATGGAGGTCGACAAGGACGAGCTGGCCAAGCTGATGTCGTCGGTGGGGACCGAGTTGGCCAAGGAGATCCAGGAGATCAAACGGAACTGGGTCCCCAGGTCGGACAACAAGAACAAGGAGAACAACCAGAATGACCAGAACAAGGACAAGGACAAGAAGGGTAAAGGAGGAGGTAAAGGGGGAAGAAAGAAGGGCGTCAACGACGTTGAGGCCGAGGAGAACACCCCCTCTTCCACGACCGACGCCCCCTAGCGGAGCCCCTGCAGCCAAGGGCCCCAGCTAGGGCGGTCGCAGGATGGTGACGTGGGAAGCGCCGAACCATCCCAGTCGGGAGTCGATAAGCACAAGGGGACTGCCGCGGGCGGAAGGCCCGGTCCGGCGCCCAGTCGCGGAGGCGGGGTGAGGGCAAGTGAAGGCACGAACCCTTGCACCCGTCCGTCCTTCGCGACCAAGAATGTGTTTGATGTACTACAGGATCTATCCGAGAGTATCGGAGGATCACCCGGACCGCAGCTGGATGCTGCAGATGGGCAGCCTGAGCCCATTGTCCACGACCTGCACCAGTCGCTTGTGGAGCTTCTGGAACGGCCGGAGATCCTGAGTTTGCACGCCGTGCGCTGTGTCGGTCGCGAGCGGCAGTTGCATCTTAAGGTCCGTGCCTTATGCGGGGGAGTGGAAAAGGTTTTCGACGTGTTGGTCGACACGGGAGCTCAAGTCAGCTTGGTCAAGGCTGGCCTGCTTCCGCCAGAGTGTCTTACCGACAGTCGGAAACCTGTCAGGCTGAAGGTGGCGAACGGCCAGTACATGGTGGGAGGCACGAAAGAAGCGGCCATTGGGCTGCAGTTCGTGAACCATCGTGAGCTGAGCCGCCCAGACCTCGGCAAGGAAATCCTCCTGCACGGTAGCTTCTACGAGGCCGAGATGGACTGGGACATGATCGTCGGGTACGACTTCATGATGGAGACGGACTCCGGCGTTCTCCCGGCCCAGGCCTCCATGACCCTGTACCAGGACGACCAACTCTCGTGGCTTTCGTCACCTGAGCACCATGTGGAATGCCAATGGATCCACCCCGAACGCAATCAGCTCGAAGTGGCCGCGCTGGACACTGAGCCCACTGGGCCAGCAAACCAGGAGTACGGCGTAAGGCCCGAAGTGGCGAACCGAGTGGTCGCGGACCTGGGAGCTTCGGATCTGGCCCTGGATGCGTTCTCTTCAGGAACCTCCGCCCATCTGCGGGTGTGTGAGAAGTACTGGAGCGCACAGGACTCCGCGTGGAAGAAGCACTGGGGTCCGCATCAAGGATTGATGTGGATCCATTGCCCCCGCTGGGACATTCCAAGAGCGATAGCGAAGATTCGCCAGGACCGCTCCAAGGCAGTGCTGGTTGTTCCTATGGGATGCACCGAGGAGGAGAGTACCCGACATTGGGTAGCCTCATTGACCAACATGACCTTAAACAAGGTCGTCCTACCGGCTGGTGAGAGTGTCTATCAGGACGCTAAGGGACAGCCCATGCCACCCCAGAGATGGCCAACGGAATTCCACTATGTGGATGGGGGCCTTGATCAGGCCGACACCACGGACTTCGTGTGTGTCAACCGTATCATAGCAGAGCCCTGGCGGCAATGCTTTGCGGTTCCCCCTGTTGACATCGAAGAATCGGAATTGGAAGACCCCCTCACTGAAGAGGAATGGGATCTGGTTCAGGGGTACATGGATCAGCCCTTTCACGACTGGGGAAACCAGCGTGAGGGCAAAGGCCAGGACAAAGCCTGGTGGGAAGTGGACTCAATCGTCTCCGGTTCCTATGACGGGAATACCTTCGTACAGAGGGTGCTGGATCACATGTCCAGCCAAGACGAGCCGCCTGGCGGTAACCCACCCACCTACGGCGATCTGTTCCGAGGCAAGACCAGAGATGGCCCTTTGGGCCACCTGGGAAGACCACCTGAGCCGAAAGCGAGCGGAGTAGCTACCCCTCAAGTAAGCTCCGTGGTTCAAGTGCCCGGAAAAGCCAAGCCGGAGTCCGATGACTGCCCCAAGATCCAGGCGTTGAGGGCCAGGCTGAAGCAGAAGTATGGCGAGACCTTCTTCAGCGGAAAACCTGTGTTCCCCCCACCGGTGCGTGGACCGTATGGCGAGGCCAAGATACGACTGAAGCAGGACCCCCGTGTGTATCGGCACCGGGAGTTTGCCCTGAGGGGCGAGAGGAAGGAGGCCATGGAGAACATCCTTCGTGACTTCATCCAGAGAGGCTGGCTCGAGCCGTGCCACTCCGAATGGGCCTCTCCTTGCTTCGTCGTCCCCAAGAAGGTTGCTGGTGAGTGGCGGCTCGTGGTCGACTACCGCGGCCTGAACGCCCAAACGCAGCACGACAGCTATACGCTGCCCCTCATTGAGGACATGCTGCAAAAGCAACACCGACGGAGGATCTTCACGGTGATTGACCTGAAACATGGTTATCATCAGATGCCTCTCGCCGAAGAGTCCCGTGCCTGCACAGCCATGAGCACTCCACTTGGACCTCTCCAGTGGAAGGTGATGCCCATGGGCGTCACCAACGGCAATGCGGCTTTTCAGCGGATGCTGGAGAACCTGCTTGAGCCGGTGCGCGACTGTGCGGACCCCTTCGTAGACGACGTGATCATCGCGTCCGGGGACCCCAGCATGAGCTACGAGGAGCTCCTGGAGGCACACGAGAGGGACGTCACTCGAGTGCTGGACCTTCTGGTTCGGCACAAACCCACGGGCAGCAGTGACAAGGCCACCATTGCGGTAAGCGAGGTGGTCTTCGCTGGCCACGTTGTTGGGAACGGGCAGCGAAAGCCCATACCTGGCAAAGTGGCCGCGATTGAGCACTGGGAAAAGCCCAAGACGGTCTCTGAGCTACGGGCGTATCTGGGGTTCTGCAACTACTACTCGGGGTATATCAAAATGTATGCCGAGTATGCAGCCCCCATGACGACCATGCTCAAGGACAACCGAGAGGAGACCAAGAAGGGGTCCAAGAAGGCTCTGGTCTGGACAGCTGAGTCCGACCGTGCCTTTGAGGGGATGAAGCAGGCGCTGCTATCCGCAGTGGGTCTGCACCTCGTGGATCCCGACCGAGGGTTCGTCCTGCGCACCGACGCTTCCGACTACGCCATTGGCGCTGTGTTGGAGCAAGTGCTTGACGACGGGAGGCACGTGCCCGTGGCCTTCTGGAGCCGAGTCCTGGCGGAAGGCCAGAGACGGACGTGGACGCCCCGTGAAAAGGAGGCGTATGCCATCGTCATGGCTCTCAGGAAATGGGCTGGGTACATAGCCCTCCATCCCGTCACCGTCTGCACCGACCATCAGAGTCTGCAGTCGTGGCACAAGGAGCACGTGGACACCCCCTCAGGTCCCGCCTCCCGACGGGCAAGATGGCACGAGACCTTGGCCAAGTTCGACCTTACGGTTGTTTATATTCCTGGAAAGGATAACACCGTGGCGGACTGTCTCAGCAGGTGGGCCTATCCCGCCAGCAAGGGCATGCAGGATATCTCTGCCCATGGCGATGAGGCTGAGACCGCTGAAGCCAAGAGGATCATCGAAATGGAGCGCCAGATGGAGGAGGAGGGTGCTAAATGCTTCGTCGTCATGGCTGCAGATGCCCCCCTCGCATCCAGGGTGAGCAGAGCGGTCAGTGTACTCGCCCCTGTGGGTGCCGCGGGCGGAAGGCCCGGTCCGGCACCCCCTGTGGGAACTGAGTCCGACAAGCACCTCTTCCCGGAGTCTTGCCTCCAGGACGACTGGACCGACGATTACGCCAAGTCTGAAGCCTTTGCGGCCGAGTATAGGGCTGTGACCGACCCTGACGACGGACAGAAGTGGCCAAAGGGGCTGACTGAGGAAGATGGCAAGCTCTACCGGAATGGTAAGCTGCTAGTCCCAGAGTCCCGGGTGCTCGAGCTGTGTGAAGCTTGGCACCACCACATGCTGCACCCAGGGGTCAAGAAGCAAGCTCTTGACATGCAGCGTCGGTTCGAGATCGACCATATCGTTCTCTACACCGCCATCAAGAAGGTCAGGAAGGGTTGCTCGGTCTGTCAGGCCTGCAATCCCGATAACCGGAACGTCAAGGGGGAACCCCAATGGACCCCGGTTCCTGACCAGCCCATGGAGAGCGTGGCCATGGACGTCTTCTCCATGCCCGAAGTGCACATTGGCAAGGAGACCTTTGACCGTGTGGTTCTCTCCGTGGACCGCCACAGCGGCTACGTTGTAGCCGTTCCGGCACGCAAAAAGGGGTTGCTTGCCAAGGAAGTGGCAGTCATGATGATTCGTCATTGGCTGACCGTCTTTGACATCCCCCGCACCATTTGCAGTGACCGAGGGCCCCAGTTTACTGGTGGCTGGTTCAAGGCTATGTGTTCCCTCATGGGGATACGTCATGCCAAGAGCGTCGCCTATCTCAGCCGGTCTAACGGCCGTGCTGAAGTGGCTGGACGGCAGCTGTTCGAGAAGCTGCGCAAGATCCACATCACCAGTCCACGGCCGAACTGGTTCGAGGAGATGTGGCCTGCTCTGAAGGCCCATCATGACACCCCCACTCCGGGCGGTTTGTCCCCTCACCAGATTCTGTTTGGCAGGGACCCCCTGGGTAGGGGACTTCCCTTGTCTGGTGATGGCATGGCTATGGATGCCAAGGAGTTCTTCGCGCGGCAAGAGCAAACGGCGCAGGACATCCGCCAGCAGCTTGAGAAGGAGCATGCTGAGCGTCAGAAGTCCGCCCCGAGCTCGACAGCGCAGAAGTTCAGGGTGGGAGACCCGGTGTGGGTGATCAGACCCCGCCCCATGGGCACCCACCGCACCAAGACCTGGTTCACACCCGGCGAGGTGGTCCGCAGGATTGGTGAGGACACCTACCGCATCAAGGTGGGTCACGGACAGTTCCGGGAGCGCCACGAGAGTCAACTCCGTGTGCGGGAACCCGACCTCCGTGGCCGTCATGTGTCCCTGGACTACGCCAAACATGAGGCCGATTCGGACGACGACTATGCTGAGCAGGACGACTATACTGTCGAAAAGATCCTGGCTCAGCGTCCGAAGGCCTCGGCACCCGGAGGTCTGGAGTTCAAGGTTCGTTGGCGAGGCTTTGGGCCGTCCCACGACACCTGGGAACCCGTCTCCCCGTTTGTGCCGCGGGTCAATACTCCCTTCATGGAGTACATCCGCAAGCACAAGACCAAGATCCACGTTTCGGACTTGGCAGCACTCACCCGGGCGATTGCAGCCAGGGGTGCCTGATCAGCGCCCTGAGCTCTCCCCTGATGCGTTTTGAGCGCTTGTGAGGCCGACGAATCGTCCCTTACTTGCTTGCTCTCTTCCATCTTTCGGTGACGGAGTGGCCATATACCCCCCCCTGCTGAATCCAGAGGAGGATGGCCCCTCTCTTCAATTCTATTCGTCACTCCCCCCCCTGCTGAATCCTTGGGAAACCAGGTAGGGCGACTGACCTTCATAATTCTGAGCTCTTGGGGCCTTGAAGCCCATACGACGTTGCGCAACGGATGCCGCTGTCATCGGCATTGCGATTTTTTGGTGTGTGGTCTGGTTCCATGGCATTTGCGGAATCCAGACCAGTCGACGTGTGTCTCGAGACTATATATGCCTGAACTCAGGCGTTATCCTGTCCATCCTCCTGCATTTGCCTTATCCTGACCGTGGCGTGGTTTGGCACTCTGTTCTGAGTGTGTTTACACGCCTATTTACCCAGATTGTTGCTTGTTTTTCTGCCCTCCAGGATATGTGCATCTGTATGTTAAGTGTCATCAGCCCATCGCTGAGGGATGGACTGTTTTTCACCACGAATCGGGATACAGAGGCGCCTTGAGTCGCCGTGTACATATTCTTACAGCCTGGTCCAGCCTGGACCGGTACTTGATTACGGATTCTACTGTTTGAGTGCCCGTGATACCGTGTTGCCCTATTCGCTGTGATGTGTGGAGATCCTGATGGCGCCAGGCGGGAAGCCCAGTTGCCTGACTACACTCCCAGCGGTCCGCCACTGTCAGTCCCAGTGTGAGCCTACCGATTTGCAGACGCACTTGCATTCGGATGGCGGCCTCCGGTGCTCCTGACCTCGGTCAGTCTGCCTGGGAAACTGGTGGTTTGAGGAGTCGACGCCTCCGCCCACACTGCATGAGGACTCCCTCATGTATGGCCTTCGTGGCAGTAGGGCGAGGGAAAAGACGGCCTTGATGCCCGATCCCTTCAGGAGGAGTTCCCTTACGATTTGGGGTTCGTAAGGAGTTCGACTATGGCACTCTGGACTCGCGTCGTATGGATATGGACATGGTGCGCCCGAGGAAGGACCCGTGGGGACTCTCCCCAGTCGGCGGGCCTTGGGAAGCTTGGGGTAGCCTGATGGATCTTTGTGGTCGCTCTCGACTTGTGGGGCCACCTCGGCCGTCGTGTGACGCCTATGTTGGCCGTGTATGCCACTGCCACTGTGGTGGTGACCGTTGCAGCCGGCACCCGGTGGGCCTGGTATGGGTTAACGGGTCCTTTGGATGCCGAACAATCGCCGCCAGGACCCGGGACTTGATACTTGATACTATACATGTGTTACCATGTGCTACCATGTGCTACCTATCTTACTGTGTTTTACTGAGTCAGCCTGAAGTGAGGATGTGACACCCCCCCCCTTCGGGATATGGTCCTGGGTACCCGCTGCCATGCTTGGGTGTTATCGAGCCCCCCCAGGGTTTGCTCTAAGGAGGGGGGTGAAGCGGTACCCAGAACCCCATGGCCAGGTTACGGCATACAACCGGTCTCCGGTCCACTAACCCCATGTACGGCGTGTTCCGTGCCGTGAAGCCCCGCATCGGCAACCGATGCACCGCCAGCGGAGATTTGTGTACCAGAATATCAGGAATCAACAGGGTTTTATTTTCATATTGTTTCCGTCAATTTTTACGCTTCCGTTCTGATACTCACTGTTTTGACTGCTGGCGGTTGGTTCGCGACTTTACCGTAACCGCCAGTTTAACTGTAATTAATGGAAATTTTAACGCTATCCGCGACGAAGGCTCCAAAGTCGCCAGGAACTGCATTGATGCATCCGCAATTTTCATAAATAATACTCGCAACCTTAATCCGAATTTTTCAGGATGTCGAAATCGGATTTTCCACTTCGACATCCCCGCACTTGATTTGACCTCTTTCCAGTGGACCTACGTGCTTCCCTATGCACGAATCAACTTTCCTTTTCTCTTGCCCTCCATTTGTCTTAAAGATATGGGCAAAACAAAGTTGATTCGTGAGGCCACTTGTGAAGGTCATATCTCGTGTTGCTTGCGAGGAATTACGATAAGGAAACGTGGGATGTATTCACAATACTCCCGACGTAATTTAGAAAGCATAATATGCCTTGCGTCTCCACACGTGCGCGCTAGTGTAATGGATCATGGTCAAAAGGGTAGAGTTTGCGTTACGACTCTTTGGCCATGACATTGCGTGCGTTAAGATAACTTTCGAGTGTAGCGCGCAAGTGTTGGTGTTGCATAGGAACTCTCCTTGAGTTCCTATGAGCGATTGACACAAAGTTATGCCCTTGGAGGGGCATGACATATCGTGGTGGGAGCCACCTTTTTGGGCAATATGTGGTATGTGCCATGTGTTGTGTTGCGTGCCCATTTGGCGGGTCTATCGCGCCAAGCCAAACCCGCCAATGGACCTCATATTGTGCAAGCCCCTTCTCCATACTCCCTACGGTCAATTGCAAGCCTAACCTTCGTGAAGGGAAGCTTGTGGGGTGATCCCGAAGCGATGCGTTGGGAGCAAGGTGTGCATTTTGCAATTTTCCATATTCTCATGTGCCCACTTGGGAAGAAGCGCTCGTAACCTTTCAAGGCGCCCCAAGTGGAGCACATATGTGGGATCGAAGGTCATTGGTGTCAAGTCATTGTGTATAGAGGGATTAGTTGATTGCACGATCCAATCCGGAGATATTATAATATAATTGTGTGCCTTTCAAGGCACTTTTGTGTGTGCTTGTGCCAATTTTGCCATTTTTGGCCCGTCATGATGTCAAGTGGCGACCGTGTATCTCAACGTTGCGCTCAATTGACATCATGACCCGAGTATGATATGAGGGTACATACTTCGGTGCCCAACATATCTTGGACCCGGCGAATAACTCCTCTTAGGCTTGGCATACCGTGGCCGCCATGTTGGCGATTTGGGACTATCCCAAATCATGGGCTCACTTGGCGACCCTGCCATTCCCAATATCGGAGGAGTTGGGCGACGCCCAAACGATATGTTGCACCAATATGACTTGATACCAATCCTATGGCACACTCCGGTCCGAGTCGGGCATGTGCCTCATTTGCCCCCACCATGAGTGTGCGCATTTTTGGCCATTTTGAGCAATTTTCCACTTTCGCTGCCCGCCGTGCACCATGTTCTAACCCTCGTGCACGCCGGACGCATGGACCAATGGACCATATATGACATGGGTGTTATGGGTAATGGTCCCCATGGTCCACACACCACGTGGGCGAAGCGGAGCCACCTTCGTTGAGGCGCTAGCCCAAAGTGAGTGTGGGCAATTTTGCAATTTTGGCATTTGTGGACCCAATTGGGATCGTCACCACGCCGAGTGGCATGGAGATCTTTGAGAGCCAAGGGCATGGGAGTCTCCATTGGACTCCCGGTGGATCGCGTATGGAATGGCGGATCCGATCTCCAAGCCGGCGTGGAGATATACTGTTGGGAGCACACCGAATTTTGGCTCATTTCAAGCAGCCAAAATGACCCAGTTTTGGGACCCCAATTTCCCCCTTCCGTGTGGTCAATTGGCGGCCCCATTTCTCTAAGCCCATAGGGAGCCCGGACCTAAATTTAAGTTGTACACTCAGATAGAAGTCCTAGGTCCTGCCTCCTACCCTGTGAGCCATTGGCCTTACTTTGGCCGGGCGAGCCACGCGTGGGAATGACGCCAATTTTGGTAATTTTGGCATCATGACCCCACTTGACCCATCCGTGTTGCCCTGATGCCGGAACCTCAGAAGGAACCAGGTTGGGTGAGGGCTCCAGAGAGTTCGTACTCGAAGGGCATAGGGTCAGTTGCCTCGTCCCTACCTCTGGCGGGTCCGGACGAGAGGTCAATTTTGGGGATTTTTGAGTTAATTTCAGTTTGGGCTGAAACAGCCCATTTTCAGCTACCAACTCCTGGGTGATAATGGCGGGGCCATATCTCTGGCTCAGAGAGGAGTTGGGACCTGCCGTTGAGGGAGCATAGGGAGCTACTGTCGGTTGGCCTTGGAGCTCCTTGGTTTCCAGGAACTCGCCTGTGGCTAGGCGGGACACCTCCCCCATTGGCAGGGTTTCAGGGTCCGGACTGAGCAGGGCATGGGTTGTGTTTGAGCCCCCGCCCCCACCAGCCACTGAGAGGGTCGGACCTGGGATTGGGATATGAGTTGGGACTGAGTGTCTATTGTCCCTTGATGCCCTTACCCCAGTCCAGTCTTAACCCCATGTGTACATATCCTGATGTGTTGTTGTATATACTTTTGTTCCCTCTTTGCAGAGTGGCAAGGATTCTGAAACGCTTTGTCACATGACACGAGCGTATTGATGCCCTTGTGAGCGTAGTGCCTTGCCTGCCTGCTCACCTGTGCGTGTCACCGCAGCGTCCCGTGGCCGGCCCCCCACGGGAACGCGTCACTACACGCATCATCATCTGATGAAGTTGGAGGCTCTTGGACCATTCAAGTATGGAAGAAATGCATATTCGACTGCACAATTGCGGCGGCAGTGCACGAATAATATAGTGTGGCACGACATGTCGCACACATGTATTGAATTAGGCATTCAATTGCATCAAGGAAGCACATTAGAAGGACACAAGCTTGCCGCTTTCCTTCTTGAACGTAAGTACAATATAAGTTGCTTTGCTTTCCTTAGTCGGCTTAGGATGAACTGCTTTTGGAAATCGAATGGTGCGGTGATAATTGTGAGGCTCTGTCCCCTCGTTGGTTGTCCCCGGTGTTGGCAATTCATGTGCCAATTGCAATTCGTTCACGTGGACGATACCTTTGGGGGGTATACCCCTTGGACTCTCGAAGTTCAATGTAACGGCATTGGCATCCGCTGTACCTGTGACTCCGTGTCGAGCGAGTATGATGTACGAATCCTCGGTTTCGTACATTGTAATTGGTATGGCGGCCTTGTGTTTCAAGTCTTGAGGGCGGATATAACTTTGAGTTGGTGTTGCGGGATTTCGCCGTGCAATTTTGCGTGGTGGTGTTGAATCCATGGGAGATGTCGATGCTGATGGAGATGATACGGGCACACATTCAGTTGTGCTTTCTGGCGTGTACACCCTACCGCATGCAACACAATCACGATGCTGGAGGTCGGGAACTGTGGTTGCGCCGCGTGAGAACTTACATCCCGAAGGGGACTCATCCCAGCACTTGAATGAGTAAGTTGTGCCCCATTTTTTGATCTGCGCCGGCACTCCGCACAAACATGACGGCCAGTCATGTGGGACATGTTTTGGCGGCTCCGTCCACTTGAAAGCCCCTTGGTGACGGTTGTCCGGCTTGTCATTTGGGCATGCCAGGAAAGCTCGGTCAAAATTTGGAGTCGCTGAGCCGCTAACCTTAGGGATGAGCTCGGCTTGGCACACAGGGCAGGTGGGCGCATTGTCCATTATTGAAGTGCAGGTAATTCCGTTAAGAATACACCTAGAAAGAGGGGACGGCGATGTGTGAGATTTAGATGGTCGTACTAGAACATAGCCTCGGAGTAGTGGTGCATGAATGGCATCCCTGTCCCTTTTTGTCATTTGAACACCACGGACAAAATTTTAGGGCGGCTTCCATCCGAGTCAGGATGCATCATGATGCAAGGCACGCAAGTTTGAAACATAAACGTAAGTGATGGAAACGAGTGCTCTTGCTGCAAGTAAGTGAAGGTAGCTCCGTTAAGAGTACACGTGCATTGTACGTCGTGTACTAATAAGTGAAGGTAACTCCGTTAAGAGTACACGTGCATCCTACGTCCTGCACTAATTGTACCCTGCTTGTATGGATTGGCAAATGAGATGGTTGGAAATAGACGAAAATAAGGGGAGGTAACCCCGTTTAGAGTACACCCACTTTGCTACCGAAATGTTCACTGTTTTTTTTAGAAAATGGATCACCCTTTGTTTGAGGGTATTGTAACAAACCGTTATCAACAATAGAAGGCGCGCGCACAACGTGGATGACTGCTTTGACGGTTGTTGCAAGTAAATGAAGGTAACTCCGTGCAGAGTACACCTTGACTTGTACTTTTGTTGCAAGTAAGAGAAGGTAACTCCGTTAAGAGTACACCTGCATCTTACGTCGTTTAATGATAAATGAAGGTAACTCCGTTAAGAGTACACCTGCATTGTATGTCGTGCACTAATTGTACCCTGCTTTTATGGATTGGCAAATGGATGAAAATAATTGAAGGTAACTCCGTTAAGAGTACACCCGCTTTGCTACCAAAATGTTTTTCTGATGTTTTAGAAGATGCATCACCCTTTGTGTGAGAATATTCTAACAAACCGTTTGCAACAATTGAAGGTGCGCGCACAACGTGGATGAGTGCTTTGTACGCCAAGTCCACTCACTAAGAGCAAAGGGCACAATGAACGAAGCACACAAACGGCAAAACACAGCAAGGATGACTCATCCCTCGGTACCAAAAGGGACACAAAATTTCACTTGTTTTTGTCCCATAGTGGCCCATTTTCAAGGGATTTTGGGATTCTCCATAGGCCACAACGCCCGATCTTGGGCTCCAAACAGGCTAAAAACACTTTTCTGAGCCTCCCAAATGGCCCATGATCACTCCCAGAAAATTGCGTTTTTCATCCAGTTTTAACCCATTTTTGGTGTTGAACCAGCCCCTTTTCAAGAAATTTGGGATTCTCCGTGGGCCAAAACGCGGCACCACGGGCTCAAAATGGGTCCAAACCACTTGTTTGAGCATCCCGAATGGTCCAGGATCACTTTTGGGAAAACACGTTTTTCACCCATTTTTGACCCATTTTTGGTCCCAAAACGGCCCATTTTCAAGGCATTTTGGGATTTTCCGTGGCCCATAACGCACCACCACGGGCTCAAAACGGCCTAAAAACACTTCTCTGAACATCCTAAGTGGTCTAGGAACAACTTTGGAAAAAATGATTTTTTTCGCCCCGGGGACCCTGGTGGACCCACCGTTGGCCCCCAACGTGCGCGGGCCGGGCTGCCCTCCGGCTCCACCAAGTGACCACTGGTACGGGGGTGTGAGTGGCTCGTTGGGCGATTCTGAGGCTTGGAAACCACAAAAAGTGGGGGCTTGCAGGTGGACTAGGCGCCCTTGGAATTCGGATTTGAGCCACGTAGCCCAAGATACGGCCCGTGCTTGGTTTCGGGGTGTTGGTGCGCATTGCGCAGGTTTTTGGGGCTTTTTGGCGCCTTTTTGGGCCGTTTCTCGGACATATCGTGGAATTGAAGGGCACTAGAGAGCACCTTGACACGGTGAAGTGAAGCCGCACGTGCGGTGTACTCACCGTATCCCTTCGTTTGGGCGTTTCGCCCGGGTTTTGGGGCTGTTTTGGGCGAAAAATGGCTGTTTTTGGCCCAATACTGCAATATATACATATATATATATATATATATATGTATATATATATATATATATATGTATATATATATATATATATATATATATATTATATATATATATATATATATATATCTATATATATATGTATATATATATATATATGTATATATATATATATATATATATATATATATATATATATATATATATATATATATATATATATATATATATATATATATATATATATATATATATATATATATATATATATATATATATATATATATATATATATATATATATATATATATATATATATATATATATATATATATATATATATATATATATATATATATATATATATATATATATATATATATATATATATATATATATATATATATATATATATATATATATATATATATATATATATATATATATATATATATATATATATATATATATATATATATATATATATATATATATATATATATATATATTATATATATATATATATATATATATATATATATATATATATATATATATATATATATATATATATATATATACATATATATATATATATACATATATATATATATATACATATATATATATATATACATATATATATATATATACATATATATATATATTATATATATATATATATATATATATATATATATATATATATATATATATATATATATATATATATATATATATATATATATATATATATATATATATATATATATATATATATATATATATATATATATATATATATATATATATATATATATATATATATATATATATATATATATATATATATATATATATATTACTACACCCCTCTCCCCTTAAATCTAGCTAACAAGCAAGCAAGCAACAAGCAACAACAAGCAACAAGCACTTCTCCTTTCCGTTTTGGCCATTGCTCAGCCTCATCGCTCCGGGCTCTACTCAAGCCTAGCCATCCTAGAGCCTAGGTGGTGGCCTTGCCAAATCCAAGTTTTGAGCCAACAACACACAGGTGGCGGCCCGGGGCGGGGCGGCCAAGTCGGGAGGTGCCCCTCCCAAATCTGCGCAGTTTTGGGCTAAAAACAGCCCTTTTTCGCCCAAAATAGCCCCCAAACCCGGGCAAAACACCCCAACGAAGGGAAACGGTGGCTACAAGCCACGTGCGGCTTGACTTCACAGTGTCAAAGAGCCCTCTAGTGCCCTTCAACTCGACGATATGTCCGAGAAACGGCGCAAAAAGGCGCCAAAAAGCCCCAAAATCTGCGCAATATGCACCAACACCCCGAAACCAAGCACGGGCCGTATCTTGGGCTGCGTGGCTCAAAATCCGAATTCCGAGGGCACCTAGTCCACCTGCAACCCCCCGTGGTTTCCAAGCCTCAGAATCGCCCAACGAGATGCCTAGACCACCGAACCAGTGGTTACTTGGTGGAGCCGGAGGGCAGCCCGGCCCGCGCACAGCGGGGGCCAACGGTGGGTCCACCAGGGTCCCCGGGGCGGAAAAAATCACTTTTTCCAAAGTTGTTCCTAGACCACTTGGGATGCTCAAACAAGTGTTTTTAGCCCGTTTTGAGCCCGCGGTGACGCGTTTTGGGCCATGGAAAATCCCAAAATGCCTTGAAAATGGGCCATTTTGGGACCAAAAGTGTGTCAAAAATGGGTCAAAAACGCGTTTTTCCAAAAGTGATCCTGGACCATTTGGGATGCTCAAACAAGTGTTTTTAGCGCATTTTGAGCCCGTGGTGACGCCTTTTGGCCCATGGAAAATCCCAAAATGCCTGGAAAATGGGCCGCTTTGGGACCAAAAGTGGGTCAAAAATGGGTCATAAACGCATTTTTCCAAAAGTGATCCTGGACCATGTGGGATGCTGGGACAAGTGTTTTTAGCCCATTTTGAGCCCATTTGGGCGGGTTTTGGCCCATGGAAACCCCAAAATTCCTTGAAAATGGGGCCGTTTTGGGAGCAAAAATGGGTGAAAAAGGGGTCAAAAAGTGTTTTTCCAAAAGTGATCTTGGACCATTGGGGGTGCACAAACAAGTGTTTTGAGCCCATTTTGAGCCTGTTTTGATCGAGTTTAGTGCCTTCCGCTACGCGTATGCACCAAGTTGTACCCTTCACACGTACCTTAGAGTGGACCCACGTAGAGTATGGGAGAGGGGTGTAGATTAGAAAATATATATATATATATATGTGTGTATATATATGTATATATATATATGCATATATATATATATATATATATATATATATATATATATATATATATATATTATATATATATATATATATATATATATATATATATATATATATATACATATGTAGATGTATGTATATGTGTATGTATGCATATATATATATATATATATATATGTATATATGTATACATGTATAGATGTGTTGTTGTTGTTGTTGCTGTTGTGGGCACCCAGCACGTGCCGGCGGGAGAAATTGCCAGACACGCTCTCCCTGGGCAGGGCGCAAGGGAGCAGTCGGCCGGCTGTATATATATATATATATATATATATATATGTATGTATGTGTGTGTGTAGATGTGTGTGTATGTATGCGTGTATATATATATATATATATCTACATATCTACATCTATATATATATATATATATATATATATATATATGTACATACATGTATTTGTATATATATGTATATATTTCACTTGGAGGGAGTAGAAATTGAGTAGAAGGGAGTGGATATTCACTTGGAGGGAGTTGAAATTGAGGATATATATATATATATATATATATATATACATATATACATATATATATATATATCTATATATAAATATATATATATATATATATATATATATATATATATATATATATATATATATATATATATATATATATATATATATATATATATATATATATATATATATATATATATATATATATATATATATATATATATATATATATATATATATATATATATATATATATATATATATATATATATATATATATATATTTATATATATATATATATATATATATATATATATATATATATATATATATATATATATATATATATATATATATATATATATATATATATATATATATATATATATATATATATATATATATATATATATATATATATATATATATATATATATATATATATATATATATATATATATATATATATATATATATATATATATATATATATATATATATATATATATATATATATATATATATATATATATATATATATATATATATATATATATATATATATATATATATATATATATATATATATATATATATAATATATATATATATATATATATATATATATATATATATATATATATATATATATATATATATATATATATATATTACTACACCCCTCTCCCCTTAAATCTAGCTAACAAGCAACAACAAGCAAGCAACAAGCGGAGGGGGGCTCCACGAGATGGGGAAGGGCAACGTGCGGGCTGCGATCGCCTCGGAAGGGTATCTGTCGGACGTCGAAGTCAGATTGCACAATATGCACGTGCATGATCAGGTATTCATAACAAACAACGATGAGCATGTTGAGGAAATTTCAATGAAGCAATGATACATGATATGTTGTGGAGGGTGTGGAAAAGTAAGATTAAATGAATCCTTCGTCTTTCGTGCTTGGTGTGGCTTTTCCTTTGCTGGTGCTACGCACCATCAAAAGAAAAGCCTTATTACGCTTTTAGCCATTTTCGGGTCACCTTTCTATGATAGAAATGGAGCCGGGCGGTGACAAACAAGAGTAAAAACGTTCCTTTGCCTTGTGTTTAAGCTAGTCACTAGCAGCGCAAGGACACGGAGGCTTCGTTTGGGAAGATTAGGCACACAGGGTGCAAGTAGCATAAAATTGACATATTCATAACTTGGGCCTATTGTATCGGATTTGGACGAAATTAATGGCAATTTTGGTCAATTTGGGGGTGCTCTTTTCATTTTTGAGATTTTAAAAGGCGACTGCGTGCGCTGAAAAACATCAAATCGAAAGATGGTGCTAAAAAAAATGACGGCGGTTTTTGAATTAATCAGGAAGACGCACCTTTTAGAATCATTTATCAACGTGGTCTTAGATCCAAATTTTGTGCACTGTAGCCCGATTTCACTTTGGACAGTCAAAATGAAAGATCGCAAATGCCGGCGACTGCGAAACGCACGCGTGCACAGCAAACAAATAATATGGCAAATGGATTTCTTGGGATTTGGGGCCTGTGGCTCATATATAGTGTTGTTCGGCACCTCAACTTTGCTAGTGCACCTTTGAATCGCATCCCTAGCTTACATGGAATTAGTGGATGCTGCTAAAGAAGTTAAAACCTTGTAAAGGTCCTAACTTTGCAAAACAGCCATGATTGATCAAAACAAATAAGACGGCGCAAATCAGCTCCCCGAGGCGGTCATTTGGAGGGGCTGCATCGTAGACTTTTGAGGTATGTTTCGTTTCAGCGCGCGAGTCGTATATAATGGCATAAGGACTGCTTTTAGAGGGGGGCGGGGCCCCATTCCCCGGCCCCCAAATTAAAAGCCCCCCATGGGGGGGGGGGGTGAACGAGCGGGAGGGCAGGATTCGAGGACGGGCAAGCAGACTCTCAAGTGGTAAGTAGTCCAAGTTGCATCAAGGAGTTAGGGTCAGGGCTTGGGTTTGACTTGGGATTAAGACTTGGCAAGTTGGAAAGTTCTTTTTATCTCTCCCTTTCCCCCAATTCTGTGGATCTACATGTTGTTTTCTTCTCTGGGTGGCTAGTGATCTTTGCCTGAGCAAAAGCGTTTGGGCATTACAACCTCCTAACATTGCGGGTTGAAACACAACAATGGCTTGTCTGCCGATACTGCGGACTCCGGTGTTTGGCCAAAAAACACAGGTAGTGGTGAAGTCACAAAGGTGGGGGGCTGATCATTGGTCATAAAGACGGGAACAGTGCTATTTTGGAGCACAGAATTGCCATCTCCAGTGAAGACAAGCTGTCTTAATGTGCTGAATAAAGACCGTTTTCTGACAAAAAAAGCCAGTCTCCAGAGCAAGTAAACATGTTGTTACAATCTGTAGGACATTTGGCTACCCAAAAATTGGTGCATTTGGATCTAGCATGCCAAAAGTGGGGGAGCCCATGGCAACATATTGCAAATTGTTAAAAAAAAAAGTGCGAACATTCTCTAATCTACCAAGTTTTTTTGCTATTTTTTTCTTCTACCAAAAAGCTACATGTGGACTTCCCAATGTAAATCCATTCGGACACCCGACAAACTGGACGAAAACGCACACATTTGGAATAGCGCAGATGGAAATGGCACGGTAGAACAATATATGCATCTAGCTACCGATGGCCCTAAAAAGTGGCGGGCGCGGTGAGGTGAACTCATCCGCAAAAACAAAAAGAACCCGATAGGGTACCACTAAGTGGTTGATGGAGGTCACGGATCTGCACTGCCACAAAATTGTCATTGGGTGGGCCAATGCATGTTGTATTGCAGCTGCCCATCTCCAAATTACAAACAAAAAGGCAATCAAGATTTGGTTATGAGACACTTTCTCTCGCTCCATCCACTCCACTCCCCACCCACCCCACACGCAATGTCCCAAAAAAATAAAAAAAAGAAATCCTTCAGGATTTCCCGTTTGCTAGCGCCACAGGCTTGGATGGGATGGTGCTACGCACCATCCCATCCAAGCCACAATAGTCCTTGGTGCCTTTGGTAAAAGGGTTGAGTGTTGATTGCCCAAAAGGGGCATGGCTCATCTTGGGAGGGCTTGGGGTAACTTACATTGGATTGCGGTACCATGTGTACCATTGGGGGTTAGGTTGTGCACCATGGGGGGGCTTCGGGTAACATCGGATTGCTTTGGGTACCTTCGGGAAGCTTACAGTACCATTGTTCGGGTTAAACACCCTGAAAGAGTGCCTGGGTCCCATAGGTTTGGTTGGGGGACCGTGTAGAAACTAAATTTACTATGGGTTGGGTTCGTACATGGGTATAGGTGGCCTTCAGGCTGTGTACCAACGGAAAGGGCGGGGGGGGGGGGGTAAGGGCACATTCGGTAACCACACATGGGGTTGGGGTAGCTTAGGGCACCATGGGTACCCGGGTTGCGCGGGGCAACAACAAGGTATCATGTGGCAGCGTGAGGGTACCATGGGTTGGATGGTGGTACCTTGGGGAGGTTGGCGTTCCATGGGTCGGGTTGCGGCACCTTGTGGTGGCATGGGGTACCATGCATGGAGTTGGGGTATCTTGCGGGGGCTAGTGGTAACACGAGTCAGGGTACCTTGGGGCATGATGGGTTGGGTTGGGGTACCTTGGAGGGGGGCCGAGACCTAATTAAGTTGGAAGAATCACCTTGGAGGGGGCTTGGGGTTCCTTGCGTTCGGATGGGGTACCTTGCGGGGCCTTGCGGCACCGTAGGCTGGGTTGGAGTACCCAAAATATCCTAGGCAACCCAAATGCTACCCCAAGCATCACCAACTTTCTCCAAACTTCCCCCATTAGCCCGAAGCTACCAGACACACCCTCAACCCCATCCATGCAACATCTATGCATGCTTCCAATGTGTGTCCCCTTTAATTGTGTTTGAAAAATGAATGCGGAACATTTTTGGGGGCTCTCCTTATTTTCCCCTGTTTGCAATACTTCTTCGTGGCCACCAAAAATAACTTCACAATGCATTGCACCCGGTGCCTACTCATACTCGGTTTCCTTGCCATGTTTGTACTACTTCATTTCCACTTGGAAATCCATTGCAGTCAGTCACTCGCTCTGTCCAAAATGAAATTTTCTACAACTGTGTGCACCTGTGCATGCCCATGTGTGGGCAGGTGGGTATGGGCGGGTCACACGGGGGCAAAGACAAAAATAGAACCATCACAACCGAAATCAAATGAGCCAATCTGCAAACCAATTTGCCTGAAAACATTTTGGATCAAAAAACATTTCATCGAGCACTTTGTGGTCCAAAATATTCCAAGAAACTTTTTCCCTGGAAAACAGATTTTTGTTGCCTTCACCGGTCACTTTTTTGTCCAAAAACTTTCCTTGAAGTGGTGTCTTGCAAAAAGAATATTTTTTACAACCCAGGAGGGCCTCTTTCTGAAATCCCAAGCCCACCAAACCCCCGGGCCCAAGTCAGCAACATACCCACAAAGCCAGCAAGCACCCACATCCCTGACCCGCTTACCTTCTACACCAAACTCCCAATTCAAACCCAACCAACGAAGACACTCCCACCGAGCACCAAAGCCCAAAGTCGCAAACCCACCAAGCCTTGGGACACTAACCAGAAACTAAACTTGAACCCAAACCACCAACCAAAACCAAAAACCACCACCAGGCGCAGGCAAAACAACAAAACACACAAGAAAAAGCAAAAACTGACAACCTGACTTCACACCTTACGTTGCACCTGAGAGAAGAGAGAAAGGGCATGGATGGAGGGAGACACTGGGACAGACACAGATGCAAATGACAGGCACAGAGGCAAATGACAGCCACAGATGGAAATGACACAGACACATCAGAACGATCGCAAATGACAGCCACAGATGCAAATGACACAGAGACATCAGAACGATCGCAAATGACAGCCACAGATGCAAATGACACAGACACATCAGAACGATCGCAAATGACAGCCACAGATGCAAATGACACAGACACATCAGAACGATCGCACTAGACAAACACCTATGCACTCGTAACTCACCCACAGGCACATTCGTAGCACAAACACACTCGAACTGACTCACAAGCACATTCCTAACACAAGCACGCTCGTGTCTCACCCAGAGGCAAATTGGTAACACAACCACACTCGTAACTCACCCACAGGAACATTCGTAGCATGAACACACTCGTCACTCACCCACAGGCACATTCGTAGCACCAATACACTCGTAACTCGCCCACAGGCACAATCGTAACACAGGCACACTCGTAACTCACCCACAGGCACATTCGTAACACAAGCACGCTCGTAACTCACCCAGAGGCACATTGGTAACACAAGCGCGCTCGGAACTCACCCACAGGCACATTCGTAACACAAGCACACGCATAACTCTGCCACAGGCACACTCGTAACACAAGCACGCTCGTGACTCACCCACAGGCACCATCGTAACACAAACACACTCGGAACTCACCCACAAGCACATTCGTGACACAAGCACACGCGTAACTCACCCACAGGCACACTCGTAACGCCCACACACTCGTAACTCACCCACAGGCACATTCGTGACACAAGCACACGCGTAACTCACCTACAGGCACATTCGTAACACAAGCACACTCGTAACTCACCCACAGGCACAATCGTAACGCCCACACACTCGTAACTCACCCACAGGCACAATCGTGGCACCCACACACTCGTAACTCACCCACAGGCAGATTCGTAACAGCATCACACTCGTAACTCACCCACAAGCACAATCGTGGCACCCACACACTCGTAACTCACCCATAGGCAGATTCGTAACACCATCACACTCGTAACTCACCCACCAGCACATCCGCAACACAAGCACACTCGTAACTCACCTACAAGCACATTCGTAACACACACACACACACACACACAGACACACACTCTCGTAACTCACTCTGAACCGGAACTCAATCTCCAACCTGAAACCTCAAACCTGAACCAGACACAGCATCACACACCCAGCGCGCGGCAAACACACTAACACTTTGCGCGGCGCGCTGACACACACACAGTGCCCTGACACACAGATCACACACACAGCGCGCTGACATACGAATGACACACACACACCGCGCCAACACACCAAAGACACACACCCAGCGCGCGCCGGACACACAAAGACACACCCAGCGCGCGCCCAACACACAATCACACACCAAGCGCGCGCCAGACACAGCATCACACACCCAGCGCCCGCCGGAAAAACAATGACACAGTCCGACCTAGGACAACCAAAATGAAAAGTCACCTACCCGACCCAATCTGGAAACCCAAAGGTTCAAAATGCAAAGCACCAACCATTGACATACTGGGACCAGTCTCCTTCAGCGATCTGACTTCCGGTTCTGCAATGTGTCGATATCGTGCTTCATACTTGACTCCAACAACAGGAAGTGGAAAACATGGCAACGGTAAGCAAGTCTCATTCTAAACTCGAATTCTGTGGTGAACCAGGAACGGTAGGTTATACTGTAGTGTGTGATACTTCCGTAGATGCTACTATGTGCAAATCAAAGATATGACAATATTATGCGCTACGCGGGCCTGCGGGTCTCACTTTTTTCCCTCATTACTTGGATCCTCACGAAAAAGCCCCAAAATTACCAAGAATGGATCCACATCCACAGAGTTTGACCTGCGGGACACGATTCGGCAGGCAGAATCTCGATTTGAGGCGATTTTCACTGACACATCGGGATTTCTGCATGCGATTGGGGCCGGGAGTGAATTTTCCTTCATCTCCAGCTCGATGCAAGCAAATCTAGGGGCGGAAGTGTCGGTTTGTTCGGCGAAAAGGGGGGGGTCGTTCAAAAAATGTCGGCGCCGGACAAACTAGGTTGGAGTTTTACAGACGTCAGCGCCCGCGCGGGTTCCTCCCCGCAGCGGCCGTTCCACACATCTGTCGCCAGTGGGCGACTTGAACAAGCGGAGGGGGGCTCCACGAGATGGGGAAGGGCAGTTTGCGGGCTGCGATCGCCTCTGAAGGGTATCTGTCCGACGACGAATTCAGATTGCACGATATGCACGTGCATGATCAGCTATTTATAGCAAAGAACGATGAGCATGTTGAGGAAATTTCAATGAAGCAATGATACATGATTTGTTGTGGAGGGTGTGGAAAAGTAAGGTTAAACGAATCCTTTGTCTTTTGTGCTTGGTGTGGCTTTTCCTTTGCTGGTGCGAAGCACCATCAAAAGAAAAGCCTTATTACACTTTTAGCCATTTTCGGGTCACCTTTCTATGTCGGAAATGGAGCCGGGCGGTGACAAACAAACGGAAAAACACTCCTTTGCCTTGTGTTTAAGCTAGCAGCGCAAGGACAGGGACGGTGCATTGGGCAAGATTAGCGACACAGGGTGCAAATAGCATATAATTGACATATTCATAACTCAGGCCTATTGTATCGGATTTTGATGAAATTCAGGGTAATTTTGGTCAATTTGGGGGTGTTCTTTGCATTTATGAGCCTAAAACCGCACCTGAGTGCGCTGAAAACTTTCAAATCGAAAAGCGGTGCTAAAACGGAATGACGGCGGTTTCTCAATTAAACAGCAAGACGAGGCTTTTAGAATCATTTATAAATCTGGCCTTAGATTGAAATTTCGTGCATTGTAGCCCGATTTCACTTTGGACAGTCAAAATGGAAGATTGCAAATGCCGGCGACTGCAAAATGCACGCGTGCACAGCAAATAAATAATATGGCAAATAGATTTCTTGAGATTTGGGGCCTGTGGCTTACATATAGTGTTGTTCGGCACCCCAACTTTGGATGCTGCTAAAGAAGTTAAAACCTTGTAAAGGTCCTAACTTTGCAAAACAGCCATGATTGATCAAAAAAAATATGACGCCACGAATCAGCTCTTTGAGGCGGTCATTTAGAGGGGCTGCATCGTAGACTTTTGCAGTATGTTTCATTTCGGCGCGCGGACTGTATATAATGGCATAAGGACTGCTTTTAGAGGGGGGCGGGGCCCCATTCCCCGGCCCCCCAATTAAAAGCCCCCCACGGGGGGGGGAGGTGAACAAGTGGGGGAAAGTTGCACGAGGTGGGGTCGCACGGGTGTTCAGATGAGAAAGGGGAGGACAAGGAACACAAAGGCAAAAGACCATTCAAAGGCGGAGAAGGAGAAAACCATGAAAACACGGGAGCAACGGCGCCAGCGCCGGCCGCTAGGCTCCGTTTTTGTGGGCCAAGCCCCACAAAAACGTAGCCTAGCAGGAGCTGCCTCCTGCCTTTTGCACAATATGGTTGCCCTATTGGGAGAAAAGGATTGCCAGATGGGCAGCAAGTATACATGCCAAATATGGCGAAAAAAATGGCAGAAAACTGCCAAAAAACGCTCAAAATTGACCCTAAATCATCGAAACGGCATCAGATTTGGCCAATGAGGTTGCTTTTCTGACGTTTTGGCCCGAGCTGGTCATTTTAAGGGGCTACAACATGATGTAACTTTGCAAGCAGGAGCCAATACAGAATTGGCTCCAAATTTTCAGAGACTGCCTGAAAAACTGCTTAAAACGGTCCTAATTCACCAAAACGACCATCGTCGGCCAAAAATAAGAAAAAACGCGTTCTTAGAATTCGATTGCGATCAGTTTAAGAGGCTGCATGGAAGGGGTTTGAGAAGGGCTGTCTTCCAGGGGGGGGGGGGTGGCGTAACGTGGTAGTTGGTCACTGCTTCTGGCGCGGGGTCAGGGGCCCCCAACACCCCGACCCCCACAGAAGCCGGCCCCCTGCGGGGGGGATTTGAACAAGCGGGGGAAAGTTGCACGAGGTGGGGTCGCACGGCAACGGTTCGGATGATAACGGGGAGAACAAAGAACAAGAAAGATGTCCTTGAATTATGCCCTAGGTCTTTTGATGTATTCCTGCAAGTTGGTTTTGTAGTTGAAAACCCCAAACCAAAGCAGCAAGTAGAGCAAGGACTGAATATGGATCGAATCAATGAAATCAATGATTGGTTTTGGAATCCAGTGTAACACAGAAGGGCTGCAGATAGACAAAGCAGGTATATGAACATAGATTCAATCACAAATGGATAAAGCAAAAGGTTTTATATGAAAATTGGTCAGACTCTAGCCTCAGAGGTTGCTATAGGCACTTCATGTGCACTCTTTTGGGTGAAATGGTGCTGGTTAGGACTGAGGGGCATAGATGTCAGGACCACACAGAAAATGACTTGGCCAAGCAACTGAATTCAGAAACAGTTACAAAGTAGGACCACAATAAGTGGTAGAATCAATTGAGTATAGGGGTCTTGGGGTGGGAGACCACTTAGGCTTAACCTCCAAGGCGCACAAGCATGGAATGCCTGATTTATTTTGGTATGACCTCCATGAAGGAAGGTACCTCCGCTCAGTTGAGTGGTAGGGGTGAACTTCATGGGGGGGCTAGGGTCACAACCCTAGTTACTTTGAGAAAGTGTACTTTAGGCTACAAAAGAGAGATAAAAACACTTAAGTTTGTCTCAGCATCAACAAAGGGTTTTAAGGGGGGCTTAGCCTGGATCAAGCCCTCCAAGAAAGACATGGCAGTGACTTTTTCTTACTCCCCCCTGGAGTACTAGTTGATGAAGCTAGTAGGACCAAGGAAAAAGGCTCAAATACTCCCAAAATTACCTCAAAAAATGCATTAAACTTACCAAAAACATTCTCATCACTTCATAGAAGCCTATCACACTGTAGGGACCCTTGAAAAACAGTGTAATGTACCGTGAATGATGTCCCTTCGAAGGGGCATTCCTCAAAAGTCGCCGGCGTGAGGCGAAAACTTTTGGAAAAAAAAAAGTGTGGGGGCAGTGGGAATTGAACCCAGGACTCCCTGTCCAGAGCACATGTGTCTGTCCACTAGGGTACAGTCGAACGCTCTAATGGGGACGGTTATCGCCGTATAAACAACGTTTTAGTAAACGTCCTGACCAAGGGCCAGGGCGGAGCAATACTCCCAATGGAGGACACAAACCCCCAGGAGCTGAAAAAAATAGAAAGTGGAACCAGCAGGGAGTGATTCTTGCGGTTTTGCGGAAGGGGTTGCGATTTAGCAAGTGAAATCGTTGAAAATCGACGAAACCACGCGGCAAATCGTCATTTTTACACATAACTTAAAGTCGCAGACAAGCGCAAACGAAGCGGACGCCAAGAAAAGGGTTGCGCAAGCGAAAACGGCTTTTGGAAAAGAAGGTATGAGCCGTAGTTTTTAAAGTTTTAAAGAAAATTTTTGCACAGTTGCATCAAAATTTTTATAAACTTCAGAGTAAAGAATTCAAAATCAGCCCACACCACAGAGCAGTTCAACAACCCGTCTCTCAGGTATGTCTGTGTCACTTCACACTCACGCATTGCGTTCGTGTTGGTTGTTCCGTCAAAACGTTAGGGTTGTCAACGCTGTGCTCGTTGGGGGGTCGGGTGTTCATCTCTCGTGCTCTGCACAGGCGAAAGCAGGAATGAAAGGTATGTGATGCGAATGGAGCGCGCAGCGCGCACGTAGGGTTAGAATATGCGCTGTGCTCGCGATGCATGTGCCTAATCTAGGCATCCACACGCTGTATCGCTTCACCTGTATCCCTAATCCACCCTTGTTTCCTTCTTCACAGGTAAGCGTTTGTACGTGTGCGGCCGTAGCGTTCAAGTTGAGTTGCTTAAAACGCTTAGGTTTGTTTTGTGTTCGTTTCAATGCGGCATTCGCACGATGCATGGTGAGTAAGGTAGGTTAGCCCAGGAGGAGCTCACCTCCTGGTTGAGTCTGTGGTTACGCCTCCCTTCCCTGCGTGCACATGATGCATTAAAGGGTAGGCCACGCGAATTGCGCACGGTAAACCTTGTTTAGGTTACCCAGAGGCTCCTCGGTACGTTCTTTAAGAGAACCCGAGGAGTTTCTTAAAGCTTGCTTGCTTGACAGGGGTAGCTGCATCTGCAGCGTGTTTGCGAACAGCGTATTATAGGTCACACTGAGAAGGGTATAATACCTGGAGTGTGGCTTGGTTCCACAGTCGCAAACGCCCCTTCATCTGCCTCTTTTGTACAGGTGGGAGAGGTTAGGGTGATTGGTGCACGCAGCAGCTGCCTTCGGCGGCTACCATTTTTCTGCCCCAGCAAAACAGGGGCGCTGATCACAAATCAAATCACTGTGCCTCAGCCAGGACTGGCGAGGACAGTTCGACTTCAACGACATCTGCGCTGTGCACGCAACGAGAGCACCCCTTCCCTCCAAGCCCTAGCAGGGGAAACGCGTTGTGGCGTCCCCTGTTAGGCCACAGCTGCTTAGGAGCGCTGTGTTTTCTCGTCCTTTTCACAGGAGGGTCGTTAGGACCCATGAGAACTTCACCTCCGCAACGCCAAGTAGAGTGTGCGTGTAGGAGTGGTAGTCCTGAGTGGGGGCTAGAGCCAGTTGCCCAGTGCTCGCCCACCAGGATGGTGCCACTGTAGGGTGTGTAGGACCTGTAGGGGGCGTGTCACTGTCCCACCCTTTTCCTGCAATTTTAGCTGGGCTGGTGGCCTGTGACAGTGGTTAGGTTGGTGTTTTTGGCCACATAGCAAACAGGCGTTTTGCATGCCTTCATAGCTTTAGGCCACCCCTCCCTGTAGTAGACAGATAGGTAGGGAAAACAATACCTGGACTAACACTCTGGGTATTCCCCCAAGGTTTTGCGCCAGCACAGAAATTGGGCGCATAGGGGAGGGGAGACCCGGGGCGTACCCCGTGGCATCAATAAGCCAACCCTCCAGGTTTAGCAAGGGCGCAGACTTGGGTATAATTAGGACACCACTTCTGCGGCTTGCTCTCAGGACCTTAGGACTAGCACACTCACACATACGTTATGGCAGGTAAGGGTAAGGTAAACCCTGTAAGGTAGGGTAGAACCCCATGGGTCTGGACCAGTCAGGGGTCCTAACTGTGGGCTCGCTTGTCCCCAAGGAGGGAAGACACACCTTGCCTCATAACACCTTGCTTGTCATTCCCCCCTGGTGTAGAAAGCCACCGTTCTTCGTTGGCTCACCAAGGTCATTACATTAGGGCAGTACCCATGCAACACATGGTCAACAAGGCAAACACTCGCTGGGTGGCTGCAATTTTGATAAGCGGCCACCTGGCTCACGCTGGAAACCATAGGCATGGGTCTGCAGGGCACAGACAGGGTCAGTAGACTGACACAGGGTAATTAGTTTCGCTTCTTACGCTGGGACATAGTCTCAGCACGGGTTAGGAGCTGCCCCTCGTTGTTCTCAACGAGGTAAGTGCGGAAGATGGGGTTGATACTCCCATCTGGTTGTATGAAGGCTGACATAGGTTCCCAGGTCGCCTCGGACAACCCATAGCCATCCCACAGGGTAAGGAATTTCCAGCCCTGTTTATACTCGTGGCGAGCAATACCTGCAACCACGTAGTAACCATCGACTGCCATCTCATCGGCAGTCATCTCTTCGAGTTCGTCTGCCTCCTCTGGACTGGCAGCGTTCTCTAGGTCTATACGTTCAATCTCACTGTCGCTGAGGCGCCACTCATCCCAAGACAAGTCGTCAGGGGAGTGATAGTGCCTCAACTGCTTAGGAGCACATAGCAGTTCACCACCTAGACGTGGACTGCACCTGACATGGATCCTGGATCCATCTATCCTGATGATACGATAGGGTCCAAAGTAAGGGTCCTGTAGGCAGTTACGTGGCCAGGAGGGTAGGCGTGAATGGTGTACCAAAACAAGGTCACCAACCTTGGAGCTGGCAGGTCGCCGTAGGCGGTTCCGTCGGCTCTGTTCACGGTCACGAATGTGCCTCAGGTTAGTACCAGCCTGGTTAGCCAGAGACTGCTTGTGTTCTAGCCAATCTCCCACAGGGCTCTTGAAGTCCTCAGGAAAGGGGGTTTTGAAGAACCAAGCAGGTCGTCCTCCATGGAACAGTTCGTGGGGGGTGAAACCCGTAGAAGAGCTCCGCTGTGAGTTCATGGACAGAACTGCCCAGGGCACTAGGCGTACCCAGTCCTTGGTGCGCTCCTGTTTCATCAGGATTCTTAAGTTTTGTTCCACCACACGGTTCTGTCTCTCACAGAGAGGGTTAGACGTGTGAGTGTAGGGCACACCTGTGGTTACCTCCACGTTGAGGGCATTTAGCACTCGTTTGTACCACCCAGTGTCACTGCGGATGCGTACATCTTCATCAGAGTGCACCTGTTTAGGTGCTCCATAGGGTTCGAACCATTGTTCGACCAACATTTTTACAGTCTGCTCACCTGTGATTTTCTTATTGCAAGGGAACACACGGGTGAAGCGAGATAGACCACAGGTGACCACGAGGCAACTATCATAGCCGCCAAAGCGTGGTAAGCCGTGGATGTAATCCACGTAGAGAAGAGAGTTAGCACAATAGGGTATGGGTAAGCTGGAGATCAGACCCCTATCCCTACTGTCACTTTGCTTGCTGGCATGACAGCCACAAGCATCCACAATGGTCTGCATACGCGACCTCAGTTCAGTCAGGGTTAGACTAGAGTAGAAACACTCACGGAAGAAGTCCACTGAGCGATTAGCGCCAGTGTGACCAGAACTGAGATGGGACCACTGTAGGCACCCATCCAGTCGTGCCTCAGGCACCACAATTCGGTCCTCGTAGAAGAGGTACTGATTGTTTTTATACCACTGGTGCCCGTCAATGACACGGGGTTCGAGACCAGTGTTGAGGGTTTGGAGAATTTCTTCATACTCTGACTGATAATCGGTTAGACTCCAACCCTCCAGGATTCCAGCAGTGCGCATGGACAGGTCAAGCTGGACATCCATACGCTGGAAAGCCTCTTTGGCGAGTGCCTCAGAGCTCTCACCAATAAGCGCATCGAAGTTGTTGCGCGATATATAGTCAGACAGTTCATTCTTAATCCCGGGGATATGATGCACTGTCAGCCTGAACTGGCTCAGGTAAGTCCACCACCGTTTTAGCTTCGCTTTTTCTGGTGGTGGGCCCTTCTGAAAAGACTTCACAGGCTCCTGGTCACACAGCCAGACAATAGGGTTAGACCCCAGGAGTCGGGATTGTGAAGATAGCACCAACATACCGGCCAGGAGTTCCTGGTCATAGGTGCTGTAGTTGGAACGCGCTTGGTTCCACTTCCAATTCCAGTGTCCCAGTGGCACCAGTCGCCACTCACTGGTAGGATAGTCATGTTTCAACGAACCATCACGGTTCAGTCCAGTAGTACGATAATGGCAGTGGGTTAGCTCAGCGGGGTTAAGCTCCTGCCATTGGTAGATCGTACCTCCCCCCCCTACATCACTGGCATCAGTGATCAGGACTATCTCGCCCTCAGGGCGGGGAACTCCCAGGCAGTTGGAGGAGGCAATCTTCTTCTTCAACTCCTGGAAACACTCTTCCTCTCTGGAGGTCCACCTCCAGGGAGTAGTTTTCTTGATTAGGTCAGTGAGGGGTGCAGAGGAGTAAGTAAAATTGTGGATGTGACGCCGATAGAAATTACAGGCACCCACAAAACTCCTCACATCGTGTAGACCCTTCTTAGGGTCATCGCGAATCTGCATGTCCTGTAGGGGCTGCATCTTAGACGCGGCTGGTTTCCACCAGCCATACCCCACGTCGAAACCCAAATACTCCATCTCCTCTTTCATAAACTCGCATTTTTCGAGTTTGATTCGGAGATGGTTTTCTTGACAGACAGTGAAGAATTCACGGAGGAGAAGGACATGGTCCTCTTTGGTATTAGTACCCAAACTCACGTCGTCGATGTGAGCCTCCATTTCTGCACCCCGAGAAATCAACTCTTGTACTAGAGGCCTGCGCCTCAGTATGTACAAAATTTTGTTCATAAGCTCCTGGAAGAGCGCTGGGGCGTTAGCCACCCCGAAAGGCATAACCTTCCACTTGAAGACACGACCCTTAGGGGTTATAAAGGCAAGCAGCTCCTGAGCTGCGGCGGTTAGGTCAACCTGCCAGAAACCAGAGCGTTTGTCCATTTTGGTCTTATACCTGCATTTGGCAATACGCTCCAGGGTGTTTTCCATGTTAGGAATACTCCCTGAGTGGTTCTGGGTTTTCTTGTTGACCTCACCATAGTCTACAACAAGACGTAGAGCAGTCGACCCTGGTTTAGCAACAAGGAAACAGGGGCTGCAGTGATGGGGATAGTCCCCATGTTTGTACTCTTCAACGAGGCCAGCATCAATGCATTCTTGGATCTGGCGCTCGATTTCTTCAACCTGTTCCTGTGGAGCGGGATAGGGACGACGCCTCACTCGCGTCTTTTCAAATTCTGGTTTCAATTTCAGGTCCATCTGGACCAGTTTTTTGCAAGATAGGGGAGGCGGCAAGGCGCCGAACACCTCCTCATAGGTTATAAGCAGTTTCTTCAGGCGGGGGTCAAGGTTAAGACTCTCGACTTTCTGAAGGAAATCCTCCTCAGCACGGAGGTTGCTTTTTCCATGTTCTTTCTTTTTATGCCGATCAGCAGTTTCGGCAGGTACAGTACCATCGTCCCACTCAGGGGGACATTGCTGCCCATAGTGTAGAGAGTACACTAGAGGTATCTCAGGATCAGGCAGCGTATAGGACTCATCGTCCTCCTCAGACCAGATGGAGTATTTCCAGGTCTGTCTGAGGTATTGCAGCCGCTCTTGGCGCTCAATACCTTCGGCCTTCAGGTACAGCAGCCGTCGGAGTTCTTGCGTGTCATGCTCAGACAAGGGCATGTTATTAGCAGCAGGCCGTGCCAGAGCATCAGTACTCCGGGCCACGGGTTCACCTGTGTGCACAGGCTGCATGTGTAGCACTGGTTTCCCAACAGAGGAAGCGGGTTCAGAGGTTGACTCTAGATCTACCTCCTCTAGCAACAGCTGGGCCAGGAAAGCACTATGTTTTAGGTCAACACAGCTGGGATCAACAGAGGGAATAGTGCTGGCGATCTCAGACAGTTGGTCGTCAGCATCCTCTTTTACAGCTGCAGGTTCCAGATAGTCATCAGGAGACTCACACCCTGTAAGTGTGGCAGATAGGTGCTCAGGAGATCGATTTTTGAGATCATAAAGGGTCAGGCCACGATTTTCGGCCATGACCTCTTTTAGTAGCACCTGGTCCAGGTCACACAGGGGTACAGGATTGAGAGATCCATCGATGATGGACAGGAAACTGGCCCACTCAGGGGCCTGCATAGCTGTGTCTGAGTCCTCAGGCACATAGATGGGGCCGTCGGGGAGTTGCACTCTTCCCACGGTCATTCGGTCAAGCATACGGCGCCAGTAAGCATGTTCACCAGAGCAACCCCAGTCAGGGGTGCACATAACAACCCTTCCTCCCTCATAAGCGATCTTGGTTAGAACCTTCGCGAGCAGGGAGAAGGGAGGGTTAGCATACGCTAGGCCCATTGCTTTCCAGAAGAATCGGAAAGCATTGTTCATTTGTTTCGAGCAGTACAACTGCATGATGTGCTGTTGTTGGCTCGCAAACAATTCCACCTGGATCTCGTCCAGGTTTACCTGAAGGGCCGCCAGTCCATTTTCGAGAACATGACGGGCCAGTTGGTAGTTTTCAGTACGATAGTTCGTCTTGGCTGCGTAGCGCAGCCCAGACTCTTTTCGTCCTGACAGCTCCAAAGGAACGGAGAATAGCCCACTGCCAAAGTCGCAGTGCAAAGAGTAAGGACGCTGTAGGGACAGCATTTTAACCTGGGGGTTTCTTCTTAGAAAGTCAGTGCCAATGACAATGTCAAAGGCGTCAGTGTCCAACACTCTGCAGTGTTGGGTCACGGTTTCGTCGCCCAGACATATGGTCACATCGACCCCCCCCAAGGAATGGATGGTACGCCCATCCCCTACTCTTATGGCCACAGTCTTGGTCTTCCTGAAAGTTTTAAGCAGGCGCCGGGCCACTATGGAAAGTGTTGCACCGGTATCAAGCACTGCTCGAAAAACCTGATCCCCGATTTTCACGAGGATCCAGAAAACCAAGTCCTCCTCTTCGGAGCCGCCCCCCTATTCCTCATCAGGGAATTTCACATCCACTCCTGCAGCCATGAGGGACTTGGCCATCCAGGCCAAGCGCCTCTTCTTAGAATTATTCCCCTCACGGGTAGCGTTATCCCCTTGGGGGCGCTTCTGGGGGACACCTGCGGCAGGAGCGGGTGTAGCAGCAGGAGTAGGCGTAGCAACGGGCGCTGATGAGCGCCTCTGGGGGTTAGGGGGTCCAGTCTTACCACCCCCCTTGCCACCTCCTTTACCTTTATCCCCATTCGGGGGATTTCTGACGGGCGTCGGGTTCTTCTGGCGCTCCGCCTCCTGACGCTTGAGTTTGTCACTCTCGCGTTTCTTGATGTGGCATTCGTCCTCATAGTGACGACGCTTGCCACAGTAACCACAGGTGATGGTACACCTGAAGTGGTCCTGATGGGTCACAGTTTTCCCATCTTTAGTATGCTGCTGACGTTTCATCTGCAGCATACAGCTACTGCGGAGATCGCAGTCAGAGGCATGACAAGGTCCCCCCTTGTCATTGACAGGTCGGCAGTAAAACAGGGGGGGGCTGCCTGCATCAGTTGGAATCTCGTTCATGGCACGTAGGTTGCCCCTCCCTTTACCGCCTCCCTGGTTGGTGTTAGTGGGATTTTTATGCCCCTTCCCTTCGGCACGTTCAGGGGTAGGGGTACCACCTCGTCCCAAATGCTTCTTGAGGAACTTCTCCATGTGGGAGTCGTTCTCTCTCTCAAGAGCTAGCTCAATCAAGAGATCCACCAGTGTATCATACGAGTGGGTCCTGCTCTTCCTCTCAGAGGTTGAGCGGCAATCATCCCACGTACGCTGGGGGATCTTACTCATGAGCCACAGGTGGGGCTCAGTGGCTCCGTAGGAGCCCACATTCATCCTCGAAAATAAGTACTCCATGTCGCACACATACTCAGAAATTCGCGCAGCGGATGGAAACTCCGGGAGCATAGGTAGCTCCTCGATTTGTGTGCGTACGCTGAGGTCAGTCTCATAGACTGGGAATGTTTTCTCTAACCTCAGGAGTACCTCCGCCCAAGTAGAACAGGTTTTCACAATCTGTTTGACCTGTTTTTGCAAAAATTTCTTTTTGCATGAGCGTTTTAGCAGTGAACATTTGGTGGCCACATCCACATGGGATTGGCCAGTCAACAAAAGGAACTCCGCAAATTCTTCTGCCCATTCAGGCAGGTTTTTAGGGTCGAACTCCGGCAGTTCCAGCTGGATGTTCGCCTGGGCAATTGGTCTGCCCATCTTCCCACCCCCCGGAGTTAGGCCTGAAAGCGACACGCCGGCAAGTGGGGCCAGGGCTGACAGCCCTCTTCTCTCACTCTCTGTGACAGGCACGTCCTGTAGGTCCGCCATAGGCACAGTCCTGGCACGGGGGTGAAAGGGGCTGGGGCAGGTAACCTTAGGCAACAGCCTTGAGACCCTCGATCTCTTGAGATCTTCGGCCAGGGTACTCAGCCCTGGAGAGAGAGAGAGGAACTCAGGCTTGGGTAAGGGTTCTGCAATACCCAGTTTAGCCTTAATGGCCTCTGATAAGGCCGTCACATCTGGATCTTCTGATCCAGACAGGAATTTGGCCAGCAGCTCGGCCGTTTGATCCAGGGCACCGTAGGTTGGCCTTGGATGATGTTCTTCGACTCGTGTTGGGTCCACTTCGGGAGCCCTTGGGGTTGGGTACTCAGGTCGTAGTCGTCTTGGCAGGGATGCAGTAGACGGAGGGCCTGAGTGTGAGTAGGACCCTAGATCCGTACGTGGTCTGGACCCATGTACAGCCAGTGGTTCCTCTCCATCTTCCCCACGGATGGATTTGTAGTACTCATCGTGCATGATGTACTCATCCATCTTCATCTTCAGCTTCTCATATTCCTCAGGTCCTTCAATGGCAGTTGAGGATGAAGCTGGGCAATTGGATCGTGATACTGAAGCAGCCACACGTCTGTGGAGGTGACTGAAGCTGTCTCCACCGTGTGCTGCTAAGGCCTCGGTGGTAAGGCCTTTATTCTTCTCCGCCCTTCTGCGTTCTGGATCTCCTTGGGACCCAGATGCGCCACTGAGGTGATGTGGTGCTCGGTGTGGTGGTTCACTCATTGGGTGGACCACACTGCCCATTTGTACTTGGACAGTTGGGATAGGCCAGGTCCTTACACTTGGTGTGGACATTATGGACTTGTTGTTGAGCTTTTGTTCTGCACTTCTCAGGGTCGGTTCAAAAGGTCTCAAGGGACTGCCTCTGCTACCGGAAAGATGTCCTTGAATTATGCCCTAGGTCTTTTGATGTATTCCTGCAAGTTGGTTTTGTAGTTGAAAACCCCAAACCAAAGCAGCAAGTAGAGCAAGGACTGAATATGGATCGAATCAATGAAATCAATGATTGGTTTTGGAATCCAGTGTAACACAGAAGGGCTGCAGATAGACAAAGCAGGTATATGAACATTGATTCAATCACAAATGGATAAAGCAAAAGGTTTTATATGAAAATTGGTCAGACTCTAGCCTCAGAGGTTGCAATAGGCACTTCATGTGCACTCTTTTGGGTGAAATGGTGCTGGTTAGGACTGAGGGGCATAGATGTCAGGACCACACAGAAAATGACTTGGCCAAGCAACTGAATTCAGAAACAGTTACAAAGTAGGACCACAATAAGTGGTAGAATCAATTGAGTATAGGGGTCTTGGGGTGGGAGACCACTTAGGCTTAACCTCCGAGGCCCACAAGCATGGAATGCCTGATTTTTTTTGGTATGACCTCCATGAAGGAAGGTACCTCCGCTCAGTTGAGTGGTAGGGGTGAACTTCATGGGGGGGCTAGGGTCACAACCCTAGTTACTTTGAGAAAGTGTACTTTAGGCTACAAAAGAGAGAAAAAAACACTTAAGTTTGTCTCAGCATCAACAAAGGGTTTTAAGGGGGGCTTAGCCTGGATCAAGCCCTCCAAGAAAGACATGGCAGTGACTTTTTCTTACTAACACAAAGGCAAAAAGAATATCCAGAGGCAGAGAAGGAGAAAAGCATGAAAACACGAGATCAACGGCGCAAGCACCGGCCGCTAGCCTCCGTTTTTGTGGGCCAAGCCCCACAAAAACGGAGCCTAGCGGATTCTGCCTCATGTCTCTTGCCCACTATGGCTGCCCCATTGGCGAAAAAGCCTCGTCAGATGGGCAGGTAGTATACATGCCAAATACCGCAAAAAATAGGGCAAAAAACTGCCAAAAAATGTCCAAAATTAGCCGTGGATCATCAAAAGGGCACCAAATGTGGCCAATGAGATTGATTTCCTGGGGTTTCGGCCCAACACGGTCATTTGAAGGGGCTGCAATGGAAGGTAACCTCGCAAGTATGAGCCAATACAAAATTCAGACCCAAATTTCCGGAGACTGCCTGAAAAACGGCTTCAAACGCCGCTAACTCACCAAAACGACTATCGTCGGCCAAAATAAAAGAAAAGTCGCGTTCTTAGAATTCCATTACGATCATTTTAAGGGGCTGCATTGCAGGGTTTTGAGAAGGGCTGTCTTCCAGGGGGGGGGGGGGGTCGCGTAACGTAGTAGTTGGTCACTGCTTCTGGCGCGGGGTCAGGGGCCCCCAACACCCCGACCCCCACAGAAGCCAGCCCCCTGCGGGGGGGATTTGAACAAGAGCGGATCACGGAGAATTACGGCCCGCTCCTCTTTGGGGTATGCATACCATACGGTACTTTTGCCACCATTGTGCAGCCACGTCAAATCCGTACAGATGGGTTTGTGAGCCAAAAAAACCATATGAAAACCAGCTTCACGCCTGCTAGTCTCGGTTTCTGTGGGGCAAGCCCCACAGAAACCGAGCCTAGCCACTGTTCTTTCTTGCAAACTATGCATCGAGAGGCACCAATACCCTCAAACGGGTTGAACCTATGCTTTTAGTAATAATTTGACCCTATTTCGCTACAAAACTGCCCCAAAAACGCGGCAAACAAAGTTGATTTCCCGACGTTTTGGCACGAGCCGATCATTTTAAGAGGTAACAACTCAGGGCAAATCCGCACATGGCAGCCACTACAAAATTCAGCCCCTATTCGGCGGAGACTGGTTGAAAAACCGCTTAAAACGGTGCTATTTCACCAAAACGACTACCAATGGCCCAAAAATCGAAGAGTCGCGTGGTTGTATTTTCGCTGCGATCATTTTGAGGGGCATATGTCACACCTTTTGAGAACGACGAAAAAAAAAGTACGCGATCTGCCATCAACACACTTGTCAGTCGTGAATTGCGCTTCGGCGGGTACCCTTCCCGCCGAAGCCGAATCACTACGGCCCCTGCAGGGGAAATTGAACAAGAGCGGATCACGGAGAATTACGGCCCGCTCCTCTTTGGGGTATGCATACCATATGGTACTTCTGCCACCATTGTGCAGCCACGTAAAATCCGTACAGATGGGTTTGTAAGCCAAAAAAACCATATGAAAACCAGCTTCACGCCTGCTAGTCTCGGTTTCTGTGGGGCAAGCCCCACAGAAACCGAGCCTAGCCACTGTTCTTTCTTGCAAACTATGCATCGAGAGGCACCAATACCCTCAAACGGGTTGAATCTATGCTTTTAGTAATAATTTGACCCTATTTCGTTACAAAACTGCCCCAAAAACGCTCCAAACTGCTACAAAAAAAAACGGCACCGAATTCGGCAAACAAAGTTGATTTCCCGACGTTTGGGCACGAGCTGATCATTTTAAGGGGTAACAACATGGGTCAAATCCGCACGTGGCAGCCAGTACAAAATTCAGCCCCTATTCGGCGGAGACTGGTTGAAAAACCGCTTAAAACGGTGCTATTTCACCAAAACGACTACCAGCGGCCCAAAGATTGAAATGTCGCGTAGTTGTATTTTCGCTGCGATCATTTTGAGGGGCATATGTCACACCTTTTGAGAACAGCGAAAAAAAAAGTACGCGATCTGCCATCAACACACTACTTGTCAGTCGTGAATTGCGCTTCGGCGGGTACCCTTCCCGCCGAAGCCGAATCACTACGGCCCCTGCGGGGGAGATTGAACAAGCGGAGGGGGGCTCCACGAGATGGGGAAGGGCAGTGTGCGGGCTGCGATCGCCTCTGAAAGGTACATGTCGGACGTGGAAGTCAAATTGCACAATATGCACATGCATGATCAAGTATTTATAACAAACAATGATGAGCATGTTGAGGAAATTGCAATGAAGCAATGATACATGATATGTTGTGGAGGGTGTGGAAAAGTAGGATTAAATGAATCCTTTGTCTTTCGTGCTTGGTCCAGCTTTTCCTTTGCTGGTGCGAAGCACCATCAAAAGAAAAGCCTTATTACGTTTTTAGCCGTTTTCGGGTCACATTTCTATGTCGGAAGTGGAGCCAGGCGGTGACAAACAAGAGCAAAAACACTCCTTTGCCTTGTGTTTAAGCTAGCAGCGCAAAGACAGGGAGGGTGCATTTGGCAAGATTAGCGACACAGGTTGCAAATAGCATAAAATTGACATATTCATAACTCGGGCCTATTGTATCGGATTTTGACGAAATGAATGGCAATTTCGGTCAATTTGGGGGTATTCTTTTCATTTTTGAGCTTGCAGAGGCGCTGAAAACCGTCAAATCGAAAAGCGGTGCCAAAACAAAATGACGGCGGTTTCTCAACTATACAGCAAGACGGAGCTTTGAGAATTATTTATAAAACTGGTCCTAGGTCGAAATTTCGTGCACTGTAGCCCGATTTCACTTTGAACAGTCAAAATGAAAGATCGCAAATGCCGGCGACTGCAAAATGCACGCGTGCACAGCGAATAAATAAAATGGCAAATAGATTTCTTGGGATTTGGAGCCTCCGGCTTATATATAGTGTTGTTCGGCACCTCAACTTTGCTGGTGCACCTTTAAATCGCATCCCTAGGTTATATGGAATTAGTGGATGGTGTTAAAGAAGTTAAAACCTTGTAAAGGTCCCAACTTTGCAAAACAGCCATGATTGATCAAAAAAAATATGACAGTGCGAATCAGCTCTCTGAGGCAGTCATTTAGAGGGGCTGCATCGTAGACTTTTGAAGTATGTTTCGTTTCGGCGCGCGGACTGTATATAATGGCATAAGGAATGCTTTTAGAGGGGGGCGGGGCCCCATTCCCCGGCCCCCCAATTAAAAGTCCCCCATGGGGGGGGAGGTGAACAAGCAAGCAACAACAAGCACTTCTCCTCACCGTTTTGGCCATTGCTCCGCCTCATCGCTCCGGGCTCTACTCTACTCTAGCCATCTTGGAGCCCAGGTGGTGGCTGTGACAAATCCAAGTTTTGAGCCAAAAACTCACCGGTGGCGGCCCGGGGCGGGGGCGCCAAATGGGGAGGTGCCCTCCCAAATCTGCGCTGTTTTGGGCCAAAAACAGCCATTTTTCGCCCAAAACAGCCCCAAAACCCGGGCGAAACGCCCAAACGAAGGGATACGGTGACTACACTCCACGTGCGGCTTGACTTCACCGTGTCAGAGAGCTCTCTAGTGCCCTTCAATTCCACGATATGTCCGAGAAACAGCCCACAAAGGCGCCAAAGAGCCCCAAAAACTGCGCAATGTGCACCAACACCCCGAAACCAAGCACGGGCCGTATCTTGTGCTACGTGGCTCAAATCCGAATTCCGAGGGCGCCTAGTCCACCCGCAAGCCCTCACTTTTTGTTGTTTTGAAGCCTCAGAATCGCCCAACGAGCCACTCAGACCCTCGTACCAGTGGTCACTTGGTGGAGCCGGAGGGCAGCCCGGCCCGCGCACGGTGGGGGCCAACGGTGGGTCCACCAGGGTCCCCGGGGCGAAAAAAATGATTGTTTCCAAAGTTGTTCCTAGACCACTTAGGATGTTCAAACAAGTGTTTTTAGGCCGTTTTGAGCCCGTGGTGGTGCGTTATGGGCCACGGAAAATCCCAAAATGCCTTGAAAATGGGCCGTTTTGGGACCAAAAATGGGTCAAAAATGGGTGAAAAACGCGTTTTCCCAAAAGTGATCCTGGACCATTTGGGATGCTCAAACAAGTGGTTTGGACCCATTTTGAGGCCGTGGTGCCGCGTTTTGGCCCACGGAAAATCCCAAAATGCCTTGAAAAGAGGCTGGTTCAACACCAAAAATGGGTCAAAACTGGGTGAAAAACGCAATTTTCTGAAAGTGATCATGGGCCATTTGGGAGGCTCAGAAAAGTGTTTTTAGCCTGTTTTGAGCCCAAGATCGGGCGATGTGGCCCATGGAGAATCCCAAAATGCCTTGAAAATGGGCCAGTATGGGACAAAAACAAGTGAAATTTTGTGTCCCTTTTGGTACCGAGGGATGAGTCATCCTTGCTGTGTTTAGCCGTTTGTGTGCTTCGTTCATTGTACCCTTTGCTCTTAGTGATTGGACTTGGAGTACAGGTGTACTGTTAACGGAGTTACCTTCACATTCACGCCATGTCTAATCATGGGAGCAAGACTTGCAAAAATAGTGTGGAGTGTTTGGTACAAGAGGGACGAGTAGTTCCTTGTCTTTTTGTGCCGTTTGTGTGGTTATTCTTCCGTGCCCTTTGCTCTTAGTGAGTGGACTTGGAGTACAGGTGTACTCTTAACGGAGTTACCTTCACATTCACGCCAAGTATAAGAGGGACGAGTAGTTCCTTGTCGTGTTTTGCCGTTTGGTTAACAAATGGAATCCGCAAGTGTTGCAACAAAGCAACACATCCGCACTGCTTTCGCTAAATCTTCTCAACAATTATAATATTGATATGGCGGGGGTTTGTGCATTGCAAGTGCTAGTAAACCACTTTGCCGTTGACGTGCATACAACAATTTCATGTGATGCATTCGATTCACCCCATTTGTACAGCGACGACGACTAGGTCCTTCGTCGGCAATTCTATGCAATTTAAAGCCAGTTCCTTTCAATTCCAAACATTTCTAGTAGCGAAGAGTTCCAAGCAGTTCAGGTTGCCATCCGTGGGAGTTCCCAATGTACAGGTGTACTGCTACAGAATTACCATCACCCTCATGCCATGTCTACATCTTGGAAGCAAGAGGTACAACTATTTCTGTACAGTGATTACCACGAGACTCGCAAGTAATTCCTTCACGTGTTTTGCCAACGGTGCTTCGTTCCTCCAACACTGCCACGCGGTTACGGTAGATTGCGGTTTGATGGACATACGTACGGACCGGCTCTTTCGGAGCGGATATAAATTCCCATTAGCCTTCCCCTCCACCTTGTGCACAACTCCCACATAAAGAACCCGCGTGTCTTTTAGGAGAGGGGTGTAGATTAGAGGATATATATATATATATATATATATATATATATATATATATATATATATATATATGTATATATATATATATATATATGTATATATATATATATATATATATATATATATATATATATATATATATATATATATATATATATATATATATATATATATATATATATATATATATATATATATATACATATATATATATATATATATATATATGTATATATATATATATATGTAGATGTATGTATGTGTGTATGTATGCATATATATATATATATATATATATGTATATATATATATATATATATATATATATATCCTCTAATCTACACCCCTCTCCCAACTCTCGGTGGCTCCACCACACGGCTCTAAGGAACGTGCGAAGGGCACAAAGTGGTGCATACATGTGGTGGAAGGGGCTAAACTCGGTCAAAACCTGCTCAAACCGGGCTAAAAACACGTGTTTGAGCATCCCAAATGGTCTGGGATCACTTTTGGAAAAACGCGTTTTTGACCCATTTTTGACCCATTTTTGGTCTTGAAACGACCCATTTTCAAGGTATTTTGGGATTTTCCATGAGCCCAAACCTATCGCCACGGGCTCAAAATGGGCTGAAACCACTTGTTTGAGCATCACAAATGGTCCAAGGTCACTTTTGGAAAAACGCGATTTTCACCCATTTTTGACGCATTGTTGGTTCCAAAACGGCCCATTTTCATGGTTTTTTGGGATTTTCCATGGCCCAAAACGCACCACCACGGGCTCAAAACGGCCTAAAAACACTTGTTCAAATCCCCCCCCATGGGGGGCTTTTAATTGGGGGGCCGGGGAATGGGGCCCCGCCCCCCTCTAAAAGCAGTCCTTATGCCATTATATACAATCCGCGCGCCGAAATGAAACATAGCCCAAAAGTGTACGATGCAGCCCCTCTAAATGACGGCCTGAAAGAGCTGATTCGCGGTGTCATATTGGTTTCGATCAATCATGGCTGTTTTGCAAAGTTAGGACCTTTACAAGGTTTTAACTTCTTTACCGGCATCCACTAATTCCATATCAGCTAGGGATGCGATTTTAAGGTGCACTAGCAAAGTTGAGGTGCCGAACAACACTATATATTAGCCACAGGCCCCAAATCTCAAGAAATCTATTTGACATATTATTAATTTGCTGTGCACCCCTGCATTTTTGCAGTCGCCGGCATTTGCGATCTTTCATTTTGACTGTCCAAAGTGAAATCGGGCTACAATGCACGAAATTTCGATCTAAGACCAGATTCATAAATTATTCCAAAAGCCTCGTCCTGCTGTTCAATTGAGAAACCGCCGTCATTTTTTTTAGCACTGCTTTTCGATTTGACAGTTTTCAGCGCACTAAGCCGCCTTTTTAAGCTCAAAAATAAAAAGAACACCCCCAAATTGACCAAAATTACCCTGAATTTCGTCAAAATCCGATACAATAGGCCCGAGTTATGAATATGTCAATTGTATGCTATTTGCACCCTGTGTCGCTAATCTTGCCCAATGCACCCTCCCTGTCCTTGCGCTGCTAGCTTAAACATAAGGCAAAGGAGTGTTTTTGCGTTTGCTTGTCACCGCCCGGCTCCATTTAGGACATAGAAAGGTGACCCGAAAATGGCTAAAAACGTAATAAGGCTTTTCTTTTGATGGTGCTTTGCACCAGCAAAGGAAAAGCCGGACCAAGCACGAAAGACGAAGGATTCATTTAACCTTACTTTTCCACACCCTCCACAACATATCATGTTTCATTGCTTCATTGAAATTTCCTCAACATGCTCATGGTTCTTTGTTATAAATACCTGATCATGCACGTGCATATCGTGCAATCTGAATTCATCGTCCGACAGATACCCTTCAGAGGCGATCGCAGCCCGCACACTGCCCTTCCCCATCTCGTGGTGCCCCCCTCCGCTTGTTTGAGCATCCCAAGTGGTCTAGGAACAACTTTGGAAAAATTCATTTTTTTCGCCCCGGGGACCCGGGTGGACCCACCGTTGGCCCCCACTGTGCGTGGGCTGGCCAGCCCTCCGGCTGCACCAAGTGACCACTGGTACGGGGGTCTACGTGGATCATTGGGCGATTTTGAGGCTTAGAAACCATAAAAAGTGGGGGGTTGCGGGTGGACTAGGTGCCCTCGGAATTCGTTTTTGAGCCACGTAGCCCAAGATACGGCCCGTTCTTGGTTTCGGGGTGCTGGTGCACATTGCGCAGTTTTGGGGGCTTTTTGGCACCCTTTTGGGCCGTTTCTCGGACATATCGTGGAGTTAGAGGGCACCAAAGATCCCTTAGTCACGAGATAGTCAAGCCGCACGTGGAGTGTAGCAGCCGTTTGCCTTCGTTTGGCTGTTTTGAACCCTTACTAGGGCTGTTTTGGGCGAAAAATGGCTGTTTTTGGCCCAAAACTGCGCAAATTTGGGAGGGCACCTCCCGACTTGGCGCCCCCGCCCCGGGCCGCCACCGGTGAGTTTTTGGCTCAAAACTTGGATTTGGCAAGGCCACCACCTAGGCTCTAGGATGGCTAAAGTAGAGTTAGGCCCGAGGCGTTCGGAAGGTGCAATGGCTGAAACGGCACGGAGACGTGTTGCTTGTTGCTTGTTGTTGTTGCTTGTTGTTAGCTAGATTTAAGGGGGGAGGGGTGTAGTAATATATATATATATATATATATATATATCTCACTGACATGGGCATGTCCCTCAACGTGAGCAAATGCGCCTATGCCAGTACTGCTCGCATCCACTCGATTATGGTATACCTGAACCCGGGGGACACAGCGGCCCCATGGGTATGCTTACGTGCCAAGGGCACGGTACCATACTTGGGCCTGCGCCTCGATCCCAGGGGGATGGCGACCATGAAGGAGAAACATGTACTCCGGTGTGAAGCTCTGCTGGGCTGGTGCAAGAACACGTTAGGGCCGGCGTCGGTGCCTCATGAGGTGATGGCGGCCGTGGTTGGAGGCATCGTGCGGTACGCGGCGCCCTACCTGTCCGACACGGCGGAGGCGGTGATCAAGCTGAATACTGCCATCAAGGCTGCGGCCCTGCAGTTCGAGAAGCTGCCCAAGGACCTGTCCAACGTGGCGGTGCGGTCAGGTCATGGGCTACGGTTGGCAGATGTCCAGGTTATATGCCGCGACTCCGTCGTGGCGACCGTGGCTCAGCTCACCCACCACAGGTCGATGACGGTCCGTGATGAGCTGCGGGCCATGCTCCGAGACATGCACGTGCAGTACGGAGTGTGCGGGCAGTTCATGGTGCCCTCTGCGTCATTCGCCACACACGCTGGCAATACGTGGGTGGACAGGGTGCTCAGGGCGATGGGGACGTTGCGCGTGGGGCTTCTCATGCCATCGTCGGTGTACTCGTGTGTACACGCCCATCTGCCGCAAGTGCAGTGGGCGGGGCGGAAGTGGGTATCCCAATCCTACGCCTTCAAGGGTAGGGACATCTGCATTCTCTCGGGGCCCCGCACAGATGCGGCAGTGCAGTCCCTGACTGATCCTGCAAATGACCTCCTGCATGCGCGGCTCCCCTGCCCTGCGCCTGGGCACTGGGCGGTCCAGCTACAGGAGTGCCACGAGGACCACCTGCACCTTCCGCACGCGGGAGTAGGGCCCCACCAGCTGGACCACGTGTGGCTCACGGGGCTTCGCGACGTCTTCCGGCCGCAGCTGCCCGGTCCGTTGACTCACCGTCTCATTCACCCAGTGCGCCGAAAGAAGGCCAGCAAACGCAATAGACAGTCCGCTGCGGGGGATGTGTATGTGGTGGGCGGATACAGGGAGGAAGGATGGGACCCGGCCAACCCGGGGCTGTCCATGCCGTTCGTCCCGCTGGCCGCCCTCCTGTTTCTGTTGGGGGACGTCTTTGAGGGCTACCAACAGCAAGACGATCCGGCGTCCGTCCCCCTGCTCACTCCTCACGCCGGGGGCGGCATAAGTCCGCCACCACTGTGGGTTGTGCACGGACAGCCAGCGTTTTCCAGGGCGTGCGCGGCGGTGCACAAGTGCAGCGAATGGGCAATTGTTCTTCTGCTACCGGCAGGCCCAATCCCGGATCCGGATGAGCACTCGGTCCCGGAAGTGGTCCGGATGTCCAACGTGCCGCATGATCCGCACGTCGCCGTCACGTCGTTACGTGGTGGTGCCGCAGTGGAGCAGGGGTATGTCGTGGTGTACCAGCCTTCCTGCTCCGCAACGGTTTGGGGGGCGGAATACACCACCGCCCTGGACGCCATAAAGTCAGTCTGCGGATGTGACCTGGCCTGGAGACCACATGCGGTGTATCGACCGAGGGTGGTCCTGTCCCCGGAGCTCACGGCCTCCAGCGCGGCGTCCCTGGGAAAGGTGGTGCAGAGCCCCCACTCCGACGTGGCGTGGCTAGAGCCCCACCGGTACTGCTGGGTGCCGGTGGCGACTAAAGTCACATCGTCTGACGCGTCGCCCCAGGGAGACGACGCCACAAATGTGGCGGTGGCCAGCCACGGAATCCCCACGTGGACGGGTGCCATCTACGGCACGGTCCCGGAGGCAGAGATCATTGGCGGGGCGGCGTACTTGTTGCACACGCCCCCGTCAGCGTGCACGGTACACGTGGTGGATGCGTCCGTCATAGGAGCGCATCTCCGCAGGGCGCAGGAGGCCCTGTACCGTGGCATCAAGGGGCCGACGTCACATCTGGTCAATCAACATGCACTGAGCTGGATAGTGGAGGGGCTGCGGCGGCTGCCGCGCCGAGTTGGGGGGCCGCACCACTGGGTGGTGAGGCAGAGCTCGCACTCGGCGGCGGTCCCGCTTGAGGCACCGGACTCTGCCGCGGCCCGTGCGATGGCCCCGCCAGTCCATCTTGTCCTGCCGAAGGAGCACGCCATCCTCTTGGTACCGGGGGATAATGGTGAGCTCGAGCCGCGTGTACCATCCATGCAAGCCCTTCAGCAGGTCCGGGAGATAGAGTGGCGTTCGCTAGCGGCACGCACCAGGGCGCACACGCCACTAGCTGGCGCCTACGAGGCGATGTCCCTGGGAGCTGTGCACCACGGCCCAACGCACAGGAATATGCTGCGGGCACGTGACGGTCGCTTATCCACCATGCAGGTCATGCGACGGTGGAGACAGAAGCTCACGCGTGTGGCAATACCAGCCCACCCCTGTATCTTCTGTGGGGGGCCGGAGGAGGACATCGGCCACATGCGCCTACTGTGTGCGCGGGACGAGGAGGTGGCTGGGCTCCTGTGCAGGCGTGTGGAGGAGTTCACGGCGGAGCTACCCCTAACGGACAGGGCGGTGGAGTTCGTGGCGTGGAGGGAGCACGGCTGCAGGTGGGCAGAATCCCTGATGGCGGGTGTCGTCCCCGGGGACCTGAAGCGGCTGTTCGCTGCGGTGCGAGCGGCGTCGTCCCGGGGCCCTGCCAAGGCCAGGCTCTTTGTGGAGGACATGGTCCAGATTGGGGAAGATGTGTATGCCCGCAGGAACCATCGGCTCACCCAGATCATGCAGCTGCCGATGCAAGATCGAAGGAGGGCGGTATACGCGTTCCTGCGCGGTGACACACCCTTCTGCCCGCCGGCAGGGAGGATCCAGCAGCGTCCGCCGTGGAACCCGTTTGCCGGCCTCCCCGGCGACCTGCGGGCAACCTTTCTGAGGGCACCGCTGCACGCACTGCTGGTGTCGCGGTCGTGCATCGAGCGTGAGGAGGCCCTGTCCTTGTTCCCTCACTGGATGGCGGCGGTGGCGCAGGCCTTCGACCGGTGGATCGGTTCCTGGGTGGCGCGGGACATCACGGCATTCAGGGAGTGGTCCCGCGTGGTGTCGGCGCAGTCCTGGGCCCAGGTGCGGGGTACCAAGGTGAGAAACCCTGACGGCCAGAGTGATCCCTGGCTCCAGGTGTACGCCAACCATCCAGCTGTGGGGAACGTCATGGGCTGGCCTCGCGAGGTGCTGCCAGTCCTTCAGCAACCTCTGTGCGGTCTCCCAGTCCTGGCGGTGGCTGTCGTACTTGACGTGGGTACGTTGTGGCTATATGACCGGCAACTGCGACGAGCCGTACCGGCGGTCGCGGAGCAGCGGTCCATGGCAGTGTTAGTGGGCTCCAAGCAGCTGGCGCGGGTACAGGGCGACGACGCGCAAGGCCAAGTCACGGAGGCCATGTTCTCTCTGCCAGAGGGGGACGACCACGTGGCTGCCGATGCCCGTCACACCCTTGACACCCTGGGTCTCAGGGCGGTCATTGAGGCTCGGGCGGGAGGGCAACGCTTGGTTCTGGCTTCCGCCAGGGGCCCGGAGCAGGACGGGGTTGTTGTCATCGGGGAGGTCCTGCGGGACTACGGTTGGGAGCTCCTGGCGCATGGCACGCGCGGCCCCAAGGTGGCGCGGTGGCCCCGGCTGCTTGAGAGCCTGCCGGAGATGCCCGACGGACGACCGATACTCCGCCCGGTGTCCACGTGGGAGGAGGCGAGGCGCAGCCTCCTCAGTAGTGCCACAGCACGCACGCTGACAGGGGCTTTGCTCGGGCTCCAGGACGCGTGCTGCGATGTATGGCAGGACCTGTGGTCGCAGTGCTGTGATGGTAGCTGCGTTCCATCGCGGTCTGTGCTTCCGCAGCGATGCCACGGGTGCGGGGAGACGGTGTCCGTTTGGGTTCATCAGTGTGCCTCCGCCCCTCTGCGGGACATGTCAGGAGCATGCCGACAGGGGGTGGCCTAAGGCGAGGTGGGCACTGCGGCACTCTGGACGGATGTCCTCAAGTGCCTGGACGACTATCCAGGGTGGCCTGAAGAGCGTCCGAGTGGAAGGGGTACGGTGCCCTGGAGCGCCGTCTGCGGCCCTGCCCCTGATGCTATGGTGGGCGGCTCTGGAGAGCGACTCACGGATACTCTGGTTGTGGCATCACGGAGAAAATGGTGCCGGACTGGTGGGTGCCGGGGGTGCAGGTTGATGGGGATGGGAATTGTGGGTGCACCAGCTACCACCCCTACGCTGGACGCAGCGGAGGGAGTGGCGCCTGAGAAGCAGTGCCTACGCGGCCTGATTGTGCGGTACTGGCAGGCGGCGTATGACGGCCAACGCGATGTGACAGGTCGTGCCGGCCTGATGGTGAGCCGTACTGCCCCCGTGCATGAGGGTCGGACAGGGATGCTTCACCCGCCTGCCCCGGGTCGCCGCATACAACAGTGAGGTGTCATGGGTCGTCCCGACCAGGGTAATAAGGCCCAAACCCCTGTAGGGTATTCCCATGGCACCGGGGTCTCTACTGGCGGCCCGGCTACGGCAGCGTTGGGAGTGGTTGCTCGGGATACACCGGGGGTGCACGGAGTTGTTTGGGGGTTACAGCGCTGCGGCGCCCCCTGGGAGTGTTACACGGGGTTGCGGGGTCAGCCTGCAGGCCCCAGGAGCGGCGACGGGGCGAAGATGTGTGCGTGGAAGGTTATGACGGTGGGGTCATCAGGGGGACAGTATGGCGGGCGTCGTGGAGACGGCATGGCAGCCTGGAAGGAGCGCTCACAGGGGGCACGTGGAGTTCCAGGTGGCGGAGTACTGGAGTCTTGGGGGTCAACGCGGCGGTACTGGGATCCGTACGGTGGGGGTACACGGCGGTACTGGGGAGCCGTACAGTGGGGGAGCAGCGGGGAAGTTCCAGATGACGGTGTACTGACATCGTGGGGGTGTACGCGGCGGTACAGGGGACCGTATGGTGGGGGTACGCGGCGGTACTGGGGTCCGTACGGTGGGGGAACGCGGCGGTACTGGGGAACCGTACAGTGGGGGAGCACGGGGATGCATGGCGGTACTGGGGTGTCCCCCTGACCCCTCTAACAACTCAGGGGGAGCGCAGGGGCATTCCCTGGCCCCGTTAACAAACTAGAGGGACCGTGCCTGCGGGCATGTACATAGTCTAACCTCTCACCATGGCCTTGTGGTTGCAGTGGTGAGTGTCGTGGCGGCTAGCAGGTGGCGTCGGCGTGGCAACGGCGGTACTGCGCGGCGTCGTAGTGAAGAGTATGCAGTCGCCTCACCACTGTAACGGCTTACCCCTGGGGGGCGCCAGTCCGGTCGGCTAGAGGCGAGGAGGGCAGGGGAGCGGCATGCTGAGTGGTCCGGGGGGTGACGCGCGGGCCAATGCTATAAGTAGGCTCGCCACGTCGTCGGTGGGGGCCGAACCTGCGGCCTGGCCGCTGCTGTGGCGGAAGAGGCGCAACCACGGAAGCTGGCCAATCAGTGCAGGTAAGGGTCAAGGGTAGGCGCCAGGGCATTGTATGTGGGCCAGATGAGGTGCACCTGGTAACCACGGCCCGGGGCGAGCCTCTGGTGGGTACCCCTACAGGGGGTCGATAACCAAGCTACGGCACCCACCAGCCCGAATCCCAGCCAGCGATATTCACGGGTTGCGCCACTCCCGTCGCAAAGCGGCCGGCGTCCCCCCCTGTAGACCCTCAAGATATATTATATGTGGGCAAGTGAATACCTCGAAGCAGATTGGGCGCTGGCCCCTGACATGGGATGCCAGCATGGTATATATCTGGGGTGTGGGGGCAGCACGGGGCCACGGGGACGTGGAGTTGGTAACGTGTTTCTGTACTATACTAGGGGACTGGTGCGGTGGGAAGATGGCGTACAATGTGGAGACATGGGGGCGATGAAAGCTGAGGGCCAGGCTAGGCTGGAGCCTCCCAGAAATCCTGGCTATGCACATACGGGCTATTGCGTGCTGGCAGAGGGTTACGTGGAGTCAGGGGTGGTGGGCAGTTTCGAGGACGCGGACGACAATGGATTACGTGGGGTCATGGGTGTTGGGTGTCTCCACAGTGGCGGGGCTACGTGAACGATGGAGGGTCAGCTCTCGCTTCGCCGCATGCGTGCTGCTTTGTTCCTTGGTTGCTGCTTTGCGACGGACAGAGGTGCCCTTGCTTTCTGCTTGTTGCCTTTATATATATATATATATATATATATATATATATATATATATATATATATATATATATATATATATAGATGTACATACATGTATTTGTATATATATGTATATATTTCACTTGGAGGGAGTAGAAATTGAGTAGAAGGGAGTGGATATTCACTTGGAGGGAGTTGAAATTGAGGGTGAGGGAGTAGATTTGCGCACAGCGCTAAACGCGTTCAAAACAGCGAGGCAAAGGGCAACGCTCGCCAATTACACATCTGTCAGTAATTAATAATAAGTTACAGAGTGACCAGAAGGTGAAATTCGAACCGCTTGCGGTAATTAGAACAACAACATAAAATTCATACATTTCTGTCAGTTGCGGTGGTTTTTTCAGTTACGCGTGTCGCCTGTTCGTCCCCAGTCTTTCGCAGTCTGCTAGGACCGCAGTCTGCATACCGTCACCGTATTTCAACGCGTAGGCCGAAGCGCTATTTCTACTCAGCCAATCCCATGAGGTGTGTGCTCCAACAATTTTTGCACAACTTGCAAAAATTGCAAGTTGTGCAAGCAAAAAAATCTGCACCAAAACCCGTGCCGATGCCACAAAAAGAAGATGCCATAAAGTGCCTGCGAGACCTCCTCCCAACTTTGTGTGCTCGCGTTGATTGTAATTTATTGCATGAGTGGCGGCCAAGGACTTTGAATGACAAACCATGTCCGATTCGGAAGTTCAAATATGTCCACGAGGTCGAATAGGCAATGTGATTTGTGGGACTTTTGTATTGCCGAAAACAGGTCGCGTGTGGTTGGTGTTGTACGCCGGTGGACATCCGTGGACTCGTCTAGCTTACACCATCTCTCGCGTTTTGGGAATTTTCCTGTTGCTTGTGTACGGGAAAAGCTCGGAAGGTCACCCGGGCTTTTTAGCTTCAACTCGACAAGGCAATGGCACGGCGAGTTTAGCGTTGCGAACAACGACCAAGATGCGCGTCGCACCGTCGCGCGGTGCTCATATTTTCATGACAATCGTGGTAGAACATCTTAATTTCAACCTAATACCGTTCACATTTCACAAATGCTTGTACTACAAAATTGCATGTTGAAATTGGACCTGGCCATTTTTTTCCACACTATCAAAAGATCAAAATCAAACGCAACCTCTCTTACCTCATTCGTTGCCTGCAGTCTTGTAGGCTAACATTTTTTCTATTCTAGAAATTGGTGCGATTTGCTTATTGGTGTTGTGTCCACACCCATTTCTTGGCATACGGGCTTTTTGCAAACATTCCGTGTCATGAACTATTTGCCTTTCGAGAATTCATGTTGTGGTTTCTTTGTCGCGCCATGTGTGGAAGTTTGAAGACCCCCTCTTGGCCACGAAAGGCAACAAGTTTGGAATCATATTGACAAGCTAAAAAGGAACCGCGTGCCATCGCGTGCCATCGCCACAACACGCGTCCGAGTGATTCCAATGCAAGGCTACGCCAATGTTTGATCCTGGTAGAGTGTGCACGGCAAAGGTTTTCATTTCGACCAAGTGGGGTCTTCCTAAATCAACAAAGACCTAGGTAGATCATTCCGAGGTACATAGCCTACCACCAGGGTGGCAACGAAACACAAGGATTGAAGTGAATTGGAAGCGCGCTATTCTACGATATCTTTCGTATCTTTCGTTCAGTCTTAGTCGAAGACACGCTTGCATGTTTGTGAGAAATTGTTGCTTTGATCTATGCGTGCAAAATCACACGTGAGCCGAGGGAAGGCAAAGAAACATGCATGCTTCACATCGAAATCGACATAGAGGTCGACAACAGTGCCCGCGCTTTGTTGTGCGTGCAAAGATTGTCCTTGGAACATGGCAGTCGGAAGAGAGACCGTTCCCAATGCACGCTTGAATGGACAAGATATGATGCGTGAGCAATTGCAACGTGAGAAGTTGATTGACCAAGATCCGTCAAATTACCTGAGCGATAGAGAGAGATTTGTAACTCATCCATTCCCATCAATGCGGTCTTTTTTTTGTCGACGGGGTAGAGGAGAGCAACAAAGTGCAAAGTGCTTTGCGGATTTTTTTTTTTTCGGGCGTCAAGAGAGTGGAACGGGTGACCTAGCCGCTCAACACTCATGTGGTAATCGACATCCTACAAAACCGGCAGGGGGCTACAAAGAGCTTCCCGCCGCTTGGGAAGTCCGACTCCCATGCCGGCACCGTGGCCACCAAGGAGCAGATGAAAAAGTAACCCAACGCGCGCATTGCACTTTGCATCCTCTTTCCTTCCCACTCTTTGTATGCCTTTGGGTGGTTGCCATCTAGCTTCTCTTGGTCTTGAGGAGACTTGGTGGTGCGATGCGCCCCGGATTGGGGTGGTATAACCCCTTCGAAATGGATCGGATCACAGAGCGGTAGTTGGCACGTCACTCATAAATTGCTCAGCAAAGCAACATCGTGCATTGAATACACAAAAGGAGCAAAGCACACCCGGGAGCAGTAGCGTAGGGTGGTGCGTGAAATAGGTAAGTGTGTGCGCTGCATGGTCCGTCGTAAGGGAGTAGATATGGGTACATGGGTTTGATGTGAGGTGATGCCATAAATTGTACGACTAAGGGGGGGGGCGTAAAACGTAATTGGGGTGAACTAGGCGTGCAGGAGCAACCTTTGGTAACCCATAGTTTTCTGATTGTTTCTCTAGCTTCTTTGGTGGTTGAATGCCGTCGAAGCTTCTTCGGAGGTGCGAGGTGTGTGCCCAAGCTAAGCCCACCCACCAGTTCCACCCCGACCAGTTCCGATGCTTGGCATGTCCACCAGGGGATGGACGTCCCTACACCCCTGTCGAAATCATACGAGATATCACCCCAAGACAACATAGAAGTAGCCGCACCCTCAGCAACCCCTTGCCCGAAGGCCAAATGGTCAATTTGTCGCCAGTGATGAGACACCGCATTGCAAGCGAAGGTCGAATAAGACTTCGCGCACCCGAGTCGTACTCACGTCCACCCGCCGTGGCCCCCAAGTCGGGGAACAAGAGTAACGGGACCGTCGAAAGGGTGCCTCTGTCGGCGTATTACGACACCAAGGGCAACTCGATATCACGAGTGGGCCCGCTTAATAGGTGTGTGGCCTTGCCCACCTCCCACATCTCAATGATTGGGTTTTTTGGGTACCCGAGGGTCAATCCCCTTGCCCTCCTCTCCATCCAACGATGAGGGGGGTTGCTGTGGGATCAAAACAGGCTTTCAAGGGTCAAAGGGTTGCACCATGGCCCCAAAACGCCCAAGTCATGGTACTCCGGAAGGGTAAGGGTTTCTGCAAAAGTGCACACCACAACAGGTGGGGACAAGTGAGTTGCAGCATGTGCGGAGGAAATTGGGCAGCGGGTGGATTGGAAGCAATTAGAGCAATGTCCGCTCTCCGTGCCATCGCTGCTGAACACACTCGCCGCCACCCTGACATTCCCAAAAGCATTATGTCCACTCGTGCACGTGCGCTCAGGGCCAACCCAGGTTAGGTTGCTTGCCTATTCTGGTACTCCAACAGAGTGAGCTCTCTCGTCCAGAACTCCCAGCTCTACCAGCCTGAACGCAGGAGCTGTAGAGGACAGCCTCATTGTTTGATTTCTTCTCGCAATGGGAGGGCACCCCAGTTGTATGTGCTGGCAGGGCTGGAGATTGAGATCGAGGTTCTGTTCAGGAGGAGGCTGTGTCTCTTTGCCCTCTCCTATGCATCCTGAACCTTCCACCGTGTCAAGATGCAGGGCAATCACCGACCAATGGGGGGAGGGAGGAAGTTGGATTTGTTGCATATCCCATTGCACCCTTGCACAGGGCAGCTTGCCTAGCATGCCACCGGCGGCACTTGATCCAGTTGGCACACTGCTCTACCGACTCCAGACAGTCTGCCAGTAGGTGCGCTGCCAAGAAGTGGGGAGTCTTGGTTTTGTATGGACATATATCACATTCATTATCAACAACAGGTACCCAGAACTGGACACCCCCCACTCCCAAGAGGGCATGTGGACGGTGGTGGAAGCTACCGGAGATCTGGGCGTGGAGGACCGCGCCTACCTCTACGACAGGGGGTTGGTGGTGGGTGCGGGACAGCACATCGTGAATTTCGTTAATTTTTCATTGGTCGTTGATTTTCGGACGGCCAGGCTCGGACTCGCACCATGCCTTCGGTCCCCGCCACCCCTGGCTGCCAGACGACACCTCTCCAGGTTGTCAGGTGCACCCGGTGGCCTATGGTAGGGCTGCAATGGCCGATATGTGATAAAGGGGCCTCACAGCGGTGCTGCCTGAGGGATATCCCAACCCGCCAACTTGGGGCTGGAAGGGTAGTGTATGCTGGTACCTGGACAAGGGTTTGCGGTGCCGTGTCCCTTGGTTGATCCGGAGGGCTTCCCTAGTTGGTGGGCGCCCTAGCGGGGCTGCCCGTGCAGCACCTGGTTTGGGTTATGGGCTGCCACATCAGTATATGAGGATGTGAGAGCCCCGCTTTTGGGACCTCTTCATGGCCAGATACTACATCCATGTTTCGCATTAGCTCCTCAGGCGGGCGCTGGGGCCGGCCCGTTGAGCACATTCTGTGGGACGCCGACGATGCCAAGTGGGCCAGCCTCGCAGGGATGCTTATGGGCTGCAGACTAAAGGCAAAGGAGGGCCCGATGCACTGCGGGCATATAAGCCCTTTGGGTAGCCCCTGCAGGTGGGGCGAGATTCCAGCCACCAATGCGTCCACCCCAGGGAGGCTGCTATTTGCTTGCACAAAGTGACACCTTGCAGGCCATACGGTCTCATGGGCAGCAAAGACTAGGCATGTGGATAAGATATGTACGAGCACCATTCTGCAGGTCACAAAATTGCAAACAGGTGTCCTCGATTAGGGCATGGTACAGGTTTTTCGGGCAACTGTTCGAAACCTGTTACCTTTATGACCTGTACGGGTGCTTTCCTGGGGGTTTGACTGGCGGATAAACAGCAAAAGCAATTTGGAAGTGGCATACTCCCAGCGGTAATGTGTTCATTCATGTTGTATTGGGCGCCAGATTCTTCCTATACCAATTTCGGTGTTATAGAGGGATCCATGCATGGCGCACATCTATTTCGCAGGTCGATGAGCCCCAGCTCACCAGCGGATGCCAGAATGAGGTCTTCAGGATCCTATGTGCAAGGGACGCCATTGTCTGGCACCACCCCTAACTCAGGAACGTCTTGCGGTCCAGCGTCGACTGGTGTCCGTCCTGAGCGACAACGGCTCTGCGCGTCGGCCCCAGTAAGCCCACGCGCCCACCGTGGTGAATCGCCGCCATTGCGTACGCTGCCAGCGGCAGAGCCAGGTAGAGCAGTGCCGTCGATGCAGCCAGTGGCGGAGTCAGCCCCCCGTGGCACAGCCTGGGCGCCGCTAGCCGAGCCCAAGCCTGAGCAAGAGCCCGCGCCTGAGCCAGAGCCCAATCCAGAGCCAGCGCCGGAGCTAGATCCAGAGCAAGAGCAGCAGCCAGAGGAAGCAACACAGTCACCGGCACCGTCGCCAATTCCAGCCGAAGCCTCAGTCCGCAAAGCTTCACCTCCGATGCAAGTGCTGTCGCACGTGCCTGCGGAGAACGACGGGTTTGGGCAGCAGCTCGACGATGAATTGGAGTCCGGCAGCGATTCATCTCCCTCCTGCACCATGCCACCGCTGGAAGCCCCCCGCAAGGCACCCCCTATGACCTCTGCCCCAATTCCTCCGACAACCGCACCGGTTCCAGACTCTGCACCCGCAAGCCTTGAGGGCCCTGCACGTAAACAGTGGGTGTCTTTGACTCGCCTGGACATTGCATGGATTTTGACCACAGTGATAATGTTTGGGACAATGTCTTCCCCTGGTACGCGGGCGGCGCTGGGGTCCTGGACCGGGCCGGCGGTGAGCACTGCGACTGCACCCCCTCCCGCCGAAGCGACTGCCGTGAAGACCCCAACGGCCAAAAGTGACACCCCAAAAGCCGTGCCGCGGCAGAAGGAGGCGAAGGCGGCAAAGCAGAAGAAGCCGGAGCAAAACAAGCCGGAGCCAGCCCAGGGGGAGCTGGAGTGGAAACCCTCCTCCAAAGGGTTTGTGTCTGCGATTCAGCTGCCGCTCGTATTAATTGGGCTGGTGACCGTTTCAGGGCTGATTGCCATCGGATTTAAGTGGTGGGTGCCCTCCGTCACCGATTTGGCCGTGTTGGTGGCGACACTGTGCATGCTGGTCGTGATCGCCATGTCGTCTGAACCAGCAAGGGAGGCCGTGCTACATATGTGGGATTTCTTCGGCTACTTCATGCCCTTCGTAGGGCTCGGAGGGTTCCTTGTGTTGGCTCTTTTCGGGGGATGGACCCCCAAGACGCTTGATTTTGTGATGATAACAGCCACCATTGCTGCGTTTGGTGTGATCACACTCTCATCCCCGGCTGCCGTGGAGGTGCTCTTCGGAGACGGCCAGCCCATGGAGGCAGGATCGCAGCCTGTGACAAAGGTGACACCTCTGGTCCAGGAATCAGCCGCTGCACAGGCAGTGCCAGCAGTGAAGGCTGCCGAGAGCGCTGGTGCAGAGAAGACTGAAGCAGAAGCAAAGAAGAAGAAGAAGTCACAGAAGAAAAAAAAGAAGGTGTCACCAGAGAAGAAGGTGGCTGACGACACGCTGAAGGATGAAAAGGGTGAGACACAAAAGGCTGAGCCACAGAGCGCTGAACCGCTTATCTCAGCTCAAGGAACACCACAACAGAATCCGGCAGAAGAGCAACCGAAATGGAAGCCTTATTCAGACGGTTTCATGTCTGCGATTCAGCTCCCTCTCCTTTTCATCGGACTGGGAACCGTTTCAGGGCTGATTGCCATCGGATTTAAGTGGTGGGTGCCTTCCGTCACCGATTTGGCCGTGTTGGTGGCGACACTGTGCATGCTGGTCGTGATCGCCATGTCGTCTGAACCAGCAAGGGAGGCCGTGCTACATATGTGGGATTTCTTTGGCTACTTGATGCCCTTCGTAGGGCTCGGAGGGTTCCTTGTGTTGGCTCTTTTCGGGGGATGGACCCCCAAGACGCTTGATTTTGTGATGATAACAGCCACCATTGCTGCGTTTGGTGTGATCACACTCTCATCCCCGGCTGCCGTGGAGGTGCTCTTCGGAGACGGCCAGCCCATGGAGGCAGGATCGCAGCCTGTGACAAAGGTGACACCTCTGGTCCAGGAATCAGCCGCTGCACAGGCAGTGCCAGCAGAGAAAGGAGTGAGTGCAAACAAGGAGCCCAAGAAGGCGGAGGCGAAGGAAGCAAAGACCAAGAAGGTGGAAAAGACGGATGAAGCACTGAAGGTGGAGGCGCCCAAAAAGGCGGAGGCGCCCAAAAAGGCGGAGGCGCCCAAGAAGGCAGAGGAGCCCAAGAAGGCGGTGGAGCCCAAGAAGGTGGAGGAGCCCAAGAAGGTGGAGGACGAAGCAGAGACCAAGAACGCAAGGGAGAAGCAGAAGAAGTCGAAGAAAGACAGCATGTCCGAAGTGGAGTCGAAGGAGGCACAGAAAAAGGCCACGGAGACCGCAGAACTGGGTAAGCAGGCGACATCCAAGGTTGCAACAGAACAATCAGCAGCAGGAACCCCTGCAGCTGCGCCTGAGATAGCGGAAGAACAAGAAGAAGAAGAAGAAGGTGTCTCCAAGAGGAATTTCGTGTACGCCGTCCGGGGTCCTGTCTCTCTCGTGGGTTTGGGACTTATTGTGGGGGCGATTGCCGCATGGTCCAACATGTGGACCCCCACAGTAACGGATCTTGCTGTGATGGCAACCACCGTGGCAATGCTGTGTGTGATCACCTTGACGTCTCCACATGCGCAGGTAGCGCTGGGATCCGCTCTGTAAATGAAGTGGTACGCTGTGAGGTGGCGTTTGCAGGATGTTGGAAAAGGGTCCGAAGCGATAATGCGTGCAGGCTTCCAGGCGGTGGGAGGAATTATCCCATCCCTCGCCGCAAGTTCTCTCTGCTCTCCTTGCCTTTCCTTTTCTCAGCCCGAAACTCCTCACCTGCTCTCAGGACACAGCTGGGGCAGCATTGCTTGATGCAATGGATGGAGTGCACCGCCTGCTTTTTTCCTCACCAAATCCTTCATGGTGAAAATCTGGTTTCTGATAGATGCTGGAATTTTGTGATCCTCTCTCTGGATCAATCACCCCCCCCCCCCCCTCTTTTTCCGAACAGGGCGCCTGTTTCCCACCCTGCTGAGCTGGACACCTGGCATGTCAATGAAAGAATGTGCCCAGTGCGAGTTTTCAGCCAGCATCTCAGAGTTCGATTGCATGTGATATGATACTTCCGGCCAATACCTCACATGCAGCCACCTTTCTTTAGGTTTGGCAGGCAAAAATTCACAATTTTCGGTTCGATTTTCAGCTCTTGATGGTGCCGCTAATTTGGCATTGCATTTCCTACCACTACTGAGAACCAACTACCCAGCAACCATACTTGCTTGTACTCTTTTTTGAATTTTTCACATGTCGCATACCGTTGCAACTTGTACCCTACCACCTACCAAATACCACCTACCACCTGTACCAAAAATCATGGAGACTGTGATGGGTGCACGTGCGCACATTTGGTTTGGGGCGGGTTGTGGAGGGCTGAAAGGGTTGAGTGCTTCCCCAGTTTGTATTCACCACTGGTATAATTTCCTAGGATCCATGACCAATTTTTTTGGTCTAAGGTTGGGTGGCCTGGACAGCATAGGTTTTTGCATTGACGCCTGTCATCATCCCCGAAGCGGTGCCAAGCTGCGCTGCAGTGTGCAGGTGTGGTGAAAGGTTAATGGAAGCCAGCGAAACTGATGAATCATCCTTGGGCCCTGTGTCTAGGGGCATGGGCTGTTTCGAGCTGCCGCTCCATTTGACTGACTGAAGAACTTGCGCTACTGGCACTTTGCACCATGATGTGTCATTCATGGTGGATTTCTAGGTGTGTATATCTCCTACATTGATTGGACCATCAGTCCAGAGCCTCTGTTGTATTTTTTACAACAGTTGCATTTGCAACCAGCTGAATGCAGCAGCAACACCCTCACACCACGCATTCACAGATTCTTTCTGAGATCCCTCAGATGTGGAGACAGACGCTCACCAAGTGCTGGTGCCACATCCATGCTTACAACAAGTTCCTGCCACCATACAGCTACCACTCCCTGCTCATGCATCCAGTGGCCTCTTCTTGCAGGTAACCCCCCCAAGACGCAGTGCAAATACAACACTCTGGTAGAGCATTGTATTCTCAAGGCTACGCCTGGACCAAAACCCCTAACATTGCTTCAACACCCAGAATTTGGCATGCACCATCCTGATGCAGGATGATCTGCTTGTCAATTGAAGCAGTTGGCAAGGCCAAAGCTTTTTTGGCTTTCTGCAACCAGTGAAATCTCTGGGTGACAGTGGACAGGTATTCCAATTGTATTCATCTGCTGACACAGAACTATGTCTATCCGCTTCAATGACGAAAGCACTATCAACAATCGCTCATGTGATAGCTTGCAATATCATCCTTTTACAGTTTGGTCACTGCGAGTATTGGCAACTATTCATTTGGAAGGAAGGGTGGTCACCCCCGACACCCACAGCCCTGGGCTGACTTCCGTTCACCTTCGTCGATCACCCACGGCTACAACAACAGGTTGCAACACAACCAATCGCATTTGCTGGCCACAGCAACGCAACCACACGTGGCATCTGAGGCTGAGCGTGGAGAGCCTAAAGCTCTAGAGGGAAGGTGGGGACCTCCTTCGCTAACCAACTCCTGTAGTTTGTATGAATGAGTGTCTGGCAATGCTGCGCCTAATGGGCACTCTGTAAAATTCAATCGTTTCAATCACTTTTCCCAGAGCTTGTGGCCTGGTGAGGGCCAAAGGGGGCATTGCTGAGGTGCATTGCATACTTATTTGCTGTGCATTTGGCCTTACTGACTGGTTTCCACAATGCAACAGGTTAGCATGGGCAAGTTTGCAATTTTTTTGGGGCTTTGCAGCTGTGTGGCCTATTGCTTTCTGCTTCTCTGTTGCTTCCCGTTTTGTCAGAGCTATGCCCTCCATGTCGGTGCACGCTGTGCTTGTCTCTGCTTTCCATTTACTTTCTGTCCGTACAACCTTCAGTCTGTCCGCCAATGTTAATCTCCTTGAAAGGCTATGGCAAACCTGACCCCAGTTTTGTATGATGGGCAAGAGATAACAGTGAATATCTCAAGCATGAGGAGCATGGGGTTAGCAAATCACATTTGCTTTCCTGTGTTGCGGTTTCAAGTCAATGATATTGTAAGGGTTTTCAACGTTGTAGATTGATAAATGCTGCAGTTATAGCAGTGGTGTATTGCAGGGCAGCACATGTCTGGTGCCATTGTTGCACAATTCAGCTTCAACGAAGTTATCAAATTAGTGTTTGGTGTTGATTTTGCAAAATGACTGAGGATTCGTTTTGTTGGTTGGTGCACCATAAAGTGGCCACATGGACAAAATGTACCTCCATGACATCAAGTGTTTGAGTCTCTGGGCCATGCATTGGATTTGCATTGTTGTCACTTGTTGTCTGGTCTCTGGTGTGTGTCCCTGAGGCAGAAGTTCATTATCTGACCATGCATGATGGATATATTCTGTCTCTTTTTTTGTAGTGTCAGGGTAGAAATCACAATGCCAGTGTATAGGCGTGATTGTGTGTGGTGCATCTGTAGGCTGCTGGGGACATTGTGCATTGGCAAATATTGGCGGCATTATGTTTTGCCTGTTTCGTATTCACTGGACATATGGTAATGAATGCTGACCTGTTGAAGCCAAGCAGTGATGTCTTTTACCTGCGAGGCACCACAGGGGAGCGGGTGCTTGCCACTGTGGCGGGCCTCTCGGCTTTCGCCAAGTGCATGGCCATCAGTTGTAAGCCCAGCTCTACCAAGATTGCCCAGTTGAGCGTCTCACACATTTCCTATACCCTGTGCCTGCGTCAGACTGATGTACCACCCACCTACTGCAACCACCAATTCCGTAGGGATAAGGCCCATGGAATGGGGTGCACTCTTGTTGCATGCTAACCCCTTAGGCCACGAAAAGCGGGTGTAGTATATCGGTAAGTGACATGCCTATTGACACGTGCGGTGCAAGGAGGCACCGTCTATGAGGGAGCGAGCGCGCGCAGGGCGTGCGCAGGGCAATTTTTTGGGCTATTTCCAATCCCCACCCTGGTGGGACCCCTAAGAAGGCAGCCTTATGTAGCCAATCCGCCCATTTTTGGGCCCCCGAGAAGGCAGGGTTTAGGTAGCTAGGTCCGATTTTGTCCCTCTTGGTCCTAGGGCGCCAAACCGGCGGCCCATGGGTACCATGTTTGCTTCCTCTACACTTTGGTGCATTTGAAGGGGTTAGTGCAATCAAAAGCAGCCTGAAGGCACGTCCCTGTATTCCGATGGCAGCCTCCAAACGGTGGAAATCGTGGGCTCCGAGTACCAAGCCGCGGGAGCTGCGGTGACAAAAGGACCCCTGCCCATTGTGGCCCGGTTCATGGGTCCACGGCAGTCATACAGAGCCGAAATGTACGGCGCGGCCATCGGGACGGCGATAGCATCCAACGGCGACAAGTAGTACATCGACACAATGGCCAGACGGCTACTGGCCCCAAACTACGATCCCATCCGTCAGGAGGATATAGTAGTCTGCGGCAGTCTGTTCAATGTTGTGCACGGATTGTTTGTTGCTTGGTTTGGTGGGCAAGGGGCAGCTGTTGGTCTACTCGGCGGCTTCATACGGCAATGGTAAACTCGGGGAATTCAATTTGGGAAAGTCATCATAAAAGTAGCGCGCAGGGCGCGCGCAGGGTAAACACTCCCCCTATGATGGTGCTCCATGGTGTGTGCGGTGCAAGGGTGCACATTCTAGTATGGTGCTCTTTGGATGAGCACTTTGCACCTGTTAGATCAGGGTTTCCCTCAGTCAGTGTCACCAGGTCTTGGTGTGCCAGGCCCTGGGGTTCTTATCAGGTAGGTGCAGATTGCAATGCAGAAGGTTGGTGAGGATTGTTCTGCACAGCATGCACAGCAGGAGGCTTGTTTCAGTTTTTGAGGCAGGGAGGCTGCATTGAGTTATCGAAGGCTGATTCATCTCTGTGTATTGTCATTTCAGGTGACCAAAAGGGGGAGTCAATGGGCCAACAAGTAAGGGTCACCGCTTGGTGTATTCACATTTATTTCAAGCTGTACCAAACCACCCTGATTCCTCTGCAACTGTGCCGAGTCCCCATTAATGGGAACAGTGCAAGTACCAAGCTCTGCTCTCTTTGGCAGTAAAGCCCTTTCGGTCCCCAAGGGGACAGCTTCTGTCCATGGTGGCATATGTGCTGTGTTGAAAACGCCAGCACATGCACATTCAAAAACATCCAAAATTGGACTCATCAAATTGGGTTTTGCATGGTTTGGAGATTCGGGCCCAGCACCACTGCATAGCCATCCGGATACCCCCACCCCTCCAAAGTGGGGATACGCCCCCCCTCGTGGGTTTGATCCCTATTTTTGTGGTGACCCCCCCCTCCCTTAGGGACAGGAGGTAGTGAGAAGCCAATGGGCACCGCCACCTGCAGAGGGAAAGGGTCCAAGGAAAGGGCAAGGGTAAGCGGGAGAAACCGACGGGTGCCATGGGCTTCAGACAGCAATCTATCCAGGCATCATGTCAACCCCCCCTCCCCCTCCCACATTAAAGCCCCTCCCAATAATGAACCCCCCCTCGTCAACCTGGTGCCGGAGAATTGTACCATTGCAAGCATGCAGGCGCGTTGAAATCTGACAATGATCACCGTGCCTCTGCCCCCAGTAGAATAAGAAGTCCACAGCCTCAGATGACAAATTCCAGTGCTCCAATTCAATGAACAAGCTGAGTGCTTTCAAGGATGTGTTTTGGGCACAAACTCTCCATATTCAGCTGAAAAGCAAATGTTGGAACTAATTCAAAACATACAACCTGCCCTATTGGAGACGATTGTCCATTGGTTGTAGGGCATGAAAAGTGTTGGATTTCCTCAATTGAAGTTTTTTGACGAGCGGCATCGTAATGGTTAGTATGTCCCAATGTGGGTTGATTGCTTCACAATTTTGAAGCACTATGTGTTGCCATGTGTCATGGGCCGGGAGGATGAAAATTTTTTTTTGCGGAGATGTGTTAACGGAACCCCACCCCACTTTTCCGACCATCGATCAAAGGGTAGTAAAAAGGTCATTTTGGAACGGGTTGTTTGGCACAGCAAACATTTTAAAGGAGCTTAGAAACAGGTCACCGAACAATGAAACGATGGAAATAATGTGTTTATGAAGTTTTGTAACGTGACGATTTGTGATATGGCACCCTTGTTGTTAGCTTGGTGCGGTACAAAGCAATATTGTGATGTCTCTTGTGCTATGGTGTGGTGTGCCGTGATATATTGTTGCATAGTAATAATCATGTAGAAGCAAATTAACCTTACGACATTCAAATCATCCCTGCACATGATGAACCATTCTTTCATGATATTACAGTTGCGGTTGGCTGACATGGGTATGAAATGCCCCTGATTGCCCAACAATGCTTGCCTAACACTTGTGGTGCATGTATGCCTCACTAGGGCCTGTCTACATGATATGCATCACATCATGCGCATATTTGTTTGCTTTTGTCATAGCATGCATGTCATGTCTTTTCCATATTATACATATCCATGCACGCCTCCATGACCAATAAATCGATGTCCAAATAATGACATGGAACAACGAGCAGCATAATGTTTATATACACATCAACAATGTCAAAAATTAGGTTTCCCGGAACAACCATTTTTCATTAAAAAATAATCCTTTGTCACATCCGGTACACCGTTTGTTTGCGGATGTAGACAAAGTTTATTTGCGCGATTGTCTTCTGCTCTTTGTGTTTGTTGCCTCTAATCTTGCGGACCTCAGTTTGTACCGCTTCTTAAAACTTTTGAAGAATCCGATTGATTGCAGCCCAGTCGATTTGGTCCGATCCGGAAAAGGCAAAATGGCCGAGGGCCCGGTCGAAGAAGTTGCATGGTGCGAAGATAAATGGGCAATATTAACAGTACTGAAAAGGGGCAATTGAGTTGGCAAGAAGCCTAGGTATTAGGGTTTCGGCATTGAAGTGTTGCATGTTCGTGAAACATTTTGCGGCATTGCTCTATGATGCCCCCTGTTCGTATTGGTTTGCTAGTTGCATTGTACCAAACATGAATACCACGGAGTACTAGAGTCATGTCATTTGAACGTCAAAGGCCCTTTTTGAGTTGCAGATTTTGTAATCCAAAGTTGAAGAAACGTTTTGAATGGTGCACTGTACAATCAAAGTGATATATCGGTGCTCTTTGATTTCCATGGGCTGCCGATTTTCTCCATGTCTTTGTGCACTTTTTATACTTGCTATATTTATCTTGGATGTCCGACCCTTGGCTGAAGTCATTGTGGTTTAGTTAACTATTTTGCTCAACTTCCCCCCGGTGCGAACTTTGAATCCTTTGTACTTTGGCAACCTTTGAGTCCATTTTTGGTGATTTTGCAAAACGTATTTCCATTGCCATTTAAACCTTGTCGTCTTTAATGCTTGCTTAGAACAAACTTTTTAGTTTGGACTAAGGTATATGCCCATTAAATGGCAACGATGGTTTCCACAACGTGCGTGATGCTGAGGACCCATTTTTGGTGGTGTTGTTAAACCTGACTTCTCTTGTTGATGGCATTACTGTGTTGCATGACACATTCGTCGGCATGAACAACAAGAATAGTCAAGAGGTCGCTGTTGTGATGAGCACCGGCTAGTACTTGTCAATTTTGTGATGCTCTTTGATTTTTGAGACCCACCATCGAAATGGCCCACCAAATCTTGGAATACCTCCGCTTTGTAGCAATGGCACGAGCAGTCCGTTTGGCAAAACACACCTTCAACGTCACTCGCCGAAAAAGCGGGATGCAGCTGTGAAGACTGCCCGCCGTGCATGAGTTACATGAAAACGATCTTGCTTGCGCGGTCCATTACAGCCGTTTGCCTCATTTGTCGGTGCTAATGTTGATGGTTGCGTTGTTTTATCATTCAAGTCCCGGCTGCACTTCCTCTAACAAGGACCCACGCCGCCCGTTAACGTCATTGGTGTTTGAGGCACCCACGGGCAAACCAAGTTGATGAGGCTTATGCACTGCAAGGGCATACCCCTCATGCTACTTATTCTCAAACACCACATGTCATACGCTCGATGGCATGCACTCTTCGTCAAGTTTTATGGACAAACGGAATGAAGATACATTTGGCCGGTGTGGGCCTCAAAGTGGACAATGAAGATACATTTGGCGGCATGGGAGCATGCAACACCGAGCATTAAGCATGACTACAATTTTGACAATCTTGACATATCTTGCTTTCTGAAGGTTTGGGCCCATGATCCACTACTGAGTGACGGTGACCCGGCTCGTTGTACAAACAAAGTGTTATCAAGTAGCCGCAATGTCACGACGTCCATCATGCTTGCTTCAATTGTTACCCTTTTTAAGTACTCCACTGGACCTTGTCCTCTACGGCAGAACGTTTGAGGGTTGAGGTTTGAAGTTTCGGGTACTAGACGCCTTTCGGCTCCGGGGGGCCACCCGGCCGGGCCAGGTAATATCCTCCCCACCGGGGCCTAGTGGAGGGCCCTTCATGACACACCTCCTGCCCGGTGGCGGAGTCCCCCGGGTTCACGGGGCTCGGAGCCCTGTCCGTCCCCGGCTTCCCCATTTCGCCACTCACCGGTTAGTGCGTCGCTTAGAAACCGTGGTTGCGGGCGCTTACCCACTACGCCCCCCCCCCCCCAATTTTTTAAGACGTCACAAAATTTTTCAGTGCGGAACTGTACGAAATGTATGATACCCATTGCAATAGTATGTACTTTGTGGCTTTGTGTGGCTTTGGAGGCCTTGTTGTGCACGTGGGGATATATGTGGATAAGTGATAGTTGTTGCAATAGATATGGAAGATGATGTGGCTTTCGTTTGGCCACTGGGTCGCTAGGGTGGCCCAAGAAAAGTCACTGAAAAAACAGGGCAGAATTTGTGGTAGACTAAAAAGGAAGTTGATACAGACAAAGGTACGCAAGAAAAAGTGAAATGCAGTGTTTTGAAAATGGCAAAGACTGTACTTTGTGAAAAGCCCCTGTAGCTCTGTTTTGGAGAACGGAATGCAGTTTCACCCCTAGGAGAAAATCCACACTTGGTTTCCAAATAAAACTCAGACTGCAAGGCGAACTGATATAAAATAAACACCGAGAGTTCATTGCATAACCATTGCTTCAATGCGTGGCTGAGCAACACAAAGCGTGCTGAGCTTGAAAAATCTGGATTGTTGTAGTGTACATTCTCTGCTGTCCACCTGCAGTGACGCTGCAGCACTGGAGTTCTTAAAGCATCAAACTGTTACTGTGTGTGAGCCTGTAAGTGAAGGGAGTGAGTGTGAGTCTGTGATATAAGTTGTGGTTCGTGTAGCACTGTTTGTAGAGTGTGTAGTGAGTGAGGACCTTTGATAGCAGTGTGCGTTGGTCAAAGTGGGTTGTTGAGTGGAGAAATCGAAGGTGTTGTGTCCAGACTAGAGTACTGAGTGAGGTGAGTGCCCTGAAAGCTGTATGCTGAGTGTACATCCGTTCTGAGCAGTGTGCCGAACGAGGGCAGTGGTGAAGCCAGAATATATGCAGCAATTACGGACAACTGAGGCAAAGGCAATTGTTCTTGCACATAATATACAGAGGCCATAACATCAGTTTGCCATAAAATAGAGTTGGTGGTTGAGTGAAAATTTGCATCTGCAAATGAGAATGCAGATTCGACAACATTTGCTGAATTATGAGGCAAGTCACCTATTTACGTCTCCAACCAGTAGAAAGCGTTGTGTTCACCTTCGCAGCAATTGATAAGCCCTTGTTGAATCAAATATTGAGTTTCTTTGACAACATATGGAATAGTCCTTGTTTCCTGTTCTGTTAGCTTACATGCAGGAGGCACCAAACGCTGTGCTTCGACTTCAGTCAGCATACCATATGATTTGTGCCACTCTTAGTCGATTGTGAGGTCTTGCTCGTACCATGAATTCACTGTAAAGTGATAATCAGGTTCACCTTTGCTTCTCCAGCGCCTCGGCGTTGGCGGCAGGCTTTCGGCGTTCTCTTTTCCATATTGTGAAGCATTGTGGGACTCAGATGAAGACCGTAGTTTCGGTCAAGAATCGTGTGACCCAGAGTTGTTCATAGCGTGCAGCGGTGGTTCGTCGCGTGCAATTGTTGGCTCATGCGCTTTTGCGTTTGTCGCTGGCGGCTTCATCTTACAAACATGCGACGCAGGACTTGCAGCGTGGTATTGTCGCACTGTGGGACCTTGCGGCGAGCGTGTTCTGCAATACGGAGCTCCTTTCTTTCTGCCCAGCTTTCTTTCGTATTTGGTTCGCCTTGAATCTTCATCTTGCAGCCCTATTTCACGTAGTGTGTCGGCTCTTTCTCTAGTCTGCTTTGTCTTGCGAGAACGCAGCGATGTGAACTTGTTGCAGTGAGCAAAAGCACCAGCTCTGTTGTCAACACTCGTATAATTCGCAGTTTGGGCGAGCGCAGGGAGATGGCAGCGGCATTGTTGTTTTTTCGTAGTCGCCACCTTGAATCTATCGTCCTGAATCACTTCTGTTGATGGCAGTGAGTTTGCATTCGGCTTAAGCAGCGCTTTCGCACGCTGGCTACGGGCTTCGGTTTCGGCCTGAAGAGGTTGGGTAGCCGACGTCAGCTGGACCCGAACTTCGTCTTCTGTTTGCTGCGGATTCGTTTCGCTTGAACCATTGGACTTTGTGCTTGCTGAAGTCTTTTTCTCGCCGTCATGTTGATCACGAGTTCTTTCTGCGAAGCAAGGAGAGTGACGAAAACCTTCTGTAGGCTTAGTGAACCGGTGCAGCGAGCTGTTGTCTGGTAGTTGGACAGTTGTTGAAGGCACCCGTGGAAAAAGTGACTGCTGCTGGAAAAGTCGTTGTAGCTGTGCTTCTTGACTCAAAACTTCAAGCAGGACAAAGTTTGACCAAAGGCTGGTTGATATTGCGTACTGTAAGCTGTGGATGGCGAAGGTAACTTGTGGCGATACTGTCAGCTGCTGGCATTGGCGCTGATCTAGGACTGGGAATTGCGATCTGCGGTTGCATTTTATCTGGACTTGCCCAGGTCCCTGCATTACAAAATCGCTGTAATCGAAAAAAAATAGACACTGAGAAAGTGTGACGCCGCCTGCCTAATTCGTGGTTGCCCGGGATGCCGGCGCTGCCAGGCCCGTGCTACTGGCTTGTCCCCAGTGGGACTGAAGCAGTATGGGGTGCCTCACCCATACCCGCTGCCCAGCCTGTGGCTCTCTTCGCCAGGCTGGCTCAGGAATTTTCCTGGGCTGATTGTGGAATCCCGATTTCTGTGGGATTTCTGTAAAATACCCCAGAAATCGTCATTTTTCGTCACTTTTGGGCTGGCGACGACGTTCGTCGCCTGCGCGACGCAGCCCCAGATCGAAGTTTTATTTCTCGATTTCTGGAGATTTTAATCAATTTTATTATTGATTTATCGTTTTTAGAAATAAAGGAATATAACGTGACCTTTTTCGCGGCGTTCCGCGAAGGGCAATTTTTGCGAAATCAGTCACGTTCACGAATTTTTCAAAAAATCCCGAGGCGATCCCAGGAATCAGCCAGGCGCCCATGGTGTGGCCTAACAGTGAGCCTTTTCATATATAGTTTGAATTGGGACAGAAACGCGTCGTGTCGGCTACGCGACGCGTTGGGGGGAGACACGCGAAATGAGTGTTTTTGGCTCAAAAATCACTATATTTCACTGTTTTTCGCCCAAAAACTACTGTTTGGCCCAGTTTGGGCAGGATCTCAGTGGAGATCCTGATGGCGACGACTCGTAGCCGTCAGATTTTCTGATGGCGGCAACGCCGCCGCCTTCATTTCGTCCACTTTTCTATACTATTTTATAGTATAAAAGTGTTACATATACATATTACTTGTCTACATGTTTTCTTTGTCTACATGTTTATATTGTCTACATATACCTTCATCTCTTTGCCTAGGAAGCCGGATTGTGTCATGGCTGAGGCAAGGATCACAGAATTCTTTGGAGAAACCCAAACTGATGGAAGATCAGCAAGAAAACAAAAGGAAGTCTTGGATTTTGTGGGATTGGGGTCGTGCATGCCAAGGGAAGCTTGGAGGTTGCCCTCCCCCCAACCTCTTCAAAAGAATTCTGCCGACGCCAAGGCCACCAAGGCGGTGTGACGGCCTGCGGACGGCGACGACGCCTAGACTGCAGGAGAATTGTCGACGACGTCGACATCTGCAGGAGCTATGGTCCAGGGCATCAACATGATGAAGGAAGAATTCCTTGACTCCTACAATGGGTATCACCTTGGCTTCCCCATGGACCCTATGGAGCCCCCAAGTCCAGCCCGCCGCCACTGGGCGACGACCACAGCGACGACGACGCCATCTGCGAACCGCCACAAGCAGGCGCGTTAATTCGTCGCCTTGGGTTGGTTGGCAGCGCACAACCAACCCTCAATAGGCGCGGGTCGCCTTGGGTAGGAAATGACCCTAAATCCCCCAAATCAGTCGCGTTAATTCGTCGCCTTGGGTTAGGAATCGACCCTAAACAGGCACGAGGAATTCGTCGCCTTGGGCAGGAAATGGCCCTAAATTCAGGCGCGAGGAATTCGTTGCCTTGGGTTTGACCCTAAATAATTTTTTTCCGCATTTGAATTTCTTGAATTATTATGTTTCCATGCCCATGGAGAAAAAGGGCCAATATGTGCGCCTCAGCGCCATCAGTCAGGTCGGAAGGACCTGCAGCGCCCCTGGTTTGGTCACCAGAGGCTAAAGGAAGTGCCAGGGACCAGTGTGGTCGCCTGGGGGGCAATTGCCCTATGAATATATCAAAAAAAAAAAGAGACCTACATGTGAGTGTAAATTAGTTACGAAGCCCCCCCCCCCCCCACTGTCCTGCTGAATCAGTTTTGAAACCAGGGCAGTGCAGGGGTCAGAGCGCCTCCTTGGCCTTGCCTTCCTTTGGATATAGGCAAGGCTTCTAAGGAGGGGGGTGAAGCGGTATGGGGTGCCTCACCCATACCCGCTGCCCAGCCTGTGGCGCTCTTCGCCAGGCTGGCTCAGGAATTTTCCTGGGCTGATTATGGCATCCCGATTTCTGTGGGACTTCTGTAAAATACCCCAGAAATCGTCATTTTTCGTCATTTTTGGGCTGGCGACGACGTTCGTCGCCTGCGCAAAGCAGCCCCAGATCGAAGTTTTATTTCTCGATTTCTGGAGATTTTAATCAATTTTATTATTGATTTATCGTTTTTAGAAATAAAGGAATATAACGTGACCTTTTTCGCGGCGTTCCGCGAAGGTCAATTTTTGCGAAATCAGTCACGTTCACGAATTCTTCAAAAAATGCTGAGGCGATCCCAGGAATCAGCCAGGCGCCCATGGTGTGGGCTAACAGTGGGCCTCTTCATATATAGTTTGAATTGGGACAGAAACGCGTCGTGTCGGCTACGCGACGCGTTGGGGGGAGACACGCGAAATGAGTGTTTTTGGCTCAAAAATCACTATATTTCACTGTTTTTCGCCCAAAAACCACTGTTTGGCCCAGTTTGGGCAGGATCTCAGTGGAGATCCTGATGGCGACGACTCGTAGCCGTCAGATTTTCTGATGGCGGCAACGCCGCCGCCTTCATTTCGTCCACTTTTTTATACTATTTTTTAGTATAAAAGTGTTACATATACATATTACTTGTCTACATGTTTTCTTTGTCTACATGTTTATATTGTCTACATATACCTTCATCTCTTTGCCTAGGACGCCAGATTGTGTCATGGCTGAGGCAAGGATCACAGAATTCTTTGGAGAAACCCAAATTGATGGAAGATCAGCAAGAAAACAAGAGGAAGTCTTGGATTTCATGGGATTGGGGTCGTGCATGCCAAGGGAAGCTTGAAGGTTGCCCTCCCCCCAACCTCTTCAGGACCCCCATGGGCTGGCCCGGAGGCTGTCTAGACGCGGGGCTGGTACGTAGCACTGTGCGCCACTAGTGCCTTGGCGGTTGCAGTGCCGTGTTCATGTGAGCGCGGTGCTGGCGGCAGGTTCAGGGGGGGAGAAGACGGCGCCGGTTCTCCTACCCCCCCCCCCCCCTTGAGTTTCCCCCTCCCCTCGCGCTTCCCGCAGTGTGTGTGTTGCGGGTCGTCCTGTCCGGGTGTCCCTTTTCTTCGCCTGCTGGTACGCCATTCCATGCGGTCTGTGCGTTCCGCGGGCTCCGTTCGGTTGCCCTTCGGCTCCGCGCCGCGTGCCTGTGGTGTTTGTGTGCACCCGTGCTCTCGCGGTGTTAGCCTCCCCCCCCCACCTGGCCGGTGTGGCACGCGCACCGCGCGCGGTACCTGCGCACGGCGCCGGTAGGGCCGTTCCCTGCGGTTCCTGCCCCTCCGCGTTTGCTGCCCGGGTCCCGTGCTCCGCCTACTTAGGCCGGCAGGGGGGGGTGGCCCGGCTCCCGCGCCCCCCTGCCTGCTCTCCCTGGGGACGAGCCTCCGTGCCCAGGGCGGTCTGGCGTCTGGGGGGGGCGTGGGGTGCGGGGGGAGGGTCGCTGGGGGGGGGGGGGGGGGGGGGGCTGCCTGCGCTTCCCTCCCTCCGGGATGCGGTAGGGCCCAGGTCGGGGATGGGGGGGTCGGAAGCCGCTCGTCCGTCCCTCTGCCTCCTGTGCGGGGGCATCAAGGCTGGCGTTGCTCAGGTCATGGTGGTTGCGGTCTCCATACTGCTCTGGTTCGTGTCCGTGTGCTTCCACCGGGCGCCGCCCGAGGGGGGCGCCACGGGGCGGCCTGGTGGCCCGGCGGGCGACCGGCGGGCCAGGAGGGCACGCTTGGGGCTACGCTACCTCTCAAGGGGGCCCGTTAGCGGCCTGCATGCGTTCGTGTTGCGGCTTGCGGGGGTTACGGGGGCGGCGGGGGGTCGACGGCCAGGGGGCGCGTGGCGCGTGGACACGGCTGTGTGCCTGGCGTGGCTCTCGGGGGGGGGGGGGGGGGGGCTCCCGACCTGGCGGAGGGGGTCTAGGGGGCCTATACTGGGGGGGTGTCCTCGGCGGGTCGCCGCCTCCCGCCGGTCCGTCGCGGCTCGGGGGGAGGGTGAACCGTGCCAGGGTAGTGCGCTCCCCCCGCCCCTCACGGGCCCTCCGCTTCGGTTTTCGGCTGTGTCGCTCGCTTGGCAACGGCGGATGCCGCGGGTTGGCCTCCCGGGTGCTGTGCTTGAGGGTCACACGGCAACTTCACACTAAAAAACTTGCATTCTTTTTCCTTTCAGCCACCGACGGACCTTCCCATACCCACACATCTCATGACGCCAGAGCAACTCCTACCGTTCATTCAGGACTTACCGAAGCCACACTCCTCACCGCCTATCCCCCAAGGGGGGACCCAGGGCCCCTCCTGCAAGCTGGGTGTGCACGTCTCTCTCCCGGCCTTCCAACACCGCCTGTTTTCTAGCGATCTGCATGAATGGAAATGTTCCAAAGCATACCAGATGCTTGTCCGCGCACCCCCTCAAGCATTATGGGTTTACATTAATGGTTCGGAAAAAAACTCACTCACTGGCGCAGCGGCAGTTTTTTTCCCGCACAATGGCCCTACGTTCGCCATCGCCATCCCTTCCCCCTTTCGCGGGTCGGGTGATGCAGAGTTTTGGGCACTTCTTTCCTGTTTGCCCTTCATCAGGCTTCACCAGCCAGCCAAGCACATCTGCATCCCCTCAGATAACTCTGAGGTAGTATCTGTGTTCGGTAAAGCAGCAGACGATCAGCCTTCACAGTGCCCGACTCATCCTAAGTCAGAGACACATCGTTACAACTGGTTGGTAGCGTTCGAAAACGAATTACACAATATCCAGGCAGTAGTAGAAGTCGCCTGGATAAAGGCCCATGTGGGTTTTTTGGGAAATGAAGTCGCTGATGCGCTTGCAAAGTGGATCTACTACAGCTGCCCCCCACATCCTAACCTGATCCCACCTCCCCCAAAAGGTTGCATATCTCTCAAACGGATTCCACTCACGAACAAACTTAAAAACAAAGATCTGTCGCATGTCTCCCCAATGCATGTTCACTCTGCACTCCATCACCTCTCTAGCTATGACTGGTACCGTCACTCATCCAAGCTCGACAATCTGCCATTTCTCTGGACATCCGCGACCTTGTGGGTTGAAGGTTTCCCGTCTCACCAGGACATGTTCTCCTACCGATGTCACTTGTGCCATGCACTTCACCCTTTGGACCCACTATCTATGCTGAGTCACTGCACTTCGCTTCGGTTCCTGCAAGACCTCTTCCTGAGAGCCTGGCCTTCGAGTACCTGGCAATTTGTGCTCCCCTGGTGGTCGTCCGCACGTCCCGGCGAAAAACGAAACCTTATTCGCACACTTGTGCCATCTTCACTGCATACCAAGCTTAAAACCTCGATGGGAATGACGCCAGAGCAGCTCTCTGCATTTCTGGTTCACAGACGTCCAGCCATTAACACAGCGGTCCACACCTGTCACCAGTGGCTGCAGGACCACCCCCCTCCGTCACTTCAAACCGTTCGCTCAGGAATCAACCACTTCTGCACACCAAACTCCATCTACAGCACTTCTTTCCTTCCAGAACACAAAAAACGGCGCGCACCACAGGGGTACACTCCACCGCCACCCATACCACTGAAGGTGAGAAAGAGGTCACAGCCCAGCTCCAGGTCACAGTCAACTAGACCTCAATCTTTCCCGCAGCGCACAGCACCTCCACCACCAGCACGACCCCCCCCCACACCACCTTCGCCGCAATCCAGGTCAAGGCCTCTACCCAAACCCTCCTCAGCACCACCCAAAAAGCGAATTAAGAAGGGACAGGGCTAACCTTACACACAACAGCCATTCATGACCCATGACCCGCGACCTTACCTCCCCTCTTGTATGTTATACCCCCAACCAATGTACTTAGCATGGGGTGGTGCCCCGGCCCAGAACTTTGTTCGAACTGGTCTACGTAAAAAAAAAAAAAAGGGTCGGGGCCCGGGGGTCCGGGAGGTTAGCAGCTCGTGAGTCAGGCGGGGTCCCCACCATGGTTGGACTTCCCTGCGTGCCCGGGGGTGGCAACTGTCGCGACCCACCATCGTCCGGGTTGTGCGGCACCGGCGCGCCAGCCTGGGCTGGGGGTCAGAGCTCAGGGGGGTGTTTTACCCCGCGTTCCTTGTGTGCCACTGGTATGTGCGGCAAGGGGGGGGGGAGCGTGCCCGGGCCCGGAGGGTTATGGCTCGCCAGGAGGAGGGCGCCCTGGTCGCTGGCGTTGCCGGGGGGGGGGGGGGGGGGCGCAGCAGGGCGGCCGTGCTTGCCCCACGTTGCGACTTGCCTGGCTGCCGGTTGCCAAGGGGCCCCAAGGGCTCTTCGACCAGGGGCGGCCTGGTGTTTGTGGGCCCTCGGTGCGGTTCAAGGGGTTAGTGGTCTGCGGGTCAGACTCGGTCGGCGCGCGGGCCACATCCGGCTCTACCGCCCCTCGCGTGCCTGCGGCCGCCGTGGCCCACCACGGCCAGGTCGGAGCGCCCCCCCGCTGCTTGCCCTGGCTTGCGGGTAGCCCGGGGGGGGTGCGGTGTGCTCAGGCCCTAGGGGTCGTTGCCCGCTGGGGGGGAGCACCTTGGGTCACTAGCCTGTGCCCCCCGCCTGCTTTTCTTCTTGGTACGCCACCAGGGTCCAGGCCACCGCGCGCCAGGCCAGCGCCGTGGCCGTCGCCCTTGCGTTCTTCCGTCACTTGCGCCGCAGGCCCGGGCCAGGGCCCAGCCGAGGATGGGTTGGGCACGACGCGGCGTAAGGCACAACAAACCATCCTGCTGCGCCCCCCTCCGTAAAACCACGCTCATCGGCCGGGGCGGCAGGCGGGATCCCTCCCCCCCTAGCAAGCCGTGACCCTCCGAGCCCAGGCACACACACACCCCCTGCCGCTCGCACGCAAGAGGACACAGAGAGGACACCCCCCCTAAGCAGTGATGGGGCCCCGTGGGTTCTCCGGCTCCCGGCGGCCTGGTGTTCGTGGGCGGCGGGCCGGGCCGCCCCGCCGTCGCCTGGGGGCGTGAGGGCCGGGGTTCGTGGGATCCGGGGGTTAGTGGTTAGGGGGTCGGAAGGGGACCCTGTCGCCGTGCGCGCCTGCGCGTTGCGCGCAGCCGGCGCGTGTCACACCCACTTGGTGCATGCGTGTCTGCGGTCGCTATCGCCAACGACGGCCATACGGTCCAGCCGGGGCACCTCGCTCTCGCGTGTCCTAGCGTGCGGATGGCTTGGAGGTGTATGTGCTCCGGGTCGGTCGCTGCTGGGGGGAGCATCTCGGGTCGTTGGCCTGCCCCCCCCCCCCCGGTCCACTGGACTCCAGGCCACTGCGGCGGGCACACTCCTGGCCGGCCGTCTCCAGCCCCCCCTCGGCCACTGGTGCCATTGCTCGTTGGTCCCATCGTCACTGGCGCCTCCGCTTTTGTGGGGGCTGGGGTCGCGGTGGCGGCGGGTTCCTCGGGCGGTAGTGCTAGTGGATGAGGGCGGCACGCAGTGCCCGAGGCAGCCAGACTTTGGCCTCTGCGTCCGTGATGCGGAGTACTGTCCCCCCCTCTAGGAAGGCTGGCCACCCGGGTCCCCGCTCGGGCCACCCCGCCTGAATCACAGTACGTTGGACCCTTTTGTGGTCCTCCCAGGCCACCAAACCCCCTGAGAATACCTCCCGGTTCCCCCTGTCCCGCCGAAGGAGCACGGCATCAAAAGGGCGGTTCCTCAGGTACGCCGCGGTGGCCCAGCTCAGCAACCCGTACACCTCCGCTACCAGGGGGAGGGTCTCGCCCCCCAGGGGGTCGGGGCGCGTCCTAGTCCCCGACCCAGTCGCTCCAGGCCTCGGCAGGGTGCGGGGCGCTCCCTGTGCCGGCTCTGCCCGTGGCCCCTGCGCCACCGGGGCGGCGGCCACCGGCGCTGGTTCCGCGCTGGGCCGCCGCACCGCCGGGGCGGCGGCCAGCCGTGCCGGCTCCGCCCGTGGCTCCCGCACCACTGGGCGGGGTCGTGCGGGGCGTTGCCGTGTGGGGGGGGTGTGACGGCGGGGGAGCTAGGGGGGCTGAGGGGGAAACCAGGCACCCAAATGGGGGTCGATGTTGTAGATGGGCAGGGGGTGGTGGTGGTGTGCGAGGAGCGCTGGCATCTGCTGGATGCCGGGGGGAATGCACGACACAGCCTAGACCTCGAGTTGCGGGGCCTCCCCACCCCCTTCCCTTGCGGATGGTGCCCCTTGCCCTTCCCTCCTCTCCCGCCCTTGGGCCCCGCCGTCCTGCTTGCAGTAGCCCGCATCCCCCCCCCCCTCCTTGCCCCCGGGCCCCCTCCCTGCCCCTGGCCCCTGGCTCCCGCGCGCCCCATCCCGCTTGCTGCCCTGCCCATGTCCCTTACCCTGACCCGTACCCCCTCCGCCTCCGACTGTGCCCTTGCCTTTCCCGTGCGCCTGTCCTCCCCGGCTGCCGCCTCCGCCTTTGCCCTTCCTGTGCCCCTGCCCCCCTCCGCTGCTGCTCGGGCCCTGGCGCTTCCCTTGCGCCTGCCGCCCCCCCCCGCTGCCGCCCGTGCCGTTGCCCGTCCCTGGTGCCTGCCCCCCTCCTCTGCCGCCTCCCGCCTGTCCACGATTGCGTTCCTTTCCTTGCCCTGTGCCCCCGCGTTTTCACCCATGCCCCGTCCGATCGCCGTCTCCTCCGTGTTCAGCTGCCCCCTCTTGCCATGCCTGGACCACGCGACGCTGCAGCTACGGCAGCGTGATGTCCATCGGCGTGCGTTTGGGCATCGGGGCGCGAACGCGCCGTGGCCTCCCTTCAGGGAAGGCGGTCTTGGGCGGGTACGGCCGGGGGGACTAGGGTGGGTGTGGCTGGGCAGGGTGTGGGCGCGGTACTCGGCGCCCTCCATCCCCTCCGTTGCCGCCGCAGCGGCCCCTGGCGGCTTGCCCGGCGAGGCGCCGTGGGCCCGCGCTGGGCCGGTCCCGCGAGCCGGCGGCGTACCGGGGGCCGCGGCGCGGTCGGCTGCGGCGGCAGCAGGGGCCTCATGCGGCCGGTCCGACGGCCTATCCGGGGCCCCGCCTGCGGGCGGGGCGGCAGGGGCAACGGCCTGGGCGGTGGGGGCAGCCTCCCCGGCCGGCAACGGCTCGGGGACCGGCGGTTTGGGGTCGCCAGGGGCCGCCTGGGGCTGCCCAGCCGGCGGCCTGACCGGAACCGCGGCCTCTGCCAGACGACGCTCCTTCGGCTCTGCGGGGGTCTCCCCGGCGCATCCTGAGGAGACGGGGGAGCGGGAGCGGGACCGGTGGTGGTGGCGGTCGGCCCGCTGGGGGGAACCCTCTGAGTCTGACATTGCAGTTACTCTGTCACGCGTGCGTGGCTGCAGGTGCGCCTATCCTACTACCTCCCACGGCATTGGTGGTGTGCCGTGGGTGGTGCCGTGTGCTGACGGGGTGGGGGAGGGGGGCGTGGCCGTGGCCCCGGGCGGTCATGGGCCGGTGGTCATCCACCGGCCTTGAGGCGGGAGGCGGGCGAGGCACTCCGCCCACACGCTGCGCCACAGCTCCCAGTCTGGGGCGGGGCTTAGGGCCGTGGGTTCTCGGACATCGTCGGGAGTGGCCAGGGGGAGCCGCACAAGGTGGACTCCCGTGACGATGGTGACCTCCTGCGTCTGCAGGAAGGCGTGTACCACGTCCCGTGCGTCAGGCGCCGGGAGCGGGGGGCGGGGCACGGGCGCTGCCCCATAGAGGTGGGTGGGGGTGGCCCTCAAAACCCGCTCCGGGTCCCCGCGGGTCGAGACAACGAGGAGGAGTAGGGGGGTGCCCGGGCGCTCTTGCAGAGGACCTGTAATCTGTGGTTGGCGCCCCTGGCCCTGAAGAGGGGGGCGGACAAGTGTGCGTGGGCCCAGTTGCGGGGCGCGTGGGTGGCTGGTGGGAGGGCGGGGCACCAAGTGGGCGACTGGGGGAACGCGTCGCACACGACGGCGTACGAGTGGGTTGGTCTTGTCCCGTCGTACACTGGGTTGGTCGGGCGGGGGCGGAGGGTTGCCTCGTCCGCGCCCTTCACGAATAGCGTGACTTCCCCCACTTCCACTTCCTCGTCCGGCGGGTGCAGGAGGTGTGGCGCCCCATCTAGCCCTGACTCCCTCCCAGGGTAAGTGGCCCGTGCCTGGTTCAGGTACCGGGCTGCCTCAATCGAGAGGCGCATCCTCAGAGGATGCAGCAGGGCCGGGGCGCTGCTGTGGTGGGAGGTGGCCGACCCCTTGGCCGTCAGCCGCAGCGTGGCCCCCATCCACCGGGGTCGGCCCGACTGGTTGGATGTGCGCCGCTCCATCCAGTCCCCATAGAAGGCCGCCTCGGGGTCCAGGCGTCGAGGGCGCACGGCGTTCAGGACCCGGTGCATCGTCGGGAGTAGCGTGTGGGCCCCCGCCCCGTTCAGGGCCCGGACGGCCGGGAGGACGGCCTTGTTGAGGAAGGCCCTCACACTCCCCACCGGGTTGTGCAGGGCGGCTGCATGCACTGTGTGCGCCTCTGCCTCCGCGCCCACCACCAGACCCGGTACGGTCGCCTCCCGCGCCCGGCAGCGGGCGCGGGCATGGTCTGGCCCGTACCCCCTCCGGCGGGGCATGGTGCTACGGGCCCTGCAATGCGCGGCGTCGGGTTGGGGTCAGGGCGCGAACACATGTGGAGAATGCGCGACGGACCTGGGTTCCCTCAGGTGCACGTGGATCCACAAAAAGGCGGCACCCGCGAGGCCTGCTCGGCCGTGGAAGGGCTCCTGTGCGCCCTCGATGCGCCGCTGCAACGCCTCCTCTTCCGTGCGCCGGCGCGGGCCCGGGGGTGTGTCTTCCCAGGGTCACGCGGCCACCTGGGAGCACTGCGTGCTTCTGTTGGTGCCCATGGTGCGGCGAACAACACCATGTCACACTCCCCGCAGAGGTGAGAGGTGTGTGGGAGGCGGGAGGCTGGGGACCAGGCGTCCAGGCGGCGGAGCCAGAGATCGTCCCTCCGTTGGCCCAGGGGGCCTCAGAGCTCCAGCAGGCGGGCGCGAACGCGGCGCCGGTAGTCTCTGTTGAGCGTTTTCTGCCGGACCACCTGCCACGCATCGTCAGGGAGTACCTCGTCAATGTGGACGGCCGCTATGAGGTCATCCCACTCCTGGCCGGGGTGTCCCCGGGTGGTCGTCATATAGCTGTGACGTCCGGTGGGGTGGGGCACAACAGCGTCCCATCGGCATCCATCCGTGGTGCACTGGTGGAGGAGGGCCAGCTGGGCGCTGTTGGCAACCACCTCCCATCCCACCGTCAGCCCGTCGTAGCCGTCCAGCTCCCGGCGCAGCACGGCGGCGAGGTGGGTGGGGAGCATGAGGAGTAGGGGTCTTGGAAGGTCACCCAGCCGAGACACGGCGTCGTCGGATGCAGGCCCCCCTTTTCTGAAATGCGCCACAGAGAGCCGGCTGCCCCCCTCCTCCGGCAGGGGCCAACGGATGGCGGCTGCGTCGCATCCCCCTGCACGTATCTCCGCTGCCCGGAGTATGTTGGTGGTGTGTAACACGAGCTGAGGGGGGAGGGGCACCCTGAGGAGCGAGTACACATCGCCCTGCCATCCCGTATGGGGCCCCGGGGCCGTCCACAGCCCTTGCGTGGTCTGTGCGTCCCACAGGCGCTCAGAGCCCGCCCCACAAAGCACCGTGGGTGGCGACCGGGTTTGCGGTCCCCATCCCTCCAACGGGACGGCGGCGTACTGCGTCGCCGGGGTTCCTGGTGAGCGTGTTGTTGCACACCACTGGCTCCACTTGTGCGCCTACTGCACGCCCACAATGGGTTCCTCCCACGCGGTCATGCAGTTGCGTCCGATGATCCACGGTGGTAAGAGGGCGCCTCGGAGGTGCTTCGAGAAACCCCCGGGCAGGTCCCGGTAGGGGTGGGGATCTTCTTGGGCGGGACACTCCAGAGTGCCCTTCACCAGGCGGAGGGAGGCCACAAAATCACTGCTGTAACGCAGGGGAGGGAGGGGACAGTCGCCCTCTGCCGCAGTGAGCCATGGGTCCACAGGGGCGCCGCGCTGTGAGGTGTGCGGAGGAGCTGCTTCAGCCGGTGGTTGTGGGTCTCCCAGGCACAATCTTCCAGCCGGGGCATGTGCTCAAAGAACTTGTCCACGGAGGTACCCCCAAGCGGGTCGTAGCGAGCAATCGCGCGACGCTGCGCCTCTGCCGCCTGAGGCCCCAGCCCAAAGGAGAAAACCTCAGTCCACTTGGCGCCGGCAGAGCGCCACGAGGCGACCCACAGCGGCTTATCCCTGGTAAGAAAAACTCACTACCATCTCCTTCTTGGGGTACTTGATCCAGGCTAAGCCACCCCTAAAAGCCTTTTGCTGATGTTGAGACTAACGTAATCCTTTTTATCACTCTTTTGAAGTCTGAAGTACACTTTCTCAAAGTAACTAGCGTTATTACCCTAGTGCCCCATGAAGTTCAGCCCTACCACTCAACTGAGCGGAGGTATCTTCCTTCATGGAGGTAATAGCGAAATAAAGTAGGCATTTCATGCCTAAGGCCTTGTAGGTTAAGCCTAGTGGTCCTGCACCTCAAGACCCCTATGCTCAATTGATTCTACCACGTATTGTCATTCTACTTTTTAACTGATTCTGAATTCAGTTGCTTGGCCATGCTGGCCAAGCCATATGCTGTTTCTCGCCTAACTGCTATGCCTCAGATTCCTAACCAACACCATTTTATCCAAAGTACTGCACATGAAGTGCTTGGTGCTACCTTGGAGGCCTGAGTCATGCGAGCTTTTACATAAGAATCATTTGTTTTATCCATTTGTGATTGAATCTTTGTACTTAAGTCTGCTTTGTCTATCTGCAGCCCTTCTGTGATACAGTGGATTTCAAAGCTATTCATTGATTCGAATCACATCCTGTTCTTGCTCTACTTGCTGCTTTGGTCCTGTTCTTCAACACCAAAACCTGCAGGATTTCATCAAAACTATTGGGGCACAAATAAAGGATATCTTTCTGGTAGCAGAGGCATCCCTTGAAAACGTTTCGAACCGACTCTGAGAAGTACACAAGCCAAACCCAGCAAAGAGAAAGAAATTTCTTTGTCCTTTGTTTGCCCCGCGCGCGCTGGCGTCCTGTGCCAGAATGAAATAAAAAGATAGGTAAAACACGAAGAAAAAAGTTTCTAAATAAGTGAAAATAAGGCTAATTGGCATAAAAAATGCTTAGAGCAAAAAGCGCGCTGCTAAACGCGTAAAAACGCGATGAAAAACCTTTCAACGTCAAACAGGTGAATAGTTAACGCCGTAAGCACTGCAACACTCGTAGGAGCATAACGCCGTCCCCCTTGTCGTCTAACTAGCCATAGGTGCAAAGAAAAACGCGTCGCCAGCAGCGCGTAAAACTCGAAACGTTTTTCTAAGCCGCCGCGACCCTTCGCCCTGCTTCCTTTCAGTTTCTTTCCTTCTCTATGCACCTACTTCCCCTCCCTCATGCCCCTCCTCACCCCTTTCCGTCAGCTTAGGCGACTGGCCCTGGGGGAAAAGCGGTCAACCCCTTGCAAGCAAGACCACCCTCTTCAGGATCGCGGGGCCACACGTAAGTCAGCAAAATAACCTTGGTATTGCTGCCTGCCTGTGTGCGTGACCTGGGTGGTGTCTAGTTTTCTAGCGAGAAACATTTTACAATTTGGTTTTCAGAATGTTTCCAAAGGAACGGAGAAACAGCGGGGTTTTTTTGCAAAGGATAAGAGGACAAAAGGAAAAACAAAAACAAGCAGCGCAGACACACAAACAAAACAGCCAGGAAGCACAGCACCACAAGGAAGCACAGCACCACAGGACACAGCACAGGGCGCCGGACACCACACAAGACAACAGGGCGGGCGGCCAGAGGCCAGGCAAGGACACCAGGGCCAGCACACGCCACGGAGAGTACGCAGGAACACCCCCAGCACAGGAGAACACACAGCACAGCCCGGCAGCACGGCACCACAAAGCAACACGGCAGCGCAGAACACAGCACGGCACACCACGACACCACGACACACCACACCACCCAACAGGGCAGCACCACCACACCACAGAACGCCGAGGGAAACAGCGCCGCACACAGCGACACACCACAGCACGAGGCACCAACAACAGCACAGACCAAACCGGCCCCGAACAACACGACGCAGCACCGCAGACACAGGGAAAGGACACAAACCATCACCACCAGCAAAGCAAAACGGACAGCAGGGCACCACAGAGCGGCACCACAGGCAACACAGCACCACAGAACAGAGTACACAGCACAGGGAGGCGGGGCGCCACAACAAACCACAGCACACAGCAGGGCAGCAAGCCACACGGCCAGGCGGGAGCACCCGCGACAAAGCAAGCCAGCGGAAAACAACAGTGGGCAACCAGACCCAGCAACAAACACCCGGCAACCACAGGCAACAACACACGACACCAGCCAGCGCGAACGAAGCAACGGGGCACCGCCAGCACGAAACGACGCAGACAGCAGCGCACCACACGACAGGCGGCACAACAGAACAATACAGCACCCCAGGACAGCAAACCACAACGGGCCACGACAGGGGACCACGCAACAGCAAGATGGGGCAGCAGCAGGGGGGGCTGGCAAACAGGAAAGGAAAACCCCACACAACGCAGCGGGCCCAACGACCAGGCGAGACAGTGCACCAGAACAACACACAGTACAACACACCAGACAACAATGCGCGACGGCACCACACACGACAAAGCACCGCACAAAACAGCACGGCACAACAGGGCACCGCACGACACCAACAAAAAAAGAGGGAAGCAACGGCCAGGGGAGACCTCCAGTGACAAAACCAACAACACAGCACGGCATAAGACAACATAGCACGACACCAGCACCACGTGGCACAGAAAAACGCCACCAAACACCACGAACCACACAAACCAGCCCACAACAGACCGTGGCGCCACACAACAAGATGCGAGGCAAGGCAAAACACGAGGAGGAGCCGCCCGGGGGGAGGGGGGGGGGGGGCAGCACACAGCGCACACACCGCACGGGAAAAGAAAGCAAACAAAGAGAGAGAGAGAGGGCGGAGGGGCGGGCACCAACAAAGCGCCCACCCCCAGGGCACGGAGGGCCGGAAACAAAGGAACAGCCGAGAAAATGGGGCGCAGGGGGAAAAAACCAAAAAAAACCAAAAAAAACAAAAAAAACAAAAAAAAACAAGCACAGAAACACAAAAACGGGGCAGAGGGGGGGGGGAGCGGTGAGGCAGGCAACAACCCTACCCTAGCATATTACCCTTAAGGGATCACTATATGGCCCCATATATGGGATGTATATGGGATAGGGTATATTATATTCCATTTCCTTGTTAGGAACATAGGATGTGGGATAAATAGGGCAATCTTGGATGCTTGGTAGTTATATCAATTAGTGGATGATAGGGTGGATTCCTCATCTGTGTATATCAGGTATTTCATTGGCTATGTGTATCATATCTGTTTGCAGGATACTATTCAGTCAACACAATCGTTCTGTCTTCTGTGCGAAGCAATGTTGCTGCCCATGCCACTGCGACCTCTGCTCCTGACCACCCCGTCTGGTTTCATGGTAGCAGAGGCGAAAGGTTTTCGTCTCTGTTGGGCGTTTGGCATCGCGGAAAGCGATCGGTCTGCGACATCATTCCACCAAATCCAAATTAAAATTTCTTCCCCGGGAGGGATAGCTGAGGGTGTCCAGGTCCCCACCCTCAGGACCTCCTCCGCCCTGACCCCATCAACCGGGCAGGGGCCGCTAAAAGGGGCCAAGCCCCAAGTGGCTACTAATTCCCAAGTCTCCGAACTCCCCGAACGTTTGCATCGGGGCCCCCCATCCTTGTGATCCAGCTGGTGTACCTGGGATGGTTGGGGGGGAATTAGACCGCCACCCTCAGAGCTCAGAGAGAGCTGAGAGGACCACAGCTGCCTATTACAGGCTCGGGAAACGTTATTAGCGCTGAGAATCGGGCAATAATCGAGTCAACGACTAGGGTGATCGAGCGTACGAACGCTGCACCCACGCGCACTGCCGACTGGGGTACGATGGCTTCGCCAATGGGCACCATCGTGGTCGACTCTGGCGCTCCTCCATCGCTAGGGGAGTTGCCAGAGCCTCAGGTTGGAAAGAACCTGTTTGCGGCAGGGCCCTTCAGCCCTATTGTTGACCAACTCGACGCCACAAACCGTTAAGTCAACTCGCTCACACCTGATCCCCATGGTCATCTGGGTCCGGCTCGTGAGGCCGTGGCCCTGATCCAACAAACCCTGTCAGGGACTAGTCAGAACCCCACTATGGTGGAATCGACGTCCGGACAGACGTGTGTGCGCCCGGCAGTGAACCCAGCTCCTGCCGGCTACGAAACAGCCGCCGTCAGGATGGACGTGTGTGCGCCCGGCAGTGAACCCAACCCCTGCCGGCTACGGAACAGCCGCCGTCCGGAGGGACACGTGAGCACCCGGCAGGCGCGAACTGACTGCCGGACGGGCTACCGAAACACCAGGGCCGCGCCGCCCGGTGGGGCGAGGGCTCAGTTACCGCAAACCACACGCCCCACGGTACCTGACCCAGCAACACCGGCAAGGACACACCGTCCCGCCACCACCACCATACACGCCCACCCGCCACCACACACCCTAGGCCCACCATCAGGGCCGCCCACCGACGCCGCAATTACGAAGCAGTCCAGCCACATCCACCACCCAGCCCACGCCGACCCGACCTCAACCGCCCGCACCGGACACCACACCACCGACCACACCCACCACCAACCGGCCGCGCACGTCGGAGAACCAACCATCACGCCCGACCACATGGCGCGGACGACGCGCCCACAACCAGCACCCAACAACAAACACCCACACCCACACCACGCACGCCAACCAGGGGGCACACCATCCACGCAAAGCACACACCAGCCACGCTCCACCAGACAACACAAACCGCCACACGCATGGCAACAGCAGACCCGCCGCGCACAGACCCCCCGCAACCCGCACCAAGTACACGTCACCACGCGCACCCGCACCCAATCACGCCCACCAAGCGCCCAGCGCACCGACCCCGGCTGCCACCACCACACGCACAGGCAGCCGCCCAACGCCGGCAACAACTCCACGGGCAGACAGGCAGACAAACCATCGCCGGCAACACACCCGCGCCAACAAGCGCACCAAGGATACCCGGCACTGGCCACACACACCAAGCACCACAGAGTGGACAGAGTCACCTGCCTCAACAACCACCATCGAGCGTCTTTGTCCCAGCCCTGTAGAGAGAGTGGACCGCGTCACCAGCCTCACCCACACCGGAGAACCCACCATCACGCCCGACCGCACTATCGCCCTCTCCTCTCCACCAGCCTCTCACCGGCGGTACCCAAGGCATCACCAACAACACCCTCCCCATCGACAGCACTCACGACACCGTCGCCAGGCGCACCACCATTCACCCGGCGCCTCACCTGCAATACCTCTGCAGCACCCAAACCATACATCGCCAACAGCGCCGTCCCACCCTTATCGCCTGCAGCGCCGTTACCATCGACATCGCCAGCAACACCACCACCCATCACGTCACCTGACGCACCCCCAACGCCCGTTGCGGCGCCTACAACCGCCAATGGCACCACCAGCGACACCATCCAGAATTAAAGCACCTGTTGCTCCCTACAGCACCCTCGCCGACGACACCACCAGCACCACCACCATCCGGTGCATAGCCCACGGCCGCCACTCGTCGCATCCCATACAACACCCCCCCCGTCAGCATCGCTAGCATCGCCATCGCCCGCTCACCATCGCCATCACCAACGTCACCCGGTCGATCACATGCGATACCCTCGACATCGACATCACCAAGAGCACCACAGCCACTTACACCACCTGCAGCTCCCCCATCACCCACCGCATCGCCGGCAACCCTCACGACGGCGCCCCTAGCCTCACCACCAGCTGGACCGTCACACCACCAGCAGGGCACACCAGCCCTGGAACAACAACCCTCACAATCAACACGACCGGCAGCATCGTCACCATTGGCAGCACCGGTGACTCCGCCACCCACGGCACCACCCGCCGCACCCTCCCGGCAACGCCAGCGGTACATCACCCTCACCGTCAAAAACAACAGCATCACCGACGCCCATTCCACCACTAGCGGCACCACTGCCGTCGCCACCAGTGCCTCCGCCCACCCCAATACCCGCGGAGCCCTTGCCAGCGATGTCACCCGCAGCGCTCTCCCTCTGCGGCCCTCCCATCATTCGCACCGCCCATTCCACCGTCGGCATTACCGGTCTCACGGTCGCCTGACGTCCCGCCCGCCCCCACGTCCCCCGTCACCTACGACACCCTCCCCATCGACAACGCCAGCGCCGCCCCCAATGCATCGCTGCACCCTCACCGTCATCAGAGTCGCCAGCGGCGCCATTACCCGTAGCATCACGCACAACACCCCCGCCATGGACTCCGCCTACATCGCCATCACCCGTGACAGCGCCTACAGCACCCTCTGCACCGACATCGTCAACGACAACATCACTCACCGCATCACCGGCAAGACCCTCACCATCAGAAACACCCACAGCAACCCCGCCATCGGCATCACCAGCGACACAACCACCCACTGCACTCCTCACCGTTGGCGCCACCGGCGTCCCCATCGCCCGTTGCACCACATGCAACACCCTCGCCACCGGCACCATCAGCCCTGCCAATGCCCGTCACCCGCAACACCCTCCCCCGCCGTTGGTTTCACCAACAACACCATCACCCGATCCACTACCTGCGGCAGCCCCACCATCGGCATCACCAACGCCACCATCGCCCGTTGCACCAACGGCAGCCCCCTCTCCGGCCCCCACAGCCCGTTCCCAGCGCGTCACCTACGGCAGACACCGGCCTCACCGTCACCCCTTGCATCGCTTGCATCACCCTCACCATCGGCACCACCGACGACACCACCGCCCACATCACCCCCAGCAACACCCTACGCAAGGGCAGTACCAGCGGCGCCACCAGCCGGCGCACCACCTGCAACACCCCACATCATCATCGCCATCACCCATGACATCATCCGCAGCGCCCTCACCATCGACGTCACCTGCAGCACCCTCACCACCGACGTCACCAGTTACGCCACCACTCATTGCACCACCTACAGCGACCACCGGAGCCGCAGGCCCTTCCTAGCACCTGCCCCGTCAACTACGACACCATCGGCATCACCAACCCCGTCGCCGCCCGGCGCATCGCCTGAAGCACCCAAGTCAGCAACATGAACCCGTTTCGGCGCCTCCATCACCCCCCCCGTAGGTATCACCAGCATCTTCTCTACCCATTGCATCGCCCACAGTGCCCCAGCCCAACCCACCACGTCTTCGGCGCACACATACCCGACACCCAGCACGCCCACACTGTCCACCACCCAATCGGCCCACGCCATGAACACACCCACACGCACGGCCGCGCCCGGCCACGCCACCTAGGCACTACCCAGGGGACACGACCACCCGCGCAAGCGCCACGCTACCACTGCCGCCTACCACCCGCCATCAGCGCCCCCCGGACCGGCACCCCGGAAGCCGGAAGCCTGGGGGCCGACACACACACAGGGAACCCAGAGCGCAACAGCCACCCGACCCCCGTCGCCCACGACACCCACGCCCACACCAACACTGGCACCGGCACGCACCAGAGCCACAGGAACGTGAGTGCCAGGGCGCCGGGGAGGATTTCCCCCCACGTGAAGGTGCCCTCGGGTGATGCGCACTGCAGGGGCAGTGTGCGGCGTCCCCGCGAGTCGCTGGTGGCATGGTAGTCGTGGGGGAGGTGAGGCTTGGTGAGCCGGTGCGGCATGTGTTTGGTGGTGGCTGTGGGGGGGTCACAGTTACATTCCTCCGGGGGGGGTGCGTCCGTGTTGTCCTCCTGGGGTTGGGCCAGCGGCAGCGCCTGTGCAGTGGGTGTGGTGTCGGGTAATCCGCTGTGTGTGAGGATGTAGAAGCCCTAGGGGGTGAGCTGGAGGACGATGTCCCACTTCGCCGTCTGTTCTGGGGACCACTGGTGGGGTCCGCTCTGCGGCCCGTGGAGGGTGACTTGATGGCCCCATCTCCAGCTGTGGTAGGCGAGGAGGCTGAGGATGGTGTCTTGCTCCGGGTCCTCCACGCTCTCCACGTACGCCGTCATGTCAGTGACGTCGATGGCGTACTCTTCCTCCCATTCTTGTGTGGGGGCGCACGGAGATGGGGGGGTGGTGGTGTACCCGTGGAGCCTCGGCCCCGTGACGTCGGGCAGGTCGCGCTCGAGGGACGCCGGGTACTCGGCAGGGCCCTCGCTGGCTTCGTGCGTGGGGTGCTGGCGCCGCAGGGCGTTGGACAGGTGTGTCCAGGGCGCTCGCTCGCTTGGTGGGGGTCGTGGGGGGGCATTTTGCGGGCCGGGTTGGCCGGGGTCCGCGGGGTCGCTTGTTGCGGGCTCGGGCTGCGGCGGGGTTAGGGCCATATGCTGTTCCGTGTCATCCGTCTGTTGGAGCTCCAGCTCTAGCAGGCTGTCGATGTCCAGGGCCATGGGATCATCGTGGGCGTGCTGGGGTGCTGCTTCGTGGTGCGGCGGGTGTGTTCTGTTGGTGCTCGGGGTATGTGCGGCTGCCGGTGCGGGGCCGTGCACCGGTGCCCGGGGAAGTGCGTGGTTTGGCGTGGTTGTGGTGTGCGCCTGCTCGTTGGTGGCTGTCCCAGCCGGCGGTGTCGCCCCTGGGCGTGGTTCGGGTTGTGGCCGGTGGTGGGTGTGGAGCTGGCTTGTGGTGTGTGGGGTTTCCAGGGGCGGTGCCGGTGGGGGGGGGGTGGGGTGCGGAGCCGGCGTGGCGTGGCGTCGTTCCTGTGTTGGTGGGCTGTGGTGTTTCATGTCCTCGGGTGGGGGAGGGGGGTGCGGTGTGGCATGGTGGTGCTGGGCTGCGTGGTTGCCTTCCCGGTGGGGGGGGGGGGGGGGCGTGTCCAGGTCTGGTGGGGTGGGTGGTCGCTTGTGGCTGGTCCTCGGGTGGTGTGGGGCTGCCTTGTGCGGTCTCCTTGTCGTCCCTCTGGTGTGTTTCAGTACGTGGGCCGTGTGGGTTCGTTGTGGTGTGGGGCTTCGGGTCCCCTGGGGCGGGGTGTGTGGGATTGGAGTGTCGCAACCAGGGGGGTGTGGCGCGTGGTGCTTGGGGGTGTCGGCCCACCAGTGAGTCGGCCCAGTGGTGCAGGGAGCGCTGTGTATGGGCCGCACGCGGGCTGCCACGTTTGCGGGGTCTGCGGGTTGGTGGGTCGCGGCGTCGTGGGCGTGTTGCGGCCCCGTTGCAGCGTCCGTGGGCGGGGAGTGGTGGTGCGTGGCTGGGGTGTACCGTCTCCATGGTGGGGGGGGGGCTGTGGGCTCGGGTGTGAGGTGGGTCCGTGGTAGGCTACCGGCTGGCAGGGGGAGCCGGGGCCTCACTGTGGGTGGGTCTTCCGCGGTGTCTCCTTGGTGCGTCCCGTGGTGGCCTCTGGTCGGCTGGCTGAGGGGGGCTCTTGGGGTGTACCGCATCCATGCGGTCACCACTGTGTGTTGGCGTGCCGTAGTGGGTTGTGGGGGTGGGGCGTGTGTCGGTGTCGTCCGTGTGGTTGGCAGCGGTGTGTCGTGTGTTGTCCTCGGCGCCTCCTCTTGGTGGTCTGTTGTGGCGGTGCGTGGGGGGTGGTCTTGGGCTGGGCGGTGCCTGGGAAAGCGCGGGACATGCGGGGTCCGGACGGTTGGGGGGGGAGCGCGCGTGCGTGTGGGTTCGTGTGTTCGCCCTCTGATCCCTCTGCGGTTTCTTCCTTAGCTTGTCCCTTGCGCTTGCCTCTCTTTGTGCGTGTTCTTTTTTTTGGGGGGGGGGGGGGGGAGGTGCGTGCGGTTGGGCGTTTTCTGCGCTGGGCGTGGGCGTAGGTGCGTGCCGGTGCTGGTGTTGGTGTGGGTGTGGGTGTCGTGAGGGAAGGGTGGCTGTTGCGCTCTAGGTCCCCCGTGTGTGTGTCGGCCCTCAGGCATCTGGTGGCTCTGGGTCTCCGGGGCGCCGGTCTGGGGGGCGCCGGCGGCGGCTGACTGGCGGCAGTGGTGGCGTGGTGCTTGTGTGGGTGGTTGCGGCTCCTGGATAGCGCCTGGGTGGCGTGGCCGGACGTGGGCGTGCGTGTGGGTGTGTTCATGGTGTGGGCCGTTTGGGCGGTGGGCACCCCACTTCTCGTTGCGGGACGGCCAGTGTGGGCGTGGCTGGTTTGCGTGGGTGGGATTGGGGGGTTGTCGGGTATGTGTGCGTCGAAGGCGTGGTGGGTTGGGTTGGGGCATTGTGGGCAATGCAGTGGGTGGTGGAGATGCTGGTGATGCCTACGGGGGGGGGGTGCTGCAGGCGCTGCAACGGGTTTGTGTGGCTGATGTGGGTGCTGCAGGCAATGCGTTGTGCCGATGGTGACGGTGTTGTGGGCGACGGGGCGGGTGCTGGGGGGGGCTGGCGGTTCTGGTGGTCGCCGTAGGCGGTGCAATGGGCGGTGGCGTCTCTGGTGATGTCAGCGGGTGCTGCAGGTGACTTGGATGGCGAGGGCGCTGCGGGTGACGGTATGGGTGGTGGCGCTGTTGACGGGGGGTGTTGCAGGTGGTGTGCCGGCTGGTGGCGCTGCTGGTACTGCCTGTGCGTAGGGCGTCGCCGGGGATGCTGTGGGTGGTGGTGTCGTCGGTGGTGCCAATGGTGAGGGTGACGCAGGCGATGCACAGGGTAACGGTGGGGCCGGTGTGTGTCGTAGGTGATGCGTTGGGAACGGGTGGTGGGGGGCCGGAGAGGGGGCTGCCGTGGGTGCTACGGGTGATGGTGGCGTTGGTGATGCCGGTGGTGGGGGTGTCGCTGGTGATGGGTCGGCCGACGGTGTTGTTGGTGATGTCGATGGTGGGGGGGGGGTGTTGGTGGGGTTGTTGGCGTCGGTGGCGAGGGTGTTGCAGATGCAACGGCCGAGGGTGAGGGTGCTGTAGGCGGCGCAGTGGGCGGCACTGTGGGTGATTCTGATGGTGAGGGTGTTGCTGGTGATGCAATGGGTGTTGGCGTCGTTGACGATGCCGGTGGTGAGGGTGCTGCAGGCGTTTTCATGGGTGATGGCGATGTGGGCGGCGTCCGTGGCGGTGGTGTCGTGGGTGATGCTACGGGTAGTGGCGCTGCTTGCGTCTCTGACGACGGTGAGGGTGCGGCGGTGCATTGGGGGCGTCGCTGGCGCTGTCGATGGTGGGGGCATTCGTAGGTGACGGAGAACGTGGGGGTTCATCGGGCGACTGTGAGACCGGTAATGCCGACGTTGGAGGGGTTGGTGTGGGTGATGGGAGGGCTGCAGAGGGAGAGCGCTGCGGGCGACGTCGCCTGTGAGGGCGCTGTGGGTGTTGGGGTGGGCGCTGTTGGCAGTGTCATAGGTGTCGCCAGTGGCGGAACGGGCGTTGGCGACGCTGGTGTTGTCGATGGTGAGGGTGTTGCGGGTGGTTCCGTGGGTGGCAGAGTCACCGGCGGTGCCGATGGTGATCGTGCTGCCGGTTGCGTCGATTTCGAGGGTGCTGCTTCCTGTGGTGGTGGGGCTGGTGTGCGGTACTGGTGGTGTAACGGTCCAGGTGGTGGTGAGGCCAGGGGCGCCGTCGTGAGGGTTGCCAGCAGTGCAGCGGGTGATGGGGGGCTGCAGGTGGTGTAATTGGCGGTGGTGCCCTTGCTATCACCGGTGGCGAGGGTGCCGCAGGTGATGGACCGGGTGACGTTGGTGATGACGATGGTGGGCGGGCGATGGTGATGTTGGCGTTGCCGATGGGGGGGGCTGTTGCATGGGATGCAACGGGTGGTGGCCCTGGGCTATGCACCGGGTGGTGGTTGTGCTGGTGGTGTTGTCGGCGAGGGTGCCGCAGGGAGGTGATTCAACAGGTGATGGTGTCGCGGGCGGTGTTAGTGGTGAGGGTGTTTTGGGCCGTCGCTGTTGGTACCGCTGGCGGTGCCAGTGGTCGGGGTGTTGCAGGTGATGTGGTGCCGTGCCTGATGCAACGGGTGATGGCGTCGTTGGTGATGTCGCGGGTGCTGCAGGTCTGTAGGCGACGCCACGGGTGCTGTTCCGTGTCACGCGGTGGTTGGTGTCTCTGGCGCTGATTACGCCGAGGGCACCGCGGGTGCCATATGCTGTAATTGTGGATGGTGTCGCTGGTGGTGCCGCTGGTGATTGTAGGTGCCGCAACGGCCGTTGGGGGTGCCGCAGGTGACGTGGTGGGTGGTGGTGTCGCTGGCGATGTCGATGGTGACGGTGCTGCAGGCGATAAGGGTGCAGGTGAGGCGCCGGGTGAGTGGTGGTGCGCCTGGCGACGGTGTCGGGAGTGCTGCCGATGGCAAGGGTGTTGTTGGTGATGCCTTGGGTGCCCGTGAGAGGCTGGTGGGGAGGAGAGGGCGATAGTGTGGTCGGGCGTGATGGTGGGCTCTCCGGTGTCTCCGGTGTGGGTGAGGCTGGTGACGCGGTCCACTCTCTCTACAGGGCTGGGACCAAGACGCCCGATGGTGGCTGTTGAGGCAGGTGACCCGTCCACGCTGTGGTGCTTGGTGTGTGTGGCCAGTGCCGGGTACCTTTGGTGCGCTTGTTGGCGTGGGTGTGTTGACGGCGGTGGTTTGTCTGCCTGTCCGCCCGTGGAGTTGGTGCCGGCGTTGGGCGGTTGCCTGTGCGTGTCGCGGTAGCGGTGGGGGTCAGCGCGCTGGGCGCCTGGTGGGCGTGGTTGAGTGCGGGCGCGCGTGTTGCTGTGTACTTGGTGCGGGTTGCGGGGGGTCTGTGGGTGCCGGGTGTGCTGTTGCCGTGCGTGTGGCGGTTTGTGTTGTCTGGTGAAGCGTGGCTGGTGTATGCTTTGCGCGCACGGTGTGGGGCCTGGTCGGCGTGGGTGGTGTCGGTGTGCGTGTTTGGGGTTCGGTCCTGGTTGTGGGCGCGTCGTCCGCGCGGTGTGGTCGGGTGTGATGGTGGTGTTGCTGGCGATGTCGATGGTGACGGTGCTGCAGGTGATAAGGGTGGGACAGTGATGTTGGCGGTTACTGGTGTGGGTGCTGTGGATGATGTTGAATGCGGGGGTGTTGCAGGTGTGGCGCTGGCTGGATGGTGGTGTGCCTGGCGACGGCGTCGTGAGTGCCGTCGGGGGGGAGGGTGTTGTAGGTGATGCTTTGGGTGCCGCCGGTGAGAGGCTGGCGGAGAGGAGAGGGCGGCAGTGCGGCCGGGGGTGATGGTATGTTCTTCGGTGTGGTTGGTCAGCGGGAGGTGGGCGCGGCCGGTGGTGTGGTGCTTGGTGTGTGTGCCCAGTGCCGGGGATCTTAGGTGTGCCTGTTGGTGCGTGTGTGTTGATGACGGTGGTTTGTCCGCCTGTCTGCCTGTGGAGTTGGTGCCGGCGTTTGGCGGCTGCCTGTGTGCGCGGGTGGGTGCCGTTGTGTGTGGCGGTGGTGGTGGGGGTCGGTGCGCCGGGCGCTTGGTGGGCGTGGTTGGGTGCGGGTGCGCGTGTGGACGTGTAACTGGTGTGGCCTGCGGGGGGTCTGCGGGCGGCGGGCGCGTTCCTGCCGTGCGTGTGGCGGCCTGTGTTGTCTGGTGGTGCGTGGCTGGTGTATGCTCTGTGTGGACGGTGTTGGTGTGGGTGTTCGGGGTTGGGTGCTGGATCTGGGCGCGTCGTCTGCGCGGCGTGGTCGGGCGTGTTGGTGGGTTCTCCGACGTGTGTGGCCGGCTGGTGGCGGGTGTGGTCGGGTCGGTGTGGGCTGGGTGGTGGTGGTGGTTGTGGCTGGACTGCTTGGTGGTTGTGGTGTCGGTGGGCGGCCCTGGTGGTGGGCCTCGGGTGTGTGCCCGCGGGTGGGCGTGTATGGTGGTGGTGGCGGGATGGTGTGTCATTGCGGGTGTTGCTCGGTGAGGTACCGTTGGGCGTGTGGTTTGCGATAACTGAGCACTCACCTCTCCGGGCAGTGCGGGCCCGGTGGTCCGGTAGCCCGTCCGGCAGGCAGTGCGTGCCCGCCGCCTGCTCACGCGTCCCTCCGGACGGCGGCTGTTCCGTAGCTGGCAGGGGCTGGGTTCACTGCCGGACGCACACACGTCCATCCGGACGGCGGCTGGTTCGTAGCCGGCAGGGGCTGGGTTCACTGCCGGGCGCAGACACGTCCATCCGGACGGCGGCTGTTCCGTAGCCGGCAGGGGCTGGGTTCACTGCCCGGCGCACACACGTACATCCGGACGGCGGCTGTTTCGTAGCCAGCAGGGGCTGGGTTCACTGCCGGGCGCACACACGTCCGTCCGGACGGCGGCTGGTTTGTAGCCGGCAGGGGCTGGGTTCACTGCCGGGCGCACACACGTCCGTCTCGACAGCGGCTGTTTCGTAGCCGGCAGGGGTTTGGTACCCTGCCGGGCGCACACACGTCCATCCGGACGGCGGCTGTTGCGCTGTGGGGACTGCAGGGCTTGGACTTGTTCTTGGCGGCTTGTTCGTCGTCGGGTGTGGGTGTCTGCTGTGGTGGTTTGGTGTTTCCTGCCGTGGTGCGTGCTGGCGTGTGGTGCTGCGTGTGTGCCCTGCCTGGCCTGCGCGTGGCGCGCGCTCCTTGCCCGGGCGTGCTGTTGCGCAGGCCCGGGGACACTCCCTCTCTCTGGCAGGCCCGTTTGGCTCCATGGCGGGCCTTGTTGGCGCCTGGCTGTGGCCCGGCGCGCGGCAGTGGGGTGTGTGTACTTTGGGGGGGGGGGGTTTGGTTCCTCTCCCCTCACCTTCCCCGCCTTGTCTCTCTGTCCCTTTTCGCCGGCCTGCCCTGCCTGCCTACCCTCTTCGTACCAGCTGGGTTGGCCTTAGCTGGACGGTTGGTCTTGGTGGTCTGACATGGTGTTTCTTTCCTGCAGGGCGGCGTGCGCTGGGTTCGTTTTGGGGGCGGGTTGCTCGTGTGGTGTGCCGTACCGCGTGTAGGGTGTCCTGGGCCTCCTGGCTCCTGTTCACATGCGTGCACGCCCTGTGTGTGGTGTTGCGTGTGCGGTGTCCTGGGCCGCTTGGCTCCTGTTCATCAGTGTGCACGCTCTGTGTGTGGTGTTGCATGTACGGTGTCCTGGGCCTCCTGGCTCGTGTTCACCGGCGTGCACGCCCTGTGTGTGGTGTTGCGTGTACGTTGTCCTGGGCCTCCTGGCTCCTGTTCACGAGTGTGCGCGCTCTGTGTGTGGTGTTGTGTGCACAGTGTCCTGGGCCACTTGGCTCCTGGTCACCGGTGTGCGCGTTCTGTGTGTGGTGTTGTGTGTACGGTGTCCTGGGCCTCCTGGCTCCTGTTCACCGGTGTGCACGCTCTATGTGTGGTGTTGTGTGTACGGTGTCCTGGGCCTCCTGGCTCCTGTTCACCGGTGTGCACGCTCTGTGTGTGGTGTTGTGTGTACGGTGTCCTGGGCCACTTGGCTCCTGTTCACCTGTGTTTACGCTCTGTGTGTGGTGTTGCGTGTACGGTGTCCTGGGCCTCCTGGCTCCTGTTCACCGGTGCGCACGCTCTGTGTGCGGTGTTGCGTGTACGGTGTCCTGGGCCTCCTGGCTCCTGCTCACCTGTGTGTACGCTCTGTGTGTGGTGTTGCGTGTACGGTGTCCTGGGCCTCCTGGCTCCTGTTCACCTGTGTGCACGCTCTGTGTGTGGTGTTGCATGTACGGCGTCCTGGGTCTCCCGGCTCCTGTTCACCGGTGTGCACGCTCTGTTTGTGGTGTTGTGTGTACCGTGTTTTGGGACTCCTGGCTCCCGTTCAGCGATGTGCATGCTCTGTGTGTGGTGTTTCGTGTACGGTGTCCTGGGCCTCTTGGCTTCTGGTCACCTGTGTGTACGCTCTGTGTGTGGTGTTGCGTGTACGGTGTCCTGGGCCTCCTGGCTCCTGTTCACCGGTGTGCACGCTCTGTGTGTGGTGTTGTGTGTACGGTGTCCCCGGCCTCCTGGCTCCTGTTCACCGGTGTGCACGCTCTGTGTGTTGTGTTGCGTGTACGGTGTCCTGGGCCTCTTGGCTCCTGTTCACCTGTTTGTACGCTCTGTGTGTTGTGTTGCGTGTACGGTGTCCTGGGCCTCCTGGCTCCTGATCACTGGCGTGCACATTCTGTGTGTGGTGTTGCGTGTACGTTGTCCTGGGCCTCCTGGCTCCTGTTCACCGGTGTGCACGCCCTGTGTGTGGTGTTTTGGGTGCGGTGTCTTGGGCTGCTTGGCTCCTGTTCACCGGCGTGCACGCTCTGTGTGCGGTGCTGTGTGCGCGGTGTCCTGGGCCGCTTGGCTCCTGTCAACCGGTGTGCCTGCTTTGGTGTGCTGTGTCGTGTGTACGGTGTCCTGGGCCCCTTGGCTCCGGTTCACCGGTGTGCACGCTCTGTGTGCGGCGTCGTGTGCGTGGTCTCCTGGGCCTTTTGGCCCCTCTTTGCTGGTGTGCTCGTGTGGTGTGTGTTGTGTTGCGTGTGTGGTGTCCTGGGACACTTGGTCCGTGTTATCCGGTGTTGCGGTGTGCTGCGGTGTGTGTGGTGTTCGGTGTGCGGTGTTGCGTGTGCGGTGTCCTGGGCCTCCAGGCCCCTGTTCACCGGTGCGCACGCCCGGTGTGTGGTGTTGTGTGGTTGGTGTCCTGGGCCGCTTGGCTCGTGTTCATCGGTGTGCTTGTGCGGTGTGTTGTGTGGTGTGTTAGGTGTCCTGGGCCTCTTGGCTCCCGTTCAGGGGTGTGCCTGTGTTGTGTGTTGCTTGGTGTGTGCGGTGTCCCGGGCCACTTGGCTCCCGTTCACCGGTGTGCCTGTGTGGCGTGTGTTGTGTTGCGTGTTCGGTGTCCTGGGCCTTGTGGCTCCTGTTCTCCGGCGTGCTATGTGCTTGTTCGGTGTCTTGTATGTTGTGCGCCGTGTCCTGGGCCACGTGGCTCCTGTTCTCCGGTGTGCTTGCTCGGTGTGTTGCATTGTGTGTGTGGTGTGGGTGTGGGTGTGTGCTCGCTTGTGCCATACTGTCCTCGTTGCATTTTTCGTCGCGCCCAAGAGTAGGCGCCGGCCGTTTATTCATGGCTCAGACACCGTGGGGAACGCCGCAGCAAACTCGCCACTGGCATTCCGGCCAACAAGGCGTCCTTACTTCTTCTTCCGGTCCTGGACTCTTTGTTTTTCCCAACGCCCAAGAGTAAGCGTGTCTTAATGCATGCTCGTCGGTGTATGCTTTTTACTCGTTGGTTTGTGTACTCTTTGTATTTTGCGACGCCGAAGAGTAGGCGTGTTTGCTTAATGCATTCATGACATGCTACTTACCCTTTATGTCTTGGACTCTTTGGTTTTTGCGACGCCCAAGAGTAAGCGTGTCTTAATGCATGCATGGCGGCATATGCTACTCACTCTTTGGTTTGTGGACTCTTTGTATTTTGCGACGCCCAAGAGTAGGCGTGTTTGCATAATGCATTCATGCCATGTTCCTTGTTCTTTTTGTCATGGACTCTTTGTTTTTTGCGACGCCCAAGAGTAAGCGTGTTTTAATGCATGCATGGCGGCTTATGCTACTTACTCGTTGGTTTGTGGACTCTTTGTATTTTGCGACGCCCAAGAGTAGGCGTGTTTGCTTAATGCATTCATGACATGCTACGTATCCTTTATGTCTTGGACTCTTTGTCTTTTGCGACACCCAAGAGTAAGCGTGTTTTAATGCATGCATGGCGGCTTATGCTACTTACTCGTTGGTTCCTGGACTCTTTGTATTTTGCGTCGCCGAAGAGTAGGCGTGTTTGCTTAATGCATTCATGACATGCCACTTATCCTATATGTCTTGGACTCTGTGTCTTTTGCGACGCCCAAGAGTAAGCGTGTCTTAATGCATGCATGGCGGCTTATGCTACTTACTTGTTGGTTTGTGCACTCTTTGTATTTTGCGACGCCCAAGGGTAGGCGCGTTTGCTTAATGCATTCGTGACATGCTACTTATCCTTTATGTCTTGGACTCTTTGTTTTTGGCGACGCCCAAGAGTAAGCCTGTCTTAATGCTTGCATGGCGGCCTGTGCTACTCACCGGTTGGTTTGTGGACTCTTCGTATTTTGCGACGCCCAAGAGTAGGCGTGTTTGCTTAATGCATTCATGACATGCTACGTATCCTTTATGTCTTGGACTCTTTGTTTTTTGCGACGCCCAAGAGTAACCGTGTCTTAATGCATGCATGGCGGCGTATGCTACTTACTTGATGGTTTGTGCGCTCTTTGTATTTTGCGACGCCCAAGAGTAGGCGTGTTTGCATAATGCATTCGTGACATGCTACTTATCCTTTATGTCTTGGAGTCTTTGTTTTTGGCGACGCCCAAGAGCAAGCGTGTTTCCTTCCCTCCCCCTTGTGCGCACTTTGTGTGTTTTTGGGGCGTGCACTCAAGCCCTAGTTCCCTACTTGCGGGCACTTTGCTATTGTTTTGGAGCGTGCACACAAGTTGGCTCCTTGGTTTTCTCCCTTTGTTCGCGTTGTGTTGCTGTGTGCGGTGGATTTTTCGCCGACCTCGCCAAACAGTGGCGCAAAAATTGTGGGGCGGTTTCTGAGGTCGGAAAAACGGATTTTTTCATTCCTTTTGTTGTTTTCTGCGTCGTTTTCCTCTTTTTTCTTGCTATTTCACTGGCGCGCGCGAGATCCCCTTGGTAAGACCTTCCTCCTGCATTGTCAAAGGAGGCATCCCGAGCTCCCGAAGATACCTACCTACCTACCTACCTACCTATGGTGGAATCGTAGCCCACTCCCATGAGTGGATCGCGGCGGTTTTCTTCCCTGGTGGTGGAATCTTCTTCCTTGGGAGCGTATCCCAATCCCCCAAGAGGATCCAGGCTAAATCCTACGATCATCGAGGAATCCTCCACGCAAATCGAGGAGGATGAGTATGACCAGTGGTTCCCCCTGGCGTTGGAACAGGGTGACGACGATGAGGAGGAGGAGATTGGAGTGCTGGAACGTCATGAACTCCATCATCCCCCTATTTCCGTTGCCTCGTCGCCTGCAACGCCCGAACCTATGTCAGGGACCAGGGATCGCCCCATGCTTGTGGAAGATTCCTTGGCGCCCCACTACATCATGGTGGAGGACTCTCTGGCCCCTCAGTGCATTGTTCTGGAGGAACCCCCGGTGCCAATGAGCGGGGTCAAAGACCGCCCGTGTCTTGTCGTTGAATCTCGAGAGCCTACGGAGGGCCGGGCCGGTACTGAACGTCCAGTGCCTATGAGTGGCACGAAAGATCATCCATCCCTAGTGGATGATTGTTCCGTGATGCCGAGGGTTAAAAATCTGCGCTGGCGGGGAGGGAATCCGGTGGAAGGAAGTTCAGCAACCCTCCCAATAAACTTGGTCCCTCCCCCCTCAACTACATCTCCTATGGGGGACCCACAACCGCGGGTACTGCCCATTTTGAGGGGGGATCCAGATGTTGCATCGGGCTCGGAGCCTGTTTTTGCTTCCCATCCGCGAATCCAATCACCTATGGTGGTTCATGAGTCACCACAATATATTGTGGTGAACGAATCCCCACCGCCACCACCGCAGCCGAATACTGTAGGTCCTGTTTCCCCTCCGCCGTCATCACGCCCCTGCCAGGAAACTTACATCGGGCACGTGGATGGCATCCCGTACTTGGTGCGGCCAACCCCCGGTCCGGTTTTGGGGGGGGGGCATTCCTGTAGTGGGGGGGGCGCCTGCGCCTGTTGCTGCGCACCCCACATCCCGGTCCCGCCCTGCGGGGGGGCCCTCTGGTCGCTCTGTGGCAGGGGGGGCTGCCGTAGGAGGCGGTGCTGGGTCATCTCCCCCTCGTGGGCGGGGGAGTCCCTCGTTTCGACATTCTTGGGGCCCCACTCAAACACGGGGAGAGGCTGTACTCAAGCACACCTGTGGCTGTCCCCAGTGTATGGTGCACTATGAAACGTGCATCCAATCTCTGATGGCTCAGGTGTAGGACCTGCGAACTGAAGATCTAGAGTTGCAGCGATCCCAGGAGGAGCTTTCTCAGGCAGTAGCCTCTACCGCTGGCATCAGTCGTTCCTACGGGGACCGGATGACCCAAATCTGTCTACGTCAACTAAGTTTGACGCGGTGGTTCAGGGCTACCAGCGGGATTCTAAGGCGGTGGAGGCTAGCGTGTCGGATCATCTTAAAATGTCCACCAGCCACACGGGTAAATGCTTCAGCGCAGTGGAAATGCTCACTACGCGTTACGCCGCCGTTGCATCTAGGATCGATGCGTCGGACCACTGGTACTCCACGCCTGCATAACCGGATACGGTGGTCTCGCCCCCGCCATCGGTGCCTCCACCCGTTCCTGATCCTGAGCCGGCGGCGCCTACGGCGCCCGTGGGCGCGCCATCCAGTCCATCCGGTGGTGGTTGTGTCCTTCCTTTTTCCGTCCACCCATCGCACCATTGCATCTACCATCCCAACGCTTGTGCGGATTCGGGGTGGCCGAGGGGGGGGGAGGAACACCACAAAAACTCCCCCATCACCAAGAACCTACTTCGTGGAGGGGAAGCTCCGAAAAGCAGAGTGAACCTGCTATCCCCGAGTCGAGGGCAGCGCCTAAGGGCGAAGAACACGACAAGGAGCCTACGGCCCCGTGGACCATTGCGGAGGAGAACAGCTCTTCGTTGGGGAACATCAATCCCCTCATGAAAAATGTTTTCACTTCCCCCGGGAAACCCTCGTACACGCCCTCTCATCCTACGGCCACGTGTACAGTTTCTCCAGTGAAGGTTGCACCAAGTAAAAGTGGAGGTGCAACCCCAACCATGGCCCCACCCGCTTACCGCCCGTACCAAATGCCTATGGTGCAGAATAGTTACACCAAAGCGGTGGAGGAGAGTGACATGCCTAAACCGCAATTTAATGGGCAGTTAGAGAGCTACGATGAGTGGGTGGAGAAGCTTCAACAATGGTTGGGGGTGTGTGATCCCATATACCGAAAGACCAACAGGGCCAAAAAAATTTCGAGTACTTTGCCCCCATGGCTAAAAGGGATCATCAACGCACGAGTTGCCGAGGCCACCCGTCACACACGAACGACCACCACCCTCAAAGAACTGTGGGACCTTTTGGAACAACGTTTCCACAAATATGACCCCTCAAGGGCCCATGACAGGTGGCGAGCCCTCACCCCCAGGGTGGTTAAAGGGCAAATGACCCTCATCGACCTGGAGGATTTCTATGCTCGTTGGCAAGGGTTGTTGCCTTTGAGCAACGAGACTCGCGCCCCCGTGATCCGGGAGCAGCTCCTAAGCAAGCTCCCGTGGATCAAGGAGAAGGTGGTCACACAAGAGGCCAAGAATAGCCCGGACATTTATGTGGTAGATTTCAGTGGCCTTGACCCTTCGCCGGGTCGCACCCCATTCGCAAAGGAACTCAGGAGATATAGCGCTCAACGTTGCATTATGGTTCCTGAGATTGTTTCCTATTCGGGGCCGGAGGTGATAGTTGATTGCAAAGACCCGTATCTACAGGAGTGGATCTTGCAACTCAAAAACACACCTCACACACACGGCTACACTATGAAAGTGGAGCAACGTAGGCCTCGTTTGAAGCCTGAGGAGATCTACGCCCTTGCCCATAAAAGCGTATCGGAGAGGGAAGCTCTCGAACGCCTCAATAATGGAGAGAAGATGACTGTGACCTACACTCATCGCCCTTCTCACAATAAAATTGCGGTGAATGCGGTTAATGCGGATGCTACGGCGGACCCTAACACCACCGAACCCGCTGACACCTCCGTCAACGCCGTGGGTCACCCTAAGCCTCCGGCGAAGTAAACCGCCGACCCCGGGCCTAAGCCGCCACCTTCCTTTTGGGTTCCCTGCTCCAAACATTGGACAACACGTAAACAAACGGATATGGACCACCATATTGATTGGGGTGTCACCAATAACACCCTTTGGACGTGTAAGCCTAATTCTCCATGCAATGACACTCATTGGGGCGTTGCGGGTAAATCTAAAGGTGGTAAGGTTAAGGGTGGTGGTGGCGATAAGGGTGGCAGTGGTGGTAAGGATGGCGGCGGCAAGGGCGATAAGGGAGGCAAAGGAGCGTTGTACGGGCGCGGACGTTGGTAGGAGTGCCCAGAGGCGCCCCCTTCGAAAGAAGAAACCCTTGGGCACCCCTGTGACACTACGGTGGCTCTCGTTCCATTGAGAGTCATGAAGGGGCATATAGTGACACGTGAGGTTCAAACCGAACTTTCCTTTCAGGTTGTTTTGCCCAATGGAGAATTTAAGGCTCTCCTTGTTTAGGTGGATTTTGGGTGCCAAGCGGTCGCTTTGGCCAACCCCAATGTTTTTGGAGACCAAATCTCCGAAAAAATATGAATCCCCCCAACGGAGGCGCCTACTCCCAGCCGATAACGAGACGCCTTTACCAGGGGGGGGGACGAGCAAATGGACCTCGAAATTCAATTTACGGGGGTTGTGGATTGTAGTGTTTCACTTCCTCGTGTTGCCCAATATGGCGTGTCCCCGTACCTTGTCCCAAATTTATCTTGGGATATGGTTTTGGAGCATCCATGAGGTTATGAACATTGTGTGAGCCATTTTACCCGTTTCAATTGTTTGTACTCTCAACATCCAGTGCCCCCACGTTTTTGTATTGAGGAGTTCCGTGAAGCTCCGAGAACTGGCAAACCATTTTTGGTTAAAATCATTCATGGTTTTGTGTCACGTCAGTCCGTGTGGCGCATAACCGTTCCAATCAATGGGGCGGTCGCTCCTATGCACCCGGCCCCAGCAATTGTGGTTACGCCCCCAGGTGGCGAACCGCCTAACCGTGTTGAGGACGGGACACACATATTCTATGCCTTGACCGCTTCCTCCGTGGCCCCCGTACAGGATCGGGCTTGTGCGTTCGAGCTCGTTGAATTTGCTCCTGAAACGCTTGTCTGTGATGCTCTACCTGCACGGTGTGATGGGTCCGTTTGGAAGCAGTGTGACTATGGCCTCACGCCATATTGGGCAGCACGCGTCAAAAAACAATTTGGCAAAATCCCGGACGTGGACGCCTTCAATAGGGTCCCGGGTATGGCTCAGGCTACACGTTGGGTTTCTCTGCTTGATGATTTCTTTTCCACTCCCGCGGACCCCTTCAAATCGTATTGGATGTGGCCTTCCTATCATCTGCTTTCCGAGTGTGTCAGGAAAATTCGGCAAGAAAAATTACGAGCCATCGTTGTAGGGCCAAAGTGGACACATAGGGAGTGATGGAAGCCCCTCATGGCAATTACTTTACAAGGGTACCACCTTCCTGGGCCGGAGACGAAGGCCCGCTTCTATCAAAGTGACCACCTCACACTCCGTCCCCAACGGGGTTGGTCCATGGTGGCGCTCTACATGGAGGGTGGTATTGCGGATGAACATTTAGCGGCCACTAAATGTCATTTGGCCTCCGTTTTGGCACCGGCTGCCCCTAACTCTAATACGGACGACGAGCCGGGCACGACCTCGGAGGAGGAGTGGGAGGATGAGAGGGTGCCAAATCATTTGGCTTCGGTGCGCACCCTCACATATCAAGCGACCCATAAAGAACTCCTCGCTCCCGTTACTCTTGACCCTACCCCCGAAGATTTGGAGGCGCAAGAATGCGTGCGTTCACGCATTGCCAAAATTGAGAGAGAATTATTGGATGGGAGGGCCACTACCGTTGAGCGCTACCGAAAAACTAACAGCGCCAAACAATTGTTGGCGGCTTCTCGTGTCCGTGGCGTTGTCTGCACCCAAGAACCTCTTGTGTCTCCGGAGGGGGAGCTCATGAGGAAACACAACCTCGCGGACTATGAGCGGGATGTTTCTAGTGGGGACGGTCGTCTCTGTCCGGATCAGGAACATCCTAAAGTTAGTGGTACGGAGCGGTTGGGGTCTGCTAAGCTTGACCTATACCCGAACGCTAAGCCCACGTCCGTGAAGCCTAATCAGGTGGTGGGGGAGCGTGCCGTGGCGGAGCAGGAGATAGTGGAAGATTTTTTGCCTCGTGGCTGGATTTAGCCGCGTCCTGCCTCCGAGTGGGCATCCAACGGTTATTTGTGCTGAAGAGAGAGAAAAGAGAATGGCGCCTCGCTGTAGACTACCGCCAACTTAATGAGGCTACCTTGCCCGACGCCAACCCCCTCACCCTCATTGAAAATATGTTGGAAAATCAATCCAAACACGAGATTTTCACTATTGTGGACTTGGGTAAGGGGTTCCATCAAATTCCCCTTCACCCTGCGTCCCGGGCTAAGACCGCCACGAATTTGGCGGGTAAGCAATACCAATGGCGAGTTATGCCTATGGGTATCAAGAACGGGCCCGCTATTTTCAAAGGGGTTATGGACCACGTCTTGCAGGGTTTCAATTGCGCGGATGTATATATTGATGATATTATTATTGGTTCCTCCTGTGATACCGAGGAAGAGCTATTGGCTAACCACGACCGCGACGTGCGTGCCATGTTGGATAGGCTAAGGAAAGAGGAGTGGGTTGCTTTGGTTTGCAAAACCGACTTCTTTGTTCGTTCGGTTGAATTTTGTGGCCATGTGTTGGAAAATGGCACACGCGGGCCGGCGCCAGGGAAAATGTTGGCGCTTGAGCGTTGGGACAAACCGGATAATGTTCGGCAGCTCCGACGGCTCTTGGGGCCCGCCAATTATTATTCAGCTTATGTCCAAAGCTACGCCTCCATAGCTACCACTTTGATTGAAATGTTGAAGAATTTGCCTAAGCATAAGAATGGGAAAAAGATAGGCCTAACCTGGAATGCGTTGGCTAACGAGACCTTTTTGAAGCTCAAGCGTGCTATTACGGTATTGTTCCCCTCCAGCTGGCCGATTTGGATAAGGACTTTGTCCTCACCCCGGACGCTAGTAATGGGGCGGTGGGGGCGGCCCTACAACAGGAAGGTCCCGATGGTGCTCCTCGCCTTATTGCCTTTCTTCCCCGTAAATTGCTGGGCAGCCAATTGAATTAGAGCTTGCGGGAAAAAGAATGCTACGCCATAGTGGCGGCACTTCTGAAACGGCATGGTTGGGTGGGGAAAAAGTGAATGCAGGTCTGTACGGACCACCGTAGCCTTAAAAAAAGGGCTACGGAGGACCTCAAAACTGTGGGGGGTCCCTCTCCGCGCCAAGCGCGTTGGCATGAGTTTTTCTCTAAGTTTGGCCTCCATGGGGTTTACACCCCGGGGCCCGTGAATCCCGTGGGTGATTTCCTGTCCCGTTGGGCTTACCCTGCTAACCCGGCGTTGGGCGATGTGTCCATACATGAAACCGCCCAAGCGGCTGGGGATGTGCGGAACATGATGGCGGCCGAGAAAGAGGAACTACTAGCCCGCCCCCTTGTATTTCGGGCGGTAGTGGCGCCCGTTGTTACTAGGTTTAAAGCGGCGCCTCACGCTATTGGGGAGCCCGCGTGTGATCCACCCCCTCTGGCTTCGGCTTCAGTGGGGGGGGGACGAAGTAAAAGAAAAGACTTCGGAGACTGGAGCGAATTGCCAAGATAAAAAAATCTTGGAAGTCCCACAAGAAGGCAACACCTATACATGGGGAGGATGCTCCCAACGTTTTTGAGATAAATTGGGCTAAACACTACCCAAATTCTGAACGCTACAAAAAAATGTGGCAAGATGCCTTGAATGGGAGCTTCCAAGATGGGGTGAGGTTGGTGGATAACAAGCTCGTCCGTAATGGACAGTGGTGTGTTTCTACGTCGCTAGTGCATTGTTTGGTGGCCGAATACCACGGTGCACTTCACTTAACTACCTCCAGGGTGGACAAACAATGGAAGGAAATTGACCATGGCGTGGAAGGTGAGGGATTGTACAAAGCAATGGACCTGCAATGTCAAACTTGTCCGTCATGTGCCATTCACACGCAGGACACCATGTGCAAGCAAGGGTACATGACCCCTATGCCTTTACCTATGGAGCGCAGGGACTCCATAGCCCTTGATGTGCATCACTACTGTTCCACCTCCCATGATGGAGAGATGTATGACCGAATGCTCCTATGTGTTTGCCGGCTTTCCAGCTAACTCATCGCGATCCCTAATCCTAAACATCGTCATGACGACAAGGATGAAGGGCTCACGGGGAAAAGAGCGGCCCCTTTGGTGATGGAGCGCTGGGTTGATAGCTTCGGAGCCTCCTCGTGAGCGATACTCTGACCGTGGGCCACAATTTGTGAGACAATATTTCCAAACCCTTTGTTCTGAAATTGGTGCCCGCTCAACTATGTGTCCCGCGGGTAGGCAGGAGGTAATGGCAAAGCCGAAAATACTGGCAAGCAGCTAAGGCGTGCCGTTGCTAAAGCCCTTACCTTGAGGAAGGGCACTTATTGGGTAGAGGTTTTGCCCGCCGTTGTACGAGCGTGGCATGAGACTACAGGTCCTTCAGGTTATACGCCTAACGATATTGTGTTTGTTAAACACAACCGTACTAAGGGGCCCCCTCTTGCTGACCCTAAGGGGGTTGCCCAAGACGTTGCTCACTACTTCCAGCGGCGTGAGGAGCTTATTGCTCTTGCACGTAGGGCTATGATTCACGTGCAAGAGACAATGGCTCATAAATATGGTAAGAGGAGGGGGATGTCCCCTGATCTCTCAAAAGGGAACCGCGTATGGGTCTGTCGCCAACGTAAAAATCTTGGCGATAAGACTTGCCCCTATTGGGACAGGCCCTATGAGGTTGTGGCCAAGAAAGCTCACGACCGGTATATTCTTCAAGTGGACCAACAGAGGTTAGTTGACGTCCACGTCGATTGACTAATGAAGACGGTCAACTCCCCTGGCTCCCCCGTACCTCTAATCTACACGAAAGAGGTTGCTAGAGTGCCCTCCCAATTTCAGGAGGACACTTATAAGGTTAAGAAAATATTGGATCACCGTAATCACAGCAAGAGACTTCTCTTCAAGGTGCGTAGGGAGGGTTATACCAAGGACTGGGATACCGAGGAGCCCGTTGAGACCTTCTTACTGTCCTACAATAAGGTTTGGCGAGATTACTTGCAGAAACAGAATCTCACCCAAACCATTGACCTCCTCACCCACCTTGGTGGGCTGCTCTCATGAGCGTGCCACAAAAAGAAAGCCCTAACCAATATGGGGATGTATTGTTGTTTCGGGAAGGAAGGAGAGAGCAAGAAGCGGTGGGAGACAGGAAGAAAATGTGAAGATAACGTGCATGCACGGCGCGCCCCTCCGTTACAAAAATCCCCACAGAGCAGGGCGGTGGTTACCGCATGTTTACCCCACCATCTACCTCTCTCACCGCTAAAGGCTTGAGAGTCCTTGGGGTGCGGTGGCGTGGCATATAGCCTGGGGCGGAAGTGGGACGTGTTCTTTCGGGGGTCTTAATGCCATTTAAACCCCTATCCATGGGTCTTACTGGAGCATTCCTACCACCACCAGGACAAAGTCCTGCCCACGATGACGCCCCCCGTCAAGGGTGCTAACAACGTGGCAAGCACTTCCCGAAGACTCTACCGTGTTGTGCGCATGGTGGTTCTTGCAAGGTTTTGGAGTGCCGCCCCGTACCAAAACCACGACCCAACGACCGTCCCTGACCCGTGACCCAGGCCAACGAGCTAAAACATTTGCTGAAAAATGGCGAAGGCTTGAAAACTTCGTTGGGTTGGCGGGTACAACCCACCTTCCCTTTTTGTGTTGGGCGTGATGGTTTTCCACCGATTTGCCCCTGTCCACACGAGGGTAGGTATACAAGGTACGAAGGAATCGTGTGGCTCACATTACATGGGAGAAAATTTCGTGGCGTGCAAAATTGCCACCACATACGGCGAGGACTTAAGCCTAGAGGGGGGGGTCGTCCTCGAAGTACAAGTATTCTAATATGAATTGCAATGGGTGCCTTTGCCCCGTCACTCCTTGAGTGGGTTGGGTCTTCAAAGGCAATGGCGTTGCGGATTTTGCAATCTCCCCCGCCTGGGTATGTATCCTCGGTCGCTATGCGTGCCCGGGTTGGGAGTGGGTACCCTCCATTGCCATTGCATGGGGCCACATGCTGGCTGGGTATTTTATTCATGTCCTTGGCGAATATCGCGGGGGGTATTCCTGCCTGCAACGAAAGGGCAACAAACAATATGAAGAAAAGGGTGAGTGTGCACATGCATATATTTATGAGAGAATATGTATGTTGATGTTTTCTCTAGTGTACCCCACGAGTGGACTTGGATTTCCACAACACCCGAGGGGTCCCCTATCGCAACGCCCAACCAAACGGGTTGGGATATGGGCGTGGCATGTTTTTGTAGAGGCCCTTGCGTGGACTTGGGTTTTCGGAATACACACAGTCCTCTCTCTCCGTGACGCATCAAAACCGGATGTGCCCCATGTCCGTTTGATCGCGTGCGTGTGTGTGCATGCGCTTATTTTAATTACGGGAGTATATGGTTGCCTATTAGGTGGGTTATCCCCTGCCCCCGGATTAAGCAAGACCTAGGTTGACCTACCTTTGGGTTTTCTAACCGTGTACACCTTAGCAAGTTTACACACGAAGCCGTAAACATGCACCGTCATACACGATGTATGGGGGTAGGGGGAATGAGGCTCCTTCGGGGCGTGTCATCGTGCCCTCGGGGAGCTGGGTGGGCTGATACACCAGCGGGACAGTACGGGTGACCGAGGACACGGCCCTTGGCTGAGCCGTGCCCACCATCACAAGAGCCACAGCCCTGGCTTCTCAGAATCAATGAGGCTCACCGGCCTTTCCAGCAGATCGCCTTTGTTTTTGTTTTTGTTGTTGTTCCGCTGGTCTGTTTGCAAGTGGGCCTTTGGCTAAGCCGTGTTTCAGCATTTCAAAGCCAGTGAGCAAGCAAGCTTACATCTTACAAACAAGAGCTCTCTCATTATCGCAAGAGCGAGGCAAGCACATCAAGAACATCAAGCACATCAAGCGCTCATAAATGGTGTGAGGCATGATGGTGCCTGGTGTGGGCATCGTGCCCGTGTTTTCAATTGTGCCTAGTGTTTGCGATCCTTTACCCTGAGGCCATTGTGACCCCTTTCCTCTTTTCAGTGAGCTACCACGTACACAGTGGGGCCATCGTGGCCGTGTTTTTAAGTGGCCTACGCGAAACACAAGACAGAGGGGGGCACAAGACAGTCATGCATCGGAAGGCAACAGCACAGCACAAGTTGTCCATCACAGTGTTCATTGTTCATATGTGTGAAAAAATTGACAATGCTGGCTGTAAGGGCTGTTACCACGGTTGCCCCGCGTTGGATTGCAGGACAGGACCGTTAGCCCCCCGTGGTAACAGTCCCCTGGCCGAAGGCCATCAGGTTTTGTGGTGTCCCTCATCATTGTTTCCCTGACCTCTATCTTTGCTTCCCCACGTGTTCCCTGCTGCAAGCACAGTCCTACGTTACTGTCAGGCTCTCCCGTCACTGTTGCTGTCAGTTCTTTCTCAAAAGTAAAATTTTGGCACTGTTGTGTTGCGCCGTTTTGCAGGTACCATTACCTTCAAATTTGGTTAAAAGTGTGATCTCACTTTGCCTTTAGTTTTGATTCTGAAGAAAAGTACCGATTTTACCTGCTGGACCGCACAACGCCTTATGCAACACGCGGGGACCAGACTCTGCGCGCAAGGGCTCGCGATTTCGCCTACTACTTATTGTGGGATCTTCGGGATCCTGTTGATGAATTTCCGGATTTTGGCAGTGGTTCGATTCCCACAGATCAGAGCTGTCTCAGCGGCCGTGCGGCCGACTCCGAGATTGCCTGCGTAGGTTTGATTCCCTGTGGGAGGGATTATGTGCTAACGCAGCATTTGCTGCTGTTTGTGACTGCTACGTTCCTCTTGGGCATATACCTCCTGCCCGTGGCAGTCCTTTTAAGTGGGGGGGTGAAGCAGGCCACAACCCTACCCTAGCATAGTACCCTTAAGGGATCATTATATGGGCCTATATATGGGATGTATTTGGGATAGGGTATATTGTATTCCATTTCCTTGTTAGGAACATAGGATGTGGGATAGATAACGCAATCTTGGATGTTCGGTAGTTATATCAATTAGTGGATGATAGGTTGGATTTCTCATATACGCATATCAGGTATTTCATTGGCTATGTGTATCATATCTGTTTGCAGGATACTATTCAGTCAACACAATCACTATGTCTTCTGTGCCAAGCAATGTTGCTGCCCATGCCACTGCGACCATTGCTCGTGACCACCCCGTCTGGTTTCAGCGGAGCAGGGAAAAAAAAAAAAAGGGAAAAAAGCGGGGGAGCGGGGCGGAGCGGGGGGGGTGGGGGGGCGCAACGCCAAGGCCGGGGGCAGCCCGGACCGGGAACAGGCAGCGAGAGCGGGGGCAAGAGGGCAGGCAACGCAAGCGGACAAAGCAGGCTGAAAATAAAAAGGGGGGGGGGAGCTAGAAACAAACGAAGAGCGCCAAGGCCCAGGGCACCCGGGGCCGGAAAGCACAAAACGCCGCAGACAGCGGGGGCGCGGGAGTGGAGGGGGAAGAACCGAGCACCACAAAAGGAAAAAAGAAAAGAGGGACAAAGCAAGGGCAACCCCAGCCCGGAGGGGGCCGAACAAAGAAGAAGGCCCGAAAGTGAGGCGCACCAAAACGCGCCCGGGAGGCCGGCCCGCAACCCGGCCAAGAAGAGCACGCACAGGCACACACGCGCAGGAAGCGGGCGTGGCGTGCTTCAACCCGAAAGGAGAAGGTCCGCGTCCACACGAGACAGCCGCGGTGCACCGGCCGAGTCCCCCCTTGAGAGACGGACGGTACAGGAAATCGGACGCGTCAGTGACCGGGTCCACACACGCCAAACCACCGCAGCGCACTCAGCCAAAGACCGAAGACTGAGAGACCCGCCAGGGACAACCCCATAGCAAGGAACCAAACAGGTACGACTCGGAGAGCGCCTAGCGCCCCTGCCTCAGCAAGAGCCAGCGGCAGGCACAGAGAGCCCGATTCTCGGATGGCCTCCACACCCCCCGCGCAGCAGCCCAGTAAATCGTGGGGGCGACAGGCCCCGGGATGGGGGCAGGCACCACGGCGACGGGAAAGCTGACCAGAGCACGGAGAGCAACCGGACCGGACGAGGCGCGGCGCACCAACGCGGGGCCACGAGGCACACCAGAGAGGCACGCCACTGGCCACTGCCCAGGGACAAGGACAGGTGCCAAGCAACGAAGGCCACCTGGTGCCGCAAACCCCGGAAGCGCGCATAACACACGACGAACCGCGGCACCGGGGAAGATGCCAAGATAAACCGGGCCCCCACGCCCGCACACCGCACCAACAGCCAGTTGGTAGCGGGCCCCAGCGGCACGCCCCAAGGGCGGGCGGCCGGGCGTGGGAGAGCACCCAACCCAGGACGCCCCACAGCCAGGCAAGAGGCGCCCCCCCCGGGCGCCCTCGAGCCGTCCCCACAGAGCGCAAAGCAACCTCGCAAGAGCGCGCGCTGTGGGGTAGGTGGCGGGTCCCCGAGCCCACCCCCCCCGCACCCACAGCCAATGGGTAGCGGACCCCGGCTGTACGCCCCAAGGACGGGCGGTCGGGCGGGGCAGAGCGCCCAAACCCGGACGCCCCATGAGGAGGCAAGAGGGGCCCCCCCTGGGCGCCCTCGTGCCGCCCCAAGAGCGCGCAAAGCCAGCTCGCAAGAGCGCGCGCTGATGGGTAGGTGACACGTCCCCATGCACACCCCCCCGCAACCACAGTCAGGGGGTAGCGGACCCCTGCCACACGCCCGAAGGACGGGCTGTTGGGCGTGGGAGAGGGCCTAACCCCGGACGCCCAACACCCAGGCAAGAGGCGCCCCCCCCCGGGCGCCCTCTTGCCCCCCCTCACAGCGCGCCAAGCCAGCCCGCAAAAGCGCGCGCAGTGGGGTTGGTGACGGGTCTCCACGCCCAGCCCCCCGCCGCCCACAGCCAGTGGGTAGCGGGCCCCGGCCGCACGTCCCAAGGACGCGCAGTCGGGCGGGGGAGAGCGCCCAACCCCGGACGCCCCACACCCAGGCAACCGACGCCCCCTCCCCCCCCCGGGCGCCCCCGTGCCGCCCCCACAGCACGCAAAGCCAGCTCGCAAGAGCGCGCGCTGTGGGGTTGGTTACAGGTCCACACGCCCACAGCCCCGGCGCCCACAGCCAGTGGGTAGCGGGCCCCGGCCGCACGCTCCAACGACGGGCGGTAGGGCGAGGGAGATCGCTCAACCCTGAACGCCCCATGCCCAGGCAAGAGGCGCCCCCCGCCAGGCGACCTCGTGCCGCCCCCACAGCTCGCAAAGCCAGCTGGCAAGAGCGCGCGCTGTGGGGTTGGTGACGGATCCCCACACCCACACCCCCCGCACCCAAAGCCAGTGGGTAGCGGGCCCCGGCTGCACGCCCCAAGGACGGGCGGTAGGGCGTGGCAGAGCGCCCTACCTCGGACGCCCCACACCCAGTCAAGCGGCGCCCCCCCCCTGGGGCGCCTTGGTGCCGCCCCCACGGTGCGCAAAGCCAGCTCGAGAGAGCGCGCGCAGTGGGGTTGGTGACAGGTCCCCAAGCCCACACCCCCAGCACCCACAGCCAGTGGGTAGCGGGCCCGGGCCGCACGCCCCAAGAACGGGCGGTCGGGCGTGGGAGAGCGCCCTACTTTGGACCCTCCACACCCAGGCAAGCCGTTCCCCTCCCCGGGCGCCTTGGTGCTGCCCCCACGGCGCGCAAAGCCACCTCGCAAGAGCGCGCGCAGTGGAGTAGGTGACGGGTCCCAGCCCTCACCCCCTGCACCCACAGCCAGTCGGTAGCAGGCCCCGGCCGCACGCCCCAAGGACGGGCGGTGGGGTGTGGGGGAGCGCCCTACCTCGGACGCCCCCCACTGAGGCAAGAGGCGCCCCCCGCCAGGCACCCTGGTGCCGCCCCCACGGCGCACAAAGCCAGCTCGCAAGAGCGCGCACAGTGGAGTTTGCCGACGGGTCCCCAAGCCCACACCCACCGCACCCACAACCAGTGGGTAGCGGGCCCCGGCCGCACGCCCCAAAGACGGGCAGACGGGCGTAGGGGAGCGCACTACCTCGGACACCCCACATCCAGGCAAGAGGCGCCCCCCCGGGCGCCCTCATGCCTCCCGAACCGCAAACAAAGCCAGCACGCAAGAGTGCGCGCTGTGGGGTTTGTGACGAGTCCCCACGCCCAGACCCCGGGCGCCCACAGCCAGTTGGTAGCGGGCCCCGGCCGCACGCCCCAAGGACGGGCGGTAGGGCGTGGGAGAGCGGCCAACCCCGGACGCCCCACACCCAGGCAAGAAAGCCCCCCCCCCCGGTCGACCTCCTGCCGCCCCCACAGCACGCAAGGCCAGGTCTGAAGAGCGCGCGCTGTGGGGTTGGTGACGGGTTCCCACGCCCACAGCCCCCGCACCCACAGCCAGGGAGAAGCGGACCCAGGCCGCATGACCCAAGGATGGGCGGTCGGGCATGGGAGAGTGCCTAACCCCAAACGCCCCACACCCAGGCGATAGGCGCCCCCCTGGGCGCCCTGGTGGCGCCCCAACAGGACGCAAAGCCAGCACGCAAGAGCGCGCGCTGTGGGACCGCGCCCACAGCCAGTTGGTAGCGGGCCCCAGCCGCACGCCCCAAGGACGGGCGGTTGGGCGTGGGAGAGCGCCGCGCCCCAAACGCCCCATGCTCCTGGGCGCCTTGGTGCCGCCCCCACAGCGCGCAAGACCAGCTGGCAAGAGCGCGCCCAGTGGGGTTGCTGATGGGTCCCCAAGCCCACATCCCCAGCACCCACAGCCAGTGGGTAGCGGGCCCCGGCCGCACGCCCCAAGGACGGGCGGTCGGGCGTGGGAGAGCGCCTAACCCCGGATGCCCCACACCCAGACAAGAGACGCCCCCCCCCCGGCGCCCCTGTGCCGTGCCCACAGAACGCAAACCCAGCTAGCAAGAGCGCGCCATGTGGGATCGGTGACGGGTCTCCACACGCAAACCCCCCGCACCCACAGCCAGTGGGTAGCGGGCCCCGGCAGCACGCCCCAAGGACGGGCGGTCTGGCATGGGAGAGCGCCCTACCTCGGACGCCCCACACCCAGCCAAGCGGCGCCCCTCCCCGGGCGCACTGGTGCTGCCCCCACGGCGCGCAAAGCCAGCTCACAAGAGCGCGCGCAGTGGGGTTGGTGATGGGTCCCCAAGCCCACACTCCTGCACCCACAGCCAGTGGACAGCGGGCCCCGGCCGCAGGGCCCAACGACGGGCAGTGGGGCGTGGGAGAGCGCCCAACCCCAGACGCCCCACACCCAGGCAAGAGCCCCCCCAACCCGGGCGCCCTCATGCGGCCCCCAGAGCACGCAAAGTCAGCTCGCAAGAGCGCGCGCTGTGGGGTTGGTGACGGGTCCCCACGCCGATACCCCCCGTACCCACAGCCAGTGGGTAGTAGGCCCCGGCCGCACGCCCCAAGGACGGGCCGTCGGACGTGGGAGAGCGCCCTACTTCGGACGATCGATACCTGGGAAAGCGGCGCCCGGCCCCGGGTGCCCTGATGCTGCTCCCACGGCGCCCAAAGGTAGCTCGCGAGAGCGGGCGCAGTGGGGTTGGTGACTGGTCCCCAAGTTCACACCCCCCGCGCCCACAGCCAGTGGGTAGCGGGCCCCTGCCGCACGCCCCAAGGACGGGCGGTCGGGCGTGGCTGCGCGCTCAACCCCAGACGCCCCACACCCAGGCAAGAGACCCCTCCCCCCGGGCGCCCTCGTGCGGTCCCCACAGCGCGCAAAGCGAGCTCGCAAGAGCGCGCGCTGTTGGGTTGGTGACGGGTCCCCAAGCCCACACCACCCGTACCCACAGCCGGCGGGTAGCGGGCACCGGCCGTACGCCCCAAGGACGGGCGTTTGGGCGGAGGAGGGCGCACAACCCAGGACGCCCAACTCCCAGAGCGAGAGGCGCCCCCCCCGGGCGCCCTTGTGCTGCTCCCACAGCGCGCAAAGCCAACGAGCACAAGCAGGCCTGCCCGTTGGGGGGCGAGCGACCCCAAGCCAGGCAAGGGGACGAAGGGACCGGCCCACCCCCCAAAGAGCTAAATAGGCGGAGCACGGGATCGGAGCAGGAAACACGGAGAGACACAAACCGCCTGGAACGGCCCTACCGGCGCCCTGCACCGGAACCGCGCGTAGTGCGCGCGCCACACCGACCCAGTGGGGGGGGCGCGCACGCCGCGGTAGCACGAGCAAAGGGCAACCAGACCAAGCCCGCAGAACGCACAGACCGCATGGAATGGTGTACCAGCAGGCGAAGGGAAGGGACACGCGGGCGGGACAACCCGCAACACACACCGCGAGGGACGCGAGGGTAGGGAGGAGCCCAAGGGGAGAAGCGAGAACCCGCACCCGCCCCGACCCCCCAGACCTGCCACGAGCGCCGCGCACACACTACCAGCGCACTGCACCCGCCAAGGCAGTAGTAGCACACAGTACTACGCACCATCCCCGCGGCTAGGCAGCCTCCGCGCCAGCCCATGGGCGTCCCACTGGCGACAAGCCTGTAGCACGGGCCCGGCAGCACCGTTAGCCCGAGCGACCACGCATCAGGGGGGCGGCGTAGTGGGTAAGCGCCTGCAACCACGGTTGCTAAGTGACGCACCGACCTGGGAGTGGCCAAACGGGAAAGCCGGGGAGAGACAGGGCTCCGAGCCCCGTGAACCCGGGGGACTCCGCCACCAGGCAGGAGGTGTGTCATGCAGGGTTCCCCACTAGGACCTAGTGGGGAGGATATCACCTGGCCTGACCAGGTGGCCCCCCGGGGCCGAAGAAAGCTTATTACCCGACAAGTCAAACCTCAAACCTCAAATCTCAAACCCAGCAAACAAAATGTCCACACCATCAGTGCAACTGTCTTCCAGGACTTGGCCAATTCGGAGTGTACAAGTACAACTGGGCACCAGTGGGCCCATCTCAATGAGTGAGCCGAAGCTCAGAGTTGCATCTGGGTCTCAAGAAAATCCAGGTCCCAGAAGTGCGGACCAAGAAATGCCCAGAGAAATACCCCTAACCACTGAGGCCTTAGCGGCCCGTGGTGACAGCCTGCAGCACCTCCGCACGCGAGTTGCTGTCTCAATCTGCTGCACAGCCTGCCCTGCATCGGCGTCTACGGCAGTGCAAGGCTCTGAAGAACAAGACGAATTGAGAGGGAGGGTGGACGAGTACCTGCTCCACGAAGAGTACTACAAGTCAGTCCGAGGAATCGATGGAGGGGAACCTCTCGAAGCCGTGGGGTCCCCACCACAAACCGACATGGGGTCCTTTAATTACTGCGGCCCACCTACGGAACTGGCCGACACGGTATCTCTACCCAGACGCCCCAGAGGCTCTGCTTGGCGTCCTGAGCCATCAACCATCAGAAGCCCTGAAGTGTGTCCAGCTTATGTGGAGTATCTTCATCTCCGAGGGCCAACCTATGGTGCCCTGGACCGTACGGCCAAACTACTGGCCAAGCTGCTATCCGGGTCCGAAGATCCAGATGTGACAGCCCTGTCTGAGGCTGTCAGGGCAAGATTGGGTATCACTGAACCCTCACCCCAGCCGGTGTTGGCCTCACCTTCCCCTGGATTGAGCACGCTCGCTGATCACCTCAAACGATCAAGGGTTTCCAGGTTAGTACCCAAGGTCACATGCTCCAGCCCCTTTCATCCCCGTGCCAGAACAGTCCCCATCGCTGAGCTACAGGACGTGCCCGTGACAGAGACTGAGAAAAAGGTGATTAACAGCTCTGGCACCTCTTGCTGGCAGGCAAATCCCGCCTTCAGACCCAACCTCAGGGGGCGAGAAGAGTGGCAGACCAATTGCGAAGGCGAACATCCAGCTGAAGTTGCCGGAGTTGGACCCTAAAAACCTGCCCGAATGGGCAGAGGAATTCCCCGAGGTTCTTTTACTCACTGGCCAGTCTCATGTGGATGTGGCTACAAAAATGTTCACTTTTGAAGCTTTCATGCAAAAGGAAACGTTTGCGAAAGCAGGTGAAACAGATTGTAAAAACCTGTTCTACTTGGGCTGAGGTTCTCGAAACATTGCAGAACACGTTCCCGGTCTACGAACCAGACCTCAGTGTACGCACACAGATGGAGGAGCTCCCTATGCTCCCTGACATTCCTCCCGCTGCGCAGGTCTCTGAGTATGTGTGCGACCTGGAGTATCTGTTCTCACGAAAGAACGTGGGTTCCTCTGGACCCACAGAACCCCACCTTTGGCTTCTGAGTAACATCCCTACACGAACGTAGGACGATTGCCACCCTACCTCAGAGAGGCAGAGTCGGACCCATACGTACGATGATCTTGTGGACCTGCTCATCGAACTGGCCCTGGAGAGGCAGAATGACTCCCATATGGAAACATTTCTCAAGAGACACCTGGGTAGCGGTTTCACCCCTACACCGGAACGTGGCGAGGGAAAAGGGCCTAAAAGTCCCACTAACGACAACAAGAGTGGTGGCAAAGGGCGCGGTAACCTGCGTGCCATGAGTCAGGTTAAACCCGAAGCCGGTGCACCTCCACTCTTCTACTGTAAACCTATCAATGACAAGGAAGGGCCCTGTCATGCCCCTCACTGCCACCATTGCAGTGGTTGTGTGCTGCAGCTGAAAAGACAGCAGCACGCTAAAGATGGGAAAGCAGTGACCTATCACGATCATTTCAGGTGTACTATCACCTGTGGATATTGTGGCAAACATCGTCACTATGACGACGAATGTCACATCAAAAAATATGAGAGTGACAAACACAAACAGCAGGAGGCTGAACGCCAGAAAGCCCAAACACCCACCAGAACTCCCGGAATGGGGACAAGGGTGGTAAAGGAGGGGGCAAGGGGGGTGGCAAAGGTGGAACCCCCAACCCCCAGAGGCGCTCATTGGCGCCTGCTACTTCTCCCTCTCCTGACGCTGCTGACCCCTAGAAACGCCCACCGGGGGATAGCGCCTCCCCTGAGGGGTCTAACTCCAAGAAGAGGCGACTGGCCTGGATGGCCAAGTCTCGCATGGCTGCTGGGGGTGATGTGACATTCCCTGCTGAGGAGTAGGGGGGCGGCTCTGAAGAGGAGGACTTGGTTTTCTGGATCCCCGTGAAAATCGGGGATCAAGTTATTCGGGCACTGCTTGACGGCGGGGCAACACTCTCTATAGTGGCCCGGCGCCTGCTAAAGAATTTCAAGAAAATTAAGACAGTGGCCATAAGAGTAGGGGATGAGCAGACCGTCCATTCCTTGGGGGGTGTCCATGTGTTTATTGGTCTTGGCGACGAAACTGTGACGCAACACTGCAGAGTTTTGGACACTGAAGCCTTTGACATTGTCATTGGCACCGACTTCCTGCGAAGAAACCCCCAGGTTAAAATGTTGTCTCTCCAACGCCCCTCCTTACAATGCGACTTTGGCAGTGGCCTCTCGTTCGTTCCCTTGGAGCTGTCAGGACGAAAAGAGTCTCGGCTGCGCTACGCGTGCAAAGACTAACTATCGTACTGACAACTACCAATTGGCTCGTCACGGTCTTGAAAATGGACTGGCGGCCCTGCAGCTATCCCTGGATGAGATCTGGGTTGAATCGTTCGCGAGCCAACAAGAGCACATCATGCACTTGTATTGCTCAAAACATATGAAGACCGCTTTCCGTTTGTTCTGGAAAGCGATGGGCCTAGCGTATGCTAACCCTCCCTTCGCCCTGCTCGCGAAGGTTCTAACCAAAATCGCTTATGAGGGAGGAAGGGTTGTCATGTGTACCCCTGACTGGGGTTGTTCAGGTGAACACGCTTAGTGGCGCCAATTGCTGGACCGAATGACTGTGGGAAGAGTGCAACTCCCCAACAGTCCCATCTATGTGCTTGAGCATTCAGACACAGCAATGCAGGCCCCTGAATGGGCAGGTTTCTTATCCATTGTCGATGGATCCCTCACCCCTGTACCCCTGTGTGAACTGTACCACGTGCTACTGAAAGAGGTCATGGCCAAAAATTGTGGCCTGACCCTTTTTGATCTCAAAAAACGATCTCCTGAGCACCTTTCAGCCACACTTACAGGATGTGAATCTCATGATGACGATCTGGAATCTGCTGCTGTGAAGGAGGATGCTGACAACCAACTGTCTGAAATCGCCAGCTCTATTCCCCCTGTTGATCCCAGCAGTGTGGAACTCAAACACAGTGCCTTCTTAGTCCAGCTGTTGCTGGATGTGGCAGACCTGGAGTCAACCTCAGAGCAATCTTCCCCTGTTGGGGAACCTGTGCTGCACATGCAGCCTACTTGCTCAGGTGAACCCGTGGCTAAACGTCCTGACCCTCTGGCGCGGCCTGCTTCTGATATCATGCCACTTTCAGAGCATGACACTCAGGAACTCAGACGACTGTTGTACCTGAGGGCCCAAGGTATTGAGCGCCAAGAACGGCTTCAATACCTCAGACAGACCTGGAAATCCTCCATCTGGTATGAGGAGGACGAGGAGTCCTACACGCTACCTGACCCTGAGGTACCCCTAGTGTATTCTCTGCACTATGGGCAACAATGTTCCCTCGAGTGGGATGATAGCTCAGTACCTGCCGGAACTGCTGATCGGCAGAAAGAGAATGAGCGTGGTAAGTGCAACGTCCATGCTGAGGAGGATTTGCGGCATAAAATCGAGAGTTGCAACCTTGACCCCCGACTGAAGAAATGCTCCCGACCTATGAGGAGGTGTTAAGCGCCTTGCCGCCTCCCCTGTCCTGCAAAAAATTGCTCCAGATTGACCCGAAACTGAAACCAGAGTTTGAGAAGTCGCGAGTGAGACGTCGTCCCTTTTCCGATCCTCAGGAACAGATTGAGAGAATCCAGCGCCAGATCCAGGAATGCATTGATGCTGGTCTCGTTGAAGAGTCTAAGAAGGGGGACTACCCCTATCACTGCAGTCCCTGCTTCCTGGTTGCTAAGCCTGGATCGACTGCCCTGCGACTGGTTGTTGACTATGGTGAAGTCAACAAGAAAACCAAAAACCACTCGGAGATTATTTCCAACATGGACAACACCCTGGAGCGTATTGCCCAAATGCCAGTACAAAACCAAAATGGACAAACGCAGTGGTTTCTGGCAGGTTGACCTAACCGCCGCAGCTCAGGAGCTGCTGGCCTTTATATTTCCTAAGGGTCGTGTGTTTAAATGGAAGCTCATGCCTTTTGGGGTAGCCAACACCCCGGCGCTCTTGCAAGAACTGCTGAACAAAATGTTATACATACTGAGGCGCAGACCTCTTGTACAGGAGCTGATTTCCCAAGGGGCAGAAATTGAGGCCCACATCGATGACCTGAGTTTGGGTAGAAATACCCAAGAGGACCCTGTCCTTCTCCTTCGTGAATGTTTTATCGTTTGTCAGGAAAACCATCTCCGAATCAAACTCCAAAAATGCGAGTTCATGAAGGAGGAGATGGAGTATTAGGGTTTCGATGTGGGGTATGGCTGGTGGAGACCAGCCGCGTCTAGGATGCAGCCCCTACAGGACATGCAGATTCGCGATGACCCTAAGAGGGGTCTACAGGACGTGAGGAGTTTTGTGGGCGCCTGCAACTTCTCTAGGCGACACCTCCACAATTTTACTTACTCTTCTGCCCCTCTCGATAGTATGCACGAAGTCGCCCCCCCCTACCTACCCCCCTACCTACCCCCCCCCCTACCCCCCTACCCCCACCCCTACCCCCCCCAACCCCCCCTTCTACCCCCCCAACCCCCCCTACCCCCCCTACCCCCCCCCAACCCCCCCCTACTCCCCCCAAACCCCCCCTACCCCCCCCTACCCCCCCCTTACCCCCCCCCCTACCTCCCCCCCCTACTTCCCCCCCCCTACCTCCCCCCCCTACCTTTGCCTCGCTTCGCTCGACAGACGGATCGCTTCGCTCGACGCGGGGGCCAGCCCCCGCACCCTCCTTAAATAACATGACTCCTGCGGTGGCCACAGACCGCCTTGCGTGTGCACCGCCTTTTGTGTGTACCGCCTTGCCTCTGGCCCCCTAAATGACAAGACTCCTGCGGTGGCCACAGGCCGCCTTTTGTGTGTTCCGCCTTGTGTGTGCACCGCCTTCTGTGTGTACCGCCTTGCCTCTGGCCCCTGAAATAACAAGACTCCTGCGGTGGCTACAGACCGCCTTTTGTGTGTTCCGCCTTGTGTGTGCACCGCCTTCTGTGTGTACCGCCTTTCCTGTGGCCCCTTAAAAAACAAAACTCCTGCGGTGGCTACAGATCGCCTTTTGTGTGTTCCGCCTTTTGTGTGTTCCGCCTTGTGTGTGCACCGCCTTCTGTGTGTACCGCCTTGCCTGTGGCCCCTTAAATAACAAGACTCCTGCGGTGGCCACAGACCGCCTTTTGTATGTTCCGCCTTGTGTGTGCACCGCCTTCCGTGTGCACCGCCTTGCCTGTGGCCCCTTAAATAACAAGACTCCTGCGCTGGCCACAGGCCGCCTTCTGTGTGTTCCGCCTTGTGTGTGCACCGCCTTGCCTGTGGCCCCTTAAATAACAAGACTCCTGCGGTGGCTACAGACCACCTTTTGTGTGTTCCGCCTTTTGTGTGCACCGCCTTCTGTGTGTACCGCCTATCCTGTGGTACCTCCAATAACAAGACTCCTGCGGTGGCTACAGACCGCCTTTTGTGTGTTCCGCCTTTTGTGTGTTCCGCCTTGTGTGTGCACCGCCTTCTGTCTGTACCGCCTTGCCTGTGGCCCCTTAAATAACAAGACTCCTGCGGTGGCTACAGACCGCCTTTTGTGTGTTCCGCCTTGTGTGTGCACCGCCTTCTGTGTGTACCGCCTTTCCTGTGGCCCCTTAGATAACAAGACTCCTGCGGTGGCTACAGACCGCCTTTTGTGTGTTCCGCCTTTTGTGTCTTCCGCCTTGTGTGTGCACCGCCTTCTGTGTGTACTGCCTTGCCTGTGGCCCCTTAAATAACAAGACTCCTGCGGTGGCCACAGACCGCCTTTTGTGTGTTCTGCCTTGTGTGTGCAGAGCCTTCTGTGTGCACCGCCTTGCCTGTGGCCCCTTAAATAACAAGACTCCTGCGGTGGCCACAGGCCGCCTTCTGTGTGTTCCGCCTTGTGTGTGCACCGCCTTGCCTGTGGCCCCTTAAATAACAAGACTCCTGCGGTGGCTACAGACCGCCTTTCGTGTGTTCTGCCTTGTGTGTGCACCGCCTTCTGTGTGTACCGCCTATCCTGTGGTACCTTAAACACCAAGACTCCTGCGGTGGCTACGAACCGCTTTTTGTGTGTTCTCCCTTTTGTGTGTTCCGCCTTGTGTGTGCACCGCCTTCTGTGTGTACCGCCTTGCCTGTGGCCCTTTAAATAACAAGACTTCTGCGGTGGCCATAGACCGCCTTTTGTGTGTTCCGCCTTGTGTGTGCACAGCCTTCTGTCCGCACCGCCTTGCCTGTGGCCCCTTAAATAACAAGACTTCTGCGGTGGCCACAGACCGCCTTTTGTGTGTTCCGCCTTGTGTGTGCACAGCCTTCTGTGTGCACCGCCTTGCCTGTGGCCCCTTAAATAACAAGACTCATGCGGTGACCACAGGCCGCCTTTTGTGTGTTCCGCCTTGTGTGTGCACCGCCTTTCCCCCCCCATACCCCCCCTACCTTCTGGACCCCCACCCTACCTCCCCCCCCTACCCCCCCTACCCCCCCTACCTCCCCCCCTACCCCCCCTACCCCCCCTACCCCCCCTACCCCCCAGACCCCCCCCTACCCCCCCCCAACCCCCCCCCTACCTCCAAGGTAGGGGGGGGCGACCTCTTGCGATATATGTCTCACTGACCTAATCAAGAAAACTACTCCCTGGAGGTGGACCGCCAGAGAGGAAGAGTGTTTCCAGGAGTTCAAGAAGAAAATTGCCTCCTCAAACTGCCTGGAGGTACCTCGCCGTAAGACCTGAGATAGTCCTGATCACTGATGCCAGTGATGTACGGGCGGGTGGAACGATATACCAATGGCAAGACTGTAACCCAGCTGACCTGACTCATTGCCATTACCGCACCACAGGACTGAACCGTGATCGTTCCCTGAAGCAGGACTATCCCTCCAGTGAGTGGCGACTTGTGCCACTTGGTCACTGGAACTGGAAATCAAACCAGGCGCGTTCCAACTACAGCACCTGCGAACAGGAACTCCTGGCCGGTATGCTGGTGCTCTCATCCAGGTCCTGACTATTGGGATCTAACCCTAGTGTCTGGCTCTGTGACCAGCAACCGGTGAAGTCCTTTCAGAAGGGCCCACCACCAGAGAAAGCAAAACTAAAACGGTGGTGGACTTACCTCAGTCAGTTCAGGCTGACGGTCCATCATATCCCTGGTATAAAAAATGAACCGTCTGACTATATATCGCGCAACAACTTCGATGCGCTTATTGGTCAGAGCTCTGAGGCTCTTTTTTTTTTTGGTAATTCATGTCCACCGTCCAACGCAGGAAGTCCGGATGCAGGAAGGGCCAGCCCATCATACAACATAACCCAATCCCATGGGGTCAGGGTCGGTCAGAGGGGCTGCGGACGGGCAAAGGAATGGGTGGTACAGTGCAAGAATAAAGCAAAAACTACAAAACTGGCGGCATGATGGCAATCGCCTCATCCAGGGGTTCCGGGGAACCGAGGGACATGTGAGGGTGCCAGGCACGCAGGCTGCAGCCACGGGAAAGCCCAGAGGAGGGGGGGCAGGAACGGTGGGCAGCCAGCCCAGGCAAGGCTGGTTTTCCCTTGCAAAAGATAGTCAGTGGAGGGGGAGCGGGGGGAGGAAAAATCCTGATGTCCTCCTGGCAAACGGCCTTCCGGCACCTATCTCTTTTCAACTACTTTTGGCGCCAGATCGCCAGTGAGTGCATACGAGGTTGTTCTCTAAGGCTACGGGCTATGGCCTTTCAGTGCCAGGCTGTCATAGCACAGCGACGACCCACTGTGCTCAGGGGGGGGGGGGGGGGGCGCAGGGGAGAAACAGTCCGTGGGATAGAAAAAAGGACACCACAGATGGCATGCAGGTGGCAGGCAAAAGACACTGTAGGTTGGCTGGCGGACAACGCAGGAAGTCAAAACTGAGTAAGTACATGGCCCTGATGGCAAACCCCATTAGATTATGGCCAAGGAGTGGTGCTCAGCAGCGGGATACTCAAGCAGTCCTAAAAAACCAAGCGAGGAATGGGTGGGGGGCGAGAGGCACGATGATCTCGTGGGCCTAATGGTGAGGGTAGGGAACGGAGAAAGAAGGGGACACTTGTAGACGGCTCGGCCGATGCTGACCAGGGTTGGTAGGCACATGGGCAGGGCATCGCCGAAGATGATATGCACGAATGCGCGTATCGTTATGGCCGCAGAAGGGTGAGGAGGCAAGTAACTCTCCGACCTAGTGACAAAGGTGGGAAGGAAAGCGGCAGCGGCAGGCGATTCAGCAGCACCCTGACTGGAATCGGTGTGAGTGGCGTCGAAGGTAGACGGCCTGTGGAGTGATGGCTGGCATGGACGCTATGGGAAAGGGGGGGGGCAGGGGCACGCCAATGACAGTCACTGCTCCGGGGACACTCGCCAGTCAGCGATGTTAAACGGGCAGGGGCGACGAGGCGGGGAGAAGGGGGCGTCCGTGGCAAGCGCAGCGTTGACCGCGTCGACGACCTTCTGTTGGAAGGACATCACTGCTTTCCGGGCGGCCCTTAGTCCTCCAAGGTTGGAAGAGAGGAAACAGTAGAGGGACTGGGGAATAGCCAGGCGTGCCATGATGCGCAAGTCCCGGCGATTGGCAGTGTCTCGCCAGCTCTGTAAGAGAGGTGGTCGCTGCCAAGCTGTGGGCCATGCCTGGACGAGGGGGTGGGAGGGTGCACAGTGTGCGAGCACACCATGCAGACTTAAATTGTGGCATGTGTGGCAGTGCGGGCAGGGGTCCTTGGGGAGGTCGTCTCTCCAGAAAGTGGCGTAGTGGCGATGGCCGGGCCTGGACTGGAGGCCAAAGAGCCACTTGTGCCAAGCGAGCCGTCTGTGACGGAGGGGACGCCAAGACAAGGGGTGGTAATGTGCATGTGAGTGGGAGGGGATGAGGCCGTGTGTCCAGACCTTGTGGGGGGGCAGGACTTTTTCGCCGGAGCGGATGACGTCCCACAGTGTAGATGGGACCATGGGGGGGGGAAGGGGCAGGGCGGTACCGACTTTGGCGTAGGTGTCGGACAACTCGTTGAACTCATGCCCCACGTGTCCCTCTACCCACTCGAGGGTCTGGTCTCGGTTTAGGACCGAGGACCGTACTTTGTGGACCCAGAAGGCCTGCCGGACCGGACGCCGACGGCTATGCACCGCGGCTATGGCACCTTGGCAGTCCAGACGGATACGCTGACCATCGGGAGAGAGGGATGAGCCGAGGAGGGCACCAACTAACTCGGCCTTGTAGGAGTTTGGCACTTCTGGGACGCGACAGACGGCGACAGTGCCGCCGGGGAGCACTGCAGAGGCGCCTGACGATGGGGGGTCGCCGAGTTTGCTACCGTCAGTGTAAGTGGCGTCGGGGGATGAGTGATGTGGGAGAAGATACACAGTCAACCCTGATACAGACAGAATAGAGATGGCATCACGCAGGCCGGACTCCGCCCGCCACAACACGGGCAGGGGGGGGTGGGGGCGTCTCGGGGGAATCCCAGTTGGCCGACGGCCGACGGAAACAGGGCGTACAGTGAGAGGGGGAAGCTCGGGGGGGACGTGGAAAATTCAGGGAGCCCGGTATTCCGATGGAGGGCGTCCAGGACACGTGTGGGGTGGAGGACGGGGAAATAAGAGAGGCCGAGGCCGTGGCGGCGGTGTGTGTAGAGGGTTTTTTTGGTGAGGAGAGGGGGCAGGCCAGTGACATCTAGGACGAACCTCTCGACAACGGGGGAAAGGTCGATCAACTGCGCAGGGGAGAGGGGCAGACATTCGGTACGGTATAGGAGTCTAGGGAGGATCATTGTATTGACTAAAAGAACCCGGTCCAGTTCTTGAATGGGCTGCGCATGGAACTCTGCAATCTGTGCGCTGAGCTCGGCGCGGACGAGATCAAAAGCCGACCTTAAGTCGAAACAGGCAGGAAGGGGGTGACCCAAGTGCATCAGGTGTGGGACTACCTTAAACGGGTGTACTGTGCTCAGGGCCCACGCCGGTGGTTCCGCTGCATGCACACTGGACCAAGGCGAAGAACCAGACACCTGAACGGGAGCAGTGGGGTGTAGGTACTTGGGGAGGGAGGGTACAGTAGGTGGTGGGGAGACGAGGGGAAGGCATTCACTCTTCAGTACGTTGCACTGACAGGCTATGAGCGAGAGGGCCTCTTGAACAGTGATGGCGATCGCCTGGCTGTTCCCTGGGGGGACTGGGGCGCTGATGTTGTCCACGTACGCACAGAAAACTATGCCGCGACGCGCAAGGTAGCGAAGGGGGATCTCGAAAACTACGACGAAAAGGAAACAGGAGAGGGGACACCCCTGCTTGACTCCATGGGTGGTGGTAAAAACCTCATCCGGGGCGCCCCTGATAAAGGTGGCTCCGTGCTCGAGTGCCAGGGAAATTATGCGCAGCAACTTGAGCGGAGTACCAAGTCTATCCAGGACTGTGCGGATGAGATGTTTGGGGGGGCTGTCGAAGGCATGACAGACGTCGAAGGCTATAATGGCTTCGAGTCCTTCCTACTGTTCGATGTCATGCATAAAGGCGTGGGTGGCCTGTGCTGGTGAGTGTCCCTGTTTACCGCCGATTGGCGTCGGTGTAGGTGGGGGGAGATGAGGGGGTATAGGGTGGCGTGGACCCATCGCATGAGGAGTCGGTAAATCGAATTACTCATCGCGATGGGGCGCCAACGGTCAGGATCCTGCCATTTCCCCTTTTCTTTAAAGAGGCAAAAGGTCTCTGAGACCAACCACTCACGGGGCAGGGTTCCGGACTCATAACACGTCACGAGGCATGAGTGGACCACAGAGAAGGCAGAGTCGGGCAATATGTAAAGTAGGTAGGGGGGGACTCCGTCGGGTCCGGGGGATTTTTCCGGGCGGCTTTGGCCAGGGAGCGGAGCTCGGGTAGTGTGGGTGGGGGGGGGGTCGTGGAGACGCTCAACTCGACGAATGAGAGACGCCGCGTCCTCTGACCACGGGGTATTGCGCTGCCGTATGCGTTGGATTTTGCGGGTGGGGACAGGGAGGGTAGACTTGGCGGGGGGGGACAGGAGGGAATGTTGGACACGGCGGTAAAACAGCTTGGAGCGGCGCTTGGCTTGCTTGGCCAGCTGTTTCACCACAGACGACCAATCGGTCTTACAAGGGTCGGGTTCACGGGTAGGGGCCCGGGAGTCATTTACGACCCTCATGGCCTCGAGCATCCGTTGCGTCAGCGATTGATAAACCGTGTGTACAGATTCGGGGGTAACGGGGGAGTCGGCATGCGGCGACGGGGTGTCCATCTCACGCTGGAAGCGCTTGATGTCCCTGCGGTTCCATAGTGCACACCGGGGGGGGGTGTGTGTGGCACCGTCCAGGGGACGGTACTCACCACTACGGGGTCGTGGTCCTGCACACCAGGCACTCTGGAGAAGTCCAGGACGGAAGCGGCCGACGGCTGAAAAAAGGCACAAAATTGTCGCGAGCCGTAAACCTGGTCAATAAAGCTCTTGGAGCCTCCGTATCGGCGCAAGCGTGTGTACGGGGTGTGCGGGGAGTTAGGGAGCAAGAGGTCACTCAGGGCAGAGGACCTCTCCTTGGCGACAAGCCAGGGCCAAATATTTGGCTTAAGTGCCGTTGTGTGGGACGCCTCAGTGACTGCATTGAGATCCCCAAGCAGTATGAAGTTGCGGGATAATAGGGGGTGCAGGACAGGCTCGCAAGTGTGTTTATCCTTAATCCGGTGACGGCCGTAAAAGGATGCCACACGCACTGCGGGCACACTGGGGTCAGTGTGCAGGGACAGCTCAACAGAGATGAGAATTCCTGGTATGTGCACAGTGGGCAGGGGTTTCTGGGGGGATATGGAGGTGTGCATGAGCAGGGCTACACCGTCGCTGGAAGTTGGTGCAGAGATAACCATGTGGTAACCCCAGAAACGGGCAACTCGCTCGTGGTCAGTGGGGTGGGAGGTGGAACAGGGGCGGTACTCCTGCAACGCAAGGGCGTTGGGGAGGGGGCGGAATCCGCTGAGGAGGTGGCATAGTCTGTTGGGGGTTATTTCATTGCCCCCTACATTCAGCGTTCCAAACGAGAGCGAGTCGTACGTGAGGCGTGAGGCGACGGCCGGGGACTAACTGTGGGATGGGTCGGCGGGCGGGGGCACACTTGGTGCGGCGGCATTGTCAGGGGCATCACCGAGCGAGACGAGATCAACAGAGTCAATTCGCTGCAACGGACTCCCTTGGTGCACTGAGGAGGGGTGAGGGTCAGGTGAAGCGGGGAGGGAAGACTGGGCTGGGGGGGTGTCGAGTTCGAGAGAGGCCCAGGGTGTTGGGCTAAAATTCGTGAGTGCAATGGCTGCAGCCCAAAAAACCGCAAACAGGCGCATGACACAAACGACGACGGCGTGGCTAAAGCGTCGGTTACAGAAAACAGAAATGGCCACCGCTACTGCGAGACCCCAGGACACGCGGGCATGAGGAGGGGTGGGCGAACATAAACTGAGCACAGTTAACCTCAGGTCCTCGTAGGTGTGCACTACCTGGCGCGGGTGGCGGACGAGTGTCTCCAGGGGGACGGGACATCGGTGTAATGCTGCAAGAGACGGAAGTAGCAGTGTGGTAGAGGGCGGATAACTAGGGGTGGGAGGGGAGAAACGAATCGTCGACTGGCGGAGATCCGGCTTCGTCCCGAGCACGCTTGACTTGTGAGGTCATCATCCTGGTCTACCCCAGACATCGATGGGACTGGGGACTTCGGTGCATCATCAGTGCGCGAGGGTCCTACAAATTCTTGCAGGTTGAGTGGGGCCATTGGGGCGAGCGCTGCCAGGTTGGACTCGTGCAGCGCTGGCGGAGGAAGGGACGAGAGACTTAACTTTTCAAGACGCTGTGAAATGCTATCAGTCAAGTCAAGGCCAAAAGTCCCGGATGTCACGAAAATGGGTCCGGGCAAAGTGGCCCCGTAAGCCAAGTATGCTGACTCGTTTGATTGATATCTGACGAGTAAGAGGCCGGCTTGTTGGAAGAGTTGATGTGAGTGCACCGGGCCGAAGGTCGAGACTGACTTCAAGACGTCTGCCAGGGAAAAGGCCGGGGAGAATCGCACAAGGGCGTGTGGCTGTTCAACGGAGCGCACAACGTCTCTCGCGTGAATCCGCTGCTGGGTGACCGCGGATATGACCAGCATATCTCCCAGTTCCTCAATTTCCTGTATGGTGGGATGCAGAAGGATTTCTTCCTTCACCATGACCAGAAGGTCATATTTATTGAGGAAGACGGCGAACTCCAGTTTTTTGGAGAGGTGAGAGTTCATTTCTATCGCCGTGCGGATCTCGTTTGCAGGCATCTTGCTGCGCCGCGGCGCACCCCTTTTGAAGGGGGGCTGGTGAGTGACGATAACCGAAGCCTCTTTGATGGACGAGTGTAAGAGACCAAACCGGATGTCCATGTCGGCGAGTGCCAACTGTTCTTCATAAAATTTGGCAAGGACATCCATCGGCACGTGAAAATCATACAACTTAAAGCCCTCGGGGGGGGATGAAACCGCGACAGGCCAGTGGGCTTTGGTGATGCGGGGGGCTGAGAGGTTGTGGAGGATGGTGGACGAGTCATCAGGGGATAGCCCGTTAATGAGCAACATTAGCGGTAGGGACCCACTAATGTTCCACTTGGTTTCTTGCCCATCTATGGTGCGGATGATTTCGGTTGGGACATCGAGGCGTATTTGGAAAAGGGACTGTGTGGGTGTGAAGAGCGGTGTCTCGGGGCGGGTGTCGTCACTATGTGTGCGCGGGTAAAATTCCACGACGTTTGGTACGTGACCCTTGGGGATTTGGGATGAGGTGAGCTGGAAAATGATGAGGGGCATGTCATGCGGCGACGGGGAGTCCATAATGCCTCGGGATTCGGTGTGGCGGTAAGCCAGATGTATCACTGGGCACACTATGGACAAAAAAAAAAAGGCAGTGATGGAATGAGGTTGATGCGCCTGTCGAGGAGAGTGGCGAGTTCAGCATCGGCCACATTTGATCGTGACGTGTAGGCTAAGCAAACTGTGGTGGCCTTGTTCTGCTTCTTTGCGTCGCGAAGCATGTTGACGACATTTTTGACATACGTTTTGTGGGCCAAAAAAGGCCCTTCATCTTGAAACGGAGAAAAGGCTGGGAGCAGTAAAAATGATACTAACCCGATTAGTTTCGACCAATCAAGGCCGTGGATGTCAGCAATCGATAGAGTGCGCAGAAAACCTGGGTAGGGCAGTCCGTCACCACTTAAGAATATTTGGCGTGGGGGTGTCAAGGACCTCAACAAATCGGCGGGTGGTAGCGGTGTGCTATCTAGGTATAACGGGGGGTCACTTGACACTAGGTCAATTCTTGAGAACCTAGATTGTCCACGTACGGCCAATTTGCTGGCGTGAACGTCCGCCGTAAGGTCTTTGGCCTCCGGAAACCCATTGGGGAGCGCCCCGTGCGGCAAGAACAACTTAGCTCTTTTTATAGGGTTGGAAGGCAATGGGGTAAAGCTCAAGCTTGCAACCGGAGATATTCTGCCGTCGCCACATTGAGAAGACGCGGTAGGGGCAACACTCAAAGGGGCGGGGGGGGCAAAGGCACTTCGCAAGACCTTATGTGGTGTCATATCATCGGTTTTTGCCTTGCTTGCCGTGGAGCTTTTGGATTCAACCGAGGCGCAATCATGGCGAGATGGCCATCAAGCGAGCGTGGGGCGCTTGGCGGCGGCATAGGTTTGAAGGCCCTATGCATTGCAAGGGACCACCCTAGGCGATCAACGCGGTTGGGTGGGTTTTTTGATGAGGTAGCTTGTACCGGGTTAGTCGTGCATGGTGTAGTGGGGGAGTCTTTTCTTTCGCTATCAACATCAATGGCATCTTCGCCGGAAGCAACATGTGGGGCCGTATCCATAGGAGCACGGCTTTGCCCATGTGCATTGCAGGGGTCTCGCTGCACAATAGTGGGTGTGTTGCACGGAGGCTCCAAGGATTCAATGCCTTTTTTTTTCTTCGGCGCAATGTCATCCGGTGGAACATCGTGACGAGGGCTTAGAGAGGTAATTTTTTCATCAACCTTTTTTTTTTGGTGCACAAGAAGCGCCTTGCGCAACGGACGGAGACGCCGTGTTCTCCTCGTCCGGTTGCACGGTAGGCATGGTAGTCTTTGGGAGAGGTGAGTGCAAGGATGGAGGCAGGGCCGGGTCACCTTGAAGGCGTGCAATGATGGAAGATTGGTTGGAGACTATAGGTGCGGCTTGAGACTTTTTCAATGGCCGCGCTCCGCTAGAGAGAGCTTTGGGTGAGATGGAGCGGGTGCTTGTTTTTTTAGCGACCGCGCGTGTGTCTGTGACTGGCGCTTCTTAGCCTGAGGCTTCAGCGCAGATGGATTTGGTTTCAAAAACGCCTGTTGACTGCTACTTTCGGACATTTTTGCCTTTTTCCAAGAATTCTGTGTATTTTGCGGTACAATATGGTGAATGATAAAAAAAATGCGTCGTCCTCTTCAGCCATGCCACCGCCTCGGGCCCCAGTGGCTAGAGCGCACTCCGCGGTCACTAAAAAGAGCTCTGAGGCTCTCGCCAAAGAGGCCTTCCGGCGTATGGACGTTCAACTGGACCTGTCTATGCGCACAGCTGGAATCCTCGAGGGATGGAGTCTAACTGACTATCAGTCAGAATATAAAGATATTCTCCAGACCCTCAGCACTGGTCTCGAACCCCGTGTCATTGACCGGCACCAGTGGTATAAAGATAACCAGTATTTCTTCTACGAGGATCGTATAGTCGTGCCTGAGGCATGACCCAATGGGTGTTTACAGTGGTCCCTTCTCAGCTCAGGTCACACTGGCGCTAGTGGCTCAGTGGAATTCTTTCGTGAGTGTTTCTACTCTGGTCTAACTCTGACTGAACTGAGGTCTCGTATGCAGACCATTGTTGATGTTTGTGGCTGTCATGCCAGCAAGCAGAGCCATATTAGGGATAGGGGACTGATTTCAAGCCTATTCATACCATATTGTACTAACTCTCTTCTCTACGTGGATTTCATCCACGGCCCAACTCGCTTCGGTAGCTATGATAGTTGCCTAGTGGTCACCTATGGCCTGTCCGGCTTCACCCGTGTGTTTCCTTGCAAAAAGAAAATCACAGGTGAGCAGACTGTGAAAATGTTGGTGGAACAATGGTTCGAACCATTCGGAGCACCTAAACAGTGCACTCTGATGAAGATGTACGCATCCGCAGTGACACAAGATGGTACAAGCGAGTGCTGAACGCCCTCAATGATGAGGTACCCACAGGTGTGCCCTATACCCACACATCTAACCCTCCTTGTGAGAGACAAAACCGTGTGGTGGAACAGAACCTGAGAATCCTGATGAAGCAGGAGCGTACCAAACATTGGGTACGCCTAGTGCCCTGGGCAGTGTTGACCATGAACTCTCAGAGGAGCTCTTCTACGGGTTTCACCCCCCCCGAGCTGTTTCATGGAGGATGGCCTGCTTGGTTCCTCAAATCCCCCCTTACCTGAGGACTTCAAGAGCTTCGTTGGGGATTGGCTGGACCACAAGCAGTCAATGGCTAACCAGAGTAACCTGAGAAACATACGTGAACATAAACTGAACCAACGAAATCGCCTACGGCAACCCGCCAGTTTCAGGGTTGGTGACCTGGTCTTAATCCATCATTCACGACTCCCCTCTCGGCCCCGTAAATGCCTACAGGACCCTTATTTTCGGCCATATCGTATCATCAGAATAGATGGATCTAGGATCCATGTCAGGTGCAGTCCACGTCTAGGTGGTGAACTGCTTTGTGCTCCTAAACAGTTGAGGCACTATCACTCCCCCGATGACTTGTCAAGGGATGACTGGCGCCTCAGCGACACTGAGGTCGAGTGTATCAACCTGGAGAACGCTGCCAGCCCTGAGGAGGAAGACGAACTCGAAGAAATGACTGCCGATGAGATGGCACTCGATGGCTGCTACGTGGTCGCAGGTTTTGCCTGCCACGGGTATAAGCAGGGCTGGAAAATCCTTACCCTGTGGGACGGATATGGGCCTTCTGAGGCAGCCTGGGAATCCATGTTCGCCTTCATACAGCCAGACGGGAGCATTAACCCCATGTTTCGCTCCTACCTCGTTGGGAACAACGAGGGACAGTTACTAACCCCTGCGGAGACTCTGTCCCAGCAGAAGAGGAAAAACTAATCACATTTGGGTAAGGCCCGGCGCATCACTCCCCCTCGGGTACGGCAGAATGCCCACCGGTGTGTTTCTTTCGTTCGCCGCAAAGGAACTTCAGCGCCTGGCCCCTGCCCTTCGGTTTTCCTTGTGCCTACATATAAATTTGATGCAACTGTGAAAAAATGTCTTCTAAAAGCTGTAAAAACCACGGCCCATACCTACTTTTTCAGGAGCCGTTTACGCTTGCGCAACCCTTTTAGGAATGCGCTCCTGTTGCGCTTGTCTGCGACTTTAGGTTTTTGCCTGAAAATGACCATTTCTAACTTCTTTTCGTCAATTTTTAGCAATTTGACTTCTTAAATCGCTACCGCTTTTGTGGAAACCACAGGATTCACTCCCTGTTGGTTCCATTTTCTATTGCTTTCAGCTCCTGGAGTTTTGTGCCCTTCATTGGGAGTATTGCTCTGCCCTGGCCCTTGGTCAGGGTGTTTACTAAAATGCTGTCTACACAGCGATCACCGTCCGCAGTAGAGTGTTCGACTGTACTCTAATGCGCAAGCATGTGTGCTGTAGGGAGGGAGTCCTGGGTTCAAACCCCACTACCCTGAGATTTTTGCCAAAGGTTTTCGCCGCACGCTAGCAACTTTTGAGGAATGCTCTATCGAAGGGACATCATTCAGGGTACATTACTCGGTTTTTGAAGGGTACCTACAGAGTGATAGGCTTCTATGAACTGATGGGAGTGTAATTGGCTGGTTTAATGCATTTTCTGAGGTAGTTTTGGGGAAATTTGAGCCTTTTTCCTTCGTCCTACTAGCTGGATCAACCAGTACTCCAGGCGGGAGTAAGAAAAAGTCACTACCATGTCTTTCTTGGGGTAAGTGATCCAGGCCAAGCCCTAGCGAAAAGCCTCTTGTTGATGTTGAGACTAGCGGGATCATTTTAATCACTCTTTTGAAGTCTGAAGTACACTTTCTCAAAGTAACTAGGGTTATAACCCTAGCCTGCCTCGAGGCTCACCCCTACCACTCACCTGAGCGGAGGTATCTTCCTCCACGGAGGTAATACCAAAACAAAGTAGGCATTTCATGCCGAAGGCCTTGTAGGTGGAGCCTAGTGGGCCCCAACCTCAAGACCCCTATACTCAACTGATTCTACCACTTATTGTGGTTCTACGTTTTAACTGATTCTGAACTCAGTTGCTTGGCCATGCTGGCCAAGCCATAATCTGTGTCTGGGCTAGCTGCTATGCCCCACATTCCTAACCAACACCGTTCCGTCCAAAGGAGTGCACATGAAGTGCTTGGTGCTACCTTGGAGGCCTGAGTCATGCCAGCCTTTACAAAAAAATGATTTGTTTTATCTATTCGTGATTGAATCTTTGTACTTAAGCCTGCTTTGTCTACCTGCAGCCCTTCTGTGATACACTGGATTTCAAAACTATTCATTGATTCGATCCACATCCTGTTCTTGCTCTACTTGCTGCTTTCGTCCTGTTTTTCAACACCAAAACTTGCAGGATCTCATCAAAGCTATTAGGGCATAAATCAAGGATATCTTTCTACCCTGGGCGGGAGGTGTCGGGCCGCTTCTTGAACAGTTTGGCGGTAGTGGGGCCAGTGGAGCCGTAAATAGGCGCAGCCCACGTGCATGTGTACTGGGGTCTCTTCCCTGCCCACGCAGAGGATTGAGGGCTGTGGGAAGACTGCAACGCCGGAGAGCCGCTCCTTCGGGGTGCGGAGCCTGCGTTGCACCGGTGTGTGGCCGTCCCAGGCCCGTAGTGCCCGATGGTTGGTGCCCGCCGCGGTGAGGTCTCGGCGTGGACGTAGGCCATGGCGTGGGCCGTGCCCAGGGGTTGTGTGTGTAAAACTTACGGCATAGCCATTCCAGAATCCAGGTTTGTTGCCCATTTCTCCTTTGCACACTCATGTTGCCTCTTGTGTGCCATCTCAGGTGTAAATTATTGTGCGATCTGAGCATTTGACTCCAATCGAATATTTCGATCCCAGAATTAATTCCGACTGCAGATTTCAGTTTTGTTTTTGCATTTATGGTGTTGCCTTGATTTTTTTTCAATTCTGCGGTTGGCCAGCATTTATTCTAACATTATTTGGGTATCCGATTCGTCGATCCGCTGCTGCTGTGTGTGCTCGCGCGCCGTCTTTGGTGGCGCCGTAATGTAGGCCAGCCAATCGAATACCCTTCCAGTTTGTTGCTAATAGTGTTAGATCTATCATGTGGAAATCGGAATCACTTATGCAACCGCAGGAAATTATGTGACAGGCATAGTACGTACGTTCTAGACGTTGATCGCTTCTGTGGGCAGTGTTGAGGGAGTACCTCCAGGGAAACCAAGACCGTCCTTATCTCTGCTATGGTGGTATTAGTAGTCATGGCAAAACCTACCAGTCACATGGGGTATCTTCCGAAGGGGACGAGAGGTGAGACCCAGCGAAGCATAGGTAGGCGCACCGCTGGTTGTGGGATATATTGGTTGATGCCTTGCAATGGGATTCCATTGGGGTGCCACACCATATTTGATCTTAAAATCTCAGGCATTCATTCTAAGAGTTGACATTGCATTTGTCATTCATGCATGGTTCATTTGTGTCCTCATGGTTTGACTCAAACTTGGTGGTGCCCATGATTTTACGGTCAAAGTGAACATATGGTGTCTCCTCTCCCCAAGGGAGATGTGGTGCTTTCCCTCACTCTCCCTTCCTCTCTCTCCAAATTCATCATTCTCCTCAAGAGGTAAATTGCGTATCTATTGTGTTATGGCTTCGAACAGCCGCAGCGCAGCAGCGCGCAAGTCGCGAGTCGCAGTCGCAATCGCACTGCAGTCTGTGAATAATAAAGAAGCATCGAATGCCAACTGTGAATGAGCGCTGTAAGATACTTCGATCTTTGAACAGGGTTTATGTCTTCGAGATTGTGTTATTATTGGTGCCCCGTCTAAAGATCCTGCGCAGAAGAGGTTTGTCGTATTTTGGGATTTTCGAGAAACAAGAGGCACAGTCGAGTTCCCAAGAAACAAACCACAACAAGTGGTAGCCGGCTAGGTGGCGAGGAGGATCAATCTTCGAGATCAATCTTCGACGCCGCAACGCCGTCAACTTGATTTGGACTTCGATCTACAATGGAGCGGCCCTTCGACGATGCAGCTATGCTGCATTTCATCAGAGACATTTTGTTTCGAAGTGATTCACCCTTGCATCACGAATTTTCGACTTCGTTAGAGAAGTTCACCGCAGAGCGCATCGCTAGTCGAGAAAGCGAGTGGTTTCCATGTCTCTCTCGTGATCTTCACAGCTGCTCGCAGAAGCTTGCAGATACTCCAGCCAAAGTTATCGAATGGGAACAACGCATCGATGTATTGCAGGCAACAGCAGCAAGTGCTACAGCAGCAACTGGCCAGCGCATCGATACCTTGCAGTCCTCGACCGAAAATGCAACTCAAGCTGCTGGAAATGACCTTCGACGCGTAGAACATGAATTGTCACAATGTTACGCTCTTCTCAACAAATTTATACGAACTTCGAGTCCACCACCTCCGAACAACATCCAGTTTCCACAACCACAACCTTCGTCTTCTTCAAATTCGAACCAACCTCACCCTCCACAACAACCACTCCCACAGCGGCCTACCTTCGAACCACTACCCCAGTTCGTAGTCCAACGTGCTCCTTCGCAGGAGATTTTGGGACGCCGCGTCGAGCGCCTGGACAAACTGGTCAAGAGGTTCACGGGTAAACCTGGATGTGGAGAATTTCGAACATGGAAAGAAGATTTACTACGAGCCTTCACTTTGTCGGACATCACCTCACCCGTCGATCAGGCAGCAACGATGTCATTCCTCCTCGATGGTGATGCCGCTGAGTACTATCATAGTCTGACGAAAGTTGTACAGGATGACTGGTTCGAGCTCATGCGTGTGTTAGGCCAGCGTTTCGACTGCATATCCCATGAGCCAGTGTTTTTGTCGAGAATGTTGAGCCTGAAAGAGAGCGAGTTCCCCCGACATGCAGATTACGTTCGAGAATTTGTACATGCGTTATCAAGTCGAAGGTAAACACCAGTGAACTCCAGATGGGTTTCCTCGTCAGCTCTCGATTTGTTGAAGGTTAGTCGAATGACGCTGTGCGTCGGCAGTACATCGTTGAAGTGCGTCGAGATGGCGTTCCAATAATCCATTTGGATTCTATACCTTGGTAGAGACCATCGCGGAGGCGTACATTGCGGCTGGGTATCAACTGGAAGAGGTACAGAACGCATCGAGAACGACATCAGATCACACCCTGGGTCCTGCAGTGTCGAGGCCCCTGCCTATGATGGTCCCACCTACTTCGACTTCCACGTTTCCATCCAACCCTATGCCGACACCACACGTCACCCCAATGCCGACCCCAGCTGCGGCGCCCACGGCTTCGACCGTGGCAGAGCCGATGAATCTCGATGCAATTGCCAAGCTCCAAGAAGAGTTACATGCCTACATTGGTGAACGGTTCGGACGTCAACATGGCGGACGCCCAGATGGTCGAGAAAGCAGACGTTGCTACAATTGTAGCGAACAAGAACACTTGGCCCGTGACTGTCCAAAAGATCGACCGCCATCCCGAGGACGAGAACGTCGGGAATCAAGGTCGAACACACCGAAACGTGATCAAAGTGGAGACAGCAATGGACGGTTTCGATCCCGCTCCAAGAGCAGAGAAAGGCCTACAACGGCCTAGAAAACAATTCCGATGACCTGGTGGCGGATGTCCTCGAGAAGAGCTGAACACCACCACCAGCACCAATAAACCTGAAAAGAATTCGACGCTTGGAGGTGTCACTGTCGAAGGAACCGAACCTGAGCATGCGTCTCTGTTCACGGTTCGAGGGCGCATTTGCGCATGTCGTGAAGACTCCTTTGACTCCAGCGTGGAACTGTTGGTCGACTGTGGAGCGACCAGCGACTTTATGTCGATGCAAACAGCAAAGAGGGCGCGACTTCCCCTCTATAAACTGAGAAACCCTGGACATGTCTTGACAGCCTGAGGTGTCCAAGTCGAAGTACGGTACTACACGCGAGCTTATGTTCGAGTTGGGGAGCTTGTATTTCGACATCACTTCAGGGTTTTGGAGATTTTGTCGGATGTAGTGCTTGGACTACCATGGCTTCGAAGCTACAATCCAACTGTCAACTGGAAGGAGCGATACGCCGACATCCAACATGGTTCGATTTCGTACCGGTTGGGGTTTGGCGAATCAAGACACTCCACCCAGCTGCAGTTTCAAGCAGCTTCGAAGCTGGACCTTCTTTCGATACTTTCATCCAGTTCCTCGAAAGCAAGTCCGGTTGGGAATCCTACCCCACATGCCAACGAACACCCTGACCTACACTCGTCGACATACGTTCAGCGCGGTACTGACATGTACGATGAGTCCGAAACGGACAATGGTATCACCGATGAGGAGTGCAGCGATATGGAGATTGAGTACATTTCGTTGCCGAGACTCAAAAGAGAGATCCGTCGATCTGATCTCACGGGAGATCAAGTATTTCTGTGTTGCATGCCTCGACCAGCAGTGCCGGTCGATCAAATGTATAAGATGCAAGCCAGTGATGGCAATGATGACGGGCTTGACCCCGTATGACGCAAACTACCGAATCGATTACACAAGTGGGCGGACCTCTACGACCGGGAGAAAGCGGAGTATGGAGACCTACCTCCGTATCGACCTGGAAGAGATTATCGAATACGCCTCGATTCGGAAGACAATCCACCGTGGGTACACCCTTACAAGATGGACCGGAGCCAACTAGATGAACTTAGACGACAATTGGACAAGTTGCATCGATCTGGTCGCATCAGACCATCCTCGAGTCCATACGGAGCGGGTTGCCGACTGGTGAAGAAAGCCAATGGTAAATGGCGTATGTGCGTCGACTACCGAGCGTTGAATACGCGAACTGTACGAGATCGGTATCCCTTGCCATCGATCCAATCCATCTTGATTACACTGGGGGGTTCCACCGTATTCTCAAACATTGACCTTGTTAGTGGGTTCCACCAGATCCGAATTCAAGACGAAGATATCGAGAAAACCGCCTTCAACACACAATTTGGCGCCTTCGAGTGGGTTGTTATGCCCTTTGGCCTCTGTAATGCGCCATCGACGTTTTAACGCGTCGTGAACGATGTCCTTTGAGACCACTTGGGGATCTTTGTATGGGTGTACATTGACGACATCCTCGTCTTCTCGAAGGATGCGGACGAACACCAACGACACCTCGACCTGGTACATGAACTACTCCGTAAGCACCAGCTCTTTCCCTGCATCGATAAATCCACATTCTTTCAGAGTCGAGTACCCTTTCGTGGATACATCATCGACCAAGATGGAGTACACACGGACCCCGAAAAGATCAAGGTCATTCGAGGTTGGCCTCCACCAACTACGGTTCATGAAGTTCGACAGTTCATTGGATTGTGTGGATTTTACCAGCAGTTTGTCGAAGGGTTCCAAGCTGTCGCAGCCCCTCTGACTGCAATGTTTAAGGCAGACTTCGAGTGGGAATGGACAGCCGTCCACCAGGCTTCCTTCGACAAGCTGAAGCAGGCGATGATCAGTGCGACACATCTCAGTGCTATCGACCCCCGACAGCCGTATCACCTGTACACAGACGCTTCGAAAGACTGCGTGGGTGCTACGCTGGCGCAACGATGTGCGCATGGGAAGTACAAGGGACATCTTCGACCTATTGCCTTCATGTCGCGAAAAATGCAGCCTGCCGAAACTCGATACCTGATTCGAGAACAGGAGTTGTTGGCCATCGTATTAGCCTTGAAACAATGGTTTCACCTACTTCGAGGACCGCAGCAGGTGCACGTGCACACTGACCACGAAAGCCTTCGATATCTCAAGACCTGTCCTCGACCGCTGACACCACGGCAAGCACGATGGTCCCAATTCCTCGAGGAATACAACCTGACGTTGTGGTACGTGCCGGGCCTCGAGAACCCTGCGGCAGACGCCTGCTCCCGTCTAACTTCGCGGCAGTTGATGGATATCGAAAATACCACACGTACACGGGCTTTCGCAATTCCCCTGGTCGAAGATTGGGCTTCACCGGAAGGAGAACCTGTCCATGAGTTCCTACATGTACTCGAAGACTCATTCTCTCATGACGAGGTGTGGCCCCAGCCGTACAACCACCTGTACGTTTCACTACGAAGGGGACGCTCTGTGGGGAAGGATCTTGACGCAGATGAGCTTGCGGAACCAGCCCCCCAATCCGACGAAACCGCTGTCGAACCGGAGGGCCTGGAGCCGCTACTGTCGAGTGCGACAACTGCTGAGCCGGAGGACCTGGGACTGGAACCAGCACCATCGGACGAGATCATGGCTGAGAGTTCACACCAACCAGACATGCATCTCGATGAGGCTGGCAATGAGCCAGACATGTCTATCGACACCGACGACCTCCCCGATGTAAGCATTGATCGCCCCCTTCGAGTCACCTTTGGCAATGAACTTCGATACGCTCCGACCATGGCGGAACTGATTCGCTGTCGACGTCACCGTGACGGCACGTTGCAATCAGTCCCCTTGCCGAAGGGTGGGTCGAACACGCCGTACCCTTCGAGTCTTAAGGGTACACACCGCCGAGTTCATCGACATTATCAGTGCAAAGACTTGACTTCGACAGCTGTGTGGGCGGCAGCCTATCGAGAGGACCCACGGACGAAGCACATCTACGAAGTCGCGATTCGAAGCCCTGCGGCACCACACCAGCTTCGAGATGCCAAGTTGTCCTTCGATGACGGCAAATTCTTCCATTTGTCGACGATGGGCAAACGTGTGCTTGTCCCCCGAACGCTGGTTACGTCGATTGTGGCTATGTATCACGAGTCGGAGTTCTATGGCCACTCAGGAGTCCTTCGAACCATGGCCCTGATTAAGCGCGACTACGTATGTTCACACCTTCGACACTACGTCGAGCGATACATACTAAGTTGCGATGTCTGTCAAGCGGCGAAATCAAGACGAGTCGACAACGCCACAGTGCCAAGACCATTGCCGGTGCCCGACACCAAATGGCACAGTGTGTCCATCGATTGGGTTTCGGGATTGCCGCCGACCACAAGGGGCCATGACGCCATCATGACTGTAGTAGACCGATTCTCCAAGCGTGGAATGTTCATGCCTCGTCGCAAGGATATGACAGCCGACGACCTTATCTATGTGTTCCTACGTGAGGTGATTCGATTGAAAGGATGCCCTCGACAAATTGTTTCTGACCGAGACAAGCTGTTCGAGTCTCAGGCGTGGAAGGAGTTGGCCCAGCGTTTCAAGATTGAGATGCATCAAACAGTGGCCAACCGCCCTCGAGGCGATGGCCAGGCGGAGGGCAGCAATCAGTCCATCCTCCAGCGCCTGCGTACACACGGCATCTTCGGCAACAACGAGTGGGATGTCGACCTCCTGTTCGCCGAAATCCAGTTCAACAACCTGACATCCAATAGTCTTCGACTATCCCCGTTCGAGATAGATGAAGGATGAACACCCCATTTTCCATTGGATTTTCCCCGAATGACTTCTCATGCACATGAACCATCGACCGTGAATGATTACATGCAACGAGCGGAACGTACCTTCGATTCTGTGTGTGCAATGCTTGCCGAGGAACGTCGACGCCAGATGCATGTGGTCCTGCAAATGGACCGACACGTTCGAGTGCCCGAAGTTGGTGAAGGATGGTGGGTGTTGGTGCCAGAATATCGACATAAAGGGAAACTCGATGTTGTCTGGTGCGGCCCTTACAAAATACTCGAGGTACTGAACAAGGGCGAGAATGTCAAACTGGACATCCCTGCCGCCTTCGATGGGTTGCGAGTTTTCAATCGAGACAGCATAAAACCCTACGTCCATCGAGAGGGACAGCCGGTGTGGGAGTTTCCAATGCCCCCTGTCAAAACTGGAGAATCGCCTCGACTTGTCAAGATTGTGGCTAGACGTCGAGTGGGATCTAAAAAGCGCCGCACATTCCTGTACCGTTGTGAATGGGATGACGACACATGGTCTTGGGAGTCGAGCAAGGCTCTAGAGGAGGATCCTGTGTACCTTGAGTTCCTTCCACTCCACCCTGAGTAACTGAGTAACACCCTTACTCTTCTCTGCAGCGTGGTTTTTCGAAAAACTCATGCGAGGTTCCGGGTCGATCGCCGGAGCTTCCGCCTATGGTACTGCATCCCGGACGCCCCGAACTTCCTCTCGACCTCCGCCTTCTCGAGCAACACCGTCGAACGTCATCGATGTTGACGCGATCAATGACAACGTTGGTGCCAAACCCCCAGCGAGGACGACTTCAACTGGCCGCTGTTTGTCGGTAGCATCAGCGCCAACTCGTCTGAGGCGACCTCTCGATCCATTCAAACCGCCGAACTACAGCCAGTCGGCATATGCCGGGAGCTCGAAAGGAAAGGGAGGCCCGTCGAAAGGAGGCAAGGGAGGAGTGTTCCCTCGCGGGGAATTTGCAGGAATAGCGCCGAGTGGACCGCCCGTCATATCAGGAGGCTCCACAGGCTTGGAAGTGCTCGAGATAGCCCTGGCCAACTGGCCTGTTCTGGAACCGACCAAGGGAGGGACCCCACCGGACATGCAGCCAGAACTCCGTAAGCTGTACGGGCCCCCGCCCCCGGTCGATGCAGAATACTTTCGAGAGCGGTGCTCAAGCCCTGACTGGTTCGATTCTGATGAAGATCTTGCTTGCTACACGGGGTACGACAACTGATCTTCCTTCCTCTGTTCAGCGCCCGGATGGGTCGACAGTTCTTGGACATCGAGGCCGAACACCTGGACATCAAGGTCATCCAGGGACGACCCTGGTACCGAAGAGCCGAAAGTCGAAGACGACTGGGTCGACCGATCCTGGCATTCGAATCCCCTGAAAACACAAGCTTCTAATCGAACGAACCAATCCGACTCCTTTTACCACGACGACGACCACAACGACGACAATGAACCCTGGCCACTCGAGTCCGACGACGAAGAAGAATATCCTTACGAGCCCGTGTGGTCGACAGCACCACCCAGCTACGATTCTGTGCCGGTGCCAGAGTCGAACTGGCAGCCCTCTACCCTAAGCCCTTGTGATAACCAGAGCTGTGTTAAATTCAATGCAACTCGGACCTCGTCCACATTGTAGCCCTTGAGATTTGAAATTTCATAGCCAAAAACCACTTCCCAGTTTGGTGGAGAGCTGCCTTCCATGCACATCGGCACGTAGTATTTCACCAAATCTTTCAACTCCACTTCAGGTCGCTCCTTGGCTGGGCTAAATCGAAACTATAAATTCAGTTGGATTGAATTTAACACAGCTCTACTTATGACAGGGTCCTAGGGAACATGCCGCAGTACAATCATGAAATCGAGACCATCGACGAGCTCCGACACTTGGGCAGGTTCGGACTGAAGCCACCCTATCGATTTGGGACACATGAGGATGATCCGATGACGACGGAATACACTAAGCTCGAACCATCGGTACTCACTATTGCGTCGAGCACCATGGCTGGTTTTCGAGGACCACACACGTTCCTGAACGAGAAACATGCTGCAGCCGTGTCGAAGGCAAATGCCACCATTTCCGAGTTAGGCAAGACCATCTGCATCGACAGTTGGGAGCGTGGAAATCTTGGTGGTAAGCCGGGATACCAGTGGTATACAAGAATCGAAGTGGCTTGTCAGAACTTTCGAGCGGCCCTCGTCGAATGGCGACGTTGTGATGAAGAGCTCGATTGGGGATTCCGACAAAGCCTCACCGAATATACCCTGCCGAGTCAAATTGCTCGAGTCAACCGCATGCATCGAGAGATCTCGGGAATCGACGACCTGATGAACGTTGCTGATGGAATCGACCTGATCTTCAAATATCGACGCTTCTGGACCCACGAAAGGATGAAACGAGAAGCTCCTGTTGCCGTTTCGATCATGGGAGTTATCCGTGATCTTCAGGGGGTTGGCCAGGCGAACGACTGGCTCTTCGAAGATCAAGCCCCCTTTCTTGCGTACAAAGTCAATTTGCTTCTGCGCCGACACCAAGTGCGCGGCCTACGAGGCACCTCTCGACTTGGGTATAAGCGGTATGGGTGCGCTCCACATCGAACACAGGACCTTGCCGTCCAGCTCCAGGAGTACTTTCGACTCGGAGAACAGATGGAACCCTATGCGTACAACGCCGTCGCACCAGGCGCCCCCATTGACCTTGTCCAGTTGGCGACGATCTACCAGACTGGACCCGGACGGCTCGGGTACCACGACTTCGATAAGGCGATCCGACGAGTTGCTGCCCTTCACTCATCGAATGAAGAGTATGCCAACCTTTTCCCTTTCGTGGATGCCCCTGAATTGGTTCGACGCCTGGGTACCTCGAAATACCTCATGTCCCCAATTGAGGCCGGATACGAAGGTGGACGACGTTGGCGTCGAGCGGTCCAGTTCCGAAGGGATGTCTATACTGACGAACGGGAGGAGATCGAGAAAACCGACTCGCCTGCGAGCGACCCGTTCCACCCGGACCCCGTCGATCACCGGTTTTTGTCGATGGAGTCGAACGCCCATCAGCACCACTTCGACATCCCGTTCTTCAAGTACCTCACACCGATCCACGATGACTTTAAGGCTGCACATCGACGCAAGGTCAGCTGCCGAGGCCAAGTCCTCGAAGCGGTCATTGTTGACACGGCTTCGAGCCTTGTGACTGCAGAAGCGGTTCGATTCGCTCTGCAGAGTTCCCTCGCTGATGGTCAGTATGTACATCAACACCTCTGTCGACTCCAAGAAGAAGGTTCTCGAACCGACATGCTTGAGATCGTCGACCGATATGCCCTCGGCCCTGAAGTGGACGACATCAGCGCCGTCATTGTCGTGCGACGACTTTCGATTGCCGACACGCCGTGGTGGCGAGTCGACACGCGAACTGGTCAGTTCTATCACAGCATGGCCGCTGGTACTGGTTCGAAGGAAACCTATCGATGGACTACTGGTCGACATGACGGGTTCTCCTTCGAAGTCACCAATCGGACCGATCTGTGGAGTGAGGACGCTTGGAAACCGTCGAGCCTCTGGGACTTCTATTCGACCAGGGCACAAACACTGGGACCTGGACAATTTCGAGCGCCTACCCGTGAACATGTCTTCGTATTCCAGTACAAGTGCCCCGCCGACAACCGACCTGGTGATCCCAACCTTCGATTGCTGAACCATCGATCTGTTATCCTGATTCAGAAGCGTGCCCTCGACAGTGATATCTGTCGACACTACACGGGTCATGACACCTTCAAGTTCATGCCTGGCGTCGAGACACTGAAGGAGGTGCATGAAGTATGTCGACTCCAGGTGAATCCTTCATTCACGTTTACGTGGGGAACGGACTGCTGATTCGACATGGCTCGATGCCAAGTAATGGCTTATCCGACAGTCTGGAGGCCAAGTAATGGCTTATTCGACAGTCTGGATGCCATTAATGGTATTGACTGCCTTCATATGTCCTGTCGAGTTGACAGATGTGTAGGCCTGTTGGTTGTTTGTCTGCTGGGCATCCAGCTTCGATAGCTGTGCCCAATGTTATGGTATGTTATGGTTCGAGGTGCCCACAGCCTTGCTGCGGGTACAGCGCCCGTGCAGTGTGCCTGGCGAGGTTGTCTTCTGCAGCTTCCACCAAGAGCCACAGCCGTGGCAGAGTCGAACACGGCGTATGAATAAGGCGCTGACGGTGGGTGTACCATGACTGCACCTCAGTGTGTGAGTTTTGACCAGGATTGGTCCACTGTTATGCTTCTGTAGCCGACACATGTCCAGGTCCAAAAATTCTTTTTTTTCTGGGCCCGCTCGGCATTCGACATTGCGACGCCCGCCCAGGTGGGTGGGACCTCTTCGAGGTCTCAGCGGGGGGGGAGTGTTATGGCTTCCAACAGCAGCAGCGCAGCAGCGCGCAAGTCGCAAGTTGCAGTCGCAATCGCACTGCAGTCTGTGAATAAAAAAGAAGCATCGAATGCCAACTGTAAATGAGCGCTGTAAGATACTTCGATCTTTGAACAGGGTTTATGTCTTCGAGATTGTGTTATTATTGGTGCCCCGTCTAAAGATCCTGCGCAGAAGAGGTTTGTCGTATTTTGGGACTTTCGAGAAACAAGAGGCACAGTCGAGTTCCCTAGAACCAAACCACAACAATTGTGCCATCGGACCGTTGTCCTTGATCCTTTGAGACTCTTGGGCTCTTTCACGTTTTTCAAGTGCCCGTGGCTTGGGAGTTGTCAGATTAAGTCGTGCCTTGGTTTTGCCATTTATGATTAGACTCAAGGATAGGCATTGGTCGAGCTTTTGCCACTCTCCCTCCAAGTGCATGTATGCTCTCTTGGGTCAAGGCTAGGCGAAACCCTCCCCCAATGCTCCCCCGCTCTCATGATGGATACGTCAATCTCTCTCATGGGACTCGGTTGGGGAAAATCTCTCTTTGGGCGTGGTTAGGTGACTTTCTCCCCATTGCATGTGCTCTCTTTGGGTGGAGGTTAGGTCCCATGAGTATCACGGGAGGCCATCGGCCTATTGTTTGCTTTGTTGCCCAAGAGGTGGATCTCCATGTCAATGGTGTATTGCTCATTTGCTAATTTGGTTTAGATTAGTTGTTGATCCTAAGAGCTGACCGGGTCACGGTTTGGTGCCTTTGTTGGTGCGTTTACATGCCCCATGTGACCATGTATGTGCATGTGCACTTCCTTCCCTCAGGTTGCTGTAGTCAAGACGTCTGGAGACTAGAGTGTGACTCATGTGCTCTTTGGGGATGGCCCAACGGCGATTTCAATCACTTCTCTCAACTCCTTGACCCCCGGTGAAACCATCCATGTCAACGGGTGCAAGTAGTGCGAATTTCGGTTTAAACTTTTGCATGCATGACCTCAAGTCCATAAGATCATGCCCGTGCCCATGAACTCTTCATCTTGCATTGCAAGTGGTCCGACCAGAGAAGTAGGTTGAGTCTTACTCGCGCTTGTGAATTCTTTTCTTTTTCTCAAGAATGGACCTACCTTGTGCCCGTCTGGACCCTCCTTGAACCCGTGCTCGTCCCCTGTGGACTAGTTGACCATTTGTACGGGTCCTGGACTAGTGTGTGACCATTGTTGGACCCTGGCTCATTTCTGGATCATTTGTGGATTTTTGTTGACCATTGGTGAACTGTTGGCTGGATCATCTTAGCCCAAGCAAACTGCACCCCCTTTTAGAAGAGGCGGACGCAAAAAACGGCCGCAGGAAGGAGTATTCTTTTTGGACATTTTGCAGCACGCATGAATCAGACACCACAAAAAAGATAGGTTTTTACGCAATTTGCTGATTTTTTTAACTTTTTGTTTACCAAAATAAACTATTATTTTGTCTGATTTGAAGGGTGTGTTTTACCAATGTTGTCGTTTTTGTGATTGAAAATCCCACTAGCACGTGCTATTTCAGGACCTCATTTTCAAAAATGACATTCTGTGGGTCTCCAGTTGTACCTAAGTTTGTCCCGCAAAATAAAATGCTTTTTCCCGTCCCTCAGTGCGCGAGGCCTCGCGCACTCAAGGTCGCGGAAAAAATTGTGTACAGAAGACAAAAAAAAAACAGGACACAAAATGCACAACATACAAGCACTGAAAGAAAAGCTCGGCAAAAATGTACAAGCCCTTCAGGGCATATAATTGCATTCGCGTCGAAGGCGAGTGCGGGAGGCCTGGCGCACACATCACTGCGGAAAGAGACATAAACACATGGGTTAATCGTTACTTTCTTCTTCTTCGGTCCTGCAACCTTAACCAACCTGGAACCCAGGCTTCTTGCCACTGTACCTGTCCCACTTGGGGAGGCAATGGTACCACGGGATGACTGAGCACCAGAACGTGAGGGCAGGTTGAAACCTGTACTAGCAGCTGCAGCAGTCTCCCCTTTGTTCTTTGGCTGGTCCTTACCCGAATCATCGGGACTCGCATCGAAGTGAGAGGCGGGCGCCCGCTTGCGCTTCTGCTGGGTCTCCAGCAGTTGCGCCGAATCCCCTCTTCTGAGTCCGGTGGGCATCGTTGTCGTCTGATTCTGCGGGCTTGTCCGATTCCTTCTCCTTTCCTTCCGCCTGCTTCTTGCTACTGGAGGGGGTTGCCCTTTCCGGCAGTACCCTGAGTAGGTACAACTTTGGCAGTGTTCTTCACCTTGGCTTGTCTTGGCAAGGTAGGTGTCAGGCTCACTGTCGTCAGCTGGGGCCTCAGTCACGATCTGTTCTTGGACGGCTTCTGCGGCATGCACCTTCTGGTGCCCTTGGTACTCTGGGTTGCTGTCCAAATCCCACAGTGGAATGCCACGCAGAAGCCACTCTTCTTGAGTATTCCAAGTTGCAGCTCTCACTCCCTGCTCCGTCTGATTGGCTTCCAGCATGTACCGCATGATGATGGCATGCTGGAGAGCACCTCGGACGGAATTCGCAAGGTCCTTTTGCTTGATCGCTGACATACCCAGAAACACCACCTTAGTCCCCCCCGACTCATCCGACATTGCAATCTTTGCGGCCATGGCAGGCGTGTCATCCACAACAACCACTGCATCAGCATGCTCACAGTCCAACAGATACATGTCAAGGTACCACAGCACGTGAATCAGAGGCATGAAACCACCGAGGTTCTTGTTCACCATCTCTTCAAAATGTCCAGTAGAATACGTCACATAGTTCGACAACTGCAAAGGCGATGAATAAAGACGAATAACTGAGACAGCAGTGCGCGAGGCCTCACACACACAACGGCATAGAAACAGTTGAAAGAAGCAGATATACCTGCTTATCCCAGCGACTCGTTGTTCCGATCCACATACAGTGCTCGTCGAACTGATACATGTTGCTTGTAACGGAATTCGACAACAAAGAGTATACCGGCAACCGGGCATGAGAGAAAGGCGCTGTAGTTGGATCCTTGTCCTTTTCCATATGCCACAGCCTCTGCATGTTGCGGCCAATACGGTGCACAACATCAGCATTGCCATAGAAAATGACGTCCTTTCCCAACATCATCACATCGAACAACCACTTCAGAACAAATCCTGCAGAGTCATATTCCATGAAGAGGACAGCGTTGACAACCCACAACGGGTACTGCAAGTCCGGGAAACAGCCTGGTGGTGTCTCTTCGATATCCCCAATACGGCATGCTGTCGAAGTGCACTTGTTTCCTTGGTTGTCCTGATTGGAGATATTGATCACTTCGCCAGTACTCCACTGTGTCTGTGTCGGTGCCGGTGCTGGTGCCTCGGCCTTTCTTTGCAGTTGTTTCCGAACGGCCAGCGTCTGCGCTGACGGAGATGCTCCCTTGTCCCCCGTCCGCCACAGAGGTGCAACGGTCAACATTTCCCACTTTGACCACGGCGACCGGTACTTGGAACTTTTTGCGTCTTCCCAATAACCCCCATTTTCCAGGCCAATCTTCAGTTGCGTCGTGCCCAGAGCTGCGACTTCTGCTCTGATCTTTGCATCGGCAGCAGTGCAGATCTGAAAAAGGTGGTTGAGTGCGCGAGCCCTCGCGCACTGAAGCTGCAAAACTGACGCATACCTCTGGTTTGGTTGACGAAATCCTTATTGTGCGGATGGTCAAGGTGGAACGTAACCCATTGTTCCGTAATCAACGCGTCAATGTAGGTTTGGGTGTTGCGTATGGTCGATTCCTTCAGGTTCATATGTGCACAGACTTTCTGCAAAAAACTTGGGAGATGCAGCCTCTCCAGCTTCTCGAAGGCATTCCTTGTAACGTCCTCTTTTTTGCTCTTACTCTCGAGGTGCGTCATACCAGTAACCATGTCACGGCCGCAGTAGTATGCCAGGCAGAAGATGTCCCTCCGGTGCTTGAATGTCGAGTCCTACAAGCAAAAAACAGTGTCATGGAGTGCGCGAGGCCTCGCGCACTGCGACAGTGTGACGCACGAAAACATACTGTGTGCCCTGGTTCCTTTGAACGACTCAAGTGCAAGAAACACAGAGTTGACGGCAGCCTGGACAACAGCAGTTTTGAACCGTTCGAAATTCTGTGGTACCTTTTCCCGATTCTGGTCCTCAATGTACAACAACATGTTGTCCAGCGCCTCGGACAGCGGAATCCACGTCACAGACTGGCTGCCAGCTTGCTGCAATCCTGCAACCTTGGGCAGGATCCTCCAAGGGGTTTCGTACTTGAGAACGTCAACGTAGCAATATTCTTGCCAGTCCTCCAACTCCTTGCCTTCTGCGAGCCACATTTCCTGAATCCTTCTGCATGTTTCTGTCCCATGTTGACCGTTCAGAACCTAAAGCGAGCCATCTGCAACGCAAATCATGTACCACAGCAGAGAAAACAAATGTCGTCGGTCGAATCCGAAGCGAGTCATACCACTATCCCCCCATGCCAATACGCGCAACGGTCCAGGTGGCGTCAGTGATTGGTATTCGACCACTTTTCTGGCAACGTCGTCGTTGTCGATCTGTCAGATCTGTGCCCGCTCCTTGGTCTTGTCAATCTCCCAATCAGTCTTCTTTACCTTCACTGCTTTTCCGATCTCCTTCCGCATCCACTGTTGAACGTCAACTGTGAGCTTCATCTCCAGTATCGGCTTCTTATCCCCCTTTTGCTTGCGTCCGTTCTTCGGCGTGTCCCCTTGGTCGGTCCCTGGTGATGACTCCATCGCCTCTGCGTCACGTGGTGGACATTCTGGCAACCCTGGTTGACTCATGGTGCCAAAAAAAACCTGAAAGCGGCAGATGGCATGACACAAAACACGGTGATTTGGACTCCGAAATCAGTCCAAACGCCATTTTGCCGGTTGTTGTTGCAAATCTGTTGCACAACTGACCTCGCTGCGACCAATTCCACCGGACTTAGCGACCTACTCAGTGCGCGAGTCCTCGCACACTCACATCACATTACAGACCTGTTTCTTGTATCCTTTAGTGTGCGCGGCCTCGCGCACTGCGGGTGTCAGTTACCGCATGCATTGCCGCACGTTGCGCGTCGCTGCTTCCTGTCTGTCGGCATCCATATCTGTTCTCCGCCCCACAACAGCATCCAGTTTCCGTTTCAGTTGGTTGGTGAAATTTGTCTTTTGGTCAATGAGGGCATCCATTACGCAGTGACCAAGTAGCTGGTAGTGGTCGTAACCTAGGGGTTGCGTTGGTGAGGGTCGAAATCTCGGTGACCGCCGCAGCGATGAAGTTGCAACGGTGCTGACGCGGTTGGATTCCATTCCAAGTAGGCCACGCAAATCTGGTCTGTCGCCAAAAATCTTTTCAGTCGTCGTCGCATCCTGTGTACCAGGGTCTGGGGAACGTTTTGCTCACCCACGCGTTTGACGCCTGGATCAACGTTTAGTAACAGGGAATGGTTTTTCACCTCCTGAACAGTAACAGAACCGGTGTTTTTCGCCTTGTCACGCACCAGCTTGCTCAACATTCCTTCTCCAATCTCTTCTGAGTGTGCCTTACCGGGAAGGTCCTGGTGCAACTTGCTGTTGTACAGCAATGTGCACATGATGGTGCGTTCGTACTTCAGTACACTGTCATACGGTCCTCGACGCAGCCTCCGCAACAGACACAAACTCAACTGCAACACCTCCTGGGCCCGCGACCCTGTACCGCTATTTTTCCCCGCCCAGTTGCACTCCTGTACCAGGTGACCCAAGTACAACAACAATGGGCACCATTCAGACAACAAACGCAACACTGTGTTTTCCACTGCTGCCGTGTTGGCATGCGCCGTGTCACGACCACTGATTGCAGTTGCAGCCTGTGCCTTGCAACGATACGGGCGTAGTATCCTGGGTGTGGCAAGCATGAGCGCAGCAATGGTTTTTTTCCATAACCATCACTTTTGGGTATGATAGTACGGTTGAACCAGGGCGTGGCAGACCTTTCTGTAGGTAATTTGGACTAGGGCAGAACACCCAGAAGGTGTGTGTAACAACAAACTTGTAGGCATGCCAAACACCGTAATCTACAGGTACGTATCGCAGGTAGGCACGCATGTTCCATCGTTGGTTCTTTGCCCCATACAAAAACTTTATTATCCTTTGGTGTATGTTTTTGTCAACCAACAGCAGTAGAACCCTGTTTGTCTGTTGTGCAGTGTCCTTTGCAAAATGCAACAAGCTTAACAGACCAACACCACCGGTCACCTTTTCTTTTGGCAGGGCAAACGGGCGTCACACCGGTGCCTGCACAGTCCTTGTATTCCTTCTCACATCCAACGGTGCTCTCACGTTTGCGGTATCTGGTACACAATCATCCGCATAACCCATGTCACGCAGAGTCTGGGGGATTCTCCTCTCACGCTGCTGCAGAGCCCGTGAGACTGTCGTTATCCCTGCTGCCATGTCCTCAATGGCTCAATGTCCTGCCCAGTACGTGGGCCTCTGTTTCAGTTGAAGTACTGCAATTGCAGTACAGTTTTCCGACCGGTCACTTTCGTCTGGGTGTGTCGTGTATTGTGCCCGGCACCAGTTCTCCATCCACAGCACGCAACACGATGCAGACACCAGTGTCCACGTTGCTTTCAGTGCTGCTGCTGCCTGTTCGTCCACTGTATCTGCGGCGGCGTCTGCTAGCCCAACTCGTACTTTTGTTCGTCCTGCTGTTTGCGTTAGGTACCCTGTTGTGTTTCCGGGTTTTTTCCTGTTTGGTACTGCCCGTTGACGCATCAACAGGTACAGGTTCCAGCCCTCTTTCTGCAAAATGCGCACCCAGCACTTGTCCTCCTGCCTTTTAGCTGCAGGTAAACTGTGTCGCGTTCTTTGGATGAAGCTGAGTCGCTGTGCAAATGTTCATACCAGTTGCGCCGCCAGGTCGTTCCATTTCAGTCAGTTCCACAGGTCATCTGCTGTTTGGTATGCTGGATCTGCGGCGCATGCCTCTCTTAGTGCTGCTGCTCCTTTGCTTACTTCTGCAATCATTTGATGCGTTACGGACTTTCTGGTTCGAAGTGGCATTTTGCAACTTTTTGTGTTAAATTGAATTTGCGCACATATTTTCATTATCGTTTCGCACAGCGCTCTTTAAAAACAGTGTTCTTGAAAACATCTGGCCTTTTCCTGTCATCATTTCTGGTGCGCACGCTGCCGCCGCAATTTGTATTCGGTGTCTGCGTGCGCTCCGTTCCCAGTAACCGAAGACCCTTTTCCCGACTACAATTTCCTGTTCTCTTTCCGTCTTTAATCCCAGTTGAAAAAAAAACCCTTTCCCTTTGGGCAGCGAAGGCTGCGGCCGCTATTAAAACTCGAGACCTCTGCCATTGAGTGGCTGTTGGAAGAAAGCAAATCATTCCCCTGAACCTTTGATGAATATGACCAAGATTACCGATATATACTCGACAGTCACAAGTGGTAGCCTTGAAAGGGAATGTAAATACCGGCGTAGCCTGATATGCCTGCTTTTTCATTTCCTTGTGTGGTTTGAGTGCGCGAGGCCTGGCGCATTGAATGTTTTGGTCGGACGATGCTCTGTCCCGTGTTATACGTGCCCAACACTGTGTCTACACACACATACACCGCAAAAGACAAATGTGTTTGTCTGTCTGGTACTGTACCTGCAGTTGTACGCGTCATATCCATCCCGCAAACCTCTACATCACCTGATCAGAGCACGCGAGGCCTCGCGCAGTCCGGATGCCTAAATTTGCATTTTCTTTTTACTTTTGAGTGCATGTGTACGTCGAACATGGGAAGTCTGACCGTCATACACTTTGAATGCTCCTCCGTCAGCACAACGTGAGTTTTACTAACGTGTGCGAGCTGTGTATTTCCACAAACGCCAGTTCTTAGGGTTTTTCTGTTTCCTAGCTAACTATGCTTCGAATATCTTGAGTGCCGACCTCTTTCTCTGCTTTTTGGCCTTAACCATGTCGACCGACGACGCGAACCGACCAAGGTATGACACACCCCACAAATCACACACTGCACGTACACACACACACACACACAGCAACCACACCGCGCACGACCCCCACACACCACCCACACCAACAAGAGGTGCCACACAGCACACACACACACACACACCAGGGCCAGGGGGAAGGGCACCCCGGGGCCCACAGCGGCGGGCGGACCCCAGCCAGGAGTGGCGGGGAGTGACGCGACCCTCAGCCAGGAGTGGCGAGCGACCACCCACCACACCTGGCGGCGAACCCCAGCCAGGAGTGGCAGGGCACCGCAACCAAACCCCTCAGCCCGGAGTGGCAAGGGACCAACCACCAACGCACAACGGCAGATCCCAGCCAGGAGTGGCGGGGCACTGCACCCAGGACCCTCAGCCAGGAGTGGCCGGGAACCCACAGCACACGCCAACCACACCCACACAAACACCAGCCGCAAGCATCAACCGGAAGGGGCGGCGTCAACCAACCACAGACCACAGGCACACCACACACACGCAACCACGCACACCAGCGCACGCGGAAGACACACCGACGCCACACCACCACACCACACCACCAACAACACAGACACCACAAACACACGAGACACACCACAGCATGGCCAACCCGGGCAGCCACATACACCACAAACACACACAACACGGGACACCCCAACCCACGAAACACCCCACCGCAAACGCCAGACGCCAACCAGGAGTGGCAGGGAGCCGCAACCGGGACCCGCAGCCAGGAGTGGCAAGCGACTGCACACCACCACTGCCCGCGGACCCCAGCCAGGAGTGGCGGGGAACCACACCCGGGGCCCTCAGCCAGGAGTGGCGAGGAACACCCACTACCACCGGCAGCGAAACCCAGCCAGGAGTGGCGGGGAATCGCACATAGGAACCTCCGCCAGGAGTCGCAAGGGACTGACCACAGCACACACCAGCCCCACCCCCACCAACACCAACAACAGCCCCAGCCGGGGGGAGCAGGGACCGACAACCACACGCCACCAACATACCACGCACACACACACACACACACACACAAACACAGACATATGCAGAAGGCACACGCACACCCCCACCACCACCAACACAGACACCATGAACACACAACACACAGCCAGCACAGACACCACGCGCACGCGCGACGCCACAAGCACAAACAACACGGGAAACCCCCCACCCAACCCCACAAGAACAGCCACAGCCGCGGCCGGCGGACCCCAGCCAGGAGTGGCGGGGAACCGCATTCGGGACCCACGACCGGGGGTGGCGAGGAAACACCCAAACAGGACCCTCAGCCCGCAGTTGCGAGGGGCCATGCACCACCACCGCCAGCGGACCCCCGAGCCAGAAGTGGCGTGGAAACGCAACCAGGACCGGAAGCCAGGAGTGGCAAGCGACCACACATCACCGGCCCCAGCAGACCCCAGCCAGGAGTGACGGGGAACCGCACCCGGGGCCCTCAGCCAGGATTGGCGAGGAACACCCACCACCACCGGCAGCGAAACCCAGCCAGCAGTGGCGGGGAATCGCACTCAGGAACCACAGCACACACCAGCAACACCCACACCTACACCAGCAGCAAGCCTTAGCCGGGCAAACCAACCGCCACACACCACACACGCACACACACACACACCAACACACACTGAGAACACACACCCACACGAACACAACCACCAGGAACACACGACACACACACCACCACAGACACCACGCGCACGCGCCGCGCCACAAACACACACAACACGGGGAACCCCCCACCCAACCCCACAGAAACGGCCACCGCCACGGCCGGCAGACCCCACCCAGGAGTTGCGGGGAACCGCACCAAGGACCCTCAGCCAGGAGTGGCGAGGGGCCACGCACCACCAACACCAGCGGGACCCCCCAGCCAGGAGTGGCAAGGAACCGCACCCGGGGCCTTCTGCCAGGAGTGGCGAGGGAACGCCCACCCAGGACCCTAAGCCAGAAGCAAGGGGCCACCCGCCCCCACCACGCCCCACAAACAAGCGGACCTCAGCCAGGAGTGGCGAAGGCCCACCCCCCACCAACACCAGAGGACCCCAGCCAGGAGTGGCGGGGAGCCACACCCGACACCCTCAGCCAGGAGTGGCGAGGGACCACCCGCCGCCACCGGCGGCGAGCCCCAGCCAGGAGTGGCGGGAACACGCACACAAGCAATTCGGCCAGGAGTGGCGAGGAGCCGCCCCCCAACCACCACCACCGCACCCAAGCCAGGAGAGGCGGAAAACCCACCGCCGCAACCAACACAGCGAGAGGGAGGGGCCGGACGAAGAGGGCCCACGGGAGAGGCAGGCGAGGGACCCAACCTCAGGGGTTTGGCCCCCCGCCCGGTGACCGTATCGGCCCCATCTGAGCACACCCAATAAGGTGGAATACGCCCGGGACCGTTGGTCAGCGGCCCGCGGTGGCCCTGTCCTGGGGGGGTGACCAATGGGCCTGACCAAGAGCATTCCTGACGGCACGTACTGCGGTTTGGGCCCAGCGAGGGGCTGCGGGTAGGGCACACGGTGCATCGGGGCAGGCAAGAGACACGCTTCTCCCGCAAGGACTCCCCTGCGACCCACAGTGTACCCGACCCAAGCGTGGGGAATGGCTCGAGTACCTGGCTTCGGAGCAGGGCCATTTGTACCGAGCGGGTACAAATGGACGGCCCGTACAACAGAGTTACACCCTGACGGGGAGTGCAAGCATCAGCCCCGCCTAAGGGGAAACACCAGGGGAGAGGACCTGGACTATTGTCAAGGACCCCTCCCCTCCCCACCCAGCCCCACCGCACACCCACCACAGCCCGGGAAGACCCGGACAAGACACCAGGGGAACAGCGCGCCAGGCGACGCGGCAAAGAGAAAGAGGGAGGAGGGGAGGGCACGCAAAGGGGGCGGCGGGGGAACACACCACCACCGATACACCCCAGCTAGGAGTGGCGGGGAACCACACCCAAGCCCCACAGCCAGTTCAAGAGAGGGACCACGACACACAGCCCCACCGCCCACACAGAGCCGCCAACCCAAGCCCAGAGAGGCCAGGACAGGCACCCAAACGCACCACCAACACACCACACACACACCCACGCGCACACAACACACACCAACACGGCCGCCACCAACACGAGCCCCACAAACGCACACAACACGTCAAAGCGCGAGCACCGCCCGCACCACAAACACACACAATACAGGAAACCCTAAAGAACAAGAACCCAGCAACCCTCCGCCAGGAGAGCTGCGGGGCCGCCAGAAACACCACTAGGACAAAAGGGTAGACCAACCAGCAGCACCACCGACCAAGCCCTCAGCCAGGAGTGGCGAGGGCCCACACCCAGCAACACCCAACGACCAACCACGCCCAAACCCACACCCAGGGCCAGTGACAGGGACACCCACACCAGCACCGCCACCAACACAACCCAAACCGAGCGTCACAACACCCTCACCAGCGGAAACTCCCGGAGCCAACGGCGACAGCGGCGGCAACGATACCCAGTGCATCACCATTGACACCCTCACCATCCAGCGCAACGCCCCCACCGTCGGCAACACCAGCAACCCGGGCACCCAGCAAAACACCTAAGACACCCTCGCCAATATCAAATCAACACAAGAAGCCACCCAACACCGGCCAACGACCACACCCGTGCCACCCACCGACCAGCACCCAGAGCCGCCACCGCCAGCATCCACACCATCGGAAACACCACCACCACCAACAATCATGCCAGCGCGACACCCTCACCATCACCATCACCGGCGGCGCCACCGTCTTCACCAACGCCTACGACAGCCACGCACACCAACACCAGGTACAACACCTACAACACCCAAGCCAACGGCATCAACAACACCATCGCCAGCGCCACCCCGCCATCAACGTCACCACCGGCAACCTCCAGCACCAGAGGCAACAAACGCCACCACAACCGGTAAACCAACAAACCATTAAGCCTCCACCAGAGGTGACAAGGGCATACGCTGGGAACAATCATCAACAACACCCTCGCCACCAAAGCATCGCACAAGACGCCATGAACCACACCATCACCAGCGCCGCCAACACCACCGGCCAACCTAAAGTACCCTCACCGACGACATCACCTGGAGCATCACCTGCAACACCCTCACCATCTGCATCACCAGCGGCCCACAACACCTACGGGGCACCCTCCCTGTCAGAGCTAATGGAACCGGCCAGCGCCCACCCGGGAACAGAGCCAGCCCACCCCTGAACACAAGCCACTGATTGCCGACACACAGACAAACAGCAACCAGAAGCAACGCCCTCAACATCAGCAACACCAGAGGAACCAGAAACCATAGCAACGCCCGCAATTGCCTCGCCACCGGCATCAGCAACAGCACCACCAACAACGCGACCTCAGCGACAGCAACCCAGAGCATAAACGACAGCAACTGCAGCAACACCACCCACAGCGCCCTCAACCCAGACAACACCCGGTACAATGCATGCAACACCATCGGCATCAACGACACCCAGGACGGCCCCGACACCAGACACGGCCAACACCGCCAGGGCCAAGGCACCGACCAGCAACACCCACGGGAACCTCTGCAAGGAGTGGCGAGGTCCCATCCCCGCGGCACCGTCAGAACACCACCATCCACCAGGGCATCACCTACAACGCCCTCGCCATCGGCATCACCAGCAGTGCCAACACCTGGCGCTCTGCCGGCGGCACCCTCACCAACAACGTCACCAGCACCACCGACAGCAGCATCACAGCAACACCACCACCCACCAACAGCATCGACACCCTTGACAGCAACCGGTGCAACACCTACAACTACAGACCCAAACACAGCCGAAGGAACTACCCCAACACCAAAGACAACCGGCACCACCAGAACCGCAAGCCAACCGACCACCAGCCGACCACCGGCGCACGCAAGGCCCTCTGCCAGGGGTGGCAAGACCCAACGCCCAGAACAGCCGACCACCGAAGCGCAGGCCATACCCAGCACCAACACCAACAACACCCTCACCATCAGACCACCCCAAGACACGCCAACGACCAAGTATCACCCGCAACACCCTCACTGTCGGCATCACCAGCGACGCCAAGACCCACAGCACTACCCACACCACCCCAACCAACCACGTCACCCGAAACGACAGCCGACACGATACGTCACCTACAACACCCCCACCATCACCACCACGACCACAGCACAAAATATCACCTACGGCGCCCTCACCGTCAGCGTCACCACATACGCCAGCAGGACTGGCGAACAAACGCCAGCAGCGCCGCCCACCGGGCCCCGAGCCAGGGGTAGCAACAGCACACACTAAACAAGGCCCCAGAAACGCCACTCTCACGATCATCAACGCCGGCAGCACCACAGAGTGGCACACCACCTACCTACAACACCCTCGCCATCCGCATCACCGCCCGCAGCATCGACATCAGCCGGAGCATCCCCAAAGACCACCCCATGCACCACCAACAACATCAGCAACACCATCACATCCACCACCCTCACCAGCACCAATACCACCCACGGTGATAGAAGTGACCGCATCTGACATAGCCCCCTGGTGCAAACTGATTCGAATGAGATTCAAAGGCGGTGTTTCAATTGACTTGAACTACGTTTGAAGCATGTTTGAATCAGGAGCCGGGTGATATGGACAAAGGCATGATTATTGTTCCTCTTTAGGGTCGGTCTGCTGCCTTTGTGGCTTATTGGACTCTTCGTTTGTTTTTTTCATCAAAAACAATGCCTTTCAAAACCAACCTGCACGGCTTTCAACAAAAAAGTAACAGTTTCGGTGTGCCGTCGCCGCCGGCGATGATTCAAGTTGTGATTCGAACACCCCTGTGTCGCAAAGTGTCCTTTCGTAACATTGTGCAGCCTGTAGGTGTCTGACAAAACGGCCCAGCCATTGTGCAACCTGCATACTAGATACTGTTCACCCTTGTTGTGACGTAGCACCGCGGAACCCCTCCCTTTGTGCCCATTGGTATAGCCAGCAGAGCCTCCGTGACTCAAACCTCAATTCAAGTGTGGTATTTGAATCACTTGAATCGACCTGGTCCCCGTGTTACTACTGCAGTGCTGTTTTCTACTTGATTTGGCCCTCTCCAGGCTTCCTCCCCGCAACAGCAAAGGATCGGCACAGCGCATAAAGGGTGCAATGACGTGCCCAGGTGCATTGTGCTTTCAGTCCCGTGCATGTGGAACAAGACCGTGCGGTCAGACGGGCGGCACAGCACTACCGTACAACACCATAACGCCACACTGACGCCACCAGCGCTCCAACAAAGGACACAGCCGGCACAAACCTTTGCCGCCCAGCAACACCCACCGGAAGGGGCAGTGTGCCACACCGTACGGAAACAGGAACCAATACCATTGCAAGCGCCTCGTCCCAGGAACTTCTCGGCACCACCACGCACACCACACATCCTACTCACCCGCATCCTGGAACATTCCCAGAACTTACAACATGACCGCTGGGGGCCTTGGAAATTGGGTTGCAGTATCTCAGATAGGGTCAGAGAGCGTGCAAACAGCCGGAGCACCCTAAATCTCACTAACACCCAACACGCTTCATACACAATTCAAACGCCCACCCGGTGATTCAAATGTCCCGTTTGAATTGCCCACTCCCCGTTTGAATCAATTCAAGTGCTGAAATGTATCCACACCCGTTTTTTCACCGAAAGAGATGTAAAACACGGAAACCACAGAGTATTTTGCCGGAGCCGGTCGTTTTCCCTGGGTGGGTGGTCTGTTAAGAACGTTTGGTCGGCCCAACGCTCATTGCAGGAGTGGTGTGGATCAGTTTCAATGGAAAAGTTGCCTCCCTCCCAGCCCATTACTCTCGTTGACGCACTCAAGCTCACTCATGGGGGTCATCTGCGGTCATCTGGTATCGGCTAACGTATGAATGCGGTTGCCTCCAGCTGGCGGGCAACCTCTCGGGTGGTGTTGGTCCACCCCACCATCGAAAAGAAGACCACCACGCAGGGCTCGCCCGTCCAGCGCATGGGCAATGCGGCCTGTATGCGTTGTAGGTGACCCCTTCGCGCGGTGACATGGTGCCTCCATACAGCCGGTCCCCGTCCCACTGCACCCATGACGGCCGCAAACGGGCGCCATAGCCTTCCAACAAACCGCTGGTCCAGAGTTCGCCACGGACGTGTGCGCCAAGCGAAACCTCGCACGAGAGAGGCACATCGTCACGTGGGTGCACGTGCAGCAGCAAGGGTTGGCCTTCTTCGAGGAAACGGAATACCCTGATTGCCGTCCAGGAGAACGTGGGAGACAGGGCGCGTCCAAACTGGTTGAGGCGCGTGGTCAGGCTGTGGTTTGCTTGCACCGACGCACTCACCGTTATGACGGAGCACCTGTGAATGGCACTCAAGTACAGCGAACGCAGTCTGGCATTGTGCTTCACCTCGAGTCGCCAACCGGACGCAGTCTGCAGCTCTCGCAGAAGGGGCACACCTTTTGTTCTTGCGAGTCATCGGCGGACCTCAGCCGCATCCTGGTCCGCCACACTCTGCCACAGCACTTGCGTGTCCTGCGTCACCGCACTGTCCGCAGGCACCGCACTGCCCTGTGCCGCCGCACTGTCCTGTGCCACAGGGCTGTCCTCCGGCACCACCTTCATCTTGATGTCCCCAAGGTTGTCCTCTGGCTCCAGTTTCACCACCACATCGCGCGCCCCCGCCACAACTTCTGCACTCTCCACACCCTCGACACCCTGCACGCCATCACCACCGCCCAGCTGCACAATCTCATCAGCATCCTCGTGTGTCACAGCCGCCGGTGCCACAGCTGATGTGTCCGGTGCTGCAGCCTGCGCCTCCGGTTCGCCAGTCGTTCTGTCTGGTGCCAATGCACCCTGCGCCTGCGGTGCGGGCGCCACAGCTCTGTCCTTGGCGCTCGCGGTCTCTGGCTGCCGCGCTGCAAGGTCCGTGCGCAGAGCTGCCGCCACCTCTTCAGCCTTCCCCTTGCTGGTGAAGCTCGCTGTCCTTTTGTCCACCTTCACCGTCCAGTGACTTTTGGCTCTGCCTCCCTGTTTGATCTCCTGGACCTGGACGTGATCCGTTTTCTTCGTCGAGGACTTGGCTCGGATTCCTGGCATGACGCGGATCTCTCCGTGGTCCTCAAACACCGCCAATCGCAGAGCACCTTTCGGCGGGAGTCCATACTCTTCCCTGGCCCGTTCATTGGCGTCGTCAGAGTCCTCTTCCTGCAGTACGAAAAGGGCAAACGTGCTGGGGGTCGGACTGGGTTCAAACGGAGTTCAAATGCCATTCAAGTGGTTGAAGTTTGATGTTTGAAGTGGTTGAATTAGGTCGACCGTAATTCAAATGCCATTCAAATGAGCACACCTGCGCAGGCTCCTCAGGCTGCTCTTCGGGCTCGTCCTCGTTGGCCTCCTGCTGTTTGGCGGCCTCATTCTTGGCAGCAACCCAATCAGCAACGAACCCCGCTGTCGGATCTGGTTTATTGCCACCCTCGACGGTGGCGGCCTGCGGCTTGGGGGCCTGCCCCTTGGTGGTCTGCCCCTTGGCGACCTGATCCTTTGCCGCTTTCTCCGTGCCGGCCTGCGGCTTGGCGGCTTCCCCTGTGGCGGTCTGTCTCTTTGGCGACCTGATCCTTGGCTGCTTGCTCTGGGACGGCCTGCGGCTTGGCAGATACGTCCTTCGCGTCCCTCATCACTCTCTTGGCCTCCGCCACCGCCGAAGCCCTGACCTTCTTGGTCTGTGCGTGCGCATTCACAGCCTCGCTGAGCTGCTGCTTGCCGCTCACCCGGCGGCCACTGGGCTTTGCCCGCAGGCAGGATTTGTGAGCCAGTGATGGCTCAATTTCGCTGCTTGAAGTCGTGGTCCAGGAGTCGTGTGCCGCGCGCGCCTCTGCTGCTGCCTCCCGCACTCGATCCCGCATCGGGATGTTTGCCATGGCAGCGGCCAGGGTGGCTCGCTTGAGGCTGCCCCTTGGCGCGGACTTCGCCGGTCTTTCTTCTGCTTGTCGGATCAGCTGTTCTTCTCCTTCTTCTTCTTCTTGGCGGATCTCTGTGGGGGGCCTTCGTGGCTGCAATGGTCGCTTAAATTTTGCCAGTCGAGGATGTGCCATGATGCCCTTGGGTGCAGCTGTCTTATCAGACGGGACGGCAGGTGCCGTGATGCTCTTGGGTGCAGCTGTCTTATCAGACGGAGCGGCAGTCGGGAGGGCAGTCGGGACAGCAGTCGGGACGGCAGTCGGGAGGGCAGTCGGGACGGCAGTCTTTGGTGTTGTACCGGACGGGGGCAGCAGTGGCTGGAGCATTGTTGCCCTGGGCCTGAGAAACTCTCCCAGCTTGGGCTGGCCTGCCAGCAGGGGGGGCGTCAGCGGAGTCTGTCCAGGCTTGGTTCATGGACCTCGTCCATCGTCGGACCTGCCTCTTCAGCGCCTCCGGATCCTTGCTGCGGTGCATGTAGTTGGTGATGCTGATGACCATGCTGCAGCCGGCGAGAAGAACGCCTGGGCCCCGCTCATCCAGCACCAACATGTCGTGGTCGAACACGGCTCCAAACACCTGTTGAAGACGGTGACCCGAAATTCCACTGTGATTCAAACGTCACACCGCTAGTTCAAAGACAGTTCAAATGCCGGGCTTGAATCACGCTTGAACCACACAGAACGCATTTGAATTGCATTTGAAGCACGCAAGACAGGTTTGAACCTACAGAGCATCACACACCGGGACAGCGGGCGGTGCAGCAGTGGGGGCCATCATCTCATCCAGCGACTCCTGCTTCACCACCCACTCGTCGACCACGGCCTCCCTACCCATAGACTCGGCTGCCGGTGCATCTCATCTTGGTTTTTCAACCAGAACTTAGGCCCATATGATTGGCCGTGGGGATTGATCCCGCCAGGAGCCACGGTTCCCAGTCCATGGTTACTCCACATCTCAAAGAGACGCTGAACTTGGTGTGCATCAAACGTCATTTTTCCATTGGTGCCCAATCCGATGCTGGCAACTTTCAAACCCTGCCAGTCGGAAAATGACAGTGGAGTTGTCTCCCAGGGAAACACGGTCTGCCAATAGCACAGTTTTGGTATTTTCACATTATATCTGAAGTGTTGCGATGTTCATATGTGATGTTTTGATTTTGGATTACAAGATTGGCCAATATGTGACCCAGGGGCACTCCCTGTTTTGGACCCTAGAGCATTGGCCGTCTGATGCCCATGGTTTTGGACATGCTCCCAGTAGGTGCTGACTATCCAATTTTTTTTTCGGTTGTGTGCTCAGCTGAAAATTTTTTTCAAACGAGGAAAAACATCCAATCAATCTGAAACAAAGATATGTACTGAGTGATGGTCTTCAGTTTGCACTCACAGTTACTTCGCTGCCTAACCAATTGTTGTCCCTCTTTGGCGACGTATTCTTTGCCCTTATTTCACATGCGGCGAAAATCGCGTACACCCCCATCTGGGCCAATGAGCGCCCATATATTGGGACTCCAAGTCGGTCAAGCTAGATATGTGAAGTAGAAGAGGAAATCCATGCATATTTTTTACGGGGGGAAGGCTCAGTTTGCAACCGGTCTTTGGTTAAATTATTCGGGGTACTCTGGGTTTTGGGACATCTTTGTGTGTTTTTTCATGCATGTGCATTTTTGGTGCCGTTAATGACCACAATTGGTGATAATACATTGAAAAGCGCATGGCGGCTTGGACCCTCACAATTTCCCACAATGCTTCCATGATGTCTTGCATACAATCTAAATGCTTGTCTAAGTCCGTAGCAACCATGGCAGCGCCGTAGACCCCCCCCCACCCCGAGATCGCCAATTGAAGGCACCCGGCACCGCGACCCCTGTTGGCGCAAGCGCCATTCTCATATCCGGAGGGGCTTTGATCCAACTAAGTGACCTGCGCTACGGCATTCGGTCTCTACCGTCAACGTGGCACCGGCCTGCTTCTGTTTCCAGATGTAGAGCGATCGTTTGAAGAGGTATCTCGCGGTAATGTCGGTCAGCCACCAGAACCCGGGCTCCGCCCGTGCGAGCGCGGAGTCTGGGTGGGGGAAGCGCCCGTCCGACATATCTGGCAACATGAGAAAGACGGGTGGAAAGAGAATCTTGGTGTTGTGAACGGCGAGATCAACGGCTGCTGAAGCGGACGTCGAGCCAGTTGCCGGAACTGCTTGCAGTTTGGATTGCGCTGCCGCCACAATCGCCTGCAGCTGAACCAGGGCCAGGCCCGACAGCGCCTGGTCCAGGCCCGCCATGACAACGGGCTCTTCAATGTACATCGGAATCCGCCATGACAACAGGCCCTTTAGTGTACACCCAAATATTGAAGGAGGAAGCCCAACAAGAACACCACGATGCAGCGGACAGGTCAAATCAGGTAAAAAAAACGACGGTTGAATGACACTTGAACAGCCCTACGTGATTCAAATGTCATACTGGAAGCACTTGAATTGATTCAAACGGATTCAAACCGACCAAAATAGTATGCGAAGTAACAAACTATTCCCCCCCCCCGTGGTCCCATGGGAATACAACACCGACTCTCCAACATTTCCCCCAAATACTCCCTAGCAACATCCGCACAATGTTGGATCTGCAGAGCACTCAGACCCTCCACCTCCCTCCAACCTGGCATTTCCTTGTACAAGAAACCACGGCTCTTTGCTTGGAAGAGCAACTCAATGAGTTGCTCCTCCGGTGTACCCTTCCCCCCTCCCCAAGACGTGGCAGTCAAAGGAATGACCTTCAAAAATGCATTCAGAGACTCCACAACATCCCCCGAAAACATCGCACATCCCCAAGGGCGAATGACATCCAATACCCTGCGTGCGTCACTGCGAAGCCATAACAGATAAGGCGAGCGAAGACGCGGGCCAATTTCCTCCTGAAACCTACGCGCTACTTTGGCACATTTAAGTGTGGAGGGCTTATGATATGTAGAGTACAGAGCTGCGCACAGCTTGGACATCGCAATCACGGCCTTCTGTGCACGACGGGGCACATGCAACAAATGAAGAATCGCCGGCCACACAATCATCAGACGCCATGTTACCTCACACTTTGGGCTGGCCTTCCCTTGGACCGAGATTTTTGTATTCGCCTCGGTCAAAATTCTTTGGTCCTCAGCACGCACGGCCGGTGCCACCTTCTTAGCGTAGCGGCGCATGTAAATGGTTGTTTGCTTGCCCACAGAAATTAAACAGTGCAAAATGCACATGACAATTGAAAGGTACCGGTCGTGCACCTTCAAAAGAAAAAGGCGGATGCACCCATGAATATCGGACACGGTAGTCTTCGGCCGACTCCGGTGAAAAATGTTCAGAAATTTCCTATGCCCCTTCCAGGAACGGACGGTGGTAGTGTGTTCCCATTGGTTGCTGGCCGCATTCCACATCGCATATGTGTGAAGAGACCCCGACCCCCACCATACACTCAACCCGAAGACATGGCGAAGCCAAGGTGAATCACCCCTGACGATGCAACCACAATCCACCCTATAACCACACAACACAATGTAACCTTTGTCTAGAACATGTTGGATGCATTCCAGGTTATGTGCCATTAAATCCCGAAGAGCCTCTACATTGTGCTCGGAGCAAAGTGACAAATCCAAGGTCCAGGTGTAGTTAATGCTCCGAGCACGCTCCTCGTGGTTGGCAAACGACACGGTGAGTTGACACCATGGGCGGGCACCGCATGGAAACTCATCCCCTCGGACGATGAGCACATAGCGATAGTCCGGCTCGTGAAATTCCATACCAATCGGATCCATTAGATACGGTTGGGAGGAGAAATACTCCAAAAAGTCCTCAAAAGGCCAAAACACACTGACAAACCTTTCCGCCGCCGGATCTTGACCTGCCGAAGGGTCATGAATCTTGGCCTCCAGCTGTTGAACGGAGGCAAGGCGTTCCCACGTAGCGTCCATCTTTTCATACTATGGAAAGCATTTGCACCACGTTTTGAGCGCAGGCACTTCGGCCGCCGCTGCCTTTTCGTGGACCCAAATGACGAAATCTTTGTACCTGAGGTGCGACATCCGTGTTCGAATCACTTGAAGTGTTCAAACCAGTTCAAAGTACACGTTTGAAGCACTTGCAACGATTCAAACATGGCTTCAAACGCACATCTCGATTTGGGCATTTGCAATTTTAAAAGCCACCAAACAGCCTCCGGTGGGGTCAACACCTCCTCCATTTTGTTTTGATGCTCCTCTTCATCCGACAGGAAACACCAAATTTCGTTGACACCCGGCGTAACAAGGCGGGGCCATACGCGTGTTTGAAAAATGTCACCAAATCGGCCTCCAGATTCTCGTTCCGGTATGGGCGGCGCCCGTAGACCAGTTCTAACGCGTCCCTTAGCGTTTGGGACATGCCAAAAGGCGCTGCATTTGCAACAAGGGAAGTAGCCAATAAGAAATGGTGAAGAGGAACGTGGAAACCAAAAAAATGAGAATCCCAGAAGAACTGGTGCTAAAGCGGTCCCGATTGCATGTCAATATGGCGTGCAAATCATCTGCGGTCGCCTAAAAAATTGCAAAACTTGCAGAAAGTGCAAGATTTGCGACAGAATGCGACAGGCCCCTGGCGTCGCACGCGGCGGCGGCGGCGCTCGGCGTTTGAATCAATTCAAAAAAATTCAACTGCCCTCTTTGATTTCCTTTGGTGGTTCAAACCATTCAAATGCGGTTCAAACAGGGTCCCGTCAGATGCAGTCACATCTGTCATGATGGGCAGCGGCACCGTCCGCCAGGAGTGGCCAGAAGATACCATGACATCGCGGAACCGCACCCAGAGCCCCCAACAACCTCACCATCGGAGCACCACCACCGGCACCAACCGTCAAAACACCACCAGCAACGTCACCAACGACGCCGACACCCGGAGCACCAACGACACAAACATCAACATCAGCGTCACCAATGCCACCAACGCCTCACACGACAACCGCACAGCCCACACCAACGTCATCAGCCGAACCGTCACCGACACCACCCTCACAGGCGGCATCAACGATGACGTCGCCCGCACCGACACCACCTGCACCAACCTTACTGGTGGCTTAGCCCGGTTAACCACCTGCGACCGCAAACATCACCGGCATTGACAATACCATCGCCCCCCGCCATGACTGGACAGGGCATGCCCAGACACCAGAGGCGGCCAACACCACCGAGACCAGCAAACCAGCCAACCACAAATGCCCAACAAGCCCTCCGCCAGGAGTGGCGAGGGCCCACACCCACGACCACCCAAGCACGAACTCACGCCCAAAACCACCACCCACAACGCCCACACCGTTGTCGCCACCAGCACCACACCAACTATACCACCCCCAGCGCGTCACCTACACTGCGCTCAGCAACACCACAGCAAGCAACACCAGCAATCGATGCCCACATCACCCTCATTAACCGTGCCACTGGCGGCACCACCACCTGAATACCGGTCCCCCATCCCATCCCCCCTCACACGAACAACAGCCGCATCGCCCACACCCCCCGTCATCTACACAGCCAGCGGCACCATCACCAGCACCAGCCGAAACACCGGCGACGGCAGCCTCGCCAACAACCAACACCCCCACTACCACTGTCACCAGCGCCACCACCACCAGTCACACCACCCACCGTTGGCGCCAGCAACCAATGACGCCAACACCATACCCTAAACCACACCGACACCCAAACCCTGCAGCAACACCAGCGGTAACCCCACCAGCGATATCACCCTCTGCCAGGAACGGCCACCCAACACCGACAGGGCCAGACGACGATGATCAACACCAGCAGGAAAGCCGGCCCATAGCTCCCACAACAGCCCAACTACCCCCCGCACCCGGACCCAAACCCAGAAGCAGCACCTACCATCGACATCGCCGACGATGCCGACCACCGATACGTACGACATCCACACCGCCCCACCATCGGTGTCACCGACACCCGGGAAGACACCAACAGCGCCCTCGCCATCACCGCCACCAACCTGGATGAACTAACGTGCACATCACTGCCACCACTGCACCGACGCCCTCGGCATCACCAGCAGCACACTCGCCCGTGCCCTCATTGGCTACGTGGTCCCCACTGGCACCACCGCCCATGGCACCACCTGCGCTCATCAGCGCCACCACCACCCCACGCAACGCCAGGAGCCTGGCATCACCAACGGCCTCAACGTCGACACCACCAGCACCATCATCACCGGACGGGGTCTACGCACAAACAAAGAACAGCTCCACCGCCATCAACTAGTACACCACCCGCGACACCCCCACCGTCGCCGACAACACCCTCACCACCACAACACCTCACACACCTCCACTATCAGCGACATCGGCCCCACCAGCCGGCGTGTCATCTACAGCACCCTCGCCACCACCGCCACATCCGGCCCTGATATGTTACGCCCCCAACAGCCAGAGGGAACACCCTCACCATCGACGCCACCGGCAACACCACCGCCCGTTACGTCACCAACAGCACGCTCGCCATCACCAACAGAACCACCACCCTCACCTTCAGCATCACCGACACCACCAGAGGCACCAACACCACCGGCGACAGCGACAGCGACAATAGTGACCGGCTGACCCACCAACTTCACCGTCAACTAACACCCCCCCTGCACCACCCTCACCTACACTAACACCTATACCGCCCTCAGCAACGGCACCGCCAGCGGCGCAATCACCCACTCCAACACCCACACCGCCCGAACCACCAAAAAAATTACCACCCCCCACCACGTCACCGGCACTGACCACGCCACCTACGGGCAGCCCACACAGAAGAACCCCCGAACACCCACTAAACCTCAGCGGACCGCCCCGAGGGCGAGACCCTGCCCCCACGGAGCAGGAGCTAACAGGCGCAACGTGCCACACCACCCCAAGGGTCAGAGCTCACGGGGAATGGAACAGCAGAGCAAGCAAACCACCATCCGCACGCGCCGCCCATCCTATCGTACACCGCCCCACAACACCGCAGCCACATCGTCCCCCCACTTCCCCTGACAGGACGTGCGCTGCAGCCCACTATCCGTGGGACGACGACTACGACATCCTCCCGGCCATCCAACACCTACTGGCAACAGCGGCTCCGCGCCCACAAGCCCACAAGCAAGCCACAGAATCGCAGGACCCCAACCACCCCATGCCAGCCCGCTCCACACCCCACGTGTCCACCGCGGACCAGAACGCAGAACACCAGCAAAAGAAACCCGACCGCGCCGCCAGGCCCCCACAGCCCCCCCCCCCCCCGAGAGGACATCTACGCCACACTGGCCGGCACCCTAGCCCACCCCATGGACGCCGAGCAGTACTACCAATCCGTCCAAGGAGACCTCCCAGCGGACCACGCAACCCTCCAGCTTTGGAAGCAGGAGAAAGGGAACGACAACGAGTGGGGCACGGAGGACGACCTACTCTCGGAAGACACCTGGAAAGGCACCATGGACGCCCTCCTGAAAGCTGCAGCCAAGACCTGCCCCCGCCCGCCCGGGGCCACCAGGCACTGCCTCCACGCCCTCCTAGCATTCCACAGCTGGAAACACCGCCACACCATCACCCTCCACCCCCTCGACCACAATCCGCACCGATGGACGCCTGAAGACGACGCCACCGCCGCCAACACCATACAGCAAGACCCTGAGAACCCAGCGGGGTACCACATCACCTGGAACGATCCAGCACCCCATTCCCCCGCCTCCCCCACCCTCCCAGACGTCTTCGCCACCATCAGCGCAGAACTCCAGTAGCCAAAAGTCCCACAACAACTAGACGACGAGATGTCCCAGGCACCATCCCCGCCAACCACACAGGAAAGCCCCCGGACAGAGCCCCTCACCCACCCAATCACCACAATGGAGCTTCCCCCACAGCACCGCACCACCCCGGACCGCAACAGGTTTCGGAACCTACCGGGAGAACCGGCGGTACACAACGGCACGCTCCGGTTGGAAAAAATCACACGGGGGCTCCAGGCCATCCGCCTCCACTCAATAACCGAACCCACCACCACCTGGACACTACTGACGGACCGCCACCAACTCCTCCTCACCTTCGAAGGGGATGCCACCATCACACCAACGGAGGGGAACCCCATAACAGCAGCCCCCACCCAACGCCGTCCACATGCCCCCGCAAGCATCGTCGGCACCTATGACGGTACACCCAGGCCCCATCCCATGGCAAGCCATCGTCATCACCTACCCCGGCCCCAACAACCACACAATCACCTGGCAGCAACGGTTGGAGGACATCCGTGGGGACCTCCTCCAGGAACACCTACTCACCTAGGGCTCACACGCACCCACGACACCCTCCGGCCGGTACGCCAAGCACCACACGGCATACACACCCCGGGGTTATGGGCGTAGGCCACACCCATAAACCCACAAGCAGCAGAGGACATCAAGACCGCACTATCCATTGAGCAAGCCCAGACCCAGACCCCGCACCGCAACACCAAACGAGGCTACACCATTTGGTGGGCACATCAAGACCACGACACCCTCACCCCCCCCCCCAGCCCCCCCCCCAACTAGACACTAACACAACGCCCTCCTCCAGGCCGCAGCAGCGGCAGCCACCCAGGTCGGGGCCCTGGAAACCTGGAGCCCGCAATACCTGCTCCAAACCAAAGTGGTGCCCCACGCGAAAGCCCAAAAGAAGCCCCCATCGCCGAAGCCACTTCACCCGCCACTCAAGCTGGACACGATGGAGCACACCCCCCATGATGAATGGGCCATCCACTACATCATCCCCAACACCACCACCCGCAAGAACGACGCCGCCAAGATCACTGTCACCCGCCACCTCCCCCACACCACACAGGTGTATGAGCTGACAGCCCCGTACGTCCTCGTCATTGGTCGCCGACACGACGAGCGTACACCATACAGGCAGAGGGGGTCGCCGCGATCACCCCGTACACGTTGACAACACGGGGGGACCTCTCACACTTCACCCTCCATCACACCCCCCCTCCTGGCCCACCCCCTTCCACACGGCAGACTGCCCGTACAAGAAGCCCAAACACACAGGTGTACACACCTCCGCCCAGGAGGCTCAGCACCGACACAATGCAAGGCGCAAGGCCCGCACCCTCCACGACGACCACACCATCCCCCGCATCACCGCCAGAGTGTTTGATGCCACCCACAACCGCACGATCTCAGGCATCATCCCGGACTGCGTGAACCCAGCAGCATCATGGGCAGACACCGTCTGGATCAGCGAAGGGCGCTCCCACACAACATCCAACCCCACAAACTGCAGCACGCCGTTGGACCCTTCGCCGTACACATCACCCTGTACGGCATCAACCAACCCCGGTGTGAACACCATGACCCGCCCTGTTCCACCCCGTGCACCTCTCCCCTGCGCCAACCGCTCCCGACCCCCACCATCACGGGCAACATGTACCTTGGCACCGTACCGGGGGACCCGGGCATATACATCCTGCCCAACAGGTCCAGGGAACACGCCATCCCCCTGCACAGAGTAGAGTCCCTCGCCCTTGGACCGCCCCCTCCAAAACACCAACACCAGCACATCCCGGGGGACAAGCGGTTGCAGGCGCCAGATGGAGGAAAAAAGGGCCACCAACGCGCCCTGGCCCACAGCACCATCCACCAGACAGCCAACCTACCAAAGGACGTTGGCACGGAGCGCCACATGGTCCTGGAGGGGCAGGCCAACCAAATCATCACCGCCGCCTCATACACTTCCGCTGGGCACACGGAGTGCTCATGGCAGCCAGGGCCTACACCCCAGAAATAGAACCGGAAGACCCCCCACGAGGCCGGCAGCGACTCCTCCAGGCCACCACCCACACAGGCCGCGAAGGCGCCCCATGCGAAGCCCTCCACACAGCACTCTACTGGGCTCAAGGATCCCCCAGCGGCCCAGACACACCAGAACCCACAGAGGGCTGGGTCACAGGGTCATGCAGGCCAAGGCCATGAGGAACTACCACCTCCACCACCCTTTCGACAACAGCCCGGCTGCAGTGCCATGGCCATCTGACGCCCCAGAGACCGTACGCAAGCTCCCCGACCTCACGCGCAACCATGCGAAAGCAACCATGCAAAGGCCGGCAGAACCCCCGCTACGGGATCCGGGCCAACAGCCCACGCACCTCTTCCTCCAACCCCACGCCCCCCCAGACCCACCACCTTCAATCCCACGCGAGCGAGCGAGACAGAAAAGGGGCGCACCCGCCCCAAATTAAGCGAGAAAAGACGGCAGGGCAACAACCTCCCAACCCCCCGCAACCCCCCCCGACCCTCCCGGCAAACCAAGACCAAGCATCCTCATCATCCTCCCTCTCACCACCACCACCACCCCACCCAGACCAAGCATCCTCATCATCCTCCCTCCCGCCACCAGCAACGCCCCAACCCGAAGCGTACCCAGAATTCAAAAAGGGCGCGAAGGTCCAGCAGCCTTTCCGCAACGACCACACGGGCGACTGGATCTGGTGTGAGGGCACAATCCAGTACCGCCTCCACGACCTGGGCCCCAACAATGGGGTGCAAATCCGGGTGATCTGGCACCGCCAAAAGGAGCTAGACCAAGGAACAGCGGCCCGGACAAGCCGAAAGGCCACACCTTGGAGCTCAACAGCACCCATCTGATCCAGCTCCTCACCGCCGAAAACAAGGCCCACAGAGGCACCAAATACACCGAGGAACTCCCCCCTGAGTGGAGCCAGTGCCTCCCCCCACCGCGCCTACCCAAGCGCACAACACCAGGCAAAAAGTCCCCGGGCCACAATCCCCCTCCCTGACAGGGCAAGGGCCGAGGGCACAAGCCTCCAAAGCTCCGGCCCGCCCCCACCGAGGCCACTGTCAACCTCCTCGACCTCAACCACCCGGCCATCACATACTCCAAGGACACCACAGCCGCCCGCCAGGTGCTCCCGATGGCACAGGGGGCAGAGTGGGTTCCCCACCTCCTCACCTTCCAGGAACAAGGCCTACAAGGCGCCGACGCCCCAGAAACCACCCCGATATATACCCTGGACCAGAAAGCGAACAAATGCTACTGGCACAAGGGGACCCCCCTGTACGCCCGAGCTGGCATCCACGTCCAACTCGTCCACCACCTCAGCATCCAAGGGAGACTAGGCGTCTACGAGGTCGTCGGGGACTGATGGCAACGTCAAGGGCACTGGCTCTTGTGGCGGGCACTCCAGAGTGCCATTCACGACACGGAACGAGGCTACGAAGTCCTTGTCAGGGCGCGGGAGAGGGGGGGGGTAGTCGCCCTCTGCCGCGGTGAGCCATCGGTGCACCCGGGCGGCCGCGCTTAGGGGCTCGCGGAGGAGTTGCTCCAGCCGGTGGTTGCGAAGCTCCCATGCGAAGTCCCCTAGTCGGAGCATGTGGTGGAGGAAATCGTCCACAGAGGTCCCTCCCGGCGGGTTGTAGCGGGCTATGGCGCGGAATTGCGCCTCTGCTTCCTCGGGCACCAGCCCAGAGCAGAAGACTTCCGTCCATCTGGCGCCTGCGGAGCGCCACGAGGCCACTCACAGGGCTTTGTCCCCGGGTGGGAGGTGGCGGGCCGCCTCGTGCACCCCCTGGCGGCAGTGGGGCCAGAGGAGCCGTGAGTGCATGTGCACCGGGGTCTCCTCCGGGCCGCCGCATAGGAGGCACGGTTGTGGGAGGACAGCGACGCCGGAGAGCCGCTCCTTACGGACGCAGAGCCTGCGCTGCACCGGTGTGTGGCCGTCTCTGGCCCGCAGCGCCCGGCGGTTGGTGGCCGTCGCTGTTAGGTCCCGGGCGTGGACATAGGCTGTGGCGTGGGCCGCGCCAGGAGGGGTGTGTCCTCGGTGCGTCAGCGCATGGTCCGTCTGCACCCGCTGCGCGACCTCGCCGAGCGTCCGCATCGTGGGGGGCCGTTGATCACGGTGGCTGTTGTGACAGGCGACAATTAGTTGGGCGTGGCTAGGGTCCGGGGGCGTGTTCTTCAGGACGGTGTCCTGGGACGCCGCCCAGTCCGCCTTGTCTAGTAGGGCGTCACTGTGGTGCGAGGTGGCTCGGACATACCAGAACAGGTGCACGGCGTGTCGCCCTGTGAAGCCGGTTCGGACCCCCGTGGCCATCTTGGGGTCACTTGGGGTGTGTATCTATGTGCCGGCAAGCCGCCATTGGCTGATATCATACTCTCCCATCCACCTGATCTAACCCGATGTGATAGTGTGATAGGTTGGGCCATATGAGCGGCCATATTCAGTACCGAGGCGCCGCCAGCGGAGATTTATATATCGGAATATCAGGAATCAACAGGGTTTTATTATCATGATGTTTCCGTGATTTTTCAGCCTTTCGTTCTGATGGTCAATGTATGGGCGACCGTCAGTTGGCTCGCGATTTTGCGTTAACCGATTGGTTAACTGTTATTTCCCGATATTGTTTCGCGGATACTCCGTTGAAGGGTCAGATTTCATCAGCAAAGGGTTCGTTGCTTCCGCAATTTTCTAAATAAGCACTCGAAATTTTAATCTGAATTTTTCGCGATGTCGAAATCGGATTTTCGACTTCGACATCGCCGCACTTGATTTTGTCTTCTTCGAATGGTCATACTCTTTTCCCTATGCCCGAATCAGGTTTCCCTTATACTTGCCACCCATTTGACTTGGAGATATAAGGGAAACAAAAGTGAATCGTGGGACCACTTTGAAGAGCCATATCTACAAGCGAGTGTGAGGAAAGAGAATAAGGAAAGTTGCGTTGCAAGCGCCTTGGTCTCAACTTAATTTGGAGAGCATTAAACGCCTTTGGTGTGTACACATGCCCGGTATAGCAAGGGATAATGGTCAGGAGGGTATAAAGTGATATATAACTCTTGGACCGTGCAACCGAATATTTTAATGCGACTTTCGAGTGTACCGCATGAGTGTTGGGGTTGCATAGATACTTTCCTTGGGTTCCTACGCATTTTTAACGTGAAGTTATGTCCATGGTGGGACATGGCATATCATGGTGGGAGCCACATTTTGAGGGTATGTTTTATATGCATGGTATATGTCTTGATATGCTCACGCCGATGTTATATATCTTCGTGTGGACGAGGAGATGGGGAGCCATACGTGACAAGGGTTTTGCCCACGTCTCAATTGTGGAATTCAAAGCGCTAGACCAAGTCTACCGCGTATGTATTGCTCATGGTATGTTTGGCAAAGAGATCCATGTGTGCACTCCCATTTTCATGGGGCATGTAGATATGAGTGGCGAAGGTATCTCCATGCGCCCGATTGGGGATCCAAGTGGGGGAATTGTTCGCAAATGGTTCCAATCATTTGTGTATTGAACCATGAGCGGATATCATGGGTGAGCATAGAGATATACTATCATGACAACCTTGTATTTGGTCATATGTTCATGTTTTTGACCTCAATTTGTGCTCATTGTTGCATTTTGTGTACTTACCTGGTCGGCAAACAGCAAGAAGCCTATCGAGAGTCGAACCACAGTATGTTGTTCATATGTTGGCATATGCTTTGGAGTTGGACACCACCATATGCCGGATCGCATACTCCATTTGGCTTGGCGCACGAAGGATTACAAGATTTGGTCTCAAGATCATGGGCTGACTTGGGCAGTGCGTGGTGCCCATATCCGAAGGGGTTTCGAGGGTAAAATGGGGATGTACATGGGCATTGGCTTTTGGTCTCTATCCTCCATAAATACTAGACTTCGATTCAATGCAGGCTCTGAGCTTTCGGATAAGTGGTAACTTCAATTTTGAGCATATATTTGATATATGGCCAATATGGTGTAAATTGGCAGTTTTTTGGCATGTTATGAGTTCAAACTCATGGGGCATATCTCCAAGCCCATTGGACTCCAAGTGCAACCAAGGTTATGTCCGGGTAGGGCATGGTCCTGAGTGCCATTCTAGGCCATGACACGCCATGACCCTGTTTGGGCTAGGATTTAGAGGCTTGGGAGTGAAGACATTTTTGGGGTTTGTGTAATGACTTGTGACACATGGCATTCAGCCATCTCATTTGACCTGGTTCTGGGCAATATGTTGGTGAGTCAAGGGAAGGTCTTGAGTCCAGGGAATGAGGGGTTATGGCTGTGAATGTGTATGTTTACCTCTTTCCCCAACTTTGCCTTATTTGTGTTCATATGCCAATTTCAGGGCTTTCCTCTTTGGTGCAATTCTTGTACATGCCCGCCACCGTGAGACGACCGGTGTGCTGAACGGAAGCCCGCAGCCTGATTTGGATTGTGAATTGGGCTATTGCTGTATTTGTGGGATCTGGTTGCTGTTCAGGGTTGAAGAATGATTACACTTTCTATATTTTTGGATTTTGGACCTTGGACTTTGAGGATTTTGAGAAATGCAATCGTTGATCCGGAGTAAATCAGCAGGGGTAACAGGCGGAAGGGGCACAGCGGGGGCCGGTCCTGGTAGGGACCATCTTTATGGTAGCAGAGGCTTACCTGCTGCCCCTACCAACCGCCGACCCGGGGACTTGGGCCCTTATGAGCCCTGCCCAAGTACGCCCCGGGTGCGTATTGTGGACTCGATGGAGACCACGCCGGAGATTGGATCCATAGAAGAGCCGAGACGTTCAAGAGCATGGCGAACTCTGGAAGTTGAAGCCCGAAGAGAAGTACGACATTCGGGAAAAGGAGGACGTGACATGGAGGACCTGGTCTCCATGTGTGAGCGTCGCTGCCGAAAGGCATGCAACCTCCGCTCCGCCGCGGAGGACTCTGATGAGGCCTGCCATTCAGGCAGCAGTGGAGGACGGCCCGGCGCTACCGGAAGCGCGGGTCACCCAAGTCCGCGGCAAGGGACGCCGGGGCTATGGACACGGACCCCAGCCTGGTCAGGCTGTGGGAATCCGAGGGGCACTCTGAGGGCTATCAGACAGCCTACGAGCCACCTTCGGAGTCGGAGATGTCCGCGTCGATCGCCAGGGCGCACACGGCCCCCGAGCCTGCCCTGAAGCACGATGCCGAGGGCTTGGAGAGGCCAGCCAGGGCCCGGACGGCACCTGTGCCCCGGCACACGGGACCAGAGACGGACGCCATAGGCGATACGCCTATGGGTGATGAGTCTGAGGTGCCGGGAACCGCAGGATGCGCTGAATCCGGCGGCAAGCACGCTGCGTGCCACTGCGAGCACGTGTCCTTCCTCATGGGCAAGTACCCCAAGATGGGGATGGACGCCATCGTGCATCGCCTTGACCGCCTGGACAACGCCAAGGACGGTCTAGAGGAGGACGTCGCGGGGATCCTGGACGCCCAGTCGGTCGCGGAGAAAGACATGGAGGAGCTGCGAGCGGAACGGAACCGGTACCGGGAGAATCTGGAGCTGGCCCTGGAGAAGCAGCAGCGAGTGGTGGACAGCCTCCTCGTCCTGGTGGAGGACATGTCGGGACGCCTGAAAAAGCTAGAGGAGCTACAGCCCCTCGCCTCGGGTCCGGAGCTCCCGGCAAAGCCGGGCGCGGCAGAGCTGGTGGAGCGGGTTAAGACCCTCAGGAGCGCCATGGATAAACCCATGGGCGGCCCCGCAGAGGCACCCTACGCGCCTCCGCGTGTTGACCCGGGTGCGCTGCCGTTTGTTCCCATGTTCAGCGAATCCACCATGCTCGGGGAACACACGGCACCGGCTGGGTCCATGCGGGAAGGGCACGTAACCACGGACCCGAGGAGCCTGACGGTACAGATGTCACATGCCGCCCAGGATGTACCGATCACGACGAATATGGTAGTCTATGCGGAAGAGAAGATCGAGATCCAGAACCAGACCATGCAGGGGCGAACCATGGGAAGCGCCGACGGACATGGTCGAGGCCATCCAAGGGGAAACCTGTGAACGAAGGACCCCAATACGGGGATATGGACGGCCGATGGAGCAAGTCCTTCCCGCATTCCAAACCCCATGGGTTCAGGCCCAACTGGACCGCACTCCATGGAGGAGAGGGATGTACGGGGATTGTATTCACACCCCCCGGCCACAGGTGGTATCCGTCTCGGTGGAGTGGTGGCTGGGGACGTCGGAGACGCCATCAGGATTGACGACCTCAGGGGAACCAAAATCCCCTACTATGATGGCAACCCCTCCAACCTGGACGGCTTCATCCTGGACTGGGAGGACTTCGCCGAGGAGGTCGTGGGCGAGATGCGGGGAGCGCCGCGGGACAAGTGGGTATGCCGGACATTCCCACACCAGCCGGCGCAGGACCTGAAGGAGGAGCTGCGGGATCAGATCCGGGAAGGACTGATCCGTACGGAGCAGGCCTGCCTCCAGTGGTTGGAGGATGAGGAGCGGGTGGACGCTCCGAATCAGAAGTTGGAGGACCTGTGGTCCATCCCACTGCCGCTGGACCGCGGTGAGTTGCGGGTCCGGGAGTGGAACCGGTATCTGCGGAAGTACCGCAGATGCCTCAAGCTGGTGGAAGACTGGAACAAGGCCAGTGAGATCCGCCACTTGCTGAAGGACGTCCTCCCCGGCAACTGGAAGAGGAGAGTGGAGGACGAGGAGAAGAAGCGCACCAAGAAGCGGGTCGCGGTGAGGATCATGGCAGCGGAGGATACCCATGCGGGTATCATGGAGTTCTTCAGGAGGAACCTGGGCGAACCCAACCGGATGTTTGGCCTGAAGAACGCCGTGTATGTGGAGGTATTTGGGGACTCCATGGGGCAAAGGTTGCTGCGCCTCAACAACGTGGAGTGGAGGCGCGGGGAGCCGCTGAGGATGCAAATCATCTTCGCCCGCATGAGCCTGGACGAGATCGTGAAGTACATCACGGTGGAGCTGAAGCTCAATGCGAAGAACGAGGCCCACGTGCAGGATTGGCATGGTCATGGACAACGAGGCCACCGAGAAGACCGCCATCATCGGGAGATCCAGGAGGACACGGCGAACTCCGTGGAGGATGGTAGTGGAAGTGGCCAAGACCACTGGACCGGGTCCCGGGAGGATCACGAGGAGGCCCATTTCTTCGCGTTTGTGGCGCAGAACGTGAAGAACTATGGGCAGGATCGGTCCAGATGGGACCAGCTGGGACCCAAGAAGAGCAGAGAGCCAAGGAGGATCGGGAACCCACCGCTCTTGTTCCGAGAGTACAGGTCTCAGCACGACAGGTGCTGGGTCTGTTATGGCAAGGGAAACAACCATGCACACGACCACCGTCAGTGCAAGGTGTACGAGGCGGACAAGAAGGCCTACTTCGCCGCCCACCCCGAGAAGAAGCCAAAGGAGCAGCGGATTTCTGATTGCAAAGCGAAGGGCGGAGACGGGGGAAAAGGCCAAGGCAAAGGCCAAGGAAAGAGCGGAGGAAGAGGCTATGGTGGTGGACCTGGCCAAGACCGACGAGTGAGGTCGATCGAGGAAGTTGCTGAGGACATGTTGAGGTCATTGGAGGAACTCAAAGCTCAGCAACGTGGTGGACAAAGTCCTGGCGGATCGCAGCCGGAAGGGGCTGCGGGAAGCCAAGTCTAGAGGAGCCCCCACGGGAGTGGGACCTCGGAGGTCTTCCCTCCGAAAATCAGTGGAATCCCAGAGAAAGCGAAGGCACATCGGGTGCTGAAGAAGGCTCCAGAAGAGCCAAAACCACTGAGCTTCGCCACTCCCAACCCCTGGAGCGCCCTGCCAAGGGAAGTACATGTGGGTACGGGACATGGCAAGAAGGAAGGAGCGACCACGGAGAGCCCCGTGGACGGGCAGGACCAACCCAAGATCTAAACCATCCGTGACCATACCCTTGAAGTCCTGATGCACCCGGACGTGCTAGAGTTGCATGCCGTGAGAGTCGTCCATACACCTCATGGCGACGAGCGGCAGTTGCACTTGAAAGTGCGAGTACGGTGCGGACGAGAGGAGAAGGTGGTGGATGTGTTAGTGGATACGGGTGCCCAGGTGAGCCTGGTCCGGAGAGGGTTGTTCAAGGAGGAACTCCTGCAGCCCAGCCGGAGACCGGTCCGCCTGAAGGTCGCCAACGGAGAGATTATGGCTGGCGGCACCCATGAGGCCACCATCAGTATGGAATTCTGGGAGCATGAGCGCTTGAACCGCCCTGATCAGGCGAAGAGAAGCACTCTATCCGGGAACTTCTATGTGGCCGACATTACCGATTGGGATATGATCATGGGGTATGACTTCATGGTGGCCCTTCCCCATCGTGCAACGCTGGTCCGGGAGGATGATGAATGCCTAACATGGCTGTCCACGGACTATGCATGCGGATCATCCCAATGGAATGCTGAGGAAGAGGATCGGATCGTCCAAGCGGTGCAAGCTGTGGGTGCCAAGTCCAGAGGAGACCGTGGAGTTCAGCTCACGGAGTATGGAATGGCGCCGCAAGTGTACGCCAGGATGATTCAGACGCTGGGAGCTGAAGCGCCCGAGACGGACGTCTTCGCTTCCCGGGATGCGCCACTTCTGCGGAAGTGTAGGAGGCATTGGCATCGAGGAGACTCAGCCTGGCACAGGCACTGGGGTTTGAAGGAGTGGGGGCCCATGTATTGGCATGGCTCCCTGGATAACACCAGACGTATGGTGGAGAAGATTGTCGCGGATAGGGCGAAGGGGATCCTGGTCATAACCGGCAAAGGATCCACCCCATGTCCGCTGGAGGGTCTCAAGTCGACGCTGGACTCCATCACCCTGAACGAGATGTCATTCGGGCCAGAGGAGGAGTTGTTCATCGACGCCAAGGGTGTATCAATGCCCTCCCCGGGTCAAGCGTGGGGCACTAAGGCTTTCCTGGTGCCCGGGGCGCAATCCCAGCCCACGGGTGATGAAGCCTTCGTCCGTAGGGTTGAGGCGGTGCCCATGAAGGTCATGTTTGAGCCAAAGGAGGGGACGGATCAGCCAATTGATGGCATTGACGTCCTGTCCCACGCCGAGATCGACGACGTCGTCAACTACATGCGGATGGGGATTCACGACCGTGTGGCAGCCAAGAAGAGGCGAGCCATGGTCACATCTCCGCATTGGTGGGATGACAAGAGGTTGGTTACCGGCAAGTACGAGGAGGACGAGTTCGTGGCGAGGGTCATGGATCACATCGCGGACCAATACGATGGTCCGGTTGGGTCGGAACCACCAACATGGGATTTTCCGAGAACGGGTGCCAATAGCGACAGTCACCAGCCCGAGGCCGCAAATTTCCGAAGATTATCGGTGGGAAGAGCTCCCCACGACGATGAAGACGGCATATCGGACGAGGAGAAGTCGGAATCGGACCCAGAAGAGGCCTATACCGCAGTGCGGTCGGTTGTGTCTATACCGAAGCAAGCGGCTGAAGAGGCCCAGGAAAACCCGAAGGTCGCCGAGCTGAAGGAGAGGCTGATCAAGGCCTATCCGCGGCTATTCAGTGGCGTCGCCAACAAGAACCCTCCAGATCGCGGGAGGTTTGGTACAGCGAAGATAAAGCTGAAGCCGAACCCGAAGATCTATCGTCATCGGGAGTACCAACTTCAGGGCGATCAGGCCGAGGCCATGAAGAAGCTGTTGGCGGAGTTCATTGAGCGGGGATGGATCGAACCCTCTGACAGTGAGTGGGCCAGCCCAGCCTTCATCGTGCCCAAGAAGGAGAAGGGCGAGTGGAGGTTGGTGCTTGATTACAGAGGTTTGAACGAGCAGACCGAGCACGACTCGTACTCGCTTCCCCTGATCGACTCCATCCTCCAAAAACAACAGAAAAAGCGGATTTTCACGGTGTTAGACCTGAAACACGGTTATCACCAGATGCCGCTACACCCGGACTCCAGGCCCTGCACAGCGATGTCGACGCCGCTGGGGCCCATGCAGCGGAAAGTGGTGCCTATGGGCGCCAAGAATGGCAACGCCGCTTTCCAGCGCATGATGGAGGACCTACTCGGTCCTGTCCGGGACTGTGCCGATCCCTTCGCGGATGACATCATCATCGGGTCCGGCACAGAGAACATGACTGAGGACGAGCTCATCGACGCGCATGAGAAGGATCTGCGCCAAGTGCTCAGCGAGTTGGACAAGCACAACATGGTGTGCAAGCCCACCAAAGCCTCACTCTTCGTGAAGGAAGTGGAGTTGGCGGGTCACGTGGTTGGTCACTGGCAACGCCGTCCCATGCCTGGGAAGCTGGCGTCCCTGCACCACTGGGAGAAGCCCCAGACCATCAGCGAACTCCGGTCCTTCATGGGGTTCTGCAATTACTATTCGGGCTATGTCCGGATGTATGCAGAACTCTCGGGGCCGCTGCACAAGATGCTGCAAGTGGGCAAGTTCGACGGCCGGAAGGGGAGCAAGAAGAAGCTTGCCTGGACGCCTGAGGCTGAGGATGCGTTCAACAGCCTGAAGGAGCGACTCCTGGGGCAGTTGGGGCTGTTCCTGATGGACCCAGACAAGGGATTCGTGCTACGGACAGACGCCTCGGACTATGCCGTGGGGGCAGTCCTCGAGCAAGTCTGGGACGACGGGACTCATTTTCCCGTGGCGTTTTGGAGCAGGATCCTGGCCGAGGGCCAACGCCGAACATGGACCGCGAGGGGGAAGGAGACATACGCCATTGTATGTGCGCTCAGGAAGTGGTCTGGCCACATCGGACTGCAGCCGGTGGTAATTTGCACGGACCACCAGTCCCTACAGAGCTGGCACAAGGAGCATGTCGACACCCCCTCAGGACCAGCGGCTAGGAAGGCCCGATGGCACGAGACGTTCGCCAAGTTCGACCTCAGCGTCGTGTACGTCCCAGGGAAGGACAACACTGTGGCAGATTGCCTCAGTCGCTGGGCCTACCCCGTGGGCAAGGCGTGGATGGACATATCCAGCCATGGCAACGCCGAGGAGACCGAGGAGGCCAAGCGCATCATCGAGATGGAGAAGGCCATGGAGCAAGAGGGGGTCAAGTGCTTTGTGGTGATGGCAAACCGTACGGACCTGGCCAAGTTCCGGGGTGCCCGCGTCCAAGCTATTCGAGAGGAAACCCTCGAGCAATGGATGGTGGCCCCTGTAGAGCTAGTCAGGTCGGTGCTCACAGAGGATTGGTCGGGTGACTACGCGGCATCCGAGCACTGGAGCAAGTACTGGAATGCCGTGAGCGCCCCGTCGGACGACGACTGGCCCGAAGGTTTGACCGAGGATGGCGACAAGTTGTTCCTCAAGGACAAGCTGCTGGTGCCCGAAAACCGAGTGGAGGAGCTCATTGACCATTGGCACAACGCCCAGCTCATGCACCCTGGCCGAGACAAGATGCAGCAGGACCTGGAGTGGCGTTTCAAGTTCCCTTCGGGGTACTACGCCATCCTGGATAGGTACTGCAGCGACTGTGCCGTGTGTCGGGCCATGAAGAGCCCCAACCACTCCACAGCGGGCAACCCGGTGTATACGGCTATACCGGAGGCCCCTATGCGGTCCGTGGCCATGGATGTGTTCGCCATGCCTGAGGTCACCGTGGACGGAGAGACCTACGACTGTGTCATCCTGGCGGTGGACAGGCACAGCGGGTATATCGTGGCAGTCCCGGGCAAGTAGTCCAAGAAGAAGGACAAGAAGGACAAGCATGGAGTGGGGCTGCAGGCCAAGACCGTCGCTAATGCCATGATCAGGCATTGGCTGACGATTTTCGATGTCCCAGCTGTCATCTGCAGCGATCGGGGCAGTCAATTCGTGGGGACGTGGTTCAAGACGATGTGCAAGCACATGGGGATTCGGCACGCCAAGACCGTGGCATACCACAGCCAGTCGAATGGCTGGGCAGAGGTGGCCGGGCGGCAGATGTTCGAGAAGTTTCGCCAGCTGCACATCGACGAACCGGGCCGGAATTGGTACAATTCGCTGTGGAGGGTACTCCAAGCGTATCACGACCTTCCGGGGCCCACTGGACTGTCGCCCCATCGCATTCTGTTCCTACGGGATCGAGTGTCACGCACTCTCCCGTGGATGAACCATGGCAAAGTGGCCCGGGATGCAAATGCCATGATGGCTGAGGCGGACGACACGGCGGCCAAGGTGTGCAAGGCACTTCAGGACGAGCATGACAAGAGGGCCAAGTACTTCAAGCAAGGGAAGGTCCAGAAGTATGCTCTCCAAGACACCGTGTGGGTGGAGCGGCACCACAAGGATGTCCTGTCCAGGCATCGGCAGGCATCTTGGTATGTGCCGGAGGTGATCGTGCGGAAGGTCGGACAGGATGTGTATGCGGTTCGCGTGGGGGATAACAAGATCCTGGACCGCGACCACACCCAGCTTCGTCCCCGAGCACCAGACCCCAGCAGACGTCCCGTCACTTTCGAGTTCACGGCTGGCGATGTGGACTCGGACGACGAGGGTGAGGACGACGACTTCACCGCTGAGAAGATCCTGGCGGACAAGCCGGACCCGGGGAAGCCTGGGGGTAGGCTTTATAAAGTCCGTTCGAAGGGATTCGCCGCATCCAGGGATTCGTGGGAGCCTCCGAGCAGTTTTGTGCCGAGGTACACCACGGTCTGGATGGACTACCTGAAGAAAAAGGATATTTCTTTGGATGTCAAGGACGTGTTGGTCCATTTGGTTGCTGCGGTAGCACCGTAAGGGATCCCCCTGGGCATTTTGTTTGTTTCTGTGATTGGGGAGACAGGTGAGGGCGTTCATCCGGGGATTGTTTGGCCTTGATGGGCCATATACCCCCTTCACTCGATCTCCACATATATATTTCATTGTGGTATACTTATTTAGGTCGACCGACGACGTTTTTCTATCTTTGATCCCCTTGGTCCATGTTGTAGATCAAGGAGAGACCTGATATGGCGTAGGGCGCTGAGTATCAGTGTCCTCCCCCCTCCCTTGGGGCGTGGGGGACGCCTACGACGTGTGTGGGGCCTCCATGTGTCCTTGGGACATGGGGGGGGGGTCTGGAGCCCATTGGGGTCCTTCCGTCCTCTCTTCAATGACTTCCGAGCGGTAACAGCGCTCTGAGAAGGGGGGTGAAGCCGGTTTGGACCCCCGTGGCCATCTTGGGGTCACTTGGGGTGTGTATCTATGTGCCGGCAAGCCGCCATTGGCTGATATCATACTCTCCCATCCACCTGCTCTAACCCGATGTGATAGTGTGATAGGTTTGGCCATATGAGCGGCCATATTCAGTACCGAGGCGCCGCCAGCGGAGATTTATATATCGGAATATCAGGAATCAACAGGGTTTTATTATCATGATGTTTCCGTAATTTTTCAGCCTTTCATTCTGATGGTCAATGTATCGGCGACCGTCAGTTGGCTCGCGATTTTGCGTTAACCGATTGGTTAACGGTTATTTCCAGATATTTTGGCGGATACTCCGTTGAAGGGTCAGATTTCATCAGCAAAGGGTTCGTTGCTTCCGCAATTTTCTAAATAAGCACTCGAAATTTTAATCTGAATTTTTCGCGATGTCGAAATCGGATTTTCGACTTCGACATCGCCGCACTTGATTTTGTCTTCTTCGAATGGTCATACTCTTTTCCCTATGCCCGAATCAGGTTTCCCTTATACTTGCCACCCATTTGACTTGGAGATATAAGGGAAACAAAAGTGAATTGTGGGACCACTTTGAAGGGCGATATCTACGAGCGAGTGTGAGGAAAGAGAATAAGGAAAGTTGCGTTGCAAGCGCCTTGGTCTCAACTTAATTTACGAAGCATCAAACGCCTTTGGTGTGTACACATGCCCGGTATAGCAAGGGATAATGGTCAAAAGGGTATAAAGTGATATATAACTCTTGGACTGTGCAACCGAATATTTTAATGCGACTTTCGAGTGTACCGCATGAGTGTTGGGGTTGCATAGATACTTTCCTTGGGTTCCTTCGCATTTTTAACGTGAAGTTATGTCCATGGTGGGACATGGCATATCATGGTGGGAGCCACATTTTGAGGGTATGTTTCATATGCATGGTATATGTCTTGATATGCTCACGCCCATGTTATATATCTTCGTGTGGCCGGAGAGATGGGGAGCCATACGTGACAAGGGTTTTGCCCATGTCTCAATTGTGGAATTCAAAGCGCTAGACCAAGTCTACCGCGTATGTATTGCTCATGGTATGTTTGGCAAAGAGATCCATGAGTGCACTCCCATTTTCATGGGGCATGTAGATATGAGTGGCGAAGGTATCTCCATGCGTCTGATTGGGGATCCAAGTGGGGGAATTGTTCGCAAATGGTTCCAATCATTTGTGTATTGAACCATGAGCGGATGTCATGGGTGAGCATAGAGATATACTATCATGACAACCTTGTATTTGGTCATATTTTCATGTTTTTGACCTCAATTTTTGCTCATTTTTGCATTTTGTGTACTTACCTGGTCGGCAAACAGCAAGAAGCCTATCGAGAGTCGAACCATGGTATGTTGTTCAGATGTTGGCATATGCTTTGGAGTTGAACACCACCATATGCCGGATCGCATACTCCATTTGGCTTGGCGCACGAAGGATTACAAGATTTGGTCTCAAGATCATCCGCTGACTTGAGCAGTGCGTGGCGCCCATATCTGAAGGGGTTTCGAGGGTAAAATGGGGATGTACATGGGCATTGGCCTTTGGTCTCTATCATCCATGAATACTAGACTTCGATTCCATGCATGCTTTGAGCCTTCGGATAAGTGGTAACTTCAATTTTGAGCATATATTTGATATATGGCCAATATGGTGTGAATTGGCAGTTTTTTTGCATGTTATGAGTTCAAACTCATGGGGCATATCTCCAAGCCCATTGGACCCCAAGTCCAACCAAGGTTATGTCGGCGTAGGGCATGGTCTTGAGTGCCACTCTAGGCCATGACACGCGCCCCCCCTCATTGGGCTAGGATTTGGAGGCTTGGGAGTGAACACATTTTTGGGGTTTGTGTAATGACTTGTGACACATGGCATTCAGCCATCTCATTTGACCTGGTTCAGGGCAATATGTTGGTGAGTCAAGGGAAGGTCTTGAGTCCAGGGAATGAGGGGTTATGGCTGTGAATGTGTATGTTTACCTCTTTCTCCAACTTTGCCTTATTTGTGTTCATATGCCAATTTCAGGGCTTTCCTCTTTGGTGCAATTCTTGTACATGCCCGCCACCGTGAGACGACCGGTGTGCTGAACGGAAGCCCGCAGCCTGATTTGGATTGTGAATTGGGCTATTGCTGTATTTGTGGGATCTGGTTGCTGTTCAGGGTTGAAGAAGGATTACATTTTCTATATTTTTGGATTTTGGACCTTGGACTTTGAGGATTTTGAGAAATGCAATCGTTGATCTGGAGTAAAGTAGCAGGGGTAACAGGCGGAAGGGGCACAGCGGGGGCCGGTCCTCGTAGGGACCTTCTTTACCTGGCGCGCACAGGCCGTCCGGGGGCCACCGTAGGGGCATCTGGTTGACCACCTTCGCCGCGCCCGCGGGGACCCTCGTAGTCTGCTCGCGATCCGCTTGTCGCAGGAGGTGGAGGATGACTTCGGTGTCCACCGTGTGGACCCACGGTCGGTGGGCGCCTTATTGCAGGGGGAGGGAGGCGGCCACCCCCTCCACGTCGGGCACCGTGCCAGAGATGGCCACCGCCCACGTGCGGGTGAGGTCGGCGACGAGAGCGACGCTGGTGGCGTGTTTGCAGGGTCCACCCCCCGACGCGTTGGAAGAGGTGTGGCCCCAGGCCTCCGGGATTCAGTAGTACCCGGTGGGGCTGAGCCACCCGGCGTTGAGGTCAGCGGAGTGCCACCGGAAGTCAGGGTGGCTGGGGGTCAATTGGTCCACGCTCAGCGCCCTGGTGTTGGCGGGGCTGATTGCCGGGTGGTCGTGCAGACGGATTTCTGCTGCGGCAATCGTGCTTGCCTAGGACCGGAGTGCCGTCACATGTTCCTTGAGCCACGCCGGGCCTCCGCGCTGGTGCTCCACCAGGTGTCCCGTGTCCTCCGGCTGGTCCTCCAGCGCGTGCACTGCCATGTGTGGGTCCTGCAGCACCTCCGTAGCTACCAGCAGGACGGTGCCACGGGGGAGTCCACGGGGCCTGGGCTGGCCTGTTCCCACCTGCACTATTACCCACTCGGCCTGGAGCTGCGCTTGCTCCGCCGCTCGGGTGCATTGGTCGTCTGTGGTCACGAACCACACCGGCGTTGGCGCGTGGGGCCGGGGAGGCAGGGGCTCGGGCCACGCCACAACCGCGTTAGGCTCTCGGTGCTCGCCTTCCACAAGTACGTAGTTGAGGATGTACATGAGGGCCGCCGGCGGGTGGTACGCCGCCCCCCGCGTGGGGGGGGATAGGCCGCCCCGGCGGCGGTAATCCCGTGCAGGCCGTCCGGGGTCACCCGTGGGCCGGTGTTGGCTTCCTGCTTAGCCCTCGTGGGGTGGACGAGTCTCGGGCGGGTTCCCGTGTGCCGGTGGTGTGGAAGAGGTGGACCATGGCGTCGCGCCACCCAGGGTGGTTGGTGGGCTCCTGCTTGCGGCAGCAATAGTGGGGGTGTTCATCGGCGCATTGGTTGAGGCATTCCCGCACCGCCGTCGGCCACGGGTCATAGTTGTTGGGGAAGGGGTGGTGTGGCCCGAGGTGCCCATGCCATGGCGTCGTGTGCGGCACCGTCAGGCGGCACGTGTCGCGTTGTCGCCGCTTGATGGTGCGCAGCTTGACGATGTTGCCCGGTGGGGACTGTAGTCGAACGTGGGCCGCCCTGGGGCACGCGATGGGGTTGTAAAGCTTCACCCCCAGGGCAGCCAGGGCCCAGGGTATGCGGTGGACCCAGTCACCTCCCGCTAGAGTTGCGAACTCCGGGACAGGGTAGTGCACCTCAGGGCATATTCCGTGCGCGCCGGCTATTTCCCAGAACATCTTGGTGACCTCGGCGCGCACCGACGTTGAGCGTTGGTGGACGAGTGTACCCACGAGGGCCACTGCTGCCTGCTGGCACCGCGTTGGTACCCGTGTGAGCCCCAGGGTCCGGTCATCTTGCAGGCTGTCCCGCGAGGTGTTGAAGGCATACCGTGCCCTGTCTTTCGCGACCTGGACCGTGATGTGGTCCAGGTGGCGCGCGTTGTCGGAGTCGTCAGCGATGAAAGGGGCGACGTACTGTGTCACCCCAAAGAGGATCGCCAGGATGACATCCTGCACCACTTTCGGTGGCGCAAGGGTGTTGAGGCACCAGTGGTGCACTGCTGCCAGGCGCAGCCGGTGCTTGCGCTGCAGGGAGAACTCCCCGTCCGGCTGCTGCTGGAGTCCCAGGTAGGGGACGGAGTCTGCCGCTGGTAACGAGTGCCATGGGTTTTCCAGGTGGGGACAGAGGCGCAGCTGCAGGCCCGGGACCCCCTCTGTGGTGGCCATGGCGCACTTGCGGGGGTTAAGCTCCATTCCCATCATCCCCAGGTACGCGGCCACCGCCTCCAGGGCCTCGACGAAATGCTGCAGCGTGTGGGCCAGTACGGGCAGGTCGTCGATGTAGGCCTGGATGAGGCCCTGCTCGGCCCCTCTAGGCGGGCGCAGGCGGTGCCCCTGCGCCCTGAGCAGGGGCTCCAGGAGGAGCGCGTACAGCAGTAGGCTCTCGGGTTTTGCCCTGCCGGACCTCGCGCAGCATGTGGACGGGCTGCGTTAGCCCGTGTGCGGTGACGATGCGCAGCCTGGCGCACGTGTGAAGGAAGAGCAGGAGGTCGATGACCTCCGGCGGCACGAAGACCTGGCGCAGAATGAGGTGGAGGGCGCCGTGCGGGGCGGTGTCGAAGGCCTTGCGGGCGTCGAAGGAGAAAACGTAGTTGGGCCTTCCCCGTTGGAGCCGCCGCTGCGCCATGAACAGTGGGGGGCCTGTGTTGGAGCCAGGGAGGGCCCCTTGCTGCCAGTCGCTGACCACTCTGTGCCGTGTGAGCACTTCCGTGATGCGCTGGGTGAGGGGGCCCGTGAGCAGCTTCATGTCCAGCTTGCCCAGGGCTATGGGCCTGTAGTGGTCCAGTTTGGCGGAGCCCGGTACCTTGGGGCTGAGCCAGATGTGCGCGTCCCTCCAGTGCATCGGTGGCGGTGCGCCGCGGAGGATGGCCCGGTAGGAGTGGACCAGGAGCCACTGGACGGGTGCCGGGAGGGCCTTGATGAAACGGGCCTCCACGTGGTTGGGACCTGGGGCCTTGCCATCGGCCTTGTCCAGGGCGGACTGCAGGTCCTGCATGGAGTCCTGTTTGAACTGTGTCCAGGCCCCCTCATGTGACATGGCGGCGAACTGCGAACATCACGTCGTGGCCCTCTGTGAGGAGCGTTTGGGTGTTGGGTACCCGCACGTTCCAGAGGCCTGTTGGGCCCGGGGCCTGTACCTCTATGGCTCCTCGCACGGCTTGCCACCGCTGGGCGATGTTGGGGGCGTGGCGGCGCCAGAAGTCCTTGATGGCACGCTTGCGGTCTGCGGCCAGGAGTGCGCGGAGTTGGCAGATGTCCTCTTCGAGGGCGGCTGCTTGCCTCTCCAGCTCCTCCTGTAGTTGGCCCTGTGTGGTCGGACGGTACCCGGGCGACGCACCCCGCAGCTCCTCTGCGAGCCAGAGCGCCGCCTCGGACCGGATGCCATGCCGTGCCGCGTCCGCCTGGTACGCCGCCGGCGCGCACGCTGCCAGGGTGTCATAGCGGAGGACTGCCGCCTGGAGCCGCTCTCCGCTCTCCGGGGGGTCCCCCTCAGCCGGGTTTGTCCCCGCCGGGGACGGCTGCCGGCGTCCCACCACACGCGCTAGGGCGTCATGCGCCGCGTGGAGGTGTTCGAACACCTTGTCCACCGCGGCCATGGGCATGGACCCGTAGGCGTGCTGCTCTGCGGGACCCAGCCAGGGCGTCAGGGAGGGTTCATCCTGCGCGGCGGTGATGGCCGCCCACAGGCAGTGTTGGACGAGCGCGGCCTCGGCGTCGTACGGGTGGAGGCAGCCCTCTGTGTGGCTGTAGGGGGTGGGCATCGCCGCGGGCCCCGCTGCGTTGAGGAGGCCCGGCAGGGCCAGGCGGACCGGGAAGTGGTCCGAGTTGATCACCTGGGGGTGTGCCATGCCGCGAGCCCAGACGCTTTCCCGCAGGGACCACGGCAGGAGGGGTTCGTTGACCAGTAACGTGTCCATCCCGGGCCGGACGGGTGGGGCGTGGGGGTCATCTCCTCCTCGCCGCCTGCCGTGGCCCTCCGGAAGCGCAGGCCTCCCAGCCCGCACGGAAGTGCTCTGTGGCCGGGTTGGAGGTGGCATCCATGTAGACGTTGGTGTCACTCGCGATGACCACCGCGTGTCTCCCACCGAGGCTGCGTGCTGTGGCATACATTTGTATGTCGGCCCAGAGCGCCGCCCGTCCCGCCCACGGGGAGCAGCCCGCTTGCGGCCCGTGGACGTTGATGAGGGTGAGGCCTCCCCCGTCCGTGCGGATCTCCAGGGCCGCGGCCTTCCCGGGGACGATTTCCGGGAAACTGAGCACCTCATGCTCCGCCACGTACTTGCTGCTGACCGCGGTGAGGAGGTCCCCCCCTCTCGAGGTGGAAGTGGCTCCCGTCTCGCCAGCTGGCTGCTGAAGAAGGGGGTGTAACCCTTGTCCCGGAGCGCCGCGGCCACGTGCATCTCCTGCGCCCAGGTGGCGATCCCTGTTTCCTGGAGCATGATGGCAAAGCCCCCCTCCTGGGGTAGCATGCCGGTGATGAGGTGCTCCTTGTCGGTACAGGCCGCCTACCCCCGGCGCCGCCGGAGCGTGTCCCGGAGGGACTGGTCTGGCGGGAGGAGGCCGTTGCCCAGGTTCCAAGAGAGGTGCCATAGGGCGTCGTCCGCCGTGTCCTCCTGGAGTCGGCCGTCCCGCATCGGCATCGCCGCTGGGTCCGCTGGGGCAGCCAGGGCTCCCGGGTGCGCCGGGGCCATGGGGTGCAGAGAGCCCGTCCCCAGCGGGGCCTACAGGGGGGCCAGGGGGGCAAGCTCCGCGGGGATGGACCCTTGTTGGGCCGCACCGCCGGTCCCCGGCGCCGCTACGGGTGCCTCCTCATCGCCGTCCGCGTGGTCGGCCGCCGGGGGCGGGGGGCACTGGGCGTACGGGGCGTGCCATGGGGACCTCCGTGCCCTCCCTTGCAGGATGTTGGAGGCCGCCTCCTTGTCTTCCACCGGGGCTGCAGCGTGCACTGCGTGCCACGCCAGGTGTTCCAACATTGCCCCGCTTGTGTAGTACTTGTCTGCACACAGGGGGCATTTCGGTGGTTCCGTGGCCCCTCGCGCCGGGGGGAGCGGCACCGACTTCCGGATGGCGCCCTCTGTCGCTGGTTGGAAGGGCAGGTTGGCCAGTGGAACCGTGTGTGGCGCCAACGCGCAGCCCGGGGCCGCCGCATCGAGGGCTCGTGTCGCGGGCGCGGGCCCGAGACCCCGGACGGCATCGCGCTGCTCGTCTGCCTGCAGCCACGCTTGCCAGTGCGTTGAGCCGATTTGGCGGTCGGGTTTGCCCCTCCATTGAAGGTCATGGAAGGCTTGTAGCCAGTGGTACACTGTGGTCGGGACCGCCAGCTGGAGCTCTAGGTCGGCGGGGTGCGCCGCTGCCGGCCACACCCCCAGCCTTGCCGCCCGGGCGTTGTCCTTCAGCCGGAACTGTAGCAGGAGGGCGTGGTGTTCGCCCTCCTGTAGCGCCTTGACGACCACGCGGACCACAGCTTCGGGCCCCGGCAGGCGCTCAGGGTCGCAGACGAGGATGTGCCCGTCCGCCGGGCTGAACATGCAGACCACCCACTGTGGGTTCTGCTGTCCCCGTTGGGCCACGGCTAGGGTAGCCGCCGGGCGGGCGTGCGTGATTGTACCCGCGTGGAGGTCCGAGACGTCCGTGGCCCTGATGGCGTCTCCCTGCCACGCGGTCTGTAGATGCTCCTCTTGGTCGGGGCTCCACACCAGTGCGGGGGGGTTGACGCATCCCGGTTCCTGCCTCTTGTTGGGGGCGCTGACGGTGTGTAGCAGGACTGCTAGCGGCCAGGGATCCGCCGACATATAGTAGGCCTGGGTTGGCCCCTGCTGCCAGTCGACATGGGGCAGGGGCGGGAATGCCCCTTGCCTGGCGGTGCTGTGCCAGACAGTCCAGCGGCCCCGGGCCAGGACGTGCAACCGGTACCCCCCGGCGTGGCCGTGCAGGATGGCCTGGTAGCCTGCCGTCTGCAGCACCAGTGCCTCCCCCTGCTGAGGCCCGGGAGGGGGCGTGCCGCTGCCCGCATCCCAGACGCGGGTGCGCCCGCGGAGTGTGGTGTGCCACAGCCGGGGTGCATCGCGCTGCGGCCCTTGTATGCTTACCGCAATCTGCGCCGGGCCGTGGCGGTGGACGAAGCTCTCCCCGCCGTCCGCCAGCAGCGCTGCCGCGACGACGTATAGCTGCTCCGCCGGGAGGGGTGCCGTCGGCGCGTGCGTTGCGGCCAGCTGGCGGGGCTGCGTGTCGTGGCAGGGGACGTGGGGCAGCAGTTGCGCCGGCCACGCCGCCACGGGACCCATGGTGACGGCCGCGACCGCGGACGACAGCGCCTTGCGGTCCGCTGGCCTGTACTGCCTGAGCCCCGTGGTATCTCGGGCGAGGTGCCTGCAGGCCGCCGTCCAGGCCACTGCTCCGCACTTCGTGCAGTCCAGTTCGGCACCATCCGCGCCGTTGCTTCCCCCTTGCTGTACCGTGGTGGCTGTGTCGAGCGGGGGGCCCTGCTGCAGCGCCTCCGAGCCCTGCCCCGGCGAGAGGGCGGGCGGGACCGGCTGCGGGAAGCTCTGTGCGCCTCGGCGCTCCGGGTGCGTGTACTACGGGATTTGCTGGCGGTGCTCGGGGGCAGGGAGAGGAGTTGGTGTAGGTACCAGTGGCCTTGCGCGGCGGACGGGTTGCGGAGCGTTAGCCACTGTTCCACCACGCCTCTCGGGTGCGCGGCGTTGACGCGGCGCTGCAAACCCAGGCGGCCCAGGCGGTTGGACGTGCCAGCGGCTGGGATGTGGGTCTGCGGGTAAAGCACCCGCAGCGGCTCCAGCGCCAGGTCTAGCATCTCGTCGTTGACCTGCTTCATGAGAGCCGACGCCCTGTGCAGGGCGTGGCGGACCCTGGGTGTGTGGGCCGTGAGCTGTTCGAGCACCGGCCCCGGCGGGTACCAGGTACCCGGGTTCGTTGGCCACTCCCTGGTGTGGCTCAGCATGGCCCTCCATACGTCCCTCGTAAGGGCGTGTTGGGGGGCCAAGGAAGGGACGGCCCGTAGGAGGCGGTGGCACGCCGGCGGCGATCGCATGGGCCGTGGAGCGGCCGCAGTGATCCACCTGCACGCCGTGCCGGGCGCCATCGCCCCCCATTCCAAGGTCCCCATGCCCTCGGCGTGGAGTAGCGCCTGGCCCTGGACCAGGGGGAAATAGGGGCTCGGGCGCCCGCCCTCTTCTCTCCACCGTACCCAGGCCGCCCCCGGCTGCAGGCTGCGGAGCAGGGCCACGCCAGGGAGGAGCGGCTGCGGGAAAGCCCCCTTGACGGCTTGAGTGGCATGGGACAGGGTGCCCATGGGCAGATACAACAACGGGAGGACCCAGGGGCACGGCAGCGGTTGCGCCTTCCCTGCGTCCCATCGTCACTCGGAGTCTGGTGGGGCGGCCGGAACCGTGCTTGTCTGCAGGAAGTGGCGTGCCCTCTTGTCGGGGTGCCGCTGGAGGGTTGCCGCGAGGCTGAGCCCCTCTGCCGCGGGTGCCACTGGCAGGCCGCCCCAGGGGCCTGCGCCAGGGGTAATCCTGGCCGGCCGGCCAGGTGTGGAGGTCCCGGGCGAGTTCCTCCGCGGTTCCTGTGGGGGCGTCCTCCGGTGCCAGGTGCCACGTGACGGCGAGCACCGCCCACTTAGAGAAGGGCCACGCCCGGCGGGGGCTGTACACCTGGATGGTCCACTGTGGGCGCGCCCGCCGCACGCGGGATGCGTGGAGCACCCCTCGGACCATGTCCGCCGCCAGGACCAGCACCATTCCTAAGGGCTCCACAATGATCCCCTCTGCGGGTCTGCCGTTTGTCCCGCGTGGGCGACTCGGTCGACAGCCTCCTGGATGTTCACGCTGCCGCGTGCGGTCTCATCCAGGATCCAGCCCTGCGCCACCCCGTAGCGTAGGGCGGCGCGTGCGGCCGCGCGTCCCACCTCGGGCAGCGCTCCGTCAGCGGGGCCGGGCTGGGGGTGCTGTTTGGGGCACCAGCCTTCGCCGGTGCAGTGGCCCTGTTTCCACGTAGGGCAGAGGGTGGGCACCCTGCCCGCCGGCGGCGCAGGTTCCGCGGGCGTGCTGCCTGTCGAGGGCTCCGGTATTTCCTTCAGGTCGGATTCCGTGCCCGCGTCCTCTTGTGGGGGGTCTCCTTTGCCGCCTCTGAGTCCCAGCGCCCTGATGACCTCGTGTGCTGTGTCCAGCGTTGGAGATCGGGGGCGTGTTTTTGCGCCGGGCTGCGGGTTCCGCCATTGTTGTGTTGCTGTGCCTAAGAGCAGGGGGTGGGGTGCGGATTTCCCGTGGCTGGTGCACCTGCTATGGGCGCGGCGGGGCGTGGGTGGGGGAGCTTGTACACCAGTTCCGCAGGCCGGCATTCGTGTGTGCGTGTCCGCACTAGGTGCCCCCCCCCCGCGGTCCGTGGCGGCCCCGTTGCGAGGGGCGTCCGAGGCCGGGCGCTCTCCCCCCTTCCGGCTGCCCTCCTCCTGGGGGCTGTCGGGGCCCGCTGCCCACATGCTGTGGGCACGGGTGTGCGCGTACGGGGTCCAGAGCTGTCCCCGTGGCCCGTATTCCCTGTGTTCCTCAGGGGCGGGCAGCCGGGGTCTCGCGGCCCGCGTGTCCGTTTTGAGGGGCGTCTGCGGCCAGACGCCCCCCCTCCCCCAACTGTCCGCCCTCTGGGCGGTCTGTCGGGGTCCATCATCCACTCTTCCTGTGGGCGCGGGTGTGCGGGTGTGGGGGCCCGGCACTCTCCCCTTGGCTTGCATGCCCTGTGGGGGCCGCGCTCCGCGGGGGTGATGGGGGCCGTCCCCGGGGGGGTGGCCCGCCACCGTTGCGAGGGGCGTCTGGTGTCAGGCGCTGTCCCTCCCCCGGTCGCCCGCCCTCTGGGCCGGCCGTCGGGGTCCGCCACCCACATGCTGTGGGCGCGGGTGTGCAGATATGGGGGCCTGGCCCTGTCCCCTGCGGCCTGCATGCCCTGTGGGAGCTGCGTGCTGCGGGGGTGGTGGGGGGCCGCCCCCGGGGGGGGTGGCCTGCCACGGTTGTGAGGGGCGTCTGGTGTCAGATGCTGTCACTCCCCCAGCTTCCCGCCCTCCGGGGCCGGTAGCCGGGGTTCCGCGACCCGTGTGTCCCAGGTGCGGTCAGTGCGGGCGTGGGGACCCAGTACCGGCCCCACAGCATGCGCCCTTGCGGGCCGGCGTTGCTCGCCGTGGGGGTGGCGGAAGGGCGTCCCCGGGGGGGTGCCTTCCACTGTTGCGAGAGGCGTCTGATGTCAGGCGCCCCCCCTCCCCCGACTGCCCACCCACCGGGCGGGCTGTTGGGGTCCACTACCGACGTGCAGTGGGCGCGGGCGTCTGGGTGTGGGGGCCCAACACTGTCCCCTTGGTCTGCATGCCCTGTGGGGGCTGCGTGCCGCGGGGGTGGCGGGGGGCCGTCCCCGGGGGGGGTGGCCTGCCGCTGTTGTGAGGGGCGTCTGGTGTCAGGCGCTGTCCCTCCCCCGGTCGCCCGTCCTCTGGGGCGGGCAGCCGGGGTTTCGCGACCCGTGTGTCGCGGGTGCGGTCGGCGCGGGCGTGGGGACCCAGCACTGGCCCCACAGCGTGCGCCCTTGCGGGCTGGCGTTGCTCGCAGTGGGGGTGGCGGAAGGGCGTCCCCGGGGGGGGTGACTTCCACGGTTGTGAGGGGTGTCTGAGGACAGGCACTCCCTCTCCCCCGACTGCCCGCCCACTGGGCGGGCTGTTGGGGTCCGCCACCCATGTTCTGCGGGCGCGGGCGTGTGGCTGTGGGGGCCCATCACGGTCCCCTTGGCCTGCATGCCCTGTGGGGGCTGCGTGCCGTGGGAGTGGTGGGGGGCCGTCCCCGGGGGGGGCCGGCCTGCCACCGCTGTGAGGGGCGTCTGGTGTCAGGCGCTGTCCCTCCCCCGGCCGTCCATCCTCAGGGCAGCCGGGGTCCCGCGACCCGTGTGTCCCGGGTGCGGTCGGTGCGGGCGTGGGGACCCAGCACCGGCCCCACAGCGTGCGCCCTTGCGAGCCGGCGTTGCTCGCTGTGGGGGTGGTGGAAGGGCGTCCCCGGGGGGGGTGCCTTCCGGGGTTGTGAGGGGCATCTGTGGTCAGCCCCCCCCCCCCGCCAGACTGCCCGCCCACTGGGCGGGCTGTTGGGATCCGCCACCCACGTGCTGTGGGCGCGGGTGTGTGGTTGTGGGGGTCCAACACTGTCCCCTTGGCCTGCATGCCCTGCGGGGGCTGCGTGCTGTGGGGGTTGTGGGGGGCCGTCCCCGGGGGGGTGGCCTGCCACCGTTGTGAGGGGGGTCTGGTGTCAGGCGCTGTCCCTCCCCCGGCCGCCCGCCCTCTGGGGCGGGCGGCCGGCGTTCCGCGACCCGTGGGGCCCGGATGCGGTCGGTGCGGGCGTGGGGACCGAGCACCGGCCCCACAGCGTGCTCCCTTGCGGGCCGGCGTTGCTCGCTGTGGTAGTGGCGGTAGGGCGTCCCCGGGGGGGGGGCCTTCCACCATTGTGAGGGGCGTCCGTGGTCAGGCGCTCCCCCGCCCTGAACTGCCCGCCCACTGGGCAGACTGTTGGGGTCCGCCATCCACGTGCTGTGGACCCGGATGTGTGGGTGTGGGGGCTGAACACTGTCCCCTCGGCCTGCATGCCCTTTGGGGGCTGCGTGCCGTGGGGGTGGTGGGGGGCCGTCCCCGGGGGGGGTGGCCTGCCACCGTTGTGAGGGGCGTCTGGTGTCAGGCGCTGTTCCTCCCCCGGCCGCCCGCCCTCTGGGGCGGGCGTCCAGGGTTCCGCGACCCGTGTGTCCCGGGTGCGGTCGGTGCGGGCGTGGGGACCCAGCACCAGCCCCACAGCGTGCGCCCTTGCGGGCCGGCGTTGCTCGCTGTTGGGGTGGCGGAAGGGCGTCCCCGGCGGGGGCAGCCTTCCGGGGTTGTGAGGGGCGTCTGTGGTCAGGCGCCCCCCCTCCCCCGACTGCCCGCCCAATTGGCGGGCTGTTGGGGTCCGCCACCCACGTGCTGTGGGCGCGGGTGTGTGGGTGTGGGGGCCCAACAGTGTCCCCTTGGCCTGCATGCCCTGTGGGGGCTGCGTGCCGTGGGGATGGTGGGGGGCCGTTCCCGGGGGGGCTCGCCTGCCACCGTTGTGAAGGGCGTCTGGTGTCAGGCGCTGTCCCTCCCCCGAATGCCCGCCCACTGGGCGGGCTGTTGGGGTCCACCACCCCCGTGCTGTGGGCGCCCGTGTGTGGGTGTGGGGGCCGAACACTGTCCCCTTGGCCTGCATGCTCTGTGGGGGCTGCGTGCCGTGGGGGTGGTGGGGGGCCGTCCCCGGGGGGGACGGCCTGCCACCGTTGTGAGGGGCGTCTGGTGTCAGGCGCTGTCCCTCCCCCGGCCGCCTGCCCTCTGGGTCGGGCGGCCGGGCTTCCGCGACCCGTGTGTCCCGGATGTGGTCGGTGCGGGCGTGGGGACCCAGCACCGGCCCCACAGCGTGCGCCTCTTGCGGGCCGGCGTTGCTCGCTGTGGGAGTGGCGCAAGTGCGTCCTCGGGTGGTGTGCCTTCCACCGTTGTGAGGGGCGTCTGAGGTCAGGCGCTCCCCCTTCCCCGACTGCCCGCCCACTGGCTGGGCTGTCTAGGTCTGCCACCCACGTGCTGTGGGCGCGGGTGTGTGGGTGTGGGGGCCCAACACTGTCCCCTTGGCCTGCATGCCCTGTGGGGGCTGCGTGCCGTGGGGGTGGTCGGGGGCCGTCCCCGGGGGGGATGGCCTGCCACCGCTGTGAGGGGCGTCTGGTGTCAGGCGCTGTCCCTCCCCCTGCCGCCCGCCCTCTGGGCCGGCGGCCGGGGTTCCGCGACCCGTGTGTCCCGGGTGCGGTCGTTGTGGGCGTGGGAACCCAGCACCGGCCCCACAGCGTGCACTCTTGCAGGCCGGCGTTGCTCTCTGTGGGGGTGGCGGAAGGGCGTCCCCGGGGGAGTTGGCCTGCCACTGTTGTGAGGGGCGTCTGCGGTCAGGCGCTCCCGCTCCCCCGACTGCCCGCCCACTGGGCGGGCTGTTGGGGTCCGCCAACCACGTGCTGTGGGCGCGGGTGTGTGGGTGTGGGGGCCCGACACTGTCCCCTTGGCCTGCATGCCCTGTGGGGGCTGCATGCCGTGTAGGTGGTGGTGGGCTGTCCCCGGGGGGGGGGGCCTGCCACCGTTGTGAGGGGCGTCTGGTGTCAGGCGCTGTCCCTCCCCCGGCCGCCCGCCCTCTGGGGCGGGCAGCCGGGGTTTTGCGACCCGTGTGTCCCGGGTGCGGTCGGTGCGGGTGTGGGGACCCAGCACCAGCCCCACAGCGTGCGCCCTTGCGGGCCGGCGTTGCTCGCTGCTGGGGTGGCGGAAGGGCGTCCCCGGGGGGGGGTGCCTTCCACCGTTGTGAGGGGCGTCTCTGGTCAGGCGCTCCCCCTCCCCGGACTGCCCGCCTACTGGGCGGGCTGTTGGGGTCCGCCACCCACGTGCTGTGGGCGCGGGTGTGTGGGTGTGGGGGCCCAACACTGTCCCCTTGGCCTGCACGCCCTTTGGGGGCTGCGTGCTGTGGGGGTGGTGGGGGGCCGTCCCCGGGGGGGTGGCCTGCCAGCGTTGTGAGGGGCGTCTGGTGTCAGGCGCTGTCCCTCCCCCGGCCGCCCGCCCTCTTGGGCGGGCAGCCGGGGTTCCGCGACCCGTGTGTCCCGGGCGTGGTCGGTGCGGGCATGGGAACCAAGCACCGGCCCGACAGCGTGCGCCCTTGCGGGCTGGCGTTGCTCGCTGTGGGGGTGGCAGAGAGGCGTCCCCGGGGGGGGGTGCCTTCCGCCGTTGTGAGGGGCGTCTGTGGTCAGGCGCTCCCCCTCCCCCGACTGCCCGCCCACTGGGCGGGATGTTGGGGTCCGCCACCCACGTGCTGTGGGCGCAGATGTGTGGGTGTGGGGGCCCAACACTGTCCCCTTGGCCTGCATGCCCTGTCGGGGCTGCGTAACGTGGGGGTGGTGGGGGGCTGTCCCCTGGGGGGCTGGCCTGCCACCGTTGTGAGGGGTGTCTGGTGTCAGGCGCTGTCCCTCCCCCGGCCGCCCGTCCTCTGGGGCGGGCAGCCAGGGTTCCGCGACCCGTGTGTCCCGGGCGCGGTCGGTGCGGGCGTGGGGACCCTGCATCGGCCCCACGGCGCGCGGCCCTGCGGGCCGGCGTTGCGCGCCGTGGGGGTGGCGGTAGGGCGTCCCCGGGGGGGGTTGCCGTCCGCCGTTGTGAGGGGCGTCTGGGGTCAGGCGCTCCCCCTCCCTTGGCTGCCCGCCCTCAGGGCGGGCTGCCGGGGCTCGCTGGCCACGTGCTGTGGGCGCGGGTGTGGATGTGTGCGGTGTGTGTGGTGTCTGTGCGGTGCGTGTCGTGGTGCGTTGTGCCCCTTTTCTCTTGTCCCTCTGGTGCTCCCCTCTCCGGTGACTCGGTGCGGTGTGGTGTCTGCCGTGTGCCGTGTGCCTGCGGTGCCCCCTTCCCTGCGCGCGTCCCTTGTTCGGCTGCTGGCTACCCCTTGTTTCGTTCATGGCGTCGCCGCCTTTTTCCCTTACCTCTGCTCGCCCTTCTCCCTGGCATGCACTTTTCTCCTGCCTCTGCCCTGGTGTGTGTCTCTGTCTTTCTCTCCGCCGGCTTTCTCTCTCGTTGCGCTCTGTGAGACAAAAGGAATGGTGGGGGTATGTGGGCCTTCGTCGTGCATTGTTGGCACCAGGTTCGTTGCGGCGTTGCTGCGTATAACATACCTGTCTTTGCACTTGTGTCTACGAGTGTGCGCACGCTCCTCCCCTTCGTGCCATACCATGGTGTGCTTATGTCTCTCTTCCCGTACCCACACCCCTTCATGTGTTGTTTGTCGTGGTGCCGTTGTACTCCCTATGCAAAAAGAGATGTCTGTCGGTGGGGGCCCTCTTTCCCATTCCTCTCTCTGCTCCCTGGTTGGTTCCACACCTTCGTTGGTCTCAGTTTGCGGCGCGGGCCGGGTGCTCGTTGCTTCTCTCGTGTGCATGGCGTGGCACGACATGGGAACATACCTCCTTGGCTCCCTCCTTTCCCTCCTCATCTTTTCGTGTGATGCGTGTCTTGTTGCTGTTATGTTCCTTGCGTGGGTTGGACATCTTTGCGTGTTCCGTGTGTCGCGGCGGCGTTGTGCTCCCTATGCAAATGGGCGTGCGGCGGCAGGGGTTTTGTCGTGCCATGGCATCTTACCATTGCCATCCTTGGTTGGTCTCATACTCTTGCGTTGGTGTGGTATGTTACCTACTTATGCCTCGTACGTGTTCTCCCCGCTCCTTTTCCTTACCGTGTTGTGCTTGTTACGGCGTATTTTGGCGTGCGTTGTTTCGCGTAGGTTTATATCCTACTTGCACTCGACACGGCTGCACACACCTCTTTGACCCCCTCTGTTCGTTGTCCTTCCCGCGTGCGCGGCGTGACATGTAACATACTTGCGTGGCTCCCTTTTTACCGACCTTCTTTCATGTTTGGCGTGTTCCGGCACCGTCGTACTCCCTATGCGAGTGGGCGTGCTGGGGCGGGGCTTTTGCATGCATGTGTGCAGACTTGAGGTATGCCTCCACCACGGCGCGGTTTGTAACGTACACTTGCCTCTTTGCCATCTTATTGTGTATTGTGTTTGTTACGGTGTTATGTAGCGTTGCGTGGCATATAACATACTTGTTTTCCGGCGGCCGGTGGCGTTGTTGTTGCTTGTGTGTGTTCTTCTTGCACCCGGCACCTCTTTGATCACCTTTGTTCGTCGTCCTTCCCGCGTGCGCGGCATGATATGTAACATACTTGTGTTGCTCCCTTTTTACTCACATCTTTTCGTGTTTCGCGTGTTACGGCGCCGTCGTACTCCCTATGCAAATGGGCTTGCAATGCATGGTCTCACACCTGCCGTATGTCTCCACCGTGGCGCGGTTTGAAACATACTTGCTCTCTCCTTGCCTACATCTTACCGTGTTGTGCATGCTACATCATTCTTTAGCGGTGCGCGGCATATAACATACTTGTTTTTTGGCGGCCGGTGGCGTTGTTGTTGTTTGTGTGTGTTTTGTTTTGGGGCGCGCACAAGTCCCTAGCGCCTAGGGCACGCACTTTGCTAGGTGTTTTGGGGCAAGCAACGCTCAGCTCCTTCGCTGTTGTGACTCTATTGTTCTTCCTTTTTTGTGAGTGTCCTGAATTTTGCGACCTCGCCAAACAGCGGCGTAAGATTTTTCGGGGGGTTTCTGAGGTCGGAAAAGACGATTTTTCGCTTTATTTTTTCTGGCGGTGCGTCTTTTTCTTGATTTTTTCTTTCTTCTGCTGCGAGCGCGCGTCAGTCAGGTACACGTGGCTAAGCCAGGCTGGGGATTCTTGGTATGAAAGGGATATCACAGCAGGGGTTGGCATCGGTCGGCTCCTCAGGCTGCCCAGGGTTTCGTCAACCCCGCCACCAGATCGTTGGCTTGTACCCGGTGGGGTGAACCTCCCAGGACGGTGGGTGACACTTGGGGAGGAATCAGGGGCTCCAGCTTAGCCCGAAAATCTTGAGCGAGATCACCAACAATTTTAGAGGTGGCTCCTCGGAGTGCCTCATTGATCTCCAACCGCGTCAGGGACCTGATGGAGGATCTCCCCGATCCTCTACTCCTGCTCCCGCATGACTCAGGGCCTCTCCTCAGCCCACTCAGGGTTGCATACCCAGGAAAACATCCACATAGGCTCCCGTAGCGGGTAGAGGATGGTGATAGTCAGCCGCATACCATCGGGGTGCAGAACTGGAGGCCACTGGCTCACTGGCAGTAGTTGCATCTGGAACCGCAGAGGTGGATGGGTCCACACTATAGGCAGGGTAGGTAGGCATACCAGTAAGTCCTCTGCCCTCAGCCATAGGCGGAGTGGTTATGGGTGTGGATATTGTAGCTGCTGGGTCTGGAGTTGGGAGTGTGGCGCTTGGTGCGCCCTCCAAGGTTGAGTTGCTCCTTGGGTCGTGCCCATGGTCCACTCCTTCGTCCGCCTTGCTATCTCCTGCATCCTCTTCCCTCTCTCTTTTTCTCTTCACAGGGTTGATGTCCACCTCCTCGACTGATAGGGCCCTGAAGGCCGACTGAAGTCCCTCCAGCGGGTCATCAACCACATCCACTGGCCCATGCAAGGGCACAGAAGGTACAGCGGTTGGTCCAGGTCCAGGTTCACCAGGTGCTGGCATTGCTGGTCCCTCAGGCACCGTCCTCGCGTTGGTGCCCTCCTTCTTTGTGTCCATATTCGCCCTTCTTGCTTATGACAGTACTCAGCGCACTGGATGTACGGCACGAGGTTGCTGCCGGTACGCAGAGACTGTCTGCCTCCTGCTACCAGAAGGTTTTATAGTGATTTCAGCACTGTGTTATTTGATGTGTCGCTCCTGCTGCGTGCCGCTGGTGTCAGGTTCCTGCTGCTTGTCTTTGATGAGGAAAATGTTTTATTGTTGAAATACAACCAATCCAGGATAAGCCAAGCCAGAGATAAGCAGGTAGAAATCAAACAGGATCAAAGCATGAAGGGCTGCAGTCACAAAGAGTTGGATAAAGAAACTATCTACAAAAGACCACAGCAATTAACATTCAAAGCAACTCAGGATGAAATATCTTACATGTTTGAGAAACACTGTTCGGAAAAACTGCACCAAGGGCTCACACTATTCCATAGTGCCATCTTGAGATGTGCACTCTTTGTTTTTGGGTCCCATAGGTGCTGAGGTGGCATGGCTTCTGGCGCTGAGCTCACTGCCATGTCACATGGGATATTCCTATCTAGCTAGGCTGACTCGGTATTGAACCCAGGACCTCTCAAAAAGAGGTGCCCCAGCCAGCCAGCCCCCTAGGGTGCATACCACTAGGATAGCTAAGAATTCATGAGAAAACATATATAAATTCATAGGCTCTGCCTTCAGTATATCAGTGCCTCAGTCACCCAGCTGCCTAGGCTTCCTCGGTATTGAACCCAGGACCTCTCAAAAAGAGTGCCCCAGCCAGCCAGCCCCCTAGGGTGCATACCACTAGGATAGCTAAGAATTCATGAGAAAACATATATAAGTTCATAGGCTCTGCCTTCAGTATATCAGTGCCTCAGTCACCCAGGAAAAGATGTTTTAGTGCATATAGCTTGTGGATTAAGGGGTCCACACAACATCCTGATTTAGTGTTTGGTTCTATAGGTCAAAATGTGTTATCACTCATTTTGGTTAGGCCAATACTAAGATAAAAATGCAAGGGTGCTTAGAGCTTCTCTAATACAACTAAAGTACACCCGGAAGCATTGGAAAAGCACTTTTTCTTACTTGATTCAGAGATGCCTGACCAGGCTCTAACCAAAACAAGAGAGCCTTATGGCAAGTCCACATCTGATATGTTGGAAGGAGAGACAGCGGGACGGATGAAACAACGGGGAATAAACAGCATACTATTTACCAATTGTCCCCTGCTGAAGGTGCTCAACTCATGTCGACTACGAGTGTCCTGGCCCATCCTTTTGAGGAGCGCGATGTTTTTGTCAAGTCCCCGTGCAAACCATAATATGGTCATAGGCTTTTGATGTTGTTTGTTGTTGTTGCATGTCGCTTTTGTAGCCTGTTTGGGAAGCTTGATACAACAACGTCTTTGTGGTGGACTGGTGGAAGCCGTTTTTACGGCGCAGAATGTTTAGTTATTAGTTCTCTATATAATGGTGCTATTTTGAGTCTTGAGTTCAATTTCTAACGCAATCGCGGTTCCCCTGTGAAAAGGCGCCTGTAGTCGTCTGTGCGCGTGCTTTTCTGGTCTCCGCGGAATATTCCTGAAGCGGTACCCAGAACCCGATGGCTAGGGTAGGGCATACAACCGTCCTCCGGTCCACTAACCCCATGTACAAAAGGGAAGACGCCCGTTGACGCCCGGTGCAAGCCCGGTGGGAGCGTGTTCCGTGCCGTAAAGCCCCGCATCGGCAACCGATGCGCCGCCAGCGGAGATTTATATATCAGAATATCAGGAAGCAACAAGGTTTTATTTTCATATTGTTTCCGTCAATTTTTACGCTTCCGTTCTGATATTCACTGTTTTGACAGCTGGCGGTGAGTTCGCGACTTTAGCGTAACCGCCAGTTTAACTGTTATATACAGATATTTTAGCACAAATCGTGACGAAGACTCTAAAGTCTTCAGGAATTGCATTGATGCATCTGCAATTTTCACATTGTACACTGTCAACCTTAATCCGAATTTTTCAGGATGTCGAAATCGGATTTTCGACTTCGACATCCCCGGACTTGATTTGACCTCTTTCGAGTGGACCTACGTGCTTTCCTATGCACGAATCAACTTTCCTTTTGTCTTACCTCCATTTGTCTTAGAGATATGGGCAAAACCAAGTTGAATCTCCGAGGCCACTTGTGAGGGTCATATCTCGTGCCGCTTGCGAGGAATGACAATAAGGAAACGTGGGAAGTATTCACAATACTCCCGACGTAATTTAGGAAGCTTTATACGCCTTGCGTTTCCACACGTGCGCGCTAGCGTAATGGATCATGGTCAAGAGGGTAGAGTTTGCGTTATAACTCTTTGGCCATGATATTGCGTGCGTTAAGATAACTTTCGAGTGTAGCGCGCGAGTGTTGGTGTTGCATAGGAACTCTCCTCGAGTTTCTATGAGCGATTGACACAAAGTTATGCCCTTGGAGGGGCATGACATATCGTGGGGGGAGCTACCTTTTTGGGCAATATGTGGTATGTGCCATGTGTTGTATTGCGTGCCCATTTGGCGGGTTTGGCTAAGAGCGTTACACCCACCAATGGACCTCATATTGCACGAGGCCCTTCATTATACTCCCCGGATTCAATTGCAAGCCTAATCTTCGTGGAGGAAAGCTTGTGTGGCGATCCCAAAGCGATGCGTTGGGAGCAAGGTGTGTGTTTTGCAATTTTCCATATTTTCATGTGCCGACTTGGGAAATAGCGCTCGTAACCTTTCAAAGCGCCCCAAGTGGAGCACATATGTGGAATCCGAGGTCATTGGTGTCAAGTCATTGTGTTTAGAAGGATTGGTCGATTACTCAATCCAAGCCGAAGATATTATAATATATTTGTGCGCCTTTCAAGGCACTTTTGGGTGTTTCTTCGCCAATATTGCTGTTTTTTGCCCGCCATGATGTCAAGTGGCCACTGTGTATCTCAACGTTGCGCTCAATTGACATCATGACCCAAGTCAGTTATGAGGGTACATACTTCGGTGCCGAACATGTCTTGAACCCAGCGGATAACTCCTCTTGTGCTTGGCATACCGTGGCCGCCATGTTGGCGATTTGGGACTATCCCAAATCATGGGCTCACTTGGCGACCCTGCCATTCCCAAAACTGGAGGAGTTGGGCGACGCCCAAAAGATATGTTGGACACATATGACTTGATACCAATCCTATGGCACACTCTGGTCCAAGTTGGGCATGTGCCTCATTTGCCCCAACCATGAGTGTGCGCATTTTCGGCCATTTTGAGCAATTTTCCACATTTTCTGCCCGCCGTGCACTATGTTCAGCCCACCCGTGCACGCCGGACGCATGGACCAATGGACCATATATGACATGGCTGTTCTGCACATTGGTCCCCATGGTTCACACACCACGTGGGCGAAGCGGAGCAACCTTCGTTAAGGTGCTAGTCCAAAGTGTGTGTGGGCAATTTTGCCATTTTGGCATTTGTGGACCCAGTTGGGATTGTCACCACGCCAAGTGGCAGGAAGATCTTTGGAAGCCGAGGGCATGGGCATTATCGTTTTCATCCGGGTGGATCACGTATGGAATGGCAGATCCGATCTTCAAGCCGGCGTTGAGATATACTATTGGGAGCACCCCCGAATTTTGGCTCATTTCGAGCAGCCAAAATGACCCCCTGTTGGGACCCCAATTTCACCCCCCCCGTGTGGTCAATTGGCGTCCCCATTCATCTATGCCCATGAGGAGCCCGGACCTATCTTCAAGTTGTACACTCAGATGGGAGTCCTAGGTCCTGCCTCCTATCCTGTGAGCCATTGGCCTTGCCCTGGCCAGGCGAGCCACGCGTGAGGATGATGCCAAATTTGGTGATTTTGGCATCATGACCCCACTTGACGAACCTGTGGTGCCCTGATGCTCGGACCTCAGAGGGAACCAGGTTGGGTGAGGGCTCCAGTAAGTTCGTACTCGAAAGGCATAGGGTCAGTTGCCTCCTTCCTACCTCTGGCGGGTCCAGACGAGGGGTCACTTTTGGAGATTTTTGAGCTAATTTCAGTTTGGGCTGAAACAGCCCATTTTCAGCTACCAACTCCTAGGGGATAATGGCGGGGCCATATCTCTGGCTCAGAGGGGAGTCGAGGGCTGCTGTTAAGGGAGCATAGGCAGCTACAGTCAGCCAGCCTTGGAGTACCTTGGGTCCCAGGAACTTCGCTGTGGCTGGGCCGGACACCCCCCCTATTGGCAGGGTTTCAGGGTCCGGACTGAGCAGGGCATGGGTTGTGTTTGAGCCCCCGCCCCCACCAGCCACTGAGAGGGTCGGACCTGGGATACGGATACGAGTTGGGACTGAGTGTCTATTGTCCTGTGATGACCTTACCCCAGTCCAGTCTTAACCCCATGTGTACATATTCTGATGTGTTGCTGTACATACTTTTGTTCCCTTGTTTCAGAGTGGCAAGGATCCTGAAACGCTTTGTCTCATGACACAAGCGTAATTGATGCCCCTGTGAGCGCAGTGCTTTGCCTGCCTGCTTGCTTGTGCGTGTCACCGCAGCGTCCCGTGGCCAGGCCCCCCACGGGAACGCGTCAAAAGCGTTTCACCGCCGCGGGGTTACCCATCCCTCGCGTGCCACTCCGGGCCACCAACCCCGAGCAGCGCGGCGCAGCAGCTCGCAGCCCGCAGCTTGCAGCGCAGCGCAGCGGTCCGCAGCGCCGCCCAGAGCATCCCCCTGAGCGACCACGGAAGCGCCGCGACCGTGAAGGAGGTGGACTGACCAGGACTCTCTCATCAGCGAGTTCTATCGGCCGACCAGCAAGGCCGCACACCCAGTCGCGTCAACCACTTCCACAACCACCGGCCGACCAGCACCGGCCGCACTCCCAGTCCAGTGCTACATCACCCACCTCAACAACCACCCCAGGACCACTCCATCGAGAGCACCGATGGTGAACTGGGACGAAGCGGGCAAGACGTGGCCACAGCCCCACCCCCATGCGGCGCGCCTACTGCGTGGGTTGCTGTGGGGGCAGCAGTACCGCCACAGCAATCCCCAGTGCGAAGGCGCCATGCCCGGGAGCTTCGAGCTCCGCGAGGACATGGGCGAGGACCGCCTGCGGGCAGTGGAGGTGTGGCTGCGGGCGGAAGGGTATGAGTACCGCTTCCGCCGCAAGCGCTGGAGGACCTGGACCCGCCCGGACAAGCCCGGCGAAGGGCTGCGCCCCGACGGGATTGAGGAGGACGTGAACCCCAACGAGCACCCGTCGGGCGCCTCGATCAATGTCTCCATGTGGGAACTGATCGAGAAGAACTTCCCGGAACCAGGGAGCGAGCGCAGGCTGCAGGTCAGCAGCAGCAGCGCGTCTCCGGGAAAGGAGAAGCGGTCCGCCGGCGACAGGAAGCGGGACTGGAAGTGGCGGGAGTACCAGGAATCCCTGGCTGCCGAAGCCGCCCAAGGCGCCAGGGGCGGAACCCCAGCCCACAGCCCCCAACGGGCCAATGGTGGTCACCACCCCGGCCACACCACCCTTGGTGACCTCCCCGAAGAAGACCTCCCCGAAGAAGCAGACCAAGGTCAAGCCCCGTCCGCTGCTGCAGAGGAAGTCAGGCCCCAGCAGCGACGTGGAGTCGGCCCACCGCGGGAGGATGCCGGCCGGCCAGGCCAGCTCCAGCAGCAGCGTCGCTCCCGACCAAAGGGACGTGGCGCGCGCCTGTGAGCGCGCCTGTGGGGTGCCCTGCAACCTTCCAGTTGCCCGGCAACGGGCCATGCAGCAGAACACTGCCATGGAGGGCGCCTCCGGCATCGCCCAGCAGGAGGCTGCAGAGTGGGCGCATGGCATGGCCATCCACGCCTCGACCGTGGCAGCCATTGCGGCCGGACTCACGGCCGTAGCCGCCCATGAGGCAGCGACTGCCCAGGTCAACAGTGAGGTGGCGGCAGCCGACGAGGAAGCCCGCCTGACGCTGGAGGCCATTGCCTGCAAGGAGGCCGAGGTGAAGGCGCTGGAAGAGGCGCTTGCCGAAGAGAGGGCAAAGAAGGAGGCGGAGGATAGGGCCCACGCCGAAGCAACGGCTAAGGCCCAGGCGGACGCCGCCAAGAAGGACGCCATCGAGGCCGCGCGACGGAAGGTCGCTGAGGAGAGGGCCAAGACGGAGGCAGAGTTGGCGGCGTTGGAAGCAGAGAAGGCGCGGCTGCAGCAGACCCGGGAAGCCGAGGCGGCTCGTGCCCGGGAGGAGGCCGAAAGGCGAGCTGCCGCAGCCATCGCCGCCGCAATGGAGGAGGCCGAGGCCAAACCCCGCGCGAGACTCCCCCGGGAGAATCACGAGTGGAGACCCTTCGAAAGCTTTTCGAAGGGGACGCCTCCTCCAAGATGACGCTGGATGGGGCGGACACGGGCAGCAGTGGGAGCAGTGGCCCCACTGCCCATCGACGGAGGAAGGGCAAGGGGAAGACCCCAGAGAGGCTGCGGAGGCCAGCGGGTGGACACCCCCACGACAGTGACCCCTTCTTCACCGCCAGCGACGGGGATGAACGAGGCCGCCAACATCGCCGAGTGGTGGCTTGGACGGGCGGAGGAGGCGGAGACGTCCCAATGGAGCCGGAAGGTGAGGATGAGGATCCCCCTCCTCCCTACCGGAGCTCGGAGTCTTCCGAGACCGAGACGCCCAGGTGGGGCGACATGGACGAAGATGACGACATGGACTTCGACATCACAAAGAAGCGCCCATCCTCGGACCCACCGAGGCGACCCGGCTGAGACCCACCGGGACCCCCTGGCGGAGGACCATCAGGACCCCCTGGTGGACGCCCACCAAGTGGACCCCCTGAAGGCGGACCACCGGGCGGGGGAGGACCCCCTGGACCGGGCAGACCAGGCGGAGGCCCTCCTGGAGGACCCACTGGAGACCCCGACGACCCACCAGGGAACGGCGACCCGGATACCACCTGGCGGTGCATTGTCTACCTCCGCAGGAGGGTCCAGTTCCTCCAGCGCGAGGTAGACACAGGCAAGGGCGAGATGACTCGCATCGCCAGGGTCGCCGGGCGCGCGCAGAGAGAGCTGGACATCGCCAAGATCGAAATGGTCAAGAGCGCCGGGGTTGCCACCGCCACCCAGAAGCTGCTGGACATCGCCAGGGGCGAGACCAGGTCGCTGAAAAAGGTCACGAGCGGCCTGCAGCAGAGGCTGGACGCGTTGGAAGCCCGTGGGAGCGTCGGCAGCGACCAGCCACCCCTGGTGTCTGGCTCGTCGGACGACGGCTGGGGACCCGGACCAGGTCCAGGCAGACCCCACGCCCCTGGCAGAGCCCCCAGGACTCGCCCCAGCGCCAGTGTCCCCTCTCTCAGCGCCCCCTCTCACCACAGCGCGGGCCGCCGCAAGGAGCGCGTGCCGCCCGGCAGTGGCAGTGAGGATTGGCGTGATGAGTGGCTCAGCGCGGAGTACCACAACCGCCGTGCTCCACCGCGGACACCGGTACGCCCCTGACGCCCCGCACCAGCCCCGGAGCTAATCTCAATGGCTGGTGGACGTTATGGTGGACTCAGGGATGAGGTCCCCAGAGGAGACGTGGAGTGGGATGTCGGCGGAGGTGAGGACCTGGATCTGGACTTGGAGGAATTCGACATCAGCCCGCCGCGTGGTGTACGACGGGAGGCCGCTGAACGCAGCCGCCGGCGCCGTGATGAGGAGGCGTACATGGAAGGAGTACGGCGTGAACATCTGGGTTCAGCGTACATGGAGGAACCGCGGCGTAGCCACAGGGATTCCATGGAGGAGATGGACGTGGCGGACGTGGGAGTCCGTGGGCGAGACCGATGGGAACCTCGGTCGACCTCGCGGCCGGCGTTCATGGTCTCTAAGGCCGCGGATGCCGCCGTGTGGGAAGACTTGTAGGACATCAAGCCCCCCATGTACGATGGCAACCCCTTCAACCTCGACCGCTTCTTGGAGAAGCTGGACGATTGGGGGGTGACCGTCACTGAAGACATGGATCCCACGGATGCGGAGAAATATGTCTTCAGACGGTTCAGGTACCGCCTGCCGGAGGTGCTCCAAGAGCTGTACTTCGTGGCGACCAAGGAGGGGAAAATCAAGACCTTCAAGGAAGCCAAGAAGTGCCTCAACGAGCAGGAGCGGGTGGACGCTCCGCAGGTGGCTGCCAAGCGCTGGAAGTCCATCAAGCTTCAGCATGTTGGACGGGAGATCCGCCTACGGGACTGGCGGGACTTCTGAGGGCAATACACCCTCTACCGCCGCAACGTGGAGGACTGGAACGAGGGTGACGAGCAGGCTCGCCTGCTCTCCATGCTGCCAGAAGCATGGATCAAGAGGGTCACCAAGGAGGAAGCCAAGAGGGCCAAGTCCAACCACACGGTCAAGATGATGCTCCCCAAAGAGTATCATACGAACGTGGTGGCTTGGACAAGGAAGAACGTGGCACGGGATGTCAAACGGCACTCCCTGCGGAACGCTCTCCTCATCACCGTCTCGGGCGATCGCGAGAAGACCGCGATGTGGCGCCTTGACGAGTGTGACGTGAGCGGCCAGACCATCTGTCTGCAGGCCATCCCGGCGAGGATGAGCTGCGACGAGATCCTGGAGTGGGTTGGAGAGGAAGTACTCAAGGAGTACCGGAACCTCCACCACACCCGCGGGTTGAGGCCCGGCGACCGCGACGTCAACTACGTTGGCGAGGGGCCTGGCGGGGAAGCTGCCATGGACCCAGCGGGAGCCGACGGCGATGAGACTCTCGTCGACGATGACGACGACAATGAGCCTGCCGAGATGGCCGTTTGTGCCCCGTGGCCCACAACGGCGCGGGGAACAACCGGGGAAGCTGGAAGCCCCTGCAGCCGGGTTGGAAGAAGAAGGAGACCCTCCGCCGTCCTTTGGGGAGTTCATACGAGCTCACCCTCAGGGCTGTTTCGTGTGTTATGGGAGGAAGATAGGCTTCAACCATGACCACCGAACATGCCTCACCCACCAGGCCGACACAGAGGCCTACAAGAACGCGCACAGGTCAGAGGAGCGTGCACCCGCGGGTATCCGGAGGGCAAAGTGGAGGTGGACAAGGACGACCTCTCCAAGCTGATGTCGCAGGGGACCGAGTGAGCCAAGGAGATCCAGGAGATCAAGAGGAACTGGGTCCCCAGGTCGGACAACAAGAACAAGAAGAACAACCAGAATGACCAGAACAGGGACAAGGACAAGAAGACTAGAACGGGAAGGAAGAAGGGCGTCAACGAGGTTGATGCGGAGGAGAACACCCCTACTTCCACAACCGACGCCCCTTAGCGAAGCCCCTGCAGCCAAGGGCCCCAGCTAGGGCAGTCGCAGGATGGTGTCGTCGGAAGCGCCACACCATCCCAATCGGGAGTCGGTAAGCACAAAGGGACTGCCGCGGGCGGAAGGCCCAGTCCGGCACCCGACAGTCGCGTTGGCGGGGTGAGGGCACGTGAAGGCACGAACCCTTGCACCCGTCCATCCTTCGCAACTAAGAATGTGTTTGATGTACTTCAAGATCTATCCGAGAGTATCAGAGGATCACCCGGACCGCAGCTGGATGCTGCAGATGGGCAGCCTGAGCCCATTGTCCACGACCTGCACCAGTCGCTTGTTGAGCTTCTGGAACGGCCGGAGATCCTGAGCTTGCACGCCGTGCGCCGCGTTGGACGCGAGCGGCAGTTGCACCTTAAGGTCCGTGCCTTATGCGGGGAAGTGGAGAAGGTCTTCGACGTGTTGGTCGACACGGGCGCTCAGGTCAGCTTGGTCAAGGCTGGCCTACTTCCGCCAGAGTGTTTGGCCGACAGTCGGAAACCTGTCAGGCTGAAGGTGGCGAACGGCCAGTACATGGTGGAAGGCACGAAGGAAGCGGCCATCGGGCTGCAGTTCGTGAACCATCGTGAGCTGAGCCGCCCAGACCTCGGCAAGGAATCCTCCTGCAAGGTCGCTTCTACGAGGCCGAGATGGACTGGGACATGATCGTTGGGTACGACTTCATGATGGAGACGGACTCCGGCGTCCTCCCGGCCCAGGCCTCCATGACCCTGTACCAGGACGACCAGCTCTCGTGGCTTTCGTCACCTGAGCACCATGTGGAATACCAATGGATCCACCCCGAACGCGATCAGCTCGAAGTAGCCGCACTGGGCACTGAGCCAACTGGGCCAGCAAACCAGGAGTACGGCGTAAGGCCGGAAGTGGCGAACCGAGTGGTTGCGGACCTGGGAGCTTCGGATCTGGCCCTGGATGCGTTCTCTTCAGGAACCTCCGCCAATCTGCGGGTTTGTGAGAAGTACCGGAGCGCACAGGACTCCGCGTGGAAGAAGCAATGGGGTCCGCATCAGGGCTTGATGTGGATCCATTGCCCTCGATGGGACATCCCAAGGGCGGTAGCGAAGATCCGCAAGGACCGCTCCAAGGCAGTGCTGGTTGTTCCTTTGGGATGCACCGAGGAGGAAAGTACCCGACATTGGGTAGCCTCATTGACCAACATGACCTTAAACAAGGTCGTCCTACCGGCTGGAGAGAGTGTCTATCAGGACGCTAAGGGACAGCGCATGCAACCCCAGAGATGGCCAACGAAATTCCAGTATGTGGATGGGGGCCTTGATCAGGCCGACACCACCGACTTCGTGTGTGTCAACCGCATCGTAGCGGAGCCATGGAGGCAATGCTTCGCGGTTCCCCCTGTTGACATCGGGGAATCGGAAGACCCCCTCACGGAAGAGGAGTTGGATCTGATTCAGGGGTATATGGATCAGCCCTTTCACGACTGGGGAAACCAGCGTGAGGGCAAGGGCCAGGAAAAAGCCTGGTGGGAAGTGGACTCGATCGTCTCTGGTTCCTATGATGGGAACACCTTCGTTCAGAGGGTGCTGGACCACCTATCCAGCCAGGACGAGCCAATCGGGGGTAACCCACCCACTTACGGGAAACTATTCCGAGGCAAGACCAGAGATGGCCCTTTGGGCCACCTGGGAAGACCGCCTGAGCCGAAGCCGAGCGGGGTCGCTACCCTTCAAGTAAGCTCAGTGGTCCAGGTGCCCGGAAAAGCCAAGGCGGAGTCCGATGACTGCGCCAAGACCCAAGCATTGAGGGCCAGGCTGAAGCAGAAGTATGATGACACCTTCTTCAGCGGAAAGCCTGTGTTTCCCCCATCGGTGCGTGGACCGTATGGCGAGGCCAAGATACGACTGAAGCAGGACCCCCGTGGGTATAGGCACCGGGAATTTGCCCTGAGGGGCGAGAGGAAGGAGGCCATGGAGAAGATCCTCCGTGACTTCATCGAGAGAGGCTGGCTCGAGCCGTGCCACTCCGAATGGGCCTCACCGTGCTTCATCCTCCCCAAGAAGGTGGCCGGTGAATGGCGGCTCGTGGTCGACTACCGCGGCCTGAACGCCCAAACGCAGCATGACAGCTATACGCTGCCCCTCATTGAGGACATGCTGCAAAAGCAACACCGGCGGAGGATCTTCACGGTGATTGACCTGAAACATGGTTATCATCAGATGCCTCTCGCCGAGGAGTCCCGTGCCTGCACAGCCATGAGCACCCCACTTGGACCTCTCCAGTGGAAGGTTATGCCCATGGGCGTTACCAACGGCAATGCGGCTTTTCAGCGGATGCTTGAGAACCTGCTTGAGCCGGTGCGTGACTGTGCGGACCCCTTCGTGGACGACGTGATCATCGCGTTCGGGGACCCCAGTATGAGCTACGAGGAGCTCCTGGAGGCACATGAGAGGGACGTCACTCGAGTGCTGGACCTTCTGGTTCGGCACAAACTCACGGGCAGCAGTGACAAGGCCACCATTGCGGTAAGCGAGGTGGTCTTCACTGGCCACGAAGTCGGGAACGGGCAGCGAAAGCCCATACCTGGCAAGGTGGCTGCGATTGAGCACTGGGAGAAGCCCGAAACGGTCTCTGAGCTGCGTGCGTACTTGGGGTTCTGCAATTACTACTCGGGGTATATCGAGGTGTATGCCAACTATGCAGCCCCCATGACGACCATGCTCAAGGGCAACCGAGAGGAGACCAAGAAGGGGTCCAAGAAGGCTCTGGTCTGGGATGCTAATTCCGACCGTGCCTTTGAGGGGATGAAGCAGGCGCTGCCATCCGCAGTGGGTCTGCACCTCGTGGATCCCGACCGAGGGTTCGTCCTGCGCACCGACGCTTCCGACTACGCCGTTGGCGCTGTGTTGGAACAAGTGCTTGACGATGGGAGGCACGTGCCCGTGGCCTTCTGGAGCCGCGTCCTGGCGGAAGGCCAGAGACGGACGTGGACGCCCCGCGAAAAGGAGGCGTATGCCATCGTCATGGCTCTCAGGAAATGGGCTGGGTACACAGCCCTCCTTCCCGTCACCGTCTGCACCGACCATCAGAGTCTGCAGTCGTGGCACAAGGAGCACGTGGACTACCCCTCTGGTCCCGCCTCCCGACGGGCAAGATGGCATGAGACCTTGGCCAAGTTCGACCTCACGGTTGTGTATATTCCTGGAAAGGATAACACCGTGGCGGACTGTCTCAGTAGGTGGGCCTATCCCCCCAGCAAGGGCATGACGGATATCTCTGCCCATGGCGATGAGGCTGAGACCGCTGAAGCCAAGAAGATCATTGAAATGGAGCGCCTGATGGAGGAGGAGGGTCTGAAATGCTTCGTCGTCATGGCTGCGGATTCCCCCTCCCGTAACGGGGATGGGCAGAGCGGTCAGAGTACTCGCCCCGGATGGAGCTGAGTCCGACAAGCACCTTTCACCTGAGTCTTGCCTCCAGGACGACTGGACCGACGACTACGCCAAGTCTGAGGCCTTCGCGGCCGAGTATAGGGCTGAGACCGACCCTGACAACGGGCAGAAGTGGCCAAAGGGGCTGACCGAGGAAGATGGCAAGCTCTACCGGAACGGTAAGCTGCTAGTACTGGAGTCCCGGGTGCTCCAGCTGTGCGAGGCTTGGCACCACCACATGCTGCACCCAGGGGTCAAGAAGCAAGCCCTTGACATGCAGCGTCGGTTCGAGATCGACCATATCGTTCTCTACACTGCAATCAAGAAGGTCAGGAAGGGTTGCTCGGTCTGTCAGGCCTGCAATCCCGATAACCGGAACGTCAAGGGGGAAGCCCAATGGACCTCGGTTCCTGACCAGCCCATGGAGAGCGTGGCCATGGACGTCGTCCCCATGCCCGAAGTGCACATTGGCAAGGAGACCTTTGACTGTGGGGTTATTTGTGTGGATCGCCACAGTGGCTACGTAGTAGCCGTTCCGGCAAGCAAAAAGGGGCTGCTTGCCAAGGAAGTGGCAGTCATGATGATTCGTCATTGGCTGACCGTCTTTGACATCCCCCGCACCATTTGCAGTAACCCAGGGCCCCAGTTTACTGGTGGCTGGTTCAAGGCCATGTGTTCCCTCATGGGAATACGTCACGCCAAGAGCGTCGCCCATCTCAGCCGGTCTAACGGCCATGCTGAAGCGGCTGGACGGCAGCTGTTCGAGAAGCTGCACAAGATTCACATCGCCAATACACGGCCGAACTGGTTTGACGAGATTTGGCCTGCTTTGAAGGCCCATCATGACACCCCCACTCCCGGTGGTTTGTCCCCTCACCAGATTTTGTTCGGCAGGGACCCCCTGGGTCGGGGACTTCCCTTGTCTGGTGATGGCATGGCCATGGACGCCAAGGAATTCTTCGCGCGGCAAGAACAAACGGCGCGGGACATCCGCCAGCAACTCGAGAAGGAGCATGCTGAGCGTCAGAAGTCCGCCCCGAGCTGGACAGCGCAGAAGTTCAGGGTGGGAGGCCCTCTGTGGGTGATCGGACCCCGCCCTATGGACACCGACCGCACCAAAACCTGGTTCACAGCCGGAGAGGTGGTCCGCAGGATTGGTGAGAACACCTACCGCATCAAGGTGGGTCACAGACAGTTCCGGGAGCGCCACGAGAGTCAACTCCATGTGTCCCCGAGCTACGCCGCTCATGAGGCTGATTCGGACGACGACTATGCTGAGCAGGACGACTATACCGTCGAGAAGATCCTGGCTCAGCGTCCGAATGCCTCAGCACCCGGAGGCCTGGAGTTCAAGGTTCGTTGGCGAGGCTATGGGGCGTCCCACGACACCTGGGAACCCGTCTCCTCGTTCGTGCCGCGGGTTAATACTCCCTTCATGGAGTACATCCGCAAGCACAAGACCAAGATCCATGTCTCGGACTTGGCAGCACTCACCCAGGCGATTGCAGCCAGGGGTGCCTGATCAGCGCCCTGGGCTCTCCCCTGATGCAGTTTGAGCGCTTGTGTGGTCGACGGATCGTCCCTGACTTGCTTGCTCTCTTCAGAGTTGCCATATACCCCCCCCTGCTGAATCCAGAGGAGGATGGCCCCTCTCTCCTTCTATTTGTCCCTTCCCCCCCTGCTGAATCCTGGGGAAACCAGGTAGGGCGACTGACCTTCATATTTCTGAGCTCCTGGGGCCTTGAAGCCCATACGACGTTGCGCAACGGATGCTGCTGTCATCGGCATTGCGAATTTTGGTGTGTGGTCTGGTTCCATAGCACTTGCGGAATCCAGACAAGTCGACGTGTGTCTGCAGACTATATATGGCCTGAACTCAGGCGTTTTCTTGTCCACCCTCCTGCATATGCCTTATCTTAACCGGGGCGTGGTTTGGCACTCTGTCCAGAGTGTGTTTATACGCCTGTTTACCTGATTATTGCTTACTTTTTCGGTTCCCCGGGATATGTGCATCTGTATGTTAAGTGTTGTCAGCCCATCACCCAGATGTGGACTGTTTTTTGCCCCCGAGGGGATGCGAAACGGCATACGAGGGCGCCCTGAGTCGCCGTTTACATGCTTTTACTTATGGTCCAGCCTGGACCAGTACCTAAGTACAGATTCTTCTGTTTGAGTGCCCGTGATACCGTGTGCCCTATTCGCTGTGATGTGGAGATCCTGATGGTGCCAGGCGGGAAGCCCAGTTGCCTGACTACACTCCCAGCGGTCCGCCACTGTCAGTCCCAGTGTGAGCCTACCGACTTGCAGACGCACTTGCAGTCGGATGGCGGCCTCCGGTGCTCCTGACTTCGGTCAGTCCGCCTGGGAAACTGGTGGTTTGAGGAGTCGACGCCTCCGCCCACACTGCATGAGGACTCCCTCATGTATGGCCTTCGTGGTAATAGGGCAGGGAAAAGACGGCCTTGATGCCCGATCCCTTAAGGAGGAGCTCTTTCGGCTGTACCACTCTGGACTCGCGTCGTGGATATGGACATGGTGCGCCCGAGGAAGGACCCGTGGGGACTCTCCCCCAGCCGGCGGGCCGTGGGAAGCTGTGGGTAGCCTGATGGATCTTTGTGGTCGCTTTCCACCTGTGGGACCACCTCGGTCGTCGTGTGACGCCTCTGTTGGCCGTGTATGCCACTGCCACTGTGGTAGTGACCGTAGCAGCCGGCACCCGGTGCGCCTGGTATGGGTTAACGGGTCCTTTGGATGCCGAACAATCGCCGCCAGGACCCGGGACTTGATACTTGATACTATACAGGCGCTACAAGCTTATACTGCACCGTATCCGTTTTACTGTGGGATTTGGGCAGCCTAACCTGCAAATCAGCCTGAAGTGAGGATGTGACACCCTACCCCCCCCCCCTCAGGGGATGGTCCTGGGTACCCGCTGCCATGCGTGGTGTTATCGAGCCCCCCCGAAGGTTTGCTCTAAGGAGGGGGGTGAAGCGGTACCCAGAACCCCATGGCTAGGGTAGGGCATACAACCGGTCTCCGGTCCACTAACCCCATGTACGGAAGGGAAGACGCCCGTTGACGCCCGGTGCGAGCCCGGCGGGAGCGTGTTCCGTGCCGTAAAGCCCCGCTTCGGCAACCGATGCGCCGCCAGCGGAGATTTATATATCAGAATATCAGGAATCAACAGGGTTTTATTTTCATATTGTTTCCGTCAATTTTTACGCTTCCGTTCTGATATTCACTGTTTTGACAGCTGGCGGTGAGTTCGCGACTTTAGCGTAACCGCCAGTTTAACTGTTATATACAGATATTTTAGCACAAATCGTGACGAAGACTCTAAAGTCTTCAGGAATTGCATTGATGCATCTGCAATTTTCACATTGTACACTCGCAACCTTAATCCGAATTTTTCAGGATGTTGAAATCGGATTTTTGACTTCGACATCCCCGCACTTGATTTGACCTCTTTCGAGTGGACCTACGTGCTTCCCTATGCACGAATGAACTTTCCTTTTGTCTTACCCTCCATTTGTCTTAGAGATATGGGCAAAACAAAGTTGATTCGCGAGGCCACTTGTGAGGGTCATATCTCGTGCCGCTTGCGAGGAATGACAATAAGGAAACGTGGGATGTATTCACAATACTCCCGACGTAATTTAGGAAGCTTTATACGCCTTGCGTTTCCACACGTGCGCGCTAGCGTAATGGATCATGGTCAAGAGGGTAGAGTTTGCGTTATAACTCTTTGGCCATGATATTGCGTGCGTTAAGATAACTTTCGGGTGTAGCGCGCGAGTGTTGGTGTTGCAGAGGAACTCTCCTTGAGTTCCTATGAGCGATTGACACAAAGTTATGCCCTTGGAGGGGCATGACATATCGTGGGGGGAGCTACTTTTTTGGGCAACATGTGGTATGTGCCATGTGTTGTATTGCGTGCCCATTTGGCGGGTTTGGCTAAGAGCGATACACCCACCAATGGACCTCGTATTGCACGAGGCCCTTCATTATACTCCCCATGATCAATTGCGAACCTAACCTTCGTGAAGGAAAGCTTGTGTGGCGATCCCAAAGCGATGCGTTGGGAGCAAGTTGTGTGTTTTGCAATTTTCCATATTTTCATGTGCCCACTTGGGAAGTAGCGCTCGTAACCTTTCAAAGCGCCCCAAGTGGAGCACATATGTGGAATCGGAGGTCATTGGTGTCAAGTCATTGTGTTTAGAAGGATTGGTCGATTACTCAATCCAGGCCGAAGATATTATAATATATTTGTGCGCCTTTAAAGGCACTTTTGGGTGGTTCTTCGCCAATATTGCTGTTTTTTGCCCGTCATGATGTCAAGTGGCGACCGTGTATCTCAACCTATTGCTCAATTGACATCATGACTCAAGTATGTTATGGGGGTACATACTTCGATGCCCAACATATCTTGAACCCAGCGGATAACTCCCCTTGTGCTTGGCATACCGTGGCCGCCATGTTGGGGATTTGGGACTATCCCAAATCATGGGCTCACTTGGCGACCCTGCCATTCCCAAAACCGGAGGTGTTGGGCGACGCCCAAAAGATATGTTGGACACATATGACTTGATACCAATCCTATGGCACACTCCAGTCCAAGTTGGGCATGTGCCTCATTTGCCCCAACCATGAGTGTGCGCATTTTCGGCCATTTTGAGCAATTTCTCACATTTTCTGCCCGCCGTGCACTATGTTCAGCCCACCCGTGCACGCCGGACGCATGGACCAATGGACCACATATGACATGGGTGTTATGCACATTGGTCCCCATTGTTCACACACCACGTGGGTGAACCGGAGCAACCTTCGTTGAGGTGCTAGCCCAAAGTGAGTGTGGGCAATTTTGCCATTTTGGCATTTGTGGACCCAATTGGGATTGTCACCACGCCCGGTGGCATGGGAATCTCCAGAAGCCAAGGGCATGGGAGTCTTTGTTGGATGTGTATGGAATGGCGGAATCGATCTCCGAGCCGGCGTTGAGATATACTATTGGGGGCACCCCCGAATTTTGGCTCATTTCGGGGAGCCAAAATGTCCCCCTTTTGGGACCCCAACTTCACCACCCCCGTGTGGTCAATTGGCGACCCCATTTCTCTATGCCCACAGGGAGCCCGGACCTATCTTCAAGTTGTACACTCAGATGGAAGTCCCAGGTCCCGCCTCCTATCCTGTGTGCCATTGGCCTTGCCCTGGCCGGGCGGGCCACGCGTGAGAATGATGCCAATTTCGGTGATTTTGGCATGATGACCCCACTTGACGAACCCGTGGTGCCCTGATGCCCAGACTTCAGAGAGAACCAGGTTGGGTGAGGGCTCCAGTAAGTTCGTACTCGAAAGGCATAGGGTCAGTTGCTTCGTACCTACCTCTGGCATGTCCAGACAAGGGGTCAATTGTGGGGATTTTTGAGCTAATTTCAGTTTGGGCTGAAACAGTCCATTTTCAGCTACCAACTCCTAGGGGATAATGGCGGGGCCATATCTCTGGCTCAGAGGTGAGTCGAGACCTGCTGTTAAGGGAGCATAGGGGGCTACGGTCAGTTAGCCTTGGATTACCTTGGTTCTCAGGAACTCGCCTGTGGCTGGGCGGGACACCCCCCCTATTGGCAGGGTTTCAGGGTCCGGACTGAGCAGGGCATGGGTTGTGTTTGAGCCCCCGCCCCCACCAGCCACTGGAAGGGTCGGACCTGGGATTGGGATACGAGTTGGGACTGAGTGTCTATTGTCTTGTGATGCCCTTACCACAGTCCAGTCTCAACCTCATGTGTACATATCTCGATGTGTTGCTGTACATACTTTTGTTCCCTTGTTTCAGAGTGGCAAGGATCCTGAAACGCTTTGTCTCATGACACGAGCGTAATTGATGCCCCTGTGAGCGCAGTGCTTTGCCTGCCTCCTTGCTTGTGCGTGTCACCGCAGCGTCCCGTGGCCAGGCCCCCCACCCAGGGAATATCTCCAGATGGTGTTAGGTTTAACGAGACCGAAATAGGTCGATTGAGAGGACACCTTGTCGTCTGTCGATTGAGCTATTCAGTTGAAGGTTTCATCGGCTGGTATGGCGCGCAAAGGCTTTTCGGATCTAGCTGCTTTTGTCGAACTATGGGTCCATTGAGAGTTTGACTGCATCCCTATGATCCATTGTGCTTTTGCCGTGTCAATGTTATGGGTAGGGGTATCGCTTTTTGTATTGCTATGCGTTTGTCATGCGTTTCTAAGAAGGGGGCTCTACATACCATGTTGACAGTTCATCTGCGGCTCCAGCTCCAGCGACAGCATAATTCCATTAAAAATTTTCAAAATCAAAAAAAAACAGTACTGCTGTGTGCAATTTGATATCGCGGTTCTGAGAATGCATGATTTTGAATTTTCTGAAAAAACAGCTGCTAACTTCATAGGTGCTAGAGATTGTGTTAGGTTTACAGAGACCTTAATAGGTAGATCGAGAGGACACCTTGTCCTCTGTAGATTGAGCCATTTAGTCAAATAGTTAATCGGCTGGTATGACAGAAAAATGCCACGCAAGGTTTCTTTAAATTCACCCGCTCTTTTGGAACTATGGGTACATTGAGAGTTTGACTCCCTCCCCCTGTTCCATTGTTTCTTTTCGTGTCGATATTATAGGTAGGGTGTATCGCTTTTGTAGTTATTCTCTTCGTATAACATGTATATCCAAAGAGCATGTTCTACATACCATGTTGTTTCATGAGTTTCCTTCGTGCGCAAACGCTAGTTCCGTTGCATTGTGAGTAAGAACGACTGGAAGCGATCATGTTGTTACGAAGACCAAACGCCCAAGAAGGTTTGCGTGTTACGTCTCAACTCAACATTGTATTTGCGCTTTAACAATCTTAGTACAAGTGTGTCTGCTATTGGTGCATATGTTTTTCGGAATTTTTAGGTGGAAATGTGCATCTTGCCTCGAGACGTGCACCACGTTCATAGTGATCTGGACTCTTCATCAAGGTAATATGTAACCTAGAGACCAGCTACATGATTGTGGATAGGTTGTTTGATATTGACAACCTCGTGGTCGATTTTATACATGCCCGTCAAGTGAGCACACAAGCGAGTTTTGACTTTTTGTTGTATGTTCACTTGGTCTTTTCGTACATACTGGAATGTGCACACCACACCTAGTTGAACCCTACTCAACCCCCTCCTAAAGCGGTTCAACTGCCCTGCCGCCCTATTACAACCGTATTGTGCATTTAAGTTTTCCCGTGGTTTCAAATATTGATCCACCTCTGCGCTGCGCACCAACGACCTGTTTCTACTCTGGCAATCCTCAATATTGTGCAACTTGTATGAGTTTTTCAACCCCCTATTGTATGCCTAGTTCAAGACCCCCGTTGAACCACACGCCCCAACGGCATGTTCTAGGATAATGAGAAACATGATATTGTTTTTGTGCCACCGCGAATCCCCCCTCCCGCGACCGCCACAAGAGACCCCATCACCGGACCCGGCGCGCGACAACGACGACCACCCCCCCCAACCCACACCACACCCCCCATCACACCCCGCACCACCAGTCGCCGCACCGGCCGAACCCTACGCCCTACACAACCCCGCAGCGGTACGGCAGCACCTCCGGGGACTCGGGGAACAGGACGTCGTGCTGTACCTCCGCACCTCCGGCACCAGCACCCCCATCCGGGCGGCCACCCTGGTCCAGGCGGCCACCCTGGGGGAAGGCGTCAGAGACTTCCTCTTCGACGCCTTCCTCCACGTCGCCCGACACGAGCGCCCCCCACGCGCCACCCCAGACGGCGAGAGCCCGCCCTTCACGGGGAGCCATATCTGGGTGCCCCCCATCGACTGGGGGCGACACCTGGTCGGACACCCCGTGCCGGGGCGGGTGGACACCAAGGGCCGCACCCACTACCACGAGCCCGACATGGCCCACCCCCCACCCGACGCCACCCCCGACAGCACCAAAGAGTGGGAGCGGGAAACATGGGTAGCCCGGATGGCCTCCCTGAGCAACTTCCGGCACCACGTGCCGGGGGACATCCCCACCCCCGACGAGCAGCAGCCAGCCCCCTCCACGTACATGACCCTCATGTACAATCTGCACTACACCCTCTCCACCACCACCTACAACGCACCCACAGACCACTGGGTGGTACACGGCACCGACTCCCTCCTCCCCGCCGACTACACCCCCCCCACACACAACCCAGGCCCCTACACGTACGCCAGGGGGCACGACCCGGACGACCCCCACATCTGGGGCACGTGGGAACCCAAATCCCTGGACACGCTGCTCTCCATCCGCAGCGGCTACCAGGGCCTTGGTAGGGCGATGTATTGCCTCGCCAAGTGGACCCAACAGACCTCGGGGATCTGCACGGACCGATGGGTGTGGGTGGTCACGCTGCGCCACCAGCAGAGGGAAGCCCCCCCAAACCGCAGGGGACCCACCCCCCCACGCCCCACCACCCTACAACTATGCCCGTACATGGTGGCAGCCCGCCTCATGACGCTGCTGTGGCCGGGCCCAGACACCCCGACCCAAAACTACCCCCACCTCACAGAGGAGGACATGCCCGGCATCCAGCGATGCTTCTTCCAGACCCTCGACTACCTCCAGCAAACACACCCGCACGTCCTGGAGCAGATATGGCCACCCCCCGGGTAACCCACGTGCCCGCGCAGCCGAGACAACGCCGCCACGCCAGCACCAGCACGCACGGATCACCAGGGAAAACGCGCGCACACGCCCGGTGCCCGAACCTGCACCCTCGTTCTCGCTACTTACAGGACCCAGCATCATACGCCCGCCCCCGAGGCCCAGGACCCTCCGCCGTCTCCCACAGCCCTCTCCTCCGCCTCAGACTCCACAACCTCCACCACCACGACCACCTCATCCACCACCACCACCACATCCTCATCCAGCACTCCACCCCCCAGGCCGCGGGGGACACCTCCCAAACGCCAAGGCCCACGCCCCGACGAAGCCCACACCCACGACCCAGCCGAAGCCCAAGACCGCAGCCAAACGGCCACCCGAACCCGTCAGCACGCCACGACCGCAACCCCAAGCCCAAACCCGGCGCCACGACGGCAGCGCGATCCCAGCCCCCCGAGGAGGTCCTCTACGACATCTGGCCCCAGCCGTCCCAGGCCCGAAGGCAGCAGCGCCCAGCGCGGAGCCCCCCCACCGTCACTGACGCCACCGCCACCACCTTCATGGCGGAGCGTGCCGCGGCCACCTCTCAAAGCCCGCACCCCAGGCCCACGGACCGCTCCCGACCAAGCCAGAACGACGCCAGGGTCCACCAGCAGCGTCCCCGCCCCCCTACCGGCCCTCGATGACAGCCCACATGCAACGCATGCCCCACTACCGCCGCCGCCGCGAATCCCCGCCCAACCCCGAGGCAGAGACCGTACGCGCACACCCGCAGGTCCACATCCGCGTGCACCCCCACTTTCCACGCACCCCCACGGAACAGGACTACGAGGAATCACCCAGGCCCGCCAGCATCGCCGGTCCCCACGTCCTCGTCACACCCACCCACGCCCACTCCTCCGCCTAAGACCGCAGGCCGGCCAAGGAACAGTGGTGGCAGCGCTGGACCCGCACGCAGCTCTGGGAGCTGCGGAAGTGGGCCCGGGGAGAGCCCTCCCTCGAGGGCCTGGTCCATCGGCCCCGCAAGGGGTCGGTGGAGAACTGCCGTTTCCGGCCGGCAGGGGGGGTGGATGCCGCAGGCCGCATGGGAAGCCATGCTGGCCGATGCGCTCCACCCCCTGGGAGTCGACCCCCGCAACCTCCCCGCGCCCCAGGACCACCCGTATGTCCTCAGGCGCCTGCGGGAGACCCTCCAGGAAACGCAGCGGGACGGCATTTGCCTGTGGGACATCACCCAAAGCCCAGCCCTGCACGCACACACCCCCTCACCACCCCACAAGCGACGGCGCACCGACACCGGCGACACCCAAAGCACCCCAGGAGCCCTGCGCGCCACACAACACGACGCGCCTGACCCCCTGGCCAGCGGCGCCGCCATCTAACCCCGTTACCCAGCAAACCACCACCACGGGGCGCCACGCCAGGCCCCGCCCAGAAGTCACCAAACGAACCGGACGCCGAAGGAAGCCAACGCACACGACAACGAGCAGCACTACGCCCAAAGGCGCCGAGCCCAGGCCCGCTACCGTGGGCTCCTCTCCACCCTCAGCACGACACACACGTCGCTGGCGTCACTCCTCCGCCGTGCCCCCTCCCACGCCACCGCCCCGCCCCCCTGCCTCCCGCCGCACGTCCCCACGCCGCCCAGCACCCAGCCCCACACACTACGCCACAGCATTGCCCTAGTCCGGCTCCTCCACCATCGCGCCACTTGGCACCTCACATTAGACCGCCGTCCTGTGGTCCGGCTCCCCCCGGCACCGCTCCCGGGGCCGCACCCGGCCCACGTCGTGTTCGCCCCCACGTCGCGGGCCGCGGACATCCTCCTGCTCCTCGCCGCCACCCCTCCCGGGCATCGCATACTGCTTGCCGCCAACCCCTCGGTCCTCAGTGAGGTCCTCATCGGGCACGCCGACGCCCTGCACGTGCGCCTGCTGCTGCCCAACCTGCACGCTGCGTACGCCCCCGGCACGCCTGTCGACCCCTTCGTGTCAGACTCCCAGTGAGGCCACCGGCCACTGGCCAGCTCGCATGCACCACCCCGCACTCGCCTCGGGCGCACGACCCCGTGGACGCCGCTACCCACACGCCCGGCCCCGCGCAACCGCCTAACCGAGCCAGAACCGAAGCACAAATCAAACCCGAGCCACACCCCGAAACCGCTAACCCTTGACTCCTAACCAAGCCCGCTGAGGGAACAACGTAACCACAGCCCACACCCACAGCCCACACAGCCGCCTAACCAGCCAGCTCCAGAAGCAAAGAGACACCTCACCAAACCCACCCTGACCCAAGCCCGTGTACATCAGGACGCGCGAGCCGCACCCCTGGGGCGCGACCGCCGCCACAGCACCGACGACACACGCCAGAGGACACAACGCTATTGCACCCCCGCACCAGCTGCCCGTGCCTGTGCCTGCAGTGTACGCGCGCCCCTGTTTTTCTCTTTTTTGTTTTTTCTTTTTTCCATTCAAAAAAAAAAAAACAAGTAAAAAAAAAGAAAAGAAATAAAGAAAATTAGGGGGGGAGGAAGAGGGACACAACCACCCATGGCACACGCGCACCGCACACAGCGCGCACACCGGTGAACAGGAGCCCAGTGGCCCAGGACATCGCACATGCAACACAACAGACCGAGCGAGCACACCGGTGAACAGGAGCCAGGTGGCCCATGACACCGCAGACGCACCAGAGCAAACCGCGCGGGCACACCGGTGAACAGGAGCCCAGCGGCCCAGGACACTGCACACACGTAGGGCGGCCGAGGGACAGAAAAGAACCAATACCCCATGGGTCGGACGCACTGGGGCGACCCGGCCGACCCACCGGGCCAGTGGCAGGAGCGGTACTCCAAGGCCACTGGTCCGAGCCCGGCCAGGCTGCATCGGGGACCATGGCAAACGTCACCCGGAGCCATGGAAGCAACCGGTGAGAGGCGAGCCGGTACAAAGTCCAGGAGGGGGTCACCTGCCAAGCAGATTGGCCCCGCAACTCAAGCCACAAGGATGAGGCGGTCGTACCGTAGACAAGCGGGAGCAATACCCCTTGTGGTGAGAGATACTCCACACGGCTGGGCAGCCCCCCAGGGCTGCCGCCCAAAGGAGGTGGCATGTGGCCCTACCCATGGACACATGTGGGGACACCCGCCCACCTGGGACACATGGACCGGGTGGCCGCGACAATGCCTTCCCAAGCACATGCGGGAGCGGCTCAAGAGGCACCTGACATAGGGCAGTGGGAGGGACAGGACGTCCCCTTGGTAAGACCTTCTTCCTGCAATGTCAAAGAAGGCATCCCGAGCTCCCGAAGATACCTACCTACCTGTATATCCAAAGAGCATGTTCTACATACCATGTTGTTTCATGAGTTTCCTTCGTGCGCAAACGCTAGTTCCGTTGCATTGTGAGTAAGAACGACTGGAAGCGATCATGTTGTTACGAAGACCAAACGCCCAAGAAGGTTTGCGGGTTACGTCTCAACTCAACATTGTATTTGCGCTCTCACAATCTTAGTACAAGTGTGTCTGCTATTGTTGCATATGTTTTTCGGAATTTTTAGGTGGAAATGTGCATCTTGCCTCGAGACGTGCACCACGTTCATAGTGATCTGGACTCTTCATCAAGGTAATATGTAACCTGGAGACCAGCTACATGATTGTGGATAGGTTGTTTGATATTGACAACCTCGTGGTCGATTTTCTACATGCCCGTCAAGTGAGCACACAAGCGAGTTTTGACTTTTTGTTGTATGTTCACTTGGTCTTTTCGTACATACTGGAATGTGGACACCACACCTAGTTGAACCCTACTCAACCCCCTCCTAAAGCGGTTCAACTGCCCTGCCGCCCTCTTACAACCGTATTGTGCATTTAAGTTTTCCCGTGGTTTCAAATATTGATCTACCTCTGCGCTGCGCACCAACGACCTGTTTCTACTCTGGCAATCCTCATTATTGTGCAACTTGTATGAGTTTTTCAACCCCCTATTGTATGCCTAGCTCAAGACCCCCGTTGAACCACACGCCCCAACAGCATGTTCTAGGACAATGAGAAACATGATATTGTTTTTTGTGTTGGTGCAAGCCCAAAAAAGAGCACAATGGTAGTCATTCACACTATTGTTGAGCGGTAAGGCATTGGAGATTCAAACCTTGGCACGAGCATGTTTGCTTAGGCCACAAGTCATGATTTTGTTGGCGCGCGCTACCATCTGTTCAAACGGGTTCAAACGCTCAAAATCACCCCGTTGAACCGGTTGAACCGCATTAGAACCACCGGGAGTAAGAAAACGTCACTGCCATGTCTTTCTTGGAGGTCTTGATCAAGGCCAAGCCCCACCTAAAACCCTTCTGTTGATGCTGAGACTTACCTAAGCATTTTTATCTCTCTTTTGAAGCTTAAAGTAGACTTTCTCCCAGTAACTAGGGTTATAACCCTAGCGCCCCAATGAAGTTGACCCCTACCACTCAACTGAGCGGAGGTATATTCCTTCATGGAGGTTATGCCGAAATAAACTAGCCATTTCATGCCCAAGGCCTTGTAGGTTAAGGCTGGTGGTCCCCCTACTCAAGACCCCTATACTCAACTGATTCTACCGCTTATTGTGGTTCTACGTTTTGACGGTTTCTGAATTCAGTTGCTTGGCCAGGTCATATTCTGTGTCTGTCCTAACTCCTTTGCCCCACATTCCTAACCAACTCCATTTCATCCAGACAAGTGCACATGAAGTGCTTGATGCTAACCTGGAGGCTTGAGTCATGCCAGGTTTTACATAAAATCGTTTTTTTATCCATTTGTGATTGAATCTTTGTACGTATGACTGCTTTGTCTATCTGCAGCCCTCCTGTGATACACTGGATTTCAGGAAATATTCCTTGATTCGATCCACATCCTGTTCTTGCTCGACTTGCTGCTCTGGTTCTGTTTTGCAACCCCAAAACCTCCAGGACTTCATCAAAGCTATTTGGGCACTAATCAAGGACATCTTTTGGGGAGCAGAGGCAACCCTTGAGAACCTTTCGAACCAACTCTGAGAAGTGCACAAGCCAAACCCAGCAAACAATATGTCCACACCATCAGTACAACTGTCTGCCAGGACGTGGCCGATTGGGATTGTACAAGTACAACTGGGCAGCAGTGGGCCCATCTCAATGAGTGAGCCCAAGCTCAGAGTTACATCTGGGTCTCAAGAACGTCCAGTTCACAGGAGGGCAGAACAAGAAGCGCCCAGAGAAATACCAATACCCTTAACCACTGAGGCCTTAGCGGCCCGTGATGACAGCCTGTAGCACCTTCGCCGAGAAGTTGTTGTCTCCATCTCCCGTTCAGCCTGCCCCGCATCTTCGTCTGCGGCAGTTGGAGGCTCTGAGGAACAAGACGAACTGAGAAGGGGAAGAGATGAGTACCTGCTCCACGAAGAGTACTACAAGTACGTCCGAGGGGAAGATGGAGAGGAAACACTCAAAGCCTTGGGATCCCCACCACATACGGACATGGGTTCCTACCTTTACTCCGGCCCACCTGCGGACCTGGCTGACACTGTGTCTCTACCAGGGCAGCCAAGAGGGCCAGCATGGCGTCCAGAGCTGCCGATCACTAGCAGGAACCCTGAAGTGTGTCCAGCTTATGAGATGGGTTCCCATCTCCCAGAGCGAACTCATGGTGCCCTGGAGCGTACGGCCGCACTACTGGCCAAATTACTGTCTGGGTCCGAAGATCCAAATGTGACAGCCCTGTCTGAAACTGTCAAGGCAAAATTGGGTATCACTGAACCCTTACCCAAGCCAGCGCCGGCTTCACCCTCTCCCGGATTGAGCACGCTTGCTGAAGACCTCAAACGATCAAGGGTGTCCAGGTTGCTACCCAAGGTCACTCGCCCCAGCCCTTTTCATCCCCCTGCCAGGATAGTCCCCAGCGCTGAGCTACAGGACGTGCCCGTGACAGAGACTGAGAAAAAGGGGCTAACAGCTCTGGCATCGCTCGCTGGCGTATCTCCCCCCCGTTCAGGGCTAACCTTAGGGGGGGAGAAGAGCCGCAAACCAATTGCCCGGGCGCACATCCAGCTGGAACTGCCGGAGTTCGACCCAAAACGCCTGCCCAAATGGGCAGAGGAATTTGCGAAGTTTCTTTTGCTTACCGGCCAATCTCATGTGGATGTGGCCACTAAAAGTTCTCTTTTGACCAAGGCAGGTAGGGGTGTCTGCATTACAGGGCCTTTGGCCTGGCTCGGGGCCCCTGGGCCCCAGAATCCGGAGGTTGATGAGGATGTGCGATGGGACCCTCCCCCACGTATCATCCGCCCGAAGGAGAGGAATGTGAGACTTCGATTGAACATGGGTTACCTCTCTGGGCAGAACCCACAGTAGGGTACTGTTCGCGATCAACAAACTGTACCTCAGCCGTGAGTGGCGAGGACAGTCCGACCTCTTCAACATACACCCTGTGCACGCAAACAGAGCACTCCTTCCCTCCACGCCCTCACAGGGAAATGTGTTGTGACGTCCCTGTTAGGCCACAGTCGCTTAGTAGCGCTGTGTTCTCTTGTAATTTCACAGGGGGCCAGTAGGACCCCTGACTCCTTCGTCATGAACACCCATTAGTTTGTTTAGGGGTTAGGGTCAGCAGGCCTGATAGGGAGTGAGTGCGGTTCTGCTCACCCTGCCTCCGAAGGCTGGTGCTGGCATTAGTGAGTGTAGTGTCGTGGTGTCTCCTGTCCTGTGTGCTTTTCCTCATAGGCACGGGAGTGTGTTAGCTTTTGGCCCTGAGCAAAACTGGGCCTCTTGTATGCCCTTATCACACTTGGCCACCCCTCCCCTCTAGTAGGTAGGGCTTTTGCCGTCTTCCCCAAAGGATAGGCGCCAGCACAGAAATTGGGCGCCATAGGAGTGCTAATGGTACCTGATTAGGACCTTCGGTCCGACGTCAGCGAAGCCCGGTCTCCTGGAGCCACGCCGGGGAGTGGAGTGAGACACATACAGACATACGTAGCACACTTAGGGGTATGGTATCCCGGTAAGGAAGGGTAGAACCCCATGGGTCTGGACCAGTCAGGGGTCCTAACTCTCGGCACGCTTGTCCCCAAGGATGGTGGACACACGTTGCCTCATAACACCTTACTTGTCATTCCCCCGTGGAGTAGAAAGCCACCGCTCTTCTTTGGCTTCCCAAGGTCATTACACCAGGGCAGTTCCAATGCAACACATGGTCAACAAGGCACACACTCGCTGGGTGGCTGCAAACCTGACAAGGGGCTGCCTGGCCCACGCTGGTAACCATAGGCATGGGACTGCAGGGCACAGCCGGGGCTGGTGCTGCGCTCAGTAAGCAGTGATTTGGGCAAAACAGATGGCCTTCAGCCAGGGAGTGGTTGTCACGGGGGGCTACCGGTCCTGTCCTGCGATGCAATGCGAGGCAACTGTGACAACTGCTCTCACACACCTATGCATACATATGTGCACAAGTGTGCTCACCGCCCCTGTGAGGTTAGTCGACCTAGAAGGTTAGAAAACAGTTAATAGATAGACACCAGGAGATTAGTCTTTCTTCTTACGCTGGGATAGAGTCTCAGCACGGGTTAGTAGCTGTCCCTCGTTGTTCTCAACGAGGTAGGAGGGAAAGGTGGTATTGATACTCCCATCGGCTGTATAAAGGCGGACATGGGTTCCCAGGTCAGCTCAGATAGCCCAAAGCCATCCCACAGGGTTAAGAATTTCCAGTCCTGCTCATACTCGTGTCGGGCAATAGCTGCAACCACGTAGTAGCCATCGACTGCCATCTCATCTGCAGTCATCTCTTCCATTTCGTCTGCCCCCTGTGGGCTGGCAGCGTTCTCTGGGTCGACACGCTCGACCTCACTGTCGCTGAGGCGCCACTCATCCCAGGACAAGCTGTCAGGGGAATGATAGTGTCTCAACTGCTTAGGCGCACAAAGCAGTTCACCACCTACATGTGGACTGCACCTGACATGGATTCTAGATCCATCTATTGTGATGATACGATAGGGCCCAAAATAAGGGTCCTGTAGGCAGCTACGGGGCCAGGAGAGTAAGCGTGAACGGTGAACCAAGACAAGGTCACCAACCTTGAAACGGGCGGGTCGCCGTTGGCGATTTCGTCGGCTCAGTTCACGTTCACGGATATGTCTCAGGTTAGTTCCAGCCTGGTTAGCCATAGACTGCTTGTGTTCCAGCAGGTCCCCAACGGGGCTCTTGAAGTCCTCAGGAAAGGGGGGTTTTGAAGAACCAAACAGGTCGTCCTCCATGAAACAGCTCATGGGGGGCCAAACCCGTGAAAGAGCTCCTCTGAGAGTTCATGGTCAGCACCGCTCAGGGCACTAGGCGTATCCAATCCTTGGTACGTTCCTGTTTCATCAGGATTCTCTGGTTCTGCTCCACCACACCGTTTTGTCTCTCGCAAAAAGGATTAGACATGTGGGTATAGGGCACACCTGTGGTTACCTCAACAATGAGGGCCTTCAGCACTCAATTGTACCATCCTGTGTCACTGCTTAGGTGCTCCGTATGGTTCGAACCATTGTTCGACAAGCATTTTCACAGTCTGCTGACCTGTGCTTTTCTTTTTGCAAGGGAATACACGGGTGAAGCGGGACAGGCCACAGGTGACCACTAGGCAACTATCATAGCCGCCGAAGCCAGGTAGGCTGTGGATGAAATCCACGTAGAGAAAAGAGTTAGTACAACAGGGTATGGGTAAGCTGGAAACCAGTCCCATATCCCTACTGTCACTCTGGCTGCTGGCATGACAGCCACAAGCATCAACAATGGTCTGCATACGGGAACTCAATTCGTTCAGGGTTAGACCAGAGTAGAAACACTCAAGGAAAACGTCCACTGAGCGATTTCCGCCAGTGTGACCTGAGCTGAGATGGGACCACTGTGGACACCCATCTAGTGATGCCTCAGGCACGACTATACCGTCTTCATAGAAGAGACACTGGTTATTTTTATACCACTGGTGCCCGTCAATGACACAGGGTTCGGGACCAGTGCTGAGGGTCTGGAGAATTTCTTTATATTCTGACTGATAGTCAGTTAGGCTCCAACCCTCAAGGATTCCAGCAGTCCGCAGAGACAGGTCAAGCTGGACATCCATACGCTGGAACGCCTCTTTGGCGACTGCCTCAGAGCTCTCACCAATAAGCGCATCGAAGTTGTTGCGCCATATGTAGTCAGACAGTTCATTTTTATACCATGGATATGATGGACTGTCAGCCCGTACTGGCTCAGGTAGGTCCACCACCGTTTTAGTTTCGCTTTCTCAGGTGGTGGGCCCTTCTGAATGGACTTCACCGGTTCCTGTTCACAGAGCCAGACAACAGGGTTAGATCCCAATAATCGGGACAGTGATGAGAGCACGGACATACCGGCCAGGAGCTCCTGGTCATAGGTGCTGTAATTGGAACGTGCATGGTTCCATTTCAATTTCCACTGTCCCAGTGGTACAAGTCGCCACTCACTACAAGGATAGTTGTGCTTCAGGGAGCCATCACGATTCAGTCCACTGGTACGATAATGGCAGTGGGTTAGTTCAGCTGGGTTAAGCTCCCGCCATTGGTATATCCTTCCGACCCCCCCTACATCACTGGCATCAGTGATCAGGACTATCTCGCCCTTGGGGCGGGGTACGCCAAGGCAGTTGGAGGAGGCAATCTTCTTCTTCAACTCCTGGAAACACTCCTCCTCTCTGGCGGTCCACCTCCAGGGAGTAGTTTTCTTCATTAGGTCAGTGAGAGGGGCAGTAGAGTACGTAAAATCGTGAATGTGTTGCCTCTAGAAGTTACAGGCAACCACAAAACTCCTCGCGTCGTGTAGACCCTTCTTAGGGTCATCCGGAGTCTGCATGTCCTGTAGGGGCTGCATGTTAGACGCGGCTGGTTTCCACCAGCCATACCCCACGTCGCAACCCAAACACTCGGTCTCCTCTATCATGAACTCTCATTTTTTCGAGTTTGATTCGGAGATGGTTTTCTTGACAAACAATGAAAAACTCCCGGAGGAGAAGGACATGGTCCTCTTGGGTATTGGTACCCAAACTCACGTCATCGATGTGGGCCTCCATTTCTGCCCCTCGGAAAATCAACTCCTGTACTAGAGGTCTGCGCCTCAGTATGTACAAACTTTGTTCATCAGTTCTTGGAAGAGTGCCGGGGCATTAGGCACCCCAAAAGGCATGACCTTCTACTTAAACACACGGCCCTTAGGGGTTATAAAGGCCAGCAGTCCCTGAGCTGCAGCTGCTTGGTCAACCTGCCAGAAAACACTGCGTTTGTCCATTTTGGTTTTGTACCGGCATTTGGCAATACGCTCCAGGGTTTTCTATGTTGGTAATACTCCCCGAGTGGTTTTTTCGGTTTTCTTGTTGACCTCACCACATTCAACAACCAGTGGCAGGGCAGTCGATCCTGGTTTAGCAACCAAGAAGCACAGACTGCAGTGGTGGGTGTAGTCCCCCTTCTTATATTCCCCAACGAGGCCAGCATCAATACATTCCTGGATCTGGCGCTCGATTTCTTCAACCTGTTCCTGAGGAGCGGGGTAGGGACGACGCCTCACTCGCGTCTTCTCAAATTCAGGTTTCAGTTTCAGGTCCATCTGGACCTTTTTTTTACAGGACAGCGGAACGGGCAGGGCGCCGAAAGCCTTCTCAGAGGTTAGGAGCAGTTTCTCCAGTCCGGGTTCAAGGTTCAGACTCTCTTTTTTCTGCAGGAAATCCTCCTCACCATGGAGGTTGCTCTTACCGTGCTCTTTCTTTTTATGCTGATCAGCCGTTTTGGCAGGTACTGAGCCGTCATCCCGCTCAGGGGAACATTGTTGCCCATAGTGCAGAGAATACACTAGGGGTATCTCACATTCAGGTAGCGTGCAGGAATCATTGACCTCCTCACTCCAGATGCAAGATTTTCAGGTCTAAACGAGGTATTGCAGCCGTTCTTGGCGCTCAATACCTTCAGCCCTCAGGCACAACAGCCGTCGGAGTTCCTGAGTGTCATACTTCGACAATGGTATGTTATTAGAAGCAGGCCACGCTAGAGCATCAGGACTCTGAGTCACAATTTCACCTGAGCAAGTATGCTGCATGTGCAGCACAGGTTTCCCAACAGGAGGTCGACCCTAGATCTACTTCCTCCAGCAGCAGCTGGGCCAAGAAGGCACTGTGTTTTAGTTCAACATAGCTGGGATCAACAGGAGGGATAGAGCTGGCGATTTCAGACAGTTGGTCCTCAGGATCCTCCTTCACAGCAGCAGCAGGTTCCAGATCGCCATCGGTGAATTCACACCCTGTAAGTGTGGGAGATAGGTGCTCAGGAGATCGTTTCTTGAGATCAGAAAGGGTCAAGCCACGATTTTCGGCCATGACATTCTTCAGTAGCATGTGATCCAGATCACACAGGGGTACAGGCTTCAGTGATCCATCGACAATAGATAAGAAACTGGCCCATTCAGGGGCCTGCATAGCTGTGTCTCAGTCTTCAGGCACATAAATGGGATTGTTGGAGAGTTGCAGTCTTCCCACAGTCATTCGGTACAGCAGTTGGCGCCAATAAGCGTGTTCACCTGAACAACCCCAGTGAGGGGTGCACATGACAACCCTTCCTCCCTCATTAGCGATTTTGGCTAGAACCTTCGCGAGCAGGGAGAAGGGAGGGTTAGCATACGCTAAGCCTATTGCTTTCCAGAAGGAACGGAAAGCGTTATTCATATGTTTCGAGCAATACAACTGCAGGATGTGCTGTTGTTGGCTCGTGAAAAATTCCACCTGGATCTCATCCAGGGAGACCTGAAAGGCCGCCAGTCCATTTTCAAGAACGTGACGGGCCAAATGGTAGATTTCAGTACGATAGTTAGTCCTGGCTGCGTAGCGCAGCGCAGACTCTTTTCGTCCTGACTACTCGAAAGGTACAGAGAAGAGGCCACTGCCAAAGTCGCAGTGTAGAGAATAGGGGCGTTGGAGGGACAACCTTTTTTACTTCGGGGGTTTCTTCGTAGGAAGTTGGTGCCAATGACGATGTCAAAGGCGGCAGTGTCCATCACTCTGCAGTGTCGGGTCACAGTTTCGTCGCTAAGGTTCGGAATCGGTCTCATGCAAAAATAGCCAATTCTTTTCAATTTTTTCCATAAAAAAACTCATAATTCCGATTTTATGACATAAAACAAATCGGTTATTTTCAATTATTGTCTCTACAAAATTCGAGTTATTGCCGAAGAGCCGTGAACCTTTACCTAACGCATAGTAAACAGGAAAAAAGAGGTGGAAAGACATGCTAAACCTTTGACTGTTATCCCAAATGCCTGTGATTTTGCAAAAACCTCTGGTTTTTGATTAGAAACATTTGATGGGGTATCAACGAAATATTTCTTTTTCATACATAACTTGCCCGACTAATTGGTTAATAACAGTTTTCGAAATAATCAGTTTTACCGATTATTTGTGAATTTAGACCCAATTGGTCCAATTAATCGGATTATCCGATGATTTGGTAAATCCGATTCCGAACCTTATTCATCGCCAAGACAAATAGTCACATCGACACCCCCCAATGAATGGATGGGTCGCCCATCGCCTACTCTTATGGCCACTGTCTTAAATTTCTTGAAAGTCTTTGCCAGGCAGCGGGCCACTACAGAGAGTGTTGCGCCGGTGTCAAGCACTGCCCGAGAAACTCGATACCCGATTTTGGCGGGGATCCAGAAAACCACATCCTGCACTTCAGAGCAGCCCCCCTACTCCTCAGCAGGGAGTTTCACATCAACCCCTGCAGCCATGAGAGACTTGACCATCCAGGCCAGTCGCCTCTTCTTGGAGTTAGACTACTCAGGGGAGGCATTATCCCCCTGTGGGCGCTTCTTGGGGTCAACCTCGGCAGGAAAGGGAGAAATAGCGCGCGCTGATGAGCGCCTCTGGAGGTCCGGGTTTCGACCCTTGACACCTCCCTTGTCTCCTCCTCTACCATCCTTATCCCCACTGTGGGGAGTTCTGGAGGGTGTTTGGGCTTTTTGGCGTTCAGCCTCCTGCCGTCTGTGTTTGTCACTCTCACTTTTTTTTATTTGACATTCGTCCTCGTAGTGAAAACGTTTGCCACAGTAACCACAGGTGATGGTACACCTGAAATGGTCCTGATGTGTCACTGTCTTCGCATCTTCAGTGTGCTGCTGTCGTTTCAGTTGCAGCATACAACCACTGCGGTGGTCGCAGTCAGGGGCATGACAGAGTACTCCCTTGTCATTGACAGGCTTACAGTAGAAGAGTGGGAGTGTACCTGTTTCAGGTTTAACCTCATTCATGGCACGCAGGTTACCCCCCCCTTTACCACCACCCTTGTTGGTGTTGATGGGGCTTTTGGGTCCCTTCCCTTCCCCACGTTCAGGGGTAGGGGCGCCACCTTGACCCAGGTGTCTCTTCAGGACTTTCTCCATGTGGGAGTCATTCTCCCTCTCAAGGGCCAGCTCGATCAGCAGGTCCACAAGGTCATCGTACGTGTGCGTCTGACTCTTCCTCTCCAAGGTGGTGCGGCAATCGTCCCACGTACGTGTAGGGATTTTACTCACAAGCCACAGGTGGGGTTGTGTGGCTCCATAGGAACCCAAGTTCATTCGTGAGAACAGATACTCCAGGTCGCACACATATTCAGAGACTAGCGCAGCAGAAGGAAGTTCAGGGGGCATAGGGAGCTCCTCAATCTGTGTGCGCACACTGAGGTCAGTTTGATAGACCGGGAACGTTTTCTCCAGTCTTTGGAGAACCTCGGCCCATGTTGAACAGGTTTTCACAATCTGCTTCACCTGCATATGCAAAAATACTTTTTGCATGAGCGCTTCACCCCAATGGATCCAATTGCAAAGCAACAACCAATGTATCCCACAACCAGCGGTCTGCCTACCTATGTTTCCCTTGGTCTCGGCTCTGGTCCCCTTCAGAAGACACCTCATGTGACTGGTAGGTTTTGCCGTGACTACTAATACCACCATAGGAGAGAAAAGGACGGTCTTGGTGTCCCCGGAGGTACTCCCTCAACACTGCCCACAGAAGCGATCAACGTGCATACTATGGCTGTCAGATAGTACTCCTCCGGTGGGACAAGTTATTCCAATTTCCACATGATAGATCTAACAGTATTAGCAGAACACTGGAAGGGTATTCGATTAGCTGGCCTTCATTACGGCGCGACCAAAGACGGCGCGCGCGCACACTCAGCAGCAGCCAATCGACGAATTGGAAACCCAAATAATGTTGGAACAAATGGTGGCCAACCGCAGAATTGAAATCAAATCAATGCAACATCATAAATTCAAAAACAAAACTGAAATCTGCAGTGAGGATTTTTTTTGGGATCGAAATCTGGGATTGCAATCAAATGCTGAGATCGCATAATAATTCACACCTGAAATGGCCAACAAGAAGCAACATGAGTGTGCAAAGGAGAAATAGGCAACAAACATGTATTCTGACACGGCTATGCCCTAAGCTTTACACCCCCCTGCCTGACTCAGACATCCCTGATGCTCTGACACACCAAAGGCAGAAAGCCAGGGTCAGAGCCATGGCAACGAGCACAAACAATCATCATAGGGCGGGTGGGTGGGTGCAAAATCCACACGGGTGTGCGCATTGCATAAACACCCCCGACCCCAGCCCAGGAGACCTTGCGACTCAAATGTTGGTGTTTAGGCGATAAACTACCTATGCAAAGCCCCCACACGTGCCATTGACACCCCCCTCCCTAGCTGCAAATTCCCGGCAGCAATGCGCGCCGCAGCGAAACAATGCCACCCAATGGCGCGAAATGGGGGAGGCAACAAGCAAAATGAGAGCCATACAATGTTGAAATACACCTTGAGGTCACCTAAGACAATAAATGGAGAAATAATGCAGAAAAAAGAAACTTAGACAAAAAAAATTTCGAAGCAAATTTTTTCCGAAATTGCCCCCCCCCGGAAAGGTATCATTTGGGACCCGGGTAGAAGCAGGAAGCAAACAGATGCCATGGTTGCATCTGGAAGGAGTTTTGGAAGTGGGTAGGTACTCAAGAAATCCACCAACTCAACGATATATCAAACATATGGGCAAAAACACAGTTTTGATCCTAGCTAACCCTACCGTAAAAACCTTTTAGGAGGGTCTATCTAGGGCCGCTGGTGCAACTGTGACGCCAACGAACCCCACAGTGACAACAGGCATGCACAGAAATGGTCGCAGATCCGTTCGGAATGTCTCTAGTTGTCACCAATTCAGAAAAATGGATCATCAAATTTTTATTAAACATAGTGACATTTGTTATTAAAAATAGCGAAGCGGAAAAATTGGATCTACAAGTAGGGCAACCCTGGATGGAAACAGACCTCACCAATGCGAAGAGCGTGCAAAAATAAGGTCGCGGACGCTGAAAAATCGCAAGACAGGGGCCAGTGGGGCGGAGCACTAAAAGTAGAAACGTTGTCACTAAAAACCGAACAAAAATTCTAAAAAAAGAAAGTGGTGATCTAAAAAAAGAAAGACCCGTGTTGGAAAGAATAGATGCCGCCTAAGCACAATCGGCGGCCCCCATCGCGTCTGGCAACCACAACATGGGCATGGCAGCTCAAATGACATAAGAATTAAACGCATCAAGCCCAAATATATCCCAAGTGCCCAAAGTGATGGGCACACCATGGAATAGGCACTGAGCCACCCACAACAATACAATCAATGGCATGCTTTCATCCGGCAACCAAAAAAAGGGCGGAATTGCAAAGCAGGGCTGACGAGGACATCATAATGCAGAATGGAGGAGTAGGTCAAACAAGTGGAAACGACATGTGAGTAGGAGGGACAACCATCATCAATCAATGGCAACGGAAAAGGGCAAAGGGATCAAAAGGCAAAAGGTTGAAAGCATCAATGCAAAACTGCCTGAATTAAGTGTGAAGAGATGGCATTCCACTCCAACGGGGGAAATTTGATGAAAAAGCGTGCTGCAGGGACAACCTGCCAATAGTTGGTAAAAAAAAAGATAATCAACAATTTCAGCGCAGATATGACAAAGACACATCAATGCCTTTCTGACGATTGTACCGAGCCCATGTATCGTTGATATTATGCATCAAAGACCCTGCATAATGCCACTCAGGTTCGGGAAACCACGAAAATTTGACTCGCCTCTGTCGCTCGCCCCTGACAGGACAATCCTCCAAAAAACACTCTACCACGTAGTCGTCCTTGTAAGGGACATAGGGCTTCAATCGCCGAGAAGTGAAGATCTCTTCCCCTCCCCGGATATTTACACGGTAGGTGCCCGGTGAAATGCGTCGCAACACTTCACAAGTGCCTTCCCAGACTCTTTGGGGCTTGCCATGCAAAGGAGGTTTTCCAATACAATTACGTACCCATACACGGCCCCCCGGCTTGAAGGATTGCTCCAGATATTTAGCCAAAAATCTGGCAAACTCCTTGGCATGAAGGTCTTCAAGGCGCCTTGGGACTTCAGCACATTTGTCCAACATACGACCAAGACATTGTCCTGCATCCTCAGCCCCATCCTGTAGGGATACGGGCAAACAATCCCCCCAACCTACAGGATCTCTACGAAAAAGAAGTCGATGTGGGGAATACCCACTGACGGCCCCCGGCAAGTTGTTCAAAGCTCAAATGGCCAATGGCAGGCTTTCCACCCAGGAGTGCTTGCTGTAACCCCCATGCTGCTCAACGTACCGCCTAAGTGAGTTTAGAATACTCGTTCAACACGTCCGTTGCTCTGTGGTTGGTAGGCCACGGAGCTGTGTTGATCAACTCCACTCCTGGCAAACAAATCCTCAAAAATTCACAGTTCTCAATGGACGCATTGTCACAAATGAACTCTTTTGGCAACCGAAACATTTGGACGCATCGATCCAAAACTTCAGAAGCAGCACTCTTATTGTCCAATCCCTTTTCTCGACAAGGGATTGCCAATACATACCCAGTTTGACGGCAGATTATGACCATAAGATAGTCCACTTTTTGTCCAGTGGACGTCTGCAAACACTGAGGCAATTTACAGAAGTCAATTGCAAGGGATGTGAAAGGATTTTGCGGGACAGGAGCAAATTCACATATGTCGGGTTACTTACCAGGCCTTGCCTTGGTAGTTTGACACTCATGACATCGCTTAAGAATTTTAGCCATGTCGGGTGACAGATTACGCCAATCTCTTGGCAAATCGTAGGCAAGGCGTCACAGCTTTCTATCAAGCAACTCCACAGTCTTCCCCACCCGAGAATCGCCATAAGAATGTATTGCCACCACCACGTCTTCGAAAAGAGCTGTAGGGCAGACAATCTTTCCCTTGAACCGAATCTTTTTTTCGTCATCGTCCCACCTCATACGGTAATCCCAGTAATTCGCGTTTGCAATGACTGGATCAGACCCAAAGTCCCAGTCAGGAAACTCATCCCGACAATGCTCAGTCCAATCCTCATAGAGATTTTTGGACTGAGGTGGTAAGTTCACCTTGGACACGGCACAAATGAGTCCTTCCGAATCAGGCCAATAGGACAAATGACTCATCCGAGCTTGAACATGGGCTGCATAGCCTGAAAAAGTCTGGGTGGACCAATTGGCTGCACATCCCTTTACAGAAGCAGTAGATGCAGCAAGCTCATTTATCTCTTTGTCCTGTCTGTCCTTAATGTCCTGAGAACTGTTGTGGAATCACTGAAAGATGGAGGTGCAAGGTTGTACCCAAGCTTGATGAGCACTTAGAGCATGCACCGTGGCATATGGAAGCCCTTGGAGAATTAAGACAGCTCCCACAGCAGTGATGGCATTGAGGAGTCCTGTATCCGACTGGACTTGCATGCCTCTAGCCGGCTGGGCCAAAATGTTTTCTTCTCTTTCCTTGAGATCACATTCCTGCTTCATGACCCCCTTTTGATGGGCATCACTTCCGTTAAAATTGATATCGTCCGCCGATTCCGGCCGGATATGCCCACCGGGACAACCCATCGGCGATGGTGTTGTCCTTGCCGGGTTTGTACACCACTTAAATGTGGCACCCGCTTCAAAATCCATGCCACCGGCCCCGCCTTCCCAAAGGCCCCGAGAGGGTACAAAGATCTTCTTTGTACCAACTCTCCAAAGACTTTTTGTCAGTGTACATGGTGACGTTTCGTCCCCCATTCCAGCTTTCAAATTTTAGCAAGCAAGAGACTAATGCATAAGTCTCTTGCTCGCGGGTGCCCCAAGCTCCTTGTCCCTTCGCATCCTTCTCTTCAAGCTTGCCGCTGAAATAAGCGCAAGGCTTCCACTCCCCTTCGGGATTTTATTGTTCCAGGACAGCACCGACTCAATGGACGCATGCATCCACATGGATGTGATATTCACTGTCGGGAGATGGTATGTACAACTCAAACTCAGCACTGCATGCTTCCTTCAACTGAAAAAAAGCAGACTCCATCTCGGGCTTCCACTGGATACAATTACGGTCCCTTGGTACCTTACAACGTCCCTTACAACCATCTACCCCTGTAAAAGTTGCAGATGTAGAAGCTCGCGCTCAGAGAATGATATAAAAGCTCATAGAGTTTGGCAGCGTTTTACAATGCATATTTGCTGCTCAATGATCAATTTTACTTGCCGTGGTTGTACATATGTTGTTTAGGCATAAATGGGAATCTAACGAACTCGCCTTGCTTCTGCGAGATTTGGGACGTTGGACAGTGGACTCTGTGGACATCTTCTACAAATTGTTGGGTTTTGCAACCGCCGTGTCTTGCAAGGGGAAAGGATATCTACGCGGATAAGTAATTCTTTGAGAGTCCAAAGAAGATAGCAAGCAGGGAGGAAAAGACTACTTCAGAAAGAAATTACAAGTTCGTTAGACCCGAATGTTCGTCGGAGATTTGAAAGGCGTAGATCGTGAGTCCCAAGGCCGAGTCCCTGCTGTTGCCGGAGAGTTCGCTGTCCAATTGTCGTCCGAGGGAGTCCCCAACACTGTTCTTGTGTCCCTGTTCCGCTCTTTGTTGCTGGTTGTTGGACGCTCTAGGAGCTGAAGAGCATCTCAAGTTTACGGGGGTCGCCCATCGGAACCAGGTTGAGTTGGAATGGTGCGATGGAGTTGTAGTTTCGAATATGCTGAAGTTGCAGTTTGCTTGGATGTTGAGTCGTGACCAGCAAGATGACAAACCGTCAAGGATGGGAAGACGCCGTTTAACAAGTTCAGAAGTCCCACCACGCCGTCGCTTTCGCCGCCGTGGATCTCGCTTGAGCGCAGCTCAGCAGCCCAAGGGTGTTGGCAGAGCCCCTTTTGATCTTTTCCTTTCCAGTTCGCTGCGTATTGCCGTGGACGCCGCCAAGCTAAATTCGTCGAGCCAAGGTTCCTCGTGGACGCCGCCAAGCTAAATTCGTCACCCCAAGGTTCATGTGGACGCCGTCAAGCTAAAATCGTCGCGCCAAGTTTCCTCGTGGACGCCGCCAAGCTAAATACGTCGAGCCAAAGTTCCTCGTGGACGCCGCCAAGCTAAATTCGTCGCGCCAACGTTCCTCGTGGACACCGCCAAGCTAAATTCGCCGTGCCAAGGTTCCTCGTGGACGCTGCCGAGCTAAATTCGTCGCGCCAAGGTTCCTCGTGGACGCCGCTAAGCTAAATTCGTCGCGCCAAGGTTCTTTTCCAACGCCGCCAAGCTAAATTTGTCGCGCCAAAGTTCCTTTCCAATGCCGCCAAGCCAGCTTTTTTGCTGACACGCGCTAGGTCTGCGGACCAGCGTTGTTTTTCACTTGGTCTCCGTATGTGCTTTGGGCTAGTGCTGCTAAATGCACTGTTGGCCCCGCTGTGGTATGGCTCTTAATTCCTTTAACGCTGTGCTACTGAGAGTACTGTCCAAGTTCCCGCCATTTTGTGTGTGGTTCCTGCGTCCCTGTTCACAGGAATGTAGGCTAAATTTGATGTGAATGTGAAAATGACTTTGGTACAGTCAGTAGTTTTTGCGATAAAAAGTACATCAGTTGGTCAGTTTTTGAATATTGATATATGGGCTTGCCTTGTTTTTTTGAATCAAGTTTGTTTTTTATGTTTTCTGTGTGGGTAGTCAATTGTGTACAGATTTGTGCGGAAAAGACAGTTATGGATGTTTGGGTTATCACAAAGGTGAAAGAGTGACCCACACATTAAAGATAACACTTTAAATGACCTTTGGAGTCCCGAAGATGCAGTGAGCTTTTAGTAAAATGACAGTTTTTGCATACATTTCCTTGTTTTATTGGAAGGCCTAGTGTACCCCTGTCCCCCTGTTCTAGTATCCAGGTGGCGTAAAAGGCATTGGCACCTGGGGGTGTTGGGTTATGGTGACAGTGACACCCGGTATATGTGTGAGTGTGTGAGTAGAGTGCCAAATTGGACCGTGAGTCAATCCCTTCCCGTGGGAATTTCCATTGCCCACATGTTAACTTCTACCCCCGGAACGAAGTCCAGGGTGTTTGTTTGCCCTTGGGAGTGTGTGTGCCACAGTTTATCGACACACCACCATTGGCGAAGGGGCGAGGTATCTCCTGAGGCCAACCGGAAATGAAGCAACCACCACCAGCACTTTTGGGGTATGCTGAGTGGTTATTGGGGTCGTGTGGAAACTGGTTGGTGGGATAGTGCATGGGCTATAGCCGGATGGCACCCCAGAGCACGCCACACTGTATTTTACGGTGACCCGCCCCATAGCTACAGTTGCAGGGTCCATAGACCAATGGGTGCCCGAGGGTGTGGGTTGGTCCCCCAGCTCCAAAAGCCAGGCCAGGGCGGACACCTTGACCTGGACGCTGAGGTAGTTGGTATGCTGCATTATGTATTCATTCTCTATGCAGTCCCTTGTTGTATTGCAGGGACTTGCAGTGCGGCGAGGCCACCATGGTGGGTTGTGTGGGGTGTTTGTGTGTGTATGGCAGCCATGGTGTGCAGTGCATAGTGACTAGATATCGAAGGTCACAGAGATATTCTGAGATACAGGTTGAGGTATGTATATTGTCTGTTGTTTATCTATGGGCGCAGTGGGTCTGGATGACTCAAATCTGTGGTGCTGGTGTTTTGACCAGCTACTTCACTTTTATAGATATACCTTCAGCCCAAAACGGTGTTTTGGGGCTTGGAGGGGGAGTGTAAAAGTTTCACAGCAGGTCAAAAACAGTCAGCTTGGTGAGGTGAGTTTCTTTACTGTACAGATTCATTGATGCAGGTCAATGGAGCGCACGAAGCGGGCGCAGCTGTAGAAGCGCGCGCTCAGAGGATGATATAAAAGCTCATAGAGATTGACAGCGGTTTATAATGCATATTTGCTGCTGAATGATCATTTTTACTTGCCGTGGTTGTACATATGTTGTTTAGGCATAAATGGGAATCTAACGAACTCGCCTTGCTTCGGCGAGATTTGGGACATTGGACAGTGGACTCTGTGGACATCTTCTACAAATTGTTGGGTATTGCAACCGCCGTGTATTGCAAGGGGAAAGGATATCTACGCGGAAAAGTATTTTTTTATACTCAAAAGAAGATAGCAAGCAGGGGGAAAAAGACTACTTCAGAAAGAAATTACACCCTGGGGACACTCTCATACTTACCTTGCAGCGACGTCATCAACGGGGCTGCAATATTGCAAAATCTCCTTATGTAAATTGAATACTAATTTACAACCCCCAACAACCCTTTCATCTGCTTTGGGGTTTTAGGCTCTGGCCAATTGCGTACCGCATCCAACTTGGAGGGGGTGGGACTACGCATTTCCCCATACAAAACATGCCCACAATACTTGATTCTCTCCATAAAAAGATGACATTTCTCAAAGCGGACTTTGACATGGCATTCCTCTAACTTCTCAAATAATATAACCACGCTTTGAAAGTGGTCTTCGAGGTATGCCTTTGAATCAAGTATTTTGCCCTTAATACAAAGCTTGGGTCGTGTCACCGTGAGTAAATCGGCCATGTAAATGTCTGTGTGCGGCTGTAGTGACTTCAAACAATCATTCACCATTCTCTGGAACGCTTGGGATCCTACCTTCACCCCCATTGGTAGGACCCTCCACTCAAATTCCACAAAAGGAGTAGAGAAGGTAGTGTATTGCCTACTGCACTCACTTACAGGCATTTGCTCCAACCCACCCTCGAGGTCGAGGGGGTTCCAGAGCTGGTTTCGAGCCTGTTTGACAAACAAGTCCTCGATTACCGGCAACGGGAACTCGCAGCCGTGGAGTTGCGTGTTCACGTACCGATAATCAATGCCGAGTCGCTTTTTTTTTGTGCCAGGCTTTGGCACAAGAAACCCCTGGTTGACCCAATCGGATTGCCTGGGCAGAATCGGTCCCTTTTCTTGAACCTGTTTTTCTCTTCACGCATGGCCTCTTCCTTAAGGCCAACTGCACGAATGGGCTTGTCAGCTTTTGGCTTGGCATCCAGAATTGGCTCCAAGACACAAATCCCATTGGGACCCTGTTTGTCCATGTTTCTTTCATTCTCCGACTAATGATTACCTCCTTCCTTGAACACGGTATCTTTGAACCGGTTGTAAATCCAATTCCTATTTTCTTGGCAAAGTGGATGGTCAGCATCCGCCCCTATCACAGAACGTACACACCTGTCCCCCGTCCTGAAAATAGCAACTGGATCACCTGAGATACCTGAAAAGGGCAAAGGGCGATCATTCGCCTTGAGAGACAAAGTTTGAGACTCCTCTGAAGTCATCCCGCTAGGAGAGGCACTCTGTAGACCCTTACTCCAATCAGAGATCCTGTCTTGAAGTGAGACCTTTTTTGTTCTCGGATGCACAAACAAGACCTTTGAAATTCGAGGCTCACACACTATAGGAAGGGCAGAGGAACGGAGAGGATTACCACAATTTTGTTCAATGCATACTCTTTCAACCAGTCAATCCAGAGATGGCTCTTCTTCCTGAGCTCGGAACTCGGTCATGGAATCATTTTTCTGAGATGTGACTGCTGAGCGAGGGGGAATGGACTTTAGAATGGAATCGGGTGGCAAGGGTATAAGCCCTCTAGCCACAGCTGAAACAAGCTGGACCTTACACGCTTTCCGACTCATCCCTAGGGGTCTGCGAGGGAAGGTGACACATTGGGGCGCATGAGATTTGGTTTTCTTTGAGGCTTCCCAAAGGTTTTCGGACCAAGCTGTCGATCGGCGACCCGGCATGTTCCGATGATCGTGAGGAGGGGGATCAACATGTGATTTTTTGAAATCAGTTTGTCCCAGTTCTTCTTGATCACCCCCCAAGGCATCAAAAATTGTAGCTCTGGCACCTAAATTCCCAGGAAAACGAGGGTTACCTCCCTCATCGCGGAAACACATTGCATCATGCGGCAAATACCACCAATCAACCGTCACTTCACCGAGGTCCCAAAACCATTCGTTGTCTTTATGGCGGGGAACAATCTCGATTCCTCGTATTCCTTCCCATATCGCTTTCTCTGCACCTTGTTGCAGAAAATCATGCGGACACGTAACAAATATGATGTCATCATGCCAAGGCTTGTTCAAGCCTTGCGTGACTGCAGCTCCGCCTTTAGGAGTGTTGACCCATACCCCGGTGCGCTTTCCGGGGCGCTTGACCTTAGTAGTCCAGCGCGGATCTGCAAAGGTGTAGCGCTCAGGTTGAAATTCATCTCCAGCCCAATCCAAATGCGGTGAAACGACTGCGGATCCAAGGAGAATCGTCCTTCCTTATACACTTGTGGGTGTATGGATGTCCTCTTGGTTGGCGGCCTCGACGTTCCCTTGAGGGCTGCTACCTTACGCCATTAAAGCTGACGCCTTTCCTTGCGATCCTTTGGATTCTCCCTTGGGCGCAACTCCATGCATTTCCCGCAGTCCCGGGAAATCGAAGTGGAAGACGGTGTTTCAACTTGGTTAGCAAGCACCTGCAAGGGTTTCCACGGTCTCCAAACCTTCCTCATCCCTAAGATAGCCATACCGACCCATAAACTCGTCAGGTGGCATGTCAGGGCCAACCAAACCCTCATCAGATGAAGGGGTCGACTCACATTGTGAGTCCAATTCAGCACAGTCCAGGTTGGGATCTGCAAGTTGCCGAACCCATCTCTCTATCCCAGTCTCGAAGATCTCATGATGTTTCCAACATTCATCAGAAGGTAATTATTCCGGAACTGTCAATATCCGGTCTATTACGGACTCAATGCTCGTTCCTTGAGTCGCCCTACAACTATGTGACCCCCTCAAAGGAGAGGTATCCTGTTTCGGTAATTTAGGCCACTCACGGGGGCTCAACGTCTGAAAATGTGCATGCAGTACACTGGCTGACATTACAGAAATGGCATAAAAAACAAATCAGAGAGAGCAAAGGACCATCCACATGTCCAATGACCTTAATAGAAAGCAAACAAGAAGGGGCACCTCCACATGACTTCTTCACTGCCAGGACAACACTGCTGTTCAATGCCGTGAGTGACCCAACCAACATTATTCCTATCAAACCCCCAACTTGTGGTATTGAACACTTCACAACGCTTGGGCAAACCTCGAGGGGCTTGTTGTGTCCTCGTTCAAAATTCTCATCTCTGCACCTTCACAAGTTGCCAATTCATGAGAAGAAACACCCAAAAGTGGGTCATGCAAAGAAGAGGATTGCTGCAACCCCTGTACTTGTAGCAAAATATCCAAAATATCAATGGTCACCAACTCTTGATGCACTTCAGTGGCGTTCGAGTTCTTGTCGTTCGCGCAAGACATTGCAGCCGAGCAATGCATAGGGCGGCACAACTGCCCGTCCCCATTTGCCATCGCATTGACATCCCGCTCAAGCTCCCGGCTGCCCGCTGGGTGCAAAGGTGTCCTTGTCTCCAGAGAAGGACACATATATTCAAATTCATCCCAAGGGCCGCCTTGACAAAGGTCCTCCACGAATGCAAAGCATTCCGGATCCGGTAGGACAACAAGTCCATACCGGGCAAAAAAGGGCAAACCAAAATTACTCGCGGGCCAACCGAGGCGGAAGAAATCAAGCAATCGGCGCACCGTGCCATCACGACCTGGGAACCTCTTTGCACAAGCACAATATTATCGCTCCGCACCACCTCAACCTTCCAACTCCTTCTCACCAACTCCAAGTAGTCAGAACGTTTGGATGGCCTCCTCCCTAAATTGTTCCGGGAATAATTCGCAACCAACAACCACAATCAGCTCATTGCCCATGTCCCCAAGCGATAATGCCTCTATTCGGTCCGAGGTCCCTTTGTGAGTGATATATATCCCCAGAACAATGACGCCCTCCGGAAGCTTCTCGGCGTGCCCAGGTCGAGGCACCCAAAAAATTTCCTCCTCGGCCCCAGTGATTTGAAAAACCGGAAGCGTACAATATCCGTCATCCCATGCCTGGGCTTGGTTTACCCACATAATGGGGCATACTGTCGCCGGTGAGGGGCCCATATCCCTACGAGCCTGGTCAACCTTCTTGGCTTTCCAGCGTTGCCGGCGACTTTCTCAGTTGTGTCGCTTACCCAGCCGCCCCTCGGCCTTGGCTTGCTCCCGCAACTCCAGATGGAGCATCAAACAATCCTTCAGCGGATGCAGCATGCTCACGCAGCCCTTGCAAGGCAGAAACGTCCCACCTTCGGGTGGTCCTTTTTCTTTGCCACCTCCTTGCGCAGGGGGCTTTGCTTGGCCGCCCTTCCCAATTTTCTTTGATTTGAGTTTGTCCTGGAGCCATCCGGGTGCTTTGTGAGGATGCAAGACCCAACAGTCTTCACCGCTATGTCCTCCCTTGCCACAAGCCGGGCACTTCGGGATGAACCCCGCACCTGCACCTACTTGTCCTGACATAGTTAACACCTGGGCTTCACATATTTCGTGACTCTCTGCAATGCTCAACTCCGGGTCCGCTTGTTCTTGATCTTGGTGACGTTCAGGATCCTCGACTTTGTCCATGTCGTCAACTCCTTCCATGCCTCTCACCCGGCCCAATCAATTCTTGTTCCCCGTCTGTTCAGGGTTCACTTGGTTTGGCGGTGTCGATGGCTTGGGTTGCGGCGATTCTTTGATGGCATGCCCAAGTCGTTGCATGATGTGCCCCTTTTGAATCACCAATTTGAGGCGGGACATAAATGGGTTCATCACGAGAACAATCATCTAAAGGTAGGTAATTGCAGCCCAACCTTGGCCTCTTCCTTGATGATTTCCTTGAGCAACCCATCAGCCTGGATTGTCGTAACAACATCAAGTAGTTGATCCTCTCGCCTGCCGTTGCGTGATTCCGTCACGAACACGGCGGCACAAGGCGAGTAATCGTTCCACAAGGTTAATGAACTCGCATGGCGTGTGAGTTGGTGAAGACGGTTGGACCGTGTGGAAGGCCTCCAAGATCACGTTGTTGTTCACCTCCGTGAAGATTTCCTCCGTCACTTCGCTCAACAAGTCTTGGTACTTGAATTGGTACGGATTCAGCATTTCCTTGAGTGGGTTGGACCAGGAGGGGGGAATAAGGGAAAGCAAAACTGCTCTCCTCATGGCGCCCGTCAACCTGTACATCCAATTGCGCTCCCAAGCGGGAAAATGCAAAGACCACTTAATGGCCATGGTCCCACCTCTATCTCACCGTGGGGCGACGGACCTTCCTTGGATGTCCCCCAAAGCTCGGGGGTCCATCACTGGCGTTGCCAGCCTACCATGGATCCCAAAAGGAATTGACCGCGGATCCGTCCCTTCAAGTTGTGGCTCTTCCCAGTTGAATGTGGCGTCTAAAGTGGTTCAGGGAAAACATCATCAAACGCCATTGCCCGTACAATTCCCGACGGCTGTTGTTTCAGAAGCCCAATTCCATCCTTTAGAAATTCTTGTCGATTGAACAAGTTAAACATCATTCGTGGCATAAACCAACCATCACCGTCAGCCTCAAAGTAGCAGAGGTCCGACCCGGCACTATGCCGCCCATCATCTCCCATGCCAGGCGGGGTGTGTCCCTCGTGCGTGCAGGTCCCACTCCGTCTACCTCGTGGGGCTCTACCCCGGAACCTCCTTTTATCCGACCGCATGGATGACCAGTCATCCTCGGCCGGGGGGAATGCAAACCTCTGTAGGCTTCCCGCAACCCGTTCTTCCCGTGCCGGCACTCCAAAAACTCGGACTCCTGGTTCAGGCTCCGGTGTTGGGATCCCAATTGCATTCACCTGTGGCTTACCCGCATGCTTCAATAATTGATATTTTTTCTCCACAGATCTCCAATTTTCTTTGTAATGCACCAATGACATGAGAATCCGGCCGCATCCCTTCGGGTGGACCGCCATGGGATCGGGTCCGGATCTCCTCCCTGGGCGCATCTACGTCATGCTCACTTTGTACCAACCGGGTCATGAGCAATCTCACCTGTAACTCCAGGGCCTCAACCTTGGCCAACTCTGGCTTAGGCATAGTCTCTCAATGGTGCATTTGGCCCCTGAGCGTAGCCGCTTGTGCACTTGTGTCTTCAGGTTCACCGCGATGCGTCTCACCTCCGTTGCGCGCACCTTGGCCTCTGCAACTTCCCCTGTGGATATTGACAAAGCAGCGGGGTGCTCCAAGTTGTGTACCTGTCTAATAAACTGGGAAATAGATGCCTTATGGCCTTCTGCCATTGCTTCCACACCATGCACCCGTTTCTCGGCATCCTCAAAGTTGAGACCTATCCGCCGGATTTCATCGGCCATGTTGGTGGTGACCCGGTCACAATTCAACACCTTGCCTTCCAAACTCTTCAATTCCTCTACGGATATGCCCCATAGGCCCTGATGTGAACCCAACCCGCTGACTTCATTCAACAGTCCCTCAAGTTGACGTTACAACTCATTGGTGGCTTGCTCCCAACCTTGGCCAGAACTGGTCACCTTCGCCCGAAGAGCTTCAGCCACTTGGCGGTATTCCAAAGCGCCTGCAGTTGCTTGTTCTAAAGTCGATTGCATTTCTGCTCTCTTCGAGTCCAACTGGAACCTCTGGTCCTGCACCTCTTTGTTTACCTCGTTAAACAATTGTCCCAGAGCCTCTACTCGCGCTGTCCAGGCCGACCCATCTACTTGTACTGCCCGCGCATGGAGTTCAAGCTCGCGAGATTGGGCTTGGATGACCTGGCGAATTTCCGAAGGAGCTGAAACGACCTCCAAATTAAAATTTCGGACATAGTTGAATGCACCCGTTAGCTCCTCAACCTGCGCCGGCAAGGTTGCTAAATCATGAGTCTCTGGTGTCCACTCATGAATCAAAATCTCTTCGGCTGCTTCGCCGAAATGATTCACCATCCGAATCCTCTCAGAGGACCGGTATCCCGTTGGTACCGGTTCCTTGTTTGTGTCTTCCTCAGTTGGGTAGGATGGCTGGCCTGCCTAAGCCAACTGGTAATTCCAACCGAGACCCAACGGTTGACTCATGCCCTGTCGCATAGTCAGAAACTGTTTCCTCTGGCCGTGCTGTGATCATCCCGATCATGGCCGTAACCTCTCCGAGAGTCATCCCATTGCCTGTGTCAGAGCCGCAGGCTAAATCCCTGCCCGGATAAGCCCCTGCTACCAACGATTCGCCCTCGAGGCGACTTGAACCGGGTGAATCTTCCAATTTTCTCAATTTCCAACCAATTTTTATTTCCAACCAATAAAACCAGCAGAGATTTCCAAGCTCACATCCAGTTCAAGTCCATCAGAGCACGGCAATGACACAAACAATTCCCACTGAAAGCCCAATGACAAAATGACCCAAGAATCCAATACGGTCCAACAATGATGTTAGCCCACGCAAACTGCTCCCTGTTTTGCGCATCGGCGCGCAAAGAAAAACCGGTCCACGACAGGGCAAAACAACTATTTTTTTGGATGTTGATGAACCTGTTTTTGGGCATAGGGACATAAATTGCTTTTTTTAGCATTGCGCAACTCGGTGATCCTAAATGGGACGTTTTTGTATATTCTACGGTGCTCTGAGTGCGGGAGGCTTCGCGCACTCAAGGTAGGTAGGTAGGTGCACTCGGTCGTGGAGAGGCGCCCCATGGTTTCCGCTGGCGTTGCTGCTGTGACGAACAGGAAGAGGCTCTGTGCTTGAAGAGGGGAGGGGACTTACATCCTTCTAGACCTGACTGGTGGCCCCCAACAAAGCAGCCCCGGGCAACTGCTTTGGGACTCGAGGCGGAGCGTGCGACACCCAAGGACCTCGGAACCCCAGTACCAAGAACATTCATGCATGCCTTGGGAACGGGATACCCCAGTAAGTCCGGTCAACCCCTAGGGTTCCGCCAAAAGGAGGGGATGTGCCTAAGCACAGTGGCACACCCTCCCGGTGAGACAAGCGAGTCACGCTGGCGGCGAACAGCCCTCCCAGTGAGCGCAGGCCTTAGGATGCAGCCTTACCCCCGGTCTCCTGATCTCACTTGGCCGGGTCACCTGCATGGCACGGGCTGCCTCAGTGCCCGGGCTATGGACACTGGGTTTCCTATTGTTGTGTGGTGTTTGTGTTTGGGTCTGGGTCGCGCTTGGGTTCGGGTCTCAGTAACCCTGCCAGCCCTGGCTGGGGTCTTCGGTGGGTGTTTTTGGGTACCGATTCTCGTTTTGCCCCTCTTCTCCCGGCTGGGGTTTGCGGTGCTGGCGGTTGGGTTTTGGGTTTCTGACTGCACCCCACCATTCTTGGTTGGGGTTTTGGGGCGTGCGTGGCTGCGTGCGCGCTCTGCCTGTACACAGCCATTCCCGGTTCTGGTGCGCGGTGTGGGCGTGCGTGCTGGGGTTCGGGTTTCGGCTGCGCCCCGCCACTCCTTGCGGAGGTGTTCGCGTGTGTGTGCGTTTGTAGGTGTGCCCCGCGTGCCCCGCCCTTTCCGGGGACCGCCTGCGGCGCGAGGGTGTGCGGGTGTTGCCGTGGGTGGAGTTTGCCCCCCCCCCTCCCCTTTGGTTTTTTTTGGGGGGTGGGGCGTCACGGTGCCCTTGGGTCTCATGGTCTCCGTCCCTCCGTCCCCTCTCGTTCGGGCTGCGCTTTTGCCTGTTTTTTTTCTCTGTGTGGTGTGTGTCCGCGTGTTCTGGGTGTCCCTCCTCCTGGTGGGCCGCCGCTCCCGGTTTGGTGTCGCCGGTTTTGGCTGGGTGGTCCTCTGATGCTCCTTCGGGTGGGGGTTTGGCCGCCTCTTGTGGTGTGGGTGGGCGGTTTGGTGGCTGTGGGCCTTTCTTGCGCCCCCCTTTTTTTTCTGGGGGGGGGGGGGGTCTGCCTGTTCCTACCTCTGCCTTCCCTGGGCTGGTGCACGCACTGGTCGGCTTTCAGTGTGGTCTTCCGGGTTGCTGCTGGTGCTTGCACTTTTCCAGGCCTTGCCCCGGCCCCATGGGTCTGGTGGGTTATGTTCACGATGGGCTCGGTGTCCCTTCCTGCCAGGTTAGGTTCTTGCTCTGCCGGCTGGGCGGTTGCGCAAGGCGGCTTCATGAGGCCTTGGGTTTGAAAGGCTGGGGTTTTCCGTGTCCCTTTGCCTCCGCGGTGCCGGTATTAACTTTCTCGTGGCGGTTTGTATGGGCGGACCGCAACCGTTGTTGCCGGGCGGGCGGTGGCCCCTCGCCGGTGTGTGGCGGATTGGTGCGGCTCCTTCCGGGGTGTGCGGTGGCTTGTTTTCGTTAGACCCTCGGTTAGCGTCCCTTGCTTTGGTGTTGTAGTGTGCTGTGGTGCGCCGTGCTGTGTCGTGCCGTGTTTCGCCGTGCTGTCTCGTGGTGGTCCCTGCTGTGTTGCGCCCCGCTGCGTCGTGCCGCATTGCGCCGTGTAGTGCCGTGGTGACCGCTCTGAGCCGCGTCGGGTGGTGTCTTGTTGTGGCGTGCTGTGCCTTGGCGTGCCTTGTCGTGGTGTGTTGCACTGTGGCGCGCTGCGGTGCGGTGTGCCGTGCTGCCTAGTGTTGTGCCACGGTGGGTCGGTGGAGGTCAGTCTGGCCCGTGTTGTGGTGCGGAGTGCGGGAAGGAGTGTGGCTGGCTTGTGGCCGCGGGGGTGCGGTTAGGTGTGGGGTGGTTCGTTGGGTCTGTGCTGTCGGGGTCTGGCTGTGTCTCTCGGGCTGGTGGGTCGGTTGGGTGTTCGCCGGGTTGCCCTCCCTGGGGCCCCGTGCTTTGGTGTCGTGTCCTCTGGGGGTCCCAGCCTCTAGCCCTGGGTGCTGTGGCCGCACCTTCGTCCTCTTCCGGTGCCTGTGAGGTGGCCCTCGCGTTCCCCGGGGTCGTCGCCTGGCTGTGAGGGCGTGGTGGTGGGCTGCGCGGTGGTGTTCCTGGCGGCTTCCTCTGTGGGTGCAGCTTTTTCTCCCCATGTAGGCGCGCCCTCCTTCCCCTGTGTGGTTTCTGCTGGCTGGTCGGCGTGAGCTGGTGTGGTCCGTACGGCGTCCCATTCGTGGTCTGGCGCCGTGCGTTGGGGGGTGCGTCTCTGGGGGTCGTGCGGTGTCCGCCGGGGGTGGGGCAGCGCGGGTCCCTCCGCCATTTCTGCGTGTGGGCCCTGGTGTCCGCCGTTGCGTCCTCTTTCCCTGCGTCCTGGTCCCTGTTCCCTCCCCTTCCTGGCCCTTGAGTGGTTCCCTGCTCCCCTGTTGTGTTGCTCCCGGTGCCCTGTCCCTATGGGCGCCTGCCTGTCACTTTGGGCCCTTCCTTGTCCCCTTGCCGGAGTGTCTCCTTCTGTGCCTTGCCCTCTCCTTGCCCGTTTCCTTTCCCTTCCCGGTGTGGTGGTGGTGGGGTGAGGTGGGGGCCTCTGGGGCGCCGATGGCCCACGCCTGGGGGGGGGTGGCCTGGAGCCACTGGTGGAGGGTTTAAGCCGTGTAGGGGGGGCAGAGGCCCTGGACCGCGTCCCGGAGCAGGGCCTCCCATGCCGCCTGCGGCATGATGGCCTCCCGGCCGGCCTCGTTGGGGTTGGGGGGGGTGCGGGCCCGGACCTCCTCGAAGGTGTGCACCATGTGCACCCCCTCTCGTCTTCCCGCTCCCCCGGCCCACTTCACCCAGCGGCGGAGTTATTGCAAGGCGGGGGCAGACCACCAGGCGAGGTGGGCGGGGGCTTGGGGGAGGGGGGCTCCGAGCTCAAGGTCCTGGAGTGGCGGGAGGAGGACGTGGACATGCGGCGGTGGCGGGCCCGGCGGCTCCTGGGGGAGCGGAAGCGGCGGTGGCAGGGGCTGGGGGTTGAGGACGGGTACGGGCGGCAAGGGGAACGGGAAGCCCGGTGGGGCTCCTGGGGGGAGGGAGAGGGGGACATGGGGCGGCGGTGGCGTGCTTGGCGGTGCCTGGGGGAGTGGGAGCGGTGGTTGCAGGGGCTGGGGGTGGGGGACGTGTATGGGCGGCGGGGGGAAGGGCAAGCACGGTGGGGCTCATGGGGGGAGGGGGAGGTGGACATGGGGCGGCAGTGGCGCGTGTGGTGGCGCCCGGAAGAGCAAGAGCGGCAGGAGCGGGGTCCTGGGGGGTCGTGGTGGCGCCTTGGGGAACAGGAGCGGCGCGAGTGAGCGGCTGAGGCGCTGTGGCGGTGCGGGGAGTGTGAGCGCCGGGGCCGGGTGTGCCGTGCGGGGGGGGGAGCGGGAGCGCCGCAATTTGCGGGACCGGCCTTCGTCGCGCGGCAAGTCGGGCCAGTCAGGAGGTGTCGGCGGGTTCTGGGGGACCTCGCGTGGGCTGCCTGGTACTGGGGGGCGGGGGAGTCCCCCGACCTGCATTTATCTGTCACGTAGGGGTGCGTCAGCGGCGGCGGCTGGTGGTATTGGTCGAGTGACTGTCCCTGGTGGTGTTGGGCCCGGGGGGGCACTTCAGGGTGGACGTAGTGGCCATGGGGATACAGTTCCCGGTTCGGGGGGGATGGCCCCTGGTGGTAGGCGGGGTATAGCGGTGGAGCGCCGGGTTGCTGCCATCCCATACGCTGGTGCTGCTCGTGCACCGGAGGTTGTGGCCCGGTGGGGTAGGGTGGTGGGCAGTGGTAGTGGTGGGGCTGGTGTTGGTGGTGGTGGTGGTGGGGCTGCTGCTGGTCGTGGCGCTGGTAGTGGTGGGGATGGTGCTGCGGGTATGGCCTTAGGATCCCTTGTGAATATTCCGGTCCCCCGGGTGGGGGTGGGGGGTCGGGCATCGTGTGCAGTCCCTGGGGCCGTACTGTTCGGTGGGTAGCAGGGGCGGGTCGGGGGCCGGGCTTAACGGTGATTGTTGTCGAGGGGTCCCACGTCCCTGGGTCGGTCTGGCCGGTGGCGGTGGTGGTTTGTGGGGGTTGGATGACGCGGCGCTTGGAGATGGGGATGTTGACGAGGGCTTGGACGGGGTTGTGATGGGTGGCCGCCTCTGTCATGGGGGCGGCCGCTGGGGGGAGGGGGGCTTGGGTTGTGGTGGGTTGGGGGTCCTTGTTTGGTTTAGGGTTAGGGTTAGGGCGGTGTCGCTTGGGTTGCCGTCGTCGTTTTTGTGGTGCTAGCGGCTGCGTGGGGTGGTGTTGGTGGTGGTGCTGTTGTTGCTGGTGTGATCGTTTGGGCGCTGGCTTGGGTTTGGGGTCGGGTTTTGGGCTGGGTGCGGTTCGAGGTTGAGGAGGACGTCGGTCTGGAGGTGCAAAGGTGCCCCTGCCGGGCAGGGGGGCTTCCCGGTGTGCTGCCGGGGTGCCTGGGTCGCCTGTGTGGGGGTTGGGGGGTCCCCGGTAGCCTGGCGTGCGGCCGCAGCCTTGGCTTTGGCTGTGACTTTTTGGATGAGGTCGGCGGGGAGGTGGGGGTCGGAGGATGAGGTGGAGGACGTCGATGAGGATGAGGACGAGGAGGAAGTGGTGGTTTTGGAGGACGCGGGTTGCACTGTGAATCGGGGCGGTCGCGGGTTTGTAGGCGGTGGCTTCTGCTGCAGCCACGGCGGGGAGGATGGAGGGCATGGCCTCGGGCTACAGGTTGGGGGTGGGTGGATGGGGGGGCCCGGCTGTGACCTGGCGGCGCGGTGGGCCGATCTGGTTTGCAGCGGTGGGGGAGGGAGGCACAGGGCAGAGGTCTTTTCCTTCTGGGCTTGGCTGGGCCGGGGTTCTGCAATGTGTGAGGTTGTCTTGGTTGGCGTCGGCGGGGGGAAACGGTTCGCGTGGGCTGCATTCGGGGGCCGGGGGGGGTCAGCCTGGGATTTCTGGGGTGTGCGCGGGGGGCGTGTGCGGGTCACTCTGCAGGGTGGGCTTGCCGTGGGGCGTGGGACTCCCCGTGGTGGGTCTGTGCCGGCTGCTGGGTGTGGGGGGTGGTGAGGGGTGTTCGGCAGGTGGGTCTGTGACGGGTGTGTGCTGTTGTTTGTGCGGAATGGGGAGGCCAGTGTCGCGGGGTCCGGGGGTGTGTGCGATGGTGGGCGTGTGTGGGCCTACGGGTGGGCAGCAGGGGGGGGGGGCATGAGCAGGGATTGCGCGGGGGCTGTGTTGTGTCGGTGTATGTGTCCGCTCGCAGCGGCGTGCTTGTGTGGTCAGTTGTAGGCCGGGCAGTTTTGAGGAAAGGCTTGCCGTCATCTGCGGCCGCGGCTATGATTTCCAGACGAGCTTGCGTATTTGGTGCACTTCTTGGTCAGTGGTTGGAAGAGGGTATGCTAGCTCTGGGCTAGGACCCACACGGCGGAGGATCCTGTGGATGGCGTGGTACCCGCAGGTGAGTGATTGCTGTGGCCTACGGGGGGGGGTCCTTCTGCGTGTCCGCGCCTGGCTTGATTTGTGTGTGGGCGTTGGGGATGGCCAAAATCCAGGACACAATCCCCGTGGATGGCCAGCGGCGCTGGACCCATTAGGCCAGGCAGAGCACGGCCAGTCCAAGGTGGTGGCCCGCCCGCCCTGAGGTGAGTTGGGCCAGGGCGCGGGCGCGGGGTTTGTCTTCCGGCTGGAGGACGCCGCTGAGGACTGGGTGTGGCGAAGTGGGGTTCCCTACTGCCCCTGGTGGGGCGGCCTCTGGGGCAAGCATGGTGTTTGTCTCTTTGACCAGCCATTGTGGGCCAGTGGACGTAGCTGTAGCGGCCACTATGTAGTAGTGCCCGCGCCTGAGGACTGTAACCCAGACCTTCGGCGGGGGCTGGCTACTGTCTGTAGGAGGGGGTGCGAGGTCGTCGTCTGGGGTGCGGAGGCCGGCGGCGGGGAGGGCGGTGTCGCACGTTGGTGCGATGGCCTGTTCCCATTGTTTCGGGTGGTTCGGGTCCGCTGGGTGGTCCATCTCCGCTGGTGCTCGTTGTAGGCGTATGGTCCCTCGACGTGTGATGTTGGTGTCGGTGTCGTGTGTCAGGGCCTGGCCCCACTCGACGAGGGGGTTCCAGATGTGCTTGCAATGGGCGTGTTGGCGGGCTCACCAGAGTACGAGGTCCAGGATGGTCTCGTGGAGGCCGTTGCCTGGGGTGGTGAGGTCGTGGAGGGCTTTGACGATGAGCTTGGTCCAGCTCTCTTGTAGGCGGTACCAGTCCAGGGGAGTGCTCCGGGCCCTGCCTTGGAGGGTTGCTCGGAGGATGTCGGGGTCGCGGATGGTGGTAGGTGTGAGGGGGGGGTGCTCCGGATCCGTGGGGGGTGGGCTTGCTGGGTTGATGGGGTCCTGCGCGTCCACGTCGACGTATGGTTGGGCCTGGTTGGTCTCGGCTGCGCTGGGCGGTGCTTGGTGGCTTCGTGGTTGGGACGTGGGGTCTGGGGTGCTCTGGTGGTGTCTTGGAGGCCTGCAGATGGAGATGGGGGGGGGCTGTGTGGGGCGCGGAGTGGGTTAGTGGACGTCTGGGTCATGCACGGCAGGGCAATGGATGAGACACTGCATGTGTTCCCTGGCGGTGGGGTCGGTGAGTTGTTCCGTGTGTGTCAACAGGAGGTGCTTGCAGTGTACCATTTGGGCCACTGCTCTGCGGACTGCTTCTAGCTGGATGTGCGCTGCTGCCTCCATCGGGTCTTCCGTATGTTTGGCGAGGTTTCGGCGTAGGGCTTGTTTCACGGCCCCTCTGATGGTGGCCTTCTTGACCAGGGAATCTCTGAAGAGGTGTTCGGTGGCCTGGTGTGCGTGGCTGTGGGGTGGCCAGCCTTCGTGTTGCCGTAGGGTTTCTGCCGGGGACCAGCCCACTAGTGTGTCTCTGCCCGTATGGAGGGGGCATTGTTTGAAGTGTTCTCAGTCCTCTGTGGTGGTGTGGTCGCAGGGGCAGCGGGTTTGTTCTTCCGGCGTGTGAATGTGCTTGCGGGCGAGCCATCTGGCGACCCTGGTGAGGAATGGTAGTTGCTCCCTGAGGAGCTAGATGCGTCGTTTCTGGAAGTGGGCTGGAACGTTTGCTTGGCGCAGTGCCGAGTGGTAGAGGGCGACTTGTAGTTTCTCCTGGAGCCCTTGGATGTGTGCCCGGCTGTCTGTGTCGCCGAGCACGCAGGCGAGATGTTGGATGGGGTTGGCATGCTCTGTCATGGGAGGTATAGGGGGCGTCCTCTGGTACCCAGTCCGGGGTCCGATGGGGCTCCGGTTTGGGGGGTATGTGTTGGGTGTGTGTGTGGTTTCGGCTGAGGTCAGGGACCTGGAGAGTATGCGGGTGCGATGTGCGCTGGTGTACTGCCTGGTTGTTGACATTACAATTTCCGTATTGGTGCCTGTGGGATTCCTGTTTCACGATGTGGAGTTGGACATAGGGGGGGAGGCTGCGAAGGACTTTCCAGAGTAGCAGTGCTTGGGTGCCGAGGCTCATTGCGGTGGCTTTGTCGAGTGGTTGTCGTGCTATGCGGAGGGGTAGGTGTGTGTCGACAGTGGCGTCTACCACGAACCAGACCCGGACGATGTGCGGGAGGTGGGCTGGTAGGTGGGCCGCCATTTTGGCGATGGCGTCTGCCATGGCCCCCAGTTCCCCGTGGGAGGAGGCCCCTTGGGTGGTGTGGCCCGTGTGGTGGTCCATGTGGTAGTGTCTGCCAGTGTGGATTAGCTGCAGGCCCCCCCCCCCGGTGATGGGCGTGAGGGCGGATTCGCCTGAGGCATCAGTGAAGAAGAGCAGTTCCGGCAGCGATGGTTGTGGGAGGCAGCATGCGTTCATGGGCAGGTAGGTGTAGATGCCGAGGCCCGTGGTGAGGTTGGCTACCAGGGTTGTTGGCTGCAGGATGGGGGTGGCGTACACCCCTATTCCTTTGGGGATGATGTGTTTCCCTTGGAGGGAAATGGCTATGAGTCCCTGTTCTGGCTGTCTTTTTGTGAGGTAGGAGTAGATGTAGTGGAGGATGTAGGCTCTGTCCGGGTTAAGGTCGCGGCATTTGAGGGTTTGTGTTCGGTGCTCCGCTGTGTGGCAGGAGTGGTGGAGCGGATAGTAGGGGTGCTCGTGCTTGCCCGTTCTGCCTGTTTCGTACATGCTGTAACGGATGGCAACCCCTGCCGGGTCGGGGCGGGGCCAGGTGGGCGTTGTGGTGAACAGCCATTGAGGTGTGTGGTCGGGGTTCCACGCAACCCTGGGGTTCGCGTCGTTGCGGTCGAACCATGGGGCTACCCACGCGTAGGCATGTCGTGGTAGGTGGGTTATGGGGTGGGCTATGATGTGCAATACGGGCCACGGCGTGGTGGGTGCCTCGGGGTCACAGGCTCAACATGTGTGTGGCATGCTCTGGGAGTCATGGGGGATCTTCGGTAGGTCTCCGGCGGTCATGTAGTGCTTCGGTATGCGCCATTTTGCCCCGTGGCAGATGACGGTGGTCTGCGTGGGTTTTGCTTCATTCGGGGCCAGTAGTAGGGATAGTGGTGGGACTGGGCCCGCCACCGGGGGGAGGGGTTTGTGCGTCGAGCTGGTGGGTGCGTAGGGCGGTGTCGCTGGGATTGGTCGGGGTTGCTGCTCTTTGAATTCCCGGTAGGTTGCTTTCATGTCTTTGCTTCCTGGCGGAATGTGTCCCGCTGCTCGTGCCGTCTCTGTGAGGTACTGGCTGAAGAGGCCGTATTGAGCTTATTCGGGAAGTTGTAGGAAGGGGGTGTGGTGTGCCCCGTTGTGGTGAAAGACCCGCATTTGGGGGAGGGTGACATATACTACAATGATGGAGGCCCCGACGAGGTCTATGGTGTTGATGGTGCCTTTGGCATGATGGTGGAGGTCCCCGCAGAGGACCGCCAGAGGCCCTGTCTCCGGGCACGTGTGTTTGGTGAGTGTGGGGTGGTGTGGGGAACGGAGGAGAAGCTGCAGGTGGTTCCACAGGCGCATGTTCATTTTGCCTGGCATGCCCGTCTGGTGGACTATCCAGTGTGGGCATGTGTTGCGGGCCCGTTGTGCGGCTTGGAGGCGGATTGAGGCGACTTCGCGGATCTCCGGCGAGTGGTTGTGGGTCATGCGGTGAAGGAGGAGGGCGGTGTGTCTGGTGTAGGCCGCTTTCACCTCGTCCCCTATTGCCGCCAGATTGGGCGAGTGGGTATGGAGGTGGGACAGCCCCCGTGTGCTGCCCATGCCTTGCTGATGGCGCGCGTGGCCGGCGGTGGTGGGGTGTGTTAGGTGGAGTGTCTGGAAGCCTATGGAGGCGTTCAAGACCCCAGTGATGTAGTACACCAGGCTCTGGTGGGATGGGGAGGGCGACTTGGTGGTCGGGGACACATATCTGGGGAGATGGGCTAGGTGCGACTGCAACTTGGGAGGGAGGGTGGCGTCTTCAGGGTTGGCGGCATTGATTAACCCCAAGTTGGTGGTGGTTGTCACGACCTGCATGGGGGGTTCTTGTGGCTGTAGGGTGGGGGGTGTGGCAGACCCCTTGATCATGGGCACTGACCTTCTGGGGTGGACAATGAGGTTGTTGCAGGAGAGGTAGGAGATGGTCACGTCCAGTAAGTTGTTGGCTTGCTGGGTGACCGTTGGTCCGGGGTCTGGGGTGTGGGGTTCCTGTGGGGTGTGTGCGACCGTGAGGTTGGTGTCGTCCGTGAAGCCCACCAGGGGGGAGGGGAGGGGGTAGGGTGCGTAGGCCGGGTAATCCTGTTCGATTGTGAGGGCCAGGGGGAGTGTCACGAGGAGGTACAGGAAGGGGCTTTCTGCTCCTTCTTGGGGGACCCCGCTGCCTGGCTCCAGGAAGGGGGTGACGCCTGCTCCAGTGCGGACTGTGTACTTGCAGGGTGCAGATTTCCTTTTTTTGGGCATGGCGGTTTCCCGCCCAAAGTGTAACAACAAACTGAGTTCAGTGCTGGGTGGGTGGCAGTGACATAGGAGTCTCCCATGCTAATCCGCCATTTCCCTAATTTACAGAGTAAATGAACACCGAAGTGTCGGAAAAAAAAACTGAGTACCTGAATTCCTGCCCTGAAACGTTGAAGGTGTAGTGCACTGCCCTAATGGCACCAGAGGCTTGCAAAAATTCTGGGAGGCCACACAGTGGCTGGCTGCAGGGACCTGAGACCTCAGTTGAAAATCCTGCTGCTCAGAAAATCCTGCTGTTATGTTTGGATTTCTAGCAATGTGGTCGTGGTGGAAATGACTTGTTGTGCCAATGTTAAAAAGAAAACGAAAAAGCAAAGAAGAACCCACTGTATCCTCACTCCACCCTGCAGGGCATGCACTGGACCATTGATGCAAAGAAACCACTTATCACAGCATCCCACAGCGTCTCATGGTGTCTGAAGCTTGAGGTACAGCAGTGCTGGGTGTTGGTCTTGAATTCTAATGTATCAGATTGACTGAGAGATAGTGTATTTACGGCGTCTGAGAAGTATTTCGGCATGTCGTGCAGAGAATGGCTTCGATTCTTCAAGCGAGTCGTTGGCAAATTGCCAAGCATCCCAAAACGCGTAGTTGTGATTGTCATCGTGGATCGCTTGTTGCAGTTTTTGGAGTAATCTTTGATCTTTGAATCCCCAATCGTTGGATGAACAGTACTTGGTAGGGATCTCTGCTTGGTCGTGTGCTTGATGATTTTTCTGATGTTAGAAGAATTCAGTATCGTTGCCTCCCATGAATTCGTAGTCTCTCTGGGCATCGGTTTGTTGCTTGTCAGCGTGGTAGCCGTTGTCCTCTTCTTCGGAGTCATCTTCTAACATTGGTATGGAGTTGTGCCTGCCTTCGGATTCTCGGTCTCGAGGTGCGCTTCCTTCGGTTTGAGATTCGCTTCTGTCGTCTTCATCCTCGGATTCTTGGTCTCGAGATTCGTTTCTGTCGTCCTCATCTTCGGTTTGAGATTCGCTTCCGTCGTCCTCATTCTCGGATTCTTGGTCTCGAGATTCGTTTCCGTCGTCCTCATTTTCGGTTTGAGATTCGCTTTCGTCGTCTTCATCCTCGGATTCTTGGTCTCAAGATTCGTTTCCGTCGTCCTCATCTTCGGTTTGAGGGCCATCTTCAGACATTGTTTCCGGTAACTTGTTCATCTCGTTGCATTTTTTGTCGTTGCCGTGTTTGGATTCATCGTGACTTGATGTCTCCGAGGGCGGCGAGGAGGAAGTTTTAGGTGACTCTTGACTGCGTGTTGACACTGGCGACGTCAATTTGCGAGTGTTGAGTGAACTTTGATATTCGATGATCTTGGCTGGTGTTGGTTCTTTTGATGGAGCGTGTTGTTTTCTGCGAGCACGGCACAATTCGCAACGCAGTGGAACATTGAATGATCTTGATAAGAACCAGTTGATGGTATCAGGAGGAAGGCGGAATTTTTCCGAACAGTCCTTGCAAGTGGTTTGATGATTGGTTTGCTCCTTGTCAAATCTGACTCGAGGGTGCAGTTTTTTATGTACTTCTTGCCAGCTGCCATTTTCGGAGCTTGTGCTTCCTGCACTGCTTCAGAGTACAGGTGGCGATCTGGTCGATTGTTCTTGAATTGCATTGATTGAGACATTGCTGCTTGGTGGTGAATTGGGCTCTGGAGGCTGCGCTTGGCGTGGAGTCGTAGCTCGACTTTGTGGCGCTGTGGATGAGGAGGTAGTTAATGGAATATATAGATCGAATGGTCCAGTGACTGCAGGGCAGGTAGGAGAGATACCTTGGTCGGATTTGGCAGTCGTTGTTGAACGCTCTGCGACTGGATGGTGTGGTGGTTGAGTCTGAGCGACATAGTGTCTTTGGGAAAAGGGAGTTGAAGGGGCGTAGGGATTTCGAGTGTGAATATACCAGCAGCGATGTCCAAAGCAGCATGAGTTTTGGAACGGACAGGTTTTATTCTTTGCTAAGTGTTTGGAAGCTGCTTTCAGGGTCATTACTAAGACTTCTAACAGTGAGTCTTCTGGCAGCAGCGTTAGCGCTTTTGTGCGTGTCTGAATAATATCCGAGGTCGAAATTTTAGGTTACCGTGATCTGGCGATATCGGGTCTTCGAGTAATTGAAATGATTGCCTTCTGTAGTGGTATTTGCCACCAGCGCAGCGCTTAGTTGCAGTTGCTGGCCTCATCGTTTTGAGATTGCGATAACATTGTAGAGGAAAAAAAAACACGCGCGCGCTTTTACTTGCGGGTGCACATGTAGCCGGAGGCCAAGTTGTAGAAGGGCAGGCCCATGCGTTTCCACACAGCCTCCAGAAGGAGCCAGGGGGTGTTCGGGAAGGCTCCCTTGACGTCGAGGGAGGCGATGATGCCGTCTACCAGGTCCATGTCGGCGATAGTGTCCTGGAGGAAGATGGCCTCGTGTGGGGACCAGCCTGGGATGGCCTTCCAGAGGCTGGCGGGTATGTGGGGGTCCAGGTGGGGGCGGATGAGGCGTAGGAGGTCGCCCAGACGATTTTGAACTCCGTGACTGCACAGATTATGGGGCGCCAGTTGTCTGGGTTCGCCCCGTATCCGTTTTTGTCGAGGGGGCGGACAATGTTTGCCCCGTCTGGTGGTAGGGGGGTTTGCCCTGTGACGATGTCCCAGAGGCGGTGGGCGACGATGCGGAGGGGGTGGGCGGGGAGGTGGTAGTATGCCTCTGCTGGGAGGCCATCGTAGTCAGGGGTTTTGTGTTGCCAGAGACTGTGGATGGCCCCGCGGACGTCATGGATGGTGAAGGGGCGCTTTTCCAGTTGCCTCCTCTGGGCATGGTTGAAGACCTGAGGGAGGCGGGCGACTTTGGCTTGGGTGTCAGTGTCCAGTCTGTCTTGGGTGGGCGTGTGTTGTTGGAAGCTGTCTTTGGGTGGCTTGGAGCACGATGGCTGGGTCGTTGATAAGGGAGCCGTCCTCCTGCCTGACCATGGTAATGGTGCGGTGGCCGGTGTCGGTCATGGCGTCGTTGAGGTGGCCGATGGCCTTGTAGGGGAGTTCATGTTGCGCATACCGTTCCGGCTCTTGGGCGATGCGCTGTTCCCTGTGGATGTGCCATTGCTGCAGGTCTGCCCTGATGTTGGCTATCTGCGTCCCGCAGTGGTGGATATGTCAGCGGGTTTGGGGGGTGTCGGTGTGGACCCCGCACGCCCACTTTGTCCCTAGCTTCATCTTAAGAAGTTTATCTTCTTAAGATGAAAAATTCATCTTAACATGAAAAGTAAGAAGAAAAATAAGAAGAATAATCTGCTGAACTTTTTTTTTGTGTTCCACCTTTTTGCCTACATTTTTTTGTAGTCTTACAGTTCTGGGGACTCTTTGCACCTTTGCAGCTGTAAACATTTACTTTTACCATTGCAGCTATGAAGTTGATGAATTGCTTGATTGATCATTAGGATTTGCCCAAATCAAAAATCCACCCCCTATTGTTGGGCACATCCGTTTTTTGTTTGCCCGTTTTTTTCAGAGCGATGGAAACTGCAATTCAACAACTAGAAACAGCAATCAAGAAGATAACACATCAATACTCAGCTTATGGTGACGATGCTGCCACTTTACTAGCGGCTTTCTTTGATTATTCTACTCTTGGTCGCTCCCTATCTCCACCAAATCAACAAGAAAATGCAACTCACCGCAAAAAATGTTGACCTGCACAATTTCACAAAACATTGGTGTAGCCCTATACAAGCTGTGTGCTTGATTGTGGCACTTGGCCTCTCCTGCGCAAAATACAGGTACCTCCTGTCCTTTGCAAGTGCCAAGCAGCAGGCGTACTTCAATGCCACTGGGGTTCGTGTTCCCAATTTGTTCCCAGGTCAACTGGCTGTGGAGGACACATGGAAACGTCTCACAAGCCTTTGTGCATTGGAGTCACCTACATGGTACAACAACACCGTCTCAATTTCCTGGCCACTCGAAGAATGGCTGGAATATGTGCAGTCCCAGGATGCTATCTGGGACACTGTTGCAAATCCGCAAGATGGTATCACATTGATTATCCGAGGCGATGGTTATCCGGTTGCGGGATGTAGTTGGACACAGTTAAATGTGTCCATCATGGACCATGGTCGCCATGCAAGGACAACCAGCCACATGTGGGTGATTTCACTGGCCTATGCAAGCGATAAGGACATGGAGGATGTGAAGACCCTTTGGAAAACCAATGTGGAGGTGTGCTGCGCTGCATTCTTTGTAATGTTTCATCGTAAGATGAATTTTTCATCGTAAGATTAATTTTTCATCGTAGGAAGAAAATTTAAAAAGAAAAATTTCTGTCTTCCCTGCAGGCCATTCAGCATACTTTGACGAAGGGTTGCATTTTCGTGCGGTGTGGCATGGTGCCGGGTACCTGCAAGTCTGGTGGCGACCTACCGTTTCTCTGTTCTATCCTCGGACTCAGTACAACTTGGATGGTTCCTTGCCCATTCCCCTATGGTATTTGGTCTGATGTGCACCAAGAACTCATTCGGTGGGAAAGGCAGAGAACACCTGAGGAGGACGCACAATACAGAGGCAAACTGCCTGTTGTACAGGCTGGAAAGGGAGTCAAATATGAACCCATGTTTGACACTGATAGATCATCATTTCTCCCTTGTATTCTACACATCATGATGATCTGTGGTAAGTTGATCTTATTCTTTACACGCAAGGTTGCACTAGACTTGCCTAACAACAGGGTGTGGCTGCTGAAAGCGACGTTCAAGGCTGCCAACATCTGATGGAGAGGGTTGCACAAGGAGTCTGCACCAGATGGCCAGGAGGTTCAGCATCTGCTTTGCGCTATGGATACAGTGGCACACGAGTTGAGAATTCACAGATCTGCAGCAGATGAGGCTGTGCGGCAGCTGGGTGAAGTACTGCGCGAACTGTATCACTCTCGGCCCCCGGTTGACAGCTTGGAAGATCGGGTGGAGCTAGCGGCACGCAACTTCCAGTTGCATTGTGTTCCCCATTCCAAATCGTCGTATCTGTACATCCTCATCCATGACATGAAAACCATCATGAGCGAATGTCGCAACTTCAGGGTGGGTCTGGCGATGTTTTCAAACAACCTGACAGAAACCATGAATGCAATTATGAAGGGAATATACCTCCAGCACAGCAGCAGAGGGGGTTGTTCTGCAACAGAATATCGATTGGGCTAAGCCTCTGCACTAGGACAGACCATTCTGCATGGTTTTCTATTGAATCATGCACATCTGGAAGCCCATGGCGTGCCAGAAACCCTGCACATCACGTCTGGCATCACTGAATCGCTCAATACAGAAGCCAAAATGGACCAAGATTTCAAAGAATTTCTGGAGTTCAAGAAGTGGAAAGAGGTATGCTGTGAAAATAATGATGATACTAACAATCATAATAATACCAATAATTATTACAAAAAAAATTGGACATTTTTTTCGTCGCGAAAATTCATCTTAAAAATTCTTCTTAAGGTTAAAATATTCATCGAAAGAAGAAAAATTCGTCGTACGAAGAAAAAACTCGGAAAAAACAGAACAAATTGCAAAACCGGAAAACAAATGTATTTTTTGCAGACAACGCCATTTCTGCCACCTCAGGCCCAGAAACAAGCTCCGGCAGCCATGGTGACTCCAATCAAGGAGCTGCCAGCTGCAGATCAATTGGTTCACACACCAGCACAATTGGCTCAGGACCCTGTGCGACAACTTGCACTCAGTGCCACGGACAGCCAACGCAGTGCACTTGGCAGCCTCCTTTCTGAAATGTCTGGCTACAAGCTATCTAACCATGAGAACGTGGTCCTGGAGGAGAGCCACGTGAACCCAATGTTATTGAAGTGCCTGGAGGATGATGTTGATATTCCTGGGCCGTTGACACCCATTTACACTGACCCTACCATGGTGCACGTGACACTCAATCATGCTTCTGGTCGTTGTCGGAACAAGGTTACGAAGCAGCACCAGAGCATGAGCCTGAATGCCTGGGTTACAGCAAATCAGCTGGCTGGCCAACGACCTTTTGGTGTCCCATTGACTGAAAAGCAGAGAGAGAATCCACCCCGTCAGCCTCCGGTGCCTCCAACCGCCCTGCTAAAACTATTGGGAGTCATCTGCAAATTACATGGAGTTGTTGAGCTCCATGCTGAAGCGGGAAAATGGATGCTATGGTTTTCCAGCACCCCCGCACCTGACATTTGGAATATTCCTATCCCTGAGGAAAAGCAGAAAGGAGGACCTCCAGTAACATCTGCGCCACCCCCTGCTCTGAGATCAACATCTGCACCATTACAAGAACCAAGTGAGCCTGCATCACCAGTAGCAGCAGCAGCAAATTGGAGCGCGACGTTGATGGCATCCGTGACTGCTGGACTCGAGGAGAACGCGACAAAGCAGCGCCAAAATGAGGTAGGCAACCTGTGAAGAGGTACGCGGGTAAGGAGCGACGATTCATCTTAAAAATTCATCGTAAGACGAATAATTCATCGAAGGAAGAAAGCAATTCGTCGTACGACGAAACGTTACGAAAAATGTCGTTCGTTCATTGCTCTTTCCTCAGGTTGAAGCTGTTGAGCGCTCAGCTGTAGGAGTACGATTTGTTGTGGGCAATATTGGTACTGACCTTGGGGTTCAGCATGTTCTCACTGCAGGAGGCATCCTAAATTCACTGAGACGTGCACCCGCTCGAACATTGGTGATGCTACAAGCATTGGAGACCGATGAGAACGCAGCAAGAACAATGCAAAATGAGCAGAAAAAGGCTGTTGAATGGGAGCCCTGGCAGAGCCCAGTGAAAATGGCAACAACAACCGTGAAAATTGCAAAGCCCATTAACCCCAATGCCGTGCGGACACTGCTTGCCCTCCAGGAACAAGCCACAAGGACGGGCACACCAAAGAGTAATGCAAAACGTAATGAAAAAAGTAAGTAAGTAAGTAAGGGCGGCCGCGTCCAGAGCGTCATCTGACATCTTCTTGTTTGTTTTACATGGTGGGCGCCTCTGGCGGGAAGGAGAGCTCTCCACCATCTGTTCCCCTGGCGACCCCTGTCTCACCTCACGGCGGAGAACTCCAACCAGGTTCACTTGGGGCATGACCGGCGGTAGGCTCCCTTCAGTCGCTGCCCTCACGGTTTCAGCTCCTTCCGGTCACCCTTTGAAGGATCCCCCGGCCTTCCCCCCCTAGCACAGCCTATTGGGCGCCTGCAGGCGGGTTTCCTGTGGATAGCCCTCGCCGACAGCGGAGCATTTCTCTCTGTCAACCACATTCCACCACTCCCCATCCCTCACGGGTCTGAGTACCAACTCGGCTCCCGGATGCACTTGGGTGTCGTCCATCCACGGCTGGTGGCGAGGGGGCGACCCTTTCCACGTTCCCCCTGGTCCCGCTCACGCGTGAACCTACGTGTACTCAGGCCATTGACCTGGGGATCTCAAGGTCAACCCTCACCCCTGCGGACACCTCACGGCCGTCCCGAGTTCAGGGCATTTTCCCGACTTCCCGTCGTCAGGTTCCCCATGGTTGGCCCATGGTTCACAACTCCAACGGGGCTGTTGCTTAACGCTTTCGATCTCCCTGCTCATCCCATGTCCCATTCCCCTTTGCCTCATCCCGGCACCGGCCCGTTCTCAGCGTCCCATGGACTCCCTACCCCGTCGGGCCGTTGTGCGGCCCTAGCCACACGCCCTTCCCCGCCCCGTCCCCTTGTCCGATCATCCCGTGTTTCTACCCCACCGGGTCGCCAGCAACCCTGTGGCGCGGGCCCACTGGATCCTCTTCCATCCGGGGACCGCTTCTTGCGCCTAGCACGGGTCGCTCTCTTCCCGCCCCCTTCCCATCCCCCGGTGCCGCGGCCCCGGCCTAATGCCCTGGGCTGTTGTGGGACCCCATCCCATCCCTCATCCCGTGTTTATACCCCACCGGGCCGCCAGCAACCCTGTGCAGCGGGCCCACTAGATCCTCATCCATCCTCGGACAGTTTCGTGCGCCTAGCACCGGTCGCTCCCTTTCCGCCCTTCTCCCCTGTGCTGCGGCCCCTGCTTAATCCCCTGGGCTGTTTTGCGGCCCAATCCCATCCCTCATCCCGTGTTTATACCCCACCGGGCCGCCAGCAACCCTGTGGCGCGGGCCCACTTGATCCTCATCCATCCGAGATCCGTTTTGTGCGCCTAGCACGGGTCGCTCCCCTCCCGCCCCCGCCCCTCACTGCTGTGCCACCTCCCATGCTGTCCTAGTCACCTGGGGCTGTCGCGTGGCCCTAGCCACACGCCCTTTTCTGTCCAGTCTCCTTGTGGTCTTGCGGGGTGTTGTTCGCGTTTTTTTCTTTTCGCCGTGTTTTTTTCCGCGTGGTTCCCTCCTCCCTGCATGCACGCACAACAACACTGCATCGCCATCTGTCTCGGTTCCGTTCGGTGCTCTCGTCCAGTCCCACCGCCATCCTGTGGCGCGGCCCTTGGCGGTCCCCGGCCATGCCAGGTGGGTGCCCCTCCGTCGCGACCCAGCCTTTTAGCCCGCGTTGTTGTACGTTTATCTTCTTTCTCTCCTCTCCACCCTCCCCTCCCCTCTGTCTCCTGCCCGCCCTCTTAGTGTTGTTCTCCTGCTCTGTGTGCTCGCCGCTGGTCGTCCTCGCGCCATGGTTGTATCCCGCGCGCCCTCACGCGCCTCCCGGCTTCTGCCCTGTCTTCCGACCTGTAGGCCGACCTGGTCGGCCTCCCCAGACACCGCTTCGGGGGGACTCCCCCTTCGTCCTCTCCCGCCGGCCGCTCCCCCATCAGTTCCCTGATGGTCGGGCGGGGCGGCCGGTGCGGCTCAATGCGGGTCATCGGCATGGTGCCTCTCTGTGAGAGACATTGTGTTCCTTTGTGCCCTTGTTGGCCCCCTGTTCCCCCCACCTCCCGCGCCCTGCCCCCTCTACGTGTTCTTCCTGTGTGTCCGCCTATTCTGCTGCCTTTTTTTTTCTTCGTGTTCGCGCTCTCCGCTGCTCTCGCGCGCCCTGCGTGTGCCCCCTGCTCTTCTCCGTGCTACCCCTGTCCCGCTGCCTTGCGCCCCCTCACTCGCCTGTCTCCCCTCCCATTCTCCTTCTCGCTGTCGACCCTGCCTGTATGTCTGCCCTCCCTGTCTGAGCCGCGCTGTCACTTGTGTGTGCCACACGCCTGCTCTACCCTTGCCCCTCCCCGTCGCCCCTACCCTTTTCTCTGGGGTCTCCCCCACCCTAGTGCTCCCTCGGTCCCCGTCTCTCACCCCATTCTGGTCCCCTTGTGCCCTGTGTGTGGGGGGGGATTGTATCTGCGGACTGGACTGTGGCCCTGCCCGAGGACTGGCATGGCTGTTGGTTTCCTACGCACCATGAGCCAGCGCATGTGCCGAAGGAACACAGAGAGAACGTCAGGGAGACGCTTGTCGAATTCCCTTCGCTGCATTTGCTCTGTGGAGCCCAGTCGCACAGACCAGCTGCAGACCAGAGCCTCCATTCGGACCCGGCGCGGTCACCAAGGGTTCATACTTCGTTGCACCTCGCAGGTGTCCCATGGCGCTGGCGCCCACCAAGGCCTGGCGTGGTCAACCCCTCAGAGCAGGGCGCGCGTAAGTCCAATGGTTTCAATGCAGCACCATCTTGTCATGCAGAGAGCTTTCCTACCATGTAACAAGTCCGCGGATAGCCCGCACACTCCTGCTGCCAGTCCACAGGGGGGCCACCGAGACGTTACTCCACTGCACCGGACTTGAGTACACCTGCACTGCCACCTGCCCATCCCGGCAATCTCTCTGATTGCACCTTCAGCCAAGACCCTGACACCAACGCGTCGGAATATTGGATTCGTCTGCCCGTTTGCCTCAGAGCCCTGGCACCGTGCTGCACCCGAAAGGGCACAGCGCTGCTCCACGCCATCTCCAGCCGTTCTCGTCAGTCACGACTTTGCGCTCTGCTCCGTCACTGTACCACATTCCGATACTGCATCCCGTCTGCTTCTCGTTCAGCCCCACACTGCTCGCCGTACCCACGATACGTCTCGCGTCCCGCTGCCCGGTTGCTCCCTCCGCACTCGCCTGCGCCCCCATACTCCGCCGCCCCATCTCCCCTCTCCCCCGCCGCTGGCCCTGTGCTCTCCGCTTCAGGTTCTCGTCCGCGTCAGCAATCACCACATCCCCCTCTACCTTGAGCCGTGTCCCTGCCCTCTCCTGCGCACCTGCACCTCTCCGCTCCCTTCCTCCTCTTCTCGTGTCCGTCACATCTCCTCCTCACCCTCCTCCACCTCCACCGACCCCCCGCGTCCGCCTCCCCGAATCCCATCTGCCCGTCCCTCCGCACGCCCCTGGCCCCCGGCCCCTGGCGCTTCCTGTTCCTGCTCCTGCCCGGCCCTACGCGTCGCCACCGTACCGCCCCTCCCGCTGCAATAGCTCTCGCAGCATCTGAACCCTGGGCTTCTTCGCCTTCTCCTGGGGACAGTCCAGGCGCACCCCCAGGAGCGCCGCTCCAAGCATCCTCCTCCACCGCCCCTCATCCATCTCCGGCCCCCTTCCCCTGGGCCTCCCTGCCCTGTCGACCATGTCACTGAAGGGGCGGGTCCCCCTCTTCTCCCGCCTTCCCCTCGTCTTCCCCGCCCACTTCACGTAGCAGGGCAGCTCCGCCACCTCCCCCGCCGTCCACCCCGCGACCGTCCCGGGTCCCCTCCGCACCGGCGGCGGCGCATACTGCCGCGGCAGCGGGGACTCCGAGCCCCAGTCTGTTGCTGTCAGCTCTGGGCTGGGGCTGGCTGGCCGCGGCGCCCTCTCCGCCTCCCCTGCCCCTCCCCCCTCCCGGTCTCGTAGTTCAGCGGTCATGCACGTGACGCCTGAACTAAAGGTGCTCGGTTCGAATCCCGGTGGAGGCCGATCGCAGTATCCTAGGCGCTAGGGTGTCGGTGACCCCGCGAGCCGGAAGGGAAACTGCGTCGGTTCGAACCCCGGTGGGGGCGGAACGCAGTGTCCTAGGCGCTAGGGTGTCGGTGACCCCGCGAGGCCGGAAGGGATGCTGCGAGGGACAGGTAGGGATCACTGATACGCTGGAGTTCGGAGATCGCCCGAGCAACTTACCTTACCTTACCCTCCCCCCTCCCCCCTGCGCCGCTTCGCCCTTTCCTGCCCCGCCTCCTCGTCCTCCTCCCTGACCCTTTTCCCTGACGGCAACCGCCCCTCCTCATCCATGCAGGGGGTGTCCCCTTCCGGATCCCGGAGGACCCGGTGGGCCCCCCGGGCCACTGCCTCCTCCTCCTCCCGCACCCTGCGCTCCCGCGCCGCCACCTCCCTGTTCCTTTCCGCCAGCCTCGCCGCCTCCCCCCTAATCCGCCTCCATGCCCTCTCCTGCATCTCTCCCTCCCTCTCCGGCGGGATAGCCGGCTGTCGGAACGGCACCAGTGGGGTACCCTCCCGCCCCCTTCCCTCCTCTTGTCGTCCTCCCTCCCGTTCGGCCCTCTCAACCCCCTCCTGCCTTCTCCAAAGGTCCGCCCACGCCATGTGTAGCTCCTCCACTGCCTGTGCTTCCCCTCCCTGCAGCCTGTCGGTCCCTTCCGTCCTCCCCTCCTTCGCCCCGCCCACCTCACCCTTGACTTCGGCCTTACTCTCCCGCAGGCTCCTCCCTGCCTCCCCTAACCTTTCCCACGCCCTCCTGTGCTCTTCTCCCTTCCCCCCCTGCGCCCCCCACACTGTCCCACCGGCCTGCTGGCGCTGCTGCATGTGCGCCTGTGGCTGCATGCCCTGGTACGCCGGCAGGGGCGGGTACACCATCCCCATCGCAAGGTATGGCGGCGGCTGAAATGGTGGGACGATTGGTTGGACGTCTGGCGGGACTACATCTCCCCACCATCCCAATCCCTTCCCTGGGAACACCGGCGAGGCGACGTACCCATGGCCACTCTCCTTTCCCTGCCCTTTGCCTTGTCTCCCCATCGCCCCGCGTCCCTTGCTGCCTACTCCGTGGAGTCCCGCCCTCCCCTGTCCCTTCCCCTGTAGCCCTTGTTGCCTCGCTCCTTTCCCCTGCTTGCCCTTGCCGCCTTCTACCTGTCCCGCACCACTGCCCTGCACTGCTGCGCTGCTCTGCTCCGCCTGCCCCCCCCTCATCCCCGTCCTCCCCGGCTCCATCTCCAACTGGTAGATGGTGTCCGGTCCCTGCTCCCGGCGCTGGCGGCGACAGCGGTGGTGCTCCACATGCGCCAGCGCCTCGTACAGCGCCGCCTGCTGGCGGCACACCTCCCTCTCTTCCTCCGCTCTTACTGCCGCACTGACCCATGGGGGCGACCTCGGCGGCGACTGCCTGAACAAGCGTTGGGGCTGCGGCCACTGTCGCCCCCGTCCAGTCCCTTGTCCCCCCTTCCCTGCCAGGTGTCCCTTTGCGTGCACAGCCTCCAACGTCCCCGCCTGCCCTTCCCCTCCCTTGCCCGTCCGCCCACTCCCTCCGGCGCTTACGCTGCTGTCTCGCCTCCCTGCCGCTCCCGCCTCTAGCTGCCCTCGGCCGCCGTTGCCTTCTTCCTGCCTCCGCACCTCCGGGAGGATGGACTTCATGGCAGCCGCCGGCACATTGGGCGCCAACGGCAGTCCTGGGCCTCCAGCATGTGGGGAGCCATGGCCGGCAGGTCCCCCCACGAGGCCATCTTCCTCCAGGACACCGCACTGGACAGGAACCCCTACGAGATGATCATCGCCTCCCTTGATGTCCAAGGCGCGTTCCCCCACGCCCCACACCGGCTCCTCACGGAGGTATGGGATGCCATGGGCCTCCCATTCCTATCCTTCATGACCGGGTACATCCAGACCCGACTCTACGCCGTCATCACAGCCGCAGGCCTCACCCCCTGGACCAGCACAGACAGCGGGGTCCCCCAGGGAGGCGCCGAAGGCCCCTTCCTCTACCTCCTCGTCACCCTGCCACTGGCTTTCGAGCTAGCACGGGTATACCCGGGGTACGCCCCATACCCGCTCCGGTCCCCCCTCATCAACTTCGCAGATGACAACCTCCTAACTACGGCCACCCGCCACCGCGACCCTGAGAACGCAGGGCTACCAACGACCACCGAACAAGCGTCCGCCATTCTCCATCTCACCACAACCTACCTGGACGCCCACCAGCTCCCAGTGCACCCCCGCAAATCGGTCGGGCTGGCCGACGCCAAGACCCCCACCCCCCACATCCGGAAAGGCGAACCCCTACACCTGGAAGACACCACAGTCCACCTGGGAGTCACACAGGCCACGCGGCACCACCACATCACACTCCCGAGCAAGCTAGAAGAGCACCTCGCCCGGCTCCCCCAAATTGCCAGGGGGGACCTCCTGTCTACGCAGGGCCTGGCGTACTTCATGGAAGCAGTGCTCAACGCGGCCATCAGGTACCAAGCCCTGCACCTCTCGCGCCCCCAAGACGCACTACGCCACGCTCGACAGCAAGTGACGAAGGCATGGGCGCAACATGGAGGCTGGCCCACGTCTTTTCCCAAGGAGGCCATGATGGCCCACTGGCGCTACTACGGAGACAATACAGGCGCCCTGGTCGTCATGGCCTATGCCAAACACGCAGCACACCTCCCACACAGGGTAACACACAACCACCAACCAGAAGTTCGCGAGGCGGCAGCCATACGCATAAAAGAAGCGCAAATGGCCCGCAACACCTGCCCCCGGTGGATACTGGCGCAACACGGCGTCTCCACCTCCGTGGGCACTGGAATCTGGGCCCAGCTACAACTCCTCCTACCGCACCACACACACGCCATCCTGACAAACCACCACTGCGATCAACAGGGGCCACTCGTGGCCACACACACCGACATCCACTGACGCCCGGCAGGCGAGGTGGACACCCTGCGCCTCGTAGGGGCCACCATCACCATAGTGTATATCACCCCAACACAGATGAAGATCATGGCCCAATGCGACGCCCACCACGCCCCGTTCCTTTCCGACCCACAATGGCCAGCACGCCACGTCTTCCAAGCGTACCTCCGCGCATGTGCTACGAAGGCAGGGCGCGACATGCTGGGGCCCAAGGACATCGACACGGCGTACACAGCCTTCCAGCGCCAGCACCCCCGGCCCCGCCCGAGCGAGCACGAGACCCCCAACGACAGCGGCACGACGCATGGGGAGCCCACCTCGTCAGCCGAAGGCTGGACACCACCCACCATCCTGCTACTAGCACCAAACGGCCACAAACATGCTACCCGCACTGTCCAGCGACACCATGCCCCCTGGTCCATCCCCAAAGAAAATGCACCGGAGACCGATGTACCACCAGTCAGACACAGTGACCAGGGCATACCACGCACGTGCTGGCACTGCGGCCCGGCAGCCCTCGACACTCAGTGGCCCCTGCTGCACCTCATCTCCACCCACTACCGCACCCCCGCCGCCGCCGCCACCGCCGACCAGCAGGCATGGCTCTCCCCCTGGTTTCACACGGTACCCCCAGACCACCCGGCGCACGTAGCCTGGACCCGAACACCCACGGCGACATGGACGTTCACCAACGAGCGGGCAGACCCAGACAGCGTAGCCATGGAGTACGACTGCTGCGACCCACACCGCGCAGGACCTCAGGAGGCACCCATGCGCCCCCTACAGCACAAATGCGCCACCCTCCGCGGCGACAAAGACGACAAGGAGCGGCGACAGACCATCACGTGCCAGAAGTTCCACCCCAATACGGGATACCTCTTCCACCTGATGTACGCGTATAGCACCCAGGGACGCCCAGACAGGGGCCTCCTCCGCCTCACCCCACGAGCCCAGGCCATCATCACCCAGGGGATAGGTGTCTATGCAGCGCCACTACTGCAACCAACGCAAATCACCGCCAGAACCGCCCAGGGGAACCCCATCTACGTCTATCACCCCACAGCAATCGCCCGCCTACCCATACCCAGCGACACCGACATCATCTACTTCACTGACGCCTCCGGCACCCAGCAACGCACCCCCACGGTCGGTTGCGCCTCCGTGCGCATCTGCCGGCACGCGGACGGCCTCCACGTGGAACACCACACCGGGGCCACCATCTTTGGGGCGTCCTCCCACGGCAAACTGCGCACCATGGCAGACGCCGTCACAGCCACACCGCCACCCACGACGATCCGGCCCCGCAACATCTGGGTAGTCGTGGACGCCACGGTCGACATCCACCTCACCAGGCGCCTTGCGGACCTGCCCCTCCACAAAGCACTCGAGTCCGGCCTCACCACACAAGCGTTGGGACTATTGATGGCCTTCAAGGGCATGCACCCCATGGACGCCCTACACATCGTCAAGCAGGAGTCACACCGCTACGCATACGGCAATCGACGCGCAGACATGCAGGCCAAACACCAGAACACCAACCACACCCCAGGGCTCGAACGCGTGCGACTGGACACCCCACACCACAGCCACCTGCAGCACCTGCCCCCGATACCCCCGGCCACACAGCCCCCCCAATGGATGCCCGAGGACACACCGTACACGGATCGAGACAAGCAGTACCACTAACCCACACCAATCCAGCAACTGGCCACCACACTGGGCCACCCAGCGAACACCGAACTCCTCCGACGCCTCGAAGACTCCGTCCACACCCCCCTCTACTACTCCGCCCTACGCCCGGATAGCCTCCCAGCATACCTACAAAAGCCCCGACTCCAAATCGCCCTCGAACAACTTCCCCTCCTCACCCGATACCACCGATGGTATACGCGCCGCTCGATCCACGTCCCCGCAGGACACACCAAATGCATCTGCAGCCACGCGGAAGAAGAGACATGGGACCACTTCAAGGCGTGCCCCCTGTACAGAGGACTGGACACCCTCACAGACTGGAACCCAACCCACACCATCGCACAGCACGCCGGATGGCTGACGCAGTCCCCGGCGACCCAGCAACTCACCACCGTCCTCAAGCAGACAGAGGTGCTCGAGGCAGTCCGCAGGGGACTCGTCCCCACTACCGTCTACACCTTGCTACGCACCCACGCGGAGGACCCCCAGGCCACGGCGGCGCACATGCAGCGGACGGCCGTTGCCAAGACGGCGGAGCAGCTCACATACCGCACCCACAAATACCTGCAGCATGCGGCAACCCTGCCCCCAACAGACCAAGCCCACCTCCTCAAACTCCTGTTCTACCAACCATGAGAACCTACCCCGTGAAACACCAACACGGAACCCCCACCACGTCTACACACCGTCCACCGAGCACAGCACTGGCACAGCACACACGGACACCACAGGCACCGCACACACTCCCACCAGCATGCGCGCGCCACCAGCCCCCATCCCCCCACGCCGCCGTCCGTCCACAGGTACCACCAACCACCAGCCACCGCATGTCCCCTCTGCGTTCGCCAGCGGCTACCACAGACAGCCCTGCCCTGCAACCGGGACCACTGGGTCTGCCTGGGAGCCGCGCACCGCCTCACCCACTGCCCCCACTGCGGGGACCTCAACCCCCGCAACCGCGAGCAGCCCGCGGCCCCAGCCGCACCCCCCCCCGCCAGCCACCCCAGCTTCATCGGGTTCCTCACCGACACCCTCCGGGACCACCTGGGAGGGTACTACGTGGCGGACGCGGCGGACCACGCATGGACAATAGCCGTGGCCATGGGCAGCACACCCCTGCCCGCCCACAGCCCACCCCTACGCCACAGCGGAGGCGGCTTGAACGTGGCGGCCCGCCACATCCTCCTCGCCCTATACCTCCACCACCGAGACCTACACCTCCCAGACCCACAACTCCCGGCCCCCCAAGCAGCAGCCCTGACGCCGGAAGCGTGGGCAGACACGGTACCAGAGAAGATAGCAACCTACCTCCGAATCACTTGCCGCCGGTTCAACAACGCCCTCGGCCGACGGAAGGGAACACCTTACCCACTCAGCGAACTCCTCTACCCGGCACACCACCCCCAGCCCACACAACAGAAGCCCCCGGAGGGCTTGGCGTCTTTTCAGGAGCCCACCTGGCCGCCCCCGACGAGGCCACCGCCACGCGGATGGGCCTCACGGACCAGGAAACCTACGTCAGAGGCCTCAAGACGAGCCTCCAAGAGGCACACCGCTGGCACGCCCGCTCCCGGTCGCCCCCACGGGGACAGGGGGGTTCAACCGCCCCCGACACCCACCAGGCTAAGGAGACCAAGACAGGTCAGGGGGCCCGCCAACGCGCCCGCCAGCAGGGCGCGACGCCCCGACCAAGGCCCGGGTCCAGCCACACCGCACCACCCCACGCCCAGACCCCCGGGGCACACCAACAACACCGCCACCGCCAGCGCCCACCACCACCACCGTACCGCAGCACCCAAACCCTGCAGCCCAGTCAGCCACCACCGCCCACGCACGTCCACACCATGCCAGGACCACCATACGCGCAGAGCCAGGGGACATGGCACCACCAACACCACCACCACGCCCCCGTTCCTCCCAACCCCTACCCCCTAATGCCCCCATGCTACAGCGACCCCCACCAGCTACATCCCCACCACGCCCCAGCACAACCAGGCCCCGCGAACCACCCAACCCACATAGCGCACATCACCGCACCATACCATCACGTATTCCACCACCACCAGCCCCTGCCACCACACCCACCAACGCCGGGGTACCACACACAACGGACACACCCTCCACACCACCACCACGCGGTCCAGCACCACCCGCCGCCCCCGCTACACGGGCCCACGACATACGAGCCACGGTACACCCCCATGGACCCGCGAGGAGCCGCGCACGCACACCAGCAACACCAGGGCCTAGTAGGAGCGCCCCACCATCACCAACAGCCCCCCCACCCACACCCAATACCAGCGAGCACCATCCACCAGCAGCCACCCATCACATACGGACCACAGCCCCACTCGGGGGCTCATGCGGCCGCCTCCCACCCGCACCCCGGCACCACAACCAGTCAAGAACCGCAAGGGCCACACGGCGCACACACCCAACACCCACACGACCCACAGAGACGCCCGGACCCCCAGCCAGCACAACACCCGGCCCCGCCCCCCCCACCCCACCACCACCAGCAGCCCCCCCACCCACACCCGATACCAGCGAGCACCATCCACCAGCAGCCACCCATTACATACGGACCACAGCCCCACCCGGACGCTCATGCGGCCGCCTCCCACCCACACCCCGGCACCACAACCAGTCAAGAACCGCAAGGGCCGCACGGCGCACACGGGCAACACCCAAACGACCCACAGGGACGCCCAGACCCCCAGCCAGCACAACACCCGCCCCCGCCCCCCCCACCACCAACAGCGCCACCCCCACACCACCCCCCCCCGCCCCCCCCCCGAGACCAGGCCACGGACACAACACGCGGCAGCCAGCACCAGCCCCCGCCGACACACGCCACCGCAAATCCCCCCTCCCGCGACCGCCACATAAGACCCCATCACCGGACCCCACGCGCGACAACGACAACCACCCCCCCATACCCACACCACCCCCCCGATCACACCCCGCACCACCAGCCGCCGCACCGGCCGAACCCTACGCCCTAGACAACCCCGCAGCGGTACGGCAGCACCTCCGGGGACTCAGGGAACAGGACATCGTGCTGTACCTCCGCACCTCCGGCACCAGCACCCCCATCCGGGCGGCGACCCTGGTCCAGGCGGCCACCCTGGGGGAAGGCGTCAGAGACTTCCTCTTCGACGCCTTCCTCCACGTCGCCCGACACGAGCGCCCCCCACGCGCCACCCCAGACGGCGAGAGCCCGCCCCCCACGGGGAGCCGGATCTGGATGCCCCCCATCGACTGGGGGCGACACCTGGTCGGACACCCCGTGCCGGGGCGGGTGGACACCAAGGGCTGCACCCACTACCACGAGCCCGACATGGCCCACCCCCCACCCGACGCCACCCCCGACAGCACCAAAGAGTGGGAGCGGGAAACATGGGTAGCCCGGATGGCCTCCCTGAGCAACTTCCGGCACCACGTCCCGGGGGACATCCCCACCCCTGACGAGCAGCAGCCAGCCCCCTCCACGTACATGACCCTCATGTACAATCTGCACTACACCCTCTCCACCACCAACTACCACGCACCCACAGACCACTGGGTGGTACACGGCACCGACTCCCTCCTCCCCGCCGACTACACCCCCCCCACACACAACCCAGACCCCGACACGTACGCCAGAGGGGACGACCCGGACGACCCCCACATCTGGGGCACGTGGGAACCCAAATCCCTGGACACACTGCTCTCCATCCGGAGCGGCTACCAGGGCCTTGGTAGGGCGATGTATTGCCTCGCCAAGTGGACCCAGCGGACCTGGGGGATCCCCAACGACCGATGGGTGTGGGTGGTCACGCTGCGCCCCCAGGAGAGGGAAGCCCCCCCAAACCGCAGGGGACCCACCCCCCCACGCCCCACCACCCTACAACTCTGCCCGTACATGGTGGCAGCCCGCCTCATGACGCTGCTGTGGCCGGGCCAAGACACCCCCACCAAAAACTACCCCCACCTCACAGAGGAGGACATGCCCGGCATCCAGCGATGCTTCTTCCAGACCCTCGACTACCTCCAGCAAACACACCCGCACGTCCTGGAGCAGATATGGCCACCCCCCGGGTAACCCACTTGCCCGCACAGCCGAGACAACGCCGCCACGCCAGCACCAGCACGCACGGATCACCAGGGAAAACGCGCGCACACGCCCGGTGCCCGAACCTGCAGCCTCGTTCTCGCTACTTACAGGACCGAGCATCATACGCCCGCCCCCGAGGCCCAGGACCCTCCGCTGTCTCCCACAGCCCTCTCCTCCGCCTCCGACTCCACAACCTCCACCACCACGACCACCTCATCTACCACCACCACCACGTCCTCATCCAGCACTCCACCCCCCAGGCCGCGGGGGACACCTCCCAAACGGGCCTCCAAACCCGCCTCCACCGCGAGCAGCCCCGCCGCCGCCAAGGCCCACGCCCCGACAAAGCCTACACCCACGACCCAGCCGAAACCCAAGACCGCCGCCAAACAGCCACCCAAACCCGCAGCCAACCCCAAACCCAAGTCCAAACCCGGCGCCACGACGGCAGCGCGAGCCCGGCCCCCCGAGGACGTCCTCTATGACATCCGGCCCAAGCCGTCCCAGGCCCGAAGGCAGCAGCGCCCAGCGCGGCGCCCCCCCAATGTCACCGACGCCACCGCCACCACCCTCATGGCGGAGCGCGCCGCGGCCGAAGCGCGACGCACCTCGTCCCGCGACCTCTCAAAGCCCGCACTCCAGGCCCGTGGACCGCTCCAGAACGACGCCAGGGTCCGCCAGCAGCGTCCCCGCCCCCGTAACAACCCTCGATGACAGCCCAAATACAACGCATGCCCCACTACCGCCGCTGCCACGAGTCCCCGCCCAACCCCGAGGCGGAGACCGTACGCGCACACCCGCGGGTCCACATCCGCGTGCGCCCCCACTCCCCACGCACCCCCACGGAACAGGACTACGAGGAATCCCCCAGGCCCGCCACCGCCACCGGTCCCCACGACCCCGTCACACCCAGCCACGCCCACTCCTCCGCCCAAGACCACAGGCCCGCCCAGGGACAGTGGTGGCAGCGCTGGACCCACACGCAGCTCTGGGAGCTGCGAAAGTGGGCCCGGGGAGAGCCCTCCCTCGAGGGCCTGGTCCATCGGCCCCGCAAGGGGTCGGTGGAGAACTGCCGCCTCCGGCCGGCGGGGGGGGTGGATGCCGCAGGCCGCATGGGAAGCCATGCTGGCCGATGCGCTCCGCCCCCTGGGAGTCAACCCCTGCAACCTCCCCGCGCCCCAGGACCACCCGTATGTCCTCGGGCACCTGCGGGAGACCCTCCAGGAAACGCAGCGAGACGGCATCTGCCTGTGGGACATCACCCAAAGCCCAGCCCCGCGCAAACACACCCCCTCACCACCCCACAAGCGTCAGCGCACCGACACCGGCGACACCCACAGCACCCCAGGAGCCCTGCGCGCCACACAACACGTCGCGCCTGACCCCCCGGCCAGCGGCGCCGCCATCTAACCCAGTTACCCAGCAAACCACCACCACGGGGCGCCACGCCAGGCCCCGCCCAGAAGTCACCGAACGAACCGGGCGCCGAAGGAAGCCAACGCACACGACAACGAGCACCACTACGCCCAAAGGCACACGAACCCAGGCTCGCTACCGCCGCAACCGCCTAACCGAGCCAGAACCCAGGCACAAATCAAACCCGAGCCACACCCCGAAACCGCTAACCCTTGACTCCTGACCAAGCCCACCGAGGGAACACCGTAACCACAGCCCACACCCGCAGCCCACACAGCCGCCTAACCAGCCAGCTCCAGAAGCAAAGAGACACCTCACCAAACCCACCCTGACCCAAGCCCGTGTACATCAGAACACGCGAGCCGCACCCCTGGGGCGCGACCGACAGACAGGGCGCCACGCCAGGCCCCGCCCAGAAGCCACCGAACGAACCGGGCGCCGAAGGAAGCCAACGCACACGACAACGAGCACCACTACGCCCAAAGGCACACGAACCCAGGCTCGCTACCGTCGCAACCGCCTAACCGAGCCAGAACCCAGGCACAAATCAAACCCGAGCCACACCCCGAAACCGCTAACCCTTGACTCCTGACCAAGCCCGCCGAGGGAACACCGTAACCACAGCCCACACCCACAGCCCACACAGCCGCCTAACCGGCCAGCTCCAGAAGCAAAGAGACACCTCACCAAACCCACCCTGACCCAAGCCCGTGTACATCAGGACACGCGAGCCGCACCCCTGGGGCGTGACCGCCGCCACAGCACCGACGACACACGCCAGAGAACACAACGCTATTGCACCGCCGCACCAGCTGCCCATGCCTGTGCCTGCAGTGTACGCGCGCCCCTTTTTTTCTCTTTTTTGTTTTTTCTTTTTTTTCCCCCCAAAAAAAAAAAAAAAGGAAAAAAAAAAAAAAAAAAAAACAAGTACAAAAAAAAAATTTCTTTGGGGGGGAGGAAGAGGGACACAACCACCCATGGCACACATGCACCGCACACAGCACGCACGGCGGTGAACAGGAGCCCAGTGGCCCAGGACACCGCACATGCAACACAACACACCGAGCGAGCACACCGGTGAACAGAAGCCAGCCGGCCCATGACACCGCAGACGCACCAAAGCAAACCGCGCGGGCACACCGGTGAACAGGAGCCCAGCGGCCAGGGACACCGCACACACGTAGGGCGGCCGAGGGACAGGAAAGAACCAATACCCCATGGGTCGGACGCACTGGGGCGACCCAGCCGACCCACCGGGCCAGTGGCAGGAGCGGTACTCCAAGGCCACTGGTCCGAGCCCGGCCAGGCTGCATCGGGGACCATGGCAAACGTCACCCGGAGCCATGGAAGCAACCGGTGCCAGGCGAGCCGGTACACAGTCCAGGAGGGGGTCACCTGCCAAGCAGAGTGGCCCCGCAACTCAAGCCACAAGGGTGAGGCGGTCGTACCGTAGACAAGCGGGAGCAATACCCCTTGTGGTGAGAGATACTCCACACGGCTGGGCAGCCCCCCAGAGCTGCCGCCCAAAGGAGGGGGCATGTCGCCCTACCCATGGACACATGTGGGGACACCCTCCCACCTGGGACACATGGACCGGGTGGCCGCGACAATGCCTTCCCAAGCACATGCGGGAGCGGCTCAAGAGGCACCTGACATAGGGCAGTGGGAGGGACAGGACGTCCCCTTGGTAAGACCTTCCTCCTGCAATGTCAAAGGAGGCATCCCGAGCTCCCGAAGATACGTACCTGCCTACCTGTCCTGGGCCTCCCTCCAACGCAATCCTCCCCGCTCCCTCCCCCTCATCCTCTGACACCTCGAGAATGTTGGCGACTACCGACCCCATTTGACTCCTCCACTCCCTCCTCCTCATATGCATGCCCGCCCTCACATCTGCGACGTTGAACGGGTCCGCGCGTGGCCCTTCTGCCGCCCTTTGCCCCTGCCCCCCCTCTTGCCCCTCAGCCCCTGCCGCTACCCCCTCTGCCCTGTCCCTCCACGCCTCTGACTGTCCCCTCTTGTCCCCTCCCTCCCCCTTCCCCACCACGGCTCCTCCCCCCTTCTGCCGCCCTGTCGCCCCAGGCCCTTCCCTCCTGACCGTCTCTGCGCTCTCCGGAGACGAGGGCGACGACACGTCCGCAGACATTGCCGAGGACGGCGGCGAGGGGGGCTGCGGGGCTGCGCCCGCCTGCATGGGGACCACCTCTGCCCTCAGTGCCGGTGGCTGGCTGAACTTCGGGTCAGGCTTGTGGGACATTGCACACATGGATACGCGCCTGAGCCCTGCCCCCAAGTTGCCTCTTCCCCAACAACCCACGCCCTTTACCCCCTCTGCTCGCGCGCCCTACGTGTATTGTGCTCTTGGTACACCTGCGGCTCCTCTTCCACATCTTCCCCCCCGCGATCTGAGGACTTCGCCTGGTGGCCATCGGCCTCGTTCTGGTCTGCACTGTCGTTGTCCTCGTCCCCACACCCGTGCCTCGCTCCTCTTGTCCGCTTGCGTCTCTTGATACCCGCTTCGCTGTCACCTCGTCATATCATGCCATTCCGCTCCCCTCTGGCTCGCTTCTTGTTCCGCCCTATGACTCAGTGTGCCCAGTCCTGGACGCTCCAGTCCATGCGACGGGCGCCACTGCTGCCCCTTTCCGTCCGGTCCCCTTCCAGACGTCGCCCTGCGCGGTGACATTGTACACCCGTCCGGCCCTCATATCTGCCGGATTCTCCTCGTCTGCGTGCCATCAGGCGGTCCCTTTGCTCGTCTCTCTCTCTGTCCCCCATTCCCGCCTCTCCCCCTGACCGTCTTGGTCGCCAATCTGGCCGCCTCCGCACTTCCATCTGCGTGATTTTTTGGTTGTACCTGATCAACGCCATCTCCACCTGTTTGGTGACTGGATCACACATGTCTTCCGCCCGCACCTCCAACTGCGCCTCTCTCCACGCGATGCGCTCCTGGAGATGTTCCACCATAGGCCACAACAGCCTGTGTGCCATGGCCTCCAGTGCCACCGTATGCTCCTGGAGTGCCCGCCACAGCGGTTTCACTATCACCATGTGCCACAGTCCCCTGCGGTGCCCTTCTTTCCCCAGCTCTCTCTCCACCGCGCTTCTGCCTCTTGCACCCTTCTTGAGCAACGGGACGTCCTGATCTCGAACCAGTGGTTCCTCGATCCCCTTATACTGTTCACACCGCATGAAGTGCTCGTATTTTTCTTGTTCTTGGCCACAGTGGCATCTCATGTACTCCTCCGGGAGGTCCATACCCTTATGTCTGTACCACCTCATGATGGTTTCTCGCACTGGCACCTGCCCCGTGATTGCCTGTAGCCTTCTGGTTTGCAGCCTTTTGGGCATCGTTTCCGGTGGCAGCACACTGGGGTAGTGGACCCGCTGTCCTACCTTGCCCTCCAAATACTCGTTCAGCTCCACCACCTCTGGCCCCCCTCGTACTTGAGCTAGCATGTGTACCGGCTGTGGATACACCCTTAGCTCCTGCTTGCATCAGTCCCCCTCCACCACCCACCTCGCCTTCTCCTCTTCCCCGACCCTCGGAGGTATATGCACCAAGTGGAGGTGCTCCTTTCTCTCTGGCACCCTCCATTCTGGTTCCTGCTCCTTATCCACTGCTTGCACCGCCCCATCCGCCTCATGATTCCCCACTCCTGCCCTGTCTGATTCCTGCTTCACCAAGTGTATGATCAGGGGCACTTTTGTCATCTCCAGCTGCGACGCCAGCCCCGTTCCCAGGGCCTCATGCAGCGGCCTGCTGGCCAGCCTCCTGAGGGATGCCATGTCCGCTTCTGCAACCACCACCATCCACACCTCCCGTACTTCCTCTCCTATATCCCCAACCACGTCTGCCACCGCCTGAGCCTCCCCATGGGACGCCGCTCCGTACACCACCTTTTCCACCACACTCTCCGTCACCTGTCCCACCCCCCTGACCCTTACTGCCGCTCCCCCCGCCTTGGGTGGTTGTCCGTCCACCCAGGACCCGTCCAGAAAGAGTACCAACCTCTCCTCCGTGGGCTCCGGTATGCGCACCACCTCCCTCGGGTAGTGGCAGTACACTTTGTGCCTCCCAATGCCATACTCTCGTACCCCAACCCCGATGCTTAGCTCCCTCACCCCTCTGTACACTGCCCACTTATTGTCCGTCCTGGCCTTCCATCCCTTCGTCACCACCACTCCGTGACACCATGCCCTGTCAACTCTCGCCCTGCCCTGCTCCAGGTATGCTTGTACCAGAACCAAGTACCATACCCTGTCTGCTGGCAACCCGTGGACCGTCAGCCTGATCCTCCTCGCACTCTCTCCACACTTGTGGCACACGGGCACTATGGGCGCTTCCTCGTCGGGCCTCCCCGAGTCCGTCATCCAGAAACTCACTGCCACTGCATCGTCCTCTTCCTGCAGTCCCTGCACTGTGTCCCACCCCAACTGGACTCCTGTCCCCTTCCCCTCCTTTTCCTCTCCCCACCAGACCTCCACCTCCCCCTGGGCCTCCTCATCCTCCTGCACCTCCTTGGGCAGCCGCAGCACCGGCCCCCACCACTGCTCCCTGGTGTCCGTAGTGCGCATGGTAACGTTCGGGAACGCCCATGCCGTCATTCGTAGGACTGGCCACGGTCCCTGCCCCGCCTCCTTGGTGCACCTCCAGCACTGGTCCCCCTGTCCTACCCCTTCTGAGATGTTATCTTTCCGGAACATATCTGCATGGACTTCATACCACTGCCCGGTCGCACTCTGTACCTTCCCCCTCGGCCCTTTGAGTCCCAGCGGCACACACAACAGTATGCCCGGTCTGGCCTTGTCCCTCTCCCCCCTGTCCAGCACCACTCTCTCTTGATGCGCCCCCTCTCCCCTCCCGCATCTTGGCTTCCTCTTCTGGATCCCCCACAGCGCCTCCCACTCGTTCCACATCTTGCGCCCCCTCCTGCTCCACCTTGTGCGGTCCTCTTGTCCTCGTGCTCTCCTCATCATCCACCTGTATACACCCCATTCCACCACCCTGGTGTCCCGATAGAACTCCGCATGGTGCAGTCCTGCCATCTTGTATTCCTTCATATCCTTCCTGCGCACGTGCAGCACCTCCATGCTCACTCCTTCCTTCCTGATCCACCGTACTGTCCCATGTGCCGCCCCCCCGAAGTCCGGGTCCAGAACCAGGATTGGTCCCCGCCTACCGCACGTCCTGTTGGTTGCCAGCATGTGCTCTTCCCCCGGCAACACCGCCTGTAGGGCGCCCCACATGCGTTCCTTCTTCCCCGCCGCCAACCGCCTTTGCCGGTGCCACACATAGCGCGGGCACATGTTCTCCTCTTTCTGCACCTCTGCGACCGCGTGATAGCACACTCGTCTCACCACCTCTTCCTGATTGTAGCACATCCTGCTCAGCGTCCTCGCCGTGTGTGCCCTGTACGCCTCCCCCGCCGTGGGCATCCCTTCTTCATAGTAGGCTGTCGGCGACCGCAACACGCACCACGGTACCTCCGTGGGTATCCCCTCATACCCTCTGATGAGCCTCTGCACTTCTCCCTCCATCTCCCCCAGCTGCTCCCTCCAGTACGGGAGGTGCATCCCCTGGTACCCTACCGCCGCATTGAGCACCGCCCGCCAGTAGTACAGGGTCGTCTGCACTGACGGGGGGTGATGCCGCAGGACCACCAGCATCGCCCCGAACCCCCTGACTAATTTGTCGGGTAGCCTGACTCTCCTCGCCTCCATGGCCTGCACGTGTCCCAGCACCACCGCTTCCTCTGCCCTCTCCAGCCATGCCACTCTGTCTCCTACATCTAGCGCCATGCCTTCCTCACCACCCCTCCTCAGAACCGCCGAGTTCTCCGCGCTCCGGACAAGGTGGTTATCCCTCCCGTACCTCTGCATCAGGTCCTGCACCACCTGTTGGGTCTTTTCATCCCGCGCCATGGGTACCGCATCATCCACATACGCCTGCGTCGGCGACGTGTGTGGTGCCCTCTCCAGTTGTGGATATTCCCGCGCTATCCAACTCATCAGAGGGAGCATGGCCAGCAAGTACAGGAATGGGCCCTCCACGCCGCCTTGTGGCACCCCGCTGCCTGGGGTTACCCCTTCGGTACACCCCTTCCCCGTGGCGACCGTGTACTTCCTTGAGCGCAGGTACTTTTCCACGAAGTCACCATATGGGAGTTCTAGCTGTCGGCGTGTTGGGGAACGCCCCCTTCACGTCCACAGACGCCGTGAACGCCTCTAGGTCCTCATCATCGATGTACATATCGTACAGGAAGCTTGCTTCCTGTGTGGACCTAACCGGCACAGACCCCAACATATTGTCCGGTATGACCCCCGCTGCATACAGCCGCCGCTGTATCCTTCTGAAGATCACCATCCAGACCAGCTTGGCTTCTGTGACGGCACAGCATATAGGTCTCCAGTTCCCCGACCTGAGGTGATCCCCCTTCTTGTACAGGGGCCGCACCTTGCCCCCCAATTCCCTTGGGGGCTCGCCTGTGCGCAACACCTCTGTGACCCTCCCCGCTAGACCATCCAGCTCCGGCGCCTCTAGGTGCTGGTATGCCTCCGCCACCAGCTGGTCCACTGCCGGGCTCTTTTTCCCCTTGGGAGCCTTCACTGCCTCCTTAGTTTCCCCTAGCGTCACCCCGCTGCGGTGTATGTCCTCCCTCTGCTCCGCCGTGAACACCCGCGGTGAAGCCCTTACCATTCTCCGTGTGATCCCGCTGAGCTCCTGCTGCCCCTGGTTGTGCTGCCTCCTGAAACTCTGCGCCACCTCCTCCAGCACTTCCTTTTTGTTGCCCGTGACCCTGCAACACTGCAGTCTTACCGCCCAAATTTCCTGTGGTTTTCCAGACTCAGCGAGCTCTCTGATGTACCGTAGCGACTTGTACGGCACCGCTCTTTCCATGTACCGCTCATGCTCTGCCACCACTTTCTGGTATATCCTCTCGTGTTCCCCCTCCACAGCCCTCCTCGCTGATCGCACCCTCTTCTTCGCCTGTGTCACCCCCGTTTGCCACTCTGCCCCCTCTTCCCGCGCCCTTGCCTCGACCTCCTCGTGCTGCCGTTTCCTCAGGGTGGCCACCAGCCTTTGCAGCTTGGGCTGTGCCTGTGACTCCCCCCCTTGCTTGGTAAACCCGCATATCTGCGCTGCCCTCCTCATGGCTTGATGCACGTGGTTCCCCTGCCTCGTTTCGGCGTGTACCCGCTGCCCCCACTGTTTCCACCTCTCGTCCCCCTCCACCGGCAACTTCACCGTTGGCGGCAGGCTGATGCCTTCCTTGTCCGACCCCTGCTCATCCTCCTGGTCGTCCCCGGGCTCCCCCACCTTCACGTCCACTGTCACCATCTTGGGGGAATGCCCCTTCCAGTCCTGCATTTCCTTCGACCCCACCATGTATCCCGCCGTCACCCCCTTGACCCAGCTGGGGTCCGCGTACACCGCGTCCATCCGCGACGGCGCGCTGCCTACTGGTGCCGGGTACTTTGAGGGGCCCAGCGCTCCACTGTACGACACATCTTGCGACCTCATTTTCTCCACAAACTTCAGCACCTCGCGGTCCACCTCCGTCTCCGCGCCCCTCCTCCGGGGATCGTAGTTGAATTCCCCAACCACGATGACTGGCCCCCTCTCCAGCGCCCTGATGTACTCCATCCCTGGCTGCGCCACATACTCCTTGACCCTCCGCCCATGTGGGACATGGCAGTTGATGATGACTACCTGTCCGTGCTCCGTCGCTACATCATACACCGCCCTTCTTCCCCTCGCTCCCATCTTCTTGTCCTGCACGACGCTGAGCCCCCTGCGCACCAACAGCGGTACCCCCTGCGCCCACTCCCGCTGGTACTCTCCCCCCTCCGTGTCGTAGATCTGCGTACACAGGACGTAGTCCTTCCCCTGTAACCTTATCTCCTGGTACGCCACCACGTCGGGGTCCGCCTCATGCAGCTTCATCTGCTGCCACGCTGCCTTGTCCGCCCGATACAGTGCCGCGGGGTCATTATGGGTGTACAACTTCACGCGTTACCACCTGCCCTCCCCATCCATTCGCAGCCCCCCGCTGTCTGCCGGGCCTTTTCCTTCTCCTTTGCTCCTCCCCCCCTGCCTTCTTCTGGCGTCTTTCTTCATCTTCCCGGCCGCCCCCCGCTTCATTAATTGTCACTTTCTCTTCTTGTTCTTCCCCCCGGTCAACACCTCTTCTCCTTCCAATTCCCTTGCCTCCTGCTCCGGAACCAGTTGCCCATATATTTCCATCTCCCTACCTTGCGGGCATACCTGCAACGTTTCCACCGGGTACGGCAGTCTCTCCTCATCCCCCTCCCCCTGATCCTCCCACTGCACGATGACTGCCTTCGTCACATGTCCCTTGCGATCTTGTTGTTCGATCATCTCCTCCGCTGTTCCCACATACCTCCTCCACTTCCCACTCACCTTGTGCGGACCATACACTGTCAACCCTTCCCGCACCGCCCCCTGCTCTTCACGGCCCCGCTGCTCCTCCCCATACCTGACTCCCCTCTTCTGTTTCCTTCTTGGCCTCCCTTCCCCTTCCCCCTCCTGCTGCCGCTCTGCTTGCAGATTCTGCTCGTCCGCCTCTCTCCCCCGCTTGCCGCCTTCCCTCTCACTTCCCTCTCTTGTCCCCACCCCACTGCTCCCATCCTCCACCCTGCCTCCAGCAGTACTCTCCTGCCCTTCTCCCTCCGCTTCTCCCTCTTCCAACCCTTCTTCTCCCTCCTCTTTTTCTTCCCGCCCGCCTGCTGCCAGCCCCGGCTTCCGGCCTTCCACTCCCCGCGCTTGGTCCTGCTCCCTTTCGTCTCGCTCCACCTCACCATCCCCATCCCCCACTATGAACCTCATTTGTACCCCTCTCCCCCTCCGCACCCCCCTCCACCTACTTGGCCTCTCCCCCCCCTGATCGTCTTCCACCTCCAGGCCTTGCTTCCTCGCCCCCTCCGTGAGCCTTTTCGCTCTCTCCAATGCCTCCTTCCTGTGCCCATGCTCCGTTCCGGATGCCACTATCCACCTCGGCTGCACCCACTCCAATGCCAACCGGATCTGTTCCCTGATATCTTCTGCTTCTTCCGCCTCCGCACACCTATCCATTTGCGACTCCAACGCCCGTAGGATGGCCAGCTCGCGTACCTCCTCCGTTCTTTCAACCTGCACCTCTTCCACCTCCCCGACCCACCGCATGAGCGGGTGCTCCAACATTTTCAACGACGCCGCCGTATAAACTAGCGCTTGGCGCCTATCTTCCCTGGGTTCCACGACCCACCACGTGTGTCCGTCCTGCACCAGGTCTGTGACCCCTTGGTCTGCAGCCCCTGTGGCACTCGCCTGTGGGGACACTACTTGTATTGTGTGCCCTTTGGCCCTCCTCCCCGCCGCCTCGTCATAGTCTACCATGGTCAAAATCTTGTGCATTTGGTGCATTTCTGTGTCTGGGTCCCACTCTCCGGCCATGCCTCTGCTGCCACGCACTGTCTCCCCAACGTACAGCGCCATGGCCAGGACCTGCCTCGTGGGCCCCCACACCTCCACTGTTCTGCTCGTGCTGTCCACACGAGCCGCTACCTGCGCATCCCGCTGCATCTGCATCCACAGCACCGCCTGTTTGGCTCCACCTTCCTTGCCGTGAGGATCTGCGCCTCTGCTTGCCTCTCGCCCGCCTCCTCCTCCTCCCGCACTGTTCCGCTCCAACCATCCGCATGTCCCACCCACATGTGCTTGACTTGGTGGAAGTACACCAGCGGCGCCCCTTTCTCTTCCCCAATCTGCAGCCACATGGGCCCTTGTGTCCTGGGCTGCCGTACTCTGATCCCATGGTATCCTCCCTTGGGCTCCTGCGGTCCGTCCAGCCTGCAAAGGCACCTGGCCAGCGTGCACTCTGGCCTGCACTTGTCCGCTCTGGCCTTCAGGTGGTACCTAGCCTTGCTCACCGCCTGCTGTACCTCTTCACCCCTACATCCTTTGATGCGGTCTTCCAGCCCTGGCTGCGCCTCTCCATTTTCTATCAAGACATTCAGACTTGCCGTCGCCTTGCCCCTCAGCCTCTGTGCCCACTTCTGTAGCATGTTCTTTCTGTCCATGCCGTCCTCCAGCATGTCCAACCCTTCCGCTGCTGCCTCCTTCTGGCGCTTCTCCTTTTATTCCTCTGCTCTGTCCAACTCCGCAGCGTCCGCCCCATCTGCCTTTCCCCTCCCCGAATGGCCCTCAGGATGCAGCGGCTCCCTCCACGTGGGCTCCGCCATCCATTGGATTGCTGGCTGTCCCTCCCAGTGTCCCATGGTGTACACCTGTACCGCCTGTCCCTCCCGGCCGAGTCCAATCCGGACCTGCATACCCGCCGCCGCTGCTGAGGTGACCACCACGTTTGGGACCAGCACATCGTACTGGTACCTTGCCCGTTGCCCGTGGCGTACCTCGACTTCCACCATCCCCCTGCTTCCCACCCTGTCATCCGGGAGGATGATGTGGACTGCCTGTCCCCTCCACTGTGCCGCCGCTGGCCCCTTCGTCGCCACGGGGAATCTCGCTTTTGTGTCCTCCCGCGTCATCCATTCTCCCCTGCGGTACCTCGCACGCCGAATGGCCCCCACTGCCCACTTCACCTGCTCCACTCCTCCCGTCTCCCGCAGCCATTCTTCTGCCACCCTGGCAAGTGCCGATATCTCGGCACCTTGCCTCCAACACTCCGGCAGTGGGGCTATACTCTCCATGCCGTCGTTTCCCGGGAACGCGTATTGCCACGTGTCCCCGGTGTGCAGGTGCACATGGTACCTGCGGTTGGCCATGCACGCCGTCCTCTCATCCAGCACCATTTTGATGGCCTTCGCCGCCTTCAGCGTCATCTCCTCTGCGAACGTATACACCAACCCCTGCCTCCTGTGTCCCTGTGTCGTGGGTGCCGGTATGAAAAAAGCGAACCGACAAAAGCAGCACCACCAGCCACCAGAAAACGCAAGTGGCAATCTGAGTCTGAAAACGAGGAGTCAGAGGAACCTGAGGAGGATGAAGGTGAAGACGAGGAAGAGGAAGATGACAGTGATGCCAGCGATGAAGGCGTCACCCAGACAACTCCAGCCAAAGGAATCAAGTGGTCGTATGTCGCATACCAGGCGGAGGCCACCGACGAATGGAAGGTGGCACCAGGGATTGCTCGTCGATTCTATGAGCCTAGAGGAACGAAAGTATCTGACGAACTAGTGGCTGAAGCAGAGCGGACTAAGAGCACTATCTATTGGCTTCCTGACGATGCGACAGACAAGAGCTGGAATGTGGAAGGTCAATACCTTGCTGCTCGCATCGCCTTTCGCACTCCCAAAGAAGCCGAGCTGTACTGCAAAGGCATGACGCTGGCACTGAAGAAGCGCAAGATGAAGGAACAGCAGCAGAAGGAGCGCGAAGCCCGCAGGGCACGCAAGGCAGAAGCTGCTGCAGAACCAGCTGCACCACCAGCACGAGCTGCAGATCACGAAAAGCCCGAGGAATAAACAGATAAGGTGTCGGAAGGTGCAGGTGCGAGTCGTGCAGCGCCTGACGGTGCACAGCCCAACTGAACGTATCTATTTTGTTTGCCATTGACTGTTGGAAGTGACTGTTACGACTTTCACTGTTACTGTGTCAGATTTTGGTGCAGGTTTTTGCATGTCGCTTCTGTCGCGCTAAATTCATCGTAAACTTTCATCGTACGACGAAATTATTCTTCATACGACGAATTTTCTGTGAGAAAAACTTTCCGTGCAAAAAGTTACGGCGACAGGCGGAAACAGCAGCACACACGCGCACATCTGCAGCAGGCACCCAAGCACAGATTTGGAACCAATGTGACCGAAAAAATGAAGGCATGATGAATAAGATTTAATTTCAAGATTTTCATCTTAAACATTTTAAGATGAATAGTGAGTTCTGGTAAGATGAAACTAGGGACCAAGTGGGCGGAGGGTCGCCAGTTGTTGCTTTGCATGCCAGAGGTCATTGAACATGTCCCCCAGGGCCGTGGGCGGTTGGTCATCCTCAGTGTGGGGCTGCTGCTGGAAGCCGCAAGCGACGGCGCCTGTGCGCATGGCCGTGAGTAGGTCGGTCGGGTCCTGTTGGATGCCCCGGGCGCGGTCTATGGCCCTTTGAGATTGGGACCAGGCCTGTTTGTCTTGCATTGGGGGCATCCTCAGGGGTGGTGGTAGGCCTTGGTCTGCATCCTCTGGGGGGCTCGGGGGAAGGTTTGGGATGGTGAAGCGGACATGCAGGGGGCTATGGCCTGTGGGTCTCAGCGGGAGGGGCCCATATCGGGCCTCCACCCGTATGATGGTGGTGGGGGCGCCATAGCATACGTCGATGCGGGAGGGGGCGGCATCTGTTTGGTGGGGGAAGTGGGATTGTTGGCCTTCGAGGATGGCCCTCAGGTCCATGAGCCCCAGCATTTCGATGGTGTTGCGGACTGCATGGTCCTGGGGTGTGGCCTGTCCCCCTTGGTCCCCCAGGGTGGGGGCGGCGTTCATGTCGCCGATGATGATTGTGGGGGCGAGCATGGCGATCTGGCGGTATGCTTCGGCCAGGGCTGGGAAGAAGGGTTCTGTGGCGTCGCCAAAGGGGACGTCGGCGTTGATGACGTTGCCAGTGCCGGGGAGCTGCCGGGGGGTTTCTTGAGGCACCTGCAAGACGCTCTCTTCCCACTGTGGGTCATCAGGCGCGGCTCCGTGACCGCGTGGGAGGCACGCATAGTGGGTGAGGAGTGGCTGGTGCGCCGCCAAGCGCGCCCCAGAGACCCCTGTGCAACGATACACCGCCATCCCGCTCAAGGAGTGGGGGCCGGACACCCGGCCGAGACCCTCCGTAATCCGCGGGGGGGGACCTGACCACCTGTGGGACGCGGCGACGGAGGAATGGCTGCAAGCGGCACCGGGGTCGCGAACAGGATGGACGGGGGACGTGTCCTCACTCGTCAGGATGGTGGTCCCCCCCTGCATCGTCCTTCACGCCGCCAACGTACTCCGGGCTACGGAGATACGCAAATGGGGACACGACACGGCCACCGTCTGATGGCACCCCCCGGAGGACGGAGCCGCCCGGCTCGCCGTGGCACACTTCAAAACTGGGGGGCCGGTATAGGACGACGCGCTAACGCGGCTGGTGGACACCCAGGAGCCCTTGCTCCTCATTCTCCCCACCGACCTTGCAGCCGCGCTGCGCCAGGAGCTGGACGGCTGCGACGGACTGCGAACGGGGTGGGAGGCAGTCGCGGAGAGGCACCCTACTGGCCCTCCTCCACCGGGACGCCGCAGACGGGTGCCAATGGGATACGCTGGCGCCCCACCTCACCGGGCGCCACGTGTATATGGCAACCCCCCCCCGGGGGCACCCCTGCCCGGCGTGGGACGACCTCATTGCCGCCTTCCACGACCACGGGATTCTCCCCGACGACACATGGCGGGAGGTCCAGCGGAAGACGCTCGGCAGGGACTACAGGCGCCGCGTCCGCGCCCGCCTGCTGGAGATCCAGGACCCCCTCTGACAGAGGTGGGACGATCTCTGGCTCCGCCATCTCGACCCTTGGTCGCCGCCCTCCCACGTCCCACATACCTGCGGACTCTGCGGGGAATGCGACACGATGTCCTCCGCAGAGTCGACAGGCACTAACAGGTGCGCCGGGTGCGCCCAGCTTGCCGCGTGCCCCTGGCCGGATCCTCCTGCGGGCCCGCGCAGGCGCAGGGAGGAGGAGGCCTTGCACCGGCGCATCGAGGGGGCACACGCCCCCTCACACGAACGCGCGGGCCCCGCGGGCGCTGCTCTTCTGTGGATCCACATGCACCTGCGGGACCCCACATCCGTTGCCTACCTGTCGCACGTGTTCGCGCCCTGACCCCCACCTGCCGCCACCCTTTGCAGAGCCCGCAGTACCATGCCACGCCGTCAGGGGGGATGGGCCGGGGCACGCCAAGGCCCGCCGCCAAGCGCAGGAGGCAACCGTCCGAGGCCGTCCGGGGCAGAGGCGCATGAGGCGCACGCTGCTGCACGACGTGACCCGACGGGCAGTGCGAGGGCTTTCCTCAACGAGACCGCCCTCCCGGCCGTCCGCGCCCTGAACAGAGCAGGGGCCCCTACGCTACTCCCGGCGATGCACCGGATCGTGAACGTCATCCAGCCGGGGCTCATCGGCCCTGAGGCGGCCCTCTACGGGCACTGGATGGAGTGGCGCGAGTCCAACTGGTCGGGCCGGCACTTGTCAATGGGAGACACCCTGCGGCTGACGGGAGCGGGGTCTGCCAGGTCCCTCCGCAGCAGCGCCCCAGCCCTGCTGCACGCCCTCAGGACGCGCTACCCCGGGGACACGGCTCCGTACCTGAACCAGACGCGGGCCACATACCCGGGGGGAGTGTCCGAGCTGGATGCGGCGCTCTACCTTCTACACTCACCGGACGAGGACCTGGAGGTGGGCAAAATCACGGTGTTCGCCGAAGGCGCAGACGAGGCGCCCGCCCGCCCCCGGCCGACCAACCCGGTATACGACGGCACCAGGCCGACGCCCCCGTACGCTATCGTGTGCGAGGCGTTCTCCAGGGAGCCCACCTGGTGCCCCGCCCTTCCGCTTGCGACGCACGCGCCCCGCGGCTGGGCCAACTGAGACCTGTCCCCCCCCCTCTCCAGAACCAGGGATGCCCACCACAGGGGGCAGGTCCTCTGGCAAGAGCGCCCTGGCACCCCCCTGCTCCTCCTCGTCGTCGCGACCCGCGGGGACCCGGAACGGGTCATGGAGATCACCCCCACCCACCTCTTTGGGGCAGCATCCCTACCCCGCCCCCCCCTCCCGGCACCCGCGGCGCGGGACGGGGTACACACCTTCCTGCGAACACAGGAGGTCACCGCCGTTACGGGGGTCCACCTAGTGCGGCACCACCCGACGACCCCCGGGGGCCCAGGGCCCTGAGCCCCGCCCCAGACTGGAAGCTGTGGCGCGACGCGTGCGTCGCGTGGCTCCCCCGCCTCCCCTCCCAATGCCTATTGATGGCCACCGGCCCCCGCCCGTACGGGGCTGACGCCACAGCCGGCCCTCCACCCCCTCCCCCCCTCCCGCCCGCAGAGCACTGCACAGCACTGCCCACGGCACGACACTGATGCACCGGGAGGTAGTGGGAAGGGGGCACCTGCCACCACGCATGCCTACCAGGATAACAGTGATTTCAGACTCCGATGGCTCCCCCCAGCGAGGTGACCGCCACAACCGCCGGACCCGCATCTCGCTCCCCCTTCTCCCCGGAAGGAGCGGGGGAGACCCCCGCGGAGAGCGAGGAGCGGGGGCTGGCGGAGGCAGCGGTGCCGGTCGGGCTGCTGGCTGGACAGCCCCAGGCGGCCTCCGCTGACACCGGGCCGTCGACCCAGGAGCCTGAGACGGCCGAGGTGACCGCCCCCGCCGCCCAAACAGCAAGCCCTGCCGCCCCGCCCCGGGAGGGGGCCCCAGACACGCGGGGAGCGGAGACCGCGGCCCCGGCGAGCCACGCCGCGGCCCCGACTGCGGCCCCCGACATGCCGCCGACACGGGGGGTAGCCCCGGCGTAGGAACCGGGCGCATCGCGGAGGGCTGCCGCAGTTGCAGAGGGGAGCGGGGAGGGTGCGCGAGTCTTGGCGACCGCGGCCCCGGCGAGCCGCGCCACCGCCTCGGCCAGCCGCGCCGCGGCCCCCAGCACGCCACGAAAGCGGGGGACGGACCCCGCACGGGCCACGGGCGCCTCCCCTGCGGCCGCCGCAGCAGCAGCAGTCGGCAGGGAGGGCGCGAAGTACCGCGCCCACGCCAACCCATACACACCCACACCAGCCCCCCCAAAGCCGTTCCCCACCAAGCCCTTCCCCCCGGGGCGGACGCGGCACGTCTGCCCCCCGTTGCCCGAGTGCTCGCCACCGGGCGTCACGCTGCTGCAGTTACAAAGGCAGCGGGACGCCCGGCGCGTGATCCAGGAAGGAGGGGACGTTGCCCAGTCAGAACTGCGTGCCAGCCACGGGAGCGCGTAGCGGGGGACAGGAGGCGACGGGGGATGTGCCCAGGGGCACGCACAGGGAGCAGGCCCGCGCACACGCGGCAAGGAGCAAGGGCGCAAACACGGACAGGGCACCGAGGCCAGCAGCGGCGGAGCCAGATAGAGCGCGGGCAGCGGAAGTAGCGACACAGGGCAGGGAGCCGTGAAGGGGCCAGGGCATGGGAAGGGCGCGCAGGGACGCGGGCAGGGCGCCCAGGTGCATGGAGCGGAGCGAGGCACGGTGGGCCAGCGGGGGCGCAGCCAAGGGCAAGGGCACGGGCACGGGACGGGCACGGGCGCCGGCAGTGCGGGCCGGGGCGTGGGTGACAGGGGGGGGGACCCACGGCGAGGCGGTGGGACAGAAGCGTCGGGGCCGGAAGGGGGCCCAAGGGCGAGAGCAAGGGCGCCACGGGCCCCCAGGGACAGGCAGGACGGGGCATGGGAGACCGGGGCGGAGGGCGGGTCGAAGGGAGGGGGGCGGGGGGCGGGGCGCCCCCGCAGCCGGACGTGCAGCCGGTGATGTGCATCCCCCCCGGCATCCAACAGATGCCGGCGCACCACACCCACCCCCAGCACCCCCACCACGCCCACCTCTACAAAATCGACCCAGACGCCGGAGAACTCTTCCCCCCCCAACCCCCACAACCCCAGCACCAGCCAGCCCCCCCCGCACCAAGAGCGGAGCTGGCGCGGATGGCCTCGGCGGGGGGGGGGGGGGGGGGCGGCGCTGGCGCCGCAGGCACAGGGGCCGCAGGGGGAGCCGGCGCGAGGGGCAGGGGGGGCCGGGCCCTGGGACCGGGACTGCGGCACGGTCCCGGACCCCATGGGGGATGAGGCCCTCCCCCTGGTGGGGGAGGTGTACGGGTTGTTGCGCTGGGCCAACGAGGGGAGCACCAGGGGGATGAGGAACCGGCCTTTGGATGCCGTGCTCCTCCGGAGGGACGGAGGAAACCAGAACCTACCCCCGGGGGGTTGGGCAGCCCCAGAGGCCCACGAGAGGGTCCTCAGGTCAGTGATCTGGGCGGCGTTGCCCGACAGGGGGCCGACAGGGCCGGCCTTCCTGGAATGGGGGGGCGGTGCTCCGCATCACGGATGCGGACGCCAGCAACTGGCTCCCCCGGGCCTTGCGCAACGCCCTCACCCACTGGCGCTACTGCCGGCGCAACCCGCCACCGCCACAGCCCCAGCTGCCACACAAGCGGCAGGGCAGGTGACGGCCCAGACGGCGGACGCGAGAGGGTGGGGGGGAGTGTTTGGCCCCCCGACACACGCCCCCCCCACGATACGGCGTGCTGGAGGAGCGCGCGCCACCTCCTGTGGGAGAGAGGGCGGAGACAACGAGCGCAGGGGGGGAACCTACTGCCCCACAGCCCGCTACCGCTGACCGCTAACCCTCACGGCCGCCCCCGGCCGGCCAGCGCCGCGCGGCGACGGCGGCGGGGACAAGGGACCCCATCGAGGGCCTGCACGAGGGTCTGGCTCTAGGTAGAGGGGGGCGGGGGAAGAGTGCAACTCCCCAGCTGACGGCTGGCCCCCGGGGCCAGGACCGCCAGGCCGCCCCCCCTCGGCCGTCAGGGGGCGGCGCCAGGGGACCAGAGGGCCCCCCCTACTCCCCCCCCCTCCCTCTCAGGCCAAAAGCGCGGACGGAGGCAGACCGAAGAGACGGCATCCCCGCATCCCCCCTGAAGACGCCGCTGCACCCAGGGTGAGGGGGCACCGCGGCCGCGACAAGCGCCCCCGGTTAACCGCCCGCACGCTCCCGCCCTGCCCGCTGCCGACCCACGGCGGACTGGCGGCGCCAAGGACGGCGCAAACGGAGCGGTCCCTTCAGAGGCCGGGCTGGGGAAGGCGGGGGCACGAACCAGGGCGGGAGGGGTTCCCCCCCCCCCCCCCCGCCGCACTGACCCATTGGCGGCCAACCGGGCCGCGCCTGACGCCCACGGCCGCCCGGCAACCCCCACGGCACGAGTATACCCCGGGGGGGCGCGCCAGAGTCAACGGATGGCAGGCCGAAGCCCGAAGGGGCGGGGGGGCCGGGGGCGGCAGAGCGCCCCCCCCCCCGCCCTCCCGCACCCCCCCCAGCTTGAGGGCCACAGGAGTGACCCTCCGCCCCCCCGGAGCAGAGGGGACGCCCCCCCTCCCCCAGAAGAGACCGCGTCGCGGGGGGGGGGGGGGGGTGCGGCTGAACCTGCACACCGCGCGCCCCAGCGCCCCCAGCTGCCTGCTCCCGCGGGGGTCGCGGCCGACGAGCGCGCCCACACCAGCGCGCCGGAGCAGCGCACAGACCAGGTAGGTAGGTGGGTAGGTAGGTGCACTCGGTCGTGGAGAGGCGCCCCTTGGTTCCCCCTGGCGTCGCCCCTGTGACGAACAGGAAGAGGCTCCGCGCGTGAAGACGGGAGGCGGCTTACATCCCGCTAGACCAGACTGTTGGCCCCCAACAAAGCGGCGCCGGGCAACACCGGGAGGGCTGATCGCCGTTGGCGTGACATGCTTGTCTCGCCGGGAGGGTGTGCCCCCGTGCTTGCGCACGTCCCCTCCTTTGGGCGGAACCCCAGAGGTTCACCGGACTTCCTGGTGTATCCCGTTCCCAAGGCATGCATGCACGTTCTTGGTACTTGGGTTCCGAGGCGCTTGGGTGTCGCACGCTCCGCCTCGAGTCCCAAAGCAGCACTGGCCTTAGGATGCAGCCTTACCCCCGGTCTCCGGATTTCGTTTGGCCGGGCCACCTGCATGGCTCGGGCTGCCTCAATGCCCGGGCTGTGGGCATTGGGTTTCCTACTGTTGGCTTGCGTTTGTGGTTGGGTCCGGGTTGCGGTTGGGTGTGGGTTTTGTTTACCCCTGCCTGTCGTGGCTGGGGTCTTGGGTTGGTGTTTTTGGGCTTGGTTCGTGGTGTTGTCCCTCTTTTGCCGGCTGTTTGTGGTGTTCGTGGTTGGGCTTTGGTGTCGGCCCGCTTTTGGGAAGTGTGTGGTTTCGTGCGCGTTTCGCTTGCCCCCCGCCGTTTCCGGTTCCGGTGTGCGGTGTGGGCGTGCGTGCTGGGCCCAGGTCTCGGCTGTGCCACGCCCTTATTGGCTGGGTTGGGGGGGTGTGTTTTTTGCGATTTTTTTTTCTTTGCGGGATGCCCGGTCTCCCTGTCCCGGGTTTTGTGGTCTCTCCCCCCATCCCCTTCCTTTCGGGCTGGGCTGCTGGCTTTTTTTTTTTTTTTTCCTGGTGTGTGTCTGCTTGTTTCGGTGCCGCTTTTCCCGTTGGGCCGCTGTTCCTGGCTTGGTGTTGCCGGTTTTGGCTGGGTGGTCCCCCTGTGCCTCTTTGGGGGTCCTGTCTTCGGTGCCCTCTGGGTGGGGTTTTGTGTTGTTGGCGGGCGGTTTGGTGGCTGTGGGCGCTTTGCGCGCGCCCCCCCCGTCCCCAGCCCCCCCCCCCCCTTTTTTTTTTGGGGGGGGGGGGCCTGGCTGTTCCTCTCTTTGCCTTCCGTCGGCTGCCGCTCGCTCTGTGGCTGCTGTGTGGTGTGGTTGGTCCCTCGCCACTCCTGGCGGAGGTTCCTGTGTGCTTCTCCCCGCCACTCCTGGCTGGGTTTCGCTGCCGGTGTTGGTGGGCGGTCCCCGCCACTCCTGGCTGGGGTCCGCTGGCGGCGGTGGTGTGTGGTGTGTGGTGTGTTGGTGGGGTTGTGGCTGGTGTGTGGTGTGGTTGGTCTCTCGCCGCTCCTGGCGGAGGTTCCTGTGTGCTACTCCCCGCCACTCCTGGCTGGGTTTCGCTGCCGGTGGTGGTGGGCGGTCCCCGCCACTCCTGGCTGGGGTCCGCGGGCGGCGCTGGTGTGTGGTGTGTGGCGGTGGTGTGTTGGTTGGGTTGTGGCTGGTGTGTGGTGTGGTTGGTCCCTCGCCACTCCTCGCGCAGGTTCCTGTGTGCTTTTCCCCGCCACTCCTGGCTGGGTTTCGCTGCCGGTGTTGGTGGGCGGTCCCCGCCAACCCTGGCTGGGGTCCGCTGGCGGCGTTGGTGTGTGGTGTGCGGTGTGTGGCGGTGGTGTGTTGGTGGGGTTGTGGCTGCTGTGTGGTGTGGTTGGTCCCTCGCCACTCCTGGCAGAGGTTCCTGTGTGCTACTCCCCGCACTCTCCTGGCTGGGTTTCGCTGCCGGTGTTGGTGGGCGGTCCCCGCCACTCCTGGCTGGGGTCCGCTGGCGGCGGTGGTGTGTGGTGTGTGGTGTGTTGGTGGGGTTGTGGCCTGTGTGTGGTGTGGTTGGTCCCTCGCCGCTCCTGGCGGAGGTTCTTGTGTGCTACTCCCCGCCACTCCTGGCTCGGTTTCGCTGCCGGTGGTGGTGGGCGGTCCCCGCCACTCCTGGCTGGGGTCCGCGGGCGGCGCTGGTGTGTGGTGTGTGGCGGTGATGTGTTGGTTGGGTTGTGGCTGGTGTGTGGTGTGGTTGGTCCCTCGCCACTCCTGGCAGAGGTTCCTGTGTGCTACTCCCCGCCACTCCTGGCTGGGTTTCGCTGCCGGTGTTGGTGGGCGGTCCCCGCCACTCCTGGCTGGGGTCTGCTGGCGGCGTTGGTGTGTGGTGTGCGGTGTGTGGCGGTGGTGTGTTGGTGGGGTTGTGGCTGGTGTGTGGTGTGGTTGGTCCCTCGCCACTCCTGGCGGAGGTTCCTGTGTGCTACTCCCCGCCACTCCTGGCTGGGTTTCGCTGGTGGCGGTGGTGTGTGGTGTGTGGTGTTTGGTGTGTGGCGGTGGTGTGTTGGTGGGGTTGTGGTTGGTGTGTGGTGTGGTTGGTCCCTCGCCACTCATGGCGGAGGTCCCTGTGTGCTACTCCCCGCCACTCCTGGCTGGGTTTCGCTGCCGGTGGTGGTGGACGGTCCCCGCCACTCGTGGCTGGGGTCCGCTGGTGGCGGTGGTGTGTGGTGTGTGGTGTTTGGTGTGTTGCGGTGGTGTGTTGGTGGGGTTGTGGTTGGTGTGTGGTGTGGTTGGTCCCTCGCCACTCATGGCGGAGGTCCCTGTGTGCTACTCCCCGCCACTCCTGGCTGGGTTTCGCTGCCGGTGGTGGTGGGCGGTCCCCGCCACTCCTGGCTGGGGTCCGCTGGCGGCGGTGGTGTGTGCTGTGTGGTGTGTGGTGTGTGGTGTGTTGGTGGGGTCCCTCGCCACTCCTGGCGGAGGTTCCTGTGTGCTACTCCCCGCCACTCCTGGCTGGGTTTCGCTGCCGGTGGTGGTGGGCGGTCCCCGCCACTCCTGGCTGGGGTCCGCTGGCGGCGGTGGTGTGTGGTGTGTGGCGTCGGTGTGTTGCTGGGGTTGTGGCTGGGCGTGGTCTGCTTGGCCGGGTCGGGCGGGCCGGCATCCCGGGCGCGTTCTGGTGCGCCTCACCTTTTGCTTTGGCCGCTTTGTCTTTCTGCTTTGCTTGGCCCCCTCCTGGCTGGGGTTGCCCCCCTCTCTCTCGCTGCTGTTGCGGTTCCTCGTTGCCCTGGCGCTGTGTTTTGGTTGTTGTTTTTTTTTTTGGGCTTCACGCGGCCTTGCTGTTGGCTCCTCTTTGGTGGTTGCTCCCCCGCCCCCCTCCCCTTTTGTGTCTCGCGGTTTTCCTGCTTGGTGCCTTGGTTTTTTTTTTTTTTCCTTTTCCTCTTCTTCCTCTGTGCGCCCCCACTGTCTCCGGCTTTCTCTGGTTTCCGGCCCCGGGTGCCCTGGGCCTCGGCGCTTGCGTTGTTTGCTTTGTTGGCCTACCGCTTCTCGGCTCTCCGTGAGCTTGTCCCTCTTTCGTGCTTTCTGCCTGGCTGTTGGCTGCTCCCTGGTGGTTGTTGCCCCCCCCCCCTTTGTGTCTCGCGGTTTTCGTCACTGCTGCTCGCTGCTGTGTGCCGTGTTGTGCTGTGCGTCCATGGGTGCGGTGCTGCGCCGCGCTGCTGCGCGTTGTGTCGCCTGGTGTTGTGCTGTCGTGTGCTGTGTTGCGTTCGTTTGGTGCCGCTGCTTGTTGCGCCGTGCCCTCTGGCGCTGCCCGTCGCCCTGGGGCCCTGTGCTGTGCGGCGCTGTGTTTTGCAGTGTTCCCCCGCGCTGTGTGCTTTGTGCTGTGTGTGTTTTGTCGTGGCGCGGTGGTGTGTGCTGTTGTTGGCCGCTCTGCTTTGTGCTCTGTGTGTCCCGGGGTGCTGTGCTGTGCGTTCCCTGTGCTCTCCGCTCTGTGCGGTGCTGTGCTTCGCTGTGCTGGTGCGCTCGCGTTGTGCTGTTCGTGTGGTGCGTGCTGTTGCTGGTGCCTGGTGCTGTGGTGCGCTGCTGTGTGTTGTGCTGTGGTGCTCTTTTCCTCGTGCTGTGCGTTCCCTGTCTTCTCCGCTCTGTGCGCTGCGGTGCCTTGTTGTGCTGGCTGTGGTGCCCTGCTTTCCTGTGTCGTGTGCTGTGGCGCTGTGCTGTCGTGTTGTGCTGTGCTGTCGTGCTCTGCTGTCGTTTTGCGGTGCTGTTTGTGTTTGCTTTGCCCTCCTGCGGCCTGTCGTGTGGCACCAGTGTGGTCTGCGCTGTTGTTGGTGCCTCGTGCTGTGGCGTGTCCCTGTGTGTTGTGGTGTCTCCCTGGGCGTTCTGCGGTTTGGTGGTGCTGCTCTGGTGTGTCGTGGTGTCTTGCTGTGCTGTGCGTTGTCCTGTGGTGTCCTGCGCCCTGTGCCGTGTCCTGCGGTGCCGTGCTGCCCTGCGGTGCTGTGCTGGTTGGCTGTGCTGTGCGGTTGTCTGCGCTGCTGGTGTTTGTTTTTCCTTTTGTCCTCTTTTCCTTTGCTAAAAACCCCTGCCGTTTTTCCGTGCGTTTGAAAACTTTCTGAAAACCAAAAAATAAAATGTTTCTCTTTAGAAAATCAAACTCCACGCAACTCACGCACGCAGGCAAGCAGCAATACCAAGGTGTGTTTCCTGACTTACGCGTTGCCACGCGGCCGCGAAGATGGTGGTCTTGCTTGCAAGGGGTTGACCGCTTTTCCCCCAGGGCCGGTCGCCTAAGCTGACGAAAAGGAGTGAGGGGGGGCACGAGGGAAGAGGGGTGGGTTCATGGAGAAGGAAAGAAAAGGCAGCGCACAGACCAAGCCTGTTGGCGGCACACGGCGGCGCACCAGAACAGTATGGGGGCCGCGCCCCTCATGACCCCCCCCACTCAGGGAGGGCAGAGCGACGGTTCAGGTCTGAGGGGGCCCCCAGGGGAGAGGTCCACGGGCGGCCCCTCATCCCCCCCCCCCAGGGCGGCCTCGCGACCCCGACCGAACGCGCACGCCGGGGGAGTTTGCGCCGACGACACGAGCGGGGCCCGGGTAGGGAACCGTGGGCCGCCCCCAGAGGGGGAGCAGGGAGGCCGCAGCGCAACCCCCCCCCCTAACCCCCAACTGGCCTGCAAGCCGCGGGGGCGCCGGCCCACACCCCCCCGAGGCAGGGGGGATGGTCCCCCCTCCCCCCGCCCGAGAGAGGAGCCGGAGCACGGCCCGCGCCCCCGCCCCAGCCGCAGGCTCCCACAGAAACCGAGGGGAACAAGCGAGCCCGCGCCAACGCGCCAGGACCCCGCACAGATCGCGCCCAGAGAAGGCGGGCGAGGACGAACCAAAGCAGTATGGGGGCCACGCCCCCCATGACCAGAACGACGCCAGTGACATCCGCTTTGCTGCCTGCCCAGGGAAGGCAGAGGGATGGAACGAGGCAGAGGAACCCCCCGCCCTACAGGCCCCCCCGGCCGCACAAACGGGGAGCATGGCGCACGTGCCGCCCCCCCCCCCCCAGCCCGCCCCCCGGCACACGAACGCCACGGACCCGCCCCACGGGGAACCGGGACCGGACCGCCCCCCCCCAAGCACGCCAGACAGAGCAAGGGACCGGGGCAGGACAAGCGGAGGGGCACGGACCACGTGGAACGGCCCTACCAGGGCTCAGTGCCGGGGCCGCGCGAGGTGCGCACGCCACACCACCAAGGAGGGGGGGGAGCGGACGCCGCGGGAGCGCGAGCGCACACACACGCAGAGGGCACGCGGGGACTACCAGAAGGGCAACTGGACTGAGCTCGCGGAACGCACAGACCGCGTGGAATGGCGTACCAGCGAGCGAGGGTAAGGGACACCTGGACGTGACAGCCCGCCACACGCAGCGCGGGACACGCGGGGAGGGAAGGGGGGGACGTGAGACACACAACACCAGGTACCGGCCCGCGCCCCCTGAACCGTCCGGGGGCGCTGCGCACACACGGACGGGGCACTGCACCCGCCAAGGCAGTAGTGGCGCACTGTGCCACGCCCCAGCCCCTAGGCTAGGCAGCCTCCGCGCCAGTCCAAGGGGGGCCCACTGGCGACAAGCCAGTAGCACAGGCCCGGCGGCACCGGCGCCCCGGGCGACCACGCATTAGGGGGGCGACGGGGTGGGTAAGCGCCCGCAGCCACGGCTGCGAATTGATGCACTGACCGGGGAGTGGCGAAACGGGGAAGCCGGGGAGGGACGGGGCTCCGAGCCCTGTGAACCTGAGGGGACTCCGCCACCAGGCAGGAGGTGCGTCTTTGAGGGCCCCCCACTAGGACCCGGTGGGGAGGATATCACCTGGCCCGACCAGGTGGCCCCCCGGGGCCGAAAGGCCTCTAATACCCGCAAAACCAAACCTCAAACCTCAAACCTTCCATACCAAGAACAGCTGAGCCTCCCTAGAGCCACGTGAGGAGTTCCACGAAAGCCGAGCTTGACCGGCTGGGGCTGACAGCCCTGAGGGCAATGGTTGACGTAGAGCCCTACAGCTCTAGTGACCTAGGCGGAGACCCCTCTGACAATGAGACGCCGTCCATGACTTCTGCTTCGCCCTTGGAGGACGACGACCCTGAGGACCCCGAGAACCCGAGTGGGATGAAGAAGAAGGAGAGAAGGAAGACCAGGCGCCCTGAGGGACGCAGGTCTCAGGAGGCAAAGGCAATCGCCACCTCCAAGATTGTGGTGAACTTGCCTGAGTTCACAGGCAAGGATTTCAGCGCGTTCGCTGAGAACTTTGGCCGGTTCCTCCAAATGACCAGTCAAACCCATGCTAGTGGGCAAGTCAAGTGTGATCTGCTCCGGCAGTGCTGCAAGACCAAGTACCTGGAGAAGAAGGCCAAGCAGATCGTGACTAAGTCCGCCACCTTTGCCGACGTGTTGGTTGCCTTGGTGAGGCAGTACCCTACCTACGAAACCGACCTCTCCATCAGGGCCCAGATCCAGAACCTGGCCGTGCTGCCCAACAACCCCAAACCTGCCAGGGTCTCCGAGCTACTGGGTGACCTGGATCGCTGGCCTACTAGACTGACGCCCGGTTCCTACAGCAGCGACGACCTGCTTTTCTGGTTCGTGGCCAAGCTCCCTCGGGAGCTGTGGGACGAGTGCCGGTCTACAGCCGAGCGCAAGGCTAGAGCCCTCAAATACGAGGATTTGTCTGTGCTGCTCTTGGAGCTGGCGCTGGAGAAAGAAAGCGACCAGCACCTGAACGCCTACCGTCCTGGAGGAGGAGGCTCCGGAAGCCATGGCAAAGGGTACCAAGGACCCAGATCTGGACAGGGGACTACCCCGAAGCACGCCCTTATCAGTGACAATGTCAATGAGCTCTTCTGGTGTGACGCCAGAGATGAGCATGGCCACCTGCAGCACGCCCCGGACTGCGAGGAGCGAGACTGCTTCCTAGTCCAAGGGAAGAAGCAGGAGACCAACACCGGCGCCAAGCCCAAGATGCCGGATCACTACAGGTGTACTATCACCTGGGCGTTCTGTGGAAAGAAGAAGCACTACGAGGATGAGTGCTACCACAAGCAGCGCCTGTGGGCGAAGCTGAAGGGCGAGGATCCTGGCAAAGGCTCTGGCAAGGGCGGTGGCCAGAGCAACGGCAACGACTCTGGCAAGGGCAAGTCCAAGGACAGGACAGTACAAGAGCCAAGGTGGGCCAGGAGGAGGCGCTAACCGCCAGCCAGACAAGGACAACAAGAACCCGGACAAGGACGGAGTCAACCCCAGCCCTAATCCAGGGGGGAACTCCGAGACCTCTGGAGGGCAGTCTGATCCTACCACATGCTCGGAAACTCAGGCCCAGCGAGAGCAAGGGCCCAAGCGTGAGCATGAAGGTGGTGATGACGGCCTCGCCAAGAAGAGAAGGTGTTTCATGAGAATCGCCCGCAAATTGTGGAAAGAGGGGTTCGAGGTGACCTGTCCCGTGGAGTTCTGACGCAGACGCTCCGGTGGGGCCCTGGACCTGGTGTTCTGGGTACGTATCCGACTAGGGGGACGTGAATACGGGGGGCCACTGGATACTGGAGCCACCAGATCTATAGTGGCCAACAAAACTTTACCTTGTGGGAGCCTGGAGAACACCATGACCACCGCGGCTATACCAAATGGGGGATGGACTCGTGGTGCACAGCTGTGGGGACTGTGAAGTGGAGGTACCAATGGGCTCCCGAACTATCGCCCATCGGTTCTATGTGATGGACGCTGAGGCATTCGATTTTGTATTGGGGACTGACTTCTTCGTGCAGCACTCCCATATACAATCCCTGAGGCTACAAGCGCCCTACCTCCTCTACGTGGACCACAGCAATGGCCGAGAGTCCGTGCCACTGGAGCAGTCGGAGGATACCTCGAGCTACCTGAGGGTATCAAAGGAGGAGCCCTCGAACATGATGGCGGCCTCCAAAGCTGAGGACTATCACCTATTTGGGGGACGTCCTAGAACATGGTCTGAAGGAGTTGGGTTACCCCAGAGAGGACCTGAGCGTTGAGTTGTTCGCCAGCGACAAGCGACATGTCTTGGACCTATACTGCCGCAAGGGGAAAAACTGCAGCTACAAGTTTTACTGGCCCTCTTTCGGGATGGCCTAGGGCATAGGGGGACCCCACGTTCAGTGAACTTGGGAAGGTCTTGACCAAGGTGGCCCTGGAACGTTCCCGTATGGTTCTGGGTCCCCCCGATTGGGGAGCCCATGGGGGCAACGAGTACTTGCGAACCCTTCTGGACAGGCTGACTATCAGCTCTGTTCGATTACCTGATGACGCCATCTACGTGCCTCCGGGGCGGAAGACGCCCATCGGCAAACCTGGATGGGGAAGTATGCTCAGCGTGATGGACGGGGGTCTTACCTCTATCCCCTGGGAGGACCTGGACTCAACTCCTCTCCAGGCTATACAGCGAGAGAGCGATGGACTCACCCTGGGTGACTTGAAGGATCGACTACGACCTCAAGATGCTATTGAGAATATACCAGGGGGAGATGAATACGTGGTGACTAACACCAATGCCTCCAACTCTCCCTGCCATGTACCTGTTCCTGATGGAGTCTCTGAGTGTGGCCTATCTGAGCTCCCCAGCTCTATCCACTCTGATGACAAAACTGAGCATGACACCTTCTTCGTGCAGACATGCGCGGAGGAAGTGGAGAACGCCGAGTACATCGCCCCACTGAAGCCCCTACTCTCCATGAGGGTGGAAGACCCCGTGGACGAGGAGCTGGACCCTCGATCCAGGCTAAGAGAGTACGTGGACTCTGAGACGAGGTTGGTGGCCAAGCAGCCATGCTACGCTAAGCCTACCCGCAGCTCATGGCCACTGAAGCAAGGTCGTATGGGAGATCTATCCCAATTGAAGGAGGGCCTCGAACAGAAGATCACCACCTGGCAAAGGGAGGTGGATCTTACTCTCATGACGAGCGTGTGGGCTGCCCATGTGGCGACCCCAGAGGAGGACGCCCTTCCGGAGGAATGTGTATGTGAACCCCCTCGAGCGTGCCTATGTTGCCATCTTCCAATGGAGATGGTTGAACGAGACCTAATATATGCCTACCAAGGGTTGAAGGATACTACGAAGGGCGAAGAGTCGGTGGGGGATCACCTCCCGACGTCTATTACTGAGGGGTCAAGCAACATACACTCTGACGAGGACATGGAGGACAATATCAAGCTATTGGACCTGCGGGTGCAGAAGCTCATAAGGACCTATCTGGAGGTACTCGGGGAACTACCGGCCCCAGCCTCATGTGACAAGCTTGTACAGATGGACCTCAAGCTGAAACCCGAGTTCGTGGGGCACAAGATCCGGAGGAGACCCTATCCGGCTCCTAAAGAGCCGGTCGACGGGATTTAACGACAGATACAAGAGTGTATCGACGCTGGCCTAGTCCTGGAGTACAAGGACGGGGACTACCCCCAACACTGCAGCCCCTGTCTCCTGGTGGCTAAGGCTAGGTCTACAGCCAAACGGCTGGTAGTGGACTATGGAGAGCTGAACAAGAAAACGTTGAACCACTCACGGTCAATTCCTAATATGGAGTCTACCCTTGAGAACATAGCCTCCTGTCGCTACAAGACCAAGATGGACAAGAGGAGCGGATTCTGGCAGGTGGACCTGACGCCCAACGCTCAGGAGCTACTAGTCTTCATCACACCTCAGAGGTGGGTGTTCAAGTGGAAGGTCATGCCCTATGGCATGGCCAACGCACACGCTCTATTCCAAGAGCTGATGAACAAGATCTTGTCGATCCTACGACGAAGACCCAAGGTGCAAGAACTCATATTCCGTGGGGCCCAGATGGAGGCGCATATCGATGATGTATGCCTCGGGACCAATACCCAGGAGGATCACCTAATCCTCTTCGGTGAGTTCTTTGCGGTCTGCCAGGACAACCACACACGACTCAAGTTGAAGAATTGTGAGTTCATGCAGGATACCATGCAGTACCCCTGGTTTGACTTTGGTTATGGGTGGTGGACCCCAGCGGCCTCTAAGGCCAGACCCCTGATTGATGCTAAGGTACCACATGAAGACCCCAAGAAAGGACTCCATGATGTACGCAGTTTCATTGGGGCGTGCAACTTCTACCGCCGCCATATCAAAAACGTCACCTACACCAGCGCCATTCTGACGGACCTGACCAAAAGAGTACTACTTGGCGATGGGGCCCACAAGAGCCACAAGCGTTTGACGAGCTCAAAGACAAGGTGGCCAACGCTAAGTGCTTGGGCGTGCCTAGAGCCCAAGGTGAGATTATCCTGGTGACCGACGCCAGCAATGTGGGCGGTGGTGGAACGTTGTTCCAATGGCAAGCACTAGAGAAGGAGGAGTTCGACTCAGCTATTTCCTAATGGGGGACTGAAGGTCTCAACTGAGATGGAACTCTCAAGCACAGCTACCCTGACGACAAGTGGGTCCTAGTACCCCTGGGCCCCTGGAACTGGAAATGGAACCAGGCCAGGGGGAACTAGTCCACCTATGAGCAGGAATTGCTCGTGGGTATGCCGGTGATATCCTCTCAGGCACGACTGTTGGGGAGTAACCCTGTGGTCCGGCTGTGCGACCAAGACCCAGTCCGTACTTTCCAGAAGGGCGCTGGTGGACCTACCTCAGCCAACTATGGCTGACGGTACACCATATCCAGGGAGTGAAGAACGAGTGTGCAGACTACATCAGCCGCAACAACATCGACGCCATGATTGGTGCCCAGTCTGAAGCGCTGGCTAAGGAGGCGTTCAGCCGTATGGACGTACACTTGGACCTCAACATGGCTATGATACGCCCCCGAGATGGACTCCAACAAGCAGAGTACCTGAAGGATTTTGGGGATATCTACAAGCGCCTGGAGAAACGCCTTGAACCCCTCCTGGTCAACCAAGAATAGTGGAAGAGGGAGAAGAGCTACCTCTGGCACGAGGACTGCATCGTGGTACCCAGTGACAGAGTCCCAGCGCTGCTGAGGCGGAACCATGAGTCCAGCGGTCATGCCGGTGCTGACCGTACCCTGAGTCTATTAAAGCAGTGGTTCCACACTACGTGGACTGATGACCAACTGCGAAAGACCCTCCAGCCTATCGTGGACAAGTGCCCGTGTAGGTCCTGCAAACCTGGGGATATCAGGGACAGGGGTCTCTACTCGACCCTGCCCATCCCTCACTGTGCTAACAGTGTTCTATACGTGGACTACACGGAGATGCCGAAGTTTCAGGGCTGCGACTTCGCCCTCGTGGTAACCCTTGGGTTGACCAGGTTTACCAGGGTATTCCCATGTACCAAGCACCTTACCGGGGAGGAGACTATCAAGATACTCCTGGAGGAGTGGTTTTGTGTCTATGGGGCGCCCTAGGGGATTAACTCCGATGAGGACGTACAAGTACGCTCAGAAGCCGGCTGGTACAGGACGTTCCTGAGATCTCTCAATGTCCAGGTGTCTACGGGGATCCCCTACTCTCACACAAGCAACCCCCTATGTGAGCAACAGATTCGTGTCCTCAAGGAGAATGTAAGGATATGGTGCAAAACTGAACGCACAAGAGACTGGGGGAGACTACTCCCCGTCATATCCTTGATGATGAACTCCCAAGACAGTTCGGCGACTGGCTACTCGCCCCATGAGCTATTTTTAGGGCGCCCGGCGTGGTTCCTACATGCTCCCTATCAAGAAAACACCCATTATTCTGTTGGTGAGTGGGTCCAAGAGCAACAAGCGAAGGTGGACAAGGCCAAGGATATGCTCCAGAGAGTGAGGGAGCGTCAGTGGAACAAGAAGAACAAGCACAGCGTGCCTGCCACCTACCAGGAGGGGGACTGGGTGCTGGTGCACCACAGCCGACTACCCGCCTGGCCACGCTCTACCAGCAATGACCCCTACTTCGGGCCCTACAAGATTCTATCTGTGGATGGACACCGTATAACAGTGCGGTGTTCTCCCCGTCTACGGACCCTGGTGTTCGCTGCTCAACACCTGAAGCGCTACTATGATCCCGAAGACCTCTGTGGGGAGGAGTGGGAGCTGAACGACGAGGAAATCGCCGCCTTAGACCTACAGGCGGCTGCCAGCCCTATGGAAGTTGAAGAAGACTTCCCCGACATGAACGCCGAGGAGATGTCTAAGGAGGGCTTCTACCTGCTGAAGTCTGTCCTACGCCACCGCTATCGCCAGGGTTGGCGCTTCCTCAGCCCTCTGGGAAGGCTTTGAAGTCGAAGAGGCCACCTGAAAGCCCTTCTCAGCATTTATTCTACCTGAGAGACGCTTAAACTCAGTTCTGGTAGACTACTTGTCCCAGAACAACCTTGGTGAGTTGCTGAGGCTCGCTGAGACACCTGCCTCCAAGACTAAAGCTAGGGACTGAACCTTACCCTTACCTGCCTAAGCGTATGTGTGAGTGTGCGATTCCGAAGGTCCTGAGAGCAAGCTGCAGAAATGGTGTCCTAAGTATACCCAAGTCTGCACGCTTGCTAAACCTGGAGGATCTCTTACCGGTGCCGCGGGGTACGCCCCGGGTTTCTCCTCCCCTAAGCGCCCAATTTCTGTGCTTGCACAAAGCCTTGGGGGAATACCCAGCATACTAATCCAGGTATTGTTTTCCCTACCTACCTGCCTACTACAGGGGAGGGGTGGCCAAAAGCTATGAAGGCTTGAAAACGCCTATTTGCTACGATGGCCAAAATCTGGCCTAACCACTGCCACTGCCAACCAACCCCGCTAAAATTGCAGGAAGCGGGTGGGACAGTGACACACGCACTACAGGTCCTACACGCCCTACAGTGGCACCATCCTTGTGGGCGAGCACTTCTAGAACTGGCCCAAGCCCCCACTCAGGACTACCACTCCTGCACGCACGCTCTACTGGGTGGGGTTGAAGGAGAAGTCACGAGCCCTAGCGGCTCACCTGTGAGATTGCAAGAAAGCACAGAGCTACTAAGCGTCTGTGGCCTAACAGAGACGCCACAACGCGTTTCCCTGCTAGGACTTGGAGGGAAGGAGCGCTCTTTTGTAGTGCACAGCGCATATGTCGATGGAGTCGGACTCCCTGCTCTGCCACGAGTAGAGGCGGAGTCATTTGTTTGTGTGATCAGCGCCTTGTTTAGCAGGGCATAAAAAAGCAATCGCTGCTGCACCAATTCACCCTGACCTTCCCTCCTGTAAAGCAAAGGCAAATGACTGGGGTTTGCGGCTGAGGAACCAAGACTACCTCCACGTATTATACGCTTCTCAGGTAGCCCTATAATACACTGTCCTCAAAACCCAGTGCAAGCAAGCAAGCTTAAGGAACCCCACTCGTTCTCTTATAGAATGCGGGGTGGAGCCCCTGGGTAACCTAAACAAGGGTTGTATCGCGCGTACCACGCGTGGCCTACCCTTTAATGCGTGTGTGAATACAGGAGCATGCATGAGTTTTGAAGTTACCTGTGTCAACCTCACTTTTTCCTAACAATCTACACCAAAGTCACGAACTCTACCAGGGGGTGGCCCCACCTGGGCTTACCTACCTTACCTACCGCTGGAGAGTGAAGCTAGGTGACGGAGAAATCAAGACACAAGCGAGAGACGACGCTATGCATATGTGTGTATGTCTAATCACCCTGGACTTACCTCTAATCATCTGCAATCTTCTAATCTATCCCTCTATCGTTTGTTAGCGCTGCTACAAGGCACGCTCACGGAGACACGAGACGAGCAATGTGCATGCTGCATACGTGATGAGCACACCTGTGGTTTATACCTCATTCATTGAAGTCCTTCTGTTGATTTTCGGATTCTTCAATCTGATATACATTCTGTCAGTGTGCGTTGAATCTTTGTGTTTATTTATTTATATGTGTTGCGTCATTTTCGTCATTATACGTTTATAATCTCATTAATTCTGTGTTTTCCGGCGCTTTGCTAAGACCCGCTCCTTCGCGCCATCTTTTTCTTCGTGGGAATTTCCTGATTTAAAAAAATCACGAGATGACCACAAATGTTTTGAAAATGTGTATCTGATGCGCAACACCTTTGATTTTACCGGGCACAAAATGGCCAAAACCCGGATTCTATCCAAATGGTTGACAAAATTGACACATCTTTGTTGTGTATTAAGCTTGTTTTGAAAATTTTGTGGTTTTCGCCTATCATTCATGATAACAGTTGACGCATGGCTCATTTTGAGTGCCAAGTGGTCATGCACATCCAATATTTCGGGCAAAACAAAAACTCAATTTGTGTGGGGAAATGAATTACTTACTTGTCCAACACAATACAAAATGGAAACCATTGCAATGTATGTAGACAACATAGATTGACCCTGATCTACACACGATTCACATTGTCCTTGTGCTTTTTGTCTTGCACCATGCAGTTATAATGTGATATGCTCGTCAATACCCCAACTTTTCATAACAAACATTTCACTAAAAAAATCATACAAATGCCCAATCATTTGCTTCACCCAATGTCTAGCAACCGATCACTGCACCTACCAACTGTCGTCAACCTTGTACGCCGCCCTAAACTCTGACCAAAACTGATCTTCTTGCAGTCTCTGCCTCGCATGCGTTTTATTACTTCAAATGTTGCAAAATCAATCCTTGCCAAGCATGCAATGGGTTGTTGCACTTCACAGGGTTGCGTAATCGTAATATGCAAAATGAGTCTCGCACATGCAAAATCGCTCGCTGTATGTCAGCATGGCAGCAACAACTAATGGATGCAGGAAATGCCTGTGCTGCCATCAATCCTTGCCAAGCATGCAGTGGGTTGTTGCACTTCAGCGGGTTGCTGATAAATATTAACTGGTGAAGCAACAGAAAAATTGTCATCGCTGTGTGTTGTACCTTCAGCAGATGGTTCAAAAACAGCTGTAATCAATTAACTTACAAATTCAGAAGAGGCCACTGGCTGAACTGTAACTCTGACTACCATCAACGAATCGTAATATGCAAAATGAGTCTTGCAGCTGCAAAGTCGCTGCATTTCAGCAACAGCTAATGGATGGAGGAACACAAAAAAACATGCAGTGCGCTCCATGCCTCTGGTGTCAGCAAACTTGGCACAATGTGCAGTGGGTTGTTGTGCAGCAATGGTTTGCTGAGAAATAATCACTGATCAAGAAACAGAGAAGTAGCTCAAGTTAAGCAATCAAACATTGTGACTGTCCCTGCTGGCCTTGCAGAAGCTGCTGCTGCTGCTGCCCCTGCAGAAGTTGCTGCAACAGCTGCCCCTGCTGCCCCTGCAGAAAATGCTGCTGCTGCCCCTGCAGAAAATGCTGCTGCCCCTGGAGATGCTGCCCTTGCAGAAATTGCTGCCCTTGCAGAAGTTGCTGCCCTTGCAGAAGTTGCTGCAGCGTGTTATGGTTCTGTGCTTGTGCTGGCAGCAATGGCAACCCTTGTGGAGGCAACGCTGTCAGGACACTCTGCAATGGGTGCACTGGTTGCTGTGTTGGTGGTGGCATCAAACTTTGCAATACCTGTGTTACCAACTGTGTCGGCATCTGCGGCATCTGTGTCGGCAACTGTGTCTGCTGTGAAACTGAGCCCTGATTACCTGCCTCCTGACCCTGCCCTTGATTTCGCAGCAACTCCAGAATGGACTCGAGCTTGGAGGAAACGTCATCCCGTGCTTGGATTGTAGTGTCTGCTTTGTCCTCTGCCTCGACACCCTGCTCCGCATGCGCTGCTGCTGCTGCTGCTGCTGCTACAGCAGCTGCTGCTTCCTTCTTCGCCTGGGCTTGCGCCGTTTTTTTTGCCTTGTCCTCTGCCGCTTTTTTCGCCTTGTCCGCTGCTCGCTTCTCCGCTGCCGCGCGCTTCTGCTCCTTTGCTGCTGCTGCAGCCTCCTTCTGAGCCTCCCTCTGAGCTGCCTTTTTTGCTTTGTCGGCGGCCTGCTTCTCTGCTGCGGCCCGTTTCTTCGCCTGCTCCTTTGCTGCTGCTGCTGCTTCCTTCTGTGCCCGATCTGCCGCCGCCTTTTTCGCTTTGTCGGCTGCCTCCTTCTCTGCTGCGGCGCGCTTCCTCTCCGTCGCTGTTGCTGCTGCATCCTTCTTCGGCACCACCATGCTCCCGTCATCGCCCCCATCTCCGCTGTCGCTGCTCACATGGATGTCCGCAGCACTATCGAGCCTCCGATTGCCTTTGGCCTGAAGACGACACAAAGCGAACAATGAACATCGCATGAAGACAGGGTGGCAGGCACTGTGGTAGGGTAAGAATTAGGTAAAGTAAGGTGAGGAGAAGGGTGCGCGATATGAGAAACCAGGGGGGGGGGGGGGGGTGCTACCAATTGTCCGGGTGTCATAAAAAACGGGCAGGGCGCAATTTGTGTGTCGTGTATGAAAATGGATAGGCGGGCCAACACCAAGCAATGTATGTAGTGCGTGTGATGAGAAAAAAGGTGGGGATTCTGCATTGCTTGTGTGGCTATCATGAGAAGAGGAGGGGGGGTGCGGGTGGTTGAGGTTGGGACAAACCTACAGTGATGGTGTGATCACACCCCGTGCTGGGCACCTGGTGGCCCTCTGCCCATAGCGCCAGCCCTAAGGCAGAATCCTCCACACCGATCTCAATTCCTATTGGACACTTCCAGTGGGGCGTACTAGGGTTGCCTGTGTGTCTGAGGAGAGACAATTTTTGTAAAGCACGGAGCAAATACCTCCGCATAAATGACACTAGGTATGCTCAAGCCGCACAGGGGACTCAGGCAGTCCTGTACCATGTTGGTCCTGCACTGGGCTTTGCTTTTGCTGTCCTACATGGTCATGCACCCCCATGTTGGCCACATCCTGTGCCTTGTCCTCAGGGTGTGCAATGTCCACGTTGGTGCCATCCACTGCCTGCTCTTGCAATCTGCTGTACCCGTATGCCCCTGCAGGCATCTCTGGTGGCACCAAACGGGGACGGTTCTTCCCAGCCTCCACTGCCTGCTTCAGGCGTAGCACCAACATGTCGTGCTTTGCACTTTGTGGAAAGTACAACTCAAATTGTTCCAACAGAGCATGGAGGGAAGCCTTTGAATATGTTTTGAGTACGTCCATTGGTACATTCCGGGTTTCCTCTATTTGAGCAGCCATCCGTAATATCTCCTCTCGTTCAACACAACGACCAGGGGCTTTTTTGGCCTTCTTGGCTGCCGGTTTGGCCTTCTTCTTGGCCTTGTGACCACTACCAGGGGTACCCTGCGCTGTGCGCTTGCGGCTTGCTGCCTCCTCATCGGATTCTGCAGCATAAGAAGTGTCTGACCCACTGGTACCCGTTTCCTCTGCTTGTTCAGATTCTATAATCACGTCCGGGTGAAACTCCCTGCAGCCTGGTGGTAATTGTTCCATGGGGAGGATGTCTCTCAGTGGGTGCCAAAATGTCTTGCCCTTCTCCTGCTTGTATCTCACCTCTACCAGGCCTGGGTTGGCCTTGGTTCTAGGCCCAGTAACAACTTCACCACGAGCCGCCAGCAGGGTCACAGGTATGGTGGTACTGGGTGTACCAAGTGGACGCATAGAACCCCACAGGGCCCACACTGGCTCACGCAGTTTTACGCCCAGAGTGGCAGCAGTAATCACTGCATCAGGGCGGACTTGTCGGAGGATGACATCGCTACAGATAAACTGCCCTTCTATGTCCTTTGGGGTTAACATTGTCAGTCTAGGGAGGAAATTGATGATAGGTAGAGGCAAAAGTGTGCAGAGCCCCCGGGGGGGGGGGGGGATCCTTGGGGTTGTACACAACACCTCAACTGAGCGGGGGGGGGGGGGCAGATTTTTGGGTGTGTGCACAATGAATAAACTGCTACATACTGGAGTGTGGCAACACAAAACACACTTGCTGCAAATCCACCACCAGCAGCACAGATCTCCACTTGCAGTTCAAGAATGACGAAGTCAACTGAAATCCACCAAAATCAGCAGCCCCAGGTCACGGAAATCAGAGTGAAGCCCAACCAGGATGCCCAAAACGACCTCGGAGGTCACGAAACCCAGAGTGAAATCCAAAAAGCAGGCCCAAAAGGACCTTCAGTGAAGCCTGTTGCCCAGCGCCAGAGTGCAGCAGCCCATTGCAGAGCACCACGGTGCAGAAGTGGAGGGCAACGCGAAGCAGGTGAAGAATGCCCGTAGGTGGAAGGTCCTCGAAATCAGGCCCATGCCCAAAGTCAACTCGAAGTATACTGTGCACGGAAGTGGAAAACCAGGAGTGACACAAAACAGGCAGCAGCAAGCAGCAGCAGCAGCAGCATGCCGTTCACCGGCAGTACACATCCAGTTCCTTACAGCAGTTCTCAACCATTCAAGACAGCTTGAACCACCACTGCACCACAAACCGAGTTCTCAGTTACCCACTCACCTCAATTCTCAACTTTATTTCAAAAACCTGGGCCAACCTTTGTGACACGAAGTTCTTTAGCGCCTTGTACGCTGCGACCAGTTCAAACCGAGTTCTCAGTTAACCACACACCTTAGTTCTCATCGTCATTTCAAAAACCTGGGCCAACCTTTGTGACGCGAAGTTCTTTAGCGCCTCGTACGGTGCGACCAGTTCAAAACGAGTTCTCAGTTAACCACACACCTCAGTTCTCATCGTCATTTCAAAAGCCTGTGGCAACCTTTGTGAAGCGAAGTTCTTTGGAGCCTCGTACGCTGCAACCAGTTCAAGCCGAGTTCTGAGTTACCTGCACACCTCAGTTCTCAAAGTCAGTTCAAAAACCTGTGCCAACCTTTGTGAAGCAAAGTTCTTTGGAGCATCGTAGGGTGGGACCAGTTCAAACTGACTTCTCAGTTAACCACACACCTCAGTTCTCATTGTCATTTCAAACACCTGCCAACCTTTGTGAAGCCTAGTTCTTTTGAGCATTGTGCGGTGCAAAGGGCCCGTGCCTGCAAGTTTGAGACTATTTGCCAAAGATGAGCTACAAAGCCTGACCGTTGGAATGGGTACTTCTGCACCACAGGAGATCCCTTTTCAGGGAGAGTCAAGGGTTGCAGAACAGGCTTTGCAACAAATCAGGCAAATAGTAAACTCACAGAGCCAAGACCGGGCAAAGAAGGCACAACACAAGCAAGTGCACAGCACGTCAACTGTCAACTGTTCCGAAACCTTTACCAGCAACACAAATCAAGTCCCAGGGACCTCAGTTCTCAACAGTTCTCACCAGTTCAACGTTGTGTTTGCAAGCAAGGCAAAACGAAGGCAATTGCACAGCATAAGTCAGAAATGTTGTGTCAAAATTTAGCAGTCAATAGCCGGAAATGTCCGGATCGATCTGCACTACAGCTGAGCAGCACAAAAACAGCAGAACAACAATATTAAAACGACTTTTGGCAGGCATCTTTAGATTCAACCACAGCATTGTAATGTTCTGACACATCCACACTTCTGTGCCAAGGAATCAAATGTATTCAAGCAATGGATTTTGCAAAAATTCATGTTTGAAAGACAAATTTTTGGCACCGCGGCCGTTTCAGATCCGTTGGGCCGTTTCAGATCCAGTGCGGTAGCGTAAATGCGGTTTTGGCCGCAGAATGCCCCACAAAATCATAGGTGATTGGATTCTGTTCAGGTATGTGCTTTCAGAAAAATTCCGGGCCGTCATATGACGGATTTAGGTGTTGTCGCTTCGCGTTTGCGTGGATTCGTCCCTCATCCTCCCATTCCTCTGTTGTACAGATATCCACGCAAAGTGTCGCCGAGTAGGCCGCTGTTCAGGCGGAAAAGCAGCAGCAGGTGACTGAACCAGAACCAAGACCCCTCCAAGGGGCAATTCTAATTTAATCGTCGCCCCCTCGCCCCAGTACCACGACAGGCGTCTCCATCAGGTTCCATGAGACTTAGATCGAGCGTCCTATGAGCGTCTGGCGTTGGGTTGTGTTACGCTGCAGCTTGGAGGGAGGGATGCATATGCATATGGTCTTTGCATGCCCTATTCTAGCCCCACCCAGTCACAGGAACCCCTGCAGCGCCAGCCCTGATACACCTCATCTCCACCCACTACCACACCCCCACCATCGCTGCCACCGCCGACAAGCAGGCATGGCTCTCTTGCTGGTTTCACACGGTACCCCCAGACCACCCAGCACACGTAGCCTGGACTCAAACGCCGACGGCGACATGGGCATTCACAAACGAGCGGACGGACCCAGACAGCGTGGCCATGGAGTACGACTGCTGCGACCGACACCGCGCAGGACCGCAGGAGGCACCTATGCGCCCCCTACAGCACAAATGCCCCACCCTCCACGGCAACAAGGACGACAAGGAACGGCGATAGACCATCACGTGCCAGAATATCCACCCCAATACGGGATACCTCTTCCACCTGATGTACGCGTATATCACCCAGGGGCGCCCGGACAGAGGACTCCTTCGCCTCACCCCACAAGCCCAGGCCATCATCACCCAGGGGATAGGCGTCTATGCGGCACCGCTACTGCAGCTCACGCAAATCACCACCAGAACCGCCCAAGGGAACCCTGTCTACATCTATCAGCCCACAGCAATTGCCCGCCTACCCATACCCAGCGACACCAACATCATCTACTTCACTGACGCATCCGGCACCCAGCAACGCACCCCCACGGTCAGGTGCGCCTGCGTGTGCATCACCAGGCGCGCGAACGGCCTCCTCGTGGAACACCACACCGGGGCCACCAACTTTGGGGCGTCCCCCCACAGCGAACTACGCACCGTGGCGGACGCCGTCACTGCCACACCACCACCCGCAACGATCCAGCCCCGCATTATCTGGGTAGTCGTGGACGCCACAGTCGACATCCACCTCACCAGGCGCCTTGCGGACGTGCCCCTCCACGGGGCACTCAAATCCGGCCTCACCACACAACCGTTTGGGCTATTAAAGGCCTTCAGCGGCATGCACCCCCAGGACGCCCTACACATTGTCAAACAGGAGTCACACCGCTACACGTACGGCAACGGACGAGCAGACACACATGCCAAACACGAGCGCACCAGCCACACCCGAGGGCTCGGACATGTGCGACTGGACACCCCACACCACAGCCACCTGCAACATCTACCCCAGATACCCTCGGCCACACAACCCCCCCAATGGATGCCCGAGGACACGCCGTACAGAGATCGAGACAAGCAGTACCACTACCCCACACCCATCCAGCAGCTGGCCACCACACTCCGCCACCTGGGGAAACACCGAACTCCTTCGAAGCCTCGAGGACTCCGTCCACACCCCCCTCTACTACTCTGCCATACGCCCCGATAGCCTCCCAGCGCACCTACAAAAAGCCCGACTCCAACACGCCCTCTAACAGCTTCCCCTCCTCACCCAATACCACAGACGGTACGCACGCCGCTCGGGCCACATCCCCGCAAGATACACCAAATGGATCTGTGGCCACGCGGAATAAGAAACCTGGGACCACTTCAAGGGGTGCCCCCTGTACCGAGGAGTGGACACCCTCACAGACTGGAACCCAACCCAAACCATCGCACAGCACGCCAGATGGCTGACACGGTCCCCGGCAACCCAGCAACTCGCCACCATCCTCAAGCAGACGGAGGTACTCGAGGCGGTCCGCAGGGGACTCGTCCCCACAGCCGTCTACACCTTGCTACGCACCCACACAGAGGACCTTCAGGCCACGGCGGCGCACATGCTACAAACAGCCATTGCCAGGACAGCGGAGCAGCTCACATACTGCACCCACAAATACCTGCAGCATGCAGCAACCCTGCCGAAAACAGACCAAGCCCAGCTCATCAAACTCCTTTTCTACCAACCATGAGAACCTACCCCATGACATACCAACACGGGACCCCCACCACGCCTACACACCATCCACCAGGCACAACACTGGCACGGCACACACGGGCACCACCGGCACCGCACACACGCCCACCAGCATGCACCCCCATCCCCCAACGCCACAATCCGTCCACACGTACCACCAACCGCCAGCCACCGCATGCCCCCTCTGCGTACGCCAGCGGCTACCACAGACGGCCCTGCCCTGCAACCCAGACCACTGGGTCTGCCTGGGAACCGCGCACCGCTTCACCCACTGCCCCCACTGCGGGGACCTCAAACCACACCACCGCGCGTGGCCCGATGTTTCAGCCGCACCCCCCCCAGCCAGCCACCCCAGCCTCTTCAGGCAACTCACCGACACCCTCCAAGACCACCCTGGAGGGTACTACGTGGCGCACGCGGCGGACCACGCATGGACTGTAGCCATCGCCACAGGCAGCACACCCCTGCCCCCCCACAGCCCACCCTTAAGCCACAGTGGGGGCGGCTTGAACGTGGCAGCTGCCACGTCCTCCTCGCCCTATACCTCCACCACCGTGACCTACACCTCCCAGACCCACAGCTCCCGCCCCCCCAAGCAGCAGCCCCGACGCCAGAAGCGTGGGCAGACACGGCACCACAGGCGATAGCAGCCTACCTCCGAATCACTTGCCGCCGGTTTAACACAGCCCTCAGACGACAGAAAGGAACACCTTACCCACTCAGCGCACTCCTCTACCCGGCACACCAACCCCACCCCACGCAGCCGAGGCCCCTGGAGGGCTGGGCGTCCTTTCGATACGCCCACCTGGCCGCCCCCAACGAGGACACCGCCACGCGGATGGGCCTCACCGACCAGCGCGCCTACGTCAGAGGCCTCAAGGCGCTCCTCTGAGAGGCGCACCGCTGGCACGCCCGCTCCCCGTCGCCCCCAAGGGGACGGGGGGGGTTCACCCGCCCCCGACACCCACCAGGCCAAGAAGACCAAGAAAGGTCAGGGGGGCCACCAGCGTGCCCGCCAGCACGGCGCGACCCCCAGACCAGGGCCCGGGTCCAGCCATACCGCACCACCCCAAGCCCAGACCCCCGGGGCACACCAACAGCACCGCCCCCAGCACCGACCACCACTACCACTGTACCGCAGCACCCTATCCCCGCAGGCCAGCCAGCCACCACCGCCTGCACACGTCCACACCATGCCAGGACCACCATACACGCAGAGGCAGGGGACATGGCGCCACCAACACCACCACCAACCCCTACCCCCTGATGCCCCAATACTACAGCAACCCCCACCAGCTACATCCCCATCACGCCCCAGCACAACAAGGCCCCAGGAACCACCCACCCCACACGGCACATATTACCGCACCACACCATCACGTATACGACCACCACCAGCCCCTACCACCACACCCACCAACGCCAGGGTACCACACACAACCAGCACACCCTCAACACCACCGCCACGCGGTCCAGCACCACTGACCGCCCCCACCACACAGGCCCAGGACACACGGGCCACGGTACACCCCGATAGATTCGCAGAGAGCCGCGCACGCACACCAGCAACACCAGCGCCTAGTAGGAATGTCCCACCACCACCAGCAGCCCCCCCACCCACACCCCATACCAGCGAGCACCATCCATCGGCAGCCAGCCATTACATACGGACCACAGCCCCACCCGGACGCCCATGCGGCCGCCTCCCACCCACACCTCGGCACCGCAACCGGCCAGGGACCGCAAGGACCGCACGGCGCACACACGCAACACCCACACGACCCACAGGGACGCCTGGACCCCCAGCCGGCACAATAGCAACCCCCGCCCCCCCCACCACCAACAGTGGCACCCCCAGACCCTCCCCCCCCCCCGAGACAAGGCCACAGACGCAACGTGCGGCAGGTCCCAGCAGCCGATTGATGTCGATGCCCCCGCCGACACACACCACCACGAGTCCCCCCTCCCGCGGCCGCCACAAGAGACTCCATCACCAGACCCCACAGGTGACAGCGGCGACCACCCCCCCCCAACCCACACACCCCCCCCATCACACCCCGCACTGGCCGTACCCTACGCCCTGCACAACCCCGCAGCGGTACGGCAGCACCTCAGGGGACTCGGGGACCAGGAGGTGCTGCGCCTCCACACCTCCGGCACCACCCAGCGCATCCGGGCGACCACGCTTGTCCAGGCGGCCACCTTGAGGGAAGGCGTCCGAGACTTCCTCTTCGACGCCTTCCTCCACGTCGCCTGACACGACCGCCCCCCACTCGCCACCCCAGACGGCCAGAGCCCGCCCTCCACGGGGGACTGCGTCTGCTGGCCCCCCATCAACTGGGGGCGACACCTACTTGGACACCCTGTACCGGAGCGGGAGGACACTCAGGGCCGCACCCGCTACCAGAGCCCAACATGGCCCAACCCCAATCCAGCGCCACTGCCAGCAACACCAAAGAGTGGGAGTCGGAAACATGGGTAGCCCGGACGGTCTCCCTGAGCAACCTCAGGCACCACGTCCCGGGGGACGTCCCCAACCCCGACGACCGGCAGCCAGCCCCCTCCACTTGCATGACCCTCATGTACGATCTGCACTACACCCTCTCCGCCACCCACTACCACGCACGAACTGGCCACCGGGTGGTGCACAGCATTGACTCCCTCCTCCCCGCCGACTACGCCCCCCCCCCCCCAACACACACAACCCAGGCCTCGACACGTACGCCAGGGAGGACGAGCTGGACAACCCCCACATCTGGGGCACGTGGGAACGCAAGTGCCTGAACACGCTCCTATCCATCCGCAGCGGCAACCAGGGCCTTGGTAGGGCGATGTATTGCCTTGCCGAGTGGACCCAACGGACCTGGGGGATCCCCACGGACCCCTGGCTGTGGAAGGTCAGGCTGCCCCCCCAGCAGAGGGAGGCCCCCACAAACCGCAGGGGACCCCCCCCCCGCACCACCACCCTACAGCTCTGCCCATACATGCTGGCGGCCCGCCTCATGGCGCTACTGTGGCCGGGCCCCAACACATCCACCCAAAACTACCCTCACCTGACGGAAGACGACATGCCCAGCATCCAGCGATGCATCTTTCGCAGCCTCGACTGTCTCCAGCAAACGAACCCACGCATCCTAGAGCAGATATGGACATCCCCCAGGTAACCCACGTGCCCGCACAGCCAAGACAACGCCACCACACCAGCACCAGCACGCACTCGTCACCAGGGAAAGCGCGCGCACACGCCCGGTGTCCGAACCCGCGGCCTCGTTCTCACTACTCGCAGGACCCAGCATCCAAGCCCGCCCTCGAAGCCCAGGGCCCTCTGCTGTCCCCCACAGCCCTCTCCTCCGCCTTTGACTCCACAACCTCCACCACCACAACCACCTCATCCACCACCACCACCACGTCCTCATCCAGCACTCCACCCCCCAAGCCGCGGGAAAAACCTCCCAAACGGGCCCCCAAACCCGTTCCCATCGCGAGCAACCCCGCCGCCGCGAAGGCCCGGGCCCCGACGAGGCCGGCACCTGCAAGCCGGCCGAAACCCAAGACCGCTGTCAAACAGCCACCAAAACCTGTCGGCGCGCCACGACCGCAACCCGCAGCCAAACCCAAGCCCAAGCCCAACGGCAGCGCAAGCCCGACCCCGAGAGGACGTCCTCTATGACATTCAGCCACAGCCGTCCCAGGCCTGGAGGCCACAGCGCCCAGCACGGCGCCCCCCACCGTCACGGACGCCGCCGCCACCACCTTCATGGCGGAGCGCGCCGCGGCCGAAGCACGATGCACCTTGTCCCGCCAATTCTCAAAGCTCGCACCCCAGGCTGACGGACCGCCCCTGACGGGACAAGATCAACGCCAGGGTCCACCAGCAGCGTCCCTTCCCCCCTACCCACCGTCGATGTCAGCCCACATACAGCACATGCCCCGCTACCGCCACCACCGCGAGTCCCAACCCAACCCCGAGGCGGGGACCGTGCGCGCATACACGCGAGTCCACATCCGCCCGCGCCCCCACTCCCCGCACACCCTCACGGCACAGGACTACGAGGAATCCCCGAGGCCCGCCACCGGCACCATTTCCCACGACCCCATCACACCCACCGACCCCCACTCCTCCGCCCAAGACCGCGGCCCCGCCCAGGGACAGTGGTGGCGGCTCTGAACCCACAGGCAGCTCTGGGAGCTGCGAAAGTAGGCCCGGGCAGAGCCCTCCCTCGGGGGCTGGTCCTGGTTCCACCGGCCCCGCAAGGGGTCGGTGGAAAACTGCCACCTCCAGCCGGCGGGGGGGTGGATGCCACAGGCCGCATGAGAAGCCATGCTGGCCGATGCGCTCCACCCCCTGCGAGTCCACCCCCGCAACCTCCCCTCGCCCCAGGACAACCCGTAGGTCCTCAGGCGCCTGCGGGAGACCCTCCAGGAGACGCAGCGAGAGGCAATCAGCCTGCCAGCCAGCAGCGCCGCCACCAAACCGCATTACCCAGCCAGCTACTGCCGCGGAGTGCCACGCCAGGCCCCGCCCGGAAGACACCAAACGAACCGTAAGCCGAAGGACGCCAACGCACACGCTAACAGGCACCACTACACCCAAAGGACACTGAGCCCTAGCCCGCAACCGTCACAACCGCCTAGCCCAGAGAAAGCCCCAACACGAATCCCACCCGAGCCACACCCAAAAAACCGCAAACCTTTGACTTCCAAACAGGCCCGCCAAAGGAGCAACGTTGCCACAGCCCACACCCACAGCCCCCACGGCCACCTAACCGGCCAGCACCTAAAGCGAAGAGAAACCTAACCAAACCCACCCCGACCCATACCCGTGTACATCAGGACGTGCGAGCCGCACTCCTTGGGCGCGGCCGCCACCAAAGCACCGACGACACACGCCAGAGAACACGACACTATTGCACCACTGCACCAGTTGCCCATGCCTGTGGTTGCAGTGTACGCGCACCCCCTTCTTTTTTTAGTGTTTTCAATTTTTGAATTTTTTATTTATTTATTTTTTAAAAAAAAACCAAAAAAACGAGAAGGCACGAAAAGAAAAAAAATTGGGGGGGGAAGAAGAGGGACACAACCACCAACAGCACACGCACACCACACACAGCGCGCACACCGGTGACCAGGCGCCACCTGGGCCAGGAGACGGCACACGCACAAGCGACAAGGACAACAAAGGGACGGGACACCACGGCCAGGCACACCAGTGAACAGGAGCCAAATGGCCCAGGACACCGCACACACAAAGCAGCACACCGAGCGGACACACCGGTGAACAGGAGTTAAGTAGCCCAGGACACCCCACACACAACACAACACACCGATCGGGCGCACTGTTGAACAGGAGCCAAGTGGCCCAGGACACCCCATACACAACACAACACACCGAGCGCTGAGTATTCCCCAGCTCTACCCACGGGCTGGGTGCCGGGTGCGAAGCAACAGACGACAGGGCCCGGGCACCGCCAGTAGGCGGTGTACTAACAGTGTTGGATGCGCGCACGTCCCAGTGCCAAGCGCCATCCCCAGGGACCCCGCAGCCCCTAGAACCGGCCGCCTGGGCCCTGGGAACGGTCAGCGACCCCCAAAAGAGGACAGCTGACCTCGCCTCCCCCTCCGCTCCTCCCCTACACGCCGGCTCACGCACCAGCCCACGCAGGAGCCCGGACATGCGCCCCCCCCGCGCTCCAGCCTCAGCCCCCCCCCCGCTGCCGCCCCTGCGCGCGCCCCAGTGACCCCCCCATGCGCCCCCCCCTTTGAGCGCTCCCTGCTGCCTCCCCCGCCCCACCAGGCTCCCTGAGCCTGCCCATCTCTCAGGCTGGCAGCGCCCGTGCAGCGCGCCTCCATGGCCCCGCATCAGCGGCCGGCCGCGAGACATCCGGACCAGTGGAGGCCCCCGGACAGGGGCTTCAACGGAACGGCGGGACCGGGACGGGTGTGCCGGGTGTGTGCGTGGGTGAGAGAGGGGTGAGAGACTGGGGCCCCAGTGGGACGGCATGCGCCGAGGCCGGAAATCTTTCCTGTTCTGGTTTTTAATTGTTCCAGTTTTTCAACCCTGTTTTTTGCGCGACTGCCTGTAGGGGTGCAAGCCTCGTGCAGGATCCTCCGGGCCTGTTAGCGCCTTCCCTTCGGGTTTTTTCGTCTTTTGTTATAGGCTGGGAGAGCTGAGCGGCACCACAGCGCCGGGATGGCCTGTGGCCCAGACATGCGCGGGGGGCCTCAGAAACGACCCCCCGCCGTGCAGGAACCGCATCAATGAGCCTGCCTGAACGGTGCTGGAAGAGCAGTGTCGACCCGCTGGTGATAGCGGTTCGAGGCCACGCTGCCCCTGTACGCTCGTGGCCCTGCGGCCGGTGGTTTGGAAAGTGAGAGAGGCAGCCCCAAAGGTTAGCGCACCACTGGAGGGGCATGTCTGCGGGGTAAACAAATGTGCTGAGTAATTCCCTAATGTAATGATTAGTGCCTACCGCCGTAAATAATGCTTAACCGGGTGAAAGGCCCTCACCCGGAGCCAGTTTAGTGCGCAGCCCCCAGAGCCGGACCCGACCGGACGTACTGAGGCGAGCCCAGAAATGGGTATGGCAGGCCAGACTTAAAGTGCTGGTAGCCACGCCTCAGTACACTCCGTGGGCTAATAAGGCCCACGGGGGCCTCAAATACCGTTACGTTCGGAAGTTAAGCCCCGGCGGTATTAGGGGTTGTTCGTGGTTAAGAGGACTCACGTTGAGTCCCTGATACTGCTACCCCGGGGTTATGACCCCCGGTACTGCTGCCCTACTGCCTTGCTGCCTAGCGTAATGGGACTAGGGGTAAGGGGCCTTGAAGGAAGGTGGCTCCCCACGGGTCTTGCCGGAGGCTCCGAACACCCCCTGGGCAGGACTTCCCGTCCCCCCCAGGCTGGTGCGCCCGGTACTCTGGAGACGGTGGCCCCCCCATCGGCCTTGCAGGAGGCTCCGAACTCCCCCTGGGCGGACTCCCTGTGCCCCCCGGGCCGGTGCGCCCGGTTCTCTGAGAGAGATGGCCCCCCCTAGACATGGCAAGAGGCTCCGAACACCCGCTGGGCAGGACTGCCCGTCCCCCCCAGGCCGGTGCGCCCGGTTCTCTGAAGCAGATGGCCCCCCATAGGCCTTGCAGGAGGGTCCGAACACCCCCTGGTCAGGGCTCCCCGTCCCCCCCAGGCCGGTGCGCCCGGTTCTCCGAAGGAGACGGCCCCCCCTTGGCCTGGCAGGAGGCTCCGAACACCCCCTGGGCAGGACTTCCCGCCCCCCCCAGGCTGGTGCGCCCGATTCTCCGCAGCAGATGGCCCCCCATTGGCCTGGCAGGAGGCTCCGAACACCCCCTGGGCTGGACTCCCCGTCCCCCTCAGGCCGGTGCGCCCGGTTCTCCGAAGCAGATGGCCCCCCATTGGCCTTGAAAAATGCCCCGACCACCCCTGGGCTGGACTCCCCGTTCCCCCCAGGCCGGTGCGCCTGGTTGAAGAAGGATGATGGCTCCCCACGGGCCTTGCAGGAGGCTCCGAACACCCCCTGGGCTGGACTCCCCGTCCCCCCAGGCCGGTGCGCCCGGTTCTCCGAAGATAATGGCCCCCCATTGGCCACGCAGGAGGCTCCGAACACCCCCTGGGCTGGACTCCCTGTCCCCCCCAGGCCGATGCGTCGGGTTCTCCGAAGCAGATGGCCCCCCATTGGCCTTGAAGGACGCCCCGACCACCCCCTGGGCTGGACTTCCTGTCCCCCCAAGGCAGGTGCGCCTGGTTCTTGAAGGATGATGGCTCCCCACGGGCCTTGCAGGAGGCTCCGAACACCCCCTGGGCTGGACTCCCCGACCCCCCCAGGCCGGTGCGCCTGGTTCTCCGAAGCAGATGACCCCCCATTGGCCTTGAAGGATGCCCCGACAACCCCCTGGGCTGGACTGCCCGTTCCCCCCAGGCCGGTGCACCCGGTTTTTAAAGGATGATGCCTCCCCATGGGCCCTGCAGGATACTCCGACCACCCCCTGGGCTGGACTCCCTGTCCCCCCCAGGCCGGTGCGCCCGGTTTTTTGGAAGATGATGGCTCCCCATGGGCCTTGCAGGAGATTCCGACCACCCCCTGGGCTGGACTCCCCGTCCCCTCCAGGCCGGTGCGCCCGGTTATTAGAAGAGGATGGCTCCGCGTGGGCCTTGCAGGAGGCTCCGAACACCCCCTGGGCTGGACTCCCCGTCCCCCCCAGGCCGGTGCGCCCGGTTCTCCGAAGATGACGCCTCCCCATGGGCCCTGAAGAATACTCCGGCCACCCCCTGGGCAGGACCCCCCGTCCCCCCAGGCCGGTGCACCCGGTTCTTGGAAGATGCTGGCTCCCCATGGGCCTTGCAGCAGGCTCCAACCACCCCCTGGGCTGGACTCCCCGACCCCCCCCAGGACGGTGCGCCCGGTTCTCCGAAGATGATGGCCCCCGATAGGCCCTGAAGGATGCCCCGACCACTCCCTGGGGTGGACTCCCCATCCCCCCAGGCTGGTGCGCCGGGTAGTACATCCCCACAGGCCCTGCAGGACACTCCGACCACCCATTGCAGGAGTTGCAATGCCCACTGCCCCCAGGCAGTGAGGCAGTGCATTGCGGGATTTGCACCGCCCACTGCTCCCATGCAGTGAGGCGGTGCGTTGCAGGATTTGCACTGCCCGCTGCCCCCAGGCAGTGGGGCAGTGCATTGCAGGAGCTGCACTACCCACTGCCCCCAGGCAGTGGGGCAGTGCATTGCAGGAGTTGCACTGTCCACTGCCCCCAGGTGGTGCGGCAGTGTATTGCAGGAGTTGCACTGCCCACTGCACCCAGGCAGTGGGGCAGTGCATTGCAGGAGTTGCACTGCCCACTGCCCCCAGGCAGTGAGGCAGTGCATTGCAGGAGTTGCACTGCCCACTGCTCCCAGGCAGTGAGGCAGTGCGTTGCAGGAGTTGCGCTGCCCACTGCCCCGAGGCGGTGCAGCAGTGTATTGCAGGGGTTGCACTGCCCACTGCCCCCAGGCAGTGTGGCAGTGCATTGCAGGAGTTGCACTGTCCACTGCCCCCAGGCAGTGGGGCAGTGCATTGCAGGAGTTGCACTGTCCACTGCCCCTCGACAGTGCGGCAGTGTATTGCAGGAGTTGCACTGCCCAGTGCCCCCAGGCAGTGGGGCAGTGCATTGCGGGAGTTCCACTGTCCACTGCCCTCAGGCAGTGAGGCAGTGCGTCGCGGGAGTTGCACTGTCCACTGTCCCCAGACAGTGCGGCAGTGTATTGCAGGAGTTGCACTGCCCACTGCCCCCAGGCAGTGGGGCAGTGCATTGCAGGATTTGCACTGTCCACTGCCCCCAGGCAGTGAGGCAGTGCATTGCAGGTGTTCCACTGCCTACTGCCCCGAGGCAGTAAGGCAGTGCATTGCAGGAGTTGCATTGCCCACTGCCCCCAGGCAGTGCGGCAGTGTATTGCCGGAGGTCCACTGCCCACTGCCCCCAGGCAGTGGGGCAGTGCATTGCAGGAATTGCGCTGCCCACTGCCCCCAGACAGTGACGCAGTGTATTGCAGGAGCTGCACCGCCCACTGCCCCCAGGCACTGTGGCGGTGCATTGCAGGGATTGCACTGCCCACTGCTCCGAGAGCAGTGAGGCAGTGCATTGCAGGGGTTCGACTGCCCACTGTCCCCAGGCAGTGGGGCAGTGCATTGCAGAAGTTCCACTGCCCACTGCCCCCAGGGCAGTGAGGCAGTACATTGCAGAAGTTGCACTGTCCACCGCCCCCAGGGCGGTGGGGCAGTGCATTGCAGGAGTTGCCCTGCCCACTGCCCCGAGGCAGTGCGGCAGTGTATTGCAGGAGTTGCGCTGCCCACTGCCCCCAGGCAGTGGGGCAGTGCATTGCAGGAGTTGCACTGTCCACTGCCCCCAGGCAGTGAGGCAGTGCATTGCAGGAGTTGCACTGCCCACTGCCCCCAGGCAGTGCGGCACTGCATTGCAGGAGTTGCACTGTCCACTGCCGGAGGCAGTGAGGCAGTGCAATGCAGAGGTTGCACTGTCCACTGCTCCCAGGCAGTGAGGCAGTGCATTGCAGGAGTTGCACTACCAGCTGCCCCCAGGTAGTGAGGCAGTGCATTGCAGGAGTTGCACTGCCCACTGCCCCCAGGCAGTGCGGCAGTGTATTGCCGGAGGTCCACTGCCCACTGCCCCCAGGGAGTGCGGCAGTGCATTGCAGGAGTTGCGCTGCCCACCGCCCCCAGACAGCGCGACAGTGTATTGCAGGAGTTGCACTGCCCACTGCCCCCAGGCAGTGAGGGAGTGTATTGCAGGAATTGCACTGCCCACTGCCCCCGGGGCAATGAGGCAGTGCATTGCAGAAGTTCCACTGCCCACTGCCCCAGGGCAGTGAGGCAGTGTATTGCAGGAGTTGCGATGCCCACTGCCCCCAGACAGTGAGGCAGTGTATTGCAGGAGTTGCACTGCCCACTGCCCCCAGGCAGTGAGGGAGTGCATTGCAGGAATTGCACTGCCCACTGCCCCCGGGGCAATGAGGCAGTGCATTGCAGAAGTTCCACTGCCCACTGCCCCCATGCAGTGGGGCAGTGCATTGCAGGAGTTCCGCTGCCCACTGCTCCCAGGCAGTGCGGCAGTGCATTGCAGGAGTTGCGCTGCCCAGCGTCCCCAGACAGTGCGGCAGTGTATTGCAGGAGTTGCACTGCCCACTGCCCCCAGGCAGTGAGGCAGTGCATTGCAGGGGTTCCACTGTCGAATGCCCCCAGGCAGTGGGGCAGTGCATTGCAGAAGTTCCAGTGCCCACTGCACCCAGGTCAGTGAAGCAGTGCAATGCAAAAGTTGCACTGTCCACTGCCCCCAGGCAGTGGGGCAGTGCATTGCAGGACTTGCACTGCCCACTGCCCCCAGGCAGTGAGGCAGTGCGTTGCGGGAGTTGCACTGCCCACTGCCCCAGGGCAGTGAGGCAGTGGATTGCAGGAGGTCCACTGCCCACTACCCCCAGGCAGTGGGGCAGTGCATTGCAGGAGTTGCACTGCCCACTGCCCCCAGCCAGTGGGGCAGTGCATTGCAGGAGTTCCGCTGCCCACTGCTCCCAGGCAGTGAGGCAGTGCATTGCAAGAGTTGCATCGCCCACTGCCCCCAGGGATAGCGGCAGTGTATTGCCGGAGGCCCACTGCCCACTGCCCCCAGGTAGTGGGGTAGTGCATTGCAGAAGTTGCACTGTCCACTGCCCCCAGGCAGTGAGGCAGTGTATTGCGGAAGTTGCACTGCCCACTGCCCCCAGGCAGTGGGGCAGTGCATTGCAGAAGCTGCACTGTCCACTGCCCCCAGGCAGTGAGGCAGTGCGTTGCAGGAGTTGCACTGCCCACTGCCTGCAGGCAGTCAGGCAGTGCATTGCAGGAGTTCCACTGCCCACTGCTCCCAGGCAGTGGGGCAGTGCATTGCAGGAGTTCCACTGCCTACTGTCCCAGGGCAGTGAGGCAGTGCATTGCAGGAGTTGCACTGCCCACTGCCCCGAGGCAGTGAGGCAGTGCATTGCAGGAGTTGGACTGCCCACTGCTCCCAGGCAGTGAGGCAGTGCATTGCAGGAGTTCCACTGCCTACTGCCCCACGGCAGTGAGCCAGTGCATTGCAGAAACTGCACTGCCCGCTGCCCCCAGGTAGTGAGGCAGTGCATTGCAGGAGTTCCACTGCCCACTGCTTCAGGGCAGTGAGGCAGTGCATTGCAGGGGCTGCACTGTCCACTGCCCCGAGGCAGTGAAGTAGTGCATTGCAGGAGTTGCACTGCCCACTGACCCAGGGCAGTGAGGCATTGCATTGCAGGAATTGCGCTGCCCACTGCCCCCAGGCAGTGAGGCGGTGGATTGCAGGAGGTCCACTGCCAACCGCCCCCAGGCAGTGGGGCAGTGCATTGCAGGAGCTGCACTGCACACTGCCCCCAGGCAGTGAGGCAGTGCATTGCAGGAGTTGCGCTGCCCACTGCCCCCAGGCAGTGAGGCGGTGCATTGCAGGAGTTGCACTGCCCACTACCCCCAGGACGTGAGGAAGTGCATTGCAAGAGTTGCACTGCCCACTGCCCCCAGGGCAGTGCGGCAGTGTATTGCCGGTGGCCCACTGCCCACTGCCCCCAGGTAGTGGGGTAGTGCATTGCAGAGGTTGCACTGTCCACTGCCCCCAGGCAGTGAGGCAGTGCATTGTAGGAGTTCCACTGCCCACTGCTCCCAGGCAGCTGGGCAGTGCATTGCAGGAGTTCCACTGCCTACTGCCCCAGCACAGGGCCGCAGTGCATTGCAGGAGTTGCACTGCCCAGTGCCCCGAGGTAGTGGGGCAGTGCATTGCAGGAGTTGCACTGCCCACTGCTCCCAGGCAGTGAGGCAGTGCATTGCAGGAGTTCCACTGCCTACTGCTCCACGGCAGTGAGGCGGTGCATTGCAGCAATTGCACTGCTCACTGCCCCCAGGCAGTGAGGCAGTGCATTGCAGAAATTGCACTGCCCACTGCCCCCAGGCAGTGAGGCAGTGCATTGCAGGAGTTGCACTGCCTGCTGTCCCCAGGCAGTGAGGCAGTGCATTGCAGGAGTTCCACTGCCCACTGCCCCCAAGCTGTGAGGCAGTGCGTTGCAGGAGCTGCACTGCCCACTGCCCCCAGGCAGTCGGGCAGTGCATTGCAAGAGTTCCACTGCCCACTGCCCCAGGGCAGTGAGGCAGTGCATTGCAGGGGCCGCACTGTCCACTGCCCCCAGGCAGTGAGGTAGTGCATTGCGGGAGTTGCACTGCCCACTGCCCCAGGGCAGTGAGGCAGTGCATTGCAGGAGTTGCGCTGCCCACTGCCCCCAGGCAGTGAGGCGGTGCATTGCAGGAGTTGCGCTGCCCACTGCCCCCAGGCAGTGAGGCAGTGCATTGCAGGAGTTGCACAGTCCACTGCCCCCAGGCAGTGAGGCAGTGCATTGCAGGAGTTGCACTGTCCACTGCCTGCAGGCAGTCAGGCAGTGCATTGCAGGAGTTGCACTGCCAACTGCCCCAGGGCAGTGAGGCAGTGCATTGCAGAAGTTGCACTGCCCACTGCCCCCAGGCAGTGGGGTAGTGGGTTGCAGGAGTTCCACTGCCCACTGCCTCAGGGCAGTGAGGTAGTGCATTGCAGAAGTTGCACCCCCCACTGCCCCCAGGCAGTGGGGTAGTGCATTGCAAGAGTTCCAGTGCCCACTGCCCACACGCAGTGGGGCAGTGCATTGCAGAAGCTGCAATGTCCACTGCCCCCAGGCAGTGAGGCAGTGCGTTGCAGGAGTTGCACTGCCCACTGCCTGCAGGCAGTCAGGCAGTGCATTGCAGGAGTTCCACTGCCCACTGCTCCCAGGCAGTCGGGCAGTGCATTGCAGGAGTTCCACTGCCTACTGTCCCAGGGCAGTGAGGCAGTGCATTGCAGGAGTTGCACTGCCCACTGCCCCGAGGCAGTGAGGCAGTGCATTGCAGGAGTTGCACTGCCCACTGCTCCCACGGCAGTGAGCCAGTGCATTGCAGAAACTGCACTGCCCACTGCCCCCAGGCAGTGAGGCAGTGCATTGCAGGAGGTCCACTGCCCACTGCCCCCAGGGAGTGAGGCAGTGCGTTGCAGGAGTTGCGCTGCCCGCTGCCCCCAGGCAGTCGGGCAGTGCATTGCAAGAGTTCCACTGCCCACTGCTTCAGGGCAGTGAGGCAGTGCATTGCAGGGGCTGCACTGTCCACTGCCCCCAGGGCAGTGAGGTAGTGCATTGCGGGAGTTGCACTGCCCACTGCCCCAGGGCAGTGAGGCAGTGCATTGCAGGAGTTGCGCTGCCCACTGCCCCCAGGCAGTGAGGCGGTGCATTGCAGGAGTTGCGCTGCCCACTGCCCCCAGGCAGTGAGGCAGTGCATTGCAGGAGTTGCACACTCCACTGCCCCCAGGCAGTGAGGCAGTGCATTGCAGGAGTTGCACTGTCCACTGCCTGCAGGCAGTCAGGCAGTGCTTTGCAGGAGTTGCACTGCCAACTGCCCCAGGGCAGTGAGGCAGTGCATTGCAGAAGTTGCACTGCCCACTGCCCCCAGGCAGTGGGGTAGTGGGTTGCAGGAGTTCCACTGCCCACTGCCTCAGGGCAGTGAGGTAGTGCATTGCAGAAGCTGCAGTGTCCACTGCCCCCTGGCAGTGAGGCAGTGCATTGCAGGGGTTGCACTGCCACCTGCCCCAGGACAGTGAGGCAGTGTATTGCAGAAGGTGCACCCCCCACTGCCCCCAGGCAGTGGGGTAGTGCATTGCAAGAGTTCCAGTGCCCACTGCCCGAGGGCAGTGAGGCAGTGCATTGCAGAAGCTGCACTGCCGACTGCCCCAGGGCAGTGAGGCAGTGCATTGCAGGAGTTGCGCTGCCCACTGCTCCCAGGCAGTGAGGCAGTGCATTGCAGGAGTTCCACTGTCCACTGCCCCCAGGCAGTGAGGCAGTGCGTTGCAGGAGTTGCAGTGTCCATTGCCCCCAGGCAGTGAGGCTGTGCATTGCAGGGGCTCCACTGCCCACTGCTCCCAGGCAGTTGGGCAGTGCATTGCAGAAGTCGCACTGCCCACTGCCCGCAGGCAGTGAGGCAGTGCGTTGCAGGAATTGCACTGTCGGGTGCCCCCAGGCAGTGAGGCAGTGCGTTGCCGGAGTTGCACTGCCCACTGCCCCCAGGCAGTGGGGCAGTGCATTGCAGCGGTTCCACTGCCCACTGCCCCGAGGGCGGTGAGGCAGTGCATTGCAGGAGTTGCACCGCCTGCTTCCGCCAGGCAGTGAGGCGGTGTATTGCACGAGGTCCACTGCCCACTGCCCCCAGGCAGTGAGGCAGTGTTTTGCAGGAGGTCCACTGCCTCCTGCTTCAAGGCATGGGGGCAGTGCATTGCAGAAGTTGCACTGCTCACTGCCCCCAGGCAGTGAGGCAGTGCATTGCAGTGAGTTGCACTGTCCACTGCCCCCAGGCAGTGAGGCAGTGTTTTGCAGGAGGTCCACTGCCCACTGCTTCCAGGCAGTGAGGTAGTGCATTGCGGGAGTTGCACTGCCCACTGACCCAGGGCAGTGAAGCATTGCATTGCAGGAATTGCGCTGCCCACTGTCCCCAGGCAGTGAGGCGGTGGATTGCAGGAGGTCCACTGCCCACCGCCCCCAGGCAGTGGGGCAGTGCATTGCAGGAGTTGCACTGCCCACTGCCCCCAGGCAGTGAGGCAGTGCATTGCAGGAGTTGCGCTGCCCACTGCCCCCAGGCAGTGAGGCGGTGCATTGCAGGAGTTGCACTGCCCACTACCCCCAGGACGTGAGGCAGTGCATTGCAAGAGTTGCACTGCCCACTGCCCCCAGGGCAGTGCGGCAGTGTATTGCCGGAGGCCCACTGCCCACTGCCCCCAGGTAGTGGGGTAGTGCATTGCAGAGGTTGCACTGTCCACTGCCCCCAGGCAGTGACGCAGTGCATTGCAGGGGCTCCACTGCCCACTGCTCCCAGGCAGCCGGGCAGTGCATTGCAGGAGTTCCACTGCCTACTGCCCCAGCACAGTGGGGCAGTGCATTGCAGGAGTTGCACTGCCCACTGCCCCGAGGTAGTGGGGTAGTGCATTGCAGAGGTTGCACTGTCCACTGCCCCCAGGCAGTGAGGCAGTGCATTGCAGGAGTTCCACTGCCTACTGCTCCCAGGCAGCCGGGCAGTGCATTGCAAGAGTTCCACTGCCTACTGCCCCAGCACAGTGGGGCAGTGCATTGCAGGAGTTGCACTGCCCAGTGCCCCGAGGTAGTGCGGCAGTGCATTGCAGGAGTTGCACTGCCCACTGCTCCCAGGCAGTGAGGCAGTGCATTGCAGGAGTTCCACTGCCTACTGCACCAGGGCAGTGAGGCAGTGCATTGCAGAAATTGCACTGCCCACTGCCCCCAGGCAGTGAGGGGTGCATTGCAGGAGTTGCACTGCCTGCTGTCCCCCGGCAGTGAGGCAGTGCATTGCAGGAGTTCCACTGCCAACTGCCCCGAGGCTGTGAGGCAGTGCGTTGCAGGAGTTGCACTGCCCACTGCTCCCAGGCAGTCGGGCAGTGCATTGCAAGAGTTCCACTGCGCACTGCCCCAGGGCAGTGAGGCAGTGCATTGCGGGGGCTGCATTGTCCACTGCCCCCAGGCAGTGAGGTAGTGCATTGCGGGAGTTGCACTGCCCACTGCCCCAGGGCAGTGAGGCAGTGCACTGCAGGAGTTGCGCTGCCCACTGCCCCCAGGCAGTGAGGCGGTGCATTGCAGGAGTTGCGCTGCCCACTGCCCCCAGGCAGTGAGGCAGTGCATTGCAGGAGTTGCACAGTCCACTGCCCCCAGGCAGTGAGGCAGTGCATTGCAGGAGTTGCACTGTCCACTGCCTGCAGGCAGTCAGGCAGTGCATTGCAGGAGTTGCACTGCCAACTGCCCCAGGGCAGTGAGGCAGTGCATTGCAGAAGTTGCACTGCCCACTGCCCCCAGGCAGTGGGGTAGTGGGTTGCAGGAGTTCCACTGCCCACTGCCTCAGGGCAGTGAGGTAGTGCATTGCAGAAGCTGCACTGTCCACTGCCCCGGGGCAGTGAGGCAGTGCATTGCAGGGGTTGCACTGCCACCTGCCCCAGGACAGTGGGGCAGTGTATTGCAGAAGTTGCACCCCCCACTGCCCCCAGGCAGTGGGGTAGTGCATTGCAAGAGTTCCAGTGCCCACTGCCCCAGGGCAGTGAGGCAGTGCATTGCAGAAGCTGCACTGTCCACTGCCCCAAGGGCAGTGAGGCAGTGCATTGCAGAAGCTGCACTGCCCACTGCCCCAGGGCAGTGAGGCAGTGCATTGCAGGAGTTGCGCTGCCCACTGCCCCCAGGCAGTGAGGCAGTGCATTGCAGGAGTTCCACTGTCCACTGCCCCCAGGCAGTGAGGCAGTGCGTTGCAGGAGTTGCAGTGTCCATTGCCCCCAGGCAGTGAGGCTGTGCATTGCAGGGGCTCCACTGCCCACTGCCCCCAGGCAGTGGGCCAGTGCATTGCAGAAGTCGCACTGCCCACTGCCCGCAGGCAGTGAGGCAGTGCGTTGCAGGAATTGCACTGTCCGGTGCCCCCAGGCAATGAGGCAGTGTGTTGCCGGAGTTGCACTGCCCACTGCCCCCAGGCAGTGGGGCAGTGCATTGCAGCGGTTCCACTGCCCACTGCCCCCAGGCAGTGAGGCAGTGCATTGCAGGAGTTGCACCGCCTGCTTCCGCCAGGCAGTGAGGCGGTGTATTGCACGAGGTCCACTGCCCACTGCCCCCAGGCAGTGAGGCAGTGTTTTGCAGGAGGTCCACTGCCTCCTGCTTCAAGGCATGGGGGCAGTGCATTGCAGAAGTTGCACTGCTCACTGCCCCCAGGCAGTGAGGCAGTGCATTGCAGTCAGTTGCACTGTCCACTGCCCCCAGGCAGTGAGGCAGTGTATTGCAGGAGGTCCACTGCCCACTGCTTCCAGGCAGTGGGGCAGTGCATTGCAGAAGTTGCACTGCCCAGTGCCCCCAGGCAGTGAGGCAGTGCATTGCAGGAATTGCACTGTCCCGTGCCCCCAGGCAGTGAGGCAGTGCGTTGCCGGAGTTGCACTGCCCACTGCCCCTAGGCAGTGGAGCAGTGCATTGCAGCGGTTCCACTGCCCACTGCCCCCAGGCAGTGAGGCAGTGCATTGCAGGAGTGGCACTGCCTGCTTCTGCCAGGCAGTGAGGCGGTGTATTGCACGAGGTCCACTGCCCACTGCCCCCAGGCAGTGAGGCAGCGTATTGCAGGAGGTTAACTGCCCCCTGCCCCCAGGCATGGGGGCAGTGCATTAGGGGATGTGCACTGCCCGCGGCCCCAAGCAATGAGGCAATGTACTGCGGGAGTTCCACTGCCCACTGCCCCCAGGCAGTGAGGCAGTGCATTGCAGGAGGTCCACTGCCCACTGCCGCCAGGCAGTGGGGCAGTGCATTGAAGGAGGTCCACTGCCCACTGCCCCCAGGCAGTGAGGCAGTGTGTTGCAGGAGGTCCACTGCCTAGCCCCCAGGCAGTGAGGCGGTGTATTGCAGGAGGTCCACTGCCCACTGCCCCACGGCAGTGGGGCAGTGTATTGCAGGAGTTGCACTGCCCACTGCCCCCGGGCAGTGAGGCAGTGCATTGCAGGAATTGCACTGCCAACTGCCCCAGGCAGTGAGGCAGTGGATTGCAGGAGGTCCACTGCCCACTGCCCCCAGGCAGCCGGGCAGTGCATTGCAGGTGGTCCACTGCCCACCGCCCCCAGGCAGTGCGGCAGTGCATTGCAGGAGTTCCACTGCCCACTGCCCCCAAGCAGTGGGGCAGTGCATTGCAGGAGGTCCGCTGCCCGTTCCCCCCGGGCAGTGAGGTAGTGTATTGCATGAGTTGCACTGCCCACTGCCCCCAGGCAGTGAGGCAGTGTATAGCAGGAGTTCCACTGCCCACTGCCCCCAGGCAGTGAGGCAGTGCATTGCATAAGTTGCACTGCCCACTGCACCCAGGCAGTGGGGCCCTGCATTGCGGAAGGCCCACTGCCCACTGCCCCAAGGCAGTGGGGCAGTCAATTGCTGGAGTTCATCTGCCCACTGCCCCCAGGCAGTGAGGCAGTGCATTGCAGGAGATCCACTGCCCCCTGCCCCCAGGCTGTGGAGCAGCGCATTGCAAACGTCCCACTGCCCACTGCCCCCAGGCAGTGAGGCAGTGTATTGCAGGAGATCCACTGCCCACTGCCCCCAGGCCGTGGCGCAGTGTGTTGCAGGAGTACCACTGCCCACTGCCCCAGGCAGGGCGGCAGTGTATTGCAGGAGATGCCCGACCCACTGCCCCAAGGGAGGGAGGCAGTCAGCGGCGGGAGTACCACTCCCCACGGCCCTCCGGCAATGCGGCAGTGCGAAGCACGATTTCCATTGCCCACAGCCCCCAGGCTGCCTGGCAGTGCGTTGCACTGCCCACTGCCCCCTGCCCACAACAACACTGCAGCAGGGCACACACAGTGCAGTGTGGTGCAGAGCACCAAGCAGTGCGGCACCACACAGAAGGCACTGGTGGTGCAGCGCGGCACGCAGGGTGCAGTGGGCAAATGAGACCCTGTGTGACTGCGCGCAGGCGTCTGCAAGGCAGTGTCGGCCAAGTGCGAGAGTGTACTGGTCCGGCTTCGCCACAACACACTTCAACACAGCGGGCACACAACACACAAAGCCCAGACCGTTTACCTGTACCCGTGGGTAGACATCCCGGCCTTTGCCTTTTGGTAACAGCGCCTTCGGCACAACACACCGAGCGGGCGCACCGGTGAACAGGAGTGAAGTGGCCCAGGACACCGCAGACGCAACGCAACTCAACGAGCGGGTACAACCATGAACAGGAGCCAAGTGGCCCAGGACACCGCACACACGTAGGGCTGGGGAGGGACAGGAAAGAACCAACACCCCATGGGTCGGACACGCTGGGGCGACCCAGCCGACCCACCGGGCCAGTGGCAGGAGCGGTGCTCCAAGGCCACTGGTGCGAGCCCGGCCAGGCTTCATCGGCAACCATGACAAACGTCACTTGGAGCCATGGAAGCAACCGGTTACAGGCGAGCCGGTACACAGTCCAGAAGGGGGTCGTCTTCCAAGCAGAGCGGCCCCGCAACTCAAGCCACAAGGGTGAGGCGGTCGTACCGTAGACAAGCGGGAGCAATACCCCTTGTGGTGAGAGATACTCCACAGGGCTGAGCAGCCCCCAGAGCTGCTGCCCGAAGGAGGGTGCATGTGGCCCTACCCATGGACACATGTGGCGACACCCTCCCACCTGGGACACCTGGATCGGGTGGCCGCGACACTGCCTTCCCAAGCACCTGCAGGAGCGGCTTAAGAGGCACCTGACCTAGGGCAGTGGGAGGGACAGGATGTCCCCTTGGTAAGACCTTCTTCCTGCACTGTCAGAGGAGGCATCCTGAGCTCCCGAAGATACCTACCTACCTACCTGAGGTTTCTGTTGAAAACTGTCATGAACAATGCAGCAAGAGTCGCTGGCGATGGTAAAACGCTCTTTTCCAGTGTTAGGGAAGCTATAGGTCTTTTAAAGTAGGTGTGGGAACCAAGCAAAGGCCAAGAAAAAATCCCTTTTTCCTGAAAATGCGACACTGGTGGCCACCACAGCACAACACCTAGGATTTTATGAGGTACCGGAATCCCGTAACTGCACCGTCCAAAAACTGCCGCGATCGCGATTTACGGCCCGCCACAACCCAATTTTGCCGCGGTTTTGGTGATTTGTGCCAAATCTGTGCGCATCTGCCCCGACTTAGATAGCGCAACCGTTGAAATACGACGTTTTCTAGTTGCTGTATTGAAATCACGTGGATTGCATTACCGGATGTCCAGATAAACCCAGTATACGACCATTTCTGCCCATTTCTGCCACTTTTGGGCCGTAAACGGGCACTTCGATGATGTCCTTGTGGTGTCACGAGATTTCAAATTGATCAACTTTCTCCCTAGTGCCCGGTGAGGCTAGGCAAGCAATGATTTGTGCCCGTGCCTGCCCTTTACCCAAGATAATAATCCGGAGGGTGCCAAAAAACGCCGGAAACAGCTATATTTGCACTTTTGAACGCATAAATGTTGATTAAAGTGATACGGCCGTGCTTTCATGTGATTTCAAATTGATCACATTTGTCGGCTGTGCTACATTGGGCTTGGCAAGCAATGATTTGTGCCCGTGCATGCCCTTTACCCAAGATAATAGTCCGGAGGGTGCCAAAGAAGGCCCAAAACAGCTATATTTGCACTTTTGAACACAATAATGTTGATTTGAGTGATACGGTCGCGCTTTTGTGTGATTCAAAATTGATGAAATGTGTCCCTAGTGCTAGGTGAGGCTTGGCAAGCAATGATTTGTGCCCGTGCATGCCCTTTAACCAAGATAATACTCCGGAGGGTGCCACAAAATGCCAAAAACAGCTATATTGGCACTTTTGAACACATAAATGTTGATTACAGTGATACGGTCGTGCTTTCGTGTGATTTCAAATTGATCACGTTTGTCCCCTGTGCTACGTCAGGCTTGGCAAGCAATAATTTCTGACCGTGCACGCCCTTTACTCAAGGTTATGGCCCGGAGGGTGCGGAAAAAAGGCCCCAAACAGCTGTATTTGCACTTTTGAACACAATAATGTTCATTAAAGTGATACGGTCGCGCTTTCGTGTGATTTCAAATTGATGAAATGTGTCCCTACTGCTAGGTGAGGCTTGGAAAGCAATGATTTGTGCCCGTGCATGCCCTTTACTCAAAGTTGTGGTCCAGACTGTGCAAAACAAGGCCAAGAACAGCTATATTTGCACTTTTGAACACACAAATGCTGATTAAAGTGATACGGTTGCGATGGTATTATCTTCACTAAGGAGACATGGCCAAAGAATGCCATTTTGTAGCCTAAAGCAGCACTTTTGGGGCCTCAGTGGTCAGTTGTAGGGCCCCATACCCTATTTTCAGGGTGCGGGACTCACGAAGAGGTGTGTTGCAAGGTTTTGGAGCAGATACTCAGGGGCTTCGGGGCTGCCATCACCAGAGAAACACATTTTTTGGCCAAAAATGGCCAAAAAAAGCCATTCTTTGGCCTAAAACAGTGTTTTTGGGGCCTCAGTGGTCACAGGTAGGGCCCCATACCCTCTTTTCAGGGTGCTGGTCAAATGATCAAGGGTTCCGGAGCCACCATCACCAAAAAACCGCTTTTTTTGCCCAAAAAAGCCAATTTTCTGGCCTAAAACAGCATTTTTGGGGCATGAGTGGTCAGTTCTAGGGCCCCATACCATATTTCGAGCGTGATGGACTCAGAAGAATGTGTATTGCAAGGTCTTGGAGCGAGTTTCTGAGTGTTTCGGAGCCGCCATCACAAAAAAAACCGCATTTTTCGCCCAAAAATGGCCAATAAATGCCATTTTGTAGCCTAAAACAGTGTTCTTGGGGCCTGGATGGTCAGTTGTAGGGCCCCATACACTCCTTTCAGGGTGCTGGACTCAAGGTAAAGTGTTTTGGAAGATTTTGGAGCAGATAATCAAGGGTTTCAGGGCCGTCATCACCAAAAAAACGCATTTTTGGCCAAAAATGGCCACAAGAAGCCATTTTTGGGCCTAAAACAGTGTTGTTGGGGCCTGAGTGGTCACAGGCAGGGCCCCATACCCTATTTTGAGGGTGCTGGGCTCACGAGAGCGCGTTTTGCAGTGTTTTTGGAGCAAATGACCAAGGGTTCCGGAGCCACCATCACCAAATACCGCTTTTTTTGCCCAACAAATGCCAATTTGTTGGCCTAACACAGCACTTTTGGGGCATGAGTGGTCAGGTGTAGGGCCCCATACCCTATTTTGAGTGTGGTGGACTCAGAAAATGTGTTTTGGAAGGTTTTGGAGCAACGTATGGAGTGTTTGGAGCCGCCATCACCAAAAAACCGTATTTCTTGCCAAAAGCAAACATGTATGGTTTGAGCTATACAACAGCTGCTGTTCGCAACTAGGTGGTGAATGTCATATTTCTCGGATACGGCCAATTTTAGATCGAGTCAACCCTGCATTGTTGATCTAGGGGCTGGAAATTTTCCAATTAGGAGGTTGGGGGGGGGGGGGGGCTAACTCCGGAAAATATGCTCTTTATGGTATAATTTGACAAAAAAAGTAGTATTTCTGACTGTAGCTGGTTTTGGGATTCTTGGACCCCATAACATTTCAGGTGAGGAGGGAGTAAGAAAAGGTGTTTTTCCAATGCTTTGGGGTGTACTCCAGTTGTATTAGAGATGCTCTAAGCACTCTTGCATTTTTATCTTACTATTGGCCTAACCAAAATGGGTGATAACACATTTTGACCTATAGAACAAAACACTAAATCAGTATGTTTGTGGACCCCTTAACCCCCAAGCAATATGCACTAAAACATCTTTTCCTGGGTGACTGAGGCACTGATATACTGAAGGCGGAGCCTATGAATATATCTATGTTTTCTCAGGAATTCTTAGCTCTCCTAGTGGTATACAGCCTAGGGGGCTGGGGCACCTCTTTTTGAGAGGTCTTGGGTACAATACCCAGTCAGCCTAGCTAAGTAGGAATATCCCATGTGACATGGCAGTGACCTCAGCGCCACAAGCCATGCCACCACCGATACGCACCATGAAAATGGAAAAACTAATAGTGGCGCTAGTGGGTCGCTCTGTAAGACTTCCCACGTGCACTATATGTGCTGTAGACTTAGTCTAGCACCATGGAGCTCACCATTGGGACATGGGCAAAGCCCCTGCCACGTATGACTCCACATATCTTCCTACAAACGGAGATATATAACATGGGCGTGAGCATAGCGAAGCACATACCATGCATATAACGTATACCCTTAAAAGTGGCCCGCACCATGGTATGCCATGCCCCTCCATGGATATAACTTCACGTTAAAAATACGTAGGAACCCAAAGAAAATTTTCTGTGCAACACCAACACTCATGCGGTACACTCGAAAGTCGCATTAAAATATTCGGTTGCATGGTCCAAGAGTTATAAATCATTTTCTACCCCCTTGACCATTATCCCTTGCTATCCGGAGAATAACTACACTTCAAAGGCGTTTGACGCTTCGTAAATTGAGTTGAGACCAAGGCGGTTCCAACCCAAGGCTCAAAACTGGAATTACTCGCCGTGAGGTGGGGGTATGATGTTTCAAAGTGGCCTCAGGAATCATTTTTCTTTCGCCTATATCTCCAAGAAAAATGAAGTAGACAACAAAAAGAAAGTTGATTCGTGATCTGGGAAAAATGTAGGACCACTCGAAATACATCATATCCAGTGCGGCGACCTCGAAATAGGAAAACCCGATTCTGAATGTCTGAAAAAATTGGATTAATTTTGCGAGTGTATAACATGAAAATTGCGGAAGCAACGAAACCCTCTCTGATGAAATTTGACCCTGAATCGGGGTTTCCGCTAAAATATCTGGAAATAACAGTTAACCAACTGACTGTCGCCGATACATTGACAATCAGAACGGATAGCCGAAAAATTACGGAAACATTATGATAAAAAAAGCCCTGTTGATTCCTGATATTTTGATATATAAATCTCAGCCGGCAGCGCCTCGGTTGTGAATATGGCCGCTCATAGCTGGAATGGCCAAGCCTATCACACTATCACATCAGGTTAGGTCAGGTGGATGGGAGAGTATGATATCAGCCAATGGCGGCTTGCCGGCCCATAGATACACACCCCAAGTGACCCAAAGATGGCCACGGGGGTCTGAACCGGCTTCACCGCCCTTCTCAGAGCGTTGTATCCGCTCGGAAGTCATTGAAGAGAGGACGGGAGGACCCCAATGGGCTCCAATCCCCCCCCCAAAATCCCAAGGACACATGGAGGCCCCACATACGGCGTAGGCGTCCCCCATGCCCCGAGGGAGGGGTGAGGACACTCATAGTCGGTGCCCTCCGCCATACCCGGTCTCCTCTTGATCTGCAACATGGACCAAGGGGATCAAAGATAGACAAATGTCGTCGATCGATCTAAATACGTATACCACGATGAAATATATATGTGGAGACCGAGTGAAGGGGGTATGTGGCCAATCAAGGCCCAAAATCCCCAGATGAAAGCCCTCACCTGTCTCCCAAGCACAAAAACAAACAAACGTGCCAATAGGGGTTCAATTCAGTGCTGCTGCAGCCACAAAATGGACTAACACGTCCTTGACATCCAAGATAATTCTCTTTTTCCTTAGATACTGCATCCAGACCGTGGTATACCTCGGCACGAAACTGCTCGGAGGTTCCCACAAATCCCTGGATGCAGCAAATCCCTTCCAACGGACTTTATAAAGCCTCCCTCCAGGCGTCCCCGGGTCTGGCTTGTCCGTCAGGATCCTCTCAGCGGTGAAGTTGTTGTCCTCCCCCTCGTCATCAGAGTCCAGATCTCCGGCTGTGAACTCGAAGGTGACGGGACGTCCGCTGGGGTCTGGTTCTCGGGGACGAAGCTGGGTATGGTCGCGGTACAGGATCTTGTTATCCCCCACACATACCGTATGCAAATCCTGCCCGACCTTCCGAACAATTACCCCCGGCACATACCAAGATGCCTGCCGATGCCTGGACAGGACATCCTTGTGGTGCCCCTCCACCCATTCGGTGTCTCTGAGAGCATTTTTTTGGACCTTATTCTGCTTGAAGTACTTGGCCCTCTTCTCATGCTCGTCCTGAAGTGCTTTGCACACCTTGGCCGCCGTGTCGTCCGCCTCAGCCATCATAGCACTCGCATCCCGGGCCACTTTGCCATGGTTCAACCACGGGAGAGTGCGTGACACTCTATCCCGTAGGAACAGGGTACGATGGGGCGACAGTCCAGTGGGCCCCGGAAGGTCGTGGTACGCCTGGGGTACTCTGGACAGCGAATTGTACCATTTCCGGCCAGGTTCGTCAATGTGCAGTTGGCGGAACTTTTCGGAAATCTGCTGCCCGGCCACCTCAGCCCGGCCATTCGACTGGCTGTGGTACGCCACGGTCCTGGCGTGCCGAACCCCCATGTGCTTGCACATCGGCTTGAACCACGTCCCCACAAATTGACTGCCCCGATCGCTGCAGATGACAGCTGGGACATCAAAAATTGTCAGCCAATGCCTGATCATGGCATTAGCGACGGTCTTGGCCTGCAGACCCACTCCATGCTTGTCCTTATTCTCCTTCTTCTTGGACTTCTTGCCGGCGACCGCCACGATATACCCGCTGTGCCTATCCACCGCCAGGATGACACGGTTGTAGGTCTCTCCTTCCACGGTGACCTCAGGCATGGCGAATACATCCATGGCCAAGGACCGCATAGGGGCCTCCAGTTTAGCCGTGTACACCGGGTTGCCCGCCGTGGTGTGGTTGGGGCTCTTGATGGCCCAACACACGGCGCAGTCGCTGCAGTACTTGTCCAGGATGGCGTAGTACCCCGGTGGAAACTTGGAGCGCCACTCCGGCTCCTGCTGCATCTTGTCCCGACCAGGATGCATGAGCTGGGCGTTATGCCAGTGGTCAATGAGCTCCTCCATTCGGTTCTCAGGGACCAATAGCTTGTCCTTGAGGAAAAATTTATCCCCATCCTCGGTCAAGCCCTCAGGCCATTCGTCATATGACGGGGCGCTCACGGCATTGCAGTACCTGCTCCAGTGCTCGGATGCCGCAGAGTCATCCGAACACTCTTCTGTGAGCACCGACCTGACTAGCTCTACGGGGGGCACCATCCATTGCTCGAGGGTTTCCTCTCGAATAGCTTGGACTCGGGCGCCCCGGAACTTGGCCAGGTCTGTACGGTTTGCCATCACCACAAAGCACTTGACCCCCTCTTTTTCCATGGCCTTCTCAATCTCGATGATGCGCTTGGCCTCCTCGGTCTCCTCGGCGTCCCCATGGCTGGATATTTCCATCCACGCCTTGCCCGTGGGGTAGGCCCATGGACTGAGGCAATCTGCCACAGTGTTGTCCTTCCCCGGGACGTATACGACGCTGAGGTCGAACTTGGGGAACGTCTTCTGCCATCAGGCCCTTCTTGCCGCCGGTCCTGAGTGGGTGTCGACGTGCTCCTTGTGCCAGCGCTGCAAGGACTGATGGTCCGTACAAACAACCACCGGTTGTAATCCGATGTGGCCAGACCACTTCCTGAGCGCACAAACAGTGGCGTACGTCTCCTTCTCCCTCGCGGTCCAGGTTCGACGTTGGCCCTCGGCCAGGATCCGGCTCCAAAACACCACGGGTACGTGCGACCTGTCGTCCCGGACCTGCTCGAGGACTGCCCCCACAGCATAGTCCGAGGCGTCCGTATGTAGCACGAATCCCTTGTCCGGGTCCACCAGGAATAGCCCCAGCTGCCCCAGGAGTCGCTCCTGCAGGCAGCTGAACGCAACTTCGGCCTCTGGGGTCCAGGCAAGCTTCTTCTTGCTCCCCTTCTAGCCATCGAACTTGCCCACCTGCAGCATCTTGTGCAGCGGCCCCGACAGTTCTGCATACATCCGGACATAGCCCGAATAGTAATGGCGGAACCCCATGAAAGATCGGAGTTCGCTGATGGTCTGGGGCTTCTCCCAGTGGTGCAGGGACGCCAGCTTCCCAGGCATGGGAGGGCGTTGCCCGTGACCAACCACGTGACCTGCAAACTCAACTTCCTTCACGAAGAGTGAGGCTTTGGTGGGCTTGCACACCATGTTGTGCTTGTCCAGCTCGCTGCGCACTCGGCGCAGATCCTTCTCATGCGCTTTGATGAGCTCGTCCTCAGTCATGTCTTCCGTACCGGACCTGATGATGATGTCATCCACAAAGGGGTCGGCACAGTTCCGGACAGGACCGAGTAGGTCCTCCATCATGCGCTGGAAAGCGGCGTTGCCATTCTTGGCGCCCATAGGCACCACCTTCCACTGCATGGGCCGCAGCGGCGTTGACATCGCTGTGCAGGGCCTGGAGTCCGGGTGTAGCGGCATCTGGTGATAGCCGTGTTTCAGGTCTAACACCGTGAAGATCCGTTTTTTTTGTTGTTTTTGAAGGACGGTGTCGATCAGAGGAAGCGAGTACGAGTCGTGCTCGGTTTGCTCGTTCAAACCTCTGTAATCAAGCACCAACCTCCACTCGCCCTTCTCCTTCCTGTGCACAATAAAGGCTGGGCTGTCCCACTCACTGTCGGAGGGTTCGATCCAGCCCCGCTCAGTAAACTCGGTCAACAGCTTCTTCATGGCCTCGGCCCGATCGCCCTGAAGTTGGTACTCCGGATGACGATAGATCTTGGGGTTCGTCTGCAGCTTGATCCTCGCTGTGCCAAACCTCCCACGATCTCGAGGGTTCTTGTTGGCGGCGCAACTGAGTAGCCGCGGATAGGCATTTATCACCCTCTCCTTCAGCTCGGCGACCTTCGGGTTCTCCTGGGCCTCTTCAGCCGCTTGCTTCGGTATCGATACAACCGACCGCACTGCGGTATAGGCCTCTTCCGGGTCCGAGTCCGACTTCTCCTCGTCCGATATCCCGTCTTCATCGTAGTGGGGCATGCTTCCCACCGATAATCTTTGGAAATTTGCGGCAACACCGGAGTTCTTGTCGCTACCGGCCCCCATTCTTGGAAAGTCCCACGTCGGTGGGTCCGACCCAACCGGACCATCATATTGGTCGGCGATGTGATCCATGACCCTCGCCACGAACTCATCCTTCTCGTACTTCCCGTCGACCAACATCTTGTCATCCCACCAATGCGGAGATGTGACCATGGCCCGCCTCTTCTTGGCTGCCGCACGGTCGTGCATCCCCATCCGCATGTAGTTGACGACGTGGTCGATCTCGGCGTGGGACAGGACGTCGATGCCATCCATTGGCTGATCCGTCCTTTCCTTGGGCTCAAACATGACCCGCATTCGCACCGTCTCAACCCTACTGATGAATGCTTCATCACCCGTGGGACATGACATCTCGTTCAGGGTGATGGAATCCAGCGTCCACTTGAGACCTTCCAGCGGACATGGGGTGGATCCTATGCCGGTTATGACCAGGATCCCCTCCGCCCTATCCGTGACGATCTTCCCCACCGTACGTCTGGTATTTTCCAGGGAGCCATGCCAGCACATGGGCTCCCACTCCTTCAAACCCCAATGCCTTTGCCAGGCTGAGTCTCTTCGATGCCAATGCCTCCTACACTTCCTCAGAAGTGGGGCATCCCGGGAAGCGAAGACGTCCGTTTCGGGCGCTTCGGCTCCCAGCGTCTGAATCATCCTGGCATACACCTGCGGCGCCACTCCATACTCCGTGATCTGAACTCCGTGGTCTCCTCTGGACTTGGCACCCACAGCTTGCACCGCTTGGCTGATCTGATCCTCTTCCTCAGCATTCCATTGGGACGATCCGCATGCGTAGTCCGTGGACAGCCATGTAAGGCATTCATTATCCTCCCGGACCAGCGTTGCACGATGAGGGTGGGCTCCAATGGTGTTTCCCACGATGAGGTCATACCCCATGATCATATCCGAATCTGTAATGTCGGTCACATAGAAGTTCCCAGATAGAGTGCTTCTCTTCGCCAAATCAGGGCGGTTCAAGCGCTCATGCTCCCAGAATTCCATACTGATAGTGGCATCATGGGTGCCACCACCCAGAATCTCTCCATTGGCCACCTTCAGGCGTACCGGTCTACGGCTGGGCTGCAGGGATTCCTCCTTGAACAACCCTCTCCGGACCAGGCTCACCTGGGCACCCGTATCCACCAACACATCCACCACCAACTCTTCTTGTCCGCACCGTACACGCACCTTCAAGTGCAACTGCCGCTCGTCACCCTGCGGTGTATGGACGACTCTCACGGCATGCCACTCTAGCACATCCGGGTGCATCAGGACTTCGAGGGTATGGTCACGGATGGTGTAGATCCTGGGCTGGTCCTGCCAGTCCACGGGGCTCTCCGTGGTTGCTCCGTCCTTCTTGCCACCTCCCTTGCCCACACACATTTCCCTTGGCAGGGCGCTCCAGGGGTTGGGAGTGGCGAAACTCAGTGGTTTTGGCTCTTCTGGAGCCTTCTTCGGCACCGGATGTGCCTTTGCTTTCTCTCTGATTCCACTGATTTTTCGAGGAGAGACCTCCGAGGTCCCACTCCCGTCGGGGCTCCTCTAGACTTGGCCTGCCGCAGCTCCCTCCTGCTGCGATCCGCTCAGATTTTGTCCACCACGTTGCTGGGCTTTGAGTTCCTCCATTGTCCTCAACATGTCCTCAGCAACCTCCTCGATCGACCTCACGCGTCGGTCTGGGCCGGGTCCTCCACCATAGCCTTTTCCTCCGCCTTTCCCTTGGCCCTTTCCTTGGCCTTTTCCACCGTCTCCGCCCTTTGCCTTCCAATCGGCAATTTGTTGCTCCTTGGGTTTCTTGTCGGGATGAACGGCGAAGTAGGTCTTCTTGTCCTCCTCATATACCTTGCAATGCCCGTGGTCATGTGCATGGTTGTTCCCCTTGCCGTAGCAGACCCAGCGACCGTCGTGCTGTGATCTGTACTCGCGGAACGAGAGCGGCGGGTTCCCGATCCTCCGCGGTTCCTTGCGGTTCTGGTTGACCCTTCAGCCCAGGCGGTTCCACCTGAACCTGTCCTGCCCATGCTCGTTCATATTGTGCGCTACGAACGCGAATAAGTGGGCTTCTTCATGATCCTCTCGGGTGGTCGCGGTCCTGAGATCTTGACCGCTTCCACTCCCTTCCTCCGCGGTGCCGACCGTGTCACCTTTGACCTCTCGGTGTTGGCGATCTGCCCGATGACCTCAATGTCCATGGCCCTGTTGATCCTGCACGTGGGCCTCTTTCTTGGGGTTGAGCTTCAGCTCCACCGTGATGTACTTCACGATTCCGTCCAGGCTCATGCGGGCAAGGATGACCTGCATCCTCAGCGGCTCTCCGCGCCTCCACTCCACGATGTTGAGGCGCATTAGCCTTTGCCCCATGGTGTCGCCGAATACCTCCACGTAGACGGCGTTCTTCAACCCCAACATTTGGTTTGGCTCACCGAGGTTTCGCTGGAAAAACTCCATTATTCCGGCGTGGGTGTCCTCCGATGTCATGATCCGTAGAGCCACGCACTTCTTTGCTCTCTTCTTCTCCTCGTCCTCCACCCTTTCTCTTCCAGTGGCCGGGGAGGACGTCCTTCAGCAGGTGGCGGATCTCGCTGGCCTCATTCCAGTCCTCCACCAGCTTGAGGCTTCTTCGGTACTTGCGGATGTACCGATTCCATTCCCGGACCCTCAGCTCCCCGCGCTCCAGCGGCAGCAGAATTGGCCACAAATCCTCCCACTTCTGGTTCGGGGCGTCCACTCGCTCCTCGTCCTCCAGCCACTGGAGGCAGGCCTGCTCCGTCTGGATCAATCCCTCGCGGATCTGATCCCTGAGCTCCTCCTTCAGGTCCTGCGCCAGCCTGTGTGTTAATGTCCGACATACCCACTTGTCCCTTGGCGCTCCCTTCATCTCACCGACGACCTCCTCGGCGAAGTCCTCCCAATCCAGGATGAAGTCATCCAGGTTGGAGGGGTTGCCATCGTAGTAGGGGATTTTGATTCCCCTGAGGTCGTCAATCCTGATGGCGTCTTCGACGTCCGCAGCCACCACTCCACCGAGACGGATACCACCTGTGGCCGGGGGGTGTGAGTACACTCCCCGTACATCCCTCTCCTCCATGGAGTGCGGTCCAGTTGGGCCTGAACCCATAGGGTTTGGGATGCGGGAAGGACTTGTTCCACCGGCTGTCCATATTCCCATAGGAGGGTCCTTCGACCACAGGTTTCCGCCTGGATGGCCTCGACCATGTCCGTCGGCCCTTCCCATGGTTCGCCCCTGAATGGTCTGGATCTCCTCTTCCGCATAAACTGCATGGGCAGTCATAGCGGTCGGTGGATCCTGGGCGGCGTGGTACATCTGTACCGTCAGGCTCCTCGGTTCCGTGGTTGCGTGCTCTTCCCGCATGGACCCAGCCGGTGCCGCATGCTCCCCGAGCATTATGGATTTGCTGAACATGGGAACAAACGGCAGCGCACCTGGGTCAACACGCGGAGGCGCGTAAGGTGCCTCTGCACGGCCGCCCAAGGGTTTCTCCATGGTGCTCCTGAGGGTCTTAGCCCGCTCCACCAGCTGTGCCGTTGCCGGCCTTGCCGGGAGCTCCGTACCCGAGGCGAGGGGTTGTAACTCCTCTATCCTTTTCAGGCGTCCCGACATGTCCTCCACCAGGTGGGGGAGGCTGTCCACCGCTCGCTGCTGCTTCTGCAGGGCCATCTCCAGCTTCTCCCTGTAATGGTCCTGCTCCGCTCGCAGCTCTGCCATGTGTCTCTCTGCTTCCGAATGGTCATCCAGGATCCCCGCGATGTCCTCCTCTAGGCCGTCTTTCTGGTTGTCCAGGCGGTCGACGTGCTGCACGATGGCGTCCATCCCCATCTTTTGGTACTTGCCGATGAGGAAGGATACGTGCTCGCAGTGGCACTCAACGTGCTTCCCACCTGATCCGGCGCATCCCACGGTTCCCGGCGCCTCGGACTCCTCCGCCATGGGTGTGTCGCCCATGTTTTCCCGCGTTGGCTCCGTGTGCCGGACCAAAGGCGCCATTCTGGCTCTGGTAGGCCTCTCCAACGCCTCGGCGTCATGCTCCAGGCTCGGTTCGGGGGCCGTGTGCGACCTTATGGGCGGTCTGGCCATCTCTTCCGACTTCGAAAGGAAAGCGGTCCGATAGCCATCGGAATGCCCCTCGGAATCTGCAGCTGACCACAGCCTGACCGGGCTGGCATCCGTCTCCATCACCCTGGCTTCCGCTGCGGGTTTTGGGGACCCGCGCTTCCGGTAACGCCGGGCCCTGCCGTTGCTGCCAGTCTCCTCCAACTCCTCCGCAGCGGAGCGGAGATTGCAAGCCTTGCGGCATTGCCTTTCACACATTGAGGCCAGGTCCTCCATGTCTAGCCCATGTCCTGCAAGGGCTCTCCGTTCTGAGCATCTTTGCTCCCCTCGGGCTTCCAAGTCCGGTGTCGACTCCACGGACTCAACGATCTGCACCCAGGGCGTCCTTGGGCAGGGCTCACGAGGGCCCAAGTCCCCGGTGCGGCGGTAGGGGGCAGGTACTCCTCTGCTACCATAAAGAAGGCCCCTACCAGGACCGGCCCCTGCTGTACCCCTTCCACCATTTCCTGTCACTCCTATGGTCTTGCTTCTCACCAGGTTCTGCATGATCTTGCCCTATCCTGCACAATTTCCGACAAAAAAAAGTAAAATATGGCTCCTTCACACAGATCCTGATCCCTTGCAATAACCAACTCCGAAGTACAATAGCTCCAATCCAAGTAATCCACACTGAGGGCTTCCAAGGGTGTTTGAGGTCCCGCGTTGACACTCAACAACTCCTTTCAACACGCCGGTCTTCTCACGGTGCACACGGAGACAAGGGCGTTGATCATGTACATAGAATTGCACCAATAGAATAATGGAAAGAGAAGCCCTGAAATTGGCATATGAACACAAATCAAGCAACATTAGGGAAAGATGGACACATACACAATCACAGCCATAGACCCCTCGTTCCCTGGACTCAGGACCTTCCCTTGACTCGCCAACATGATGCCCTGAACCAAGTCAAATAAGATGGCTAAATGCCATGTGTCAAAGGTCACTACACAAACCCCAAAAATGTGTTTTCTCCCAAGCCTCTAAACCCTAGCCCAATAGGGGACGTGGCGTGTCATGGCCTAGAGTGGCACTCAGGACGATGCCCCACCCCGACATAACCTTCGTTGGACTTGGAGTTGATTGGGCTTGAATAATTGCCCCATGAATATGACCTCACAACATAGCAAAATTAGGCAAATCACACCATAGTGCCCAAAATTCAATTATATACTCAAAAATGCATACGGCAAATATTCAAATGCTCCATGCATGTGTCGAACCGGAAAGTAATATACACGGGTGATATAGCCCAAACGTTAATGCCCAAGAATATCCCAATATTGGCTCCCAAAACCCTCCGGATATATGCATGACATGCTTCACAAGTCAACTCATGAATTTGAGACCTAATTTTGTGAGGCCTCGTGTGCCACGCCAAAGTGACCACGTGAGCCAGCATATGGTGAGGTGCAACACCGAAGCATATGCCAACATATAAGCAACATACCATAGTTCACAGATCTCTAGGCACTTTACTGTTAGCCGACCAGTTCAGCACACAAAATACAAAAAATAGGATAAAATGAGGTCAAAAACATGCAAATGTTGCTAAGTTCAAACTAATCACAATAGTATATAACTTCGCTCACCCATGGTATCAACATATGGTTCAAAACACGATTGCTTGGGACCATTTGCAAACAATCCCCCCACTTGGATCCCCACATGGACGCAGAGGACACCTTCTAACATCCTCCCGATACGCACCATGAAAATGGGAAAATTGATAGTGGCGCTTGTGGGTCGTTTCGCAAGGCTTTCCACGTGCACTATATGTGTGGTAGACTTCGTGTAGCGCCATGGAGCTCACCATTTGGACATGGGCGATGCCCTTGCCACGTATGACTCCACATATCTTCCTACAAACGGAGATATATAACATGGGCGTGAGCATAGCGAAGCACATACCATGCATATAACATATACCCTTAAAAGTCGCTCCCACCATGGTATGCCATGCCCCTCGATGGACATAACTTCACGTTAAAAATACGTAGGAACCCAAGGGAAGTTTCTTTGCACCACCAACACTCATGCAGTACACTCGAAAGTCGCATTAAAATATTTGGTTGCATGGTCCAAGAGTTAGAAATCATTGTCTACCCTCTTGACCATTATGCCTTGCTACACCGGGCATATGTACATATCAAAAAAGTTTGACGCTTCGTAAATCGAGTTGAGACGAAGGCGGTCCCAACCAAAGTCTCAAAATTCGAATTCCTCACCGTGAGCCGGAGATATGATGTTTCAAAGTGGCCCCACGAATCAATTTTGTTTCGCCTATATCTCCAAGAAGAATGAAGGAGACAACAAACGGAAGGTTGATTCTTGATCGGGAAAAAAAGTAGGACCACTCGAAATACATCATATCCAGTGCGGCGAACTGGAAATCAAAAATCCGATTCTGAATGTCGGAAAAAATCAGATTGATTTTGCGAGTGTGTAACATGAAAATTGCAGAAGCGACAAACCCTTTTCTGATGAAATTTAACCCTTCATCGGGGTTTCGGCTAAAATATCTGGAAATAACAGTTAACCAATCGGTTACCGCAAAATTGTGAGCCAACTGACAGTCGCCGATACATTGACGATCAGAACAGATGGCCGGAAAAGATACGGAAACATTATGATAAAAAAACCCTGTTGATTCCTGATATTTTGATATATAAACTCCAGCCGGCGGCGCCTCGGTTGTGAATATGGCCGCTCATAGCTCGAATGGCCAAGCCTATCACACTATCACATCAGGTTAGGTCAGCTGGATGGAAGAGTATGATATCAGCCAATGGCGGCTTGCCGGCCCCCAGATACACACCCCAAGTGACCCAAAGATGGCCACAGGGGTCCGAACCGGCTTCACAGCACCTATGGGACCCAAAAACAAAAAGTGCACATCTCAAGATGGCACTATGGAAGAGTGTGAGCCCTTGGGGCAGTTTTTCGAAAAGTGTTTCTCAAACATGTAAAATATTTCATCCTGAGTTGCTTTGAATGTTAATTGCTGTGGTCTATTGTAGATAGTTCTCTTTATCTAACTCTTTGTGACTGCAGCCCTTCATGCTTTGATCCTGTTTATCTTCTACCTGCTTATCTCTGGCTTGAGTTATCCTGGATCGGTTGTATTTCAACAATAAAACATTTTCCTCATCAAAAACAAGCAGCAGCAACCTGACACCAGCAGCAAGCAGCAGGAGAGGCACATCAAAAACACAGTGCTGAAAACACTATAAAACCTTCTAATCATGGTGTGGGTCATCATTGGCGGCAAACGATATGTCAAGTAACACCACATTGATGCTCCACCCTCTTTGTGCAAACAAAGTTCGGTAATCACCCTGTAAAACTGGTATGTCGTGCCGCATATGGACCCATTACTTAGTAGAATTACAGAAGTACGACATTTGCTAATAGTGTTTTGAACCCCAGTGTCTAGTACCAATGATGGTGCAATTTTTCTGGTGGCAAAATATGGTTGATTAAGGCAACAACGTGCCGAAGACCTATTCACGTGCAAACAACATGGAATGGCTTTATGGGACCGCATTACAGCCCAAGTAAGCTCCTCATGACTCGTGGCCAAACTACGGGGCAATGGCTAAGCAAACGTAATCAGTGGGCAAGAAGCTGTGAAGCGTATTCTGGACCTCAACATTCCAAAAAAAAGGTGTCGCAACTCTTGCGATCATTGAACCATAGTTCAACCACCTTCAGTTCAGCGGTTTGACAGGTTGTGTAGAACCATGCCAACTATTCAAGCTACGGTCTTTTTCATCGTTCAATATTGCCCTAGTCTTCATAGGTGGTGTCATATGATGGTCATGGATGGTGGTTACATGCATTGCACAGCTTGAAACTACATTTTTCACACTTGAATGTGGAACGTGTGAACGTTGCACGGCGCGCGGTTGTACTGGTTGCACCTATCTCAACCGCTTCGGCTATCCACATAGGTACCGCAGGCTCATTGAGTTCTTAGAATCCGAAAACTTGTTTGCGGTTCGCCTCATACATCCGACGTGGCATCACTGCTCTCCATCCAACAAGGTGATGGAGAAGGCATGGCAACAATACGCGTCTAAGTAGCGCCAACTAAGGCACACGGCACCATTGCCCTATGCTCGGATTTGGATGATTTTTTCCTCTACATTTCTATCCAAGCTGGCCTACTCAACAAAATGATTCTTCTGGAACCTATACATGTTCTTTTTCTTGGGGGTGACGGCTTTGGATGTGGTTCCATGTGGTTTTGCGGTGATATTGTAGAGACCGTCAATTACATCTATAAAGATTGCTTCCTCGGGAAGAGTGCCCATTGAGGTGGTGGCAAGGATATAGATGGGAACGACAAGTGCCCCCTCAACCAGGGTCATGAGCGCGCGTTCCCTTATAAAGAAGTCCCGCCCTCGGATCGACTGCAAAACAAAGATGGTGCAATCGGCCTCCAAAAATTAGCGGCCGGGGCCGAATCGGACTCCGATCCGTGATCAAATGTATGTTGGGACTATCGTTCGTCTTCGATGTGTCAGGTACCTCCTTTGCGTTCAATTTTTGTCATGCAATGATGAGGTGGTCCGTAACAATTTTCATTTTGGAGTTCAACCCTGGGTTCAACCGCTGAAACACATGGAAACCACGAGGTTATCCTGGTTGCGTAGTGTGTTGCACCCCGTTGAACCTATTCTACCCTCCACCTTGTTCACTTTCAGTGATTGCGGGTGCACCCACGTGCAGGGTCGAGGATCCATTTCTTCCATTCCAACAATTCCAACATTGGCTTGATCAACAAAAGGCTGGACAAGCCGCACAATGTCCACCTCGTAGTGTCGAAGTTGATAGATGATCACCTTCGCCGGGTCAAGGCCAGGATTCTCCAGCGCCACAACTCCCGCCTCCCCACGCGCCCAGCGTCCGGCAAGTTGCACCTGGGGAGCAAGCATGATCGTCCGATGTCCCCGTCCTTGAGGAGGTTCTGAAGTACCAACATGCCCACGCGGCTGCTAGCCTTGCACCACCCACGCTACAATGGGCATGACTCAAGAATATCACGCTGGCCTACCTCCACAAGTGCGCACTCTGAATCTTAATAGAGAAGAATTGTGAGCAAACTATTGCGGGTGAGACGTCGTGGCCATGGGCAACACAGTGCCTCTCAGAGACCAACTGGTCCCTTTGGAAGGTGTTGTGCATTGCGAAGAAGGGGGAGATGGGGGCGATGACGTCGAGGAGAAAGGAGGGTATGCTTTGTACAGGATTTGGGAGTAAATGAATCTTGGTGAAACGAAGGAGTCAACATGGACCTTGGGATCCACGGGTGGACGCAGCAAGGGGCAAGTCTCTGACACTGGATGCAAATTTTAGTAGGATCCACTTGCTGAACGACCACTCAGGTAGGTTCGTAGGTCATCTCGGGACAGGGATTGCCCCGCAGGGGGGTCTTACGAAAGGGTTTTTGCTCACTCACCCACGGCCCTACTGCAGGTGCCCCCACAAAGCGGGGGCCCCCACATGGAGGAAGGGCGCGGTCGCCGCGAGCAGTACCCCAAGGCGGTCTCCGCCCAGAGAGGTAACCCATGTTCGACCGAAGTCTCACATTCCTCTCCTTCGGGCGGATGATACGTGTAGGAGGGTCCCATCGCACATCCTCATCAATTTCCGGATTCTGGGGCCCAGGGGCCCGGAGCCAGGCCATAGGCCCTGTCCTGCAGGCACCCCCACCTGGGTTGGTTTTCAGTAGGCGTGAGGCAACTTGAAGAAGCACGTGCTACGGGACGCGCATGCCGTGGCGCACACTCACGCCTCCTGACTCGGTTGAGCTTGCGCTCTTCCGGGCCGGGGGTTCGAAACAGTTCGTTGCCGTAGGTTCGTCGGTTGTGTAATGGTAGAGTTGCGGTGTGCTTGCGTGTCTGTGGGTTTGGTCGTCGGTGGGCGTGGCTCACCATGGTGTCGCCAACCCGTGGGACACCGTTCCCGTATTGACCCTTGCATGTCCGGCTGGTTCGATGTTGGCCGGCTTGCGAGTGGTCTGTTTACGGTCGCGTCATTGTTGCCGCAGCTGTTTGGTTGGTGCCTGGGTATGTCGTCCGCCTTATGGTCAGCTTGTGCATCGTTGGTCTCTTTCTGCTGCTGCCGGCGCTGTCGCATCCTAAGCTGTTGTGTAGACGATGTGTGCGCAGTGGGCTCCTTCGTACGAAGGTCCGCGTGTGCACGGCCCGTTATGGTGAGTTGTTCTGGCCTTGGGGCCGGGAGTTCGAAATTGGTCGTTTTGGTTGGTTGGTCGGTTGTGGAAGTGTGGAATCTCGGCGTTCCGGTGTGTTCTTGGGTATGGTTGCCGGCGGGCGTGGCGCAGCATGTTGTCGCCAACCCATGGGACGCCGTTCCCGTTTCGACCCTTGCATGCCTGGACCGTTGGGTGTTGGCTGGCTTGCGTGCGGTCTGTTCATTGTCGGGTCGTTTTTCTGCAGCAGTTTGGTCGGTACCCAGTAGCGTCAGCCGCCTTGCAGCCAGTGCGCCGGTGTCTTTGTTGTCTTCTCGGTTTGTTCTGAGGTTTGCGGTGGCCGGCCTGTCCGGTGTGGTGGATGCGTTGCGACCAGGGGGCGCCCGGTGCGTGGTGTTGGTTCGCCGGTGTCGTGGCCACCAGTGGTTGGCCCGTTTTGGGTTGTGTGGCGGTCCGTATGGGCCCAGCAGGCCGTGTTTGGTCGCTGTAGCTGTTCTCTACGTCAGTTATTTCCCGTCGGGCATGCTTTTTTCGTGGTTTGACCGGTTTCGGGACGTCTGCGCGTGTGGTTGTTGTGTTGTTGCCAGTACTTTGGTCAGTACGCCGTCGTCTTCGCCTCCCAATGGTCGGCTTGTCCTACGGTCGGATGCACCGGGCCCTGGTGGCCGTGTAGGGTCGGTTCCGGTTGTTCCAGTTGCATTGGGCCATAGGTTACCTTTTGACGGTGCGTCGCCCCCTCATGCTGGGGTGTGTCCTCAGGGGGAGAAAAGTAGCGACAATTGGTACAAGCGCTGAGAAATATTTTGAAATTCGGTATGACCTGCCCTGTCCCACCCTGGAGGCATCGTTACACGCACAACCCATCATCTGGTATTTCGCAGTGCCCTTCGGCTGTCCTTCCAGCTTCGCTTGTGCCAATCATATGTACACCCCCGTGTGTGGCAAGGCCCCTTTGGTCCCCCTCTGTGCATCCCTGTGCTTCCCATGGGAGCCCCAGGATTCCGCTAATGCTAGGTGGTGCGGTGCTTGTGCTTGTGTTTGCTGGCCTGTCGTGTGCGGTATCGTGCCGTGTCTTGCGGGTCCGGTGGTGTACGTGTCGGTGCCTCAGTGCAGTTTACGGAGGTTAGGGTGGCCTGGCTCATGCTCTGTTGTCGGGGCGTCCCGTCCGGCGCGGCGAGCTGGGCTCGCCGCAACACTCCTGTGTTCGCCGGCAGGAGCCGGCGGGTATGTGGGTCCCGCGCGGTGAGCTCTTGGCCCCTTGCGTGTTCCTGGTAGGGGTCAGGAGAAAAGAGGAATGCTGGTCAGTGTCCAGGCCCCCCTCTCGCACCTTGATGCTGTTAGCTTTCTGGGCTGGGTGGACCATGTCCCTCGCACTATTCTCGCACGTTACAAGTGCTGAAGCCGCCCCAGCGGCCCTGTTGTGGGTGTCCTGTGACCTGGTGCCTTGGCGTTAAACTTTCTCGGAGGAGCTGCTCGTCGGCTCCAGTGGCACACGTATCCCTTGACCCTCGCCCTTGAAAGTAACGTTTTTGACGACTTCTCGCTCACATTCCTGTGGTCATCGGCGAGTCTCTGGGTCCCGCGTGTTTCGCTGCCCCCTTGGCCAACTCCATCGTGTCCCCGGCGTGTGGGAGAGGAAGGTTAGGCGGAATGACAGGTCCGTGTTGGGCCCCGTTCTCTTCTCTGACGTTGATGGATTGCGGGGGTCCGGGGAGCGTGGCCCCCGCCCGGGGGATGTGAGAGGAATTCGTTGGGCATCCACGAGTTCGTTAGGTCAGTGTTCGTGCTCGACATCATGGGTCATAGGGCTGCCAAGGCCAGCCCGCATTGGTTGGGTGTCCGCTGCATGAGCCGGGCAGTTCGACGTCTTTCTGGCCGGCGCGCCCGACCGACAGGCGTTGGTGAGGTGTGTTGCGCGGTCGCGCGTTGTCCGGTTGTACGAGGGTGTCCTCCTGGGCAAGGTAGGCTTGCCCGGGGTCGACGCAGTTTACGACCAGTCCCGCAGCCGCTTGTTTGGACGTCCATTGTCGGGGCCTCCTGTGAGACGAGGCTATCCCGGGGTTGCCGTGTCGACTCATCATCTGCGGATGGCCGGTGTGGGATTTGCGCCGCGTGTGCTCGGCGGTGTGTCGTCGTTGCACTGCCGGTGATCGGCCGCGGTGGGCAGGGCACGCGTGTGTCGCGTCAGGCGGGGCAGGGCGGTCCTGATAATGTCGCTCCGCGTGTTCATGGGGGTGTGTTCCCGGTTTCAGCTCGCGGTGGTTCAGGGCCCTGTGGGGCTTTTCATGCGCCATACGAGGACGCTGCAGAGGGCACTGAGGATCTCGTGCAGAAGGGCCGCGTGTGCCGCCTGGGCCTCCGTCTCAGTGCGGATGGCGGGCTGCGATTGCCCGCCGATCGGCAGCGCCCGGATCTGGTGGATCGCGATGACGGGGCATAGGTTGGTCGCTGTGGGGGTCTCTGCCGTTCGCTCGTGCTGGGAGATGGCCTCCGGCTGCTGCCAAGCAACCAGGTGGAACTGCCACGTCGCCGTCCAGTCCCTGGTGTGCGGCCAGCGGTGCTGCGCCCACCGCCAGAGGCACTAAAGGGCATGGCCTGGGTGTCAGGTGCCGGCTGCCCGGAACAGGATCGGCCTTAGAAACTCCGGGGGCTGGTCGCTGGGCAGCGGGGTGAGGCTGTCCGGCAGGGCTGCGTTCGCCGGAAGCATGGAGTCGACGGCTTCCAGGCCAGTGGCGCTCCTGCGGGTGCGGGTGATCCGCACTTGGTAGTAGTGGCCACTTTCCAACACGATCATGGTGATGGTGCTGGGGTCACCTTCGCGTGGCCGGGGCGCTGCGCGTGCAGTGTCCGGGTACCGCTCCAGCATGCACTTGAGGTTACGACCCCCATCGCCGGCTGTCCTCCTTTCTCATTCTGCGAGGTCTTTGTCCCGTGGGATGTTGAGGTTTTCGGCTCTCGGTGGCGGGGCGGCCCGTTCCCGGCCCCCGGTGCTGGGCGCGGGTTCGGGTCCGACGGTGGCGCTATGAGCCTGTGTGCCCAGCCCAGCTGTGGGACCCATATGCCTCCCTGATCCGGCTGGTGGGTGTTGAACCACCAGATCCACGCGTCAACAACGTCTTCCGTCATCTGTGTCCCCGGGGTGACAAGCGCCTGCAGCTGCCGCACAAAGATGTCAGTTGTTGCGGCGTGGGGCAGGGAGACTACGGCGAGGAGCCTGTTCGGGTTGACGCTCTGGAGGTGTTCCCAGAGGGCTGCCACCAGCCCGCTCGAGGGTGCGGTGGCGTGGATGCCGTAGAGCGCCCTCAGTTCTGCGTCGTCAAAGGGGTCCGTTTTCATCCGCTGCGGTGGTCCGGGGTGTGTGGTGGGCATGGTCTCCCGGTTTTGGTCCGGTTGGTGCCAGTCGGGGAGGGGTGCCCCGGGGTGGTGCCAGGGTGTCCCCCAGGCACGTACCCTGTGGAAAGCTCCCGTTGCTGGGGCATCCAACAGGCTGCGGCGGTGGGCAGAGAGTCACCGGACTTCTGAGGGCCGGCGGTCCCTGTCATTTCTTTGTCCCCTCCTGGGCTGCTCGCGTCGTGCTCCCGCTTTCGCGGTGCGTCCTCCGCGCCCCGGCGGTTTGGCTGTGTTGCGACTGGGCTGGGGAACCCCGTGGTGTACAGGCCCAGTTGGTCGGGTGGCTGGTGCCTATGTCCGGGACCGGTATCACTGCGCCCTGCTCCTGGGGGGGGGCGTTGGGGGGGTTGTCCCCCCACCCCATGTGCAGGCCGTTGGTTGGCCGCGGGTCCCCTGGGCCGTGTGTCCGCGGCGAGCTGTCTCCCCGGCAGCGGGCGGGCTGCCGACCCTGGGAGGGAGGACTAGCTGGATGTTCCGTCTGCTGCCTGGTGGGGGTCCGTGTGAAGCGCTGTCCGTCGCTCTCGCTCGCCTGGCGTCGGAATGGTGGGAAGGTGCGCCCATTTGGTGCGGGGCCTCTTGGACCGGCGTCTTGGATGGGTGGCAGATGATGGCCGTTGGGCAATGCGGTAGTTGGGACCTCCAGCGCTGCTGTCCATATCCTCGTTGAAGACGACTCGCCGTGCTGCGAGGGGCAGCGTGCGGCTGCGGCGCCGGGAGCGGCCAGGCTTCCACCTCTCCTGGTGCTGTTCCGGTGTGCAGCCCTGCAGCTCTGGGGTTCTGAGGACTGCCTTGGTCCCTCCGCGGGGCAAACGGTCGGGGGGGGGGCTTCTGTACGTGCCACAGGGGGAACCCACCCCGGGTAGTGGCCCCCGGTGGCGTCCTGTGGAGTTACAGCATGCCGACTGCCTGGGAGGCTCCAGGACCTCTTGGGACCGTGGTCATCGGTGGTCCGAGGCATGCCCCTGGTAGCCCGGGGATCCAGGGATGTCCCAGGTGTTGTGCCTTTGCATGGCTGTACGGATGCGCAGGGCTGCGCGTTGGTGCCACTGCCAATGTATCCCGTGCATTTCGTCCAGGCTGTAGGCCCCCATATCCGCCATGAGCCGGGTGGCCACATAGTGCCACTCATGGTGGTCCATGGTGGTCCATGGTGGCGGGGGGCGTTTGCCACGTCCGATGGTTGAAGGTGATGTCTGCCGTGATGCGGGTTCCCTCCTCGAGGTGGCAGGACCGCGAAGTAAGCAGCCATCAGATGCTGACCGCCAGGGCGAGCTGCTCCCCTGTGGTGAGCCTGTCGATCCATACGCCCAGGTCTTGGGCCGCCGCCTATTCCGCGTGGGCGCTGCGGTGGTGGGCGTCGCCTTCCGCTCGCGCGTAGTCCAGATGTCCCCCCACCCAGGACGGGCTGGTCCCCGGTGGCTGGCCGGTAGGCTCGCTAGCGGTGTTGGTGCCCGCCTCCACACGCCTCCCGCTACCGTGGGCGCTGCGCTCGTCCAAGGCCTGATCTGCTGCCCCGCTCGCGGTCGCGGGCCCGTCATCCGTGGCGGTAGCATGCTCAGTTTCCCCCAGGGCGTTGTAAACGCGCTGGAGGTGTGCCCGGAGTGACACCGTGAGGGGTGTGCCCTCTGTATGGTCGCGTTGTGGCTCCGGGCTGACGCGCGAGGCAGCTGGAGCTTGGTCCGCGTGGAGGTCAACCCTGCAGGACTCCATGAAGGCATTGAAAGAGTCTTCGTCGCGGTTGTGCCCGCATGCAACGTTTTCCTGTCGGCTGCGCTCAGGGGCGTGTCAGGTGTGTTTTCCCGGGCTTCAGACTTCGCGCGGGCTCCAGATTGGCCCCGTGGTGGCGCCTTCCTCGGCGCGCTTGTGTCGATGTGATGCGCCGGGGTCGCGGAGGGGACGGTGTCCGAGCGATACGCGGGTTGAGCCCCGTGGGCGGTCGCTGGGGGGAGACCGGGGGCTTGCTCTGCGTCCGGCACTGGTTCGTCAGGTCCCGTACCAGGTTGGCCAGTGTCCGGTGCCGCGTCGCTTCCGCTTGCCGCCATGTCACACGGGCTGGCACGCTGTTTTTCTGGCTTGTCTGCAGCCTCGCTAGGTATCTCTGTTTGGGGTGGTCCCCGGGCGTGTAGGTCCGCCGCTGGCGGTGGCGCTTCTGTCCGCTGTGGGGGTCCCGCCGCCTCCTTCGTGGCGTCCACCGTGGGCTCCACGCGTTGTGGCTGGGCGCGCGGTGCGGGGAGCGTGGCTGCGCCGCCCGCCGGTTGCGCCGCCTCTCAGGTGTGGCCTTCCGGCACGGGCGTCGGCCCGGTCTGGCCTCCCGTGTCGGCGGACCGCGGGGTGTCAGCCGGGATGGTGGCGCGCGTTAGGTCTGGGTCAGGGTCGGGGCCCAGGTCGGGGGCCGGGCGACTGCGAGATGGCGTTTCTGTGGGCTGTACTGCCCGCCCGGCTGGTGGGTCGTGGTGCCGTGGGGATGCCGGCTCGGCTTGTGCCAGGGCCGGCAGATGGCCCCTCGGGCCGATGCGCTCGATGTTGCCGGAGCCTGGAAACTGGGGCTCTCGCTGGCGTTGTGGGCGTGGGGGTGTACGGTGCCGAGGGGCCGGGCTTTGGTTGTGTTGGTCGGGGTAGCGGTATGCGTCTGTGTGGGGGTGCCTTCGGCTGGCGCGTGTGTGGGGCCCTCCATCAGCTGGATTGGTGTGCCGTGGTGTGGGCGGGGCTCTGGGTGGGCCTGTGTTGCCGCTGCCTGGCGGGCTGACGGCTTGGGGCCCCGTCTGGACGCGTCGGGTGGTGTTAGGGGTTGTGGAGCTGGGTCGCCTGTGGGGCCCGGGGCTGGGCTCATTAGCGGATGTGCGGTGCCAAGGGGTTGCTCGGGTCGGGTGCCTACTGCCGCCGTATTCGTCGGGCTGGGCAAGGCTCTCCTCCCGGCAGGGGATACCTGGTGCTCCTGGATCGCTGTGGCTGCGTGCTGTTGTGGCTGGTGTCGTTGCGCCGCCCGTTTGGATGCACGTTCTTGTCGGGGGCTCCGTTGCGTGCCTGCCCCCGATGGTGCCGGAACACCCGTAGTCCGCGTTGCGTCGGTGGCCTGCGGTCGGTGTGGTGAGTTGACGGTTGCTTGCGGGGTGGAGGTGGACGGGCTGGAGGTTTGAGGTTTGAGGTTTGATTTTGCGGGTACTAGACGCCTTTCGGCCCCGGGGGGCCACCTGGTCGGGCCAGGTGATATCCTTCCCACCGGGTCCTAGTGGAGGGCCCTCCAAGACGCACCTCCTGTCTGGTGGCGGAGTCCCCCGATTTCACAGGGTTCGGAGCCCCGTCCTTCCCCGGCTTCCCCGTTTCGCCAATCCGCGGTCAGTGCATCAATTCGCAGCCGTGGCTGCGGGCGCTTACCCACTGCGTCGCCCCCCTAATGCGTGGTCGCCCGGGGCGCCGGCGCCGCCGGGCCGGTGCTACTGGCTTGTCGCCAGTGGGACCCCCTTGGGCTGGCGCGGAGGCTGCCTAGCCTAGGGGTTGGGGCGTGGCGCTGTGCGCCACTACTGCCTTGGCGGGTGCAGTGCCCCGTCTGTTTGTGCGCGGCGCTCGCGGCCGGTTCGGGGGGTTCGGTCCGGTACCTGGTGTTATGTCTCTCTCGTTTCCCCCTTTCCGCCCCGTGTGTTCCGCGCTGCGTGTGGCGAGCAGTCCTGTCCGGGTTACCCTTACCCTCGCTCGCTGGTACGCCATTCCACGCGGTCTGTGCGTTCTGCGCGCTCGGTCCGGTTGCCCTTCTGGTAGTCCCCGCGTGCCCTTTACGTGTGTGTGTGCTCGCGCTCCCGCGGCGTCCGCTCTCCCCCCTCCTCGGTGGTGTGGCGTGCGCACCTCGCGTGGTCCCGGCACTGGGCGCTGGTAGGGCCGCTCCACGTGGTCCGCCCCCCTCCGCGTGTCCTGCCCCGGTCCCATGCTCCGTCTGGCGTGCTTAGGGGGGGGCGGTCTGGTCCCGGTTCCCCCCTACTTGGCTTGGGGTTGTGGGGATGGCGGTAGGGCGTCCCCGGGGGGGTGCCTTCTACTGGGTGTGGGAGCCCAACACTGTCCCCTTGGCCTGCATGCCCTGTGGGGGCTGCATGCCGCGGGGGTGGAGAGGGGCCGTCCCCGGGGGGGGTGGCCTGCCACCGCTGTGAGGGGCGCCTGGTTTCAGGCGCTCTCCCTCCCCCGACCGCCCGTCCTCTGGAGCGGGCAGCCAGGGTTCCGCGACCAGTGTGTCCCGGGTGCGGTCAGTGTGGGCCTGGGGACCCAGCACCGGCCCCACAGCGTGCGCCCTTGCAGGCCGGCATTGCTCGCTGTGGGGGTGGCAGAAGGGCGTCCCCGGGGGGGGTGCCTTCCACCATTGTGAGGGGCGTCTGAGGACAGGCGCTGTCCCTCCCCCGACTGCCCGCCCATTGGGCGGGCTGTTGGGGTCCGCCACCCACGTGCTGTGGGCGCGGGTGTCTGGGTGTGGGGGCCCAACACTGTCCCCTTGGCCTGCATGCCCTGTGGGGGCTGCTTGCCGCGGGGCTGGTGTGGGGCCGTCCTCGGGGGGGCAGGCCTGCCACCGTTGTAAGGGGCGCCTGGTGTCAGGCGCTGTCCCTCCCCCGGCCGCCCGTCCTCTGGAGCGGGCAGCCAGGGTTCCGCGACCCGTGTGTCCCGGGTGCGGTCGGTGCAGGCGTGGGGACCGAGCACCGGCCCCACAGCGTGCGCCCTTGGGGGCCGGCGTTGCTCGCTGTGGGGGCAGCGGAAGAGCGTCCCTGGTGGGGGTGCCTTCCACCATTGTGAGGGGCGTCTGAGGTCAGGCGCTGTCCCTCCCCCGACAGCCCGCCCACTGGGCGGGCTGTTTGGGTCCGCCACCCACATGCTGCGGGCGCGGGTGTGTGGGTGTGGGGGCCCAACACTGTCCCCTTGGCCTGCATGCCCTGTGGGGGCTGCGTGCCGCGGGGGTGGTGGGGGGCCGTCCCCGGCGGGGTTGGGCTGCCACCGTTATGAGGGGCGCCTGGCGTCAGACGCTGTCCCTCCCCCGGCCGCCCGTCCTCTGGAGCGGGCAGCCAGGGTTCCGCGATCCGTGTGTCCCGGGTGCGGTCGGTGCGGGCGTGGGGACCCAGCACCGGCCCCACAGCGTACGCCTTTGCGGGCCGGCGTTGCTCGCCGGGGGGATGGCGGTAGGGCGTCCCCGGGGGGGATGCCTTCCACCATTGTGGGGGGCGTCTTAGGCCAGGCGCCGTCCCTCCCTCGACCGCCCGCCCACTGGGCGGGCTGGTGGGGTCCGTCACCAACGTGCTGTGGGCGCGGGTGTGTGGGTGTGGGAGCCCAACACTGTCCCCTCGGCCTGCATGCCCTGTGGGGGCTGCATGCCGCGGGGGTGGTGGGGGGCCGTCCCCGGGGGGGGTGGGCTGCCACTGTTGTGAGGGGCGCCTGGTGTCAGGCGCTGTCCCTCCCCCAGCCGCCCGTCCTCTGGAGCGGGCAGCCAGGGTTCCGCGACCCGTGTGTCCCGGGTGCGGTCGATGCGGGCATGGGGACCCAGCACCGGCCCCACAGCGTGCGCCCTTGCGGGCTGGCGTTGCTCGCTGTGGGGGTGGCGGAAGGGCGTCCCCGGGGGGAATCCCTTCCACCATTGTGTGGGGCGTCTGAGGTCAGGCGCTGTCCCTCCCCCGACTGCCCGCCCACTGGGCGGGCTGTTGGGGTCCGCCACCAACGTGCAGTGGGCGCGGGTGTGTCGGTGTGGGAGCCCAACACTGTCCCCGCGGCCTGCATGCCCTGTGGGGGCTGCATGCCGCGGGGGTGGTGGGGGGCCGTCCCCGGGGGGGTTCGCCTGCCACCGTTGTGAGGGGCGCCTGGTATCAGACGCTGTCCCTCCCCCGGCCGCCCGTCCTCTGAAGGGGGCAGCCAGGGTTCCGCGACCCGTGTGTCCCGGGTGCGGTCGGTGCGGGCGTGGGGACCCAGCACCGGCCCCACAGCGTGCGCCCCTGCGGGCCGGCGTTGCTCGCTGTGGGGGTGGCGGAATGGCGTCCCCGGGGGGGGTGCCTTCGACCATTGTGAGGGGCGTCTGGACAGGCTGGAGGACGCGGAGGCTGTTGGGCTTTGTGGCCCGTCGAACCCCGATGGTGCCAGAGCGCGCACATTTGTGGCCCTGGTTGCTGCTGTGGCGCGCGATCAGGGCAGGAGGTTGCCGATGGTCGCGGTTCCCCGGATAGAGGAGGAGGAGCTGTGGTGCCGGGCATCTCCGGCCAGCATCCTGGCCACCGCCGCATTGCCGTACGTGCCCGGCCGCGGCGGTGCGACGTGCCGCTGTTGGGCGCGTCGTGCCAATGGCGCGAGGCTGCAGGAGAGGGGTACACCCCTCCACATGAGATCGGCCGCCATCAGCATCTCGGGCTGCGATAAAGGAGATCCCCCCATTCGCCGCCATGGGCGCCATGGACGACCCCCATGGCGCACTCAGCGTCCTGAACCAGCCAGCCGAAGGTGAACGGGAGGCGGGTAGTGAGGGTGACGACGGTGGTGCGGTAGTTGTTGAGGTTCATGGTGCTGACGGGGCCCCAACTGTCTGGCAGATTGCCAACGGGGGGTAGACTGCCCCGTGGCGTGTCGTTCTAATGTTCGTATTCCGGAACATAATCGTGGGGTCCGCCCCCTCGACTGGCAGCGCCCATGTTGGTGCGCTCTAGGGGAGGCGGGGTGGCGGTGTTGCCGGGTCCTCGTCGCTGAGGACGTCTGACCACTCAACGTCGGGGCTGTCCCTGGCGTCATGCGCCCAAACATTCTGGGCAATCAGGCTGCGCAGTGTGTGGAGCCTGAGGTCGTCAGATTGTGTTTCACGTGGCGGCGGAGCTGTGCAGATGGGATGCGGCCGTCGGCAAAGTGGGCAGGCATGAAAGTGCGTGACGCAGGGGCTGCAGAATGTAATCCTACTCTACCTTGTGTCTATCTTTTGATGTTGATCTTGATCACGGCTACCCAATCTCCTTCAACAAAGCATACAACGGCACAGGGACTCAGTCAATTCCGTATAGCATGAATCAAAAACTGTAGTTCCTGTGCGGTACAATGCATGATGTAATTTTATAATTAACTACATTACACACATATCAGAATCTCGAAAATAAGAACTGATTTTCAGCATTGTGTAAGCGCGCTCTGAGCTGTCAGTATTGTGCGCGATTTCTGCGCGCTTGCTCTGAGCTGCAGGCACTCAAACCTATTGCACTCCCCTCACAAGCTCAAGCATGGGTATCAGCGCCTCAAGAGGCACCAAGACCCTTGCTTGGGTTGAGAAGAAAAATAGATAGGTTGACTACCAAAGGCACTATTGTACAGCCTTACCTGAATATGCCTAAGAACATAGACATGCACAAAGTGTGGGAAAAAAAGAAGGGTTCGGGAAAGGCCTGAACTGCTTTAGGCTATTAAAAACCCCACTCCTCTAAATGTATAGCAGGGGGTGCTGTAAACACTCCCCTCACAGACCTCTTCCTAGGGGCAGTCCCAAACTGCAAAGCAGTTTGAGAAACCTTCCCCTTACTACAAAACCACAAGTTTGAAAAACCCTCCAAAAGGTTCCCAACCTGAGAGGAAACCCTGCAAGTCTCTCAAAACCTGCATGTACGAAAGCCTGTCTGTTACTGCCAAAGATGAGCCATAAGTGTGTTGGTGTTTTACTTTCCCTGCTGTTTTTGGCTCAACACCAAAATACAGAAAACGTTCAACACTGGGCCCTTGCACGCTCTGCAATAAAAGGCATATAAATCAGAGTATGCTTGCACACAAAGAAAGTGCAAAGAAAGTCTCATCTGGACAGAGCACAGTCTGCCCACAAAAGCAGTGACTACCAACAGCAGCACTGCCCTGGTCACTGCAAAAAGTGTACAGAATGACAGCAACCAGCCAAAAGCAAGCGTAGCTCATTCATATATTTGCCCAAGCAGTGCCTTCAGGAGCACTGCTGAGGCGTAAAAACACCTCTGAACAAAGCAGAAAATTTACATTCAGCACATGCTCATTGTAATCCACCAAACACCCAGCACAAGCAGCCAAAAAGCAGTCAGAAACTCTCGCCTAGCAAGAGGCAGGGCTTAGCCACACACCGTGAAATTGCTCCAGATGTTGGTCTCATGCAACCAATCCGTGGTAAAATCTCAGCACGTTGACTGGGCTGCCGCCCTGACAACTCAACCCCAGTCTCGGCACCACCCTGATATCACATCAAGTTCAACATTTTCTCAGAATTCCTGGCTACCATCCAGGTGGCCAGACAACCTCTACCACCCCTCCCTACCCCTCACTTCCTTTCATCTCTCTCATCCTTCCCTCCTCATCCCCATCCCGCTCTTTTGTGTTGTGTGGTTGATTTGCATTTGTCTCCCTCTCGCTATAGGTGGTATTTCAAGGGTGGAGGTCGAGATGTTGCTGTTGCGTGCAGGGACCCAGCAGCGGCATCGGTACGGGGCCGCCAGCGGGCGGCAGCAACAGCTCTGAGCGGCAACGGCGCAACAGCGCGCCAGCAAGCGGCGAAGGAGCCCCACCAACAGCAACGGGCGCAGCGGCGCGGCAGCGCACACAGCGGCGTGTCCACGACGCCGCAACAGAGGCCTCGACCGCGGACGGTCCTGGCCCAGACAACAGCCCACCTCGGCCCGTAAGGCCCTGGAGGGGAATAATAATTGAGGAGGGGATGGGTAACTTAGGACGGGGCCTGGACCACTAAGGTCCTGGTGAAAAAGACGGACCGCCTCCGCCAATAAGGCCCTTGCGGCACAGAAAACGAGGATGGGCCTCGACCTATAAGGTCCTGACCACGGTGGATAGTTTGTCTTGGCCCATAACGCCCTGACAGCCCCCCCCCCCCTCCAGCCCTGCCCCGCCTTCAGGTCATGTAAGCAAAATTTAGAATGGTCAGGTGGTGTATATACAGGTGTATATGCAGCAGCAGTGGAGGGATCGACCTGTTCAGCATCGCGGGGTCACATGTGTGCTGTTTGCCAAGCAAATCAAGTGGTGGGGCTGTGTCAGGCTGCAGAATGTTGACAGCCCAACAGGGTCATTTCGTGAGACTCACAGGGGTCTGCAGACGTTTGCAGCAGACCTGAAATGTTTTTAATTACTTTCACAGGGTCTCAAAGGGTCACTAGAAATTTACGGAACCGAATTCTGACCCCCTTTGAATTTTTGGCACGATTCCGGGTGGACATCAGGGATCCAGCCCGTTGGCTGACAGAATTCTGACAGCCCCCTCCCCGCCCCCGAAACATGTGTTTTTCACCTCTGGGACCCGAGAGGGTTATACCGGGTGCGCCCCCCCCTAATTTTGGGGTGCTGAATGCGATGGGTATGACAGTTTGTCGTCATCTTGCACTCCTAACACCCTGCAGACTTACCAGCGCGCCAGAAAAATGCAGTTTTTTCCGTGGTGGTTACACCAGTTTACGAATTTTTGGCCGCTTACATGAAAAAATTTGTAATTTTGAGTCCAGGACCCCCCCCCTAATTCAGGGCCTGTCAGATACAATGATGACACTGCCTTCAGGTGGTTTGACAGTGTTGTCCCTCAGTTCTGCACTGCAGGGCAACGTTTTTCAAGGATCAGGAATATTTTTTGCCCCTTTTTTGCATACCCCCCCCCCTATTTTTGGAATGCCCGACACACTGGATATAATAATTTGGTGCAGTCTCACTTCTTTACCCTCTTATCTCTAATATTTTAATTCCCGCGCAGATTCCAGGTTTTCAAGTTTTTTTGTGCTTGAGCTTTGTGTTTTCATGCCAGTTTTTTCTGGATCAGTATGTTATTGAATCTCGGGTGCATGTGTGTCCTGTTCTACTGTTTTCATTCAGCCCATGGCCCTGCCATGAGCTTGTGAGGGGAGTGAAATAGAACAGGACATGGATGTCAACATTACATTAAAATGAGACAGAATTAGCGACATCAGATTTGGAAATCACAGAATTCGCGTCGACATCTGTCCAGTTCATCGCGACATCGCAACATCGCGATCATGCATTTGAGAACTCAGTTTTTGTTTGCTGTGTAATTTACTGAGTGTCCAATTTTCTTCGGGACTACAGTTTTGTAATCCTACTATACCTTGTGTCTATCTTTTGATGTTGATCTTGATCACAGCCACTCAGTGAACTCGGTATGGCATGAATCAAAGACTGTAGTTCCTGTGCAGTACAATGCATGATGTAATTTTACAATTAACTAAATTACACACATATCAAAATCTTGAACATAAAAGCTGATTTTGTGCACTGTGTAAGCGCGCTCTGAGCTGTCAATATTGTGCGCGATTTTTGCGCGCGTGCTCTAAGCTGCAGGTACTCAAAGCTATTGCACAGAACCAGTTGAGCTGATCGGCGCCGCCGCAGCCGAGGTCATGCCCAAGGAGCGGGGCGCCGTTCTCGTCGAGTACCTCCCAGCAGACGCCGCACGGGTTCCCTGGCCGCAGATGTGGAGCTTCACCGTCGGGCATCCTGAGGAGAGGTACCGTTCGTGGGACGATCGGGTCACTGTACGGGAGTGCGCGCGCTTCGGTGCAGTGCCATGTGGTGGATGGTGCGGTGGCAGTTTCCCGGTGGTTGCCATGTGCCCGGGTGTGTGGTTCGTGGCTGGGCTGCGCGTGTTGGTAATGAATGAGGAGGTTGTAATACATACAGCGGTTGTGGGAGGTTCGTTGTACTTCCTGTGCGTACAGCTGGACGCGGTGCTGTAGCTGTGTGTCCGCTCTCTTGACGCAGTGAGTTGTATGTGACGTACTGTGGCTTTGGGCTTTGGTGCGTGGTCGTCGGTGACCCTGTAGAGCTGCAGTGGCGCCGTTCCCCTGAACACCGCTTCCTTGATGTCCGGTTGCTGCATTAGGCGCCGGGCCTCATTTGTCGGTGGCGCGGTCGGGCCCCATCCGGCGTGTCGTGCTATGGTGTCCTCCGGTGTCCTAGTGGCCAAGTGGTGGCCACCTTGGGCCAACGGGCATTGATTGAAGTGTTCCATTGTCTCCGGCTGTTGGAGATGGCAGGGGCATACGGTGTATTCCAGGGATATGTATATACCCCGTAGACCATACCAGCGTGCCACCCTGTCTAGGAGGGGCAGTTGTTCAAGCAAGAGTTGGGCACGTTGTGTTTGTATGTGTACCGCCAGCAGGGACGGGTCAAGAGCTGAGAAGTATAACGCGGTCTGCAGCTTATGTTGCAGCTGGTTCATGAAGGTGTTGTCGTCCTGGCTGCCTCGGATGTGCGCCATGGTGCCGATGGGTTGCGGGTAGTCGTATGCCTGTCCCGTATTGTTGTGGATCCGGTCGTCCGGTACCCAGGCTGGTGGTGCCCCGGGGTGTGGGATCGGTGGTAGGTGTTGGAGGTGCGCGTGCATGTGGTCCTGTAGCGGCGGGTCCTTGCCGTCCGGCATATGCTTGGCAAGCTGGTTTTGGGCGTTGAAGTCTATGTTTCCGTTGCCTAGGCTGTACTGATGGGACTCTTGTTTGAAGAGATGTAAGACGACGTGTTTGGGGAGGCGTCGCAAAGCCGCCCAGAGGTGTAGGGTCTGGGTGCCTAGGCTGGAGTTAGTCGCCCTGTGCAGGTGCTGCCTGGCCAGTTTGCGGATGATCTGGAAGTCCACCGCGGCTCCGAAGATGGTTGCCCCTGTGTGATGGTGTTGGTGCAGTCGACCTGTCGCGTCTGTCGGCAACTCCAAAGCTGCCCCCCCCGGCCGCTGGGGTGAGGCTCATGGTGCCGGAGGCATTTGCAAAAGGGAGGGTGTTGCAGTCGTCCGGGCATGGCAGGCGGTATGGCGTCGTTTGCTGGTAGGTGTGGACGCCTGCTCCCTGTTCCGTGGTGGCCCAGGGCGTCCTGGTTGCCGGTTGGAGTCTTCGGGTAGCGTAGACGCCTACTCCCTGGCGGATGATCTCGGTTGCCGCTGGGTTCATGCGTACATAGTCGTTGTTCCCTTCGTCGCCTTGTGCGAGGTAGCCGTACACATATTGGAGCAGGTTCCCTCTCTGTGGGTGGAATGTGGTCCTTCCGACTGTCTGCCAGTCCTGGACTTGAGGGCAGCAGTGTTTAACCGGGTAGGCGGGGGCCTCCAGTGTGGTGCTGCGGTGTTTGGCAGGCACTGGGAAGGTAATGGCTGGGTGCTCTGTGTCCCATGTACCCCCGTGGAACCTCTATTCCGCTGCGGCGCTGGGGCCCCACGCCACTGTGGCCATGTCCTTCGCCGAGGCCCGTTCGAGGTGTGTGTGCAGCCACCGGTGTTGTTCCGGGGTAGCGTGGGCCGTTGGTATTAGGTGGTAACGCACCAGTAGTTGGAGGAGGGCCCATGGGGTGGCTAGTGCCTGGGGTCCACATCTCCAAGTGGTGGGGGTGCCCGTCAGCTTGTCCTGCGACAGCGGTGGCGGACAGAAGATGCGTGCAGTGGGCGGTGGTAGCATCCACAAGTTGCTGCGCTCTCTGCCAGGTCGCAAAGTCGTTTTGAGTCTGTTGGGTGCCAGGGGGAGTACCGCTGGCACCGTGGCGGCTGGTACATACTCCACTTGTTCCGGCAGCCGGTGGGCGAAATGGTTCCCGCGTGGTTGGGCCTGTGGTAGTGGCCGCTTGTGCGTGCTCCAAAACAGGGTGTATGCCTCATGTACTTCCCCATCGGTCGGCTGCGGGTGTCTGGTTTGTGTGGCTGCGTAGCGCATGTGGCTTTCCAGGACCGACTTGTTGGGCCACTCCGGGTGCTGTAGGAAGGGGTCAGGTGTGTGCCCACTCGCTCGAGGGCCAGCATCTGGTTCGGGCTGACTCGTACGAGGTGTAGGGTGGTGCCCACCAGGTCCAGAGTGGTGGTGCTTCCCGTTGGCCCTCCACCCACATCGGTGTGTAGGACCGCCACAGGGCCGGTCTCCCTGCAGGGATGGTTCGTTTGGATGACATGTTGGTGGTGGTGACACATTCCCGTGGGGGGCCTGGCCACGGGACGCTGCGGTGGACACGCGCAAGTGAGCAGGCAGGCAAAGCACTACGCTCAAAGGGGCATCAATGCGCTCATGTCATGTGACAAAGCGTTTCAGGATCCTTGCCACTCTGAAACAAGGGAACAAAAGTATGTACAGCAACACATCAGGATATGTACACATGGGGTTAAGATTGGACTGGGGTAAGGGCATCACAGGTCAATAGACACTCAGTCCTAACTCGTATCCCAATCCCAGGTCCGACCCTCTCAGTGGCTGGTGAGGGCGGGGGCTCAAACACAACCCATGCCCTGCTCAGTCCGGACCCTGAAATCCTGCCGATGGGGGAGGGTGTCCCGCCCAGCCACAGGCGAGTTCTTCGGAACCAAGCAGCTCCAAGGCCAACTGACGTAAGGTCCCTATGCTCCCTGAACGGTAGGTCTCAACCCCCTTCTGAGCCAGACATATGGCTCCGCCATTATCCCCTAGGAGTTGGTAGCTGAAAATGGGCTGTTCCAGCCCAAACTGAAATTAGCTCCAAAATCTCCAGAATTGACCCCTCGTCTGGACCCGCCAGAGGTAGGGACGAGGCAACTGACCCTATGCCCTTCGAGTACCAACTCTCTGGAGCCCTCACCCAACCTGGTTCCCTCTGAGGTCCCGGCATCAAGGCACCACGGGTACGTCAAGTGGGGTAATAATGCCAAAATCACCTAAATTGGCATCACTCTCAGGCGTGGCTCGCCCGGCCAGGGCAAGGCCAATGGCTCACAGGGTAGGAGGCAGGACCTGAGACTTTCATTCGACTGTACAACTTGGAACTAGGTTGGGTCCAGGCTCCCTGTGGGCAGAGAGATATGGGGCCGCCAATTGACCACACGGGGGGGTGAAATTGGGGTCCCAAAAGGGGGTCATTTTGGCTGCTCGAAATGAGCAAAAGTTCGGGGGTGCCCTCAATAGTATATCTCCACGCCGGCTTGCAGATCTGATCCGCCATTCGATACGCGATCCACCGGGAGTCCAACTGAGACTCCCATGCACTTGGCTCTCAAAGATACCCATGCCACTCGGCGTGGTGACAATTGGGTCCACAAATGCAAAAATGGCAAAAATGGCAACACTCACTTTGGGCTAGCACCTTAACGAAGGTTGCTCCGCTTCGCCCACGTGGTGTGTGAACCATGGGGACCAATATGCATAACACCCATGTCATATATGGTCCATTGGTCCATGCGTGCGGCGTGCACGGGTGGGCTGAACATAGTGCACGGCGGGCAGAAAATGTGGCAAATTGCCCAAAAAGGCCGAAAATGCGCACACTCATGGTTGGGGCAAATGAGGCACATGCCCGACTTGGACCGGAGTGTGCCATAGGATTGGTATCAAGTCATATGTGTCCAACACATCTTTCGGGCGTCGCCCAACTCCTCCGGTTTCGGGAATGGCAGGGCCGCCAAGTGAGCCCATGATTTGGGATAGTCCGAAATCGTCAACACGGCGGCCACGGTATGCCAAGCCCAAGAGGATTTATTCGCCGGGTCCAAGATATGTTGGGCACCGAAGTATGTGCCATCAGAACATACTTGGGTCATGATGTCAATTGAGCGCAACATTGAGATACACGGTCGCCACTTGACATCATGACGGGCAAAAAACAGCGATATTGGCGAACAAACACCCAAAAGTGCCTTGAAAGGCTCAAATATATATTATAATATCTTCGACTTGGATTGAGTAATCAACCAAACCTTCTAAACACAATGACTTGACACCAATGACCTCTGATTCCACATATGTGCTCCACTTGGGGCGCTTTGAAAGGTCACGAGCGCTACTTCCCAAGTGGGCACATGAAAACATGGAAAATTGCCAAACACACACCTTGCTCCCAACGCATCGCTTTGGGATCGCCACACAAGCTTTCCTCCACAAAGGTTAGGCTTGCAATTGATTGTGAGGAGTATGGAGAAGGGGTTTGCGCAATATGAGGTCCATCGGCGGGTTTGGCTTGGAGCGATGGACCCGCCAAACGGGCACGCAACACAACACAAGGCACATACTCCATATTGCCCAAAAAGGTAGCTCCCCCAACGATATGTCATGCCCCTCCAAGGGCATAACGTTGTGTTAATCGCTCATAGGAACTCAAGAAGAGTTCCTATGCAACACCAACACTCGCGCGCTACACTCGAAAGATATCTTAACGCACGCATTATCATGGCCAAAGAGTCCTAACGCAAACTCTACCCTCTTGACCATGATCCATTACGCTAGCGCGCACGTGTGGAAACGCAAGGCATATACAGCTTCCTAAATTACGTCAGGACTATTGTGAATACATCCCACGTTTCCTTATTGTCATTCCTCGCAAGCGGCACGAGATATGACCCTCACAAATGGCCTCACGAATCAACTTTGTTTTGCCCATATCTCTAAGAAAAATGGAGGGCAAGACAAAAGGACAGTTGATTCGTGCATAGGGAAGCACGTAGGTCCACTCGAAAGAGGTCAAATCAAGTGCGGGGATGTCCAAGTCGAAAATCCGATTTCGACATCCTGAAAAATTCGGATTAAGGTTGCGAGTGTAAGATGTGAAAATTGCGGATGCATCAATGCAATTCCTGAAGACTTTAGAGTCTTCGTCACGATTTGCGCTAGAATATCTGTATATAACAGTTAAACTGGCGGTTATGCTAAAGTCGCGAGCTAACCGCCAGCTGTCAAAACAGTGAATATCAGAACGGAAGCGTAAAAATTGACGGAAACGATATGAGAATAAACCCCTGTTGATTCCTGATATTCTGATATATAAATCTCCGCTGGCGGTGCATCGGTTGCCGATGCGGGGCTTTACGGCACGGAACATGCTCCCGCCAGGCTCGCACCGGGCGTCAACGGGCGCCTTCCGTACATGGGGTTAGTGGACCGGAGACCGGTCTTCCCTTCCGTGCATGGGGTTAGTGGACCGGAGACCGGTTGTATGCCCTGCCCTAGCCATGGGGTTCTGGGTACCGCTTCACCCCCCTCCTTAGAGCAAACCCTGGGGGGGGCTCGATAACACCCACGCATGGCAGCGGGTACCCAGGACCATTTCCTGAAGGGGGGGGGGGTGTCACATCCTCACTTCAGGCTGATTCGCAGGTTAGCCTGCCGAAAATCCCATAGTAAGACAGGTACGGTGCTGTAGCTGTTAGTAACTGCAAGTATAGTATCAAGTATCAAGTCCCGGGTCCTGGCGGCGATTGTTTGGCATCCAAAGGACCCGTTAACCCATACCAGGTGCACCGGGTGCCGGCTGCGACGGTCACCACCACAGTGGCAGTGGCATACACGGCCAACATAGGCGTCACACGACGACCGAGGTGGTCCCACAGGTCGAGAGCGACTACAAAGATCCATCAGGCTACCCCAAGCTTCCCAAGGCCCGCCGGCTGGGGGAGAGTCCCCACGGGTCCTTCCTCGGGCGCACCATGTCCATATCCACGACGCGAGTCCAGAGTAGTACAGCCGAAAGAGCTCCTCCTTAAGAGATCGGGCATCAAGGCCGTCTTTTCCCTCGCCCTATTACCACGAAGGCCATACATGAGGGAGTCCTCATGCAGTGTGGGCGGAGGCGTCGACTCCTCAAACGGCCAGTTTCCCAGGCAGACTGACCAAGGTCAGGAGCACCGGAGGCCGCCATCCGACTGCAAGTGCGTCTGCAAGTCGGTAGGCTCACACTGGGACTGACAGTGGCGGACCGCTGGGAGTGTAGTCAGGCAACTGGGCTTCCCGCCTGGCGCCATCAGGATCTCCACATCACAGCAAATAGGGCACACGGTATCACGGGCACTCAAACAGAAGAATCTGTACTTAGGTACTGGTCCAGGCTGGACCTTAAGTAAAAGCATGTAAACGGCGACTCAGGGCGCCTTCGTAATCGATTCGCATCCCATCGGGGGGAAAAACAGTCCACACTTCAGTGATGGGCTGACATACAGATGCCCATATCCCTGGGGAACAGAAAGACAAGCCATAAGCGGGGTAATAGGCGTGTAAACACACTCTGGACAGAGCGCCAAACCACGCCCCGGTTAGGATAAGGCATATGCAGGAGGGTGGACAGGAAGACGCCTGAGTTCAGGCCATATAGAGTCGCGACACACGTAGACTGGTCTGGATCCCGCAAGTGCCATGGGACCAGACCACACACTCAAAAATTGCAATGCCAATGACAGCGGCATCCGTGGCGCAACGTCGTATGGGCTTCAAGGCCCTAAGAGCTCAGAGAATAGGTCAGTCGCCCTACCTGGTTTCCCAAGGCTTCAGCAGGGGGGGGAGTCACGAATAGAAGAAGAGAGGGGCCATCCTCCTCTGGATTCAGCAGGGGGGGGTATATGGCCACTCTGATGGCAGGTCACCGAAAGATGGAAGAGAGCAAGCAAGTAAGGGACGATCCGTCGACCTCACAGGCGCTCAGAATGCATCAGAGGAGAGCTCAGGGCGCTGATCAGGCACCCCAGGCTGCAACCGCCCGGGTGAGTGCTGCCAAGTCTGAGACATGGATCTTGGTCTTGTGCTTGCAGATGTACTCCATGAAGGGAGTATTGACCCGCGGCACGAAGGAGGAGACGGGTTCCCAGGTGTCGTGGGACTGCCTGTAGCCTCGCCAACGAACCTTGAACTCCAGGCACCCGGGTGCCGAGGCGTTCGGACGCTGAGCCAGGATCTTCTCGACTGTATAGTCGTCCTGCTCAGCATAATCGTCGTCCGAATCAGCCTCATGTGCGGCGTAGCTCAGGGACACATGCTGGCCACGGAGGTCGGGTTCCCGCACACGGAGTTGACTCTCGTGGCGCTCGCGGAACTGTCCGTGACCCACCTTGATTGGGTAGGTGTCCTCACCAATCCTGCGGACCACCTCTCCGGGCGTGAACCAGGTCTTGGTGCGGTGGGTGCCCATAGGGCGGGGTCTGATCACCCACACCGGGTCTCCCACCCTGAACTTCTGCGCTGTCGAGCTTGGGGCGGACTTCTGACGCTCAGCATGCTCCGTCTCGAGCTGCTGGCGGATGTCCCGCGCCGTTTGCTCTTGCCGCGCGAAGAATTCCTTGGCATCCATAGCCATGCCATCACCAGACAAGGGAAGTCCCCGACCGAGGGGGTCCCTGCCAAACAGAATCTGGTGACGGGACAAACCACCCGGAGTGGGCGTGTCATGATGGGCCTTCACAGCAGGCCACATCTCCTCAAACCAGTTCCGCCGTGGATTGATGATGTGAATCTTGCGCAGCTTCTCGAACAGCTGCCGTCCAGCCACTTCAGCACGGCCGTTAGACCGGCTGAGATAGGCGACGCTCTTGGCATGACGTATCCCCATGAGGGAACACATAGCCTTGAACCAGCCACCAGTAAACTGGGGCCCTCGGTCACTGCAAATGGTGCGGGGGATGTCAAAGACGGTCAGCCAATGACGAATCATCATGACTGCCACTTCCATGGCAAGCAATCCCTTTTTGCGTGCCAGAAAGGCTACTACGTAGCCACTGTGGCGATCCACGCAAAGAACCACACAGTCAAAGGTCTCCTTGCCAATGTGCACTTCGGGCATGGAGAAGACGCCCATGGCCACGCTCTCCATGGGCTGGTCAGCAACCGGGGTCCATTGGGCTTCCCCCTTGACGTTCCGGTTATCGGGATTGCAGGCCTGGCAGACCGAACAACCCTTCCTGACCTTCTTGATGGCGGTGTAGAGGACGATATGGTCGATCTCGGACCGACGCTGCATGTCAAGGGCTTGCTTCTTGACCCCTGGGTGCAGCATTTGGTGGTGCCAAGCTTCACACAGCTCGAGCACTCAGGACTCCGGTACTAGCAGCTTACCATTCAGATAGAGCTTGCGATCTTCCTCAGTCAGCCCCTTTGGCCACTTCTGCCCGTCATTACGGTCGGTCGAAGCCCTATACTCGGCCGCAAAGGCCTCAGACTTGGCGTAGTCGTCGGTCCAGTCGTCCTGGAGGCAAGATTCAGGGAAGAGGTGCTTGTGGGACTCAGCTCCATCAGGGGCGAGTACTCTGACCGCTCTGCCCATCCTCATTCCGAGGGGGGCATCCGCAGCCATGACGACGAAGCATTTCAGACCCTCCTCCTCCATCAGGCGCTCCATCTCAATGATCCTCTTGGCTTCAGCGGTCTCAGCCTCATCGCCATGGGCAGACACGTCTGTCATGCCCTTGCTGGCGGGATAGGCCCACCTGCTGAGACAGTCCGCCACGGTGTTGTCCTTTCCAGGAATATAAACAACCGTAAGGTCGAACTTGGCCAAGGTCTCATGCCATCTTGCCTGTCGGGAGTTGGGACCAGAGGGGGTGTCCACGTGCTCCTTGTGCCACGACTGCAGACTCTGATGGTCGGTGCAGACGGTGACGGGATGGAGGGCTATGTACCCAGCCCATTTCCTGAGAGCCATGACGATGGCATACGCCTCCTTTTCTCGGGGTGTCCACGTCCTTCTCTGGCCCTCCGCCAGGACTCGGCTCCAGAAGGCCACGGGCACGTGCCTCCCGTCGTCAAGCACTTGCTCCAACACAGCGCCTACGGCGTAGTCGGAAGCGTCGGTGCGCAGGACGAACCCTCTGTCGGGATCCACGAGGTGAAGACCCACTGCGGATAGGAGCGCCTGCTTCATCCCCTCAAAGGCACAGTCGGAATCAGCATCCCAGACCAGAGCCTTCTTGGACCCCTTCTTGGTCTCCTCTCGGTTGCCCTTGAGCATGGTCGTCATGGGGGCTGCATACTCGGCATACATTTTGATATACCCCAAGTAGTAGTTGCAGAACCCCAGATACGCCCGTAGCTCAGAGACCGTCTTGGGCTTTTCCCAGTGTTCAATCGCAGCCACCTTGCCAGGTATGGGCTTTCGCTGCCCGTTCCCGACTACGTGGCCAGCGAAGACCACCTCGCTTACCGCAATGGTGGCCTTGTCACTGCTGCCTGTGAGTTTGTGCCGAACCAGAAGGTCCAGCACTCGAGTGACGTCCCTCTCGTGTGCCTCCAGGAGCTCCTCGTAGCTCATACTGGGGTCCCCGGACGCGATGATCACGTCGTCCACGAAGGGGTCCGCACAGTCACGCACTGGCTCAAGCAGGTTCTCCAGCATCCGCTGAAAAGCCGCATTGCCGTTGGTAACGCCCATGGGCATCACCTTCCGCTGGAGAGGTCCAAGTGGAGTGCTCATGGCTGTGCAGGCACGGGACTCTTCGGCGAAAGGCATCCGATGATAACCATGTTTCAGGTCAATAACCGTGAAGATCCTCCGCCGGTGTTGTTTTTGCAGCATGTCCTCAATGAGGGGCAGCGTATAGCTGTCGTGCTGAGTTTGGGCGTTTGGGCCGCGGTAGTCGACCACGAGCCGCCATTCACCGGCCACCTTCTTGGGGACGACGAAGCACGGAGATGCCCACCCGGAGTGGCACGGCTCAAGCCAGCCTCTCTCGATGAAGTCACGGAGGATCTTCTCCATGGCCTCTTTCCTCTCGCCCCTCAGGGCAAACTCCCGGTGTCGATACACACGGGGGTCCTGCTTCAGTCGTATCTTGGCCTCGCCATACGGTCCACGCACCAGTGGAGGAAACACAGGCTTACCGCTGAAGAAGGTTTCATCATACTTCTGCTTCAGCCTGGCCCTCAACGCCCGGATCTTGGGGCAATCGTCGGACTCCGCCTTGGCTTTTCCGGGCACTTGAACCACGGAACTTACTTGAGGGGTAGCGACCCCGCTCGTCTTCGGCTCAGGCGGTCTTCCCAGGTGGCCCAAAGGGCCATCTCTGGTCTTGCCTCGGGATAGATTGCCGTAGGTGGGTGGGTTACCGCCAGGCGGCTCGTCCTGGCTGGACATGTGATCCAGCACCCTCTGTACGAAGGTATTCCCATCATAGGAACTGGAGACCATTGAGTCCACTTCCCACCAGGCTTTGTCCTGGCCTTTGCCCTCACGCTGGTTTCCCCAGTCGTGAAAGGGCTGATCCATATACCCCTGAACCAGATCCAGCTCCTCTTCTGTGAGGGGGTCCTCCGATTCTCCGATGTCAACAGGGGGAACCGCAAAGCATTGCCGCCATGGCTCTGCTATGATGCGTTTGACACACACGAAATCTGTGGCGTCGGCCTGATCAAGGCCCCCATCCACATAGTGGAATTCCGTTGCCCATCTCTGGGGTGGCATGGGCTGTCCCTTAGCGTCCTGATAGACACTCTCTCCAGCCGGTAGGACGACCTTTTTCAAGGTCATGTTGGTCAATGAGGCTACCCAATGTCAGGTACTTTCCTCCTCGGTGCATCCCATAGGAACAACCAGCACTGCCTTGTAGCGGTCCTTGCGAATCTTCGCTATCGCTCTTGGAATGTCCCAACGGGGGCAATGGATCCACATCAATCCCTGATGCGGACCCCAGTGCTTCTTCCACGCGGAGTCCTGGGCGCTCCAGTACTTCTCACACACCCGAATATGGGCGGAGGTTCCTGAAGAGAACGCATCCAGGGCCAGATCCGAAGCTCCCAGGTCCGCAACCACTCGGCTCGCCACTTCCGGCCTTACGCCGTACTCCTGGTTTGCTGGCCCAGTTGGCTCAGTGCCCAGTGCGGCTTTTTTGAGCTGATCGCGTTCGGGGTGGATCCATTGGCATTCCACATGGTGCTCAGGTGACGAAAGCCACGAGAGCTGGTCGTCCTGGTACAGGGTCATGGAGGCCTGGGCCGGAAGAACGCCGGAGTCCGTCTCCATCATGAAGTCGTACCCAACGAACATGTCCCAGTCCATCTCGGCCTCGTAGAAGCGACCGTGCAGGAGAATTTCCTTACCGAGGTCTGGGCGGCTCAGCTCACGATGGTTCACGAACTGCAGCCTGATGGCTGCTTCCTTCGTACCTCCCACCATGTCCTGGCCGTTCGCCACCTTCAGCCTGACAGGTTTCCGACTGTCAGTCAAACACTCTGGTGGAAGTAGGCCAGCCTTGACCAAGCTGACTTGGGCTCCCGTGTCGACCAACACGTCGAAGACCTTTTCCACTTCCCCGCATAAGGCACGGACCTTAAGATGCAACTGCCGCTCGCAACCGACACGGCGCACGGCGTGCAAACTCAGGTTCTCCATCCGTTCTAGAAGCTCAACAAGCGACTGGTGCGGGTCGTGGACAATGGGCTCAGGCTGCCCATCTGCAGCATCCAGCTGCGGTCCGGGTGATCCTCCGATACTCTCGGATAGATGTTGAAGTACATCAAACACATTCTTGGTCGCGAAGGACGGACGGGTGCAAGGGTTCGTGCCTTCACTTGCCCTCACCCCGCCTCCGCGACTGGGTGCCGGACCGGGCCTTCTGCCCGCGGCAGTCCCTTGGTGCTTATCGACTCCCGACTGGGATGGTTCGGCGCTTCCCACGTCACCATCCTGCGACCGCCCTAGCTGGGGCCCTTGGCTGCAGGGGCTCCGCTAGGGGGCGTCGGTTGTGGAAGTAGGGGTGTCCTCCTCGGCATCAACCTCGTTGACGCCCTTCTTCCTTCCCCTTCTAGTCGTCTTGTTCTTGTCCTTGTTCTGGTCGTTCTGGTTGTTCTCCTTGTTCTTGTTGTCCGACCTGGGGACCCAGTTCCTCTTGATCTCCTGGATCTCCTTCGCCAACTCGGTCCCCTGCGACACCAGCTTGGAGAGCTCATCCTTGTCCACCTCCACCTTGGCTTCCCGGATACCCGCGGGCGCACGCTTCTTCGACCCGTGCGCCTTCTCGTAAGCCTCCGTGTCGGCCTGGTGAGTGAGGCATGTTCGGTGGACATGGTTGAAGCCTTTCTTCCTCCCATAACACACGAAACAGCCCTGCGGGTGAGCACGTATGAACTCCCCAAAGGACAGAGGGGAGTCGCCAATGCGGCGAGGGTCCCTCTTCTCCTTCTTCCTCCAACCCTGCTGCAGGGGCTTCGAGTTTCCCGGTTCGTTCCCCGCGCCCAGGTTTTTGGCCACGAAGGCACAAACGGCCACCTCGGCGGGCTCATTGTCGTCGTCATCATCGACGAGAGTCTCATCGCCGTCGGCTCCCGCTGGGTCCATGGCAGCTTCCCCGCTAGGTCCCTCGCCAACGTAGTTGACGTCCCGGTCGCCGGGCCTCAACCCGCGGTTGTGGTGGAGGTTCCGGTACTCCTTGAGCACCTCCTCTCCAACCCACTCCAGGATCTCGTCGCAGCTCATCCGCGCCGGGATGGCCTGCGGACGGATGGTCTGGCTGCTCACGTCACACTCGTCAAAGCGCCACATCGCGGTCTTCTCGCGATCGCCCAAGACGGTGATGAGGAGAGCGTTCCGGGCCACGTTCCCCCTCGCCCAAGCCACCACGTTCGAATGATACTCCTTGGGGAGCATCATCTTGACCGTGTGGTTGGACTTGGCCCGCTTGGCTTCCTCCTTGGTGACCCTCTTGATCCATGCCTCTGGCAGCATGGAGAGCAGGCGAGCCTGCTCGTCACCCCCGTTCCAATCCTCCACGTTGCGGCAGAAAAGGGTGTATTGCCCTCAGAAGTCACGCCAGTCCCGTAGGCGGATCTCCTGTCCATCATGCTGAAGCTTGATGGACTTCCACCGCTTGGCAGCCACCTGCGGAGCGTCCACCCGCTCCTGCTCGTTGAGCCACTTCTTGCCTTCCTTGAGGGTCTTGGTTCTCCCCTCCTTGGTTGCCACGAAGTATAGCTCCTGGAGCAGTTCCGGCAGGCGGTACCTGAACCGTCTGAAGACATATTTCTCCGCATCTGCGGGATCCATGTCTTCAGTAACGGTCAACCCCCAATCGTCCAGCTTGTCCAAGAAGCGGTCGAGGTTGAGGGGGTTGCCATCGTACATGGGGGGCTTGATGTCCTTCAAGTCTTCCCACACGGCGGCATCCGCGGCCTTAGAGACCATGAACGCCGGCCGCGAGGTCGACCGAGGTTCCCATCGGCCTCGCCAACGGACTCCCACGGCCGCCACGTCCATCTCCTCCATGGAATCCCTGTGGCTATGCCGCGGTTCCTCCATGTACGCTGAACCTAGATGTTCACGCCGTACTCCTTCCATGTACGCCTCCTCATCACGGCGCCGGCGGCCGCGTTCAGCGGCCTCCTGTCGTACACCACGCGGCGGGCTGATGTCGAACTCATCCAGGTCCAGGTCCAGGTCCTCACCTTCGCCGACATCCCACTCCATGTCTCCTCTGGGGACCTCATCCCTGAGCCCACCATAACGTCCACCAGCCATTGGGATTGGCTCCGGGGCTGGTGCGGGGCACTGGGGGCGTACCGGTGTCCGCGGTGGAGCACGGCGGTTGTGGTACTCCGCGCTGAGCCACTCATCACGCCAATCCTCACTGCCACTGCCGGGCGGCACGCGCTCGTTGCGGCGGCCCGCGCTGTGGTGAGAGGGGGCGGTGAGAGAGGGGGCACTGGCGCTGGGGCGACTCCTGGGGGCTCCACCGGGGGCGTGGGGTCTGCCTGGACCTGGTCCGGGTCCCCAGCCGTCGTCCGACGAGCCAGACTCCAGGGGTGGGTGGTCGCTGCCGGCGCTCCCACGGGCTTCCAGCGCGTCCAGCCTCTGCTGCAGGCCGCTGATGACCTTGTTCAGCGACCTGGTCTCGCCCCTGGCGATTTTCAGCTCTCTCCGCGCGCGCGCGGCGACCCTGGCGATGCGAGTCATCTCGCCCTTGCCCGTGTCTACCTCGCGCTCGAGGAACTGGACCCTCCTGCGAAGGTAGACAATCCACCGCCAGGTGGTATCCGGGTCGCCGTTCCCTCGTCGGTCGTTGGGGACCCCAGGGGGTCCTCCAGGAGGGCCTCCACTGGGTCCGCCCGGTCCAGGGGGTCCTCCCCTGCCCGGTGGTCCGCCTCCAGGGGGTCCACTTGATGGGCGTCCACCATGGGGTTCCTGATGGTCCTCCGCCAGGGGGTCCCGTTGGGTCTCCGCCGGGTCGCCTCGGTGGGTCCGAGGATGGGCGCTTCTTCGTGATGTCGAAGTCCATGTCGTCATCCTCGTCCATGTCGCCGGACCTGGGCGTCTCGGTCTCGGAAGACTCCGAGCTCCGGTAGGGAGGGGGGAGATCCTCATCCTCACCTTCCGGCTCCATGGGGACGTCTCCGCCTCCTCCGCCCGTCCAAGCCACCACCTGGCGGTGTCGGTGGCCTCGTTCATCCCTGTCGCTGGCGGTGAAGAAGGGGTCACTGTCGTGGGGGTGTCCACCCGCTGGCCTCCGCGGCCTCTCGGGGGTCTTCCCCTTGCCCTTCCTCCGTCGATGGGCAGTGGGGCCACTGCTCCCACTGCTGCCCGTGTCCGCCTCATCCAGCGTCATCTTGGAGGAGGCGTCCCCTTCGAAAAGCTTTCGAAGGGTCTCCACTCGTGATCCTCCCGGGAGAGTCTCGCGGCGGAGTTTGGCCTCTGCCTCCTCCATTGCGGCGGCAGTGGCTGCGGCAGCCCGCACTTCGGCTTCCTCCCGAGCACGAGCCGCCTCGTCATCCCGGGCCTGCTGCAGCCGCGCCTTCTCCGCTTCCAACGCCGCCAGCTCTGCCTCTGTCTTGGCCCTCTCCTCAGCGACCTTCCGTCGCGCGGCCTCGATGGCGTCTTTCTTGGCGGCGTCCGCCTGGGCCTTAGCCGTCGCTTCAGCGTGGGCTCTTTCCTCCGCCTCCTTCTTTGCCCTCTCTTGGGCCAGCGCCTCTTCCAGCGCCTTCACCTCGGCCTCCTTGCAGGCAATGGCCTCCTGCGTCAGGCGGGCTTCCTCGTCGGCTGCCGCCCACTCACTCTTGACCTCAGCAATCGCTGCCTCACCGGCGGCTACGGCCGTGAGTCCGGCCGCAATGGCCGCCACGGTGGTGGCGTGGATGGCCATGCCATGCGCCCACTCCGCAGCCTCCTGCTGGGCGATGCCCGCGGCGCCCTCCACGGCAGCGTTCCGCTGCGTGGCCCGTTGCCGGGCAACCCGAAGGTTGCAGGGCACCCCACAGGCCCGCTCACAGGCCCGCGCCACGTCCCTTTGGTCGGGAGAGACGCTGCTGCTGGAGCTGGCCTGGTCGGCCGGCATCCTCCCGCGGTGGGCCGACTCCACGTCGCTGCTGGGGCCTGACTTCCTCAGGAGCAGCGGACGGGGCTTGGCCTTGGTCTGCTTGGCGACTTGGAAGTAGTCGCCAAGGGTGGTGGAGCCGGGGTGGTGACCGCCATTGGCCCGTTGGGGACTGGGGGCTGGGGTTCCGCCCTTGGCGCCTTGGGCGGCTTCGGCGGCCAGGGACTCCTGGTACTCAAGACACTTCCGGTCCTGCTTCCTGTCCCCGGCGGACCGCTTCTCCTTCCCCGGAGACGCGCTGCTGCTGCCCTGCAGCCTGCGCTCGCTCCCCGGTTCCGGGAAGTTCTTCTCGATCATGTCCCACATGGAGACGTTGATCGAGGCGCCCGACGGGTACTCGTTGGGCTTCTCGTCCTCCTCAATCCCGTCGGGGCGCAGCCCTTCGCCGGGCCTGTCCGGCCAGGTCCAGGTCCTCCAGCGCCTCTGCTGGAAGCGGAAGGCAAACCCTTCCGCCCGCAGCCAGTCCTCCACGGCCTGCAGGCGGTCGGGGGCCATGTCTGTGCGCAGCTCGAAGCTCCCGGGCATACCGCCTTCGCACTGGGGGTGGCTGTGGCGGTAGTGCCGGTCCCAAACCAACCCACGCAGTAGGTGCGCTGCATGGGGGTGGGGCCGTGGCCACGTCTTACCTGCTTCTTGCCAGTTTACCATGGCAGCAGGGGGGCGTACTTGGTCTTGAGGTCCTTGGTATGCACTCGTTACACTCAACGAACTGGTCCTGGTGGTGTTTGTTGAGGCAGGTGCTGCAGCACTGGACTGGGAGTGCGGCTGGTGCTGGTCAGCCGGTGGTTGTGGAGGTGGTTGACGCGACTGGGTGTGCGGCCTTGCTGGTCGGCCGATAGGACTCGCTGATGAGGGAGTCCTGGTCTGTCCACCTCCTTCACGGTCGCGGCGCGGTCAGGGCGATGCTCTAGACAGCGCTGCGGGCTCCGTGACGGACTCGGCGCTGTCGCTGGGCGGCGCTACGAGTCGCTGCGCTGCGCTGCGAGCTGCGAGCTGCGAGCTGCTGCGCCCCGCTGCTCGGGGTTGGTGGCCCCGAGTGGCAAGCGAGGGATGGGTAACCCCGCGGCGGTGAAATGCTTTTGACGCGTTCCCTTGGGGGGCCTGGCCACAGGACGCTGCGGCCGACACGCGCAAGTGAGCAGGCAGGCAAAGCACTACGCTCACAGGGGCATCAACGCGCTCATGTCATGTGACAAAGCGTTTCAGGATCCTTGCCACTCTGAAACAAGGGAACAAAAGTATGTACAGCAACACATCAGGATATGTACACATGGGGTTAAGATTGGACTGGGGTAAGGGCACCACAGGTCAATGGACACTCAGTCCTAACTCGTATCCCAATCCCAGGTCCGAACCTCTGAGTGGCTGGTGGGGGCGGGGGCTCGAACACAACCCATGCCCTGCTCAGTCCGGACCCTGAAATCCTGCCAACTGGGGAGGGTGTCCCGCCCAGCCACAGGCGCGTTCTTGGGAACCAAGCAAGTCCAAGGCTCACTGACGGAAGCTCCCTATGCTTCCTGAACGGCAGATCTCAACTCCCCTCTGAGTCAGAGATATGGCTCCGCCATTATCCCCTAGGAGTTGGTAGCTGAAAATGGGCTGTTTCAGCCCAAACTGAAATTAGCTCCAAAATCTCCGAAATTGACCCCTTGTCGGGACCCGCCAGAGGTAGGGACGAGGCAACTGACCCTATGCCCTTCGAGTACCAACTTTCTGGAGCCCTCACCCAACCTGGTTCCCTCTGAGGTCCCGGCATCGAGGCACCACGGGTACGTCAAGTGGGGTCATGATGCCAAAATCACCAAAATTGGCATCACTCTCACGCGTGGCTGGCCCGGCCAGGGCAAGGCCAATGGCTCACAGGGTAGGAGGCAGGACCTAGGACGTTTCACTGAGTGTACAACCTGAAATTGGGTCCAGGCTCCCTGTGGGCATAGAGATATGGGGCCGCCAATTGACCACACGGGGGGGTGAAATTGGGGTCCCAAAAGGGGGTCATTTTGGCTGCTCGAAATGAGCCAAAATTCGGGGGTGCTCCCAATAGTATATCTCCACGCCGGCTTGGAGATCAGATTCGCCATTCCATACGCAATCCACCTGGAGTCCAACTAAGACTCCCATGCCCATCGCTCCCAAAGAGATTCATGCCACTCGGTGTGGTGACAATCCCAATTGGGTCCACAAATGCAAAAATGGCAAAAATGCCAACACTCACTTTGGGCCAGCACCTTAACGAAGGTTGCTCCGCTTCGCCCACGTGGTGTGTGAACCATGGGGACCACCATGTCATATATGGTCCATTGGTCCATGCGTGCGGCGTGCACGGGTGGGCTGAACATAGTGCACGGCGGGCAGCAAAATGTGGAAAATTGCCCAAAAAGGCCGAAAATGCCCACACTCATGGTTGGGGCAAATGAGGCACATGCCCGACTTGGACCGGAGTGTGCCATAGGATTTTTTGGTGCATGGGGGTTGCCCCCCGGCGAGCATAACACAAAAGCGGCCTAACCACGGGCAAGTGAGCGTTCATGGCGAGCCGAAGTTCATCGAAGGACAGCAGCCATATGTACAGTAACTCAGGGGGTGTGACCCTGCTCCAAAATGCACCAAAGGTGTGCCATAGGATTGGTATCAAGTCATATGTGTCCAACATATCTTTTGGGCGTCGCCCAACTCTGCCGGTTTCGGGAATGGCAGGGTGGCCATGTGAGCCAATGATTTGGGATAGTCCCAAATTGCCAACATGGCGGCCACGGTATGCCAAGCACAAGAGGAGTTATTCGCCGGGTCCAAGATATGTTTGGCATCGAAGTATGTACCCCCATAACATACTTGGGTCATGATGTCAATTGAGCGCAACATTGAGACACACGGTCGCCACTTGACATCATGACGGGCAAAAAACAGCAATATTGGCGAACAAACACCCAAAAGTGCCTTGAAAGGCTCAGAAATATATTATAATATCTTCGGCTTGGATTGAGTAATCAACCAATCCTTCTAAACACAATGACTTGACACCAATGACCTCCGATTCCACATATGTGCTCCACTTGGGGCGCTTTGAAAGGTCACGAGCGCTACTTCCCAAGTGGGCACATGAAAACATGACAAATTGCAAAACACACACCTTGCTCCCAACGCATCGCTTTGGGATCGCCACACAAGCTTTCCTCCACGAAGGTTATGCTTGCAATTGATCTTGGGGAGTATGGAGAAGGGGTTTGCGCAATATGAGGTCCATTGGCGAGTTAGGCTTGGAGCGATGGACCCGCCAAATGGGCACGCAACACAACACAAAGCACATACTCCATATTGCCCAAAAAGGTAGCTCCCCCCACGATATGTCATGCCTCTCCAAGGGCATAACTTTGTGTCAATCGCTCATAGGAACTCAATGAGAAGTTCTATGCAACACCAACACTCGCGCGCTACACTCGAAAGTTATCCCAACGCACGCACTATCATGGCCAAAGAGTTATAACGCAAACTCTACCCTCTTGACCATGATCCATTAAGCTAGCGCGCACGTGTGGAAACGCAAGGCACATAAAGCTTCCTAAATTATGTCCGGAGTATTGTGAATACATCCCACGTTTCCTTATTGTCATTCCTCGCAAGCAGCACAAGATATGACCCTCACAAGTGGCCTCAGGAATCAACTTTGTTTTGCCCATATCTCTAAGACAAATGGAGGGCAAGACAAAAGGAAAGTTGATTCGTGCATAGGGAAGCACGTAGGTCCACTCGAAAGAGGTCAAATCAAGTGCGGGGATGTCGAAGTCGAAAATCCAATTTCGACATCCTGAAAAATTCGGATTAAGGTTGCGAGTGTAAGATGTGAAAATTGCGGATGCATCAATGCAATTCCTGAAGACTTTAGAGTCTTCGTCAGGATTTGCGCTAGAATATCTGTATATAACAGTTAAACTGGCGGTTACGCTAAAGTCGCGAGCTAACCGCCAGCTGTCAAAACAGTGAATATCAGAACGGAAGCGTAAAAATTGACGGAAACAATATGAGAATAAAACCCTGTTGATTCCTGATATTCTGATATATAAATCTCCGCTGGCGGTGCATCGATTGCCGATGCGGGGCTTTACGGCACGGAACATGCTCCCGCCGGGCTCGCACCGGGCGTCAACGGGCGCCTTCCGTACATGGGGTTGGTGGACCGGAGACCGGTCTTCCCTTCCGTGCATGGGGTTAGTGGACCGGAGACCGGTTGTATGCCCTGCCCTAGCCATGGGGTTCTGGGTACCGCTTCAGTGGGGTAGCAGGAGTTGTAGTTGGTTCCATATGCGGGCCCCTATCTTGGTGGGGAGGCCCCGCTGGTGAAGTATGTACTGGAGGCAGGTGTTGCGATGGTACTGGGCCTCTCGCAGTGTCGGGCTGAAGACTTCCCCTACCTCTGACTCATTGACTATGCCTGAGAAGGTGCAGGTGGGTCGCGGCCTGAGCTGTGTACACATTGTTAACGAGGTGATCGGTGTTGTCCCCTTAGTATGGTGGCGGCGCTGCGTGTACCGCCGCGGGTAGTGACGTGGGCCGGATGGTCAGCGCTTGCCGTACCGTTGTAGTGGCCGCCTGTAGCATTTGTTGGGGCTGTGTTAGGTGCAAGGCCCCAAACCCTATAGCTGCGTTGAGCACGGCTGGTAGGAAGTACGCCAGGGCCTGGGTGGAGGTTGCCACGATGCGCGCTGTGACTAGTGTCCGCGTCAGCTGCCGTATCAAGTTTGGTGGTAGGGTGACCCCGCTGGCGTCGGACGCTTGTTGGACCCGCATGTAGGTGGCCGTGCTGGGTTCATGGGCGGGTCTCCGGGGCGGAGTGGCGGGGATGGTGCGTTGTGTACCATGGTGGCGGATTTGACGTTGTGCACCAGTAGCTGGTTGCCCTCCAGGTAGTTGGTGACATCGTGGAGTACGTTGGTGGCCCTGGCGGTGTCCAGGGGAAGGTGAAAGGGGTTGACTGGCGGTGGCGGTTACCACTGCCATGTCGTCCGCAAATGCCAGGAGGGTGGTCCGTAGGGGGTATGGTGACACGTCCGGGTATGTGCGCCGGATGTAAATTGCCAGCGAGAGGATGACAAGTAGGAAGAGGAATGGGCCTTCCGCACCCCCTTGCGGGACTCCACTGGCGGGGTGGAACCTGGGGATGATGCCCACATCGGTTTTCACTGCATACATGCGGGTGGCAAGGTACGCGTGTAGGAAATCCTGGAAGAGATTCCCATGTGTTTCCAGACAGCCGGTAGGAGGCGGTGCGGGGTGTTGGGGAAGGCCCCCTTGACATCCACGGAAGTGATGATGTGGCTGATCGGGTCCATGTCTACCACGGCGTCTTGCATAAAGATGGCCTCCGACGGCGACCTACCCGGTATGGCTCCCCACATTGTGGGCGGTATAGCTCGGTGTACTGCCGGGGCCACCCGTTGGAGGATGAGCATCCAGATGAGTTTGGCTTCCGCGGTGGCGCATACTATGGGTGTCCAGTTGTCCGGGTTTGCCCAGTTGCCTTTCTTATACAGCGGGTGTACCAGGTTCGCCCAGTCGGGTGGTGGGTCCGTCTTCCTGATGGCCATATCCCACAGGCGCGCGGCAAAGTGTCTCTCTAGGTTTAGTGAGAGCCTGCGGCAGAGTTCCGCCCGGATTACGTCCTCCCCCGGGGTTTTTCCCGGTCAAAGTTTGTACGGCACTTCATCAAGTTCCCGAATGGTGAACGGGGTTCGGTGCATGTCTCGTCGCTGTGTTCGGTTGTAGAGTTTCGGCAAATGCGATATCCATTTCTCCGTGTACGCTGATAACTCCTCGTCCTCGGTGTTGTTTTGGCGATGGAAGCTATTCAGGACTTCCTCGGGGACCACTTTGGGATCGCTGGTTACTGTGCCGTCCTGCAGGCGTACCCCCTTGATGCCTCGGTGGCCTGTTTCTCCCAGGACATTGTCGACGTGTTTTAAGGACTTGTAAGGTTGGGGGTTTATGAAAGTAGCGTTGCTGTTCTTGTGCTAGTTCCTTTGGCCCGCGGACGTGCCACTCCCTGAGTTGCCAGCATGTGGTGTCCAGCCGTGCGGCAATGTCCTGGGCGTCGCGCCGGGCTTGCGGGTCCTGAGGGTGTACTGCTTTATGTAGTGCCCGCTTGTCGCGCCATATGGCTGTAACCAGGGATCGTAGGTCTTGATGCGGGGTGGCGTCGTCCTGTGCGCACCAGTGTTTTCCGTGGAGGCCGCACGCCGTGGCCGCTTGTTGCATGGCAAGGTTGAGGTCTGTCTCGTCTTGTTGGCCCAGGATGCGCTGCACCGTGCGGTAATACGCCATCCATCTGTGTGTGTCGTGCTCGTCAGGTGGTGTAATGGGTGGTTGTTCTTCGTGGTCCATGTCTTCGGTGGAGGCCGGGGGTAATTGAAGTACCTTGATTTGTACCCCCAGGGGCCGATGTCCGGTTACTTTGGACGGCGGGTTGTGGTATCGCACCTGTGCTACCTCGACGTGTGCCGAGTCCGCGTAGCAGACGTCAATGCGGGAATCTGCCGAGCCAGGTTGCGGTGGTCGGTGTGAGGGCTTTCCTCGTAGAGAGGCTGTGAGGTCCTGCAGGCCCATGTGTTGCAGGGCCATTTGCACCGCTGTGCCGTCAGGTGTTTGCCGCCCCCCGCGTTTCGTCCGCTGATGGGGCCACCTTGAAGTCTCCTATGATGGCAGTCGGCCCCATCATGGCAAGTTGCCGGTGGGCCTCAATGAGGTGTTCGACGAATGTCGCTGTGGCGTCTCCATATAAACACATGTACATTGATGACATTCAGCTGCCACCTTGGGCCGACCAGTTCATATGCTGCTAGGCGGCTTTCTACGCCCAGGTGGTGGTGGACGTGTACTTGGATCTGGCTTTTGTGGGATATGGGCACTCCGTTGACCCATGTGGTGCGTTATTGGTGTCATGTCCTGGTCAGGATTGGGGTTAGGCTGGGGTGGGCTGCCTGGGTTTTCAGGGCCTGTTCTTGCCACACCATGGCGGCTGGGTCGCACCTCGCCATGACAGGCACCTCTTGCAGGTCTGGTGCTTTGGCCGCGTCGTACAGGGCACCTGGTTCTTTGAGGGACATGAGAGTGACGAGCGCATTGGTGACTTCGTGGGTGTGCGCCGTGGTGTCCCCTGGGGGGCCCCTTGCGCGGCGTGGGAGTAGTCACTGTCCCAGGCGCAGTTCAATGTTGCTCGCTGTCCCCACCCGTTGCTCCTCAGGAACATTCGGCTCCTCCAGCCATGGCTGTGGCACGTCAACTGTCCAGACGGTGCCCGGCAGCATTTAGTTGGCGGGTGTGCGGAGCTGTACCGGGCACTCTGGGAACTGCCTGTCGTCCCAGAGTTCGAGGTTCGAGGTTTCCGCTTTCTCGCCTCACTCCGGGGGCACCTGCCATTTGATCTTCAGCTGCAGGTTGCCATGTTGGCCAGGAGTGGCCAGTCTGCCCTGTATCTTGCACCGGAACCATACAAACTGCTTCTGTTGGCCTTTGAGCGTGGCCCCAAACACCCCTTGTACTTCCGCGCTGTCTGGCCATTCGGGGTGCATGGCGGTACGTTCCGCCACGGTGAAGAATGGGCACGCCTTGGCTTTTGGCTTTGGCTGTGGACCGGGCGGAGGCAGCACTTGGGCCGCTCTCGTTTCCGGCTTGGGCAGATTGGCCTGGCGGGCCGAGATGCCACCTCCCCCTGGACGAGGCCTCGGCTTGGGCTGGGGTTGTTCTGGCGCCGGCTCGGGGGCTGGCTTCGGCGCATGGGGTTTTGAAAGATGCTGTATGCCGGTCCTTGTTCCTCACACATACCTCGAAGTTGGTTCGTGTGTTCTTGTAGGCTGGTGCTGCGAAGTTTGAGGGTTCCTTCCGTGTCTGATGGCCAGGATATCCAGCGTTCCGCCCGTGATGTCCCGTGTTTTCTTGTGTAGGCTGCCAGGTTGCGAGTGAGAGTGAGCCACGTCGCGGGCAGCGTGGTGTCTGTTGCTGGGGCATCCACCGTCCAGTGCATAGCTGTCTTGAGGGCCAACCAGTGCGCCCGGGGGTGGGTGGTGTTGTGGGTGCTTGGTTAAAATGGTCACTCAGTGCCAGTGGGGTTGCTGTCTTCGTTTCTGGTGTGAATGTGTGGACTCTGTCCGTTGTGCCCGTGGCGTGTTGGTGGCACGTTAGTGTCACCGTTGGGGCATCTGGGGGCTTCCAAATAAAGGTCGTCCAATCAGTGACCTTCAGACCTTCAGTCTTTCGGTTGTACTGCTCTGGTGGGCTGGTTAGGTTTACCAGATGGTTCACAAGGACCGGTGTCAGGGTGTCTTCCGTATCCTGCACCCTGTCCCCATGTGCCGTGGGGTGTCCCACGGCATTGTCCCAGGCTTCTGTGGTGGCCGCCAGGGTGTTGGCCGCTAGGGTGATGATATCGTCCGTCAGGCCTTCCACGATAAAGTGTTTTTCTCCCGCCAGGGTGGTCAGGAGTTGGGCCATGTTTTTCATGGTGAGGTGTGGCAGCGCCCTGTCGGGGCCCGGTGCGTTCACGCCTGCGGGCCCTAGGGTCGCGTGCGCCGTGACTCGCCAACGGGTGCCGTGGTTTGTCGGTGTTGGGTAGTCGTGGCCCCATGGCCATGTGGTGCACCTGATCGAGGGGGGCGGCTTGGCCCGTGGTGTCTCCCCTCGTGACGTACACTCAACTGGCGTCTGTTACCGTGTTTAGGTAGATACCTGGGAGTGGGGCGGGCTGTGGGGCTAATGGCTGGAACAGGGCGTGCGGGCAGGGCTGCCCGCAGGGGTGGTCCCCGGGCCAGAGCCCTGGGCAGTGGTCATCCATGCCGTGGGGCAGGGGGTATAGTATGAAGGGCCCCGCCACCCTGCACAGTGTTTCGGGGTTCAGGGGGTTCAACCACCCCCCCACCCTGATGGTGACGGAGCCCTGGTCGATCCAGGTGGCTTGTTCTTGGTCGATGTCGTGGTGCAGGGCCCTTCTGATGGTGCCCCAGGATCTGCGGTGGGTGGTGTCATCTGGGGCCGGGCATCCCGTGTTGATGAGGGGCATCCTCGCGTTTGCGAGAACGGAGTTAATGATTTTGGGGGGGTGGGGCAGATTGCCGTTGGTACGTCGCGCTGCTCCTCACGCGTTTGATGCCTTGACAGGGCAAACGCCTCCCATGGAGGGGTTGGTGCCCGGACGGGTCCGGGTGCGAAATGGGGGCTGGCAGCTCCCTGTATCGTGCCCAGGTGTATACCGTGTACGCTGTGCCTTCGGTGCCGGCCAGCAATCTGTACGTCGACTTCCGTGCTTCGCTGTAGGTGACGAGCATATTTGAGGCGGGGACAGTGTAGTTCAGGTGCGTGTGCGCCAGGGCGTATGTGATTTGCACTTTTGTGCCTTTCTGATTGTCCCCGTGGTCTTCCAATATGAAGTGTACCATCCACGGGCTGTTGAGCTGCACGCTGCCGTCTAAGTCGCGTATCGGTGCGTGTATTTGGCGCCCTCTCTGCTGTGCTTTGTTGGCGTTGTGATGGGCGTGTTCTTCGACGAGGATATTCGGCCTCCAGTCGTGTGGGGCACCCTCCCTGTGCGCCATGGCTTTGGCCGCCTTGGCGAGTGCCCTGACTGTGGGCGGCAGTGTGGGTTCGGCGACCTGCGGTACCATGCCGGTATCTGTTGCGAGGTTGCAGTATATTCTGAACGTCCCCGGCTGGTGGGCGTTGTGGCTGTCAGGGAGGGTCAGGGAGAGTGCCTCTTTGATTTGTGTTACTGCCCCTGGGTGTATGGCATTAGGGTAGTGGCGGAGGGTGTGCTAGGTGGGGTCCCAGTGTGTACGGGCGGCACGTCCCGCGGGCTCCATGGTCTGCGGTCTGAGGGTGTCGTCGAGCGTGACGTCGTCGAGGCGGTCGACTTCAGCGGCCCACCGTGTCCGCCAGTCCGTTCTTGGTGCGAGCCAGGGTATAGTGGACAGCTGTTCACTCCGGGTCGAGGTCAACGGCAATGTCGGCGTCCGCTGTCGCGTTTACCCAGACAGCTTGTGTTGGTCTCGCCTGGGGCGTTTGGTCGTCGCCCCCAGAAGGCTGTGCCAACAATGGTCGCCATGCCCTGGGTGCTTATGAAAAGGTGCATTGCCTGTGTTAGTTGTACTTAGTGCGGCGTGAGGAGGCGCATGACTTCCATCGTTGTTAGCCCTGGGAGGATTTTCTTCCAATCGATGTCGCCCGTTTGTAGTCGCCATGTTATTGCCGTGCTCCTGGTGTGGTTTCCCCCTCGGGGTAGTTGGTAGTTGTCCGAGACGTGGCGTGAGGTGAGGGGCTTGATGATGGCCGGAAGTGCCCGACATCACAGCCACTCCTCCTCCTCCCGGAGAAGCGCGACCATCACCACCCTCCTGCCCCGATCACACGCCACAGCAGCGACCAGGGCCACAAACGTACGCGCTCTGGCACCATCGGGTGTCAGCGCGCCACAAGGCCCAACAGCCTGCAAGTCCTCCGGCCCATGCACTTCAAGCCCTCATCTCACAACACAAACAGCGCGCCGTCAACGCCATGCGGACTTTGGTCGCTCAGGCACCATCGAGGGCCGGCACGCCACAGAGCCCCTGACAAGAGCGTGCAACCAGGCGGCACAACAACACCAGCCACAACACCATGCGGCCACAGGGATCCAGGGGCACCGGGCGTCACCTACCGGGAGCGGAGCCGTGCCCAGCCTCAGGAATACGACGGCAGTAGGCACCCGACCCGAGCACCCCCCTGCCACTGCACACCCGCATATGTGCCCAGCCCCGGGCCCCACAGGAAGCCCGGCTCCACAACCCCAAACATTACCCGGCGCGTCCACACGCGGTCCCAGCCGGCAGCCAGCCAGGCAGCAGCAAAACAGGCCCACCCGGAGCCCCGCCCACGCCATCGCACACCTGACCGGCCAACGAAGGGCCCAGCATACGCGCCACGCGAAGGCCCCCCCACACAGACACGTACCACTACCCCGACCGACACCACCAACACCCGGCCCTCCTGCACCGTGTGCCCCCACGCCAACAACCCCACCAAGAGCCCCCATCCCCGGGCTCCGGCGACGCCCAGCGCAGCAGCCCAGGGAGACCATCTGCAAGCCCCGGCACAAGCGGAACAGGCGCCCCAGGGGCAAGGCGCTCCACCAGCCGGGCCGGCAGTACGGCCCACAGAATCATCATCTCCCAGTCGCTGGGCCCCCAGCCCGGGCCCAGCCTCAGACCCGGACCCGGCACACGCCACCGTCCCGGCTGACACCCCGCGGTCCGCAGGCCCGGGAAGCCGGCCCGGGGTGCCGCCCGTGTCCGAAGGCCATGCCAGAGAGCCGGCGCGACTGACGGGCGAGGCAACCACGCAGCCTGCAACGCCAACCCAGCCACAACGCAAGGAGCCCACGGTTGACGCCACGGAGGAAATGGGGGGACCCCGACAGCGGGCAGAAACGCCACCACCAGCGGCGGGCCCACCCCAGAGGGGGAAACCCAGCAGGGGGCGTAGCAGCCAGCAATACAGCATGCCGACCCACCGGGCATGGCGGCAAACGGAAGCAGCGAGGCATCCACCGCTGGCCAACCTTGTGCGGAACCTGAAGAACCAATGCCGGACGCCGGGCATCAGGCCGGCCTCCACCCACCATCCACCCATGGGGCACAACCCGCAGGTCGGCCGGACGCCGCCCCGTTGGCAACCCCGGCGCATCACGCCGACGCAAGTGCGCCGGGGGAGGCGCCACCACGGGGCCCTGCTGAGACCCGCGCGAAGTCAGAAGCCCGGAAAACCACACCCGACACGCCTCAGCGCGCAGCCAACGGGGAAACGTCGCCCAGCGGACACAACCGCGACGAAGACTCTTTCGATGCCTTCATGGAGTCCTGCATGAGTGACCTCCACGCGGTCCAAACGCCAGCGGCCCCGCGCATTCACCCGAAGCCACGAGGCAACTATCCGGAGGGAACACCCCTCACGGTGTCACGCCAGGCCACCTCCAGCGCGATTACACCGCCCTTGGGCAAAATGAGCATGGTACCGCCACGGATGACAGGCCCGCGACCGCGAGCAGGGCAGCAGACCAGGCCCCAGACGAGCGCGGCGCCCCAGGAAGTGGGACGCGCGTGAAGGCGGGTACCAACACCGCTAGCAAGCCTACCGGCCAACTACCGGGGACCGCCCCGCCCTGCAGGCGGGGGCATTGGGACTACGCACGCTCGGAAGGCGACGCCAGCCCCCTCAGCGACCACGCGGAACAGGCGGCGGCCCAAGACCTCGGCATGTGGATCGACAGGCTCACCACAGGGGAGCAGCTTGCCCTGGCTGTCAGCATCCCATGGCTGCTTACTTCGCGGTCCTGCCACCTCGGGGAGGGAACCCGCACCATGGCAGACATCACCTTCGGCCATCAGACGGTGCACACGCCCCCAGCCACCATGGACCACCCCGGCCAATGGCACTTTGTGGCCACCCGGCTCATGGCGCATATGGGGGCCTACAGCGCAGACGGAATGAACGGACTACACTAGCAATGGCACCAACGCGCAGCCCTGCGCATCCGTGCAGCCATGCAAAGGCATAACATCTGGGACATCCCTGGATCCCCGGGCTACCAAGGGCACGCCTGAGGCCACCGGCGGCCGCCGTTCCCAGACGTCCCGGAGCCCCCCAGGCAGGCGGCGCGCCGTAACTCCCCAGAACGCTGATGGGGGCCAGCACCCAGAATGGGTTCCCCCTCTGGCACGTACAGAAGCCCCCTCCCGACCGTTCGCCCCGCGGAGGAGCCAAGGCAGTCCTCACACCTCAAGGATGCAAGGCGGCACCCCGGAGCAGCGCCAGGCGACAAAGAACCCTAGCCGCTCTGGGCGCCGCAGTTGGAGGCCGCCTCCCGCGGCACGGCGAGTCGTCTTCCGGGAGGATACGGACAGAGGCCTGGAGGTCCCAACGACCGCCGCGCCCAACGAACATCATCTACCACCGATCCCCGACGCCAGTCCAAGAGGCCCGCACCGGACGAGCACACAACCCCACCTTTCCCACACCACCCGCGCGAGAGCGACAGGCAGCGCTTCACACGGGCCCCCACCGGGCGGCAGATGGAGCGTCCAGCTCGTCCGTCACCTCTCTCCCAGGGTCGGCGGCCGGCCCGCTACCGGGGGGACAGCACGCCATGGACACACGGCCAAGGGAACCCGCGGCCGACCAACCGTCTGCAGAATGGGGGGGGAGGACAACCCTCCCAACATCCCCCCCCTGCAAGCGGGATGCGATGACACCGGTCCCGAACGCGAGCACCGGCCACCCAACCAGCTGGGCCTGTACACCAGGGGGTTCCTCACCCCAGCAGCAACACGGCAAAACCGCCGGGGCGCGGGGGTCGCACCGCAACAACGGGAGCACGACAGAAGCGGCGCAGGAGCGGACGCAGAAATGACAGGGACCTCAGGCCCTAAGGACTCAGGTGACTCACTGCCCACCGCCGAGGCCTGTTCGATGCCCCAGCAACAGGAGCCCTCAATGGGGAACGTGCCTAGGGGACTCCCCGGCACTGCCCAAGGGCAGCCCTCCCCAACTGGCGCCACACCAGACCAGGACCGGGAGGCCGTGCCCCCCCCGCTCCCCCCGACCACCACAACAGAGGAACTGAGGGCGCTCTACGGCATCCACACCACCGCACTCTCGACGCGATCTAGTGCCAGCCCCCCGAGAACACCTCCAGAACGTCGACCAGAGCAGGCTCTTCGCCGTAGTCCCCCTGACACACGCCGCAACAACCGAAGTCCTACCTCCGGGACACAGATCACGGACGACCTTGTTGACGCATGGATCTGGTGGTTCAACACCCACCAGCCGGACCACGGAGGCATATGGGTCCCACAGCTGGGCTGGGCACACACGCTCATAGCGCCGTCGACGAACCCCAGCCCGCGCCAAGCACCGGGGGCCGGGACGGACTGCCCCGCCAGCAGGAGCCGAGACTCTCCGCATCCCACCGTACGAAGGCCTGGCGGAGTGGGAAAGCAGGACGGCCCGCGATAGGGGGCGTAACCTCACGAGCATGTGGAGCGGGCACGCGCAGCGCCCCCGCCACGCGAACGTGACCCAAGCACCATCGCCGTGATCGTGTTGGAAAGTGGCCACTACTACCAAGTGCGGATAACCCCGCACCCACAGGAGACCCACTGGAGCCTGGAGGCCGTCGACTCCATGCTCCCGGCGAACACAGCCCTGCCAAACAACCGCACCCCCCTACCCAACAGCCAGCGCCGAAGACTCCCTGACGGTCATTGTGTTGGGGGCGGCCGGCACCTGGCACCCGGGCGATGCCCTCTACTGTCTCTGGCGGTGGGCGCGGCGCTGCTGGCTGCACACCAGGGACTGGACAGCGGCATGGAGATTCCATTTGGACAGCCGGCAGCAGCTGGAGGCCAACCTCCAGCGCGAGCAAACGGCGAAAACCCCCACGGCGACCAACCTGTGCCCCATCTTCACGATCCACCAGATCGGGGCGCTGGCGATGGGCGAGCAACTGCAACCCGCCATCCACACTGAGACGGAAGCCGAGGCTGCACACGCGGATCTTGTGCACGAGATCCTCATTGCCCTCCGCAGCCCCCTCGTGCGGCGCGTGGGAAGCCCCCCTTGGGCTCTGAGGCGCCGCGAGCCGAAACCAGGAACACGCACTCAGGAACACGCGGCGCAACCGAAGCGGCACACACGTGCCCTGCCCACCGCAGCCGGCCACCGGCAGTGCAGAGATGACGCACCACCGCGCACACGCAATGCGAATCCCGCACCGGCCACCCGCAGGTGAGGAGGCGACACGACAGCCATGAGATCACCTCGTCTCGCCGGGGGCCCAGACGATACACGCCAAGACAGCGGCTGCGGAACCAGCCATCAACCCCAACGACCTTACCCAAGGGGACCCCCTCGTACAACCCGACAACGCGCGACCGCGAAACACACTCCACCAAAGCATGTGGGTCGGCCACGCCGGTCCGAACGGCGTTGAACTGCCCAACACATGCAGCGGACAACCAACGAATACGGGCTAGCCTTAGCAGCCCATGATGTCGAACACGGGAACTGACACAAGGAATCCGCCGAACCCAAACAAATCCCTCCCACATCCCCCGGGCGGGGGCCACGCTCCCCAGACCCCCGCAATCCGCCATCGTCAGAGCAGAGGAGGAGGACCGACATGGACCTGTTCTCCCACCCAACCCTCCTCTCCCACAAGCCGGACACGCGATGGACCGGGCCAAGAGGACGGCCAAACACGCGGGACCCACGGGCTCGCCGATGACCACGGGAATGTTATCAAGAAGTCGTCAAGAATGTAGTCTTCCAGGGCGAGGGTCAAGGGGCACTTGCGCCACTGGAGCCGACACGCACCTCCTCCGAAAAGTTTAAACACCTGGGACCCTGGGGCAGTTTAGGCACATATAACCTGCGAGAATGGTGCGAGGGACACATTCTCCGCAGCCCAGAAAGCTAACAGCGTCAAGGGACGGGAGGGGGGCCTCGACACTGACGAGCATTCCTTTTTTCCAGACCCCTTCCAGGAACGCGCAAGGGGCCAAGAGCTCACCACACGGGACCCACAAGCCGGCCGGCACATGCCGGCGAACACAGGAGTGTTGCGCCGGGCCCAGCCCGCTGCGCCGGACGGGACGCCCCGACACCAGAGCAAGAGCCAGGCCACCCTAACCTCCAGACACCGCACTGAGGCACCGACACGCTACCCACAGAACCGGCAAGACACGGCACGATACGGCACACGACAGGCAAGCGAACACGAGCACGAGCACCGCACCACCGAGCAAGCACAGCACCCTGGGGCTCCCGTGGAGAGCACAGGGATGCACAGGGGGGGAGGTAGGTAGGTAGGTATCTTCGGGAGCTCGGGATGCCTCCTTTGACAGTGCAGGCAGAAGGTCTTACCAAGGGGACGTCCTGTTCCTCCCACTGCCCTAGGTCAGGTGCCTCTTAAGCCGCTCCCGCAGGTGCTTGAAAAGGCAGTGTCGCAGCCATCCGGTCCAGGTGTGCCAGGTCGGAGGGTGTCCCCACATGTGTCCATGGGTAGGGCCACATGCCCCCTCTTTTGGGCGGCAGCTCTGGGGGCTGACCAGCCGTGTGGAGTATCTCTCACCACAAGGGGTATTGCTCCCGCTTGTCTACGGTACGACTGCCTCAACCTTGTGGCTTGAGTTGCGGGGCCGCTCTGCTGGGCAGGCGACCCCCTCCTGGACTGTGTAGCGGCTCGCCTGTCACCGGTTGCTTCCATGGCTCCGGGTGATGTTTGCCATGGTCCCCGATGCAGCCTGGCCGGGCTCGGACCAGTGGCCTTGGAGTACCGCTCCTGCCACTGGCCCGGTGGGTCGGCTGGGTCGCCCAAGCGTGTCCGACCCATGGGGTGTTGGTTATTTCCTGTCCCTCGGCCGCCCTACGTGTGTGCGGTGTCCTGGGCCACTTGGCTCCTGTTCACCGGTGTGCCCGCTCGGTGCGTTGCGTTGTCTCTGCGGTGTCCAGGGCCACTTGGCTCTTGTTCACCGGTGCGCCCGCTCGGTGCGTTGCTTTGCTTGTGCGGTGTCCTGGGCCACTTGGCTCCTGTTCACCGGTGTGCTCGCGTTGTTTGTCGTGTTGCGTGTGCGGTGTCCTGGGCCACTTGACTCCTGTTCACCGGTGCGCCCGCTCGGTGTGTTGTGATGTGTGTGGGGTGTCCTGGGTCACTTGGCTCCTGTTCAGAGGTGTGTCCCCTTGGTGTGCTGCTTTGTGTGTGCGGTGTCCTGGGCCACTTGGCTCCTGTTCACCGGTGTGCCTGCTCGGTGCGTTGCGTCGCGTCTGCGGTTTCCAGGGCCACTTGGCTCCTGTTCACTGGTGCGCCCGTTCGGTGTGTTGCTTTGCTTGTGCGGTGTCCTGGGCCACTTAGCTCCTGTTCACCGGTGTGCTCGCGTGGTTTGTCGTGTTGCATGTGCGGTGTCCTGGGCCACTTGGCTCCTGTTCACCAGTGCGCCCGCTCGGTGTGTTGTGTTGTGTGTGGGGTGTCCTGGGTCACTTGGCTCCTGTTCACCGGTGTGTCCCCTTGGTGTGCTGCTTTGTGTGTGCGGTGTCCTGGGCAATTTGGCTCCTTTTCACTGGTGTGCCTGGCCGTGGTGTCCCATCGCTTTTGTTGTCCTTGGTGATTGTGCGTGCACGGTGTCCTGGCCCAGGTGGCGCCTGTTCACCGGCGTGCACGCTGTGTGTGGTGTGCGTGTGCCGTTGGTGGTTGTGTCTCTCTTCCTCCCCCCCTAATTTGTTTTTCTTTTTTCGTGCCTTCTTGTCTCTTCTTTCTTTTCGGAAAAAATAGACAAAACAATTTTTTTTTAAAATTTTTTACAAGGAAGGGGGCGCGCGTACACTGCAGGCACAAGCATGGGCAACTGGTGCAGTGGTGCAATAGTGTCGTGTTCTCTGGCGTGTGTCGTCGGTGCTTTGGCGGCCGCGCCCCAGGGGTGCGGCTCGCGCGTCCCGAGGTACACGGGTATGGGTCAGGGTGAGTTTGGTTAGGTGCCATCTTTGCTTTGGGTTCTGGCTGGTTAGGTGGTCGTGTGGGCTGTGGGTGTGGGGTGTGGCTACCTTGCTCCCTCGGCGAGCCTGGTTAGGAGTCAAGGGTTAGCGGTTTTGGGGTGTGGCTCGGGTTGGATTCCAGTTGGGGCTTTGGCTGGGTTAGGCGGTTGTGACGGTTGCGGGCTTGGGTTTGGTGTCATTGGGCGTAGCAGTGCCCGTTGCCGTGTGCGTTGGCGTCCTTTGGCTTCCGGTTTGTTTGGTGTGTCTTCCGGGCAGAGCCTGGTGTGGCGCCCCGCGGTGGTGGCTGGTTGGGCTGGTTGGGCAACGGGGTTAGGTGGCGGCGCCACTGGCTGGGGGGTCAGGCGCGTCGTGTTCTGTGGCGCGCTGGGCTTCTGGGGTGCTGTGGGTGCCGCCGGCGTCGGTGCTTTGTGTGTGCGGTGTCCTGGGCCACTTGGCTCCTGTTCACCGGTGTGCCTGCTCGGTGCGTTGCGTCGCGTCTGCGGTGTCCAGGGCCACTTGGCTCCTGTTCACTGGTGCGCCCGTTCGGTGTGTTGCTTTGCTTGTGCGGTGTCCTGGGCCACTTAGCTCCTGTTCACCGGTGTGCTCGCGTGCTTTGTCGTGTTGCATGTGCGGTGTCCTGGGCCACTTGGCTCCCGTTCACCGGTGCGCCCGCTCGGTGTGTTGTGTTGTGTGTGGGGTGTCCTGGGTCACTTGGCTCCTGTTCACCGGTGTGTCCCCTTGGTGTGCTGCTTTGTGTGTGCGGTGTCCTGGGCAATTTGGCTCCTGTTCACCAGTGTGCCTGGCCGTGGTGTCCCATCCCTTTGTCGTCCTTGGTGCTTGTGCGTGCACGGTGTCCTGGCCCAGGTGGCGCCTGTTCACCGGCGTGCGCGCTGTGTGTGGTGTGCGTGTGCCGTTGGTGGTTGTGTCTCTCTTTCCCCCCCCCTAATTTGTTTTCCTTTTTTCGTGCCTTCTCGTCTCTTCTTTGATTTCGGAAAAAATAGACAAAACGATTTTTTTTGATTTTTTTACAAGGAAGGGGGCGCGCGTACACTGCAGGCACAGGCATGGGCAACTGGTGCAGTGGTGAAATAGTGTCGTGTTCTCTGGCGTGTGTCGTAGGTGCTTTGGCGGCCGCGCCCCAGGGGTGCGGCTCGCGCATCCCGAGGTACACGGGTATGGGTCAGGCTGGGTTTGGTTAGGTGCCATCTTTGCTTTGGGTTCTGGCTGGTTAGCTGGTCGTGTGGGCTGTGGGTGTGGGGTGTGGCTAAGTTGCTCCCTCGGCGGGCCTGGTTAGGAGTCAAGGGTTAGCGGTTTTGGGGTGTGGCTCGGGTTGGATTCGAGTTGGGGCTTTGGCTGGGTTAGGCGGTTGTGACGGTTGCGGGCTTGGGTTGGTTGTCATTGGGCGTAGCAGTGCCCGTTGCCGTGTGCGTTGGCGTCCTTTGGCTTCCGGTCCGTTTGTTGTGTCTTCCGGGCGGAGCCTGGTCTGGCGCCCCGCGGTGGTGGCTGGTTGGGCTGGTTGGGCAACGGGGTTAGGTGGCGGCGCCGCTGGCTGGGGGGTCAGGCGCGTCGTGTTGTGTGGCGCGCTGGGCTCCTGGGGTGCTGTGGGTGCCGCCTGCGTCGGCGCGCCGGCGCTTGTGGGGTGGCGAGGGGGTGTGTGTGCGCGGGGTTGGGCTTTGCGTGATGTCCCACAGGCGGATGCCGTCTCGCTGCGTCTCCTGGAGGGTCTCCCGCAGGTGCTTGAGGACATACGGGTGGTCCTGGGGCGCGGGGAGGTTGCGGGGGTAGACTCCCAGGGGGTGGAGCGCATCGGCCAGCATGGCTTCCCATGCGGCCTGCGTCATCCACCCCCCAGCCGACTGGAGGCAGCTGTTTTCCACCGACCCCTTGCGGGGCCGCTGGACCAGGCCCTCGAGGGAGGGTTCTGTCCGGACCCACTTTCACAGCTGCGTATGGGTCCAGCGCTGCCATCACTGTTGCTGGGCTGGGCCGCGGTCTTGGGCGGAGGAGTGAGCGTGGGTGGGTGTGATGGGGTTGTGGGGACTGGTGGCGGTGGCGGGCCGGGGGGATTCCTCGTAGTCCTGTTCCGTGGGGGTGCGCGGGGAGTGGGGGCGCGGGCGGATGCGGACTCGCGGGTATGCGCGCACGGTCTCCGCCTTGGGGTAGGGTTGGGACTCGCGGTAGCGGCGGTAGCGGGGCATGTGCTGTATGTGGGCTGACATCGAGTGTTGGTAGGGGGGCAGGGACGTTGCTGGTGGACCGTGGCGTCGATGTGGTCCGGTCGGGGGTGGTCCGTGGGCCTGGGGTGCGGGTTTTGAGAGGTGGCAGGACGAGGTACGTCGTGCTTCGGCCGCGGCGCGCTCCGCCATGAAGGTAGTGGCGGCGGCGTCGGTGACGGCGGGGGGGCGCCGTGCTGGGTGCTGCTGCCTCCGGGCCTGGGACGGCTGGGGCCGAATGTCATAGAGCACGTCCTCGGGGGGTCGGGCTCGCGCTGCCGTCGTGGCGCCGGGCTTGGGCTTGAATTTGGGCTTGGCTGCGGGTTGCGGTCGTGGCCGCTGATGGGTTTGGGTGGCTGTTTGGCGGTTGTCTTGGGTTTCGGCTGGGTTGCGGGTGCGGGCCTCGTCGGGGCGTGGGCCTTGGCGGCGGCGGGGTTGCTCGCGGTGGGGACGGGTTTTGGGGGACCGTTTGGGAGGTTTCCCCCGTGGCTTGGGGGGTGGAGTGCTGGATGAGGACGTGGTGGTGGTGGTGGATGAGGTGGTTGTGGTGGTGGAGGTTGTGGAGTCGGAGGCGGAGGAGAGGGCTGTGGGAGACGGCGGAGGGCCCTGGGCTTCGGGGGCGGGCGTAGGATGCTGGGTGCTGCAAGTAGCGAGAACGAGGGTGCGGGTTCGGGCACCGGGCGTGTGCGCGCGCTTTCCCCGGTGACCTGTGCGTGCTGGTGCTGGTGTGGTGGCGTTGTCTCGGCTGTGCGGGCACGTGGGTTACCCGGGGGGTGTCCATACTTGCTCCAGGACGTGCGGGTGCGTTTGCTGGAGGTAGTCGAGGGTGCGTAAGAGGCATCGCTGGATGCCGGGCATCCCCGCCTCCGTGAGGTGAGGGTAGTTTTGGGTGGGGGTGTCTGGGCCCGGCCACAGCAGCGCCATGAGGCGGGCTTGCACCATGTACGGGCAGAGCTGTTTGATGGTGGGGCGGGGGGGGGTAGGTCCCCTGCGGTATAGGGGGGCTTCCCTCTGCTGGGGGCGCAGCGTGACCGTCCACAGCCACCGGTCCGTGGGGATCCCCCAGGTCTGTTCGGTCCACTTGGCAACGCAATACATCGCCCTACCAAGGCCCTGGCTGCCGGTGCGGATAGGGAGCAGCGTGTCCAGGGATTCGCGTTCCCAGGTGCCCCAGATGTGGGGGTCCTCCGGCTCGTCCCCCCTGGCGTACGTGTCGAGGCCTGGGTTGTGCAAGGGGGGAGCGTAGTCGGCGGGGAGGAGGGAGTCGGTGCCGTGCACCACCTAGTGGTCAGTTGATGCGTGGTAGTGGGTGGTCAAGAGGGTGTAGTGCAGATTGTACATGAGGGTCACGTACGTGGAGGGGGCTGGCTGCCAGTTGTCGGGGTCGGGGATGTCCCCCAGGACGTGGTGCCGGAAGTTGCTCAGGGAGGCCATCCGGGCTACCCATGTTTCCCGCTCCCACTCTTTGGTGTTGCTGGGGATGGCGCTGGGTGGGGGGTGGGTCATGTTGGGCTCGCGGTAGCGGCTGCGGCCCTGGGTGTTTTCCCGCTCCGGCACGGGCTGTCCGACTAGGTGTCGTCCCCAGTCGATGGGGGGCGACCAGACTCGGTTCCCCGTGAAAGGCGGGCTCTCGCCGTCTGGGGTGGCGCGTGGGGGGCGGTCGTGTCAGGCGGCGTGGAGGAAGGCGTCGAAGAGGAAGTCTCAGACGCCTTCCCCCAGGCTGGCCGCCTGGACCAGGGTGATCGCCCTGATGGGCTGGGTGGTGCCGGAGGTGTGGAGGCGCAGCACCCCCTGGTCCCGGATTCCCCGGAGGTGTTGCCCTACCGCTGCGGGGTTGTGTAGGGCGTAGGGTTCGGCCGGTGCGGCGGCTGGTGGTGCGTGGTGGGATGGGGGGGGTGGTGTGGGTTGGGGGGGGGGGTCGTTGTTGCCGCGTGTGGGGTCCGGTGATGGGGTTTCTTGTGGCGGTCGCGAGACGGGGTACTCGCGGTGGCGTGTGTCGGCGGGGGCATCGACATCAATTGGCTGGTGCTGGCTCCCGTGTGTTGCGTCCGTGGCCTGGTCTCAGATGGCGGGGCCTGGGGGGGCTGGTGTGGGGGTGGCACTGTTGGTGGTGGGGGGGGCGGGGGTGGGTGTTGTGCTGGCTGGGAATCTGGGCGCTCTTGTGGGTCGTGTGGGTGTTGCGTGTGTGCGCCGTGCGGTCCTTGCGGTTCCTGGCTGGTTTTGGTGCCGTGGTGTGGGTGGGAGGCGGCCGCATGGGCGTCCGGGTGGGGCGGTGGTCCGTATGTTATGGGTGGCTGCTGGTGGATGGTGCTCGCTGGTATGGGGTGTGGGTGGGGGGGCTGCTGGTGGTGGTGCGGCTCCTACTGAGTCCTGGTGTTGCTGGTGTCGGCCTGCGGCTCCCCGCGGGTCCATGGGGCTGTACCGTGGCTCGTGTGTCGTGGGCCCGTGTAGTGGGGGCGGCAGGTGGTGCTGGACCGCGTGGTGGTGGTGTTGAGGGTGTGCTGGTTGTGTGTGGTACCCCAGCGTTGGTGGGTGTAGTGGTAGGGGCTGGTGGTGGTGGAATATGTGATGGTGTGGTGCGGTGATGTGTGCCATGTGGGGTGGGTGGTTCCTGGGGCCTGGTTGTGCTGGGGCGTGGTGGGGATGTAGCTGGTGGGGGTCCTGTAGTATTGGGGCATCAGGGGGTAGGGGTTGGGAGGTACGCGGGCGTGGTGGTTGTGTTGGTGGTGCCATGTCCCCTGGCTCTGTGCATATGGTGGTCCTGGCATGGTGTGAACGTGTGCGGGCGGTCGTGCCTGACTGAGCTGCAGGGTTTGGGTGCTGCGGTACGGTGGTGGTGGTGGGCGCTGGTCGGGGCGGTGCTGTTGGCGTGCCCCCGGGGTCTGGGCGTGGGGTGGTGCGGTGTGGCTGGACACGGGCCCTGGTCGGGGTGTTGCGCCCCGCTGGCGAGCGCGCTGGCGGGCCCCCTGACCTGTCTTGATCTTCTTGGCCTGGTGGGTGTCGGGGGCAGGTGAACCCCCCTGTCCCCGTGGGGGCGACGGGGAGCGGGTGTGCCATCAGTGCGCCTCTTGGAGGCGCGCCTCGAGGCCTCGAGGCTTAGCTCCTGTTCACCGGTGTGCTCGCGTGGTTTGTCGAGTTGCGTGTGCGGTGTCCTGGGCCACTTGGCTCTTGTTCACCGGTGCGCCCGCTCGGTGTGTTGTGTTGTGTGTGGGGTGTCCTGGGTCACTTGGCTCCTGTTCACCGGTGTGTCCCCTTGGTGTGCTGCTTTGTGTGTGCGGTGTCCTGGGCCATTTGGCTCCTGTTCACCGGTGAGCCTGGCCGTGGTGTCCCATCCCTTTGTTGTCCTTGGTGCTTGTGCGTGCACGGTGTCCTGGCCCAGGTGGCGCCTGTTCACCGGCGTGCGCGCTGTGTGTCGTGTGCGTGTGCCGTTGGTGGTTGTGTCTCTCTTCCTCCCCCCCTAATTTGTTTTTCTTTTTTCGTGCCTTCTCGTCTCTTTTTTGTTTTCGGAAAAAATAGACAAAACGATTTTTTTAAAAAATTTTTACAAGGAAGGGGGCACGCGTACACTGCAGGCACAAGCATGGGCAACTGGTGCAGTGGTGCAATAGTGTCGTGTTCTCTGGCGTGTGTCGTCCGTGCTTTGGCGGCCGCGCCCCAGGGGTGCGGCTCGCGCGTCCCGAGGTACACGGGTATGGGTCAGGGTGGGTTTGGTTAGGTGCCATCTTTGCTTTGGGTTCTGGCTGGTTAGGTGGTTGTGTGGGCTGTGGGTGTGAGGTGTGGCTACGTTGCTCCCTCGGGGGGCCTGGTTAGGAGTCAAGGGTTAGCGGTTTAGGGGTGTGGCTCGGTTTGGATTCCTGTTGGGGCTTTGGCTGGGTTAGGCAGTTGTGACGGTTGCGGGCTTGGGTTTGGTGTCATTGGGCGTAGCAGTGCCCGTTGCCGTGTGCGTTGGCGTCCTTCGGCTTCCGGTTTGTTTGTTGTGTCTTCCGGGCGGAGCCAGGTGTGGCGCCCCGCGGTGGTGGCTGGTTGGGCTGGTTGGGCAACGGGGTTAGGTGGCGGCGCCGCTGGCTGGGGGGTCAGGCGTGTCGTGTTGTGTGGCGCGCTGGGCTCCTGGGGTGCTGTGGGTGCCGCCGGCGTCGGTGCTTTGTGTGTGCGGTGTCCTGGGCCACTTGGCTCCTGTTCACCGGTGTGCCTGCTCGGTGCGTTGCGTCGCGTCTGCGGTGTCCAGGGCCACTTGGCTCCTGTTCACTGGTGCGTCGTGTTGTGTTGCGCGCTGGGCTCCTGGGGTGCTGTGGGTGCCGCCAGCGTCGGTGCGCCGGCGCTTGTGGGGTGGCGAGGGGCTGTGTGTGCGCGGGGTTGGGCTTTGCGTGATGTCCCACAGGCGGATGCCGTCTCGCTGCGTCTCCTGGAGGGTCTCCCGCAGGCGCTTGAGGACATACGGGTGGTCCTGGGGCGCGGAAAGGTTGCGGAGGTAGACTCCCAGGGGGTGGAGCGCATCGGCCAGCATGGCTTCCCATGCGGCCTGCGCCATCCACCACCCCGCCGACTGGAGGCGGCTGTCTTCCACCAACCCCTTGCGGGGCCGCTGGACCAGGCCCTCGAGGGAGGGTTCTGTCCGGACCCACTTTCGCAGCTGCGTGTGGGTCCAGCGCTGCCATCACTGTCGCTGGGCTGGGCCGAGGTCTTGGGCGGAGGAGTGGGCGTGGGTGGGTGTGATGGGGTTGTGGGGACTGGTGGCAGTGGCAGGCTGGGGGAATTCCTCGTAGTCCTGTTCCGTGGGGGTGCGCAGGGAGTGGGGGCGCGGGCGGATTCGGACTCGCGGGTATGCGCGTACGGTCTCCGCCTTGGGGTAGGGATGGGACTCGCGGTAGCGGCGGTAGCGGGGCATGTGCTGTATGTGGGCTGACATCGAGTGTTGGTAGGGGGGCAGGGACGCTGCTGGTGGACCGTGGCGTCGATCTGGTCCGGTCGGGGGTGGTCCGTGGGCCTGGGGTGCGGGTTTTGAGAGGTGGTGGGACGAGGTACGTCGTGCTTCGGCCGCGGCGCGCTCCGCCATGAAGGTAGTGGCCGCGGCGTCGGTGACGGCGGGGGGGCGCCGTGCTGGGTGCTGCTGCCTCCAGGCCTGGGACGGCTGGGGCCGAATGTCATAGAGCACGTCCTCGGGGGGTCGGGCTCGCGCTGCCGTCGTGGCGCCGGGCTTCGGCTTGGGTTTGGGCTTGGCTGCGGGTTGCGGTCGTGGCGCGCTGATGAGTTTTGGTGGCTGTTTGGCGGTTGTGTTGGGTTTCGGCTGGGTTGCGGGTGCGGGCCTCGTCGGGGCGTGGGCCTTGGCGGCGGCGGGGTTGCTCGCGGTGGGGACGGTTTTTGGGGGCCCGTTTGGGAGGTTTCCCCCGTGGCTTGGGGGGTGGAGTGCTGGATGAGGACGTCGTGGTGGTGGTGGATGAGGTGGTTGTGGTGGTGGACGTTGTGGAGTCGGAGGCGGAGGAGAGGGCTTTGGGAGACGGCGGAGGGCCCCGGGCTTCAGGGGCGGGCGTAGGATGCTGGGTGCTGCAAGTAGCGAGAACGAGGGTGCGGGCGTGTGCGCGCGCTTTCCCCGGTGACCTGTGCGTGCTGGTGCTGGTGTGGTGGCGTTGTCTCGGCTGTGCGGCCACGTGGGTTACCCGGGGGGTGTCCATACTTGCTCCAGGACGTGCGGGTGCGTTTGCTGGAGGTAGTCGAGGGTGCGTAAGAGGCATCGCTGGATGCCGGGCATGTCCTCCTCCGTGAGGTGGGGGTAGTTTTGGGTGGGGGTGTCTGGGCCCGGCCGGAGCAGCGCCATGAGGCGGGCTTGCACCATGTACGGGCAGAGCTGTATGATGGTGGGGCGTGGGGGGGGTAGGTCCCCTGCGGTTCAGGGGGGCTTCCCTCTGCTGGGGGCGCAGCGTGACCGTCCACAGCCACCGGACCGTGGGGATCCCCCAGGTCTGTTGGGTCCACTTGGCAAGGCATTACATCGCCCTACCAAGGCCCTGGCTGCCGGTGCGGATAGAGAGCAGCGTGTCCAGGGATTCTCGTTCCCACGTGCCCCAGATGTGGGGGTCCTCCGGCTCGTCCCCCCTGGCGTACGTGTCGAGGCCTGGGTTGTGCGTGCGGGGGGGCGTAGTCGGCGGGGAGGAGGGAGTCGGTGCCGTGCACTACCCAGTGGTCAGTTGGTGCGTGGTAGTGGGTGGTGGAGAGGGTGTAGTGCAGATTGTACATGAGGGTCACGTACGTGGAGGGGGCTGGCTGCCGGTTGTCGGGGTCGGAGATGTCCCCCAGGACGTGGTGCCGGAAGTTGCTCAGGGAGGCCATCCGGGCTACCCATGTTTCCCGCTCCCACTCTTTGGCGTTGCTGGGGGTGGCGCTGGGTGAGGGCAGGGCCATGTTGGGCTCGCGGTAGCCGCTGCGGCCCTGGGTGTTCTCCCGCTCCGGCACGGGGTGTCCGACTAGGTGTCGTCCCCAGTCGATGGGGGGCACCCAGACTCGGTTCCCCGTGAGAGGCGGGCTCTCGCCGTCTGGGGTGGCGCGTGGGGGGCAATCGTGTCAGGCGGCGTGGAGGAAGGCGTCGAAGAGAAAGTCCCGCACGCGTTCCCCCAGGCTGGCCGCCTGGACCAGGGTGATCGCCCTGATGCGCTGGGTGGTGCCGGAGGTGTGGAGGCGCAGCACCCCCTGGTCCCGGATTCCCCGGAGGTGCTGCCCTACCGCTGCGGGGTTGTGTAGGGCGTAGGGTTCGGCTGGTGCGGCGGCTGGTGGTGCGTGGTGTGATGGGGGGGGTGGTGTGGATTGGGGGGGGGGGTCGTCGTTGTCGCGTGTGGGGTCCGGTGATGGGGTTTCTTGTGGCGGTCGCGGGACGGGGTACTCGCAGTGGCGTGTGTCAGCAGGGGCATCGACATCAATTGGCTGGTGCTGGCTGCCGTGTGTTGCGTCCGTGGCCTGATCTCGGAGGGGGGGGCCTAGGGGGGGTGGTGTGGGGGTGGCACTGTTGGTGGTGGGGGGGGCGGGGGTGGGTGTTGTGCTGGCTGGGTATCTGGGCTCTCTTGTGGGTCGTGTGGGTGTTGCGTGTGTGCACCGTGCGGTCCTTGCGGTTCCTGGCAGGTTTTGGTGCCGTGGTGTGGGTGGGAGGCGGCCGCATGGGCGTCCGGGTGGGGCGGTGGTCCGTATGTTATGGGTGGCTGCTGGTGGATGGTGCTCGCTGGTATGGGGTGTGGGTGGGGGGGCTGCTGGTGGTGGTGCGGCTCCTACTGCGTCCCGGTGTTGCTGGTGTGGGTGCGCGGCTCCCCGTGGGTCCATGGGGGTGTACCGTGGCTCGTGTGTCGTGGGCCCGTGTAGTGGGGGCGGCGGGTGGTGCTGGACCGCGTGGTGGTGGTGGAGAGGGTATGCTGGTTGTGTGTGGTACCCCAGCGTTGGTGGGTGTGGTGGTAGGGGCTGGTGGTGGTGGAATATGTGATGGTGTGGTGCGGTGATGTGTGCCATGTGGGCCCGGTGGTTCCTGGGGCCTGGTTGTGCTGGGGCGTGGTGGGGATGTAGCTGGTGGGGGTCCTGTAGTATTGGGGCATCAGGGGGTAGGGATTGGGAGGGACGCGGGCGTGGTGGTGGTGTTGGTGGTGCCATGTCCCCTGGCTCTGCGCGTATGGTGGTCCTGGCATGGTGTGAACGTGTGCGGGCGGTCGTGCCTGACTGAGCTGCAGGGTTTGGGTGCTGCGGTACGGTGGTGGTGGTGGGCGCTGGTCGGGGCGGTGCTGTTGGCGTGCCCCCGGGGTCTGGGCGTGGGGTGGTGAGGTGTGGCTGGACCCGGGCCCTGGTCGGGGTGTTGCGCCCCGCTGGCGGGCGCGCTGGCGGGCCCCCTGACCTGTCTTGATCTTCTTGGCCTGGTGGGTGTCGGGGCAGGTGAACCCCCCTGTCCCCGTGGGGGCGACGGGGAGCGGGTGTGCCAGCGGTGCGCCTCTTGGAGGCGCGCCTCGAGGCTTCTGACGTAGGCGCGCTGGTCCGTGAGGCCCATTTGGGTGGCTGAGGCCTCGTCGGGGGCGGCCAGGGAGGCGTCCTGGAAGGACGCCCAGCCCTCCGGAGGCCTCAGCTGCGTGGGGTGGGGGTGGTGTGCCAGGTAGAGGAGTGCGCTAAGTGGGTAGGGTGCTCCTTTCCGTCGGCCGAGGGCGGTGTTGAACTGGCGGCAAGTGATTTGGAGCTAGGCTGCCATCTCCTCTGGTGCCGTGTCCGCCCACGCTTCTGGTGTCAGGGCTGCTGCTTGGGGGGGCGGGAGCTGTTTGTCTGGGAGGTGTAGGTCACGGTGGTGGAGGTATAGGGCGAGGAGGACGTGGCGGGCCGCCACGTTCAAGCCGCCCCCGCTGTGGCGCAAGGGTTGGCTGTGGGGGGGCAGGGCTGCGCTGCCCGGGGCCACAGCTATGGTCCATGCGTGGTCCACCGCTTCCGCCACGTAGTACCCTCCCAGGTTGTCCTGGAGGGTGTCCGTGAATGTCTCGAAGAAGCCGGGGTGGCTGGCGGGGGGGGGGGTGCGGCTGGGGCTGCGGGCCGCTCGCGGTGCTGGGGGTTGAGAGCCCCGCAGTTGGGGCAGTCGGTGAGGCGGTGCGCGGCCCCCAGGCAGACCCAGTGGTCTGGGTTGCAGGGTAGGGCCGTCTGTGGTAGCCACTGGCGTACGCAGAGGGGGCATGCGGTGGCTGGCGGCTGGTGGTACCTGTGGACGGACGGTGGCGTGGGGGGATGGGGGCTGGCGGCGCGCGCATGCTGGTTGGCGTGCGTGTGGTGCCTGTGGTGCCCGTGTGTGCTGTGCCAGTGTTGTGCTCGGTGGATGGTGTGTAGGCGTGGTGGGGGTCCCGTGTTGGTGTGTCATGGGGTGGGTTCTCATGGTTGGTAGAACAGGAGTTCGAGGAGGTGGGCTTGGTCTGCTTGGGGTAGGGTTGCTGCATGCTGCAAGTACCTGTGGGTGCGGTATGTGAGCTGCTCCGCTGTCTTGGTAATGGCCGTCCGTTGCATGTGCGCCACCGTGGCTTTGGGGTCCTCCGCGTGGGTGTGTAGCAAGGTGTGCACGGCTGTGGGGACGAGTCCCCTGCGGACCGCCTCGAGTACCTCCGTCTGCTCGAGGACGGTGGCGACTTGCTGGGTCGCCGGGGACCGCGTCAGCCATCCGGCGTGCTGTGCGATGGTGTCGGTTGCGTTCCAGTCTGTGATGGTGTCCAGTCCTTGGTACAGGGGGCACCCCTTGAAGTGGTCCCAGGTTTCTTCTTCCGCGTGGCCACAGATGCATCTGGTGTATCTTGCGGGGACGTGGATCGAGCGGTGTGCGTACCATCGGTGGTATCAGGTGAGGAGGGGAAGCTGTTCGCGGGCGAGTTGGAGCCGGGTTTTTTGTAGGTGTGCACGGAGGCTGTCCGGGCGTAGGGCGGAGTAGTAGAGGGGGGTGTGGACGGAGTCTTGGAGGCGTCTGAGGAGTTCAGTGTTCGCCAGGTGGCCCAGTGTGGTGGCCAGCTGCTGGATGGGTGTGGGGTAGGGGTACTGCTTGTCTCGATCTGTGTACGGCGCGTCTTCGGGCATCGGTTGGGGGGGTTGTGTGGCCGAGGGTATCAGGGGTAGGTGTTGCAGGTGGCTGTGGTGTGGGGTATCCAGTCGTAGATGTTCGAGCCCTGGGGTTTGGCTGGTGCTCTGGTGTTTGGCATGTGTGTCTGCGCGTCCGTTGCCGTATGTGTAGCGGTATGCACAGAGGGGGAGCGAAGGGACCTTGCCACCGACGGGGGTGTAAATATGATCGGCACAAGCACAGCTGAAAGGACAGCTGAAGGGCACTGCCAAATACCAGATGATGAATTGTGCCTGTAACGATGCCTCCAGGGCGGGACAGGGCCTGTCATACCGCCTTTCCAAACTCTTCTCAAACGGTCGTAACAATTGTCGCTACCTTTCTCCCCCTGACGACACGCCACACCATGACCCAGGCGCGGGCCTTCCTCTGGCGCCCCTAACTCAGAACACGGGGTCTACACTGCGCCAGACGACAACAGGCAACGTCACACGACGTGTCGTACAAAGGCCGACCCAGGCACCACCAACCAACACCAAAACAGGCATGACAACTATTAGAACAGCGTCCGACTGCGCAACCGCCCGCTGCAACGCAAAGGAACCAATGCCAAAGCAGCCGACCATGAGGTGGCTCAGACATCCGTTGGACAACAAAACCGCTGCAGCAGCCACGACATGACCATCAACAGACCACACGCAGGCCGGCCAACACCAAACTAGCACGGCATGCATTGGTCGAGACGGCAACGGCGTCTGACGGGTTGGCGACACCGTGGTGTGCCACGCCCGCCGACCACCATATCCACGAACACAACAGAACACCGCAACTCTACCATTACGAACCCGACCAACCAACATTAACCAACTACACTGCACTACACCAGGACAAACCAAGACGCACCTAACCAGCAACAAAACGGACGCGCCGGCTATACAAACAACATTCGACTGTGCAACCACCAGCAGCAGCGCGACGGAACGCACGCAAACCAAGCGGACCATGAGGCGGCGAAGACAACCGGGCACCAACCACACCGCAGCTGGAACCGCGACCTGACTGTAAACAGACGACACGCAAGCCTGCCAACATCAAACCAGCCAGGAATGCACTGGTCGAAACGGGAACGGCGTCCAGCGGGTTGGCCACACCATAGTGCGCCGGGCCTGCCGACGATCATACCCACGAACAAAACAGAATATCGTGACTCCACCATCACGCAACCAACCAACCAAAACTAACAACCTACACCGAACCATTGAATGACCGTCCGACCAACCACAAGGACCTACTTTGAACCCCCGGACCCCCGGGAGAGCGCAAGTTCAACCGAGTCAGGAGGCGTGAGTGTGCACCACGGCATGCAAGTCCCGTAGCATGTGCTTCTTCAAGTCGCCTCACGCCTACTGAAAACCAACCCAGGACAGGGCCTCTGACCTGGCTCCAGGCCCCTGGGCCCCAGAATCTGGAGCTTGATGAGGCTGTGGGATGGGACCTTCCCCCCCTTCTGATCTCCCCGAAGGAGAGGAATGTGAGACTTCGGTCGACCATGGGTTACCTCTCTGGGCAGACCCCGCTGTAGGGTACTGCTCGCGGCGACCGCGCCCTTCCCCCATGTGGGGGAGCCGCTTTATGGGGGCACGTGCAGTAGGGTCGTTGGTGGGTGAGCAAAAGCCCCTTGGTAAGACCCCCCTCGGGGGCAACCCCAGTCCGGAGATGACCCTACCTACCTACCTCAAGTATATTGTGAACATCCCCGGCTGTTGGGCGTTGTGGGTGTCTGGGAGGGTCAGGGAGAGTGCCTCTCTGATCTGGGTTACTGCGTCTGGGTGTTTGGTGGTAGGGTAGTGCCAGAGGGTGTGCTTGGTGGGGCCCCGTTGTGTACGGGCGGCACGTCCCGCTGGCTCCATGGCCTGCGGTGTGAGGGTGTCGTCAAGCCTGACGTCGTCGGGGCAGTTGGCTTCAGAGGCCCACCGTGTCCGCCAGTCCGTCAGCCTGGGGTCGTTCTCGGTGCAGTCCATCGTATAGTGGACAGCTGTTCACTCCGGGTCGGGGTCAACGGCTATGTCGGTGTCGGCTGTCGCGTTTACCCAGACAGCTTGTGTGGGTCCCGCCTGGGGCGTTTGGTCGTCGTCTCCCAGGGCTGTGCCTCCAATGGTGGCTGTGCCCTGGGTGGTTATGAAAAGGTGCATGGCCCGTCCTAGTTGTACTTGGTGCGGCGTGAGGATGCGCATGACTTCCATCGTTGTTACCCCTGGGGGATTTGCTTCCAATCGATCGTGCCCGTCGGTAGTCGCAATGTTGTTGCCGTGCCCCTAGTGTGGTTCCCCCCTCGGAGTAGTTGGTAGTTGTCCGAGATGTGGCGTGAGGTGAGGAGCTTGTCGAGTTGTTGGACGGTCTTGGTGGCGCTGGGAGGTTCGGTTTCTTGGTTGACTGCTGGGCTGTGTACTCTTTGAGGGAATTCGTGTTCCAGGAGCGCGTGGGATTTTGTTGGGCTGGGGGGTATGTCCGGCTCCGGTATCGGTTGTGGCGCTGTCGGCCGAAGGCTGGTGATGCTGTGCGCCCCGGTGGTTGCATCTTCGTGCAAGTAGAACTCCAGCGCTGGTGGTCCAACAGGGTGCCACTCGCGTGGATCATCGTGCGGGTTTTCGAGGATGATGGTTTGCTGAGACAACCAGCTGTCGTAGGCCAGGACGGGGTTCGTGATGGGGGGGTCATTGTCGTCCCCGAACGGGTGGTTGGGCTTCGAGCAGTCCTCGAACGTGGTGCGAACGGTCGTAGCCAACCCCCAGATGTCTCCGTCTGGCACTACGACGTCCCTTGTGTTACGGGAAGTGGAGAAAAGTTTATAGTGGTTTCAGCACTGTGTTTTTGCTTCTCCTGCTGCTTGCTGTTGCTGTAGGGCTTCCTGCTGCTTGTTTTTGGAGATGAAAAGCTTTTGTTTGTTGGAATACAGTAAATCCAAGTCAATCCAGGATAGCCCAAGCCAGAAGTATGCAAGGAGAAGAGAATCAGGATCAGGGCATGAAGGGCTGCAGTGTAAACAGTGAAAGATGATTGGATATTCAAAGAAACCGCAACTCAGGTCAAATGGGAATGCATATTCACAAAGATAGCTAAATTGTTTTGGAGAAGAGTTGGAAAACTGCCCCATGGTCACTCTCTCTCCATAGTGCCATCTCAGGAGATGTGCACTCTTTGTTTTGGGTCCCATATGTGCTGAGGTGGCAGGGCATGTGGCGATGAGGTCACTGCCATGTCACATGGGATCTTCCTACTTAGCTAGGCTGACCGGGAATTGAACCCAGGACCTCTCAAAAAGAGGTGCCCAGCCCCCTAGGGTGCATACCACTAGGATAGCTAAGAATTCATGAAAAAACATAGATAAATTCATAGGCTCTGCCTTGGATATGTCAGTGCTCAGTCAACTCAGGAAAAGATGATTTGCTTCACATTGAAAGGGGATTAAGGGGTCCACTCCATATCCTGATTGGGTGTTTGGTTCCATAGGTCAAAATGTGTTATCACCAGTTTTGGTGGGACCAATACTAGGATAGAAATGCATGGATGCTCGGTGCATCTCTAATACAACTAGAGTATGCCTCAAAGCATTGGAAAAGCACTTTTTCTTACTCCCCCCTTGTGCTGTGGTGGCCACCACTGTCGCATTTTAGGAAAAAGGGATTTTTTCTTGGCCTTTCCTTGGTTTCCACATCTACTTTAAAATACCTATAGTTTCCCTCACACAGAAAAATGGGCGCTCACCATGGCTGGCGCTCTTTTGCTGCTCTGTTTGTAACATTTCCTACAGAAGACTCAGCGCTCATGGCGCTGCCGGGGCTCCTGTGGCTTGGTTGGGTTAGTTTGGGAGCATGCCAAAACATGTGCATGTGCATCCCTCCCTCCAAGACGCAGCGCGACACAAACCCAACGCAAGACACATTATACACACTCGCATGGGTTCTCGTAAACCTGCTGGCGACCTGTGACCTGTCCTAGGGCGAAGGGAGTCGTCAAAAAAATTAAATTGCCCCTTGGTGGGGTCTTGGTTCTGCTCAGTCTCTCCAGGCACCTGCGTTTCAGCCCGAACACGGCCTACTCAGCGAGGCTGCGCGTGGGTATCTGCAGAGGCAGGAATGGGAGAATTATGGACGAATCCACGCAAAAACGAGGCGACGACACCAAAATCCGTCAAATGACGGCCTAGAATTTTTCTGAAACAACACACCTGAGCAGAATCCAATTGTGCATCAGAAGCACATTTTTATAGAAATTAGGGTCATCTCTGGATTTTTTAAATCCAGAAATTGATACGCATAGAAAGGCGGCGCGCAGGAGCGGCTCCTAGCGAAGCGCCGGAAAATGGAGAAATAATGGAATTATAAACGTATGTCTCACGTAGTCTTGGAAATGACGAGACACACATTAATAAATAAACATACAGATTCCACCCACACTAATAGAAGTATCAAAAATTCAAGAATTCAAAAATCAAAGAAAAAGACTTCAATGAATCAGGTATAAACTACAGGCATGCTCGTCTCGTATGCCGCATACACATTGCTCGTCTCGTGTCTCCGTGAACGAGTCTTGTAGCAGCGCTAACAACGATAGGACGCGATAGAGGGATTGATTAGAAAGATTACAGATGATTAGAGGTCAGATCAGGGTGATTAGACATACACACGAGTGCATAGCAACGTTCTTCGCGTGCGCCCCTCACTTGCTCTCGCTCCAGCGGTAGGTAAGGTGAGTAAGCCCAGGCGGGGCCACCCCCTGGTGGAGTTCGTGATTGTGGTACGGATGGGCAGGTTCGCCCAAAACTGTCGCGCATACTCGCGCATGCACACACGCATTAAAGGGTAGGCCACGCGAAGTGCGCACGGTAAACCTTGTTTAGGCTACCCAGGGGCTGCTCGGTACGTTCTTTAAGAGAACCTGAGGAGTCCCTTAACGCTTGCTTGCTTGACAGAGGTAGCTGAATCTTCAGCGTGTTTGCGGACAGTGTATTATAGGTCACACTGAGAACCGTATAATACGCGGAGTGTGGCTTGGTTCCACCGCCGCAAACGCCTCTTCATTTGCCTTTGCTTTACAGGTGGGCAGGTAGGGTGATTGGTGCAGCAGCATACCATTTTTTTCATGCCGTGCTAAACAAGGGCGCAGAACACACAAACAAGTAACTCCCCTCTGTCCGTGGCAGAGCAGGGAGTCCGACTCCATCGACATCTGCGCCGTGCACGCAACAGCACCTCTTCTCTCCAAGCCCTAGCAGGGGAAACACGTTGTGGCGTCCCCTGTTAGGCCACAGTCGCTTAGCAGCGCTGTGTTCTCTTGTCATCTTCACAGGAGGGTCGCTAGGACCCACGACATGTTCCTCAACAACACCAAGTAGAGTGTGCGTGTAGGAGTGGTAGTCCTGAGTGGGGGCTTGAGCCAGTTGCCCCAGTGCTCGCCCACCAGGATGGTGCCACTGTATGGTGTGTAGGACCTGTAGTGCGTGTGTCACTGTCACACCCGTTTCCTGCAATTTTAGCAGGGTTGGTGAGCTGTGGCAGTGGTTAGGTCAGTGTTTTGGCCACTTAGCAAAACGGCGTTTTCATGCGTTCATAGCTTTTGGCCACCCCTCCCTGTAGTAGACAGATAGGTAGGGAAAACAATACTTGGATTAGTACGCTGGGTATTCCCCAAAGGTTTTGGGCCAGCACAGAAATTGGGCGCATAGGGGGGGGGGGACCCGGGGCGTACCCCGTGGCATCAATAAGCCAACCCTCCAGGTTTAGCAAGCGTGCAGACTTGGGTATAATTAGGACACCACTTCTGCGGCTTGCTCTCAGGACCTTAGGACTAGCACACTCACACATACGCTTTGGCAGGTAAGGGTAAGGTTCAGTCCCTAGCTTTAGTCTTGGAGGCAAGCGTCTCAGCGAGCCTCAGCAACTCACCAAGGTTGTTCTGGGACAAGTAGTCAACCAGAACTGAGTTTAGGCGTCCCTCAGGTAGAACAAATGCAGAGAAGGGCTCCCAGGTGGCCTCTTCGACTCCAAATTTTTCCCAGAGGGTGAGGAAGCGCCAACCCTGGCGATAGCGGTGGCGTAGGACAGACTTCACCAGGTAGAAGCCCTCCTTAGCCATCTCCTCGGCGTTCATGTCGGGGAGTTCACCCTCGACTTCCATAGGGCTGGCAGCCCCTTGTAGGTCCAGAGCGGCGATTTCCTCGTCGTTCAGCTCCCACTCCTCCCCACAGAGGTCTTCAGGATCATAGTAGCGCTTCAGGTGTTGAGCAGCGCACACCAGGGTCCCCCCTAGACGGGGAGAACACCGCACGGTGATACGGTGTCCATCCACTGATAGAATCTTGTACGGCCCGAAGTATGGGTCATCGCTGGTAGAGCGTGGCCAGGCGGGTAGTCGACTGTGGTGCACCAGCACCCATTCCCCCTCTTGGTGAGTGGCCGGTACTCGGTGCTTGTTCTTCTTGTTCCACTGACGCTCCCTCACTCTCTGGAGCATTGCCTTGGCCTTGTCCACCTTCGCTTGTTGCTCTTGGACCCATTCACCCACAGAGGAATGAGTGTCCTCTGGATAGGGGGCATGTAGGAACCATGCCGGGCGCCCTAGGAATAGCTCATGGGGCGAGTAGCCAGTAGCTGAACTCTCTTGGGAGTTCATCATCAAGGATATGACGGGGAGTAGTCTCACCCAGTCTCTGGTGCGCTCAGTCTTGCACCATATCCTTACATTCTCCTTGAGGACACGGATCTGTCGCTCACATGGGGGGTTGCTCGTGTGAGAGTAGGGAATCCTCGTAGACACCTGGACATTGAGGGATCTCAGGACCCTCTTATACCAGCCAGTATCTGAGCGTACTCGTACGTCCTCATCGGAGTTGATCTCCTTCGGCGCCCCATAGACACAAAACCATTCCTCCAGGAGTTTCTTGATAGTCTCCTCCCCGGTAATGTGCTTGGTACATGGGACCACCCTGGTAAACCTGGTCAACCCACAGGTTACCACGAGGGCGAAGTCATAGCCCCCGAACTTCGGCATCTCCGTGTAGTCCACGTATAGAACACTGTTAGCACAGTGAGGGATGGGCAGGGTCGAGTAGAGACCTCTGTCCCTGATATCCCCTGATTTACAGGACCTGCACGGGCACTTGTCCACGATAGGCTGGCGGGTTTTCCGCAGTTGGTCGTCAGTCCACGTAGTGTGGAACCACTGCTTGAACAGCCCCAGGGTGCGGTCAGCACCCACATGACCACTGGACTCATGGGTCCACTTCAGCAGCGCTGGGACTCGGTCACTAGGCACCACAATACGGTCCTCGTGCCATAGGTAGCTCTTGTCCCTCTTCCACTGGTCTTGGTTGACCAGGAGGGGTTCAAGGCGTTTCTCCAGGCGCTTGTAGATAACCCCTGAACTCCTTCAGGTACTCCGATTGTTGGAGTCCATCCAGGGGGCGTATCATCGTCATTTTGAGGTCCAAGTGGACGTCCATACGGCTGAACGCCTCCTTAGCCAGCGCTTCAGACCGGGCACCAATCAGGGTGTCGAAGTTGTTGCGGCTGATGTAGTCGGCACACTCGTTCTTCACTCCCTGGATATGGTGTACCGTCAGCCGTAGTTGACTGATATAGGTCCACCAGCGCCGTAGCTTGGCCTTCTCAGGTGGGGGACCCTTCTGGAAACTGCGGACTGGTTCTAGGTCGCACAGCCAGACGACAGGGTTACTCCCCAACAGTTGTGCTTGTGAGGATAGCACCAGCATACCCGCGAGCAATTCCTGCTCATAGGTGGAGTAGTTCCCCCTGGCCTGGTTCCACTTCCAGTTCCAGTGGCCCAGAGGTACTAGGACCCACTTGTCTTCAGGGTAGCTGTGCTTGAGGGTTCCATCTCGGTTGAGACCTTCCGTCCCCCATTGGGAAATGGCCGAGTCGAACTCCTCCTTCTCTAGTGCTTGCCATTGGAACAACGTTCCACCACCGCCCACATTGCTGGCGTCGGTCACCAGGATAATCTTCCCTATGTGCCCTAGGCACACCCAAGCACTTAGCGTTGGCTACCTTGTCTTTGAGCTCGTCAAACGCTTGTTGCTCTTGTGGGCCCCAGCGCCAAGTAGTACTCTTCTTGATCAAGTCCGTCAGAACGGCGCTGGTGTAGGTGAAGTTTTTGATGTGGCGGCGATAGAAGTTGCACGCCCCAATGAAACTGCGTACATCATGAAGTCCTTTCTTGGGGTCTTCGTGTCGTACCTTGGCATCCATCAGGGGTTTGGCCTTAGAGGCCGCTGGGGTCCACCACCCATAGCCAACGTCAAACCCCAGGTACTGCATGGTCTCCTGCATGAACTCACACCTCTCCAGCTTGAGTCGTGTGTGGTTCTCCTGGCAGACCGCAAAGAACTCACCCAAGAGGATTAGGTGATCCTCCTGGGTATTGGTCCCGAGGCATACATCGTCGATGTGAGCCTCCATCTGGGCACCACGGAATATGAGCTCCTGCACCTTAGGTCTCCTTCGTAGGATGGACAAGATCTTATTCATCAGCTCTTGGAATAGAGCCGGTGCGTTAGCCACGCCAAACGGCATGACCTTCCACTTGAACACCCTCCCCTGAGGGGTGATGAAGGCCAGTAGTTCCTGTGCGTTAGGCGTCAGGTCCACTTGCCAGAATCCGCTCCTCTTGTCCATCTTGGTCTTGTAGCGGCAGGAGGCTATCTTCTCCAGGGTAGACTCCATATTGGGAATGGACCCTGAGTGGTTCAGCGTCTTCTTGTTCAGCTCTCTGTAGTCCACTACCAGCCGTTTGGCTGTAGACCCAGGTTTAGCCACCAGGAAACAGGGGCTGCAGTGTAGGGGGTAGTCCCCGTCCTTGTACTCCAGGACTAGGCCAGCGTCAATACATTCTTGTATCTGTCGCTCAATCTCGTCGGCCTGCTCTTTAGGAGCTGGATAGGGTCTCCTCCGGATCTTGTGACCCACCAACTCGGGTTTCAGCTTGAGGTCCATCTGTACCAGCTTGTCACATGAGGCTGGAGGGGGTAGTTCTCCGAACACCTCCAGATAGGTCCTTATAAGCTTCTGTAGCCGCGGGTTCAATACCTTGATCTTGTCCTCCATGTCCTCGTCAGAGTGTAAGTTGCTTGCCCCCTGAGTAATAGACGTCGGGAGGTGGTCCTCCACCGACTCTTCGCCCGTGGTAGTGTCCTTCAGCCCTTGGTAGGCGTATAGAAGGTCTTGTTCAACCATCTCCGATGGACGATGGCAACATAGGCACGCTCGAGGGGGTTCACATACACATTCCTCCGAGAGGTCGTCCTCCTCTTGGGTCCTCACATCGGCGCCCCACACGCTCTTCATGAGCTCAAGATCTACCTCCCTTTGCCAGGTGGTGATCTTCTGCTCGGGATCCTCCTTCAATTTGGATAGGTCTCCCATACGTCCTTGCTTCAGTGGCCACGAGCTGCGGGTAGGCTTCGCGTAGCATAGCTTTTTCGCCACCAACTTCCTCTTGGAATCCACATACTCCCTGAGCCTGGATCGAGGGTCCAGCTCCTCGTCCACGGGGTCTTCCACCCTCATGGAGAGTAGGGGTTTTAGTGGGGCGACGTACTCGGCGTTCTCCACTTTCTCCACACAGGTCTGCACGAAGAAGGCGTCGTGCTCAGTTTCGTCTTCTGAGTGGATAGAGCTAGGTAGCTCAGATAGTCCACACTCAGAGACTCCATCAGGAACAGGTACATGACAGGGAGAGTTGGGGGCGTTGGTGTCAGTCACGACGTACTCATCTCCTCCGGGTGTAGTCTCAACAGCATCTTGAGGTCGTAGGCGATCCTTCAAGTCACCCAAGGCGAGTCCATCGCTTTCTCGTTGTATAGCCTGGACCAGAGTCGGGTCCAGATCCTCCCAGGGAATGAAGGTAAGACCTCCGTCCACCACGCTCAGCATACTCCCCCATCCGGGTTTCCCAATAGGCATCTTACGACCCAGAGGCACGTAGATAGCCTCATCAGGTAACCTAACAGAGCTGATAGTCAGCTTGTCCAGGAGGTTTCGCCAGTATTCGTTGCCCCCATGGGCTCCCCAATCGGGGGAACACAGGACCATACCGGAACGTTCCAAGGCCACCTTGGTCAGCACTTTCCCCAAGTCACTGAACCTGGGGTTCCCGTAGGCCATCCCGAAAGAGGGCCAGTAAAATTTGTAGCTGCAGTTCTTCCCCTTGCTGCAGTAAAGGTCCAGTACATGCTGCTTGTCGCTGGCGAACAACTCCACACTCAGGTCTTCTCGAGAGTAACCCAACTCCTTCAGACCTTGGTCTAGGACTTCCCCCAATAGTTGATAGTCCTCAGTTTTGGAGGCCGCCATCATGTTCGAGGGCTCCTCCTTCGATAGTCTCAGGTAACTCGAGGTATGTTCCGACTGCTCCAGTGGCACAGACTCTCGGCCACTGCCGTGGTCGAGGTAGAGGAGGTAGGGCGCTTGCAGCGTCAGGGATTGTATCTGGGAGTGCTGCACGAAGAAGTCAGTCCCCAGTACAAAGTCGAAGGCCTCAGTGTCCATCACATAGAACCGATGGGCGATAGTCCGAGAGCCCATAGGTACCTCCACCTCACAGACCCCGCAGCTGTGCACCACATGTCCATCCCCCATGAGTATAGCAGCGGTGGTCATGGTGTTCTTCAGGCTCCCACAAGGTAAAATTTTCTTGGCCACTATAGATATGGTGGCGCCAGTGTCCAATACCTCCAGGTATTCGCGTCCCCCTAGTCGGATACGTACCCAAAACACCAGGTCTTGGGTGCCACCAGAGCGTCCCCGTCAGAACTCCGCGGGACGGGTCACCTCGAACTCCTTGTTCCGCAACTTGCGGGCCATCCTCATGAAACGGCTCCTCTTCTTAGCGTTGCCGTCATCACCACCTTCATGCTCACGCTTGGCTCCTTGTTCTTGCTGGGCCTGCGTTTGTGAGCGTGTGGTAGGTCCAGACTGCCCTCCAGAGGGCTCGGAGTACCCCCCTGGATTAGGGTTGGGGTTGCCTCCGTTCTTGTCCTTGTTCTTGTTGTCGGGCTGGCCGTTAGCGCCTCCTCCTCGTCCACCTTGACCCTTGTCTTGCCCTTGACCACGTCCTTTCGACTTGCCCTTGCCGGAGTCGTTGCCTTTGCCTTTGCCTCCAACTTTGCCTGAGCCTTTGCCAGGATCTATCTTCACCCTTAAGCTTCGCCGATAGGCGTTGCTTATGGTAGCACTCATCCTCGTAGTGCTTCCGCTTCCCGCAGAATGCACACGTGATGGTGCACCTGTAATGATCCGGCAGCTTCGCTTTGGCGCCGGTGTTCTTTTCCTGCTGCTTCCCCTGGACTACGAAGCAGTCTCGCTGCTCGCAGTCAGGGGCGTGCTGCAGGTGGCCCTGCTCGTCCCTGGCATCACACCAGAATAGCTCCTTCACGTTCTCCATGATGCGGGCGTGGGCGTGTTTTGGGGGTAGTCCCCTGCCCAGGTCGGGAACCTTGGTACCCTTTGCCATGGCCTCCAGAACCTCCTCCTCCAGGACGGTAATTGTTCAAGTGCTGGTCGCTCTCCTTCTCCAGCGCCAGTTCCAGGAGTAGCACGCATAGATCCTCGTAGCGGAGGGATCTAGCCTTGCGCTCCGCCGTCGAACGGCACTCGTCCCATAGCTCTCGAGGGAGCTTGGCCACCAACCAGAACAGCAGGTCGTCGCTGCTGTAGGAACCGGGCGTCAGTCGTCCAGCCCAGTGATCCAGATCAGCCAACAGCTCAGAGACCCTGCCAGGTTTGGGGTTGTTGGGCAGCACGGGCAGGTTCTGGATCTCGGCCCCGATGGAGAGGTCGGTTTCGTACGTCGGGTACTGCCTCTCCAGGGCAACCAACACATCGGCAAAGGTGGCGGAGTTAGTCACGATCTGCCTGACCTGCTTCTCCAGGTACTTGGTCTTGCAGCACTGCAGGAGCAGATCGCACTTCACTCGCCCACTAGCGTGGGTTTGGCCGGTCAATCGTAGGAACCGGCCAAAATTCTCAGCGAACTCGCTGAGGTCCTTGCCTGTGAACTCAGGCAGGTTCACCACGATCTTGGAGGTGGCAATAGCCTTCGCCTCCTGAGACCTGCGTCCTTCAGGGCGTCGGGTCTTCTTCTTCTTCTTCTTCTTCTTCTTTGCCTTTGGGTCCTCGGGGTCCTCACGGTCATCGTCCTCCGAGGGCGAAGTCGAAGTCATCGACGGCGGCTCATCATTGGAGGGGTCTCCGCCTAGATCACTGGAGCCATAAGGCTCCACGTCCACCATAGCCCTCAAGGCTGTCAATCCCAGCCGGTCCAGCTCGGCCCTCGTCGAGTTCGTCACGTGGCTGTAGGGCGGCTGGGCCGTTCTCGGCACGAAAGGACTTCTCGGTATAGGTGCTGGAGTCGGCATTGGTCGGCTCCTCAGGCTCCGCAGGGTGTTCGTCAACCCTGCCGCCAGGTGGTTGGCCTGGACTCGGTGGGGTCACATTCCCACCGTGGTAGGTGACGCGTGGGGCGGGATCATCAGGGGCTCCACTTTCTCACGGATCTCTTGAGTGAGGTCGCCCACGAATTTTGAAGTGGCTCCTCGGAGCACCTCGTTGATCTCCGACCGCGTCAGGGACCTGTTGGAGGATCTTCCCGATCCTCCACTCCTGCCACCAAGAGATTCAGGTCCTCTCCTCGACCCACTCAAGGTTGCATAGCCAGGTGCATACCCAGGAACATCCACATAGGTTCCAGTAGCGGGTAGTGGATGGGGATATTCAGCTGCATACCATCACGGCGCAGAGCTGGTAGCCACCGGCTCACTGGCAGTAGTTGCCTCATGGAGCGCAGTGGTAGGTGGGCCCGTACCATAGGCGGGGTAGGGAGGCATGCCAGTAAAGCCTGTGCCCTCTGCCATAGGCGGGTTGGTTGTGGGAGTGGATGTTGCAGCGGCTGGGAGTGTGGTGGTCATAGGACAGGGTGATGCGTGGAGGCCAGAAGCGCTTGGTGCGTCTTCGAAGGTAGGGACATTCGTCAGGTCTTGCCCTTGCTCCTCTCCTTCGTCTGCTTCGTCTCCAGCATCCTTCTCGCTCTCTCTCTTCCTCTTCACAGGCTGAGAGACCACCTCCGCGACTGACAAGGCCCCGAAGGCCGTCTGGAGTCCATCCAGGGAGTCCTCAGCCGCATCCACTGGCCCGTGTAAGGGCTCCGCCGAAGGTACAGCGCCAGGTGCCGGCCTTGCCGGTGCCTCAGGGGCTGGCGCTGTCTTCACGTCGGCGTCGTCCTTCCTTGTGTCCATCTTCAGTCACCCTTCTGCTTATATGTGCCTGTACTCGGAGCACTGGATGTACGGCGCGGGGTCGCTGTCGGTGCACAGAGACAGGCTGCCTCTTGTTACCAGAAAAGTTTATAGTGGTTTCAGCACTGTGTTTTTGCTTCTCCTGCTGCTTGCTGTTGCTGTAGGGTTTCCTGCTGTTTGTTTTTGGAGATGAAAAGCTTTTGTTTGTTGAAATACAGTAAATCCAAGTCAATCCAGGATGGCCCAAGCCAGAAGTATGCAAGGAGAAGAGAATCAGGATCAAAGCATGAAGGGCTGCAGTGTAAACAGTGAAAGATGATTGGATATTCACAGAAACTGCAACTCAGGTCAAATCGGAATGCATATTCACAAAGATAGCTAAATTGTTTTGGAAAAGATTTGGAAAACTGCTCCATGGTCACTCTCTCTCCATAGTGCCATCTCAGGAGATGTGCACTCTTTGTTTTGGGTCCCATATGTGCTGAGGTGGCAGGGCATGTGGCGATGAGGTCACTGCCATGTCACATGGGATCTTCCTACTTAGCTAGGCTGACCGGGAATTGAACCCAGGACCTCTCAAAAAGGAGTGCCCAGCCTCCTAGGGTGCATACCACTAGGATAGCTAAGAATTCATGAAAAAACATAGATAAATTCATATGCTCTGCCTTGGATATGTCAGTGCTCAGTCAACTCAGGAAAAGATGATTTGCTTCACATTGAAAGGGGATTAAGGGGTCCACTCCATATCCTGATTGGGTGTATGGTTCCATAGGTCAAAATGTGTTATCACCAGTTTTGGTGGGACCAATACTATGATAGAAATGCATGGATGCTCAGTGCATCTCTAATACAACTAGAGTATGCCTCAAAGCATTGGAAAAGCACTTTTTCTTACTCGTGGTATCCGGTGGCCCCGCGTGTCCCTCCAGGACCTCCGTTTTGTACTTGGTCCAGTCTTGTAGCATGCGTTCTACGTACGGTTGGATACTATGCTCCGCTAGGGTGCGGTCATGGGCCAGCTGTTTGGACAGGGTCCAGTGTCGGGGGGCCAGTATCGGTGCAGGGGTTGCGGCTGGTTCGGGCGTGGGCTCCTCTTTCTTGGTTGCCCGGTTTCTGTGGCGGGTGGCGTGCACCAGGGTGTATTCGTCATCTGCTAGTTCGGGTGTCCATTCTAGGTGGCCTTCACCAGCGGACGCGTTGGTCGGTCGGCACGTTGCGGTGCGTGCATAGGGGGGGGCCGTTTTGTCATGGAGGACAATGGTGTGACCCCGCGTCCAGCTGTGCAGGGTTAGGACGAGAGCCGCCGCTGTTTCCTCGTGGGTTGCTGGCGGTGGGGGGTCGGATTCTTGGATGATTATCAGTGCCTCCTGCGCGCACAAGGATCCCGCGAGTTTCGTCCAGCCTCCAGTTTGGGTTTCCCGTCCCTGCACCACCACTCCTTCAGGTGACTGTTGGTGAGCGTTTTGTATGTCCCGTCGCAGTTCCTAGGTGTACGCCCCTGGGTCTCGGTTTTCTCCTGTTCCCGATATCCGTCGGTCCGTCTCGTTTAGTGCTGGGTACAAGCTCCATATGGGCAGTTGGTGTGCGGCAACCGCCGCCTGCAGTACGCGTCAGATGCTGTCCTGCAGTGGATTGTTGTCTAGATCCATGGGGTTGTGGTTCGCGGGGATGTCGAGGCAACTGGGCAGTGATTCGGGGGGCGGGTTAGGGGCTTCGGTAGGGGTGGATACTTGGGAGTGGGTTTCGATCCCGGTGCTGGATGTTCCTCTTGACATGAAAAGTGGTGCTTCGTGTGTGTGGTCCTCTGGCGCGCGTGGCTCGCGTTGTCTCTGTTGCCAACGGCGCGGTTTGTGGTTCTGGCCTCGGAACCTTGTGTCGGTTGTCGTGGTGTTGCGCTTCGTGTTGAGGTGTGTGGCAGTGGTCCGCGTTTGGGGCACTGTACTCCGTGTGGTCTTGGCTCGGGGTACGCCAACACGGTGTGGTGTTTGTGATTTGGTTTGTGGTTCGTTCGCTGTAGTCAGTGCGTTGTGACAAGGTGTGGTCCTGTTTCGGGTCCAGAAGTCGCTGTGCTCTCCGTCTTCCGGTTGCCCCTTGCCCGTGGGGACCGGTTGTGTCGGCCGTCTCGGGGCAGGGGTCAATGTGCCATTGGGTCGCTGCGTGGGCGTGGCGGGTTTCCTCCCGCTGTGAGCTGTACACCCTGTGTGTGGTGCTGGAGGTTTATGTGTCTGGTGCCCGCCCTCGGCCTCTGTCGCTGGGGCTCTTGTGGTCGGTGGTGTCGCGCCGCGGCATGTGGCTGTAGTCTGTGTTTTGAGTGCTATACTCCGTGCGGTCCAGGCTCGTGGTACGCTGGCCTATCGTGGTGCTTGCGGTATGGTCTGTGGCGCGGGCCAGGTAGTCGGTACGTTGTGATGGGGTGTGGTCTGGTTCCGGTTCCGCCAGTTATCGTTGTGTCGTTGGCTCCCCTGTCGCCTCCCCCCCCTTGGGGCCCGGTTGTGTCGGTGGTGCCGGGGTAATGGCCCGTGCGCCATTGGGTAGTTGGTTCCTGGTGTACGCTGTATACCGTGTCGGTGGGGCTTGGGGTGAGTGCACCTGGTGCATGTTCCCGGCTCCTGTCGCTGGGGCTGCCGAGGCTATTGGGGTCGGCCGGACGCTGTCTCCCCTCTCGGGTCGTTGTTGTTGTCGGCGTGCTCAGCTTAGGTGTTGTGGGTCTTTACCTGGGCATCCTCGTCCCGGTACTCCTGCTCCATCATGTCCTGTGTTTGTGTTGCGTGTGTGGTGTATCTTGCCTGCCATGTACTTGGTCATTGAGGTGACGCATGCGCGTGCACCTCATACTGCGTGTTGTCACATGTGCGTGTGTACCACATATGGGGCTGGCAGGTGGCATACCTCCTGCCCTTGACTTCGGTGTCTTCCCGGTTCTGCCCGTCCACTGTAGTCCACTGCACAAACTGCGCTCTTTGTTTCAGGCCTCGGAGCCGGTCAGCCGTGTGGAAGAGCTGCGGCACACAGGGTAGGCTCAGGTCGTGCGCTGTGTGGTGCCATGTCCTGGCGGGTTGTGGGACGTTGTTTTCTGAGAATGTTGCGGTTTGTGATGTGGCGCTGGGTCGTGTCACACGTTGTCATGTTGTGTTGTGTTGCGTAGGATGGCGTTTGGTCGTGTGGCGTCGCGTGGTTGTGTCGTTGTGTCGTGTCGCGGTGTGTTTTGTGTTGTGTCGTGTGGCGTTAGGTAGTGTCCTGTTGTGGCGGGCATTGGTTTTGTCATGTGGCGTCGTGTGTTGTTTTGTGGCGGTTGGTTGTGTAGTGTAGTATTGTGTTGTGTTGTGTGGTGTTGTGTAGTTTTTATTTGGGTTGTGGTGTTTCTTGTTTTGTGACGTTGTCTTGTATCGCTGGTTGTTGTCGTGTGCCGCCTTGCGGCGTGTTGTGTGGTTGTTGTGTTGTGTGGTGTGTTGTGGCGCGTTGCTGCGTGCTGGGTTGTGTCGTGGTTGTGGTATGTGGTTGCGGCTGGTGCCGGGTTGCGGTTTTTCGTGGTATTTACGTTGGGTGGCGTGGTGTGGCGTCGCAGTGTGTCGTGGTGTGCCGTGTTTCGTATTGGTACTTGGTCGGCTCCATGGGTTACGTTAATTGTGGTGTTCCTGTGTTGCGAGGTTTTCCCTTGTGTGCTTTTGTTCTGTCGCGCGTGTCGTGGTGCTGCTTTGTGTCATGGTGTTCGGTATTGTTTGTTGCGTCGGGGCTGGGTTGGTGTTAGGTTACGCCTTGTTGTGTTGTGTGGTGCCGTGTCATGTGGTGTGGTGGCGTGTTTTGTGGGGGTCCGTTGTGGTGCGTTGCCTTGTGGTTTGTTGAGTTGTGTTGTAATGTTGTTCGTTGGTTGGTTATGGTGGTTTTCGCTCTGCGGCGTTTTGTTCTGGCATGTTTTGTGGCTTTTTTGTTGTTGCATGGTTTTTTAGTGGCGTGTTGTTCTGTTGATATGTTAGTTGCGCCTCATTGTTGCGTCGTGTGGCGACGTGATATATTATGTGTTGTTGTGTTTTACCGTGATGTTGTATGGTTTTTCTATTGTGTCGTGGCGGTAGGTGTGTTGTGGTGTCGTGTTGCGTCGTGGTGCGTTGGGTTGTATGTTGGTGTGTGGCATTGGGTATGGTCACGCGGTGTTGTTTGTTGTTGTTTGGTGGTTGGTTGTATTGTGCAGCATTTTGTGTTATCGTGTATCGTTGTTCGGTTGTTTGTTTCTGGGTGGTGTGTCTTTTTGGAGGGTTTGTTGTTTTGAGTTGTGTCTCGGCGTTCCGTGGTGTTGTGTAGTAGGTATGTTGGTTGCGCGCTATTGTTGTGTCATTTAGCGCCGTTGTGTTGTGGTTTGTCGTGTGGTATTCCATGGCTCTCCCTTTGTTTTGCGGTGGTGCGCACATTGTGTCGTTGTGTTGCGTCGTGTTGTGTTGTTTTGAGTGGTGTTGTGCGGCGTTTGGGTGTGTGTTGTGTCTTGGCACGCGGTTTCTTGCGTTGCCGTGTGGTGTTGTACCGTTGCTTGTTGTGTCGTGGTGTGTTTGTGAGATAGTGTTCTGTCATGTCTCCTTGCCGTGTGTTGCTTAGCGACTTGTTGTTTCCTTGGGGCGTCTTCATGTGCTCTGCGGTGTTCGCTCCGCCTCCTGGTGCCGTTCACTTCGATTTGCTCCGTGGTCAAGGTAGGTATCATGTGGTGTAAAAAAACAAGGGCATGGGGATGAGAGGTGTCGTCGACATTGAGCGCGAGATGCTTTATGCTTGGTGACTCCACTCTTTGGTTACTACGGCGCCGAGGAGTAAGCGCTTTTACCTGTCGTTGTTTGATGTTTGCTTGCTTTGTATTTCTCTGCCTTTCCCGTAGTGTAATCTTGAGTCCGTCCATTTGTCTTTCTCTGCGTTGGTCCCGTGCCACTTTGGCGTCGTGCTTGTTGGGGCGTGGCAATCTCTTGGCGGCTACATACCTCGCCGCGTCGGAACATACTTTTGTTTTCTTCGCCGATGCTCTGCCTGTTCACGCTCCGTTTCCCTAGTCCTACGACATGCACTTGGCTAGGTGTTTTGGAGCACGCACAGGATATGTTGTCTTGTCTGCTCTTCTTCTCTGTTCTCGTTGAGGTCTGGATGTGTGGATTTTGCTGCTGACCTCGCCAAACAGTGGCGCAAAATTTCATCGGGGGGATTTGAGGTCAGTAAAAACGTTTTCTGTGTTTATTCTTTCTGTTGGTGCGTCTTTCCCTTCGTTCTGAACGACCACTCAATTGGTGGAATGATCGGCGTTCTGCTGAGTACCACCCAACGCCACCTTTGCTATGGACCCATGGCGGGAGCATCTCCGGTGGCTGAAGAGACCCAAGCAGGCAAGGAAAGAAGAAGGACACAGGGCCGGCTCAAGTGTTTGCTGCGGGTTCCGCGAGTTTGTGACGCACCATGGCCCCAGTAATTCCAAAAGAGGTGCTGCAAGTATGCGTTGCGCCGCTCCTACGCTTCGTGTGGTTCAACCGGCAATTGTGATGGGTTAGCTGGTTCAACAGGCCGGTTGTCCCAGTTTCTACTGCGGTTGAACCAGTTTCCACGCATCGCTGTCTGTTCTGTGCATTATCGCAATTTGCAATGGTGCTACTACTCGTCTGTAGTTAACAGCGCCAGACGTGCCGAATGATATCCTGGGGGTTGACAAAAGAGGACCAGGCATCATTGTACAAGGCCGTTGGCCGCCACAACTGCTTGATGAGACGATTGACGGAGACATTGTCAATGCATTGTGGAACCGTTGGAAGCGCATGCTAAACCTGGCCATGAAGGAGCTTGACAATGCGGGTGTGGGGGGTACCCCAATGCTTTCCGGAATACAACACCAAGGCATTAGTGGTGGCGGGATGGCGTTGACATGCAATGCAAATTTGATGACAACACTGCGAGTTGAGACAGTACAACCAGTGGAGACAATACAACGACTGGAGACAATACAATGAGTGGCGAGAAGACAACAAGTGGGGACGGTGACACCAAGCCAATTACGAGTAGGAGGTTGCAAGCTCATCAAGTGCCGCTGTGTTGGTGCCGACACAAGGGAGCCCACCTTGCGGGATCCCAAATGACTTGCTGGCCCAATAGGCAAACTAAAGGAATGGTTGACAAAGGAGAAGCATGGGACGCGGTACGGCCAACAAATTGTTCCGGCGCTGCGTGGGTATCCGCCATTCCAAACCATCGCCACCAGGGTGGTAAACCGTCGCTTAAACTCGTTCCTTCGTCCATTCAAAGAAATTTCTGAACAAGCGTACATTCAACAAACGAGCCGTAGAGGGTCAGTTGGTGCCCCCATTAAGAGGTTTTTGACCACATTTGTTTGTATCTTAAGTGCTCTTTGGACTTTCTGCGAACTTGATAACAAGTTCGCTCCTTCGTTTGTTCGGTGGTTTGTTAATTTGCCTGGAAAAAATAACAAGCCATGTTTCTTAATGAATACCCCGACTGTCACCCCTTGCGCCGCCACTGAGCGCAATGCTGGTTTTGTAAATTCATTCAATACATATCTAAGGGGAAGATTCCCCGGCATCTCATGGACTGCCATTGCAACCAGGCTTGGGAACTGGAGACCCTGCGGGCACTCTACCCGCAGGCCCACATCCTGCCAGCAGGCACGTCCAACAAGCTCGCCCGCCTGGGCCTGCAGCGCCGCGTTGAGGCGGACCACGCAGGTGACGTGGTGGAGCAGTGGCTGACGCTCCACAACCCGCACTCCAAAGAAAGGCCACTGATACTTACACCAACTCCTCTTCATACCACAGGCGGCCCCTAAGCACCGCAGACAGTACCCGTATGTGACATATCCAGAGCGCCTGAGCGCACAAGACTTCCCACAGCCACCCCCTCCTGCCTTCCCCCGGGAGCAGGACCTAGGGGCACTGCTGCACGGGCCCGGGCGGCCACCGCGGTGCGACAGAGGGGGCGCGGCGACCCGGGCGACGCGGAGCCGAACCGCACAAACCGCGAAGTGGCAGCGTGAGCCACAGCCTGCCGCCACCTGGCCTGAGACACCACAGGGCTCCGGCAGTACAGACCAGGGGACCATACGGTGTTGGCATCTACAGTGGCGGACGTCACCATGTGGCCCCTGACGTCTCCGCTGGGAAATCTGATGCCGCTCGTCCCTTACCACGAAGCACGACCCCGCGAGCCCACGGGAACCCACACACTGACAGGGCGCCTCACAGCTGAACAGCAGCACGCCATCGCAGCGGCGCTCCTGGCAGTTGGCGTGGAGGGCCTTGTCCACCAACATGGCCCGGCGTACATCACAGGCAACATTGCGGGGCCGCAGAACAATGCGCTGCACTCATCGTGCGAGACGCTGCACGGGCGCACTGGTATCCGTGACACCAGCAGAGAGACAACGCCCCCCGGGCCCCAGCTCGGAGAAGCGCTGGTGGTGCAGGTAGCGAGGCACCAGGCCGTCCTACACGGGTTTGCCGGGGGCTACCGCTCACACCTTTTGGCGGACAGCATTTGGACGATCTGGCTAGCAGTCCAAGGCAGGGGGCCTTCCTGCCCCCCACGGACTGGCGACAGGCGCCGACCCAGGCGTACTACATGACAGCGACCCCTCGCCCCCAGCAGGCGGTGGAAGCCAGGATGGGCCAACCCTCCGACCTACATCTTGAGCCCTGACCAGGAGGAGCACCTGCGGGCCAGATGGCATCGCAACGTCAACCGCGCCACGGAAGTCCCAGACCTCAACGGGAAACCCATCACGCATGCCCGCCTGGCAGCCACCCACGTGGTGGTGGAAAGGCAGCGGCAGAGCCCGATGCGGGTGGTCTGCGTGTTCAGAGCGGCGGAAGCGCATATCGCCGTCTGCGACCCGCAGCGACTGCCGGGGCCCGAGCCCCCTATCCTCATGGCACACTGCGCCAGTGTGGTCGTCAGGGCGCTGAGTGAGGGCGCCCACTACACCCTTCTGCTCCAGGGCCGCCCTCCAGACCACGCCAAGGCGCGAAAGACGGGAGTATGGCCCAAGGCGGCGTTGCTCACCGTCAACCTGGAGCTCAAAGTGGCGGTCCCGACCACGGCATACCACTGGCTGCAGGCCTTCCAGGACTAAGGGTGGAGGGGCAAACCCGACCGCCAGATCAGCCCTAAGCATCAGCGGGATTGGCTGCAGGCGGTTGACCAGCCAGCAGCCGGCCGCGACCTTGGACCCGCGGCCGCGCGGCACGGGCCCCCGACGCTTCGGCCCCCGGCCGCATCCTGGCGCCGCACACGGTCCTGCTGGCCAACCTGACCTTTGCCCTGGCGCCGAAGAGCTCCATCCACAAATCGGTGGCGCGCTTCCAACAGAAGGGGCAACAAGGCCCACCAAATGCCCCTATGTGCGGACAAGCTCTACACCAGCACGGGAATGCTGGAGCACCTGCGCCTGCGGAGGACAAGGGGGCGGCCTTCCAAATCCTCCAAGGGAGGGCGCGACGGACCCTGTGGCACACTCCCTACGCCAAGCGGGACCCGCCCCCCCCCCCGGCGCCTAGGGGGATGATGGATCCGGGAAGGGAAGGGGCGCTGGCGGCCGCAGAAGGGCCGCCACCGGACAACGCCGGCCAGGGGGATAGTGATGCGGCCAGCCACGGGTTCATCCCAGCGAGGCTCGCCAATGCCCCGCTGTGGGCACCCCTGGGGGCGGGGTCCCCGGACCGCCCAGCCACGGCGCCCCCTGGGGACCTGAGAGCCCCTTCAGACCCGGCGGTTCCGGCGCCAGGTGCGGGACAGCTGACTGCAGGAATGCGAGGCGGACGATGCCCTCTGGCTACTCTCCTGAAACCTGCGCGGCAGCCTAGTCCCGCCCAGCACTCCCTCAGGGACACCCTCTGGCGACGCTGAGGGCCGGCGGCCTGCAGGGACAAGGAGCATTTCATCACAGGAACGCTGCCCAGGGATGGCGGCTTCGCCATCATGCTCCAGGAGACAAGGATTGCCACCCGGGCGCAGGAGAAGCACGCGGCCCCGCCACTCCAAGACAAGGGGTACATCCCCTTCTTCAGCAGCCACCTGGTGGAGACAGCCTACTCACCGCGATCAGCAGCAAGTACGTGGCTGAGCACCAGGTGCTCAGCTTCATGGAAATCGTCCCAGGCAAGGCCGTGGCCCTGGGAATCCGCACGGACAAGGGGGGCCTCACTCTCATCAACGTCCACAGGCCGCAGGCCGGCGGCGCCCCCCTGGGCAGGGCGGGCGGCGTTCTGGGGCGACATCCAGATGTACGCCGCGGCGCGCCGCCTGGGCGGGCGGCCTGCGGTAATGGTCGCTGGGAACACCAACATCTACATGGATACCACAACCAACCCGACCACCGAGCAATTCTGCTCCGGATGGGAGGTCTGCGGCTTCCAGGGGGCCGCGGCTGGCGCACCAGTGGGCAATATCCCCACGCTCCACCCGTCCCGGCGGCGGGTGGACACCTTCCTGGTCAACGAGCCCCTGCTGCTGTGGCCCCTGCGCGAAAGCGTCTGGGCCCCAGGCCTGGCGCAGCCGCAGGTCGTGGGGTCAGACCACCTACCGGTACGCTTGTTCCTTACACACCTACTCGGCGCGGCAGGAGAGGCGGAGATACACGCGGCCTCCAGCCACACTGTGGGCCGCTTGCTCCTATACGACCCCAATGCCGCGCCTGTCCAGCGCTGCCTGTGGACGGCGGTCACCGCAGCGCAGGACGATCCTTCCCTGGCACCCTGGCTGGGCCCTGCCAAGCAGCACGCCTACGAGAAAATGACCGCCGCGGCTGCCGACAAGATGTTCGAGCACCTCCACGCAGCGCACGAATCCCTGGCGCGTGTGGTAGGGCGCCAGCACCCCTCCCTGGCGGGAATGGACCCGTCGGGGAAGGACTCCCGGAAAGTGGGAAACAACTCCGGTATTACGCCTGGTCTGCGAGCGCGCTGGAGGTGTACCAGGCGAACGCGGCCCAGCACGGCATCCACTCAGAGGCAGCACTCCGGCTGGCGGAAGTGCTGCGGGACGTGTCGCCACAGGTCGGCCCTACCACGCTGGACCAGCTGCAAGAGGAGCTGGAGCAGCAAGCAACGGTTCTAGGAGAGGACATGCGCCACCTCTGCACGCGCGTTGCGGCCGACGGCAAACGCGCCATCAAGGACTTCTGGCGCCGCAACGCCCAGGACATCGTCGAAACGTGGAAGGCTGTCCAGGGTCCATCAAGGTTGACGCCTCGGGCCTGTTGGGCCCATGGAACCTGGGGGTTCCCAACACCAAGAAGCTCCTGACGGAGGCCCACATCGTGATGGCGGAGGTCCGCGCCTTCTGGAAATAGCTGTACGGCAACCGCCCAGTGGACCTGCCCAACCTCCGTCGCCACATGCCCCAGGTTCCGGAGGGGGCGTGGGCCCAGGTCCAGCAATACTCCATGCGGGTCCGCCAGTCCGCGCTGGATAAGGCCAACGGCAAGGCCCCGGGCCCAAACCACGTGGAAGCCCGCTTGATCAAGGCCCTTCGGAGGGCAGTCCAGTGGCTCCTCACCCACTCCTATCCTGCCATCCTCCGGGGTACCCCACCGCCGACCCACTGGCGAGGCAGCCACATGTGGCTCAGCCCCAAAGTCCTTGGCTCCACCACCCCTGAGGACTACCGGCCCACAGCCCTGGGCCAGTCGGACATGAAGTGCCTCACGGACCCCCTCACCTGGCGGATCGCGAAAGTGCTCACACAGTATGATGTGGTCAGTGACTGGCATCAGGGGGCCCTCTCCGGCTCCAACACCCGCCCCCCCCTATTCATGGCGCAGTGGCGACGCCAGCGGGGGAGGCCCAACTACATCCTCTCCTTCGACGCCCGCAAGGCCTTCGACACCGCCCCGCACGCGGCGCTCCATCTCATCCTGCGCGACCCCTCCGTGCCGCCGGCGGTCATCGCCCTCCGGCGGGCAGGCTGCGCATCGCCACCGCACACGGGCTCAGACAGCTGGTCCACATGCAGCCAGGCGTCGGGCAAGATAATCCTGACAGCCCCTTGCTGTATGCCCTCCTCCCACAGCCCCTGCTCAGGGCCCAGGGGCACCGCCTACACCCCTGGGAGAGGCAGAGACGGGCCTCATCCAGGCCTACATCGACGACCTGCTCGTGGTGCGCCACACCCTGCAGGACTTTGCCGAGGGCATTGAGGCATTGGCTGCGTACCTGAAGATGATGGACATGGAGCTCCACCCCCGCATGTGTGCCATGACCACCATTGAAGGCGTCCCTGGCTTGCACCTGCGCCTCTGCCCTCACCTGGCAAACCCCTGACACCAGATAACAGCAGCAGACTCCGTCACCTATCTTGAGTTCCAGTAACAACCTGACAAGAGGTTCTCCCTGCAGCACAAGTACGGGCTGCGCCTGGTGGCAGTGCACCAGTGCTGCCTGAACAACTTCGCGCCGTCCAAGGGTAGACAGGACATGATCCTGGTAGTCCTGGGGGGGTGTGATCCAGTACGTTGCCCGAATCATCGCCGACGACTCTGACACCGCGCGGCACTTGGACCACGTCGGCGCCCAGGTTGCGAGAGAAAGGTTGCGGTACGCCTTCGAAGCCATGCGGGACAGCCTGCACGACGAGAGGACCCTGGGGCTGACGAGGGTACCAACGCGGTGCCAACAGACGGCGGTGGCCCTTGTGGGCATCCTTGTCCACCACCCCGCGGCCTCGGTACGCACGGAGGCAACCAAGATGTTCTCGAAGATTGCCGGCGCCCATGGCATCTGTCCCGAGATGCACTACCCCACCCCGGAGTTTGCGTCCCTGGCGGGGGGTGACTGGGTCAACCGTATACCCTGGGCTCTGGCCGCCCTGGGACTGGGCCTCTACAGCCCCATGGGGTGCCCCTGTGCGGCCCATATCCAGCTACAGTCCCCGCCGGGCAACGTTGTTACCCTGCGCACAGCCCGGCTCAGGCACAGGGACACAGGCTACCTCACGATGGCGTACGCAACGCCCTGGCACAGGCACCACGTCCCGGAGCAAGGTAGGTAGGTAGGTATCTTCGGGAGCTCGGGATGCCTCCTTTGACATTGCAGGAAGAAGGTCTTACCAAGGGGACGTCCTGTCCCTCCCACTGCCATATGTCAGGTGCCTCTTGAGCCGCTCCCGCATGTGCTTCGGAAGGCATTGTCGCGGCCACCCGGTCCATGTGTCCTAGGTGGGAGGGTGTCCCCACATGTGTCCATGGGTAGGGCCACATGCCCCCCCTTTTTTGGGCGGCAGCTCTGGGGGCTGCCCAGCCGTGTGGAGTATCTCTCACCACAAGGGGTATTGCTCCCGCTAGTCTACGGTACGACCGCCTCGCCCTTGTGGCTTGATTTGCGGGGCCACTCTGCTTGGCAGGCGACCCCCTCCTGGACTGTGTACCAGCTCGCCTGTCACCGATTGCTTCCATGGCTCCGGGTGACGTTTGCCATGGTCCCCGATGCAGCCTGGCCGGGCTCGGACCAGTGGCCTTGGAGTACCACTCCTGCCACTGGCTCGTTGGGTCGGCTGGGTCGCCCCAGTGCGTCCGACCCATGGGGTGTTGGTTCTTTCCTGTCCCTCGGCCGCCCTACGTGTGTGCAGTGTCCTGGGCCGCTTGGCTCCTGTTCACCCGTGTGCCCGCGCGGTTTGCTGTGCTGGGTCTGCGGTGTCCTTGGCCACTTGGCTCCTGTTCACCGGGGTGCTCGCTCGGTGTGTTGTGTTGCGTGTGCGGTGTCCTGGGCCACTTGGCTCCCGTTCACCGGTGCATCCGCTGGGTGTGTTGTGTTGCGTGTGCGGTGTCCTGGGCCACTTGGCTCCTGTTCACAGGTGCGCCCGCTCGGTGTGTTGCTTTGCGTGTGCGGTGTCCTGGGCCACTTGGCTCCTGTTCACTGGTGTGCCCGCTCGGTGTGTTGTGTTGCGTGTGCGGTGTCCTGGGCCACTTGGCTCCTGTTCACCGGTGTGCCCGCGCGGTTTGTTGTGTTGTGTCTGCGGTGTCCTGGGCCACTTCGCTCCTGTTCACCGGTGTGTCCGCTCGGTGTGTTGTGTTGCGTGTGTGGCGTCCTGGGCCCTTTGGCCCCCGCTCACCGGTGTGCCCGCTCGGTGTGTTGTGTTGCGTGTGCGGTGTCCTGGGCCACTTGGCTCCTGTTCACCGGTGCGCTCGCTCGGTGTGTTGCTTTGCGTGCGCGGTGTCCCGGGAGTCTTGGCTCTTGTTCACCGGTGTGCCAGGCTGTGGTGTCTCGTCCCTTTGTTGCCCTGGATGCACGCGCATGTGCGGTGTCCTGGCCCTCGTGGTGCCCGTTCACCGGTGTGCGCGCTGTGTGCCATTGGGTGTTGTGTCCCTCTTCCTCCCCCCCTAATTTTCTTTTTTTTTTTGATCGAAAAAAAAAGAAAAACAGGGGCGCGCGTACACTGCAGGCACAGGCACGGGCAGCCGGTGCGGCTGTGCAATAGTGTTGTGTCCTCTGGCGTGTGTCGTCGGTGCTGTGGCGGCGGTCGCGCCCCAGGGGTGCGGCTCGCGCGTCCTGATTTACACGGGCATGGGCCAGGGTGCATTTGGTTAGGTGTCTCTTTGCTTCTGGAACTGACTGGTTAGGCGGCTGTGTGGGCTGTGGGTGTGGGCTGTGGTTACGTTATTCCCTCGGCGGGCTTGGTTAGGAGTCAAGGGTTAGCGGTTTCGGGGTGTGGCTCGGATTTGATTTGTGTCTGGGTTCTGGCTCGGTTAGGCGGTTGCGACGGTAGCGGGCCTGGGTTCGGTGCCTTTGGGCGTAGTGGTGCCCGTTGTCGTGTGCATTGGCGTCCTTCGGCGTCCGGTGCTTTTGGTGACCTCTGGACGGGGCCTGGCGTGGCGCCCCGTGGTGGTGGTTGGCTGGGTAACGGGGTTAGGTGGCGGCGCCGCTGGCCGGGGGGTCAGGCACGTCGTGTTGTGTGGTGCGCAGGGCTCCTGGGGTGCTGTGGGTGCCGCCTGTGTCGGTGCGCCACGCTTGTGGGGTGGTGAGGGGGTGTGTGTGTGCGGCACTGGGCTTTGGGTGATGTCCCACAGGCGGATGATGTCTCGCTGTGTCTCCTGCAGGGTCTTTCGCAGGCGCCTGAGGACATACGGGTGGTCCTGGGGCGCGGGGAGGTTGCGGGGGTGGACTCCCAGGGGGTGGGGCGCATCAGCCAGCATGGCTTCCCATGCGGCCTGCGGCATCCACCCCCCTGCCGGCCGGAGGCGGCAGTTCTCCACCGACCCCTTGCTGGGCCGGTGGACCAGGCCCTCGAGGGAGGGCTCTCCCCGGGCCCACTTTCGCAGCTCCCAGAGCTGCGTGTGGGTCCAGCGCTGCCACCACTGTCCCTGGGCGGGGCCGCGGTCTTGGGCAGAGGAGTGGGCGTGGATGGGTGTGACGGGGTCGTGGGGACCGGTGGCGGTGGCGGGCCTGGGGGATTCCTCGTAGTCCTGTTCCGTGGGGGTGCACAGGGAGTGGGGGCGCGGGCGGATGTTGACCCGCGGGTGTGCGCGCACGGTCTCCGCCTCGGGGTTGGGCGGGGACTCGCGGCGGCGGCGGTAGCGAGGCATGCGCTGTATGTGGGCTGTCATCGAGGGTTTGTAGGGGGGCGGGGACACTGCTGGTGGACCCTGGCGTCGTTCTGGCCTGGTGTGGGGCGGTCCATGGGCCTGGGGTGCGGGCTATGAGAGTTGGCAGGACGAGGTGCGTCGTGCTTCGGCCGCGGCGCGCTCCGCTATGAAGGTGGTGGTGGCGGCGTCGGTGACCGTGGGGGGGCGCCGTGCTGGGTCCTTCTCCCTCCGGGCCTGGGACGGCTGGGGCTGAATGTCATAGAGGACGTCCTCGGGGGGTCGGGCTCGCGCTGCCGTCGTGGCGCCGGGTTTGGGCTTGGGTTTGGGCTTGGCTGCAGGTTGCGGTCGTGGCGCGCTGATGGGTTTGGGTGGCTGTTTGGCGGCGGTCTTGGGTTCCGGCTGGGTCGCGGGTGCGGGCCTCGTCGGGGCGTGGGCCTTGGCGGCGGCGGAGTTGCTCGCGGTGGGGACGGGTTTGGGGGCCCGTTTGGGAGGTGTCCCCCGCGGCCTGGGGGGTGGAGTGCTGGATGAGGACGTGGTGGTGGTGGTGGATGAGGTGGTCGTGGTGGTGGAGGTTGTGGAGTCGGAGGCGGGGGAGGGGGCTGTGGGAGACGGTGGAGGGCCCTGGGCTTCGGGGGCGGGCGTAGGATGCTGGGTCCTTCAGGTAGCGAGAACGAGGGTGCGGGTTCGGGCACCAGGCGAGTGCGCGCGTTTTCCCTGGTGACCCGTGCATGCTGCTGCTGGTGTGGCGGCGTTGTCTCAGCTGTGCGGGCACGTGGGTTACCCGGGGGGTGGCCATATCTGCTCCAGGACGTGCGGGTGTGTTTGCTGAAGGTAGTCGAGGGTGCAGAAGAAGCATCGCTGGATGCCGGGCATGTCCTCCTCTGTGAGGTGGGGGTAGTTTGGGTGGGGGTGTCTGGGCCCGGCCACAGCAGCACCATGAGGCGGGCTTGCACCATGTACGGGCAGAGCTGTAGGGTGGTGGGGCGTGGGAGGGTGGGTCCCCTGCGGTTTGGGGGGGCTTCCCTCTGCTGGGGGCGCAGCGTGACCGTCCACGCCACCAGTCCGTGGGGATCCCCCAGGTCCATTGGGTCCACTTGGCGAGGCAATACATCGCCCTACAAAGGCCCTGGCTGCCGCTGCGGATGGAGAGCAGCGTGTCCAAGGATTTGCGTTCCCAGGTGCCCCAGATGTGGGGGTCGTCCGGTCCGTCCCCCCTGGCGTACGTGTCGAGGCCTGGGTTGTGTGAGGGGGGGGTGTAGTCGGCAGGGAGGAGGGAGTCGGTGCCGTGCACCACCCAGTGGTCAGTTGGTGCGTGGTAGTGGGTGGCCGAGAGGGTGTAGTGCAGATTGTACATGAGAGTCATGTACGTGGAGGGGGCTGGCTGCCGTTTGTCGGGGGTGGGGATGTCCCCCGGGACGTGGTGCCGGAAGTTGCTCAGGGAGGCCATCAGGGCTACCCATGTTTCCCGCTCCCACCCTTTGGTGTTGTCGGGGGTGGCGCTGGGTGGGGGGTGGGCCATGTTGGGCTCGCGGTAGCGGGTGCGGCCCTGGGTGCTGTCCCGCTCCGGCACAGGGTGTTCGACTAGGTCCCGTCCCCAGTCGATCGGGGGCACCCAGATCCGGCTCCCCGTGGGGGGCGGGCTCTCGCTGTCTGGGGTGGCGCGTGCGGGGCGGTCGTGTCGGGCGACGTGGAGGAAGGCGTCAAAGAGGAAGTCTCGGACGCCTTCCCCCAGGGTGGCCGCCTGGACCAGGGTGGTCGCCCGGATGCGCTTGGTGGTGCCGGAGGTGCAAAGGCACAGCACGTCCTGGTCCCCGAGTCCCCGGAGGTGCTGCTGTACCGCTGCGGGGTTGTGTAGGGCGTAGGGTTCGGCCGGTGCGGCGGCTGGGTGTGCGGCGTGTGATGGGGGGGTGGTGTGGGTTGGGGGGGGTGGTCGTCGTTGTCGCGTGTGGAGTCCGGTGATGAGGTTTCTTGTGGCGGTCGCGGGAGGGGGGATTCGCGGTGGCGTGTGTCGGCGGAGGCATCGACGTCAATTGGCTGGTGCTGGCTGCCGTGTGTTGCGCCCAAGGCCTTGTCTCGGAGGGGGGGCGGGGGGAATGGTCTGGGGGTGGCACTGTTGGTGGTGGGGGGGGCGGGGGTGGATGTTGTGCTAGCTGGGGGTCTGGGCGTCCCTGTGGGTCGTGTGGGTGTTGTGTTTATGCGCCGTGCGGTCCGTGCGGTTTTTAACTGGTTGTGGTGCCGAGGTGTGGGTGGGAGGCGGCCGCATGGGCGTCCGGGTGGGGCTGTTGTCCGTATGTAATGGGTGGCTGCTGGTGGATGGTGCTCGCTGGTATGGGGTGTGGGTGGGGGGGCTGCTGGTGGTGGTGGGGCGCTCCTACTAGGCCCTGGTGTTGCTGGTTTGCATGCGCGGCTCTTGGCGGGTCCATGGGGGTGTACCGTGGGTCGTGTGTCGTGGGTCCGTGTAGTGGGGGCGGCGGGTGGTGCTGGACCGCGTGGTGGTGGTGCAGAGGGTGTGCTGGTTGTGTGTGGTACCCCAGCGTTGGTGGGCGTGGTGGTAGGGGCCTTTGGTGGTGGATTACGTGATGGTGTGGTGCGATGATGTGTGCCATGTGGGGTGGGTGGTTCGTGGGGCCTGGTTGTGCTGGGGCGTGGTGGGGATGTAGCTGGTGGGGGTCGCTGTAGCATGGGGGCATCAGGGGGTAGGGGTTGGGAGGGACGGGGGCGTGGTGGTGGTGTTGGTGGTGCCATGTCCCCTGGCTCTGCGCGTTTGGTGGTCCTGGCATGGTGTGGACGTGTGCGGGCGGTGGTGGCTGACTGGGCTGCAGGCTTTGGGTGCTGCGGTACGGTGGTGGTGGTGGGCGCTGGCGGGGGCGTTGCTGTTGGTGCGCCCCGGGGGTCTGGGCGTGGGGTGGTGCGGTGTGGCTGGACCCGGGCCCTTGTCGGGGCGTTGCGCCCTGCTGGCGGGCACGCTGGTGGGCCCCCTGACCTGTCTTGGTCTTCTTGGCCTGGTGGGTGTTGGGGGCGGGTTCACCCCCCTGTCCCCGTGGGGGCAACGGGGAGCTCGTCCGTGAGGCCCATCCGTGTGGCGGTGGCCTCGTTGGGGGCGGCCAGGTGGGCGTCCTGAAAGGACGCCCAGCCCTCTGGGTGCTTCAGTTGTGCGGGGTGGGGGCGGTGTGCCGGGTGGAGGAGTGCGCTGAGTGGGGAAGGAGATCCTTTCCGTCGGCCGAGGGCGCCGTTGAACTGGCGGCAAGTGATTCGGAGGTAGGCTGCTATCTCCTCTGGCTGGCTCAGCTAGCACTACACAAAGACAAGCGTGAAGCAAGCGACAGAACCTCATCGCGCCACACGAACGTGGACTCCTTGTTCGACGCGGGGCCAGCGTGGTCCTTGGGACCGCTCAAAGTTTCGCATGCCAAGAAGATGTCTTCGCGATGCGACGACGTTCCTGTTCTGCCAATGTCGTCGCCCCTTAAGGTGAGTAAGGCATCACGAACCAAGGCCATCGTGTCTTTGACAGTGGCCAGTGTTTTCTTTCCTGTAAGTTTGGAATACAGCGACGCTGCCTGCCAAGGACTGAGACCACTCATTGCGCCTTCCTTTGCCAACTGTGCTGCATGTTCCAACGACTCAGAACTCAGGTTCCACGCCGAATCCGGCAATTTCAGCACGAACTCGTGAAAATCCAGTGTCTCATTTCCTTCTGTCATTTTGTTAAAATTTATATCCTTAAAACATTTTGGATTGCATCAGAAATCAAAGCTCTGGGTACAGCAAATCACTAGTTGAACAACTCAGTGAGCGCGTGACCGGTTTTAAGAGCATGGGAGGTTAATAGTGGTTGGAGCATGTAAGGAGTACTGATTTTCCAAATTTTTTATTATACTACGGTTTTCTCTGAGATCGTCGACGACAGGTCGTAGCTTAGAGGAAAAACACAACTCTAAGGTTGGTAGAGCGTGGGTTCAAACCCCATGGAGGGGGTATTTGAGGTCAAAAATTTCATTTTTCATGTATAATACCATTTTTGTGTATATTTTGAGGGTGCCCGTTTCAATGAAAGGTAGCAAAGGGCACCAAAAGAGCAGGTAACAGAGAAAACAAACCGATCTTAAGGAGTTGGCCCATATATGTGTCTTGTGTAGTGCTATTGCTTCGCCATCTCTTCTTTCCTCCTCACCTATTCGGGTAAATCCGAGTGCCCTGTCCGCCGACACTTCTGGGGTCAGGGCTGCTGCTTAGAGGGCCGGGAGTTGTGGGTCTGAGAGGTGCAGGTCACGGTGGTGGAGGTATAGGGCGAGGAGGATGTGGCGGTCCGCCACGCTCAAGCCACCCCCGCTGTGGCGTAAGGGTGGGCTGTGGGGCGGCAGGGGTGTGCTGCCCGTGGCCACAGCTATGGTCCATGCGTGGTCCGCCGCGTCCGCCACGTAGTACCCTCCCAGGTGGTCCCGGAGGGTGTCGAAGAGTGTCCTGAAGAAGCTGGGGTGGCTGGCGGGGGGGGGTTGGGGCTGGGGCCGCGGGCCGCTCGCGGTGGTGGGGGTTGAGGTCCCCACAGTGGGGGCAGTGGGTGAGGCGGTTCCCGGCTCCCAGGCAGACCCAGTGGTCGGGGCTGCAGGGCAGGGCCGTCTGTGGTAGCCGCTGGCGTACGCAGAGGGGACATGCGGTGGCTGGCGGTTGGTGGTACCTGTGGACGGACGGTGGTGACGAGGGATGGGGGCTGGTGGCGCGCGCATGCTGGTGGGCGTGTGTGCGGTGCCTGTGGTGCCCGTGTGTGCCGTGCCAGTGTTGTGCTCGGTGGATGGTGCGTAGGGGTGGTGGGGGTTCCGTGTTGGTATGTCACGGGGTAGGTTCTCATGGTTGGTAGAACAGGAGTTTGAGGAGTCGGGCTTGGTCTGTTTGGGGCAGGGTTGCTGCATGCTGCAGGTATTTCTGGGTGCGTTATGTGAGCTGCTCCGCTGTCTTGGCAACAGCCGTGCGCTGCATGTGCGCCGCCGTGGCCTGGGGGTCCTCCGCTTGGGTGCGTAGCAAGGTGTAGACAGCAGTGGGGACGAGTCCCCTGCGGCCGCCTCGAGTACCTCCGTCTGCTTGAGGACGGCGGTGAGTTGCTGGGTTGCCGGGGACTGCGTCAGCCATCCGGCGTGCTGTGCAATGGTGTGGGTTGGGTTCCAGTCTGTGAGGGTGTCCAGTCCTCTGTACAGGGGGCACACCTTGAAGTGGTCCCAGGTTTCTTCTTCCGCGTGGCCACAGATGCATTTAGTGTATCCTGCGGGGACGTGGATCAAGCGGCGCTTATACCATCGGTGGTATCGGGTGAGGAGAGGAAGCTGTTTGAGGGCGAGTTGGAGTCGGGGTTTTTGTAGGTGTGCTGGGAGGCTATCTGGGCGCAGGGCGGAGTAGTAGAGGGGGGTGTGGACGGAGTCTTCGAGGCGTCGGAGGAGTTCGGTGTTCGCTGGGTGGCCCGGTGTGGTAGCCAGTTGCTGGATGGGTGTGGGGTAGTGGTACTGCTTGTCTCGATCTGTGTACGGCGTGTCCTCGGGCATCCATTGGGGGGGCTGTGTGGCCGGGGGTATCGGGGGCAGGTGCTGCAGGTGGCTGTGGTGTGGGGTGTCCAGTCGCACGTGTTCGAGCCCTGGGGTGTGGCTGGTGTTCTGGTGTTTGGCCTGCGTGTCTGCGCGTCCATTGCCGTATGCGTAGCGGTGTGACTCCTGTTTGACGATGTGTAGGGCGTCCTGGGGGTGCATGCCCCTGAAGGCCATCCATAGTCCCAACGCTTGTGTGGTGACGCCGGACTCGAGTGCCCTGTGGAGGGGCAGGTCCGCAAGGCGGCTGGTGAGGTGGATGTCGACCGTGGCGTCCAAGACTACCCAGATGTTGCGGGGCCGGATCGTTGTGGGTGGCGGTGTGGCGGTGACGGCGTCTGCCATGGTGCGCAGTTCGCCGTGGGAGGACGCCCCAAAGATGGTGGCCCCGGTGTGGTGTTCCACATGGAGGCCGTCTGCTCGCCGGGTGATGCGCACGGAGGCACAACCGACTGTGGGGGTGCGCTGCTGGGTGCCGGATGCGTCAGTGAAGTAGATGATGTCGGTGTCGCTGGGTATGGGTAGGCGGGCAATTGCTGTAGGGTGATAGACGTAGACGGGGTTCCCTTCGGCGGTTCTGGCGGTGATTTGCGTGGGTTGCAGTAGCGGCGCTGCATAGACGCCTATCCCCTGGGTGATGATGGCCTGGGCTCGTGGGGTGAGGCGGAGGGGGCCCCTGTCTGGGCGCCCCTGGGTGATATACGCCTACATCAGGTGGAAGAGGTATCCCGTGTTGGGATGGAACTTCTGGCACGTGATGGTCTGTCGCCCATCCTTGTTGTCTTTGTCGCGGCGGAGGGTGGGGCATTTGTGCTGTAGGGGGCGCATGGGTGCCTCCTGAGGTCCTGCGCAGTGTGGGTTGCAGCGGTCGTACTCTATGGCTACGCTGTCCGGGTCTGCCCGCTCGTTGGTGAACGTCCATGTCGCCGTGGGTGTTCGGGTCCAGGCTACGTGCGCCGGGTGATCTGGGGGTACCGTGTGAAACCAGGGGGCGAGCCATGCCTCCCGGTCGGCGGTGGCGGCGGCGGTGGGGGTGTGGTAGTGGGTGGAGATGAGGTGTAGCAGGGGCCACGGAGTGTCGAGGGCTGCCGGGCCACAGTGCCAGCATGTGCGAGGTATGCCCTGGTCACTGTGTCTTACTGGTGGTACATCGGTCTCCGGTGCATTGTGTTTGGGGATGGACCAGGGGGCATGGTGTCGCTGGACAGTGCGGGTAGCATGTTTGTGGCTGATTGGTGCTAGTAGCAGGATGGTGGGTGGTGTCCAGCCTTCGGCTGACGGGGTGGGCTCCCTCCTGCTTTGTGCCGCCGTCGTTAGAAGTCTCGTGCTCGCTCGGGCGGGGCCAGGGGTGCTGGCGCCGGAAGGCTTGATACGCCGTGTCGATGTCATTGGGCCCCGGCATGTCGCGCCCTGCCTTCGTAGCACATCCGCGGAGGTACGCTTGGAAGACGTGGCGTGCTGGCCATTGTGGGTCGGAAAGGAACGGGGCGTGGTGGGCGTCGCACTGGGCCATGAACCTCATCTGTGTTGGGGTGATATACACTATGGTGATGGTGTCCCCCACGAGGCGCAGGGTGTCAACCTCGCCTGCCGGGTGTCGGTGGATGTCGGTGTGCGTGGCCACGAGTAACCCCTGTTGATCGCAGTGGTCGTTTGTCAGGATCGCGTGCGTGTGGTGTACTAGGAGGGGTTGTAGCTGGGCCCAGATACCAGTGCCCACAGAGGTGGAGACGCCGTGTTGCGCCAGTATCGACCAGGGGCAGGTGTTGCGGGCCATTTGCGCTTCTTTTTTGCGCATGGCTGCCGCCTCGCGAACTTCAGGTTGGTGGCTGTGTGTCACCCTGTGTAGGAGGTGCGCTGCCTCTTTGGCATAGGCCATGTCCACCAGGGCGCCTGTATTGTCTCCGTAGTAGCGCCAGTGGGCCATTATGGCCTCCTTGGGGAAAGACGTCGGCCAGCCTCCATGTTGCGCCCATGCCTTCGTCACTTGCTGTCGAGCGTGGCGTAGGGCGTCTTGGGGGCGCGGTAGGTGCAGGGCTTGGTAGCCGATGGCCGCGTTGAGCACCGCTTCCATGAAGTACGCCAGGCCCTGCGTAGACAGGAGGTCCCGCCTGGCAATTTTGGGTACCCGGGCGAGGCGCTCTTCCAGCTTGCTTGGGAGTGTGATGTGGTGGTGCCGCGTGGCCTGTGTGACTCCCAGGTGGACTGTGGTGTCTTCCAGGTGTAGGGGTTCGCCTTTCCGGATGTGGGGGGTGGGGGTCTTGGCGTCGGCCAGCCCGACCGATTTGCTGGGGTGCACTAGGAGCTGGTGGGCGTCTAGGTAGGTTGTGGTGAGTTGGGGAATGGCAGACGCTTGCTCGGTGGTCGTTGGTAGCCCTGCGTTCTCAGGGTTGCGGTGGCGGGTGGCCGTAGTTAGGAGGTTGTCGTCCGCGAAGTTGATGAGGGGGGACCGTAGCGGGTATGGGGCGTATCCCGGGTTTACCCGTGCTAGCTCGAATGCCAGTGGTAGGGTAACGAGGAGGTAGAGGAAGGGGCCTTCGGTGCCTCCCTGGGGGACCCCGCTGTCTGTGTCGGTCCAGGGGGTGAGGCCTGCGGCTGTGATGATGGCGTAGAGTCGGGTCTGGATGTACCCGGTCATGAAGGATAGGAATGGGAGGCCCATGGCATCCCATACCTCCGTGAGGAGCCGGTGTGGGGCGTGGGGGAACGCGCCTTGGACATCGAGGGAGGGCATAATCATCTCGTAGGAATTCATGTGCAGGGCGGTGTCCTGGAGGAAGATGGCTTCGTGGGGGGACCTGCCAGCCATGACTCCCCACATGCTGGCCGCCGGCGCGATGCGGCCTAGGATGAGCGTCCACACCAGCTTGACCTCGGTGGTGGCGCAGACTATGGGCCGCCAGTTCCCCGGCTGCGCCCAATCCCCCTTCTTGTAGAGGGGGTGGACCAGGTTGGCCCACTCAGGGGGGATGGGCGTGGCGCCCGTGACGATGTCCCACGGGCGGGCTGCCAGGCGGCGTTTGAGGGGCAGGGTGAGGCGTTGGTACACTTCGGCCGGTGAACCGTGGACGCCGGGCACAACCCCCTTTTTCAGGTGGTCTAGGGCGCGTTGCAGTCCTGAGATGCTGAAGGGGTCGTGTTCGATGGCGCGCCGCTGTTCCCGATTGAAGACCCTGGGCAAATGCTCGCGGATGGTGTTTCTGGTGTCGGGGTCGAGCTCGGGGATGGCGTCCCCGTGTTGTGCCTGGAGGCTGTCCAGGACTGCCTGGAGGACGGCGTCGGGGTCATTGGTGACGCCCCCCTTGGGGGTGCGCACCGCGTGGATGGCACGGGGCCCCGTGTCCTCCAGGATGCGGCTGACGTACCGCAATGACTTGTACGGTGTGTCGTTTCTGCCGTATCTTTCGCGTTCCTGGGCTGCGGCCACTATGCGGTGGGCGTGCCATTCCTGGAGTTGGTGGCGGCGGGTGCTGAGGAGCGCACGGAGGTGGGCGTCCCGGTCTCGTGCTTCCCATGTGCTGGGGCGCAGCAGGGTGGCGAGTTCCTCTTTCGTGGTCCAGATGTCATGGACGAGTTGTTGGAGGGTGAGGTCCGGTGGTGCCTCGCGTGGCTGGTGTCACGCTCCATGCGGCATGCTTATGCCGCCCGGCGCATGGCGGTGGTGAGCGTTGGCGCATCCGGGCGGCGCAGGATGGCGTGTAGGGCCCTGTTATACCTGTGCCAGGCGCCGTGGTCGTCCTCGGCCGGGAACTGCAGTGTGGGTGGGAGGGTGTTGTCTGGTAGGGTGGCCGCGGGTGGGGGTAGGTTGGGGATGATGAGGTCGATGTAGAGGGGTCGGTGGCCTGTGCCTGTGGGCGGGAGGTCCCCGTAGGCTGCTTCGTGGACGCGCACCGTGGTTGGGTCCCCGTAGCACGTGTCGATGCAGGATGGGTGGGTGCCGGCTTGGTGGGGGTAACGGAAGGGTGTGTCGGTGAGTCCTGCCGTGAGGTCGGTGAGGCACAGTTGGTGCATGGCGTCCCGGACAGCTATGTCGGTGGCTGTGGGTGGGCCGGTGCGGTCGTCGTCGGTGGGGGCGGCGTTTAGGTCGCCTATGATGATGGTGGGTGCCAGGAGGGAGGGTTGGCGGTACGCCAGGCTCAGGGTGTCCAGGAAGTCCTTGGTCTCCTCCCTGAATGGGACGTGCGTGAGTAGCACGCTTAGCTGCCATCCGGGCCCCACGCACTCGTACGCTCCGAGGCGACCATCCACTCCGAGATCGGGGTGGGCATGCACCGTGACCAACGTCTTGTGGTAGAGGGGCACGCCCCGTTGCCAGTGGGCGTGATATTTGTTCCCCTCTGGGTCCAGAATCGGTCCTGGTTCGGGTTGGTCCGCTCTGCGGAGGGCTTGCTCCAGGAACCCCAGGAGGTCTGCGCCTCGGGGCTGTGGCCCGGGCATGGCTTGCAGTGTGGCGGCCTTGGTGGGGTCGTAGGTGACCGCAGGCTCGTTGAGGATGTTGATGCGGGCGTCGGCTTCTGCAGGTGCTGGTTTCTGGGGACCGGTAGTGGGGGGGGCGGGCCGTGTCCGGCCCGGGCCCCGTCAGGCGTTGAGGAGTTTGATGACGCCCTGAGCTGCGGGTGCCGTGCGGTTCCGCTTCTGGGGCTCGGGTAGTGGCCATGCATTGTCAACTTCGCCCGTGTACTCGGTGCCTGTGAGCCGCTCCGTGTCGGGGGTGCACAGCTGCATGGGGACCATCTCACGACCGGTTCGGTCTCGCCAGAGTTCGATGGTGCGCCCCACCTTCTTGTCGTTGGGGGTGGCCGGGTCCCACTTGACGTGGATCTCGAAACCCTGGTGGTCCCCGGTGACGAGGTACCGGTGCTTGACCTCCCATGCGGCCCATATCCACTTGGAGGGGCCCGCGGCCGTGGCGTACTCGAAGGGCAGCTGCACCCGGGTACCGATGGCGTATTCGGGATACAGGGCGGCGGCTTCCTCTTTGGTCCAGCTCTTCGACTTGGCTCTTGGCTTGGGCGCGGGTTTGGCCTGTGCGGGGGCCTTGCGCTTCTGCGCACCTTGGCGGCGCCGGGCAGTGGGTTGTCCCCGTTGGGGAGGTGCGCCCTGGGGCTGGTGTACGGGTGCGTGGCCCGGTGCAAACACGGGGTGTTCGCGGGCGGCTGGGACGTCGGGCTTGGACGTGGGGACGGGGTCCTTCAGCTGGAACACTTGCTTGGTCATGAGGCCAAGCACTTCCCCGGCCTCCTGCAGGGCGTCGGGCGGGTCCGTGGGCCAGGTGAGGAGCCGGTGCCCGGTGCCTGATCCGTGGCGTCGCATGTGGGCCGTGTAGCGGGTGGCGTGGCGTGTCCACGCTGGGGTGCGTTCCGGGGGGAGGGGGCCTTCTGGCGCCCCCCGCGCCCAGTGGAGGGCGTAGTGCAGCGCTTCCCAGGCTGCCTCGGGGGCGTGGGGGACGCGTGCGGCGAGTTGCAAGCGGTCCCCTCCGTGTGGTGGGGGCGGGACTTCGTTGTCGGGGGCGTGTGGTGTTGCCCGTCTGAACTTCCCGTGGTCGTCCCATTGTACTGTCCACCAGGTGTCCCGGTGTTTGAGGATGTGGACCTCCGCGGTGGTCGGGGGGGCGTCCATGGCGTCCCAGCTGACGAGCTGGATGCGGCGGACTTGGGGCAGGGTCTTCGGGGGTGCTCGCATGTTGAGGATTTGGTGGATGTCCCGGAGCAACCATGACCTGTGGCCGGCAGCGGTGCGGGAGTGTACCCACCAGTGCGCTCAGGAGCACCTCCACTACTGCCGCAGCGAGCAAGGGCTCGCGGACCTGCCCGGATGGCGCGAGGCCCTGGTCAACCTGTTGCACACCACTGGAAGACGAGATCCCCGCCTGCGGCTCATCCACCCCACGAGGGCCGAAGAGGACGCCAACACAGGCCCGCGCGTGAGCCCCCAAGGCCTACAACTCCATGTCGGCGGCTCTTGCTGTAAGGGCGACCTGCGCCCTCCCTACAAGAGGGGCGGCATACCGCCCGCCGGGAGCCCTCATGTACATCCTCCGGGCCGTCCTTGTTGAGGGAGCGCACCAGGCGCCCAAAGCGGACGTGGCGTGGTCCGAGTGCCTGCGCCTGCGGCCCAATGCGTCCACACCAGTGTGGCAGTCAACGACGGACGAGCAGTGTGCCCAGGCAGCAGAACAGGCTCCACTCTGGAACGAGTTGGTGGTGGTACAGAAGGGGGCCGGCCTGCCCCGGCTGAGGGGACTGCCCCATGTCGCCACCCTGCTGGTAGCCACCGCGGTGCCGCACGACCCGCACATGGCACTGCACGCCCTGGAAGACCGACCCGAGGATGCTGGGCACCTGTTGGTGCACCACCGCTGAGGTCCGGCGTGGCTCAAGCAGCACATATTTGCGCTCGTGTCCTCAGCAAGCACAGTTGCCCGGGCAGATGTCCGGCTCCACGACTGTTCGGCGGTCCGCCCAGACAGAACACTGGCGCTGCGCGTGGATCAGCTGACGCCCGCCCACCCAGACGTCCGGTGGCACACCCCGGTCCTCAAAGATGGGTTGTTCAGCCCCACAGAGTACTACTGGATCTCCGAACCCTGGGGCCACGCGTCCTCCGATGCAGCGCGGGGTGGGCCGTGCAGGCACGCCACAGGACTCGCCCTGAAAGTGCTGCCCTGGGTCGTGGAAGGTGCCGGAGGGCTCGGGGCTGGCAAGACCAGTGGGGCAGGCACGCGAGGAGTCGACCTGAACGCTGCTGTTGGGGGTAGAACCGGATACACGGACACCAACGGAGGCGAGAGCAGCAACAACGGAAGCAAGATCCATGCTGATTGTTATCCGGCAGAAAATCCCAGTCTATGAAGAAAATTGATGCGGATTATCCTAAGTACATCTGAGTGTCCAAAACTATCTGAAAAGATTTATATAAATCCGATTGTGAAAAATTATTTGGCTGATTTGGCTTCGGGCGCGCATCAGCGGCAATTGGCGATTCCAGGTAAATGATCGGAACGCGACGGATTTACGATGAATGGACCGCAGAATCAGATCCGGCATATCAGAAATATTTAGGTCTGATCCTGAGACTGAGCTGCGAGGCGGCGATTCCGCCGAAGCAGAGAAAATGACCAAAATGTAGCCAATCTGTGGCAGATCTGTGAAAATCTGAGCAGATGGGGGTTAGCCGCACTTACACTCCCCCTCCAAAAACACACTGGGGTGTGTCGCTACGTCAACGAAGAACGTAGTGCGGGTAAGTCCCAGAAAAAAATAGAGATGTAGCCTCGATGGGGCGAAATCTGCTTGATCTGACCTGATTTGGGCTGAATGGGCACTGAATCAGGATGAATGAACCTGAAATGAGACAGAATGAAGAGTGACGAACAGTCCTCCGGGCAGTAAAACATTAGGTTAAAGGCTAAAAAGCATGTAAACGTATCAAGAATCGATACCAAACCATGCACTGGTTGAGAATGAGGTAGATTATTGGTGGATTGAGTGGGGGAATCAAGAAATGGAGTGACATCTCAGCGCTCTGGCACAGTTTCGCTGTCGCGGGCACGCTACGGTGTCCTCGCCGAACTCTACATCGTGTTACTCCCACTTTTCTCGTTCTGAAAAGTGCAGCATGTGCTTCAGATTTGGCGCATCTGGTGGATGATCACTAGATTCAGCAAGATTGAGAGTCAATTTGGGCAGGGATGAAGGAGATGAAACAATCACAGAGAGGGAAAACAAATACAAATGTAGTCTGCAACTCCTAAGTGAACCACAGATGGTAGTGATGTTTTTCTGTTCACTTATCTGTACACAGATCTTCGAGGAATGAGAGGAGATGACAGGGAAATCAACCTATAATGTCCTAAAATCAGGAAATTCCCTAAGATGAAGGTGAAATGAAGCGGAATGTCTAGAACTGAAACTACTAACACTTTCGTTTAGACTAGAGTTAATATATATTGTCGTTTATTCAGCTCAATTGTGCTTTCCGGCACGTTGGTTCGCGAGCATCCAACAGATTCATCAAAAGGTGGATCATGTGATGATGCATCATGATGGGACATGATAGCCCTGGATCCTTGGCATGTAACGCGCCGAAGGTTCGCTGAAGGCGCTTTACTGACAGTATATAACTGAGAGACACCGAATAGTTCTTTATTTACAGTGGCGACGGTGTCAATCGACTTGGACAAGGCCCATCTTTCGATTGAGTCCCACGAGACACTTGGATTCACCATTTTCGACAGTTTCAGGTCGGATTGAGCTCACATTGGCGTGTGCCAAAAATACACTGAAGCTTACGGACTTCAGAGGTTGCTTTTAGAAGTCCCTAGAGCTCCTATCTGAAGGTTATCTGAACAATTGACGTCTGGGTTTCGTGCAACAGTGGCAGAATGATGGACAAACCTGAGGAATTCAAGGTAAATTCAAGGAATCTGGATCTGAATCTGGACTTTGACTTCAGCATCACGGCAAATGAAGGTAAGATCTGAGTTCCTGGCGTCGCATCTGGTGCAGCCAGTACTACAGGGGGTGCCTGTAGGGGTGAATGTCGCTGGCCAGCGTTTTTACTATGTACATTTGCTTCCATCTGCACGAGTAGCCAAATTCCAAAGATGCACAGACCAACAGAGACAAGATTACCCCGAATCTGCCTGAATTAAGCCTGAGTTTGGTTTTTTCTGAACACGGCAGCACACTCCGTGGCTTTCGGCAGCGTATCTACGCCTTGTCTGCCGAACGGAGACCAAAGAAAAGTTGATTGACGTCAAATTATCAAACATCCGCAGTTCTCCACATCATGATGTAATCAGGAAAAATGAACAGTGGATTGAGCAGAATGTGGTTTTTTCAAGTCGTCAGAACACTCACATTGGAATAAGTGGTCGACGGGGCGAGGCTGGAGCTTTTGTAGGAGTTGGACATGCAAGGGTTTCGAACCTACACCCTTGAGCCCTAGCGACGAGTGCCATGACGCCCTGGACTAGACGACTGTTAGCCAATCTAGGGCGCCGGCGACTCAAGTCACGACGGATCTCCCTCAATTCGGCCAAGCACGAATACATGTGACCACCAACCTGTCTGGTCGGGCCCTCGTACGGCTTGGGCGCTGCAAATCAGCGGCCGAACTTGAAGCTTGGTCCTCATTTGGCTCCTGGGCTGGCCTGACCGCAGGAGGGGGGATCGACGGATCAGCCCTGGAATGTGGCTGCTGAGGGCCGTAAAAGGCTGGATCTCGATTCACCACAGGTCTTTTTCCGTCGCTCTCCACCTGTCTGTCTGGTTTCGACAGACAGTCTGTCAAGAGTACGCCAATCTCGGGGTGCTTCTTGAGGAAGTCGATGAACCCCTTGGTGTACCCATGGACAAAAGAATGGGCTGGTTCCCAGTTGTTGTGACTGGAATCAAAGCCCCTCCACTAACATAGAAATTCCCATTCGCCCTTTCCGTCACGTCTTGCTTCTAAAATCCTCTTGAGTTCGTACTTCCGCCCTTCGATGACCCGATCGGACAAAAATTTCGAAGTCCAAAAAAGGGGTTTAACCCGATCCTTGGGGGAGGGGATCTCTCTCTTGAGGCGATCGCCCGAAACGTCAATTTCCCTGCTGACATCCACACGAATCCTCCACCTGTTCTCACCTAGACGCGCTGTAACAGCGAATGGCCCCTCCCACAAGGGAAGAAGCTTATCATCTCCGTCCAGGGTGGTTTTGGATTTTCGAAGCCAAACTCGATCATCGACTTCAAAATTGTGGGGGTTTTTTCGGCCTTGAATCTGGACCCAAAGCCAGTCAGCTTGATGCTTATCAATTAATTTCGAGACAGTTTTATCTGCTCGTTGGACGTCGTCCAAAAACAACGAAGCATCTTTACAGGGGCGAGGATTATTCAACGGCATGTTCCATCAACACTTCTTTCGTCCAAAGACAATTTCATTTGGAGAAAGGCCATGATACAAAGGCGTGTTGTGGTAACGGCGAAGCAATGCGAAGAGAACTTCAAGCCAATGGAAATCTTTTTCACTCGCGAGCTCCTTACGAAGCATATTTATAATAGAGCGGCCGGCTCTTTCGCCAGGCAGCGCTCGATGCGAGTGGATTTCACATCTTAGGTGGTGGATTCCAAGGCGAGCACATAATTCCTTCCACCATTCGGAGGTGTACTCTTTGCCTGAGTCCGTAACCACCTCGGATGGGACGTCCCAACCTCCCATCCAGGTCTGCGCGCACCATTTGGCGGCAGCCTTGCCAGTCATCGACTCAATGTTGCAAGACAACACTTGAATGTAGCCGGAATGACGGCACTGAATAAGGAGCACACCATTGACCTTTTTATTGGTCCAATGGCACTCTTCGTCATCGAGTTCACCGAGATAGAAAAAATCACTGGTGACTCTGTTAAAAAGGCGCTCCGGAATAGGATGTGGCCTCAGATGGCCGTGCTTCTTCGCGCTGGGTGGCGTCGCGACAGCACATTGGGCACATCCGGCGGCTACTTTCATGCAATGAGTATATAGCCTTGAGCCGAACAACCTATGTTTAATCATCGACCATAATCTACGGCCATGTGCGTGGGGGGACTCCCATTTGTGCCACCAGTTTAACACTCGGGGGGCCAGGGCGTCTGGTACGCACAATTTACCCTCCATCCACAGCTTCCCCCCATCCAACGAATATTCAGCAAAAATTCCATCCTTGTGAGCATCTTTGGATTTGAGATTCTCAAAGACCTCTTTAAACATGGAATCATGCAGATAATCGGACGTCCAGTCACGGATGATCAGGGAATCTTTCGGCAGGGGTGGAGTTTTGGCCGGATCTCGACGCTTAATGCCCTGAATCAACCAAAATCCACTTACACGTCGGGTATAGTCAAACCGTTTCACACTCCCTGAGGAGGGATCGGTGACTTTCTCCACGACTTTCAGTGATTTGGTGAGGATCTCATGGGCATGCGCCGGATCTGAGAAGGCTGTGATGTCGTGACACGGGCATGCGTGCTGTTTAACAGTGCATTGCATGCATTCACGTCGAATGAGCTTCTTTTCTTCCTGATCCCACTCGATTACGACGTGGCGGTCCTGCTCCGTACCATGGATGTTGGTACTTTGCAGCCCCTCTGAAGCGGGGTAAGCCCATCGGCTCAGAGCATCCGCTACCGTGTTTTGTTTTTCAGGCAGATACGACACATGGAGGTCAAACAGACTGAGAAATTCGTGCCATCTGGCCCGTCGACCAGCTGGGCTCGCGACAGTATCAATGTGTTCGGTGGCCCAATACTCCAGAGATCGATGATCCGTCAGGACCTCGACTCGATTGGTGCCAACCCAAGATTGGTACTTTTTTAAAGCACAGATTATGGCGTAGGTTTCTTGCTCACGCGGCGACCATTGCATTTGGCGTGGGGCTAGCTTCCGAGACCAAAATGCAAGAGGGTAATGATCACCTGTGGCTTCATCAACCTGTTCAAGGACAGCTCCGATCGCGTACCTAGAAGCGTCGGTTCTTATGTAGAAGGGTCGGTCAAATTTCGGCACATGCAACGTGGCGACTTCGCAGAGGGCCGCCTTCAAGTGATGGAAGCCCTCCTCGCACTCGTCAGTCCACTTGACACGAACCTTTGAACCTGCCTTGCCCGCATCTCCCCCTACCTTCAATAATTCAGTGAGGGGGGCAGCAAATTTGGCATAATTCGGCACAAAAGTGTGGTAAAAATTGCAACAACCCAGGAATCCTCTCAATTCCGTGATCGTCTCAGGGCGCTTCCACTTCTGAATAGCGACGAGCTTCCCTGGACTGGGTCGTTGGGTGCCATTCTCAAGGAGAGAACCACAAAATTCGACTGATTTTAAAAATAATTTTCCCTTCTTTGGCCCACAAATCAGCTGATTGGCATCAAGAATGTCCAAAACCTGGTTCAGCTGCTTTTCATGTAGGGCCACCAGCTCAGCTTCGGTCAGTCCCTCCCCCTCTGTCGCGATGATTATGTCATCTATGTACACACTCACGAAGGCACGAAGCTCAGGGTGAGCTGTAAAAAGCACATCCTCCATCATTCTTTGAAAAAACGAAGGGGCGTTCTTCAGGCCCATGGGCATGACCGTCCACTGGACTGGGCCACATGGCGTGCACATACAGGTGAGAGGTCGGCTGTCCTTCCTCAACGGCATTTGGTGAAAGCCGTGACGGAGATCCAGCACAGAAAACAAACGACCTCTTGCCCTCTTGGCGATTTCCTCCTCAATGAGGGGCAGGGGGTGCGAATCCGCCTTGGTTTCGGCGTTGAGGTTGCGAAAATCAACAACCATTCGCCAACCATCAATAGTGTTCTGGTCTGCAGGCGGCGGCTTCCGGACTGTGAAGGGTGCACAGCACCATTCGCTGGTCATACAACCCTCAAGCCAACCAAATTCCCTGAGATTTCTCTCGATTTTTTTTCTGAGTATCTCATGTTTGTGTCCATGGTTCTCATAAGGACGCTGTTTCTTCGCCTTGTAACCTTCACGAAGCTCGATGAAGGCTTCACCGAACTGTCCACGGACAGGGGGGTCTTTGATCAACTTCCCCGAAAGGGTTGTGTCCTTCCGTTCCTCAAAAATGTTGTCTCTTTTCTTGGAACACAACTCAGTGTCCACCTGATCGCCAGGAATTACTGTCGAAAAAACTTTGGCGATTTCTTCGGCCTTGGCAGGAAGAATCTTCTTACGGATGTCCCTAAACAGGTCCGTATCAACTGCCTCTTGAAGATAGGTGGGTCGAGTGTCGACATTCCAGAGATTATCTTCGTGATCCAGCTCCTCGAAAGGATCTATGAAAGCTTCCACACGGGGTTTTTCATAAAAAACTCTGAATTTGCGGCGCGATTTAAAATTTTTCTTCGCCCGTGCACTGAAGATTCTTTTCGATGTCGATCGTATTGGGGAAGAGGGAGACGAGGCGGATCCATTTGACGTTGGATCACCTTGGGTATCTGACGGACAAAAATCAGAAAAAATAGATTCATCATCAGTACCACGCTCAACCTCAGATTCAGACCCAACACAGGAATCAGTACCAGAATCAGCAGAATTAGAGTCAGAAAGCTTTCCATCCACCAGGAATGCAAGCGAACTCCAGGACCGCTGTGGCAGGGGACCTGTGTCGTCCCTGGCATACAGCTTAATCTTCCTGGGAAGTTCGATGTAATCTACACAAATGTCTTGTAATTCCTGAAACCAAGGCTTGTCGTCCCACAAGGGCACAACTAAAATCGCCTGGGTTTTATCTTGCTTGATTTTGTGGATGACCTGCTGGATTAAGTGAAACGGAGGATTAATCCATAACTTCTTGTCCCATTTATGGGTCCAAGCGTCGCGAAAGTGCTTGTCAAAGCGCTTGTTCTCGCGGTTAGCAAAGGCATCATACTGTGGCCAAAAGGAATGGTGTTCATAAAAATATTCACAAATTGTATCGCGCCATTTGTCGACAACTCTGTAGGATGAAGAGTGCCAGCGCGAAGGGCGTCGTGGCTGGGAGTCCCTACGAAGACATTCTAACTCTCGGGAGTAATCGGCACTCCCATTCACCTCTGCAATGGTGACATCTTCGCCAAATTTTGGTGTAACCTTTCGCTTCAAAAATTCTTCTGCACATTTAAACCCTGCGTGCAAAAAACGAAATTCAGGACGCTCCAAGGGACCTGACACCAGCAAAAAACAACGCCGATTACCCACGGGCGCCACCCTGTTCTTGCTACCCCAAGGATGGCCCAAATAAAGGTCATACTTTATGTCGGCACGATAGAAGTAGTCATCCTTAAGGATAACTTCCTCCACATTACCTTCTTCCCAAAGGTCTTGAGCGACCAAATGAGTTGATATATAACAACCGCGTTGCCCACCTGCGAGAGAATGTCCAGAAGCTCCCTCGAGGGTAACAGGATGAGGCGACTCAAACACGCAGTCGTCGGGTAAGAAAGAATTGGATTGGAGATTTACCTCTGATCCATTGTCACACAAACAAGTGGCGAGGTGGAAATTTCCCTTGCGATCAGAGACCCACAGCTTTGTGACAAACTGACGGGCCCTGTGCTTGGACTGTACACCAACCTCGTCCACTACAACAGAAGGATCCGCTGCCGGATCCAGGGGAGAGGAGACAAGCGACCCTACATCAAGTAGTGGTCGAGAAGGAATCTGGGGATCATGCCTGAAATCGCCTGGGGAGGGGCGATTTTCGTGGCTCCCCTAGGCGTTCTGACCTCCAGTAGCTGCGTTAACATTGTGGACACACCCTGATTCGTCGACCCACTCATCTTGGAGCGGATCATCTGCTGGATTCAAGGCATTTTCAACGTAATCTCGATCCGCATCGGACACCTGATCTGCACCTGAGACCTGATCCACACGATGGTTGCCCTTTCCACGTCCACGGCCACGGCCGCCGGATGATGGACCTCCACCGTCGCCACGCCCTCTGCCCTTACCAGAGAAAGGGGTCCCAGAAGGATTTCTCTCACCTTTACCCTGGAATCCTGGAGCATTTCCCTTGTTTGTACCGGATTGAGGGGTTTGGCCTGGATTTCGATTTCCGCCTCCGGCGTTGCTATTGGGATTTTTCTGGCCGTTCGGCTGCCCACCGGAGCCGGATGGAGTCCGATTTCCTGTGCCTTGGGACCCGCCAGGGCCTCCAGTATTTTTGTTTCCACCGGAGGGGGTCGGATTCCCTCTTCCAGCCTTCCCACCATGCACCTGTCTGTCATTCCTGTCTGAATTCTGCGGATTACTGATATTTTCACCAATCACCTTGTGATCGTAAGGAGACCATCGGTGATTACCAGTAGAATGCGTCTTAGCTCGGTTCGTAGAACCTAAAAGAAGGCAGATGCTACAGTGATCCTGAACATTCCGGGTGTCATTCACCTTTTTGTTGCCATTTTGGGCCCCATTTTGGGTGTTTTGCTGGGTATTCTTGTTTCCCCCCAGACCCTCATGGAAATTCTGATTGGCGGCGTCGGCGAGCCGCTCAACCTCTTCCCAGAGTTCCTTCGGGGTGAACGAAAACACCCAGTTTTTGGCCTTCAGGCGATGGCCATGGAAGCTTACTCCCCTGTTGAGGACTTGGACAAACAAGTCCCGATCCTCGTGTTCATTAAATTTGATTTTCCACGTGTTTTCAGTGAATTTCACCTTGGTAAACGACGTGGGGGAGCACTTTTGAACTGCCTCCCTGACGGAGAACCTGTTGGCAGAGGCATCGAAGCCTTCCACCTCCGCCCACCAGGTCTTGACCTTTTCTTCGGACTGTTTGTTCCGAAGGGTGGCGGCAGTTTCTGAGGGGATCTTGTCAAAAATCAGATTTTTCAGCTCGGCACTAGAAAATTTTTCGCCTGAATGTTCAGCTTCTTCCACTAAATTCCAGAAGCGCTGTCTTTTGTCTTGCACTTCGTGCAAGATTAATCGCGAGAATGAAGGAACATTCTTCAACATTTGGTGGTAATGATCCTCTGGCAGCCGGGATCCACGTACCTCCAACTGTTCCCACACCTCATCAAAGGTAAGGGGGGAACTTGTATCCTCACGATTACTCCAAGTCCTGAGCCAAGTGTTGGCCGGCGCTCCCTCAAGGCAATCCAAGAGGGCCATCAGGAACTGATCATCTTGGAGTTTTTGAGTCTTAACCCACAGTTTAAATTCCCGTTGGAACTGAGGCCAACGTCGGGGGTTCCCATTATACTTCGGTTGCTTGGCAACCTGACGAAGTCGCAAAGAAGTAGGATTAAGAAGCGAATCCAGCCCAACACCGGCCGTAATGGCAGACACCTTGGCGGCATCATTCGCCACAGCAGCTCCGGCGAGGGTCTGGGCGAGCAACAGCTGGGCTAAGGCATTGGAACCAGCAGCAGGAGGGGCAGTACGGGAGGCAGTTCGCTTGGCATTCTGAGCCTCAGTCCTAGCCTTCGCCGTCCTACTCTCAGATCGAGAGATTTTAACCCTTTCCTTTAGCTTGGTCCTGCTGACCCTTGCATCGGTGGTCCTGGAGTCCACCGAAGGAGCAATTGAAAAAATTTCTGTCGCCTCCTCCGACGGTTCTGTTGCTTGTTCCACCGATGATGCGCCCTCAGACCGCATGTGCGTCTTGAAAAGATCTTTTATTCCCAGCGTTTGAATGATGAGTTGCATTTGATCTTTGAGCAATTGGAGCTCAGAATCTCGCTGGAATCAGCAGGAGCAGTCGGCAGGACAGTACATACCATGTCCTGAAGGACCTGAGCAGGCTGTCGGACCGCTGATCTCGGTGGTCCGCAGCCAGGAGTCCACTTGGGGAGCTCCTTCAGCCCTAATTTCCAGGCTTGCCTGCCTGGCCGCCTCTAAAATTCCCTTCTCAACCGCGGCAGCTAGATCGTCGCGGATGGAAACAGGGGGATGAGGGGCGGAGGGCCCGGGAACAGGTGCCGTGCCCTTCTCCTTCGGGAAGGGGCTTGCCTTCCAGATCTGCAAAAAAATGGCAAAAGAGTCATCTTCTTGAGAACGCCACCACATCCTGGTATTAATTTCGTCCTGAAGGAGGAAAAAATATTCCATTAAAAAATCAGAGGCGATTCTTTCTTGTCCGATCAGCTTAGACGTGGCTAAGAGACAAAGGGCCTCAAGGGCCTCAAGGTTACGGGTCACTTCTAGGGACAAATGGTCGTCCCATTGTGCCCAAGAGGCTGGTCGATTATAGCTAGGTACCTCACCTGGACCACCCATCTCAATGTCGTTCACATCGGCGTCGATGGTCTCAAATGTTGGACCTCCGTAAGGAAGGTTGGTACCTGCCAGGTCCGTAAGCTCCACCAGAGCGTTGCCATCGTCGTAGGCCGGCGAATTCCAGCTACTCGATGGCCAATTTCGACTGGGATCATAATGGTAATCTGGGCCTCCACAGCTGCTGATTTGCGCCCTTCTTGGGCAGCTTGGGCTTGCGCAAGGCATTCCTTTCAAGGCCTCGTTCGCACAGCACCATGGCAGCGTAATCGTTACTTCTCCAGAAGCGGCGGGGTCTACGGGGCCGTACTGGGGAGCGGGCTGTGGTTGGGACACCAAAGGAACAACATTCAGGTAGCCTCTGCTACCATGAAAGTGCTGACCTGGGTCGTGGAAGGTGCCGGAGGGCTCGGGGCCGGCAAGACCAGTGGGGCAGGCACGCGAGGAGTCGACCTGAACGCTGCTGTTGGGGGTAGAACCGGATACACGGACACCAACGGAGGCGAGAGCAGCAACAACGGAAGCAAGATCCATGCTGATTGTTATCCGGCAGAAAATCCCAGTCTATGAAGAAAATTGATGCGGATTATCCTAAGTACATCTGAGTGTCCAAAACTATCTGAAAAGATTTATATAAATCCGATTGTGAAAAATTATTTGGCTGATTTGGCTTCGGGCGCCCATCAGCGGCAATTGGCGATTCCAGGTAAATGATCGGAACGCGACGGATTTACGATGAATGGACCGCAGAATCAGATCCGGCATATCAGAAATATATAGGTCTGATCCTGAGACTGAGCTGCGAGGCGGCGATTCCGCCGAAGCAGAGAAAATGACCAAAATGTAGCCAATCTGTGGCAGATCTGTGAAAATCTGAGCAGATGGGGGTTAGCCGCACTTACACGCCCTCGTGGCCAACCTCACCCGCACATTGGCGGTGTCCACCCTTGGCACCACCCCACTCCACCCCACTAGCGCACACCCGTCAGCCAGGGGGAGCGGCGGAAAGCAGGGAAAACAGCCATACGAGCGCAAGGCCACGCACCCACTCGAAAGAGGCGGGCAATCCTCCCAGCCAGGCAACAACACGGGCAACACCCACGGGGCCCACCGAAAGCACACCGAGAGACCACCTGCCCAGCCCGACAACGCCCAGCCAGAAAAAGCTGACCACCACGGCCACGCAGCGACCAACGTCCCAGAAAAAGAAAACAGCCCGGACACGCTCGCACAGACCCCCGCCGGGGAAGAGGCAGGCCACCTACCATGGGGACGCGGACACCACAAGGATGGGGGGAGCGGGAACCAAGGGGACCACGGCCGGAACAGGCTACAGCGACCACCAGTGGACCGCAAAAGGAAAGAACCGAGAGCCACACCCACAGAACCCCCTCCCCCCAGCCGGCGAAGGATCCGCACGGGGAAGGCCGGTAAGCAACAACCACAACACCCGCAAAAAAAGAGGAGGGGGGGGACACCGCCCACGGCGACTCCCACACAACCCCCCGCCACAGACGGTACCCCCCCTCCGGGAGAGGCAGGGACGGGCAACAACCAAGATCGAAGAAGGACAACCTGAACGTACAGGGCTAGCCGCCGGGACTGCGGGGGGACCGCCTGCCCAACACGCGACAGCCACACACCCCAACCAGGGAAACGCCAGCCGGCGTCAGGGGGGGGCACGGCCAGCACAGGAAAAGCGGGGTACGATCGAAGCTCCTACCCACACCCACCACTCGCAAACCCGACCAAGAAGGGGGAGGTTACGTCGCAACCTCTACCCGGGCACAAGCCGCGACACCGAGCCGAGAAAGGCGGGAAGGGAGCGACGCCCCTCCCCTCAAACCCACCACCAACCCTGCAGCCAGCGACCAAACACACGCCCACCCGCCGAACCCGCTGGCCCCGGCCAGGGCTGGAGGAGGGCAGACGGAAACCCAAACCCGAGCACGTACCAAACCCGAGTCCCAAGCCAGGAGAAGCCAGGAGGGGACGGGCCCCAAACCAAACAGCGCGCGCCACGTAACAGTAGGAAACCCAGTGTCCAATGTCCGGACACTGAGGCAGCTCGTGTAATGCAGGTGACCCAGACAAGCGAGGTCCGGAGACCGGGGATAAGGCTGCATCCGGAGGCCAGCGCTGCTTTGGGACTCGAGGCGGAGCTTGCAGCCCCCAAGCACCTCGGAACCCAAGTACCAAGAGCACGCCACAGGCATCCCTTGGGGATGAGGTACGCCAGGCAGTCCGATGAATCCCTAGGGTTCCGCCCAAAGGAGGGGACGTGCGCAAGCACGGGGGAACACCCTCCCGGCGCGACAAGTAGGTCACGCCTGCGGCGATTAGCACTCCCGTTGTAGCCCGTGGCTGCTTTGTTGGGGGCAACCAACCAGGTCTAGCGGGATGTAAGCCGCCTCCCCTCTTCAAGCGCGGGGCCTCCTCATGTTTGTCAAAGCAGCAAAGCCAGCGGGAACCATGGGGCGCCTCTGCACGAACGAGTGCACCTACCTACCCACCTACCTGACTACCTACCTACCGGCCATCCTGGGCACAGTGCCCGACAGGGCGGGGTTGGCCGCCTCCCTCCCCCTGCAGTAGGGCGCTGACAGACCGTGGGTCCACACGGTGGACGACGAAGTCATCCTCCACCTCCTGCGGCATGCGGACCACGAGAGGGCCACGGGAGTCCCCGCAGGGGTGGCAAAAGCAGTCAACCAGCTGCCCCTGAAATGGCTCAGGGACGACCTCAGTGTGCACCAGCGGCATACTGAACACCCCTTTTGGTTTGCTAGCGCCTGCTCTCACCCCAGCGATGCGCTACTGCACAAGGCAGGTCGGGCGGTGTGCAAGGACACTGTGCTGCCGAGCGCACCGCTGGGCCCCAGGCACGACCAGCTCATTGTTCTCCGTGACAACGGCTACCTTGAGCTGCGGCCCTCCAAAATGCGGACTCTGGGCGCCGTAGCCCAGGCAGCGCAGCACAGCCACACATCCAGGCCCCGGGGACATACGCCCCTGGGCACGGCCCACGCCTTGGCCTACGTCCGCGCCCAGGACCTCACCGCAGCAGCCACCAACAACCAGGCAGCCCGGGCCAGAGACGGCCACACACCGGTGCAACGTAGGCTCCGCATGCGAAAGGAACGGCTCTCCGGCGTGTCCCTCATCCCCCACCCCTGCCTACTCTGCAGGGGCGCGGAGGGAACCAGATACAAATGCACATGGGCTGCGCCCCTTTGCGGCTACTTCGGTCGCAATACCGCCAAGCAGTGCAAGAAGGGGCCCGGCACCTCCCGTCCGGGAACAAGGCGCTGTGTGTCGCCTCGTGGTGCTCTACCGGGGCGCTGTGGCCGGAGGTCTTCTGCTCCGGGCTGGTGCCTGACGCGGCAGAGGCGCAACTTTGCACAATAGCCTGCTTGCACCCACCTGGGCAAAACTCTCTGAACGAGTTCCTCGTGCATATGCTTCGGCTGGGGGACTTTGCATGAGAGCTCCACAACCACACGCTGGAACAGCTCCTCCGCGCGCCTCACAGTGTGGCGGCTCAGGTACACCGCTGGCTAACAGCGGCGGAGGGCGAGTCGCCCCCCCCCTCCGTCACCCCAGGCAAGGACTTCGTGGCTTCCCTCTCCCTGGTCAATTGCAGGCTGGAGTGCCCCGCCAAAGAGGGTCTTCACCCCTACCATGACCTGCCCGGGGGTTTCTCCGGACACCTCTGCAGCGCACTCTTCCCGCCGTGGATCAATGACATCGTGGGAAGCGAGAGTTGAGCCGGTGGTCCGAAACCACGCGCTCCCCGAAAGCCCAAGCAGAACGATACGCCGCCATGCCACTGGAAGGGTGGGAGCCACACAGCCGGCCGCGGTCCATGACGATCTGATGGCCAGGCCCAGAGCAGCCGTGGGACAACAAGGCCGCGGCTTGGCTGCGTACGGCCTTGGAGCCGAATACAGAATGGCGGGGTGACTTATCATCGCTCTCCGAACCCCCGCAATCCATCAACGTCAGGGAGGAGGACGGGGGCCCCGACACAGACCTGTCTTTCCGCCTAACCCACCTCTCCCACAAGCCGGGCACACGATCAGCCGGGCCAAGGGGGCAGCCCCAGATGCAGGGTCCACGGGCTCGCCGATGACCACGGGAATGTTGGCACCATTAGGGCGGCTTCAGCACATGTAACCTGCGAGAATGCCGTGAGGGACACGTTCCCCGCAGCCCCAAAAGCCAACAGCGTCAAGGAACGAGAGGGGGGCCTGGACACTGACCATTATTCCTTTATTTTTGCCTGACCCCTCCTCAGAACACGCAATGGGCCAAGGGCTCACCGTGCCCGACCCACAGGCCCGCAGGCTCCTGCCGGCAAACATGGGAGTGTTACGCCGAGCCCAGCCCGCCGCGCCGTACGAAACGCACCGGCACCAGAGCACAAGCCAGGCCATGCTAACCTCCTGACACTGCACTGAGGCACCGACGCGCACACCACCAGACCCGCAAGACACGGCACGATACGGCACACGGCAGAACCGGCACCCAGCGGGCCGAACCAACTGGCCGGCAAGCACAAGCACGAGCAACGCACCAGCGAGCAGGCGCAGCAACCTGGGGATCTGTTGGAGAGCACGGGGTGCACCAAGGAGGACCGAAGGGGCCTTGCCACCGACGGGGGTGTGCATATGATCGGCACGAGCGAACCTGAAAGGAGAGCCGAAGAGCACTGCGAAATACCAGATGATGAGTTGTGCATGCAACGCTGCCTCCAGGGCAGGACAGGGCATGTCGTACCGAATTTCAAATTCTTTCTCAGCAGTCGGGGCAAAGGTGGATACTTTTTTCCCCCTGAGGACACGCCCGACCATGAGGGCACGACTCACCTTCACAACGTATCATGCAGGCCCAACGCAACTGGAACAACCAGAACTGACCCTACACGGCCACCACGGCCCCACGCATCAGACGGCAGGACAAGCCAACCATTGGGCGGCGAGGACGACGGCACACCAAACAAAGTGCTGGCAACAACTCAACAACCACAGGCGCGGACACGCCGCAACCGGACTAACCGCAACAAAACACGCCCGACAGGAAAATCCACGTAGAGGACAGCCTACAGCGACCAGACACGGCCAGCCAGGCCCATACAGACGACAGCACAGCCCCAGATGAGCCAACCACTGGCAGCCACGACAACGGCAAACCAGCACCAGGCGCCAGACACGCCCCAGTTGCAACATAACCACCACATCGGACAGGCCGGCCACCACAAACCTCATAACCAACCGAGAAGACAACAAATACAACATCCGGCTACAGGGGCGCGGGCTGCAGCGCAATCGAGCCCACGATGCACAAGCCGACCATACGGCGGCTGACACAACCGCGTGCCAACGAAACTGCTGCAGAAAAACGACCGGACAGTCAAGGGACCGCACGCAAGCTGGCCAACACCAAACCGGCCAGGCATACAAGGGTCAAAACGGTAACAGCGCCCCATTGGTTGGCGACAACACGATGCGCCACACCCGCCAGTGACCATACCCACGAACGCACGACAACGCCGCGACTCTACCATTCAACGACTGACTAGCCAACCACAACAACCTACTTTGAACCCCCGACCCCAAGGCCACAACGACTCACCATAACGGGCTGCGCGCACACGGATCTTTGCACGAAGGAACCAACTGCCCACACGTCGTCTACGCGACAGCCTAGGACGCGACAGCGCCAGCAGCAGGAGAAAAAACCCAACGATGAACAAGCTGACCATAAGGCGGCTAACACACCCAGGCACCAACGAAACAGCTGCGGCAAAAACGATGCGACCATAAACAGACCACACGCAAGCCGGCCAACATCGAACCTGCCGGGCATGCAAGGGCCAATATGGGAACGGCGTCCCACGGGTTGGCGACACCATGGTGAACCAGGTTCACCGACGACCGTACCAACGGACGCGACAGAACACCGCAACTCTACCATTATACAAACGACCAACCTACGGCAACGAACTACTCCAAACCCCCGGCCCTCCGGGAGAGCGCAAGCTCGACCGAGTCAGGAGGCCCCGAGTATGCGCCACGGCATGCGAGTCCCGTAGCACGTGCTTCTTCGAGTCGCCTCACGCCTACTGAAAACCAACCCAGGTAGGAGTGCCTGCAGGACAGGGCCTTTGGCCTGGCTCCGGGCCCCTGGGCCCCAGAATCCGGAGGATGATGAGGATGTGCGATGGGACCCTCCCCCACGTATCATTCGCCCGAAGGAGAGGAATCCGAACATGGGTTACCTCTCTCGGCAGAACCGGCAGTAGGGTACTGCTCGCGGCAACCCCGCCCTTCCCCCCTGTGGGGAAGCCGCTTTGTGGGGGGACGTGCAGTAGGGCCGTGCGTGGGTGAGGAAAGGTCCCTTGGTATGACCCCCCTGCGGGGCAACCCCAGTCCCGAGAAGACCTACCTACCTACCATATCCTCGCTCTTACAAAAGCCCCTCCCCCCCCAGGCTCGTACTGCACGCGGCCAACATACCACAAGCCACCGAGTTAAGTGGGTGGGAAAGGGACGCCCCCACCATCCGGTGGCTCCCCCCCCCCCGAAGGGGGGGACACCCGGCTCACGGTGGCACACTTTGAAAGGCAGGGGCCACTGTACGACAATGCCCTGTGCCGCCTGGGCAGCCTCCCAGGGCTCGTCTTCCAATCTACAGGAGAGCGGCTCCAACAGGGCCCGCATGGTCTTCCGAGGGGCTCCAGGCATCCTCAATATGCTGCGGCAGTGCCTACGTGTCCGTGCGCCGCCGCAGGCACGAGGGCGGCTATACCGGGGGCACACGGCCACCCAGGAGCAGCTCGTGCACCCGTTGTAACCTGCTGGTACGGTGGATGACACTGTGTCGCAGGTCCCGCAGAGGGGGCAGGCATTCAAAAGGTCGGAGGCCGGAGGCCACGGGCGAGCCAACGGAGCCAGAGGTCATTCCAGCGCCAGCAAAGGGAGTTCCGAAGCTTCCGCAGGCGGGGGGAACGCGGCGCACGTAGTCTCCCCTGAGCGTCTCCTCCCGGACCATCTGCCACGTGTCGGTGGCATGCAGCCCATGGTGCCTGGAACGCAGCGGTGAGGTTGTCCGACTCCGGGCGGGGGTGCTCGGAGGCGGCTGATACGTAGGTGTAGTGCCTGTCGAGATGGGGTAGGAGGGCGTTTCACCAGTGTCCAACGGCACCAGTCCCGTGGGGGAAGGCCAGCAGGGTGCTGTCAGCAACTGCCTCCCAGCTCACTCTCACTTCCGCGTGGTCTTCAAGCTCGCGGCGTTGCACCGTGGTGAGTTCGGAGGGGAGCATGAGTTTGCCGCATTTTGAGCCATCTAGCCTGTTCCACGTCCCATCTAGTGTCCAAAAAAACGACGTTCTTGGGGCTGCTTTTAGGAGGATCGTGCTGAAAACTCAAGACGTTTCCCGGTGGGTCAAGTGGGCGTTTCCAATGAGGGCCTTTCTTCTTGCATTGCGAATGGGCTATCAGAGGGTTGCATACGGCTCTTCAAGAAAGCGCGTGCATGCCGTTTTACCACGCAGTGGTCAGTTTTGAGGTGAAAATGAGCCGTGTTTTGAGCCATTTGTCCGGCCAATCATCCCGCGGGTGGAACCGTATCTGCAAAGCAAGCGGTCTTTCTTCGAAGGTGATTTCCAATGCGTTGCGCAACACTAGGACCCGGCGCGGTTGTAGTTTCAGTCTTGATTACCGAGCTGGGTTTGCCCTGTCGCACTAAATCGGACATAGAACCGGCTAGAAGGCTCCAAATGCCACAAACGCTGTCTGTGGGGATGCGCCTTTGCTCTACCGTCATTTTCAGGCAACTTTCTTGCTAGTTTGGAGCCACATACTGGGCTTCAAAGGCCTTTGAAGTGCCTGCTTGCTGCTGCTTGCTGCTCCTTGCTGTTGCTGCTGCTGCTGCTTGCTGCTTGCCAAAATGTGTTCCTCACGCTTGGACCTTAAAAAGTGGTATAAAACCTCGATAAGATAAACTCAGCTCGGTAATAAAGACTCAAACTAGGAGCGAACTGGGTCCTCGTGTTCCTTAACACATTGGAACTCACCGTGGAAGAAAGACCGCTTGCTTTGAAGATGTGCTGCGAAGGTCAGGCCGGTCGTTTTGAAACAGCGCTCAAGAACGGCTGATTTTCATCTCAAAATGGACCTCTGTGTTGTACCACGGCATGGTCGCTGCCTTATTGAACACCCATTTGCATTTATTTGATGGCCCAATTGTTCTCAAAGAAGAACAGCCCCCGTTGAAGACCCCCACTTGATACACCGGCGATGGTCTCGAACTTTCAGGACAATCGTCCTGAGATCAGCCCTGAAAAACGACCTTTTCTGGACACTAAATCCGCCATAGAACCAGCTAGACGGCTGCAAACGGCACGAAACTTGTTTGTGTGATGTGTGTTTGCTGTCCTGTCATTCTGAGCCACTTGGATGCCGCTTTGGAGCCTCCTTGTCGTCGCAATGATTTTTTCAGCGCCTATTGCTGCTGCCGCTTGCTGCTGTTGCTGCTACCTGCTGCTTGCTTGCTGCATGCTGCTTCTAGAATGTGCGAGGGACCCCACGTCCGCCGCACAGTTATTGCATGTGTTCAGGAAAAGGCCACTGCCCGACACCGCACACGTGCAGGACCCATATCACCATGCCCTGTTGTCAAGGAAACCGGGCCAACGCGTGAACAGGCCCACCGCGGGGCGCAAGAGGCCGTCGTGCGAGACCTGGTGGCCAGCGCAGTGGCAAAGGCGCACGCGGCGCATGCCGCCGTCTCGCAAGGCCCGGCGGGCAGCGCGAGGAGTATTCTCCGCAAAGCTGCCCCTCCCACCGTCCGGGCCCTGAACGGGGCACTCACGCTGCTCCCAGCAATGCAAGATACCGTGAACGCTGTGCGCCCAGGGCTTGCCGAACCCCAGGCCGCCCTCCATCGGCTCTGGATGGTGTGGCGCACGTCCCACCAGGCGGGCTGGCCCCTTCTGATGGCAGATGCGCTGCGTCTGACGGCCGAGAGATCTGCTACTGCCCTCGGCAGCAGCACCCCGGCCCTCCTGCACGCGACAAGGTCGTGCCATCCGGCGGGCAAGGCCCTGTACCTGAACCAGGCACGGGCCAAGCACGCAGGGGGGGGGTCCGAACTGGACGCGGCGCACCATCTCCTACACCCGCCAGAAGAGGACCTGGAGACGGGGGACATCACAATATTTGTGGAGAGTGAGGGCAAGGCAACCCGCCGCCCCTGCCCCACCAACCGGTGTATGACGGGACGAGGCTGACCCGCCCGTACGCTGCCGTGTGCGACGCTATCCGCCGGCAACCCACCTGGTGCCCAAACCTTCAGTCGGACATCCACATGACGTGCAGCTGGGCCCATCGATTCCCGCCCCCCCCCCCCTCTCCAGGACCAGGGGCCCAGGACACCGCACAAACAAAACAAAACACAGAGCAGGCGCACCGGCTAACAGGAGCCAAGTGGCCCAGGACACCACACACGCAACACAACACACTCAGCGGGCACACCGGTGAACGGGAGCCAAGGGGCCCAGGACACCACACACGCAACACAACACACCGAGCGGGCACACCGGTGAACAGGATCCAAGTGGCCCAGGACACCGCAGACACGACACAACAAACCGCGCGAGGACACCGGTGAACAGGAGCCAAGAGGCCCGGGACACCGTGCACACAGAGGGCGGACGAGGGACAGGAAAGAACCAACACCCCATGGGTTTGACACACCGGGGCGACCCAGCTGACCGACCGGGCCAGGGGCAGGAGCGGTACTCCAAGGCCACTGGTCTGAGCCCGGCCAGGCTGCATCGGGAATCATGGCAAACGTCACCGGGAGCCATGGAAGCAACCGGTGACAGGCGAGCCGGTACACAGTCCAGGAGGGGGTCGCCTGCCAGGCAGAGTGGCGCGGCAACTCAAACCACAAGGGTGAGGCGGTCGTACCGTAGACAAGCGGGAGCAATACCCCTTGTGGTGAGAGATACTCCACACGGCTGGGCAGCCCCCAGAGCTGCCGCCCAAATGAGGGGGCATGTGGCCCTACCCATGGACACATGTGGGGACACCCTCCCACCTAGGACACATGGACCGGGTGGCCGCGACAATGTTTTCCCAAGCACATGCGGGAGCGGCTCGAGAGGCATCTGACATAGGGCAGTGGGAGGGACAGGACGTCCCCTTGGTAAGACCTTCCTCCTGCTTTCTCAACGGAGGCATCCCGAGCTCCCGAAGATACTTACCTACCTACCTTGATACACCGGCGATTGTCTGGAACTTTCAGGACAATCGTCCTGAGATCAGCCCGGAACAACGACCTTTTTTGGACACTAAATCCGCCAAAGAACAGGCTAGACGGCTGCAAACGGCACGAAACTTGTTTGTGTGATGTGTGTTTGCTCTCCTGTCGTTCTGAGCCACTTGGATGCCGCTTCCGAGCCACCTTGCCGTCGCAATGATTTCTTCAGCGCCTATTGCTGCTGCCGCTTGCTGCTGTTGTTGCTACCTGCTGCTTGCTTGCTGCATGCTGCTTCTAGAATTTGCGAGGGACCCCACGTCCGCCGCACAGTTATTGCATGTGTTCAGGAAAAGGCCACTGCCCGACACCGCACACATGCAGGACCCATATCACCATGCCCTGTTGTCAGGGAACCGGGCCAACGCGTGAACAGGCCCACCGCGGGGCGCAAGAGGCCGTCGTGCGAGACCTGTTGGCGAGCGCAGTGGCGAAGGCGCACGCGGCGCATGCCGCCGTCTCGCAAGGCCCGGCGGGCAGCGCGAGGAGTTTTCTCCGCAAAGCTGCCCCTCCAACCGTCCGGGCCCTGAAGGGCACTCAAGCTGCTCCCAGCAATGCAAGATACCGTGAACGCTGTGCGCCCGGGGCTTGCAGAACCCCAGGCCGCCCTCCATGGGCTCTGGATGGTGTGGCGCACGTCCCACCAGGCGGGCTGGCCCCTTCTGATGGCAGATGCGCTGCGTCTGACGGGCGAGAGATCTGCTACTGCCCTTGGCAGCAGCACCCCGGCCCTCCTGCACGCCACGAGGTCGTGCCATTCGGCGGGCGAGGCCCTGTACCTGAACCAGGCACGGGCCAAGCACGCAGGGGGGGGGGGTCCAAACTGGACGCGCCGTCCATCTCCTACACGCGCCAGAAGAGGACCTGGAGACGGGGGACATAACAATATTTGTGGGGAGTGAGGGCAAGGCAACCCGCCGCCCCTGCCCCACCAACCGGTGTATGACGGGACGAGGCTGACCCGCCTGTACGCTGCCGTGTGCGGCGCTATCCGCCGGCAACCAACCTGGTGCCCAAACCTTCAGCCAGCCAACCACATGACGTGCAGCTGGGCTCATTGATTCCCGCCCCCCCCCCTCTCCAGGACCAGGGGCGCCCACCACAGGGGGCAGACCATCTCGCCGGAGCACCCGGGTACCCCTCTGCTCCTCCTTGTTGTCGCAAGGCGCGGGGACCAGGAGCAGATCCTGGGGGCCACCCCGAAACACCCAAACGAGCCGCCGCACGGAGCGGCGCCCGTGCCCCGCCCCCTTCTCCCGGTGGCCGAGGCCCGGGAGGAGGTACACACCTTCCTGCGGAGCCGGGAGGTCACCGCCATCAGCGGAGTAGACTTGGTGCGGCTCCCCCCAGCGTCCCCCAACGGCCCCCTTGTGCCAAAGGCCCTGAGCCCCACCCCGGGCTGCGGGCTGTGGCCCACTGAATGGCCCGAGTGGCTCGCATGCCTCCCGCCACGGTGCCGATGGATGGCCCTCGGCCCGTTACCCCCTGGCACCACACGGTACCACCCACCGCACACCAGGGGCGCACCGGTGGACAGGAGGGCTGGCAAGGGACGCACGGCCCGGCCACACACACCATGTGCCTGCCTGACATTGCAGCCAAGCAGTCAGAATCCGAGGGCTTCCCCCAGGCGGGAACATCGCCTTCAGCGCCGATCACGCTCCCGCAGCCCCGTCTCCCGCGATAGGCAGGGGAGAACCCCGCCGAGCGTGTAGAGCAGCGCCTGGCAAAGCCACAGTCCCGACCAAGCCGCCGGCCGGGCAGCTGCAGGCGGTCCCACCTGATCCAGAGCTGCCGGCCCCCGAGCCTGCGCCGGCCGAGGCGGCCGCCCCTGCCGCCCTGCAAGCGTGCGAGGCCACAGACGCGTCGCCGAGCCGCCGACATGAGGCCACCGCGGCTGACGGGACCAGCCAGACCACGGCCCCCACAGGCGCGCAAGGCGCCAGACGCGTCGCCAGGCTGCCCGCAGGGGGCCGCCACAGCTGCCTGAGCCAGCCGGGCCGCAGCCCCGGCCACCCAGCCGGCACATGGGGCCGAGGCCCCGCAGGCCCTGGACGCCTTGCCGGGGCGGCCGCGAGGAAGGGCTGCAGCCAGCCAGGAGAGCAGAGAGGGTGCCAAGTACCGTGGCCACGTTAAGCTCGTCCGCACCCACCTGAGCCTGACAAAGCCCTGCAGGGACGAGAACAGAGGGCGCGGGGGGGGAGGGGGAGGGGCCGTGACAGGGGAGGGCGCGGGCAAAGAAAGGGAAGCGCACAGAAAAGACAAGGGCGCGGGCGGCGACAGGGCAGAACATTGGCAAGGGCAAGGGAAGGGAAAGGGCGCAGGCGGCAGCGCGGGGAGAGAAGGGCACGCGCAAGTCAAGAGTCAGGAGGCGTGGCGTCGGGGCGGAGGGTCGGGGGCAGGAAAAGGACTCGCGGGCAAGGGGGTTCGGAGACGACGCGAGGGATCACGGCAAGGGCGGCCGGCACCCAGGGGCAGAAGAAAAAGGGAAGGGCACCACCCGCATGGGAGAGGAGCTAGAAAAGCCCCGAGGGCAGGGGTCCAAGCGATGCGGTGCATCCCCCGCGGCATCTAGCGGTTGCGGGCACACCACGGCCACCACCATCAGCTTCAGTCCTTCTACAATATCAACCGCTCCCTGGGAGCCCTGGTCCCCCCCAACCCGCCCCCGGCCACGGCCCCACCCCCACGGCGTGGGGGCCACGGGCAGAGCCGGCACAGATGGCCGCTGCCCAGGTGATGCAAGAACCCCGGGAAAAAACTACGCGGATGGACGCCGCTGCTTGGGCAGCGCAGGAGCCCCAGGCGGAGCAGGCGAGGGGGAACGTCGGGGCCCCGCACCGTGCCAGAACCTGAGATGCCTGGGTGCGTGACTGGGATGGCATCCCGAACCCTTTGGCTGGCAAGACCCTCCGTTCGGTGCTGGAAAGCCTGGTGTGGCCGAACTGGGCCAGCCCTGGGTACTGGAGGACCCGGTTGTTCGACGATGTGCTCCTCCGGCGGGACGGGGGGAACTGAAAGGTGCTCCCGGGCGGCGGAATAGCCCAGGAGGACGATAAGATGATCCTCCAGGTCATCATTCGAGCAGTGTGGCTGAACCGAGACTCGGGGTGGCAGGCCTTCCCTGAGGAGGGGGGCGGTACTCCGCGTCACGGACACAGCGGCCAATGATTGGCTGCCCCGGGCCCTGCGCGCAGCCCTCATCAACTGGCGCTACCGCCCGCAGAAGGCTGCCGGCGCCGCCGCCCCAACTCCTACAGAAACGTAGGCGCCCATAACGGCGCCAACAAGAGTAGCCCCCCGCAGAGGGGGGCTAGACAGGGCCAATGCCGCTACGCACTGCCCAGCGCGAATGAGCCGACAATGAGCTGAGGTGCCCGCACGAAGTCCACTGACCCGAGCCTGTGACCTCTGACAGCGGGCACAGGGCACGGGGCCACAGCAACAACCGGGCGGACGCGAACCCAGGGCACCAGTGCGGGGCGCGGACCGCCCCCGTGGCCCATGACCCGCCGGATCCAAGCAGGCGTTCCCCCAAGAACCATGCGCCAGGAGACACGGGGGGGGGGGGGCTACCTAGGGGCGCGGCCCCTGGCGCCGACAACGCGTAGAGGCACGGCCCGGCCGCGATGGGCAGCAGCTGCCGCTGCTCGCTGGGGCACAGGGAGGGGACTGTCGCCGCCACCGTGTACGGACTCAGCGGGGCACCTGACGGCAGCGGCCGGCGCCCCGACAACATCAGGGGTCCCTTGACCCCCCTGACCCTCTACGGCTCCTCAGTGCCTCCTGACTGCACGGCTGCTGCCCAGCGGCCCCAGAACGACAGCCTGTACGGCGGCACACGCCGCCATTGGCCCTCGCCCCGGCAGGACGACCCGCGAGATCCCCCCCAGCAGCGCGGGACGGGCGCTTGAACACACGAGTCACGGCGCGGGACACGCCACGTGCCGAGACTGCCGGCCCGCCCTTCATGTGTCGGGAACGACGGCCACGCCGTGCTGCCTGCCCCTTCCTGCTATCTTGATTACCGGGAGGACCAGTGCTCCCCCCCCCGGTCAGGCCGCCGAACCTACACACCACCGTACCCCGACGAGGCGCACTGCACCCCCCCCTGCCTGTCCGGGGGGGAGGGGCGGGCACAGAGTGGGCGACCCGGCCCTGGCGCCACGAAATGCGCAGCCAACGAGGCAAGCGCAGCCCTCTGACCAGCTATGTGCAAGCGGCGCGCGATGCCACGCCGTAGGCAAACATGGGGGCCGCTGCACCCTTCCGACCCCCCGGCCCCCCCGACCCCGGGCAGTGCGGACATCACCCAAGAACGGCCCCGGAGAACGCCTCAAGGGCCGCCTGACGGATTACTGCTGAGCGGCTGACCCCTGCCCGAGCCCTGCATGCCCCCGAGCCGACTGGATCCGTCTCCCACTCTCCGGTATGTGGCTGCACTGCACCCACCCTGCGCCCTGTGACCACCGCATACAGCACCGCGTGCATTCGCGAGCCGGCGATGGCTCCTAGGCCCCGCCGACCTGGAGGCCAGCACGATGCACGCACGCGCGCAGATGACGTACGCCGGGCCCCCCACGGGGGGACAGCGGGCCGAGTGAGTGACGGGGGGGCGCGGGGAGTTGGGGAGCCCCCAGCACGCCCCCAGCGCGCTCCGAGGCTCTCCCGCCACTGCGGCTGCGCGGCCCCAGAGGCTCATCGGCGGCCTCCCCACGAGCTGGGCTGGCCGCCTGCCGAGGCGGCGGGGTCAACAACGACACGGGTCGCCCCCTTTGGGCGGCCCCCGGGAGCACAAGGACACAAACCGGGGTGGTATGGAGGCAGTACCCCCCATGGAAACAGTGCAGTGGTGAGAACCTGACTTGGTGCCCGTGCAGGGAGGGCAGAGGGCCGGCTGAGCTGCCCCTCCCGCGGGCTACGCGGCGCAGCACAACGCGGGACGCCGGGGCGTCACCGCGGCCCCGCGCCCCCTGCCCTCAACGCCCCTCGTCCAGCCCAGACGACCGCAAGGCGCTGCCAGGCCACCTGAGGCGCCCTATTGGAGGCCGGACCGAGCACCCCTGCACAAAATGGGAGCCTGCCAGCCGGCCAGCGGCGCAAGTATCCGTTCCCCCCTCCCGCGCGCAGCCTCCGCAGATGACCCCAGCCACACGGACCCATCTTCGTGAGGGCACACAACCGGAAGATAGGCAGGGAGGCGCGGGGACCGGGCCAACCCCCTCCATGCTAGGCAGGAAGAGCAAGGGACCCGAGCGGTGAGCGCGGAGGCGCAAGGACCACCTGGAACTGCCCTACCGGCGCCCCGCAAGGGAGCCTCGCGAGGTGCACGCGCCAAATGAATAGGGGAGGGGGGGGGCGGAAGCCGCGGAAGCGCGAGCGCGACCCCAGGCAACAGGCAAGCGGCGCGCACCGGAAGGGCAACCGGACCGAGCTCGCGGAACGCACAGACCACCTGTAATACCGTACCAGCAGGCGAGGACAAAGGAAAACCAAAAGGGGCAGCCCGCCACACACACCGCATGGGGCGCGAGAGGGGGAGGAGGAGAGACCAGGAACCAGCACCAGCCCCGCCACGCCTCGACCTGCCGCGAGCGCCATGACTACACCAACAGGGCACTGCAACCGCCAAGGCAATAGTGGTGCAACGGATCACGCATCAGCCTCGCAACTGGGCCGCCTCCGCGCCAGCACATGCTGTTCAAATGACAACAAGCCAGTAGCACGGACCCGGTGGCGCCGGCACCTCGGGCGACCATGCATTAGGGGGGCGACGTAGTCCGTAAGCGCCTGCAACCCAGTTGCTGTGTAACGCACCGACCAGGGAGTAGCGAGACGGGGAAGTCGGGGTTGCACTGGGCTCCGAGCCCCGTAAACCGGGGGACTCCGCCACTAGGCAGGAGGTGTGTCACAAGGGGCCCCCGACTAGGCGCGGGTCGGGAGGATATCACCTGGCCCGACCACGTGGCCCGCGAGGACCGAAAGGCATCTAGTACCCGAAAACTCAAACCTCAAACCTCAAAACTAAGGGGAATATTCCCCGGCATCTCATGAACTGCCATCGCAATCATGCCTGGGGACAGCCAGCGCCCCATGACATTTTTTGCACTGAACGGCGCCTTTTGTGGCCGGCCAGGCCGGAGCGCCCCATGACATTGCAAGTTCACCTTGGGGATGACTCCGCAGTTAGTGCGTAGATGTGTGCCGGGAGTTTTGGACGGGGGAGCTCATCCATGCTCTTCGGCCAACACGAGAAGGGAATGTATTGTATGAATGAGGTCGTGTAGAGGGTCACATTGTGGATGCGATGGTGTCATATTCAATGCTTGGCGCCCTCCTTGTCCGCTCCTGTGGCGCGGAAAGCGGTATGTTATTGTGATGTATACGGGGCTGGCATGGGACAAAGTGCCTGCCGTCATGCAACAACGTATGCATGAGTTGAAGTTTCCATTGTGACCAGATTGTCTTCATGTAGTGCGCATTTTCTCTTCTTTTACGCGCTTCGTACGCGCTACGCTCCACGCCGCACGTCCTGTGGTTCAACCGCGGTTCAACCAGTTCAACCGGGTGATTTTCGGCGGTGGAACCCGGTTGAACCGATAGTAGCGCGCACCAACAAAATCATGCATTTTAGGCCGTAGGAAACATGCTCGGGCCTAGGCTTCGGATCTTCAATGACTTAAAGTTCAACAAGATTGTGAATGACTACCAGTTTTCTCTTTTTTGGGCTTGCACCAAAAAACATTATCATCTTTCTCATTATCCTAAAAAAAGCCTTCGTGGCGTGTGGTTCAACCAGGGTCTTGAACTAGGGAGACACTAGGGGGTTTGAAAATTCATACACGTTGCACAATATTGAGGATTCTATGGGTTGCCAGGGTAGAAACAAGTCGTATGTGCGCAAAGCAGAGGTGGATCCCTATTTAAAAGCCCGGAAAATCTTAAATACACCATACGGTTGGAATAGGGCGGCAGGGCGGTTGAGCCGCTTTAGGAGGGGGTGGAGTAGGGTTCAACTAGGCGCTGTGGGCAGATTCCCGTACGTAGGGAATGACCAAGTGAAAAATTTACAAAAGGTCAAAACTCACTTTTGTGCTCACTTGGCGGGCATGTATAAAATGCACCATGCGGTTCTGAAACCCAAACAACCCATCCACAATCATGTAGCGGGACTCTACGTTACACAGTACCTTGAAAAGGAGTCCAAATCACCATGAACCTGGCGCAATGCTCGAAGCAGGATGCGCATTTTTACCTGAAAATCCGAAAAACACATGCACAAATAGTGGACACGCTTATACTAAGATCTTTAAAGCGCGAAGACAATGTTGAGCTGAGGCGAAAATCGCAAAAAAACTTGGGCGTTTGGTGTCCGTAACAACATGTTCGCTTGCGGTCGTTGATACTCAGAGTGCAACAGAGCGAGCGTTTGCGCAAGGAAAAAGCTCATGAAAAAACATGGTGTGTAGAACCTCCTTTTTAGATATGCATGGTATACGAAGAGAATAGCGATACAAAAAGTGATACACCCTACCCATAACATTGACACGGCAAAAGCACAATGGATCATGGGGAGGCAGTCAAACTCTCAATGCACCCATAGTTCGAAAAAAGCGTGCGCGCCATACCAGCCCATGAAACATTCCACTGAATAGCTCAATCTACAGACGACAGGGTGTCCTCTCAATCTAGCTATTTAGGTCTCATTAAACATAACACAATCTGAAGATATTACTTTCTCAGGGAATGTTTGGCGGGGACGGAAAAAGCACGCGCACAGACGACTACAGGTGTCCTTTCACAGGGGAACCGCAATAGGTTTAGAGATTGAATTCCAGACCAAAAATACCACCATTATGTAGAGAACTAATAACTATACATCCTGTGCTGTAAGAATCGGCATCAAGGAGTCGCCGACAAAGACATCGTTGTATCAAGCTTCACAAACAGACCACAGAGGCAACATACAACAACAACAAGCAACAACAACAGCCTATGAGCTCGGGTGAGCCTGGTGCGCAAAGGGCAGCTGCATGCCCGATCTCTGCGCCACAGCGCCCCGCCGGTCACCCTGGGAGTGGCCAAAGGCGAAATCATGGAGGGCGGACTTGACGAGGCCGAAATCAGCATAGAGTTCGTCCTACACGAGCAACTGTCGCGCCCGGATCTCGGCTACAGACACGAGATCAAGGGGTTGTTCTACGAGGCAAACCCGCCGGAGTGGGACATGATCATGGGTTTCAACTTCCTGGACATTGCCCACGCACCGCCTCTTCCCCGCAGGCGCAACCTGCTCGTCAAGGAAGCCGGCAAGCTCAAGTTGCTGAGCACATCGATGGAGCCTCGGCTTTCTCTGTGGGAACCAGCCGAGCGGGATGCTCCCGCTCGGGCAGTGAGGAGTGTGATGACAAGACCCCCCACAGCCGATATGGAGGACGAGTATGGCCTGTCTGAGGATGCCTTTCACATGGCCCTTGGTGAGCTCAGGCTGAGTACCCCTGCAGTGGACGTATTTGGCAGCACAGCGCTGCGAAAGTGCCCCAGGGTCTGGACCATGGATGGCAATGGATGAAAGCGTGGTTGGGGCAGCAATCTCTCGGATCTGATGTATATCCACGCTCCCTGTGGCTCTTTTGAGCGTGTCGTAGCGAAGATTGTACGCGACTGCACCAGAGCTGGTGTGATCATCCCCTCCTGGGAAATCGTGGACACCAAGGAGCCCCATGGGTGGAGGATCTGAGGTGTATGACCCTGACCGACACCCAATTTCTTTCAACCGGGGACATCTTTGTTGACGCGCAGGGGAACCCGCTACCACCGCCTGCCAAGGGTCGGACCATCACCGTTACATACATGGATGTGTCTCTAGCCGTCTCAGATCACGACATGGGGATGTCCCCCATTACGGCAAAAGTGCGGCTGGAGGGATTAGTCAGCCGCATCATGGCTCTACCTGTGCGATATGGGAAGGAGACAGCAGATGACTTGTAACATCCGCCAAAGATGGCGCAGGACGCCTTGTCGCCGGACGACCTGAATATGGTGTGAGGGTATATGTCCAGCCCCATGCATCCGGTGGTCTCATCCAAGGGGCCACCCGCCAAGTCCTGGTGAAAAGACCCGGCGCTCCGCAAGGGACGCTTCATAAGGAATGAGTTCGTGGCATCTGTGCTCGAGCACTGGGCAGACGAGGACAAACCAGCCAGCGCCCGGCCGCCGACATGGGGCAATCTATCCTGTCCCACAGGAGCCGATTACCAACCACAACACGCAGCTATCAGTCGCCAAAATTTTCAAGACGGAGTCATGACCCGCCAAGGCGACAGCCACGAGACGTGGATGCCCGACTCAGGGATGCCAGAGTCAAGGCACGCGCTGGTGAATTGTCCAGTCAACGTGCCGAAAGAGGCCAGGCCATTGGCGGACCACCCCAATTACAAGGCAAAGATGAATGAGTTCATCAAGATCCACGGAGCAGTCCTCAGTAGCAAGCCCTGCAAGAACCCGCCGGTGAGGGTGGAATTTAGAGAGGCCACAATACCTCTGAAGCAGGGATACCAGCCCGCACGCCACCGCAACCTCGAGACGAAGAGAGAGCGCGAGCAGGCCATTGAAGCAGCTCACAACTCTACCCTAGCATATTGCCTCTACGAGATCATTATATGACCCTATATATGGGACTAGTGTATATTACATTCCATTTCTTTGTCAGGAGCATAGGATGTGAGATAGATAAGGCGATCTTGGATGCTTTGCATTTATAAGAATCAGTGGATGCTGGGGTAGATTTCACCTATGTTCATATCAAGTACTGCTTGGGCTATTGGCACCCTATCCGTTTGTAGGATACTAACAGCCTTCTTCCATTGCTATGACTTCGGTGCTCTGCCATGTTGCTGCCTCCACCACCGGGACCTCTGCTCCTGACCCCTTGGCCCGGCTTTATGGTAGCAGAGGCGCACAATTTTCATCTCTGTAGGGCGCTTGGCATCACGGTAAGCGATCGGTCCTCGATACAATTCAACAAATCCAGACCAAAATCTCTACCCCGGGAGGGATAGCTGAGTGTGTCTAGCTCCCCGCGCTAAGGACCTCCTCTGCCCTTAGTCCGCCAACCGGACAAAGGCCGCAAAAACGGGCCAAGCCACAATTGGCAACAAATCCGAGGTGTCTGAAATCCCCCAATGTTCCAATTGGGGCCCCCCATCCTGGAAATCCGGCTGGGCCAACCAGTTTGGTTGGGAGAAAAATAGATGTTCACCCTCAGAGAGGGCTCAGTGGACCTTCATCGCCTTCCCAGGGCAAGGGAACTATTGCGTGCACCAAGAATTGGGCAGTAAACGAATAATCTATTCGAGGGATGGATCAGACACACACTGCACCCTCGTGCACTGCCAAGCGGGGTTCGATGGCGCTGCTCATGGGCCCCATCATGTTCAACTCTGACACCCCTCAGTCTTGGAGCGGTTGCCAGAGCCCCAGGTCAGTAAGAATGTGTTTGCCGCCGGGCCCGTCAGCCCAATGGTTGAGTAACCTGATCCAGAATGTCATCCAGCTGGCCCCTCCACCCCTGACTCCCGCAACCATCTGGGGCCTGCTCGAGCAGCCGTGGGCCCAATGGAGCAGTCCCTCTCAGGGACAAGGCAGAATCTCACTATAGCGGACACTTCGCCTGCTCCTATGAGCGGATCGAGGATGTTCCCCTCCCTAGTGGAGGATTCTCATGTTATGGTTTGCACGGAACTTGACACAAAATTGGCGCTTCCCATAATGATGGGCCACGACACCCCTACTCGACATGAGTTGAGCAGCTTCAGACAGGGACAATTGGTAGAGAGTATGCTGTTATTTCCTGGTTGTTTCCTCCGTGCCGGCCGTCTCTCCCTCCAAGACATCGGATGTTGGTTTCGCATAAGGCTCTCTTGTTTTGGTGACAGCCTGGTCAGGCATCTCTGAATCATGGTGTGGGTCATCAATGGACGGAGAAAGATATGTCAAGTAACACCACACCGGTGCTGCACCCTCTTGGCGGATAAAAATTTCTGTAATCAGGCTGCAACACTGGTATGTCCTGCCGCATATGCACCCGATCGAAGGCAACCTGGCGCAAAGCCCAATACCAGACCAGCCGGTCCCACCTCAGGACTATAGCTATTCTCCTGACCCCTTGGAGAAAAGCTTTCTTCTCCGCCATAGGATATAGGCTGAAGGGCAGGGTAAGCTAAAGGGAGGCTTCCACACTCGAGTCCTGCCGTAGTGCATTGTCTGTTTTGGACCAATATTGCAGAAACTGTCTATTTACTCGGATGCAAAGGCATCTATAATGGGCAAAAATGGTGCACGTTTGTTCTCCTCGGTCTCCTGGGCAGCGTGCTTAGCCCACTGCAACTTCCATTCCCGCAGCTCAGCAACCACACTATATGCTTGCTCTTTATCCCAAAGGGTATGGGCCCTATGTTTAGAATATGGGGTACGTGGAGCACCATCCGTAACAGCCTCGTCTCACACCTCCCACCAAGCGCGGCGCTCTGGTCTTTGGCGCCGGTGTTTTTTGTGCGAATTTTGCTTGTCACACCAGTCAAGGTGCTGCGCTATACCATTCTCGTATGACCCGAATGTTGCTTTTTCGAACTTTTGCGTGCTCCTCTTTCTCTTTTGATTTTGCACATTTCATGCTTTTCGGCATGGTGATGGACAGGATCATTTGTCTTGTTTGAACCTTCTGAATCAGCGTGCAGCTCCGATGGGGGAGATTCGGATCCTGATAAGGCAGGAAAAAAAAGCACCTGGACTACTCGGGGAAAGCACCAGTCTCGAAATCCTGTAGAATTGGCTCGTTGCACGCCATCTGGGTCCTCAGATATTCTCTCATCTGACAGTGCCCATTCATCATCCTCGACTGGCGGAGGTTTTGACGACAATCGCCCAAAAGGATAATGTTCTTCGAGGCTGGCTTGTCAGTATGCCGGGTAGGGTGAAAGGTTGGCTGAGAGAGTCGTGTGTCAGGATTTTTGGGCATGGTTTAGGAGGGGTGAGTTTCATCCACATAGTGTGTGGCGTGCCTCCAATACTCAGGACAAGTTTCAAAGCTATGAGCCCGCTTTATTGAAAGATTGCAGGCAAAACGTTTTTGCATTGGCAACTGCGCCTCGCGCTGGCTCAGCAAGTAGCCTAGGGCTAAAAACCTGCGGCGATCGACACTCATCTTGTAGTAGCCTTCTGCCTTACTGCCGGCTTACACATGTATTCTGGACATGGTACAAGGCCCATCTGTATGGAACTCGTTAGCGTAGGATTATGTATGAAATATTGTTGTCCTACGCCGTGTGGCTGTTTGACGCAACCTAAGGAGGTGTGTTACATTCTCCGTAGCGGTATGTTTATGCCCAATACCGCTGGGACACTCATGATGTGTATGGCGCACTTCGAAATTGCAAATTGTGGCATCCTCCAGACTATCAAAGGAGTCATCAGACAAATAGCCCTACACCAAACCTCCAACACTGCTCTGCACTCAATACGGGGGACCCTCTAGTGACCCTATGCCCTGTACGGCTGTAGCGACCTGACTTGAACCTCAAGCGTGCGCCGATTTGCATACCTGTCTGACCTTAACCGTTAACCGTGGACTCTGTACCAAGTCTGGCTGCTAACTGAGGGTTGGTTGGGATCTGGGCGACTGCGCTACCACACTCAGGTGTTCCACCAATTCCTGGTCTGATGGACCCTCCACTGGTGGCTTACAATCTTCTGGCTCCTGCGCAGCCGGTAACTGCACTAACCTCGGCGGCTGTGAAGGAGTGGAAAGGAGGGGACGAGGAAAAGGGGGGAGCAGTAGGGAAGAGGTAAGGAGGAGGAGGAGGAAGGGCGAGATGCTGGTATGATCAAACATCGGACTGTCTAAGGCATCTTGCAATGGCAACACCCCTGTACCCTTTAAAGGGACTGCCTGCACAGGGGGTAGGGGCACATGTGGCACTCATGCATGCAGACATTCGTCGTGCTCCACGCGCTTGCCCGATGGGAGGAGTGTGAACCAGTGCGTAGCGAGAAAGGTAAATCCTCCATTCGATACGAGGGCCTCCGTTCCCCTCACATATGGAAATGTCTGTACAGTATGCTGTGGCAACTTTGTCCCTTGTACAGATGACAGCTTCATACTTAACCAATGCACTTGTTGACCCCTCTGTAACTGATTGGGCCCCAGCCCCATAAGCGCAAACGCGTGAGGCGCCTGTGTGCAAAGCGGACGATGGAGGACGCCACACCCAGTAACCGCCAGAACCTAGCTACCCAAGTCAATGAGTAGCTTGGTATGCTTACTAGAGTCGTCGGGCAATGTAATCATGAACGGAAGCTCGAGCTCAATATCACTCACGAAGGCTTCCCCACCGCGGGGTGGGCGTAGAAACTCTGGTTCTACCCTGACCATGAGGGTGCACACTTGCCGTTTTAAGGTCCGAGGGGAACTGCCGGCTCGCAAAGGAAATAACAGCGAAGACGGACGGTGCAGCACTTGAAGGTCCAGACTGAACCAACCGCCGCAGCTCTACTGCTCTTTGCCTCTTCCGGAACCCGTTCCCTTGCGGGCCTTGCCAGCCTGCATGGCTGCGCCGCGTATGTCTCATTGCCGCTGGCAACAAAGACCGGGCAGGTGACGTCCTTCGCCAGACTTCGGACAGAAAAAAAGCCGGGGGCTCCATATTCCTGGCAGTTGTTTACCGCGTGCTGGCGCAGTGGTGTTGGGCGATGTAACACCTGCCCTGTTGCCTTTGTCCTGGGCCGCAAACGCCAATACGAAGCCTCCGTACGTAGTGCACCTGCGTGGGTTTTTTGTCTCACTGTTTTCATTGTTCAGCATGTCTGCTGCAAGTAGGTTCGGTGACCCCTTGTTGGCACCGCCTCTTCTCTTGGCACGTCCACAGGGCTGGACCCAGCAATGCTGCTACATATTGGCGATTACACGCGCCTCGCCCTTAATTCGCTTGCTCCGTCACTTGGTCCGTTTCTTGGTAACGAGGCGCAGCGAAATGAAGCACAAGGCCTCCAAAAAAAGGAATTTGCCGTTCTTCTTGGCCTCCTTGAACAGCATCATGTTCAGATGCTCTTCGTAGGCATTAGACGTAAACAACGCCTTGAGGAAATGCCCCGTTGCCAGAGAGTGGTTCACTCCAGCATGCAGTCTGGCGCACGCTTGGCACCAATCATCGAACCAATCAGTGGGCGAATGGGATATGGGTTGGTGTGATGGCACAATGTCCTCCCAGTTTTTGGAGGCACCGCAATTGGCCAGCGCCAGGTCCACTTGCATTTTGCCTAGGGTTCTAAGGTCCTGGTAACCAATGAGGCGGGGGATGCACCTTTTCCTGAAAATGGTTCATCTCGAGGCAGCGAGGCTCTTGGGGCAGGGCCTCCTTTTGGAGGTGCTCAGACTGCATATGGCTTACGTCTTTTTTGTGAAGCAGGCAGTCTCACCAACAGTTGCAGGCTTTAGCCCCTTCACATTCCGAGGACGAACGGTGGGTGCTGGCTTCGGTGGCCTTCAGCTCGTTAGGGACAAACAAAGCAACGAGATGTTCAGGCTTCGAGGAGTCGTTGTTCAACTGGAACCACCGCGCTTGGAAGCGTTGTCGACGACCAATACTTGCTCGAACCCTGTTTCATTGCCAGCATCCCTAGATGGCCAGACCTTAAGGGACATCTTCACTTTGCCATCCTTGACGTTTGTAAGAGATTCGAGCAAGGCGAAGGGGTCGAATTTTCCCCAGGAATGTAGCCCCTCCCATATATAGAAATACAATTCTGCCCTACGTGGCCGTTGCCTCCCGTACACGACTGTACGCCCGGGGTCGAGAGAGCTATGGCAGCGGGGACGGGCTGCCTCTCATGTCTGTCTTTCCTAGATTCAGGGGGCGGTGGGCAATGAGTTGCCGTGTAAGAGGTCGGAGCCTCTCTAGTGTCCGACCATTAGGTGTGCAGGTGAAATGACGTACGGAGCCTTGCCATCGAAGAGGTGCCCGCCGCAGCAGCCGTGGTGGTTGATGGTGGTACCTCTGCCTGAAGAGTAGCTGCTGTGTCTACGGGCGCGGTTGCACCTGCACATAGGGCGGTGCCTGCAGCCGCGGTGGCCACTGATGTTTCCTCCGACCATAGATGGGCGGAACTTGACAGGCGGGCTGTTTTAACCATTGTAATTTACAAATGCCACAGGTTGTCTTTGACGTCAGTCACCAGAGAACTCAACTCGCAGACCCCGCGCTCCAGGAGCATAGACCAGATGTCGGCTACAGGGGCCGGAGCAGGTGTAAGCTCCAAACTAGCCTCCCAGGCGTCTTGGGCCACCTAGCCATTTCTACAGACGCGACGCGCATTGTAACTTTATTTTCGAGGGATGTGTATCATTCAGGGAGCCGTATGGTGTTCACGTACACATGTCTCCGCTGTGGCTTGGATGCAGCCCTCAGCTTCAGCAACCTTTGTTGGAGTAATTGTAGCAACCCGTGAAGGCTGCGTGGTAGAGTGCCCTTCATGCGGCGCACGTTCCAGCTGTGCTACCTTGTGCTCAATTTGCTCCAAGGGGATGCTGTAATCCGGAGTAAGGTCCAGCGGTACCTCGGCCTGTGCGTCACGTTTGACAAGGGTGAAGGCACCAACTTGTAGCCCGGATCCGCGGTCCGAACGTTCTAAAAGCGGTGAGCAAAACGCTCTATAGCGGCAATCTTCTGCGCATGATCATGGAGGGTGCTTTTTTCTAACAGTTTCACTCGCCCACGCGGACCTCCTAGGGGCGTGCCCAACCTATTCATGTTGGATCCAAGTGTGGTTCTCGGGCCTCAAATCTACTAGCCGCCTGCGCAAGGCCATTCTGCTGAGCCTGCTGGGTCGCCTTAACCTTGGCGACTCCAGACTTCAAAGCTAAAAGAGCGGCATGAAGGTGTCCACTGGCAGTTGTGGTGTCTTGGAGGTCAGTGATGGGATCATCAAACCCTTCTAGGGAAGGCCTTCATATGTACCAAAATGGAATGCAGAGGAAGGAAGAGGTAGCGGGACGGAGGCAAAGCAAAAGACACATACTGCCCGCCCACCACGCCCTGTATGTGGGGAAGCAAAAACATATCAAAGGGGTGCAAGTATGAGGGCGAGAAAGGTGTAACCTATGCTGAGGTAAATTCATGCAGCACCTCTTTGAGCATGGGCAGACAGCTTTTGGCAGTCAAGGCATGTCTAAGGGATTCAATTCATTTTAAAATGCACCTTTCTAGGGTGTTTCTGGCGTTAGTTGACAGCGACTAAGTAGTTTTTTAACTGCAAAGCAAGTGGCTGCAATTTGGTTGGACCGGTTCCATTCCCATTACTGGCAAAAATTTGAGTCTTAGTATATGGACACTATACACCCTTTTCTGAGGTCTCCGGACTCCTCTTTGAGGCGTATATGGCAATTTGAAATATTTGAACAGTGTATAAATCGATTTTAAAATATCGGGGACGGTGTACAAAAAGCAGAAGGCACACCCGTGGAGGAACCGGTTGTCAGAGCAGTGCTCATTATGGAGATTGTGCTGTGCGCGCATATCATCAATGGCCCGCACTAGGTCTGAGCATGACCCCTGCAATTACTGTACCAGGTGTCCCATCTCATCCAAGCGTTCTACCAGTTAAGGTTCCTGAGGCGCCACGTCGGACCATTCAAACCGGCCAGTTTGTTCCGCCCGTACCCTCAGCTTGGTAACACACCACTTGGTTACACTTACACAGTAGGTACAAACCAGCGGGTGCGGGGCCCCCGTGTCGGCATAAATTGGTAACGAGGCCAGGGCGCTGGTCTGGGTGATCTTATTGAAATAGCTCACTAAATTTCTCACCGTCCCTTGTGAGGTTTGGAGGTCCGAGAGTTGAACCTTGGGTTAGGTATGGGGCATTAGCCTCAAGCTCGAAGGAGGGGGGGGTGACTGGTTGCTCAGAAGCAACCCAGGACCTGCTCGGTTGTCCAGCGTTTCAAAAAATACCAAGAAAATCTAAGGGGTTCTTAACAAATTGTGAAAGATTACTGAGAAAAATGACTCGTGCAACGATTCAAGTCAAGTAATGTTTCAACAAGCCGGGACAAGAAAAAAAAAACTAGATTTGAGGGTGCATTGAACCTAAGAATCAAGGGTAGCTTTCAATCAAATACCTAAGCGTGGGATGTTCTAGCCAGAGATGATGGTACGGCGAGTTGAAAAGTTGGACAAATTTGAGATGATCAGCGTTTCGAACCACTAGTATTGAGGGCGGGTTAATTAACATTCAACCAAAGATTCCGAACCAGATGATAGGTCACCAAACTCAATTATTTCGTCCCTAAATAGCTTGGTAAGTCAACCAAAAACCCTGGGGAAGAGGTATCTTGTGCACCTGATTGCCTCGAACTGTAAAGTCTTCACAAAGTCATTTCTCCAAATTAGAGATCAACCCCACAAAAGACGGATTCCAGGTGGTGACCGGAGCAGCAGATCCCATGAAGAAGATGAGCGCGACGACGTGAGCCGCAGGTCCCCACAATGAGATGAGCTCGCCGACGCGGGCAGGTGGCCTCAAACAAGGAGATGAGCGCAGCGACGCGAACACGTTGTCCCAAAGGGGCACATCAGCGTACCGACGCAAGCATTAGGTGTCGATGAGTTCCGCAACGTATCCAGTTGGCCGCAAACGGATAGATGGTCGCCACGTGAAGCCTAAAACCAGTTGGGGAGACGCTACGAAGTTGAAAATTAGTGGCAGCGACAAGATGAAGTCCAGAACAAAAGTTGGCAATGCGATGAAGGCTGAAACTAGTGGCGGCGACACAATATACTTTGAAACAAGAGGCGGCGACAAGGTGAGTTTTCCGACCACTGGCAGCGACAGAATGAAGTCAAAAAGAAGTAGGGGGAGCTCGCACAACGAGGATTGAACTCCCTTTCCCGGCCAGCTTGAACTCATTCAGTGGAAAAAGACTGTATGGTTGCATTTGTAATTTGCCTGCACTAAGGTTGAGTGCTCTTTCTTTTACTCCTCAGAAACGCATTGCACAAAACAAGGAGCACACTTGAAATCTAACTTCACTTTTACGATTGATGTTAAAGCGAAGATGCATTTTCAAAACTCAATCATGCTACAGTAACAGACACAAAAGAATCTAAGCAAAGGTGAATATATGTATATCAGCACAACTTCAATCAATATTTAGCAATCCGGTAACTGTGGTGCCTATTCAGGCAGTAGGTATTTGTGACACCAACTTGATTCTAAAACATTACAAATTTTTCACGATTCATGGATCATTGAAGTTGAAGTCGAATCCATAATACACTGTCATTCTTCTGTCATTGTATATAGAATCGCTGATGATTACGCGATCTGTGAAATCTGTCTCTGCAATCTCTGAAATCCGAATGATTCTGATGCCCTAGCATACAAATCCCGAAAAGGAACTGCAGTGGCCATAACCAAAAGAGGACCGCCCAAATTACTCTTTCACAACATCTTAGGGGTGAACATGGCCTTGTCTTCACAATTGGCCATGCTGAACACCGAAAACACTGCGGAGGAGCGTGCCAAGCGCTCAAAATTGGCGAAGGAATTGGTCAATTCAGTCTACTTGCCCGCAGCCGTGGGGTAGGCATACCTCTGGTTTGTTAACTTCACTAGGAAAGAGAGGTTGATCGCCCTCACCAAGCCCGGCTAGGAGAGGATGTACTGGACCGATGAGGTGAAAGGCTAACATTAAGGAGGACAAGAGAAGCAAAAATCAGAGTCTGGGACTGCCTTATTAGATTTTGCCACGTCAGCACCACTGCAGGCTCAAACAGGTCGCCAAACTTCGGTTGTCTGGACAGCTTTCACAGAAGACGGTGAGGACCCAGGGTTTGCCAGATGTGTCCTGCACAGAGGAAATGGAGTCTGCGGCATTAGAATCAAACACTGCAGTGGCACTACGAATTTGCATGCACATCTGATGGCACACCACAAGGAGTGGTCCATTGGAGAGACGGAAAAAGAGTGTGACATGCAGGACAAATTGGTGGCAAATGGCACTGGCGCTATCGAATTACAAACAACACCAAAATGGACTGCATAGAAGATACATCTGTCCAAAAGAAAACTGAGCTACTGGCTGTGCCGCCGGAAACGTGCACCACACTTGGTCACTGACGAAGAGTCCAAGGATTGTTGTGATGAAATTTCATGCGGCCGGGAAGGTATGCACAGTTGGTTTGCCAGCTGACGTGCAGGGGAGGAGGGGCCACAACCACCGGATTGCCGACTGACGTGCCAGCACTGAGGGAGGGCACCTCTGCATCGCTAACTGACGAGCTCGGAGGACAGGAGGATGGACCTCAAGTAGAGTCATCGGCCACGACATACCCGAACATATACACCCACTTTCACATACACTACACACATACACGCATACTGCACTATCCTTGGTACCCCCGGTACTATCGGTAATGCAAGTGTGGCGAGGAGGGACGAGGGAGGGGGGGCGGGGAGCAGGAGGGGGCGGGTTGCACCGCCGAATTGCCGATAGGCATGCGTGCAAAGGGGTAGAGGTGGGCCACCACGGTCCGTGCTCGCGTTTATACACCCCTTCCCCTTAGGACTCCCTAAGGTTGGCGCGCCATTTCAGAGGCGTCAGGCACTGCCTAGCAGAGCAAGCTTCAGCTGACACTGTTGGTTGCCGTGGAAGGGGGGGGTTGCAGAATGTGAAGGATAGTCGGCAAGAAGTCGCCCCCCCGTACCTGCCGCCCCTACACCCTCCCCCCGTACCCCCCCCGTAGCTCCCCCCCGTAGCCCCCCGTACCCTCCCGTACCTCCAACCCGTACCTAGCGGAGTCCCCCCCGGCGAATCCGAGGTTCTTCCTCGAAGGGGCCCACGTGCCCAGGGGATGCCACCGGGTTTAATCGGCCAAGCCGGACAGAGCTCCCACCGGCGACCCCCCCCCCCGCGAGGGAGGGAGCACACAACAACCGCCAGCCACCTCCTCCCCCTCAGCCCACCCAAAAAAGGGACTCCGGCGCCGAGGGTTGGGGATATAGTGCCATGCCGCGCGGCCATGAATCGAAATGGCCCTACACGGGCGATACACGCCCTCCCCGGCCCTTGCTCAAGAGGGGCCCCCGTTGTCCCCCGGGCAGGGAGCAACCCCCCCCCCTCAAGGAACGGCGGCCCTCGAGAGCCCTCGCCCAGCTCCTAGGGGCCTCTCGGGGTTCGCCCCCGAGCCCGCCCGGCCGTCCCGCGCCCCCCCCTCACCAGCCGCAGCCCAGAGGCCCGCCCGGTCCCCCCCGCGCCGTCCCATAGCCACCAGGGTCCCGGGCCCCGGACCCCTGGAGCCCAGCCCCCTGGCCCCCCCGGTATCCATCCGGCGGGGCCCGTCCCGGTCTGGTTCGGCCGCAAGGGGACGGCGTGGCACTTCCCCCCGCCTCCACCAGGATTCGCCCCCGTGGATGATGCTCGGCGGGATTCGTCCCCGCCGAGCGGGGTGCGGGCCCCTCCGCTGACCGTGGCCCCCAGCGCCGCGGGCGCCCCGGGCTCCCTGGCCGACTTTGGCCAGCCCTGGCCACCCCTCTTCCCCGGTCAGCCGAAGGGTGGCGCTTGCGGCTGAGCACACCGCAACCCCTCCCCCTCGCGCGCGCGCCCGCCGACCGGCCCACGCCCCCCCCCCTCCCCTCCCCGCGTGCACACCAGGCCCCTCCTCCCCTCCACACCCCCTCTCCTTCTTCACAGGTTGCCGACGCCACCGAGGTGGGCTTCCGCAGCCGCCGACGGGCGGACGCCTGGCCGACGAAGGGACCCCCTATACGCGGTGGGGTCCAGGCCTTGCCCCCATTTCCCCCTGCTGCATGCATCATGGCGTTGCATGAGTCATACCTCCCTCCCTATGCACCATGTGTCATGGCCGCGAGTGGCCTTTGCCTCCCCTCCCCGCCCCCAGAACCCCTGCAGCAGCGCCTCCCGACTGGAGGGTGGTGGGGCCTGCCGGTGTGCGGTACGAGCCCCCGCCACCCTCCATCCACCTGCCGCGAACCCCTGACCCCCCCCTGTCCCCCCCCTGTCCCCCACCCCGGCTGGGGCGGCACGGCCCGCGCGTGCGGTTCGAGCCCGCGTCGCCCCTTGTTGCATTATACGGGCAGTGCGTGCCACCAGGAGAGCGGAGGGGCCCCGCACTGCCCCGAGCGCCCCCCCCCCCCCGACAGCTGGCGCTACAGGCCAAGCAGCGCCTGGCGGCCTGTTATGGAGGGGGGGCGAGGCGACCAGGCGCTTCATACCCGCCCCGGACGGGGATCTGTGCCCATGGCACCGGGCAAAGACGCTTGTTTGGGGGGGTACCACACCACCACCCACCACCGCACCACGGGCACAAGGGAGAGGTAATAGCCCCAGGCATCGGCCTCCCCCAGGCTGAAGGAAGGTGCCGACCGCCAGGCCAATCCTGGCCCCCCACTTCCTCTTCATGATCATTTCCCTTGGCCGTCCCGGCCCACAGTGCCCGCGGCGGGTAAGTTCCTGGGGTCGAAACCTAAGAACCTCGGTGACAGAAAAACAGGCCGTGGTTTCGCGGCCAACCGACGTGGGGAGCCTCTGCCCCCACGGGGCGGCAGGGCACCCCAGCCATCTCAGCCGGGGATAACCCGCCGCCAGCGCCCCATTCCCCCGCCCCAGGCTCTCCCGCCTCAGTCCCCAAGCAGTCTTCACCCTCATCACTTCCTCGTAGTAGGACACCGGTAGCAGGACACACGCACCACCACCACACGCCACCGACCCCCAGAGCCCAGCTCTGGACCGCCCACCCCGACCAACCCCCCCCACCCTCATCACGCACCACGACTGTCGCCCACAGCCATCAACGGACCTCCCACCCCCCGGCACGCCGTGTGCCGGACCCTCCCTTGCTCCGCTCCCCACAGGCACCATGGCAAACCCATTCTCAGCTCTGTCCCCCGACCTCGAGCGCGAACAGTTGACGGCGGCCGACGCCTGGCCCCTCCTGTCCATCGCCCTGTACTCCCAACAACCCCCTCGCCTGCTGGCCTCTGCGCGCCACATGCCGGCGAATGTGGACGTCCTCTCCATCCCCCTCGCCAGCTCCCCCATCGAAGCCGGCCCCCTCCTCTGGTGGTTCGCCTTCACCGAGCAGCTGGCCGAGAACGAGATCTCCCTCCTCACCACACACAACGACGCCTCGTGGCTCCCCTACGCCTCCTGCATGAGCGCCCTCATCGACTGGGGCGCTCGTGCCTCCACCCTCGACCAGGCCACTCTCGCCTCGGCCGCCCTCGCCCACATTTCCCCCTTCTACCCCGACCTCCCCCCCTCCATCCCCTTCTGCTGCCTCCTGGACCTCCTTGCCTTCGAGGAGGCCATCAAGCCCAAGGTCGCCCGGGTCGCCCTGCTCCACTGGCTAGCGACCTGGGCGGCCCAGCAGACCGGCTCCCGGCTGGCCTGCCCCCCCCTTAGCTGCGTCTCCGACCCCGCCAGCCCCCATGTCCGTGTCCCCGCCCCTTGCCCCCTGTCAGCCCAACGGTGGTACAAAGAGTTGAACCATCGGAAGGATGATGGTTCCATTTGCACCCCCAACATCTCCACCGCCATCACCGCAGCCGCCCGCCGCGCTAACCCGCAGGCAGAAGACCCTCCTGCGGGGCCCCGAGTCCCCGCCCCCGCCCCCGCCCCCGCACCCCCCAACGCTTCGCAACCCTTGTCCCAGCCTCCCCCCCGTCCCCAGCCTCCGCAGCCGGCCGCACCACCCCCGTCAGACTGGGAGACACTCTTCCAGGGTGGCCCAACCCCGAGCTCCCAGGACAAGCTGAACTTACTCGACGGCCTCTCCTCTGTCCCCGAGCCCGACGCCCACCACACGGCCATGTGCATTGTGGCTATGGGCAAGAACTGCCACCAGCCCCCCGGGACCGTGCACCACCTCTCGGTCTCCACGTCCACCGCCAGCCTGGTGCTCGCCGCCAAAGGTGCCTGGCACTCCTGCCCCGACCTCCACAAGCCCACCCTCCGCCTCCACCTCAACAAGCTCCTCACCCTGGTCTCCCAACGGTACGGAGCCGCCGCCTCCTCCGCGGCCTCCCTGCCTGCCCTCCAGGCCATCCAGCCCCTCATCACAGCCGCTCATGCCCATACCGACATCCCCTGGCTGACAGCGGCCTTCACCATCGCCAGTGCCCCCTCCTTCCCCAGAGAGGCCTACCAGGACCTCCAACACGTCTCCTCCGCCGACACCCTCCGCGCAGCCATCGCACGGCTGTGTGGCCGTCTATCCACCCCGGCCCATTTCCAGGAACTCATCTCCTACACCAAAACTGCCCTCCCCCCCCGCTCTACGGCGGACCTGGACTTGTTCCGCCTTGGCTCCTCCGCACCGCCTGCGCCCTCCCTGCAAGCCCCTGGCGCCGCCGCCCCGCCTGCGCCACTCTCCGCCCCACGCCTCCTCGGCCTGCCCCCCCTCCCGGGCGCCCCCGCGCCCTCCGCCAAGCGCCACCCCCGCCTCCTCGGTCCCCACCTTGGCCCCTGTCGGCTCCTCGCCACCCACCACCGGCATCGTCCGCGTCTCAGGCCTCCGCCTAGGCCCGCACCCCTCCATGGCAGTCACCCTCACCCACAACCTGCAGACCGTCGTGTACGTCACTGACGCCGACACCCGCCGCGGACATGCGTTCGCCTCCATCGCCCCCGCCCTGCACACCTCCCTCTTCGCCTCGCTGCCCGCGCGCGTCATCCAGCACGACGAGGGCTGGTCCCTTACGGTCCAGGGCAGACGGGACGATGGGCAACCTTGGCACGCCCCCGCCGCCACACTCAACACCCCCCGCTCCAACCGCCAGCAGTCACCCCCCCGTTCCTCCCCCCGATGCTCCCCTCGCCCAGCGCCCTCGGCCCCCACATCAGGCAGGGAAGTCCGCGGCGCCATGATCCCCAGTGCCCGCAGACACAACTGACTCGCTGTGCCGGACACTCTCCACGCCTCCAGCGCTCCTGACCTCCCGACTCTGGCCTGGGCAACCTTCCTCGCCTCCCACTTTCCCCGCCCACTCGGCGCCCACCGCGCCGGGGCTGACCTCCTCTCCGGCCCGGAGCCCCGTCCCCATTCCCACGCCCGGGGGACCCCCCCCCGCGCACCCGCTATACCACCGGCCTCCGCCCCCCGTATATGCCTTCACTTCGGGATGCTGCGGCGCCCAGCCCTCACGCACTGCCCCGTGTGCACACACTCTGCTGACCTTCCTTCCCTTGGCCTCCCCCCGACCGCCAACCTCCCCCGAGGCCCCCTCGGAGACCTCCTGCACGCCGCCCAGGTCTCCACGTCACTACCCCCCTCGCTCCTCGCCTCCGGCCTCCCCACAGTGTGCGGTTGGCTCGCCTCCTTCCCCCGCCAGCGCCGCGACCCCCCCTTCTGGATCACCCCTCCCCTGCACGTGGACGCCAAGTGGACCGCCTTCTGGGACACCGCCCACTTGCCGTCAACCCCCCTCCCCCCGTCCCCAGCGTACACTCGCTCGTCAGGCCTGACCTCAGCGTGGGTGCTACACCCCGCCCTCCCCGACGCCCCACTCGTCACCTCCTCCGCTTGCCCCGACTGTTGACGCCCCACGCCTCACTCTGCCTTCGTTGACCTCCCCGCATCGCCAACCGACCACTGGCCTCACTTCTCCTGCACCTCCCCCCACAAAGCCCCACCCGTGTGCACTCCTGACACCGCCGTCCGCTGTGTGGTGGGCTTCGAGGGCATGGTACTGCCCGGGGCTGTCCCCGTCTCAGCCATCCCCTGGGCCACCCCCTGCGTCCCCCCACCCGACTGCCTCTTCCAGCCGACCCCGCCTTCGTCCTCTCCCTCCCCGACCTCCGGGACCAGGCGTCCACCCCCCTCCGCGACACAGCCCTCATCTTTCTCACGCACAACTGGGGCGGCATCGCCGGCCAAGTCTCCCTCGCCCGCACCTGGCTCGAGGCCCTGTCCCCCGACGTGGTCGCCGAGCAGGAACTCGGGGACTTGGCCGCGGCCCGCTCCGCCCTCCCACCGCGGTACGAGACCCACTGAGGCACAGCATCAGGCCAGGGCTCAGGCCTCCGCACGGCCTGGCTCCGGTCCCTCCGCGCCCCCTCCCAGCCCGCCAACCTCGTCTACGACAGCCCGCACTGGATTGCCTCCACGGTCCCCCTCTCGCTAGGGGGCCGTGCCCTCCTGTCCAACGCCCACCTCCCCCCACGCCTCTCGTACTCCGAGTGGGTTTCTGAGGTCAAGATCATGAACCAACCCCGCTCCTGCATACGTCCCGACCTGTGCGTCCTCCTGGGCGACCTCAACAGCACGGGAGCCCCAGGCACCCCCCTGGCATCGGCGCTCGGGGCCCTAGGCCCGCTCTCGGCTTGGCACCACCTGGTCCCCCCAGCCACTCCCACCAACTTCACCACCCGCCACGGCTCCCCCCGGTCCACCGCCATCGACCACATCTTGGCCACTGGTCCCATCGCCTCCCACACTCACCACGTCCTCCCCTGCCACACCTCACACGCCATGGTGCTGGCGCAGGTCACCCTGCACCACCGCTCCTGCGACGCCCACTCGTGGCGTCTGTTCCGATGGCGCCTGGCAACTATCGAGGACATGAACTCTCTCTCAGTCGCCCTTGACCTCGCGTAGGGCTGGCTCTCCCTTACCCCCTCCCTCCCCGGCCACTAGATCGCCTGCCATCACTCCCTCGCGCACCAGCTGCTCCCGCACCCTCCTGACACCCCCACACTACTACGGTCCCTGGCCCGGTTCACCTTTCCCCTCTCCGCACATGACCTCGCCGCCCAGTCCTCTGCCCTCCAGGAGGCATCGGCCGCCCGCGGCTACGTCACTCGCGCTGCCGTCCTCTCCTCCCCCTCCATCACCTCCGCCACTCGCAGAGTCCTCCGGCTGCCCTCCCCTCCCCTGGAACCGTTCCACGGCATCCTGCCCCACCCGGGGGCCACCCTCACGACCAGCGAGGAACGGCTCGCCGAGGTCACGGCCCAGTCCCGATCCCAGACGGCCAACCGGCACGTCTCTGTGGACCACGCCTTCTTCGCCGCCCGCTGCACCCCGGACCCCTGGCTCCCCCTCCTACAACCGCCCACCGACCTCACTTTCCCCCCCTACTCTGCGACGCCCTACGCGCGAACGCCCGACCAGAATCCCCCGCCTCCCTCCGGGCGTACGCCCTCACCCGCCAGTCACCCCCCCTCATCACCACCGCCTCCCTCGCCCACTGCTGCATAGGCAAGCGCTGCCTCGCCCTGTCCACTGACAACGTGGCACGCGCAGCGCTCTTCCGCAGCGGCGGAGGCGTCCACCTCGGATTGCTACACCTTCTCCCCCAGCTCGAATCCGCCACCCCAGGCGTCTGCAACGAGACCGTCTGCTGCGGCCTCTACAAGGGGAAACCCACCAAGCCACTCCCCCTGCACCTCACACGCTCCTTCCGCCCCGTGGACGTGGAGTCGGGCGTCTCCGGCGCAGCATCCGGCATCGCAACGACCCGGCTAGCCGCCAATCTTGAGCTCACCTCCACCTACACCCCCGCCTCCTTCGCCTACCGCCCAGGCCACTCCGCCCTCGGCCTTGCCCTCGTGGCCCGCGCCGCCGCCTACACAGCCCTCTCCACCCACGGCACATGCGCCATCTGCGACTGGGACGGGTCTGACGCGTACCTGAGGGTACTGCGCCAGGATAACTCCCGCCTCTGCTCCCGCCTCCGCGCCACGTGGGACTTTGGCCCCTGGGCAGACAGCTTCTACACCCGCCTGGTCATCCGCGTGGCCACCCGCGAAGGGTTCGTCCACCCTATCAGTACCGAGGAGGGGGGCAACCAAGGCGACGGGTTCCCCCAACTCCACTACCAGGCCCCCAGCCTGGTCATCACCAGGGCCATGCGCCCCAACACTTCCATCAACCTCCCCCTCACCATCCCCAGCCACTCAGCGTCCCTCCCCGCCACCCGTCTCTCGTACAGCGACGACCGCCGCTTCATCACCCCCTCCCTCACGGACGTGGCAGCCATGGCCACTGACTGCCGTGAGTGCTCTCGCCGCGCCGGCCGCTTCAAACACCCCGACAAGCAGCAGTTCTTCTCATCGACTCCCGCCCAGGCTGGCCCACCCTCGTCACAGCCGACGTCCCGCAGCACACCAGCACCACCACCACCGCCCCCCCGGAAGTCGTCGGCATCCCCATCCTCCCCGAGCTCTCCCTCCTCCGCGTCATCAAAAAGTCCCGCGCATCCCTCGACCGGGCACGCAAGGCCAGCTGCAACTGCGAGGCCTGCCCCATACTCCAGCTCCGCTCCCTGCACACCTTCGGCCTCTCCCCCCTCGACTACGTCACCTCGGGCGTCCTCGCCCCCCCCCCCTCCCTCCGCCCCCATCAGACCGCCATCAACAATGCATACCGCCACGCCTTCTGTCTGCCCCCCTGGGCACACTCGGCCTTCCTCCACATCCCCCTTCCAGCAGGGCGATCCCGGCGCCCCCCTCCTAGCGTACCGGGCCCCCCTCAACCTCCTCCGCACTTACATCCGCGCCTCTTGGGGCCCCAACACCCTCGCAGTAGCCGCCACGGCGTCCCTCATCTCCCCACGCCGCCCCACCCCCTGGCTCACCGAAGGTCCCGCCCTGGCACAGGCCCTCGCCCCCCTCGACATCACCGTCCACCTCCTCCCCTCCCCCCACCGTACGCCCCGTCCCGCAGCACCACACCGGCTCGCTGGCCCCCCTCTGCTCCCTCCCCTATGTCGTGGTCGCATGCACCGGCAGCCAAGAGGGCACCCGCCTCGGCGCCGGCTTCCTCCTCTGGCACCCCCACCGGGGCAGTCTCTACCGCGGCTGGCTCGGCCTCCACGCCCTCGCCGGCCACTCCGGGGACGCAGAGTGGATCGCCAAAAAAGCCGCCATGTTTGCCCTCCGCGGCTGGTCCGGGGATGCCCTTTTCGCCTCAGACTCCACCGCCTCCCAACTCTGCGACCTCACCCGCGGCCCGCCCCCCTCCTCCGCCCTCTCCCACCCGTACCGGGCGGCCCTCCTCTCCGCCTCCTTCCGCATGCACGAGGCCTGGCTCCCCGCGCAACACGACTGCGGCTCCGCCAGCCACCTCGCCACCCTCAACGCCGAAGCCGACAGCCTAGCCCGCCGCGGGCTCCGCACCGCCTCCCCGTGGACCCTCCCCTGGTCCGCACTCTTCCACGGCCGCATCATGGCGCTCCGTGAGGGCGCAATCTCCCTTAGCCCCGCGCGCGCCGCAGAGGCAGCGTATGCGGCCACCACCGCCCGCACCCACGCGCTGCATCTCCGGCCCCTGCCCCCAGGCTGGTCCTCCCACCTACTCCGCCTCGTGTATAAACGCGCCGAGGTCCCGGCGCTGGCCCTCCATCGCATCATGCACCTCCGGCTACTGCACTCCCAGGACCACCCCCCTGGCTACGGAGGCCTGACGTGCCCCTTCTGTCACCGCCCCTACCCGGACTCCGCCGCCCACCTCCAGTACCACTGCCCCCCCCACTACGCCCTGCAGTTACTCCTCGCGTTGCGCCTGTTCACGCACCCGCCCATCCTGGCGGCCACTGCCAGCCACTCCCCCCGCCTCGTCACACCTTTAGAGCTCCGCACGTCCACCACCGCAGTGTATCTCTCCGAGCACCTCCCAGCCGCCCCACGACCCGGCCCCCCGACGCAGTTGGGGTTCAGTCTGCTCGGCATGTGGCACTCCACCTCCTCCCACGGCGCCCCTACTCTGCTGGACAGCGTCGGCCGGGAGGGACTCCTCCGCGAGCTCCTTCCCACCCTCAGCACGACGCACACGTCGCTAGCATCACTCATCCGCCGTGCCCCCTCCCACGTCACCGCCCCGCCCCCCCCCCTCCCGCCGCACGTCCCCACGCCGCCCTGCACCCAGCCCCACACACTGCGCCACAGCATGGCCCTAGTCTGGCTCCTTCGCCATTGCGCCACTTGGAGCCTCACAGTAGACCGCCGGCCTGTGGTCCCGCTCCCCCCGGCGCCACTCCCGGGGCCGCACCCGGCCCACGTCGTGTTCACCCCCAGGGCGCGGGCCGCGGACATCCTCCCACTCCTCGCCACCACCCCTCCCGGGCAACGCATACTGCTTGCCGCAAACCCCTCGGTCCTCAGTGAGGTCCTCATCGGGCACGCCGATGCCCTGCACGTGCGCCCGCTGCTGCCCGACCTGCACGTTGCGTATGCCCCCGGCACGCCCGTCGACCCCTCTGTGTGGGACTCTCAGTGAGGCCACCGGCCACCGGCCGGCCCGCACGCACCGCCCCGCGCTCGCCTCGGGCACCCGTGCCCGTGAACGCCGCTGCCCAAGCGCCCGGCCCCAGCCTCAGCCCGCGAGCAGCGCTTCCTGCCAGCCGCAGGTCCCACGGCCCGCAGGGGGCCCCCGACAGGCACGCCGACACCCTTGCGCGTGCGCCCCCCGCAGCTTGGCCTGCACGGCGCGCTCTCCCCCGGCACGCCCTCCGAACCCACAGTGTGGGGCTCTTGGGGCCTCTGCCGACCGCCGGCTGGGCCGCCTGCGCCTCCCATCGACCGCCACGGGCCCCGCAGCCGCACTGCACCGCCTCCGCCTCGGCCGCCCGCCGCTACCCATGCGCCCGGCCCCGGCCTCAGCCCCCAGCCAACGCAACCTGCTCACCGCAGGTCCCTCGGCCCGCAGAGGGGCCCGCACCTGGCACGCCGACGCCCTTGCGCACGCGCCCTCCGCAGCTTGGCCTGCAGGACGCGCCCTCCCCCGGCACGCCCACCAACCCCACTGTGTGGGGCGCTCAGGGCCACTGCCGGACGCCGGCTGGACCGCCTGCACCCCCCCGTGACCTCCACGGGCCCCGCACCCGCATGCCGCCGCGTCCGACCCGGCCGCCCACCGCTACCCATGCGCCCGGCCTGGGCCCCGGCCCCTTGCTGGCTGTGCCGCGCGGCCTCCCGTAAGCAGGACACAGGGACAGGCACCAGGGGACAGCAACTGCACCGATCACGACACGCCAGCAACTGTATACCCATGATCGTGCTCTTGTGCTCCCGCCCTTGTGCCCTCCCGCCCCAATGACCGACGCGCGCGCGCGCGGGCACTACCGGGGACGAGGCGGCTACACCACAACACCAGCAAAGGTGACTAGGCGCCGGCAGACAGCAACTCCCAGGCCTCCCCTCGCCCCCGTAGAAGGCTAGAAGCACGAACCAGCGCCCCCGGCCACGCCACGGCCACACATGAGGAACGGCCACCTCGGCGGGATGTTCGGGCAAGGCGCGGAATGTCCGTGGACCCGGGCGTGCCTTCCCCACCTCAAGGTCACCGCCCCGCCCTCCACCCCCACCATAGCCGCTTCGCACAGGACGAGTAACTCTCCCCCCGCGAGAAGGGGGAGGGCTCCAGGGTGACTTCCACAGGTGGTGCCACCCTCCTCCACGCCCCCCCCCCCTCCACTCCACGGCGCCCCACCCCCCCCCCCCCCCCCCCGACGCCGGCCGACTGCTCCCTTGCGCCCTGCCCAGGGAGAGCGTGTCTGGCAATTTCTCCCGCCAGCACGTGCTGGGTGCCTTCACAACCACAAAACAACCACAACCTCCCACCCGTACCCCCACCCCGTACCCCCCCGTACCTCCCCCCCGTACCCCCCCCGTACCCCCCCCCGTACCTCCCCCGCGTAACCCCCCCGTGACCTCCCCTCCCGTATCCCCCCCGTAACCGTAACTCGCCTCGCTTAGCTCAACACGGAGGGCAGCCCCCGCACCTCCGCTTAGAATAAAAGACTCTTGGGGTGACTGGGACCGCTTGTTGTGTGCACCACCTTGTGTGTGTACCCCCCTCTGTGTGCACCGCCTTCTGTGCGTACCACCTTGCTTGTCGCCCCTTAAAAGACAAGACTCCTGCAGTGGCCACAGGTCGCCTGTTGTGCGCACCTCCTTGTGTATGTACCGCCTTCTCTGTGTACCGCCTTGCCCTTGGCCCCTTAAATAACAAGACTCCTGCGGTGGCTACCGACCGCCTGTTGTGTGCACCGCCTTCTGCATGTACCGCGTTTCGTGTATACCGCCTTGCCTGTGGCCCCTTAGAAATATGAGTCCTGCGGTGGCTACAGACTGTCTTTTGTGTACACGGCCTTGTGTGTGCACTGCCTTCTGTGTGTACCGTCTTGCCTGTGGCCCCTTAAATAACAAGACTCCTGCGGTGGGTACAGACCGCCTTTTGTGTAAACAGCCTTTTGTGTATACGACCTTTCGTGTGTACCGCCTTGCCCGTGGCCCCTGAAATAACAAGGCTCCTGCGGTGGCCAGAGACCGCCTTCTGTTTGCACCGCCTTGTGTATGCAACGCTCTATGTGTGCACCGCCTTGTGTGTGAACCGCCGAATCCCCCGTACCCCCCCCCCCGGTACATTCCCCCCGTACCTCCCCCCCCTACCCCCCGTGCCTCCCCCCCGTACCCCCCCCTACCTCCCCCCTATACCCCCCAGCGTACCCCCCCGCACCCCCCCGGTAACTCCCCACCGTACCCCCCCCCCGAGCCCCCCCATAATACCTCCCCCTAACCCCCCACGTACCCCGCCCCCGTAACTCCCCCCGTACCCCCCCCGTACCTCCCCCCCCGTACCTCCGCAGTACGGGGTGGGGACTTGTTGCCGTATATGGAAGTCACGGGGTGTTGCCTAAAATTTGCGAATTCGAACAAGGGGGGAGGGTTACCCTTTTGCACGCAACTGCCATTTGCCGAAGGGCAACGCACGGAGTTACCTTGGATGTGCACAAAAATGTATTCGCCCATGTTTTGGGCATGCAGAAGGAAATTTGGAGGTGTCTTGCTTGAAAAATGACGAATCTCATTGTTGCTGCTGTCGCCAGACAAATGGATTTGCACTTTTCTTCAATTTTTCTCCTTTTGCACGTGTCTGATGTCACCATCAATGCCTGCCATGCCAGCCCAATACGTATCACTTGGCGCGACACGGAGGGCAGCCAGGAGATACCCTTCAGGGCCCTCCATCGCATCCTGGCCCAGGTTGCCAACTTGGGCCTTTCCCTGCTCCGCAGCGTGCGAGGGTGGGAGGCAAGCCGTGTGGCAGCCAACGTGTGGGACACATCAAAGGGTTATTAGCCCGGCCACAGGGCCAAAATGTCAGGGTTAGGGCTTATGGCTGGGCCCGATGGGGACCTATGGACGGGAATGGGTGAGGGGCGGGCTAAGGAACGGAAGGGGGGGGAAATCCACCGCCATGACCACAGAGAAAACCCCCCCCCTGGGGGCCACTACCAAGACGAAAATCCCAACCCCCATTCTCTCCCAAACCACCACCAAGCCTCAACCCCAAGCAGCCCCCGGCAGACCAACAAGAACATTTTATTTCGAGGCGTCCGAGGAGTAAAGTGACGGCGCCGGCCCACCGGGTTGCACCAAAAAGCAAAGACCCCAGGGTCCACACCCAAGACAAAAGCCACCCCAGCCCCTAAAAGCACACACACCCCAAGCCCCCCGACGCCCCCTGGCAAACCGACCACCCCAACCCCCCCTGTGGGCGACGGGTCCGAGCACCCAATCGTTGAGACCGTTGTCCACGTCCCCTACCCCGGGGGGGTGTAGATGGGCGCCGCTCGCGGTGTCCATCGCAACAAGCATGGTGTTTTCTGCGTGGAATACCCAAGTAACACCACCCTTTACGAGGTGGCCCGCGGCCTGCTCTTTGCCTTGCCCGAAGAAGCCGGCACCTATGGGCAAGAAGCGGTGGGGGGAAGAAGAAGGCAAAGACCACCAGACCTAATCCCTATAACCCCCGGACTAACCCCCAGTCCAACCAGCCCCAACCAACAACCACAGAACCCACCAACCCCGTAGACAAAGAGAACAAACAGAACAAAGCACCAGAGGGGAGCGACCCCTAAAGGGGGTCCCACGAACCGTAGGAGGCCATAAGTAGGAGAAGAAATGGAAGGCAAAGTATGCGGTATGTGCTCTTGTGTGTCTTTCTGCATTCGTAGGGGAGGTTAAGAATTGTGTTAAGATGTGCTAATATGTGTTAATATTAAGTTGGCGCTTTTTTCATCTTTCATATCTGAGATATTAATTTCAAATATTAAAGCAAATATTAACTCCGAGTCCAATTTCAACATTTTTGTAGATTAACACCGCTAGAACACCCTGCCCAAACCCCGAGTAGAAAATGCCACCAAACGCGTAAGGCACACCAGAGGGGTGCAAATTTGCCCTAGGTATCCCCCATACCCCTTGTATAAACGGGGGAAAGTGAGTTAACCTTTTAATTTTCCCCCGGGATATTAAAAATATTGCATCTAATCTAGACCACTAGGGCATGCGCAGGCGCAGTGCCGCATAACACAAGAGGCAAGATCACACATCATCTGCAGGCCGCAAGTCAAAAGCCTTAACTCCATTGTATGCCTACGCAATGATCACGGGGAGGTACTTGATATCTTGGGCTGCGGCATCGATGAACGTAGTCAAGATGTTCAAGTCTACTTCCCATCGTCCCTCATGGTTGTTTTGCGGACAAGATAGTCTCAACGTTTGCAACACATGTGATCACAGCATCGGCGTTCAACGTGCGGCATAGCAGCCAGAGAGCAACGAACACCGGACGATACGGTCGCGTAATCTGTAGTGGCGCCCACCATGTGAACGGATGGTAAATCCGGTAGCCAACAATGGTCCCAGAGAGAGGTCCACTGCCTTTGAATGTTGGCTTTATCGGAGTTGTTCAAGATCGTATGCAGTACATCTTTAAATGATAATGTATCACCAACCAGTACGGTGTGGACCGCTAGATGACAAGCTTCACATTGCTTACCTGTGGTCAAGGGCACCGCGATGTAGTAGGTATTTGGGCAACCGTTGATAACCCCGTATAGCGAGTGCATACCGCATGGGCAGACAGTTGCACTTTCTTTCCGATATCCTAAAAGATGTAATTCACGGTGTCTGGGATGTCGCGCAATTGCGCAAATAGTAGCCCTTGATGATGGGTCGTACCCTCGACGTCAATTCAAACGTACTTGCCACCGACGTAACACATCACCATCGTCGAGAGCCTGTATGTCGCGATGAAGAAGAGACGTGTTCCCCTTGATATTGTGTTTCCCATGCCGGCAACACAAGCAGAAAGGAAGCTGCGAGATCAGCCAGCTGGGATGAGCCAGCGGGCACATAGTTGTTGTCCTGATGCACCTTAAGGTGCATCTCCCGAAAACTGTCCCCCGGCTCCGTGAGAGCCTGGAGCTTCGAACAATAGTGACTGGGCGGGTCGAGATGGGCGGGCAACTCATAGGTTAGAAAAACTTGTCACGAAACAGTAAACGTCGCAAAAGCCCTGCAGCGAAAAAAACAGTTCAACGACAGCCAAACTGTCGTTTCCCATGCCCGCAAGACAAGCACAAAGCAATCTGCGGGATCAGCCAGCAGTACATATTGCCAACCCCCCCCCAAAAACCACCGACCCCTACACCGCTTTGTGGGAATCCGGGCGGAACCTGTACCGCAGATTAAAGCTGCCTCACCAACAAGACACGCCCCGAGGTGACACCCACAATACCCACAAACATACAAGGTGGAGCCCAATACTTTGCAAGACCGAGACCCCCGCAGCGTAGAATCTTCCACCCCACTCCCCTGGGGGGCCAGTCACCAGTCAAAGAAAAGCCGCCGCGGAGCTACGCCTGCCGTCACCCACACACCAACAAAACATCAGCCGGCCAACTCATGCGTGGGACCCCGGCCCTCGGCCGAAAGAACACCTTTCTGATTATTTCTCAGGGCCGTAGTGGCCCCACGCCGTGCCTTCAGCCAACCTCAGGGAGGAGGGGGACAGAAAGCCAAGGATCACCAAGGCTGAAGCAGAGTCCACAAATGGGGTGCCCCGCCAGAGGGTGAGTGCAAGAACCCTCCCCTTCTAGCGCCCTTTTTGCATGTTTACCCAAGCCACACCGCCTTGCGTGGTTGAGGCGTGGGTTGGGGCCAATCAGCACATGTTTACGCCCCTTTTGATGGCTGATTACAACTTTTGGCCGAAACAGTCCTCTTGCTGGAAGCAGGCTTCTAGCACCCTTTTTGCGCCCTTTCTGCAGCCTTTGTGCGCCCTTTGTTGCCCCCCCCTTTGTGCACTATAACATCCTTTTTGCACCCTTACTGCACACCCCTTGTGCGCCGAGGCCCTTTTGTGCACCCTTTCTGCAGGGGCGTTTCGGCGCCAAGGACTTTTGGAAGAAGGGCACCAAATGCATCCACCGGGTTCCAATTTGGTTTCTCAAGCGTACATGCAGTGCCTTTTTTCTACGAGGAGACTGGCCTCTCACAACCGTGCCGCCACCCGACCCGTCACCCCCTGCTGCCTAACGCTATCCCTGGGAACCGATAGAAAATCATCCAAATCATGGATGAGTAAAATGTCGCGGGGCTGAGGTCCCGAAACAATGAGCGCAAAAGTCGCCGGCATATAACCGGTGAATACTTCCAGCCAAAGGGGAACCTCTTCATATCCCACAACTTCCCCCAAATCTAAACCTAAACATCCCCTCCGACCCAGTAGGGGGCAGGGATCTCCAAAACGCGTTGCACAGGTCCCCCCGTCCATATGCCTGCAGCCACTCCCCCGAAGCCGTCGTGAGTGCCAAAATAAGATGGGGCGGCGGCTCAGGGTCCGCTGCGTTCCCCGGGGTGCAATCCAAAATGATGGAAGCGTTGATGTTGTTTTTGGGGATAACTAAGGGGGTGCAGTTGGGACCCCCTTGCTCACCCTACTGCACCTGGACCACAGCAAACACCCTGTGCCCTTTCAGCACCTCTAGCATGATCTCCGTCTCCGGGCTTGGCTAACCCTTGCCCTGGGGCGGCCGCACCCCACGCAATAGCACTGGCAGGCTCGCCGGGACAAGTTCATGGAGACTTCCCTTGGGATGGGATAGCCATCCATCTCCCCCCACTTTTTACGCAATGTGTCATCTGAAATCAACCCTTTTTTTGGTCGGGGGGTCCCCAGATGGGCCAAGGACTCAGAGGCGTCCTCCGTTAGGTCCCCCAATATCCCCATAAAACCTGTAATTATCACCCCTGTCCCCCACTCCTCCGTCACTGCGAAGACCCTTTCTGCAGGACAGTGCATCTACCAAGGAGCCGCAGGAGGTGGACTCTGAGCATGGGAGCCAACCACAACGACACCCGAGCCAGCTCTGGCTGGCACCGAACCAGTGCCAGCCAACCTGGGTCACTTCGGCCTCCCCCTCCACCCAGAAGCCCCGTCCCTGACGCATTATGGACGCAACCAACAACGCCCCTGGAGGCACGTCCTCTTCGCCTCCGCGCTCTAGGTGCCACTGCTAGCGCCGCACGCGTCTTCCGCAACCGACGCGTACTCTCGGTAGGAGCCGCACGAGGCCTTATCCCCCTCCTTGGGGTACCCAGCACCGATAGGGGTCTGGACCCCCCAACGCCCTAGCGGGGCGTGGCTACAGTAACGAAGCGCCCACCCCCCTCCCTCCCCCGCAGACCCGCCTCCCTGCCCCCGGGGTCCCCGTCGGAGACCGAGGACACGCAGATGGCATCATTGCTAGCTGGTGCGCTCCTGGGCCCAGGGAGGGGTTGTTGGGATTGCGCAACCGGGTTTTTACAGGGGTTGGAGGTGCCTTGCACCAGGGAGAGCTGTGCTTCAAGACATTGGGAAGCAACCCAAAGTGGGTCCCTCTGTCGCGCAGACCCAGCCATGCCACGCCAGCGGTGCATCCAGAAAGCGATGAGCAGGGAGCAGGCCCTCCATTGTAATGTCCCTATTAAACAGGGTGAATCGCTCCTAAGAATCCCCTGGACAGGGGGGATGAGGGCACGCAGGGGGGGGAAGGGGGGCTCAGGCGGTGATGAGACTTGGTGGGCGGACGGATACCGGTTTGTTTGGGGACGCCTCTGGGAACTGAGAGCGCAAGAGTTGGGAGATAGCCCGGAAGAGCTGGCGGCTCAGTCCGTTGTTGAGCGCACCTTGATGCGTTGCAGGGCGACCTTGGGGATGTTGTGGAAGTACGCCATGGGGAGTCCGGGGAAGGGGAAGGGGGAGGTCCCTTCTGGATACTTGTTGCAGCTGTCCAGAGATGGGGCCTTGCCGTTCACGATGCGGGGGACGATTGTGGCTCTGCGGATTGCGGAGGAGATGGGCTGGATCCCCGCAATTCTGCACCCGATTCAGAGGCGGCTTGCCAATAGCGGAGGGGGTCCCGGGTTCCACTTTTATATTTTTGCTTGAGTTCTACGGGAAGCGCCGAGAAGAGGGTGGGGGCAGCCACGTGGGAGCCCCTGGTGGCCCTTATGTGTTTGTCCTGCTTTTTGGTCCACCGGATAGGCGAAGCCGCATCCATACGGGTGGCGGATATTGTGAGGGAGAAAGCTCTTGGATTTTGAGCTACCAAAAGGGGGATCATTGGCCACAGATGGCGCCGGTGGTGGTCCAAGGCATGGGGGGGGTATGTGCGCGAGTACACAAAAGGCTGGAGGGCGAAGAACGGGTGGTTCTTGGGGGAGCTCCGATGTTTGAGAACGCTTTGGCGGGGTTCCTTCAAGGGACTGAGTGGCACGATGGGAGGTGGCAGGGTCACCCGTGGGGCGAGCGGCGGCTGTGTGGGCGCGTGGCCCGCCGGAAGCGTGGTTCATGTCCTTCGGGATGGGCAAGGATAAACCCATGTCCATGGTGTATGCCAAGGATTTCCAAAATCCGTGGGTGCTGCGCGACCTCATCACCCGTGGCCTGATGACGGGGACATATTGGAGTTCCGGGACCCTGGGGGCAAGCCAAGTGTGCACGGGGGTGCGGTTCGCAACCGAGCGACTGGGTGCGGGGGGACAGCGGCGCGGGCGGCAGACCTTGACATGGATGACCCTAGCCCACGTACAAGAGTTTCGCGAGCTTCAGGGGCCAGGGGTCATCAGAGACAATTTGCGGTTGTGGGGAGCGCCGGGGGGAACGATGACCGGTTGTCGGAGGAGTCCACATGCCCCGGTGCGGGGTCCCTCTCCAAACCCCCCGCCTCTCCCCCGAGACGTCCACGCAGGCAGGCGCAACTTTCAAGGTGGGGAGGGCAAATGTGCGCCCAAGCGCGAAGACGTTTGCCAGTGGCAGGGGGTGGGGCAGGGCACGGAAACGTGATGAAAAACTTGTCACTCCGGAAGCCACCACTACCCCCGATGGGGGAGATTCATCCACTGAAGAGGGCGCCAGAAGGAGGGCTTCTGAGGCCCCCCTTCGGCCCAGCCCTTGGACTCTGTTTGCTGCCCACTCCCCCCCTTCTTAAAACCGCCCTATTTGGCTCCATACTCGCGTTGGTTTCAGACCATGCCAACCCAGATTCCCCCGGCAAAGTTCTCCCATGGGGTCCTTCCGTCCTCTGGATCCGTCAGAACAATGTCGGATTCTAGCGCCCCTCCCACCTCCCCCTATTCCAACCCTCCCCCATGTCTTCAGCTACCCATCCCCCCCCCCCCCCCCCCCCCCCCGCAACTTCTTCAATAGCTTGCATTGCGCCGACATCCACCGGGGCAGATGCGGGGCGCGTTCCATCCTCTCCACGTTGGCCACGGAAAGCAGCGGGGTGGGCTCCTCCTTCTGCTCCTGCTGCTTGTCTTCTCCCTTGGAGCTGTTCAGCTCCTCCACCTCCTTCGGCCAGACCCTGATAATGGCGGTGAGCAACTGCAGCTGCTTCCCCTGCAGCTTCATCATCTCAATCATCTTCTCCAACGCCTGCACCGTCCCACGCTCCTCCCCCCGGTGTCCCCGCCGGTGCCCCAACCTGTCCCACCTCACCCTTCCCCCCCCCCTCCCGCTCCGCAGGAGCGGACGTGGACGTCGTCACCCTCGTACAGCGCCTCCGTCTCATCACACAGCACTCTTCCTCCCCGAACCAACCACCACGCCCCCATGGGTGCCGCCCATACCCCCTGCACTGCTCGTTGCAAGTGTTCCATCCCACCAACGTGCTGCTGGCACCGGCCCTCCGGCCCCAGCATCCACACCTGGCTAAGCTAACGCGAACCCCCGCAGAAGTTCGGAGGCTCCTCGAGGTAGGGCCCCGCGCATCCACCCCCCTCGGCTACGGCGGTATGCCCAACGGGGTGGTTGTTTTGGGCACCGTCAAGGGTAGCTTCCAGGCCTGGCCCCTGCACTTCGGTCCCCTTCCCCGCCTTGGGTGCCACGTCTGCCGGCCCCTACCATGTTGTCTTCTCCTACTATGCCCCCTCGTTCACCTTGGGGTCCCGCAGCTCCTCCTGGACCCTGGTACCCCCGCTGTCAGTGGCGGTAACTTCGCGCCCCCCGTCAAGTCCGCCTTGTAAAACCTCGGCAGTCTCGACTGCCGCCTCTCCTTCTCGGCCGGCGTCCGCTGCCCGCCACTGCATGCAAGCCGTTGCCGTACCGGCTACGTAGAGGCCCCTAAAATGGGCCTTCTCGATTTGCCCAGAGCCCCTCACGGTCCGGGGGTCCCGTGCAACGTGCATGGATTTAAGCCTCGATTGTCTTCCTAAGGCCATGCGATTCTCCTAAAAACTCATAGGTTAAAAAAGACCGTCGTCAAAGACCAAGGGTCCCACAAGCCCTCCAAGGAAAACAACACTCCATCGAGAGGCAAACTGTCGAACGAACCTTGAAAGCCTAGCAAACAGCCACAAGTTGTGGCAACCGATACAACCCGAATTGGCACACATTCCGCTTGGTCCCCATATCAGCCAAAGCGATACGCTGGTGCAACATGATTTAGCACACATCCCCCTTGTCCCTACATCCTCACGTTGGCACGGGGGAACTTGCAAGTGTTTCGCGCCACTTCATGAAGTATGCAGCAGGCACACTGATGGTACTAGGCGACTTCAGGATCAACATTGCTTGTGTGTGGCTTTATCAAAGAAATATCCAACCAGAGAGCTTGGAGCATGTGAGCAGCCGCGGCAACACAACAAGTCCGCAACTGGTGTTATTGCGTGGGTGCCAAAGTGCTGCAGGTAGCAACAAGGCCCAATAGCAGCGCACAAGAAGATTGACAATTTGGATGACCAAGATTGTTGAGGCTGGTGGGAATGTGCTTGCAGATGATCTCATTGCATGTGAGTTCACCCAAACGGATAGGCCAAATTTCGCAGGCATGTTGCTGAGCCATTAAACCCAACACTCTGTAGCAAAAGATAGGGGGTGGAAGAACACATTTGTTGGAGGCTCAATTCTACTCCATAAACCCTAGCCAACACCCCATCTCACAAAGATTCGACTTCCACCTGCTAACCGTTGACCTTCAAGGGGTCTATCAAACAAAGAGGGACAACGTTCAAGATGGGCTACGTAACCCGTGCCTTCTTGGGGGCCTATGAGTCAGCAGAAGTGCTACATAACCCCTGCACTCTCGGGGGTCCCAAACAAAGAGGGACAAAATGTGAAAAAGTGGCCGACACACCGCTGCCTTCTTGGGGGGCCACACGTGGGCAGAAATGCTACATAACCGGTGTAGTCTTGGGGGCCCAAACAAAGAAGAACAAAATCAAAATTAGCTGCCCCACCCCTGCCTTCTCGGGGGCCCACAAGTGGGCGGAAATGCAACATAACCCTTGCAATCTCAGGTGTCCCCAAACAGAGAGGGTCAAAATCAGAGTTGGCTACCTCACCCCTGCCTTCTTGGGCCCCACAAGTGGTCGGGGATGCTATATTGTGGTGTTGTGAGGTGGGGTAAGCAAACTCTTCCCCTAAAAGGGGGGGGGGCTCGGCTATGTGAAAACCCTACTTTTGCCTAAAACTTTGGCGAACGGAGAAGGGAGGTGGGTTATGTAAGACCCCCCATTGTGTCATTCTCCGCGGATGCCCCCCCCCCTCGTTGTTGGTTCGTTGGTGTGTGGGTGGTGTTTGTTGGTTCGTTGGCTGAGCATTGTGCTGCATGCTGTCTGGTGTGGATGGTGTGGATGGCGGTGGGTATGTAGGTTCAACCACTGGAACGGTCCTTGGGGGTGCTACAAACACTTCATTTTGCCGTTCTAGCGGTCTTCCAGCAGGTTCTTCAAGCAGTGCCCTAGCGAGCGATCGGTCGCCACTAGAACAACCCTAGATTGCCTTGCTACAACGCGGCTAGAACGGCAAAATGAATATTTGTAGCACCCCACAGTACCCTTCTCCTGGCTGCATATACATGGTCACAGACACACACACCATGCAGCAATACCAGGCAGCAGGCAGCACAGTGCCCAGCCACCACACAACATGCTATAGCACATAAGCACACACCAAACTAACCAACAAACCCTACCGACACGGCAACTAGCAACGAAACAACCAAACAACCAACAAACCAGCCAAATAGCACACAACACAGCTCTCGATAGGACAGCTGTACAACAAACACCACATGCACACATAGCAGGGTGGAGGGAAGAAGCACCTACCTATCAATGCATGTGCACGGCACAGCCACTTTGAAATGCATTTTGGAAAATACCACACATTCAAAAAAGAAATTGATACCCTCCTTGACCTAAAGCCCAACAAGGACGTTAGTGCCACGGCCCGGCCCGCAACATGCAGGGGCTACTTCCTCTACCAAAAAGGCACAAGCACACTCGGATCCCAACGAATGCGCCCGGCCCTAGGTACACACTAGAAAGCCCAATCTTGGTCTAGCCTAGAACGGCTAGAAAGGCTAGAACAAAGAAAAAGTGGGCGTTACCCCGACCCATGGGCATTGGGGTATGGGGGTACCAAGGCTGCAACTTGGACCTTAGGTACTGTAGTGTACTTTTTTTTCACAAAAACATATTTGTGACCCGAATTTCAACAACAAAATAAAACCCGTTCTAGAGACACTCTAGCACCGTTCTAGCTAGCTCGCCAGAACGGTGCTAGAACGTTTCACTAGAACGTCACTATAACGAAAAACATCGTGCATGTTTCGCATGTAAGGGACACAAATTTGGGGTGCTGGCGGGACAAATGCACAAACCCTCATAGAAACGTGCACACTTGACATAGGCATATGTGGTTCCACACGCACACACACACACACACAGTTTGGCCTAGGCAAATACACGACACGACACACAACAGAAGCTGGCAAGGGTGGGAGGCTAGGCCAAGAGGCCAAACAAACACCGCACAAGCACCCCCTGAGTGTTGGGCTACCACCCCCCCCACAAGGCAGGGTCCCGAACCTCCCTTCGTTACTTCAGGTGCACATATAGTTGTTGTCGCAGGTGTTGTGTTTCAATGTAGTATACTTGGTGCATCTCTTGGTATGCGTTTGTTTGGAGTCTTTGGTGGCAGGCACAATCCAGCGTGAGGCGGAGTATATGTGCTGAAGGCGCTGTTACCCAAAGGGCGCGGCCGCGATGTCTACCGAAGGGTATAAGAAAACTGGAGGGATGCGAGTGTTGCACGCGCACTGTATGGCAATGGTTTTACCACGTCGGAAAGCGAGGCTATGCACCGGTCCCCGCTAGTCTACCCAAGGTGGCTTCTGTGGGTGTGGCACAGCGGGGGGGGAGGGGGGCTCCGGCCCGCGCAAGGAACTGTTGGTGGCGCTTCCTGCGCACCGTGCCCGAGCCCCCATTGAAATCGTGGGGCCTATGCCAGAGCGGATCGGGGCCTCTTGGAACGCCGCAGCCCCTGTGCATCAGTGCACTAAGGCCCCATTCAGCTCTTGGCCCCTGTGCATGAGTGTAGTGTGGCCGCACTGAAACCCATGGCCAGCGTGCATAAGCGCCTTGGGCCCTCATGGAACTCATCCCCAGGGCGGGGCGGTCCCCGGCGGCGGGCCGGTAGGCTCGCTAGCGGTGTTGGTGGCCGCTTCCACGCGCGCGCCCTCTCCTGGGGTGCCGCGCTCGTCCGTGGTCCGTTCCGCCGCGCCGCTCGCGGTCGCATGCCCCTCACCCGCAGCGGTAATCTGCCCCAGGGTGGTATAATCGCGCTGGAGGTGTGCCTGGCGTGATGTCGTGAGGGCTGTGTCCTCCGCATGGTCGCGTCGTGGCTCCGGGTGGACGCGTGGCGCCGCCGGTGCTGGGACTGTGTGGGGGTCCCCCTTGCAGGACTCCATGAAGGCATCGAAAGAGTCGTCCTCGCGGTTGTGTCCGCTGGGTGACGTTTCCTCGTCGGCCGCGCGCTGGGGCGTGATTGGTGCGGCTTCCCGGGTCTCTGACTACAATGATTGCAAGGTGAATGAGCACTCTGTGGCAGTACGTAATCCAGCAGCCACAGTGGTGAATGACATTGAAGGTACTCAGTATGTGACAGCATCGCTTGTATTACCCAGTGTGTACATGCTCATCCACAAGGTTCGCAAAGGTTAGATAGTGTGCAATTGGGACCACTCAGTTGTTCAACCACAACAAAATACAGCAGAGGTCAGAGCAGCACGTGCAAACCTGCGAACAGCTTTGGAGGATCAGTTCATTAAGGCTCTGCCAGACCATGTCTTTGAACAATATAGTATTGCCACACTTCTTGATCCTCGATTGAAGTCCTTCAGGTTTCTTTCACAGGGACAGAGGGACACTGCTGTTGAAGCCTTCAGGGCCCAATAGACACAGAAGTGGCAGCCTTAGCATGCTGAACGCCCTCAACCAAAACCTGCAGCACAAAAGAAGACAGGACTGTCCGCTTCTCTTCAGGATGAATTCGAAGAGGCAGCAAGTCCACGTGTTCATGTTCCAGATTCGCAACCTGACGACGAACTGTCAGCATATATGGCACTGCCAGTAGAAAACATGCAGACGAATGTCATAGAATGGTGGCGTTGACATCGAACTGTTTTTCCCAACCTGAGTAGGATGGCGCGACAGTACCTTGCAACGCGTGCCACTTCTCCTGGAGTAGAACGGCTCTTCAGCGCAGCTGGTTTGACGTTCGGTGATCTCGCGCAAGCTATGAAAGAGGAAACGCTCGGCTGCAGGTTGCTCACCGCATACAACTACACGCACGCTTTGTATTGTTATCCTTACGCGTGTGTATTGGTTGTTCAGATTCTGATCATTACAATCACCAATTTTCCAGACCTGAGTAGAAAGGCGCGACAGTACCCTGCGACGCCTGCCACTTCTGCTGGAGTGGAACGGCTCTTCAGTGCTGCTGCTTTGACGTTCGGTGATCGCGTTGTCGTTCAGATTCTGATCATTATAATCAGGATGATCACGCATCAGGTTCAGGTTCGCGATAGCGGTTGTACGCGCTGTTTCATGCTGCAACCATCGTCCATGTAACAGTCGTGGTGTCGTACCACACCGGCACTGCTCAGAAGTTGACTTTCAGACTCGTTTTTGCAACCTGTGTTTTTTGCGTTTTGCCTGGTGCTCATAACCCAGGTGCCTTTAAAAAGAAAAACCACAGTGGTGTGCATCATACGTTTTCGCTTCTTCTGCAGTTCAGCGACAGTTTGCCATTTTTGATTCCTTGCTGATTGCACTGGCGGCTCAACTGAGGTGTGCCGCTACGCGCCGAAGTAATCGATTCGATTTCAATGCAGATAGCAAAATAATCGGTAGATTGCAATTATTTTGTTTGGCTTGCCAATCGTTGCGGATTAATCGATGAATCGGTTAATCGGCAGAATTGGTTCTGAACCTTACATGTACCGCCTCCAACGGCATTGGCAAGGTCCTTCTGCTTGATCGCTGACACACCCAGAAACGCCACTTTAGTCCTCCGTGACTCGTTCGAGATCGCAATCTTTGCGGCCATGGCAGGCGTGTCATCCACAACAACCACTGCATCAGCATGCCCACAGTCCAACAGATACTGGTCAAGGTACCACAGCACGTGAATCAGAGGCATGAAACCACCGAGGTTCTTGTTCCGCATCTCTTCGAAATGTCCAGCAGACCACGTCACATAGTTCGGCAACTGCAAATGCGATGAATAAAGACGAATACTGGAGACAACAGTGCGCTAGGCCTCGCGCACACAACGGCATAGAAACCAGTGAAAGAAGCAGATATACCTGCTTATCCCGGCAACTCGTTGTTCCGATCCACATACAGTGCTCGTCGAACGGATACATGTTGCTTGTTACGGAACCCAACAACCAAGACTATACCGGCAACCGGGCATGATAGAAAGGCGCTCTAGTGGGATCCTTGTCATTCTCCATACGCCACAGCCTCTGCATGTCGCGGCCAATACGGTGCACAACATCAGCATCACCATAGAAAATGACGTCCTTTCCCAACATCATCTCATCGAACAACCACTTGGGAAAGAATCCTGCAGAGTCATATTCCACAAAAAGGTCAGCGTTGACGACCCACAACGGGTACTGCAAGTCGCGGAAACGGGCTGCTGGTGTCTCTTCGATATCCGCAATACAGCATGCTGTCAAAGTGCACTTGTTCCCTTGGTCGTCCTGCTTGGAGACATTGATCACTTCGCCAGTACTCAACTGTGTCTGTGTCGGTGCCAATGCTGGTGCCTCAGCCTTCCTTTGCAGTTGTTTTTGCACGGCCAGCGTCTGCGGTGACGGAGGCGCTCCCTTGTCCCCAGTCTGCCGCAGAGGTGCACCCGTCAACGTTTTCCACTTTGGCCACGGCGACCGGTACTTGGAACTTTTTGCGTCTTCCCAAAAACCCCAATTTCCCAGGCCAATCTTCAGTTGCGTCGAGTAAGAAAAAGTCACTGCCATGTCTTTCTTGGAGGGCCTCATCCAGGCCAAGCCCCCCTCAAAACCCTTTTGTTGATGCTAAGACTAACTTAAGTATTTTTATCTCTCTTTTGAAGCCCAAGTACACCTTCTCAAAGTAACTAGGGTTGTGACTCTAGCCCCCCATGAAGTTCACCCCTACCACTCAACTGAGCGGAGGTACCTTCCTGCATGGAGGATATACCGAAATAAAATAGGCATTTCATGCTTTAGGCCTTGGAGGTTAAGCCTAGTGGTCTCCCACCCCAAGACCCCTATACTCAATTGTTTCTACCACTTTTTGTGGTCCTACTTTGTAACTGTTTCTGAATTCAGTTGCTTGGCTACGTCATTTTCTGTGTTGGCCTGACATCTATGCCCCACATTCCTAACCAGCACCATTTCACCCAAGAGAGTGCACATGAAGTGCCTAATGCTATCTTGGAGGCCTGAGTCAGTCCAATTTTCATATAAAATCTTTTGTATTATCCATTTGTGATTGAATCTTTGTGTAGAAACCTGCATTGCCTATCTGCAGCCCTTCTGTGTTACACTGGATTCCAAAACCAATCATTGATTCGATCCACATATTGTTCTTGCTCTACTTGCTGCTTTGGTTTGGATTTACAACTTCAAAACCTGCAGGATTTCATCAAAATATCTAGGGCATAAACCAAGGACATCTTCCCGGTAGCAGAGGCAGTCCCTTGTGACCTTTTGAGCCGACCCTGAGAATAAGTGCAGCACACAAAGCTCAACAACAAGTTCATCATGTCCACGCCAAGCGTCAGGACCTGGCCCATCAGAACTGTCGAAGTGCAAATGGGCAGCATGGCCCACCCTATGAGTGAACCACCTTACCGAGCTCCACAACATCTCAGTGACGCATCTGGGTCCCAAGGAGATCCGGAACGCAGAAGAGCGGAAGAAAACACAATCCTTACCACCGAGGCCTTAGCGGCCCACGGTGGAGACAGCCTCTCTCATCTCCACAGGCGCGTAGCAGCCTCAGTTGCCCGATCCGCCTGTCTGGCTTCATCCTCAACAGCGATTAAAGGCCCTGAGGAGTATGAGGAAAATGGATGAATACATCCTGCATGGGGAGTACTACAAATCCATTCGTGGAGAAGATGGAGAGGAACCATTGGCAGTACACGGCTCCAGACCACGTACAGACCTAGGGTCCTACACGCACTCTGGCCCGCCGTCCGACAGAGCCGAGACAGCATCCCTGCCAAGACGACCAAGACCCGAGTATCCAAGAGCATGTTGTCCAATCCCAGGGGCTCCCGAAGTGGGCCCGACTCGAGTTGAGGAACAACATCATCCAAGGCCAACCTACGGTGCCCTGGATCATACGGGCGAACTGTTGGCCAAACTTCTGTCTGGATCAGAAGATCCAGACGTGACGGCCCTATCGGAGGCCATTAAGGCGAAACTGGGTATTGCAGAACCCTTACCCAAGCCAGAGTTGTCCTCCCCCTCTCCCGGACTGAGTACCCTGGCCGAAGATCTTAAGAGATCAAGAGTCTCAAGGCTGTTGCCTAAGGTCACCTGCCCCAGCCCCTTTCACCCCCAGGCCAGGACAGTGCCCATGGCTGAACTACAGGACGTGGCTGTCACAGAGACTGAGAAAAGAGGGCTGTCAGCCTTGGCACCTCTTGCCGGCGTATCGCCTTCAGGCCTAACTCCGGGGGGTGGGAAGACGGGCAGACCTATTGCCCAGGCGAACATCCAGCTGGAACTGCCGGAGTTCAACCCTGAAAAATCTGCCCGAATGGGCAGAAGAATTTGCTGAGTTTCTTTTGCTGACTGGCCCATCTCATGTGGATGTGGCCACCAAATGTTCACTGCTGAAACGCTCATGCAAAAAGAAATTTTTGCAAAAACAGGTGAAACAGATTGTGAAAACCTGTTCCACCTGGGCAGAGGTACTCCTGAGGTTGGAGAAAACATTCCCAGTCTATGAGACTGACCTCAGTGTGCGCACACAGATAGAGGAGCTACCTATGCTCCCTGAGTTTCCATCCGCTGCGCGAATTTCTGAATATGTGTGCAACTTGGAGTACCTGTTTTCGAGGATGAACGTGGGCTCCTACGGAGCCACTGAGCCCCCCCTGTGGCTCATGAGTAGGATCTCCCAACGTACGTGGGATGATTGCCGCTCTACCTCTGAGAGGAAGAGTCGGACCCACTCGTACGATGAACTGGTGGACCTCTTGATTGAGCTGGCTCTTGGGAGGGAGAATGACTCCCACATGGAGAAATTCCTCAAGAAGCATTTGGGTCGAGGTGGTACCCCTAACCCCAAATGTGGCGAAGGGAAAGGGCCTAAAAATCCCACTAACACCAACCAGGAAGGTGGTAAGGGGAGGGGTAACCTACGTGCCATGAATGAGGTTAAACCTGATGCAGGTACTCCCCCTCTGTTCTACTGCAAACCTGTCAATGACAAGGGGGGGCCCTGTCATGCCTCTGACTGCGATCACCGCAGTAGCTGTATGCTGCAGATGAAACGTCAGCAGCATACCAAAGATGGGAAAACTGTGACCCATCAGGACCATTTCAGGTGTACCATCACCTGTGGTTATTGTGGCAAACGTCGTCACTACGAGGACGAATGCCACATAAAGAAACGCGAGAGTGACAAACTCAAGCGTCAGGAGGCAGAACGCCAGAAGACCCAAACACCCACCAGAAATCCCGCGAATGGGGATAAGGGTGGTAAAGGAGGTGGCAAGGGGGGTGGCAAAAATGGACCTCCCAACCCCCAGAGGCGCTCATCGGCGCCCGTTGCTACACCCACTCCTGCTGCTACACCCGCTCCTGCCGCAGGTGACCCCAAGAAGCGCCCCCAAGGGGATAACGCTACCCCTGAGGGGAATAACTCCAAGAAGAGGGGCTTGGCCTGGATGGCCAGGTCCCTCATTGCTGCAGGGTTGGATGTCAAGTTCCCTGATGAGGAGTAGGGGGGCGGCTCCGAAGAGGAGGACTTGGTTTTCTGGATCCTCGTGAAAATCGGGGATCAGGTTTTTCGAGCGGTGCTTGACATCGGTGCAACACTTTCCATAGTGGCCCGGCGCCTGCTAAAGACTTTCAAGAAAACTAAGACCGTGGCCATAAGAGTAGGGGATGGGCGTACCATTCATTCCTTGGGGGGGGTCGATGTGACTATATGCCTGGGCGAAGAAACCGTGACCCAACACTGCAGAGTGCTGGACCCGGACGCCTTTGACATTGTCATTGGTACCGAGTTCCTACGAAGAAACCCCCAGGTAAAAATGCTGTCTCTCCAGCGCCCCCATTCTTTGCACTCCGACTTTGGCAGTGGGCTATTCTCCGTACCTTTGGAGCTGTCAGGACGAAAAGAGTCTGGGCTGCGCTACGCATCCAAGACTAACTATCGTACTGAAAACTACCAATTGGCCCGTCACGTTCTTGAAAATGGACTGGCGGCCCTTCAGGTAAACCTTGGATGAGATCCAGGTGGAATTGTTTGCGAGCCAACAACAGCACATCATGCAGTTGTACTGCTCGAAACAACTGAACAATGCTTTCTGTTTCTTCTGTAAAGCGATGGGCCTAGCGTATGCTAACCCTCCCTTCTCCCTGCTCGCGAAGGTTCTAACCAAAATCGCTTATGAGGGAGGAAGGGTTGTCATGTGCACCCCTGACTGGGGCTGCTCTGGTGAACATGCTCACTGGCGCCGTATGCTAGATCGAAGGACCGTGGGAAGAGTGCAACTCCCCGACGGCCCCATCTATGTGCCTGAGGACTCAGACACAGCTATGCAGGCCCCTGAGTGGGCCAGTTTCCTGTCCAACGTTGATGGATCTCTCAATCCTGTACCCCCGTGTGACCTGGACCAGGTGCTACTGAAAGAGGTCATGGCCGAAAATCGTGGCCTGACCCTTTTTGATCTCCAAAATCAATCTCCTGAGCACCTATCTGCCACACTTACAGGGTGTGAGTCTCCCGCCGACTATCTGGAACCTGCAGCTGTTAAGAAGGATGCTGACGACCAACTGTCTGAGATCGCCAGCACTATCCCTCCTGTTGATCCCAGCTGCGTTGACCTAAAGCACAGTGCCTTCCTGGCCCAGCTGTTGCTTTAGGAGGTAGATCTAGAGTCAACCTCTGAGCCCGCTTCCCCTGTTGGGAAACCAGTGCTACACATGCAGCCTATGCACACAGGTGAACCCGTGGCCCGGAGTGCTGATGCTCTGGCGCGGCCTGCTGCTAATAACATGCCATTGTCGGAGCATGACACTCAGGAACTCCGGCGGCTGTTGTACCAGAAGGCCGAAGGTATTGAGCGCCAAGAGCGGCTGCAATACCTCAGACAGACCTGGAAATCCTCCATCTGGTCTGAGGAGGACGATGAGTCCTATACGCTGCCTGATCCTGAGATACCGCTAGTGTATTCTCTGCACTATGGGCAGCAATGTCCCGCTGAGTGGGACGATGGTTCTGTGCCTGCCGAAACTGCTGATCGGCAGGAAAAGAAAGAACATGGAAAGAGCAACCTCCATGCCGAGGAGGATTTCCTTCAGAAAATCAAGAGTCTTAACCTTGACCCCCGCCTGAAGAAACTGCTGATAACCTATGAGGAGGTGTTCGGCGCCTTGCCGCCTCCCCTCTATTGTAAAAAACTGGTCCAGATGGACCTGAAACTGAAACCTGAATTTGAAAAGACGCGAGTGAGGCGTCGTCCCTATCCCGCTCCACAGGAACAGGTTGAAGAAATCGAGCGCCAGATCCAGGAATGTATTGATGCTGGCCTCGTTGAAGAATATAAGCAGGGGGACTACCCCCATCACTGCAGTCCCTGTTTCCTGGTTGCCAAACCAGGGTTGACTGCCCTACGTCTGGTTGTAGACTTTGGTGAGGTCAACAAGAAAACCCAGAACCACTCAGGGAGTATTCCTAACATGCGAAATACCCTGGAGCGTATTGCCAAATGCAGGTACAAGACCAAAGTGGACAAACGCTCTGGTTTCTGGCAGGTGGACCTAACCGCCGCAGCTCAGGAACCGCTCGCCTTTATAACCCCTAAGGGCCGTGTCTTTAAGTGGAAGGTTATGCCTTTCGGGGTGGCTAATGCCCCAGCGCTCTTCCAGGAGCTTATGAACAAATTTTTGTACATACTGAGGCGCAGGCCTCTAGTACAGGAGTTGATTTCTCGGGGTGCAGAAATGGAGGCTCACATCGACGACGTGAGTTTGGCTACTAATACCAAAGAGGACCATGTCCTTCTCCTCCGTGAATTTTTCATTGTCTGTCAAGAAAACCATCTCCGAATCAAGCTCGAAAAATGTGAGTTTATCAAAGAGGAGATGGAATATTTGGGTTTCGACGTGGGGTATGGTTGGTGGAAACGGGCCGCGTCTAAGATGCAGCCCCTACAGGACATGCAGATTTGCGATGACCCTAAGAAGGGTCTACACGATGTGAGGAGTTTAGTGGGCGCCTGTAATTTCTATCGGCGTCACATCCACAATTTTACTTACTCCTCTGCCCCCCTCACTGACCTAATCAAGAAAACTACTCCCTCGAGTGGACCGCCAGAGAGGAAGAGTGTTTCCAGGAGTTGAAGAAGAAGATTGCCTCCTCCAACTGCCTGGGAGTACCCCGCCCTGAGGGCGAGATAGTCCTGATCACTGATGCCAGTGATGTAGGGGAGGGTGGTACGATCTACCAATGGCAGGAGCTTAACCCCGCTGAACTAACCAACTGCCATTATCGTACCAGTGGACTGAACCGTGATGGTTCGTTGAAACATGACTATCCTACCAGTGAGTGGCGACTGGTGCCACACGGACACTGGAATTGGAAATGGAACCAAGCGCGTTCCAATTACAGCACCTATGACCAGGAACTCCTGGCCGGTATGTTGGTGCTTTCGTCACAGTCCCGACTCCTGGGATCTAACCCTATTGTTTGGCTGTGTGACCAGGAGCCTGTAGAGTCTTTTCAGAAGGGCCCACCACCAGAGAAAGCTAAGCTAAAACGGTGGTGGACTTACCTGAGCCAGTTCAGGCTGTCAGTGCATCACATCCCAGGGATAACGAATGAACTGTCTGACTATATATCGCGCAACAACTTCGATGCGCTTATAGGTGAGAGCTCTGAGGCGCTCGCCAGAGAGGCTTTCCAGCGTACGGATGTCCAGCTTGACTTGTCCATGCGCACTGCTGGAATCCTGGAGGGTTGGAGTCTAACCGACTATCAGTCAGAGTATGAAGAAATTCTCCAAACCCTCAGCACTGGTCTCGAACCCCGTGTCATTGACGGGCACCAGTGGTATAAAAGCAATCAGTACCTCTTCTACGAGGACTGAATTGTGGTGCCTGAGGCACGACTGGATGGGTGCCTACAGTGGTCCCATCTCAGTTCTGGTCACACTGGCGCTAACCGCTCAGTGGACTTCTTCCGTGAGTGTTTCTACTCTAGTCTAACCCTCACTGAACTGAGGTCGCGTATGCAGACCATTGTGGATGCTTGTGGCTGTCATGCCACCAAGCAGAGCGACAGTAGGGATAGCGGCCTGATCTCCAGCTTACCCATACCCTATTGTGCTAACTCTCTTCTGTACGTGGATTTCATCCGCGGCCTACCACGCTTCGGCGGCTATGATAGTTGCCTAGTGGTCACCTGTGGCCTATCTCGCTTCACCCGTGTGTTCCCTTGCAATAAGAAAATCACAGATGCCAGACTGTGGAAATGTTGGTCGAACAATGGTTCGAACCCTATGGAGCACCTAAGCAGGTGCACTCTGATGAGGATGTACGCATCCGCAGTGACACTGGGTGGTACAAACGAGTGCTAAATGCCCTCAACGTGGAGGTAACCACAGGTGTGCCCTATACCCACACATCTAACCCTCTCTGTGGGAGACAGAATCGTGTGGTGGAGCAAAACTTAAGAATCCTGATAAAACAGGAGCGCACCAAGGATTGGGTACGCCTAGTGCCCTGGGCAGTGTTGACCATGAACTCACAGCGGAGGTCTTCTACGGGTTTCACCCCCCACGAACTGTTCCATGAAGGACGACGTGCTTGGTTCTTCAAAACCCCCTTTCCTGAGGACTTCAAGAGCCCTGTGGGAGATTGGCTGGAACACAAGCAGTCTCTGGCTAACCAGGCTGGAACTAACCTGAGACACATTCGTGACCGTGAACTGAGCCGACGGAACCGCCTACGGCGACCTGCCAGCTTCAAGGTTGGTGACCTTGTTTTGGTACACCATTCACGCCTACCCTCCTGGCCACGTAACTGCCTACAGGACCCTTATTTTGGACCCTATCGTATCATCAGGAAAGATGGATCCAGGATCCATGTCAGGTGCAGTCCACGTCTAGGTGGTGAACTGCTGTGTGCACCTAAACAGTTGAGGCACTACCACTCCCCTGACAACTTGTCTTGGGATGAGTGGCGCCTCAGCGACAGTGAGGTCGATCGTATAGACCTAGAAACCGCTGCCAGTCCAGAGGAGGCAGAGGAACTCGAAGAGATGACTGCCGATGAGATGGCAGTCGATGGTTACTACGTGGTTGCAGGTATTGCTCGCCACGAGTATAAACAGGGCTGGAAATTCCTAACCCTGTGGGATGGCTATGGGTTATCTGAGGCGACCTGGGAACCTATGTCAGCCTTCATACAACCAGATGGGAGTATCAACCCCATCTTCTGCACCTACCTCGTTGAGAACAACGAGGAGCAGCTCCTAACCCGTGCTGAGACTATGTCCCATCGTAGAAAGCAAAACTAATATCCCTGTTTCAGTCTACTGACAGGTGTAGTGAGCACTGCACTGACCCTGTCTATGCCCTGCAGACCCATGCCTTGTTGACCATGTGTTGCATGAGGACTGCCCTAATGTAATGACCTTGGGGAGCCAACGATGAACGGTGGCTTACTACACCAGGGGGGAATGACAAGCAAGGTGTTATGAGGCAAGGTGTGTCTTCCCTCCTTGGGGACAAGGGAGCCCACAGTTAGGACCCCTGACTGGTCCAGACCCATGGGGTTCTACCCTTCCTTACAGGGTTTACCATACCCCTATGTGTGCTACGTATGTCTGTGTGTGTCTCACTTCTCTCCCCAGCGTGGCTCCCGGAGACCGGGCTTCGCTGACGTCGGACCAAAGGTCCTAATCAGGTACTATTACCACTCCTATGGCGCCCAATTTCTGTGCTGGCGCCTATCCTTGGAGGAAGACGGCAAAAGCCCTACCTACTAGAAGGGAGGGGTGGCCAAGTGTGCTAAGGGCATACAAAACGCCCATTTTTGCTAAGGGCCAAAAGCTAACGCACTCCCCTGCCCAGGAGGAAAAGCACGCGGGACAGGAGACACCACTACACTACACTCACTAACGCCAGCACCGGCCTTCGAAGGCAAGGTGAGCACTCATCACATGCACTCAACTCCTGCCAGGCCTGCTGACCCTAACCCCTACACACGCTACTGGGCGTTGCTGTCAATGAACTCTCGGGTCCTAATGACCCTCCTGTGAAGAAGACAAGAGAACACAGCGCTACTGAGCAACTGTGGCCTAACAGGGACGTCACAACACATTTCCCTGCTAGGGCTTGGAGGGAAGGGGTGCTCTTGTTGTGTGCACAGCGCGGATGTCGATGGAGTCAAACTGCCCTCGCCACTCCTGGCCGAGGCACAGTCAATTGATTGTATAATCAGCGCCCCTGTTTAGCTGGGGCAGAAAAATGAGATGGCCGCCGAAGGCAGCTGCTGCGTGCACCAATCACCCTGAACCTCTCCCACCTGTACAACAGAGACAAATGAACGGGTGTTTGCAGCTGAGGAACAAAGCCACACTCCACGTATTATACGCTTCTCAGTGTGTCCAATAATACACTGTCCTCAAACACGCCCTGTCAAGCAAGCAAGCATTAAGAGACTCCTCAGGTTCTCTTAAAGAACGTACCGAGGAGCCCCTGGGTAACCTAAACAAGGTTTACCGTGCGCATTTTGCGTGGCCTACCCTTTAATGCATCGTGTGCACGCAGAGAAGGGAGGCGGAACCATAATCACTGACTCAACCAGGTGCCAAGCTCCTCCTGAGCTAACCTACCTTACTCACCATGCATCGTGTGAATGCCGAAGTGAAGCGAACGCAAAGCAACCCTATTGCGAGTTTTAAACAAGCCTAAGCATTTTAAGCAACCCTACTTTAACCCAACGCTACACACGAGCAAACACTTTCCTTTCCTTACCTGTGAAGAGAAATCAAGGATGAATTGGGGTACCGGGAAAGTGTCACAGCGTGTGAATGATTCAATTGGGCACATGCATCGCGAGCACAGCGCATATTCTAACCCTGAGTGCGCGCTGCGGGCACCATTCGCATAGCATACCTTTCATTCCTGTTTTGACCTGTGCAGAGCAAAGGAGATGAGCACCTGAACCCCCAACGAACACAGCGTTGACAACCCTAACGTTTTAACGAAGCAACCAACACGAACGCAATGCATGCGTGTGGCATGACACTGGCATACCTGTGAGGTGGGTTGTCCACTTGCTCTGTGGTGTGGGTTGAATTTGAATACTTTTCTCTGAAGTTTAGAAAAGTTTTGATGCAACTGTGCAAAAGTTTCCTTTAAAACTTTAAAAACTACGGCTGATACCTTCTTTTTCAAAAGCCGTTTACGCTTGCGCACCCTTGTTTTTGAAGTCCGCTTCCTTTGCGCTTGTCTGCGACTTTGAGTTATGTGTAAAAATGACGATTTCCCGCGTGGTTTCGTCGATTTTTAACGATTTCACTTGCTAAATCGCAACCCCTTCCGCTAAACCGCAGGAATCACTCCCTGTTGGTTACATTTTCTATTTTTTCCAGCTCCTGGAGATTTGTGTCCTCCATTGGGAGTATTGCTCCACCCTGGCCCTTGGTCAGGACGCTTACTAAAACGCTGTTTATACAGCGATAGCCGTCCACATTAGAGCGTTCGACTGTACCCTAGTAAGCAAGCATATGTGCTCTAGGGAGGGAGTCCTGGGTTCAAACCCCACTACCCCCAAATTGTTTCCAAACGTTTTCGTCGCACGCTGGCGACTTTTGAGGAATGCCCCATCGAAGGGACATCATTCACGGTACATTACACTGTTTTTCGAGGGTACCTACAGTGTGATAGGCTTCTATGAACTGATGAGGATGTTTTTGGTAAGTTTAATGCATTTTCTGAGGTAATTTTGGCAGTATTTGAGCCTTTTTGCTTGGTCCTACTAGCTTAGCTAACTAGTACTCCAGGGGGGAGTAAGAAAAAGTCACTGCCATGTCTTTCTTCGGGGGCTTGATCCAGGCCAAGACCCTCTTAAAACCCTTCTGTTGATGCTAAGACTAACTTAAGTATTTTTATCTCTCTTTTGAAGCCCAAAGTACACTTTCTCAAAGTAATGTAATAGGACAAAGAGTAAACATCGCTAGTGCGATCGCGTGTGTCGCGCATGCGTAGCATAGGCGAGATCAGAATGCCAGATGCGCGACGCGCGCACAGCGCAATATGAAATCTTTTGACTGTGAAACCCTTTGTTTTTATAGTTAAAATTAAGGTTTTGTGATTATTTCATTATTGCGCATATTACGGCATTTGTACTGTTTGTTCATCTACAGACAGAACATGCAACGGAGTGACAACAGTCTCTGCATGGCAGAGACTTCAGCCAAGCTTACTCAGTGACTCAGAGATCAACGACAATTCCGATGTCTTCCCCTTGTATGCCCGCTGCATGACGGTAGCGAGTCAAGGTCACGGTCAAGGGAACATCAAAGAAGACTCGAAGAATAGTTTTGAGAGACAACAAAACTATTACAAGACTGTTGTTTCAAAGTTGTATGGTCGACGGGCTGAGGTCTTTGCTGTTGTGCAGCAGCCTGTTGCCGGTAATGTCGAGTGTGAGCAGCCAAAGGAGCGGCCGAACTGAAGATGAGCCGAGCGGCAGGATAAATGTCCGAATAGAGGAAGAACGAGACCTAGATCGTCTTGAGCGATACCGCAGAGAACGGGATGACGCCCGTGATGAGCTACGGAGATTGCAGGAGACGGTGTCAGACTTACGACACGACGTGGAGCGGCTCCGAAGACAACGTGATGGAGCAGAGGATGCGCTGGAGGATATCCGTGAGAAGGTGCGTCGTGGTCGCCCGCCGCGTCTGGAGGACAGGCGGCGCAAAACACACCGCAGCAGACGCCACAGCAAGCGATATGAACAGGAGAAGAGGTCCACGTCGTGCCCGGTTCGTGGGAGAACAAGCAAATGAGTTCGTTGGACCATCCAGACTTCGTTAGACGACTATGACGCCGGATTTTCGTGTGGCCAGTAGACTTTTGTGAGAAGCTGACGATCAGTGACCCTGCGTCCCTCCTTCCTCCTCCTTCCTGCCCGCTTTATCAACCATGAAAGCCCTTGGAGCTCGTCCAACCTGCCGTACCTCAAGAGCGTTTCGGGTGAGGCCTGTTAAGTGACCTGCAGTGATGGTGCAGTACACGTGGATCCAACTATGAGTGTGGAGCGCCTGATCAAGTGCGAGTCGCCTGTCTGTGGAGAGGAGCGAGTCGCCCTACAGACCTGTGCGCTTTGCCAGATCCGTCAGCCTGCTTGTTGTGCACCAGCCAACGCAGCGAGACGCGACAGGAAGGGTGAGCACACGTGGACACGACCTGTTTACAGGTGTGTTATGTGTTGCATGCCTGCAGTGTTCGCTTCGTTTTGTTTTTTTTTGTCTTGTCTTTTTTCCGTGGTTCTGGCGTTCCTGCTCCTGCTTTTGCAGGTGGAGCAGCCAGGAATCCAGGATGCAAATGAGTGAATGTCAAAATTGAATATGTGCTGCGTGCTCAGTTTGTGTGTTTTTGAGTGTGCAGTGTGTTTGTATGTGTGTATGTATATACATGTTTGTCTTCTTTTTCCTCCTGTTGTATTTTTTTCAGCTTTTCTCATTTTGGTGTTTTTCTGTCTTTCTGGGCATCTTTGAGTTGTATGTTGGGTTGCAGTTGCGTCCCTTCGCCCTTGGCGAACACGCACGAACCAGTTTGGGTGCTTCTGCTTCCTTTTTGTACCTTTCATTTTCTGTTTGTGTTGTTAGTGGTCTCTACTTCAACTTCTCCCATTTTTGGCCGGTGAGTGTCTGTTTTGTTCGTCCTGTGCTTAGCGAGCGCTTGTTTAGGTCAGACAGTAACCCCCACTGCAGGCAGGGATTGTCCTCCCGTCAAGGCGCGTTTAAAGCCTTTAGTTCTTGGGTGCCTTCTAAAGCCCTTCATTTTTCCTGACGGTCCTGGCCTTGGGTTGGTAAGGCAGGACACCCCAACCTGAGTTGAAGGGCGATTCTTTTTCTGGGGGTGGCACCTACTCGGGTCGGGCGGGTTATTCGCCACGGCCTCTGTTTGCCTGCGGGGGCGTAGGTGGACAGGAGTGTTACCGCTGCCTCGGGCAGCTTGACAGTTTTTATTTTTCTGTGTAGGCTCTCTGAATATTTTTTCCACATGACCCGTGATTGGAGTGTATGTCTTTTAATTTCTCTTGTTCAGTTTTTGTGTGTTGCCCAGTCTTTTTACTTTCAGTCTTTTTAATTTCAGTCTTTCATTTCTGTCCTTTTCCAGGTAAATCTTATCACATGTGTTTTCAGTGTTTTCATTTTGTTTCAAGTTCGAGAGTGCTTTGCGTGCGCAATGTGTGTGAATGCGTTTGCGTAGGTTTGTTTAGTCCGGCTTGCTCCGTTTTTGTTATAGATTGCACAACTACAGTTGCGCGTTTGACAACAGAAAATAATAATAAAAAGTTTGCATGCTGCGTTCAGGTACATTTTAGTTTGCGTTTTCACACGTCATGTGCATTAGCATAGTTGTTGTTTGCGTGTTGTGTGTATTTTCTAACCTCTTTGTGTGCTCTGCAGGCTGTTCAGGAATCAGAGGTGGGAATCAGGAGTTTCAGTATGGAACTTTCATCAGGTATGACTGACGATCTGACACGTCGTTTTTTTTTATATGACATGTGTGTTTCTTTCTACTCTTTTGCTTTGCACAGGTGCAAAGAAGTTCAAGACAACGAACGACACAGAACGCGGGAGCAGAACACTTCAGGTGTGTTTCTGCTGCTCTGCAGTGTTCGGTCGTTTGTGCGTGAGCGGTTGCTTTGCATCGCTTTTCTGCGCTTTCGGTCTTTTCGTTTTTTTTCTTCTCTCCCTGTTTCTTTGCCTTGCTTGCTCTGCAGACTACAGCGCCAATGAAGACAGAAAACAAATGAAGACAGAACTCAGAACTCAGGTTAATCAGGTGAATGGGTTTTTGTACTTTACTTCAGGTTTGAAAAACTTCTGAGAAGTTTTAAGAAGAGAAAACATTTTTATGTGGTGCTGTTACTGTCTGCAGGGTTGCAGGTGCAGGGATACAAATTTTTATTTGTAAAATGTTCTAGCCTTTTCAGGCAGGCAGAAAATTGTTACAGATTTTCTGACAACCCCCCCCCTCCGCCTCCTCTGCACAAGGTCTAGTGCAGTGCGATGCCTGCTTAGCCATTGCTGCAGGCAGTTAGCTGTTTGTAGGCAGGTTAGTATTGTAGGGTTGCTGTGCAACTTAGGCGACCCACATTTCTACCCCCACACCCACTCTAACCAGCATGTAGGGCTGCAGTGCACTCTTGCACTGCAGCACACCACAGTAAAATTTTTTTAGGGTGTGTGTTTGACAGTTTTTTTTGTTTGACACCCTGCTCTGGGCTGTCTACAGCAGCTAAGCCCCCCCCCCCCACACTAGTGTAAAGATCTGAGTGTCTATTTTCCTTAGTCACCCATTTGGTGAGGTAACCCCAGCAAATAGCTTGGGAAGGGAGTGTAATAGGACACAGAGTAAAGACCGCTAGTGCGATGGTGTGTGTCGCGCATGCGTAGCATAGGCGAGATCAGAATGCCAGATCAGCGACGCGCGCACAGCGCAATATGAAATCTTTTGACTGTGAAACCCTTTGTTTTTATAGTTAAAATTAAGGTTTTGTTATTATTTCATTATTGCGCATATTACGGCATTTGTACTGTTTGTTCATCTACAGACAGAACATGCAACGGAGTTACAACAGTCTCTGCATGGCAGAGACTTCAGCCAAGCTTACTCAGTGACTCAGAGATCAACGACAATTCCGATGTCGTCCCCTTGTATGCCCGCTGCATGACGGTAGGGAGTCAAGGTCACGGTCAAGGGAACATCAAAGAAGACTCGAAGAATAGTTTTGAGAGACAACAAAACTATTACATTAGGGTTGTGACCCTAGCCCCCCATGAAGTTCACCCCTACCACTCAACTGAGCGGAGGTACCTTCCTTCATGGAGGATATACCGAAATAAAATAGGCATTTCATGCTTTAGGCCTTGGAGGTTAAGCCTAGTGGTCTCCCACCCCAAGACCCCTATACTCAATTGTTTCTACCACTTATTGTGGTCCTACTTTGCAACTGTTTCTGAATTCAGTTGCTTGGCCTAGTCATTTTCTGTGTTGTCCTGACATCTATGCCCCACATTCCTAACTGCACCATTTCACCCAAGAGAGTGCACATGAAGTGCCTAATGCTATCTTGGAGGCCTGAGTCAGTCCAATTTTCATATAAAATCTTTTGTATTATCCATTTGTGATTGAATCTTTGTGTATACACCTGCATTGTCTATCTGCCGCCCTTCTGTGTTACACTGGATTCCAAAACCAATCATTGATTCGATCCACATCCTGTTCTTGCTCTACTTGCTGCTTTGGTTTGGGTTTACAACTTCAAAACCTGCAGGATTTCATCAAAATATCTATGGCATCTAGGACATCCTTCACGTCGTCCCCAGAGCTGCAACTTCTGCTCGGATCTTCGCTTCGGCAGCTGTGCAGATGTGAAAAAGGTTGTTGAGTGCGCGAGCCCGCGCGCGCTGAACCTGCGGAAACGACGCATACTTGCGGTTTGGTTGACGAAATACTTATTGATCGGATTGTAAAGGTAGAATGTAACCCATTGTTCTGTAAACAACGCATCAATGTAGGTCCGGGTGCTGTGTATGGTCGATTTCTTCAGGTTCATATGCGCATAGACCTTCTGCAATAAACTTGGTAGACGCAGCCCCTCCAGCTTCTTGAAGGCATTCCTTGTAACGTCCTCTTTCCTGCTCTTACTCTCGAGGTTCTTCATACCAGTAACCGTGTTGCGGCCGCAGTAGTATGCCAGGGAGAAGATGTCCCTGCAGTGCTTGAATAACATGTCCTACGAGGGAAAAAAGTGTCATGGAGTGCGTGAGGCCTCGCGCACTGCGACCGTGTGACACACGAACACATGTTGTGTGCCCTGGTTCCTCCAATGACTCGCGTGCAAGAAACGCAGAGTTGACGGCAGCCTGGACAACAGCAGTTTTGAACCGTTCGAAATCCTATGGTTCCTTCTCCAACTTCTGGTCCTCAATGTACAACAACATGTTGTCCAACGCCTCGGACAGCGGAATCCACGTCACAGACTGGCTGCCAGCTTGCTGCAGTCCTGCAACTTTGGCCCGGATCCTCCAAGGCGTTTCGTACTTGAGATTGTCAACGTAGCAGTATTCTTGCCAGTCCTCCAGTTCCTTGCCTTCTGTGAACCGCATTTCCTGAATCTTGCTGCATGTTTCTGTCCCATGTGGACCATTTAGAACGTAAAGCAGGCCATCTGCAACGCAAATCATGTACCACAGCGAAGAGAACAAATGTCGTCGGCCGAATGCGAAGCGAGTCATACCACTATACTCCCATGCCGTTAAGCGGAACGGTCCACGTGGCGGCAGTGCTTGGTATCCCACCACTTTTCTGACAACGTCGTCGTGGTCGATCTGTCCGATCTATCCCCGCTCCTTGGTCTTGTCAATCTTCACATCAGCAATCTTTACTTTCACTGCTTTTCCATTCTCCTTCCGCAACCACTGTTGAATGTCAACTGTGAGCTTCATCTCCGGTATCGGCTTCTTATCCCCCTTCTTCTTGCGTCCTTTCTTCGGTGTGTCCCCTCTGTCCGTCCCTGGTGAGGACTCCATCGCCTCTGCGTCTAGTGGTGGACATTCAGGCGACCCTGGTTGACTCATGGTGCCAAAAAATACCTGAAAAGGGCAGAGAGCATGACACAAAACACGGTCATTTGGACTCCAAAGTCAGTCGAAAGGCCATATGCCGGTCGTTTTCGCCAATCTGTTGCACAACCGTCTTTGCTGCTACCGAATCCACCGGACTTAGCGACCTACTCAGTGCGCGAAGCCTCGCGCACTCACATCGCATTGCACACCTGATTCTCGTATCCTTTAGTGCGCGAGGCCTCGCGCACTGCGGGCGTCAATTACCGCATGCGTTGCCGCACGTTGCACGTTACGACTTCCTGTCTGTTGGCATCCATATATGTTCTCCGCCCCACAACAGCAACCAGTTTCCGTTTCAGTTTGTTTGTTGGAATTTTTTTTTTGGTCAATGAGGGCATCTAGTACGCAGTGACCAAGTAGCCGGTAGTGGTCGTAACCAAGGGGTTGTGTTGGTTAGGGTAGAAATCTCGGTAACCTCCGAAGCCACGAAGTTGCAACGGTGTTGACACGGTCGGGCTCCCATTCGACATAGGCCATGCAAATCCGGTCTGTAGCCAAAAATCTTGTCAGTCGTTGTCGCATCCTGTGTACCAGTTTCTGGGGAACGTTTTGCACACCCACGCGTTTGCCGCGTGGACCAACTTTTAGTAACAAGTCATGCTTTTCCACCTCCTCAACAGTAATAGAACCGGTGTTTTTTGCCCTGTCACGCACCAGCTTGCTCAACATTCCTTCTCCAAACTCCCCCGAGTCTGCCTGACCGGGCAGGTCCTGGTGCCACTTGCTGGGGTACAGCAATGTGCACATGATGGTGCGTTCGTACTTCAGTACACCGTCACACGGTCCTCGACACAGCCTCCGCAACCGACACAAACTCAACTGCAACACCTACTGGGCCCGCGACTGTGCAGCGTTATTTTCACCGCCCAGGTGCACTCCCGTACCAGGTGTCCCAAGTACAACAACAATGGGCACCATTCTGACAACACATGCAACACTGCGTTTGCGACTGCTGCCATGTTGGCATGCGCCGTGTCACGGCAACCGATTGCATTTGCAGACTGTGCCTTGCGACGATACGGGCCCAGTATCCTGAGTGTGGCAAGCATCAGCGCAGCAACAGTTTTTTTCCATATCTATCGATTTTCGGTAGGATAGTATGGTTGAACCAGGGCGTAGCAGACCTTTGCGTAGGTAAGTTAGAATGGGCCAGAACACCGGGAAAGTGTGTGTAACAACAAACTTGCAGGCATGCCAACCACACCGTAAACTACAGGTACGTATCGCAGGTAGGCACGCATGCTCCACCGTTGGTTCTTTGCCATATACAAAAGCAATAGTATCCTGTAGTGTATGTTTTCGTCAACCAACAGCGGTAGAACCCTGTTTGTATGTTCTGCAGTGTCCTTTGCAAACTGCTACAAGTTTAACTGACCAACACCACCGGTTACCTTTTCTTTTGACAGGCCAGACGGGCGCCACACCGGTGCCTGCACAGTCCTTGTATCCCTCCTCACATCAAACGGTGCTCTCACAATTCCGGTATTTGGTACACAACCATCCGCATAACCCATGTCACGCAAAGTCTGGGAGATTCTCCTTTCACGCTGCTGCAGAGCCCGTGCGACGGTCGTTATCCGTGCTGCCATGTCCTCAACGGCTGGATGTCGTGCCCAGTACGTGGGCCTCTGTCTCAGTTGAAGTACTGCAATTGCAGTACAGTTTTACGACCAGTAACTTACGTCTCGGTGTGTCGTGTATTGTGCCCGATACCGATTGTCCATCAACAGCACGCAACACGATGCAAGCACCAGTGTCCACGTTGCTTTAAGTGCTGCTACTGCTTGTTCGTCCATTGTATTTGCGGCGGCGTCTGCTTGCCCAAGTCGAAGTTTTGTTCGTCTTTCTGTTTGTGTTAGGTACCCTGTTGTGTTTGCCAGTTTTTTCCTTTTTGGTACTGCCCGTTGACACATCAACAGGTACAGGTTCCAGCCCTCATGTCACAAAATGCGCACCTAGCGCTTGTCCTCTTGCCTTTTAGCTGCGGGTAAGCACTGTCGCGTTCTTTTCTTGAAACTGAGTCGCTGTGCAAATGTTAACACCAGTTGCGCCGCCAGGTCGTTCCGTTTCAGTCCGTTCCACAAGTCATCTGCTGTTTGGTATGCTGGTTCTGCCGCGCATACCTCTCTTAGTGTTGCTGCTCCTTTGCTTACTTCTGCAATCATTCGATGCGTTATAGATTTTTTGGCTCGAAGTGGCATTTTGCGTCTTTCTGTGTTAAATTGAATTTGCACACATATTTTCATTATCGTTTTGCACAACGCTCTTTAAAAACAGCAGTTTTGAAAACATCTGGCCTTTTCTTGTCGTCATTTCTGGTGCGCACGCTGCCACCGCAACTTGTATTTGGTGTCTGCGTGCGCTCCGTTGCCAGTAACCGAAAACCGTTTTTGCAACCACAATTTCTTGTTCTGTTTCCGTCTTTAACCCTAGTTGAAAAAAAAACCCTTATCCTTCGGGCAGCGAAGGCTACGGCCGCTATTAAAACTGAACACGTCTGCCCTTGAGTGGCTCTTGGAAAAAAGCAAATCATTCCCCTGAAACCCTGACGAATATGACGAAGGTTACCGATGTATAATCGACAGTCACAAGTGGTAGCGTTGAAAGGGAATGTAAATACCGGCGTAGCCTGACCTCCCTGCTTTGGCATTTCCTTGTGTGGTTTGAGTGCGCCAGGCCTCGCGCACTGATTGTTTCGGTTGGACAATGTTCTGTGCCATGTTATACGTGACCAACACTGTGTCTACACATACACATACACCGCAAAAATCAAATGTGTTTGTCCGTCTGGTACTGTACCTGCAATTGTACGCATCATATCCATCCCGCAAACGACTACATCACGTGATCAGAGTGCGCGAGGCCTCGCGCACTCCGGATACCTGAATTTGTATTTCATTTTTACTTTGGAGTACATGTGTACACCGAACATGGGAAGTCTGACCGTCATACACTTTCATTGCTCCTTCGACAACACAACGTTAGTTTTAATAACGTGTGGGAGCTGTGTATTTCCACAAACGCCTGTCCTTAGGGTTTTTATGTGTCGTAGCTAACTCTACTTCGAATATCTTGGGTGCGCGAGGCCTCGCGCACTCATAGCACCGTAGAAAAAGGTCCCATTTAGGAACACGGAGTTGCGCAATGCTAAAAAAAGCAATTTATTTCACTACGCCCAAAAACACATTCATCAAGCATCCAAAAGAATAGTTTTTTTGCCCTGTCCTGAACCGGTCCTTCTCTGCGCGTTCGACGCGCAAAGCAGGGTGCAGTTTGCGTGGGCTAAGACTATGGGGCAATCGCGGCCTTGTCGTGCATGCCCCGAGCGAACAAGCTGATGGCAACACGCTCGGAAAAAAACAAAGGTGCCTATAACATAAAAGACAGTATTGCCGGGCGCTAAAAAGTAAGCATTCATTGCCATCTAACCTGGTGAAAACAAAGAAAACAAAACCAACATTGTCGAACCTGAAAAGTGCCATGCTACTGAGTCTTGGACGCAACATTCTTGATCCCACACAAACACAACAATTGGGCACCAAATTGCGATGCTAAGGCCCTTATGACGGCTTTGGGGCAAGATTCGGTCGCACCATTCTACGCCGTACGGGCTAACAATGCACTGAGCATGCGCGTGGCATGCACCACACATGAGGCACCCTCAACTGTGGTGGGTACCAAAAGACCCACCACTTTGTATCAAAGAACCCCCAATTTTGTACAGAAACCCCCCCAATAGATACAAAAAAAAAGCAAAAAAAATGCACCAAAAAAACCCCAAAACGTACCAAAAAAATCCCTTTTGACATGGCCAGAATGGACCCCCACAAATCCAATATGCACCAACAAAAACACCCCTTCTAACAAAAAAAACAGCTGTCTTCCCCATGTATGCTACACTTGTGGACCGTTGTGTCCCAAAAAACCAACTTGGTTGCCCCCTTTCAGACAAAAAACTCCAGGATGGTTTACCTCGGGGATTCCTCCTGTCCACCACTTTCTACAACTCACCACTCCTGCACCCAAGCAAAACACTGAGAGGACACTCACATTTAGTTCCGTGACCTTCCATTCCCTCTCCTACCTCCATGCCTGAAATGTGCCTGAATCGACCAGCCGCATGCACTACAAGAAAAGCTAGACCTGGGCATACGATTGGGGGGGGGGGGGCTAACAGTGTTGAGGATGCACCTAACACCTTGTCTGTGCTCCCACACCCCACTCACTCCCGGAGGGTACTAAAAAAAAGTCCCAGAAACTGACCAGCCAAAACGTACTGTAAACCCCAGATGTGTATTTGAAACCCCCTGAATTGTACCATAAAAACCCCCCAAGCACAGGGGGGACGTCTCCTCACTTTTATACGCAACCCCCCCCCCCCAATAGAAGTGGGCTGAAGGCCCCGGGGGGGGGGGGGCATTGGAGGGGGCGGTTCAGGGAGGGGGCGATGGGGGGGGGGGGGTGCGGTTGGGAGGGTCGGTTGGGGGGGGGGGTCCAGATGGTGCAATTTGGGGTGGTGAGGGGGGGGGGGGGGTTGCCTCCCCTTGCCCTCAATCTAACCATACCATCACCATAAACCTAACCCTGACCTTTGCAGCCAGTTGGGTTGGCCATGCCTGCCATGTTAATTGGGCTGCACAAGATCCCCCAAATTTCGTTCATGGCTGCTTTTGCCACATCATTGGTCTCCATTTTGGACCCCTACACTCATTCTAACCCGAGCCTAGGGTGAGAGCTAGCGCTAGGGGCAGGGCTAGGGTTAGGGTTAGGGCTAGGATGAGGGTTAGGGTTAGGGTTAGGGTCAAGGGAAAGGTTTGGGGGTAGGGTTAGGAGTAGGCTGAGGGCTGGGGTGGGCATTACAGTCAAGGTTGGTTTCAAGGATAATGTTGGGGTGCAAAGTGGACAAAATGCGCAAGGGGAATGAAAAAAAAAATTTCGGGCGCCTTTGGCGCCACCATATGTATGCCCAGTAGCTGTTGACCCTTGGCAACTAAGTTGGCCCGGACGGCAGGGAGCGGGGGGGGGGGGGGGGTCGCGTACCAGAACCGAGGAGACGTCCCCCCCGTGCCCCCAAGTGCACCACACAACCCCCCTAATTGTACCAAAACCCCCCAAAAAATGTACCATAGGAAAGCCCCGAAATGTTCCAAAAAAAAAAACCCCTCGGAATGTACACCAAAACCCCCAAATTGTACCAAAAAATCCGCAAAATGTACCAAAAAACCCCCCGCCAAATACCACAAAACCGCCCCAGAATGTACCAAAAAAAAACCCGTATAACCCGCAAAAATGTACCAAAAGAACCCCCCGGGGGGTTTTCTGGTCATTTGGGGGGGGGGGGCGGGGGGGGGGGGGGGGGGTACATTTTAGCCGGGGGTTTTTTTTGTTACATTTTGCGCCAGAACGGGGGGTTTTTTTGGTACAAAGTGGGGGGTTTTGTGGTATTCAGCACCCTCAACTGCCATCTTAGCCTTGGCCCATAATGTACAGTGCAGACAGGAAGGCCAAACAAGCAAGGACTGATCTGTTTGTTGGGAGCTCTCCTGTGACTGCTCACTGAGCCCTGAGTCACACTCACCTCACCAGAGGGGGAGAGTGCTGTTGCCTGCCCTACGGAATGGTACAGGGCACCCCAGGTAAATCCCATTGATAACCCTGTCAGACCCCTGAAGGTCCAATCAGGTGAACAGCTAATTGGTTCTGCCTAGCCTGACCCCAAAAGGCCCGCAAGCAAGCAGAGGGTACAGCTCAGCATGTGATTCATCTGCAAGCTGCCCACCGACACTGCAATTTCCACTTTAATGTCTTGTCACAGTGCCACTACATTTGCTGAATGGAACCAAAAAGCCCCGCTCTCCATTGCACAAAGCCCTGGTCTGTGTCAGAGGGCATGGTTACACGTGACAAGCGGATATTCTGCAAAAGATTTGAAGCTGCTTGTGGATCTCTGCCGTCCCCAATCCACTGCGCCTTGTTCACAAGTAGACTGAACCGCGAGATACAACGGTTTTATGAGCAGAGAGACAATGCCTGCAGCCCCTGGTCACTGCTGCGCTGCATACGTTTGGTTCAGCAACGCATGGACTCCTCCAGAAAACAACACCTGACAAGTGGTAAAATAAGCTATTGAGATCCTGGTGCCTGATACACTGCACGGCAGCAACAGCAGCTGTTATGCGTATAACCTTGCAAAATTGGAATTGATGATCCATTGGACACCAAGGCATGATTGTCCTCGACACACTTGCAGTTGAAGCGGAGAATTTGCTTCATGATGTTTGATGACTTGGAAAAGTTGAGCCGCTCAACTTGGACCTCAACACCTGCGATGGCAACACACACTGACAGCAGATACACGATTGGGGAACAGGGAGAGTTGTGTATGCCAAAGACTACACACTATTTCACAGACGAACAGTTATGGCACAGAACTTGTACCTCTGCCGCAAATAAGTCAAAAAGAGAGAGCGCTATGTGCGCAGAAATGGCATGAGTGCAGCTGTGACTCTGACTGACACTGCACGGATGGTATAGTTTATAAATTCTAAGCATGTAATCATTGAATGGCTGCAACTCCCACATGGGGCTTGGCACATAGCCTTTGTGCTGTGGCTTTCGTCGATTGGAGGCTGGTTGAAGCGGAGCTGATCCATCAGGGGCACATCGTTTTACGCATTGACAAGTCAAATGTCGGCCTGCAAAATCCTGCAATGTCTCGACTGTTCACAAACGGCATGACTTGGGCAATCGCTACGAGCCCCTCCGCCCCCACACACATACATCCACCAAACAGACAGCCCCAAGATTACTACAGTTTGAACAACCAGCGGGGATGGCTCGTTGTGCACCCTCCCTACAGCACAAACTAACCCAAGAACAAAACCACATCGTCAACCCTGGGCCCCAAGTACAAGCCCATTTTACAGTACCATTTCAGTGTAGAAAACCCGGTTCTGGTAGCATTCTTCTTACGTCGAGCGGAAGGCACTTGCTCACCTTTTGAAGTCTTCAGGTGCAGGACCCAGCGATATTTGGAAACTCTTGAGAGAATGAAACGTGCTAAATATGATACAAAGCAGCAGGGAACAACAAGTGGAGAAACTCTCCTGAATACAATGGCAGTGGAATGGGCTATCATCAAGCGCAAAATGGTTTTGTTGGGGGATGTTTGCACACATGCGAATGGCAACAGCTATTGGGGTTTCCAACCTCAAAATGACCATACACAACAACCCAGCATGCACAGGTGAAACTTCGCCAGCATATATCGCACGAAGTCGGCCCCCCTTACCTTGGGGGTAAGCGGGCGGGATAGGGGGGGGGGGAGGGGCAGGTGCGGAGGTGAGGGGGGGAGGTAAGGGGGGGAGGTAGGAGGAGGAGGAGGAGGAGCAGGAGCGCCTGCCGCGGTCCCCTGGACGATGGGCCTAAGCATCGTCCCCCGGGGGTCCCGCGCAGACCCGTCAGGGGAGTCCTCCGTCTTACCTCCGCAAGAGCAAGACGGATCTCGTCGCACACCTAAGGACGCTCTTCCCAGCAGGCCGTCCGGGTCTCAGCGCCGGTGAACGGCAACGCCACGGTCCGATCTGCTTCCGGGTCCCTGTCACCAACCGTCTGAAGGTCCTGGATCCACCCGAGTCAGCGTCCCAGAATCGTCCAGCGCGCGAAGGCGTGGGTCTGCCCGGGGCATCACCCCCGACTTAGAACGTAGCCAGACGAGGAGCGCAGTCTGGCACGACTAAGCGCTGTGCCGGAACAACCCGGGCGCGTGAGTTCAAGAACGTGATCACGGACGTTGATAGGGCCACGGGGAGGGCCGACCCAGTGCCACCCGCACGTCCTTGAAGACCGTGCGGGGGCCTTGGGAAGCCGCATTGAGGATGGCCAAGAAGGCTGCATGCAGTGCGGCACACCAAGAGGGGATCTCACGCCCACAGAGGCCGGCCTCTAGGCTCCGTCCTTCGCCACCGTAATGGATGACCCAGAGGCAGCGCCGGTCTGGGAAATGGGGGGCAAGCCCGTGCCGGCCGAGGCTGTCCAAGATGACCACGTCGTGTGCCTCCAAGTGAATCTCCTCTCGCATGCTTTGTGGCATCCGGTTGCCCTTGAGGTACACATAAAGGACCCGGTACGGACTTCGTCTTCGCCGGGTGGTGATGGTGGACTTCACCTCGGGGGCTAGGAGGAGGTCTCTTGACACCCATAGGCCGAGGATGACGTCCCAGGCAGGTCACCTAGCAGCTCGAGGCGTTGGGGACCAGTTGGTAACGTGGTACCATTCTGGTGAAGGGTTAATGACGAGGGACTTGTCCACGGGATCCCCCTTCTGGGGGGAGTAGTGGTCTGCGAGGGGTAGGATGGGCACCGCGTGCCGTTTGTGTAGGAGGACGGTGGTGAGTATGACGTCGCAGAGGAGGCGACGTAGGTTGGCGGGACGTAGCCCTCGGTGTTGGAGGGCATCTCGGTGTGGTGGGGAGATGGCTCCAAGGCGCCCGACGGTATAGGTAGGGAGAGTATCGTGGGCCAGGGAGCCGTCTACAGCCAGCAGGAAGGGCTCGTTGCCCCAGAGGATGAGGACCCCCCAGGCTGTGGGCACACAGCGGCGCCAGGAGTGACATCTTTGGGAGAGCCGGGCTGCGAGCCACCGATGGTAGTGGGCGCGGAGTAGAGGGTCAAGTGGGCAGGATAGGACGTGGTCGCCAGGGTCGGGTAGGAGGTAGAGAGGGCAAGGCGCGTCCCGGGGGGGGGGGGACAGGGAAAGGCGTAGGCCAGTGACAGTCAGGTGGTCGCCCCACGAGAGGAGGCCATGATTGACGGCGATGGTGTACTCACCGAGGGCGGGGTTGCGGTGGGGGGAATTTGGCGGAGGCGTGGTGGGAGACCAGTAGGGCGCGACGTGCGTGGGGGAGGGCGTCGTGGACTTGGAGGCCTCTGTGCGAGAAACCGATAAGGGGTTCCTATATGGGGCTTAGCCACCCCACCGTAGTCGGGCAGCTTTTGGCGGAGCGTCCTGCGGCCGAGACCACTTGGTCAGGGAGGGCGTCGAGCCAGGTTCCAGTGATGTGGGAGTAGAGGTGGCGAGGAGAAGGCTGGCTGCCGGCCAAAGCACGGCACTCACATATCAGGTCTCCTTGCAGTGAGTCGTCCGGCACCCGTCGCCCCTCTTTGGCCGTTATGTACCCCTTGCAGTCGGCAAAGTGCCACGAGCTGGACCGGTAAGTGAAGGTGGGGTCGGCAGAGGGACCTCGGGCGTTCAGGGTCACGATGTCAGCGCGGGACTGAGAGTGGTTAGGAGGCGGGGCATCGTCCGCAGAAGGGCGGTTGGCGGAGGGCTGCTAGTGTAGCTTGCGGGCTACGGCCGGAGGCAGGGCGCGGGGCAGGCCTCGAACCCATTTCCGTAGGTGCCGGGCCGATATGTGGCCGCCAGTACCAGGAGACTGGCACGGGTGCGGTAGCCGTGACGGAGACACGGTTGTGTAAGGAAGGCGGGAGGACGATATGGTGGTGCTCGGGTAGGATGAGGGAGGTGGGTGGCATGCCTGTGCGACAGAATTGTATCTGGTGAGAGCCAGACACTTGCACGCAGTGCATTGCCCCCACGAGCAACAAGGTGTCGCGGGGCCATGTGTGCGCACCACAGCACGCTCGGGAGTAGTGTACCCCCGCTGGTAGGTGCAAGCACATGTGGAGGGCATATGGGTGCGGGATGAGCTGGGCCGTGTCCGGGGGCGGCATGGGCACCAAGCCCCACTCCCTTGGGGGGGAGCTGGGGGTATATGCACCCAGGAGCAGATCTGTCAACCGGGGGATGCCATCCAGATGGGAGTGGCGGAGTAGCGAGACCGCGCCGGGGACGTCCTCGTTGTGGGCCGTTGATTCCCGGCCTAGCGGACCCTTGGGTGGTGCCCGAAGTACGGCTGGTAGCGGTGTGGATTGGCTGGGGGGTTCCAAGGCGGGGGGGCGTAGGGGTTGTGTGCCATGGCGACCTGGGGGTCGTGCTCGTCCCCCGGGTAGGGATAGGGTAGGAGAAGGGCCGGGGGGTGGCGATCATGGTGACCGGAGCGCTCACGAGGGTCAGGCCACTCGTCGCGGTAGGCACTGCGGCGCCTTGCCGGCGGGCTGTCCTGCCGATACCTAGGGCTGCGTTGGCGGGGCGCGGACCTGTCCGGGCGACGTGGGTTGTACCACCGCTGGTGCTTGGCTTCTGGCTCCCCCTCGGAATCGGAGGCCGCGGTGAGGTCCACCTCTTCTTCCGGGTCTTGCTTGCGTCGGTGCTTCTGTCCTCGTCCTCCATGATGGGCTTTGCGGGTGGGGTCGGGGTCGGGGGCCCATGGGGTGTAGGGCTGGTTCTTGGACTCCGCCTAGGATATCTTCAAGTGTTGGGCGATGTGGTGCCGGGTCAGCCTCATACCCTTGTCGTAGTCGAGGGGTTTGATGCCCACGATGGTGAACTTCGCCGTGTGGTTGAGCTGCGCGTCCGAGATGGACGAGAGCCCGGCACCGAACTTGTCGCGGAGGATGCCTCCCAGCAGTCCCACGTCCACTTCCCCCGCCGGGTCATCGATCTCCTGCCACCCCACCCAGAGTGCCTTGGAGAACACCTGGGGGTCCACTTTCTAGGGCGTGTACCCCTTCTTCTTGGCCGCACCTTCCGCCTGATTGGCGGCTTCAGCTTCGGCTGGGGAGGCGGCGGGGCTGCCCACGATTTGCTGGACCGGGGGAGGGCTAGCAAGGAAGGCATGCAGGACCTCCGCGATGCCGGGCAGGCTCGGTGCGTGGCTGCGGACCCATGCCCATTGTTCCCGAATCAGGGATTCTGTGGGGGAGGTGGCGTTCGCCCCACAGTGGCGGAACAACTTGGAGGTGGAAGGCGTGGGCGACTTCGTCCTCGCATCCCCGTGGGATCGTGGGGATCCATTCCAGAAGGAAGGCCAGTGCGGCGTCGGTGGGGGAGTGGGTTGGTGACGGTGGCTGGAGAGGAGCACTTGGGGCCCGGAGTGGACCGCCTGTCCGGGGGTGTTTGGGAATCGGGGCCAGGGGTGTTTGGGAATCGGGGCCGGGATGGCAAAGGAGATGTTGGGCGCATCAGTGGGGGCCTCGGGGCTCGCCACAACCTGCCTCAGCACGCTAGCGTGGGCATCGAGGTCAGGCGCCTAGGGTGAGAGGTGAGGACGGCGGCTTCGAGGATGACTGGCACGAGGGCAAGGAACTGCGGGGAGCCGGGCGGCGGTAGGTCGAATAAGGCCGGCACCGCACTGCACATGGCGTTAGCAAATGCAGGCAGCGTGGACTGGAGGCTGCGGAGCCTGGTGGCGATGGACACGAGGGGGGGCAGGGACCGGATGAAGACGCCAGCTTAACGGCTTCAGCCTGCCGCTGCGCAGCGGCTGCACATTGGACTTGCCGCAGGGCGTTGTCCCGTTCATCGCGGACAAGGTCCACGTCACGCTTGAGGGACGTCAGGTCATCTTGCCCAGCGCGCAATTCGTGCTGCTGGGCTTCGTACCGGTCACTTAGTTGCGCATAGTCAGTGGATTAGGCCGACACGTCCAGGTCCGGGGCAAAGGGCTCACCCGGCTGTGAGGGGCTAGGGGGTGGGGGGGGCGGACCCAGTGGCGGGGACCGGCGATTCAGGCGGTCTGGGGTCGGTGGCAATCGGCTTGATCTGGGAGGCCGGCTCCGGGATAGTGAAGGATAGCCTCGGGGGCTCGGGCAACAGCGACGTGGGGGAGTGGCCACGGGCCGCTAGGGCGAATGCAGATGACGCCAACAGGGTTCCCACTGGGCTGGGGGCCGGCTGCCCCATGGCGAGGTAGGGCGCATGCCTAGGATGGGTGGGGGGGGGGGGCTGATTGTGTCTTGGATGCCGGCTTGCAGGAGGACGATGGTGGGGGCCGTGGCCCATGAGTGCTCCCGTGCTTGCTCGATCTGGTGCAAAAGCTCCACACTACGGACCGGGAGGACCGAGCACTCCAACAGCGGGCGCAGCTGGTCAGGGGGCCACATGCCCTTGTTGACTAGCGGAGGGGGGCTGGCGACCAGAACCGACGTGAGCTGTCCCGAGAGGCAGATGGAGGAGGCCCATGCCAGGAGGCCGAACTTCAGTGGGATGAGCTCCGCCGTCGGGATGTGGGCCGCCTGCAGGACGGCGTGCACGTCATCGGGCAGTGCTGCAAAAGCCGCCACCACCTCTCGGGTGCGTAGGCGGTCCCACGTTGGTCTGAGGTGGGGGGGGGGGGGGCAGGAACGGACTGATGGGCTTCTAGAGTTTGAAAGAGACCTTCTGATTCTGAATGTCCGGGGCCGCTTCGGTGTCGGTGGGCGGGGCCTTCTCGCGGGCAGAGTAGAGGTTCGGGAACATAATGTGCCGGAGACGAGCATTGGAAACGGGGGAGTGCCCCGGGCTCCATCGCGTGATCAGGGTAGCGGTGAGGGTGTCGGGGTGGTTGGAGACATATTCGAGTAGAGGGCCGCCTTGCGCAAGCGTCAGAGGAACATCGTCGACAATTTTCACCTCCGATGGGCCCGTGGTGACCGTAACGGTGGCCGTAAGCAGAAGCCCCCTTGGTGTCCATGCCCCCGTCACGGCGGTTATAGCTTGGAGGGCTCCGTCTGCTGCTGTCCAGCGCAGGGCATCGCACAGGTGGGACAGGGCGGGGTCGGGGGCCCGTACGGCCTCATCCGCTGCTTCCAACGCGGCGTCCTTCAACATGTCCAGATCCCGCGGTAGCCGCTCAGCGTCGTCGGACTGGGCGATATCCAGCAGGAACAATGGGAAGGGTCCCCAGCGGAGGGCTCCGTCTCGATCAACGACAGGGATCTTGGGGGGGGGGGGGAACCCTGGGACGGCAATGGGCCGTAACACATGGTACGCTGTAACGAAACGGGAGCGGGTGGCCCGTGGCCGCCATACAAAGAAGAAGGGGCAGGGTATAGGGGTTGCAAAGGGCAACGCAGGCGGTAGGGGCGGCACCCAGCGGTCTGGGTGCCAAAGAAAAGCATAGGGTGCCACGAGTGTGGCCATGGCGTAACGAAACAAAATCCATGGCGCGAGAGCGCAGAACAACACGGGGCCGCTTGACGGAGCGGGCCAGCGGATTGAGGTCCCAGGACTCACGAGAACGGGGCTGCAAGGGCAGCGCCGCGTCGGTGCGCGGGGCGGCAACCCATAGGGAGTATAAGCGAGCGGGGCCCACTGGTGGAGCGTCGGGGGAAAAGGTTCACGATACCCCTGCATAAGGCGTCACGTAGAGCGGCGGTTACGTCGAATGCAGTCACCGTCGCGGCTGTCCGCGTAGCGGCCTGGAATACTACCACGGCGAGGTCGACGTCTTGCCAGAGCTGGTAGTAGGACGAAGCGCCCACTGTGGATAGGAGGGGGCTGCGCAGGGGGGAGGGACACACCTAGGGTGCAGCACTCAGCCCTTGCAGACACGGCGACAAGGAGAGAGAGTGCACCACATGGGTGGAGTAGAGTTGGGATAGGGGCAACAATGGCAGGAGAGGAGTCAAGCCGTTGCACGACAAACACGACGTATCACGACTGACTTCGAGGTGGGCAGCGCTTGTGGGCAATCCGTCCCACAGCTACCATCCTGAGGGTTTTTAGACTGGTGCCAGGTCACAAAGAGGTAGGGGGCGGGGTATGGGGGGTGAGGGGGGGGGGTAAAGGGGGATTGGGGGGGGGGGGGTGCGAGGGGTAGGAACGTTTACCCGTGCACCACACTAAGGCGGATTGTAGTCTGTAGACGCGGTCTGCTACAAGTAGGCGCGGTGTGTTAATTGTAGACACTGTCGGCATGGTGTAGATGCGAAGTGACAAAATTTGCGAAGGGGGTCCTCTCAGCCCCCTTCCCCAAAAACCTGCCGCTCACGTCGTTTACCTGTGCACCCATGAGGGAGGCGGTCTGTCTGTGCAAGCCCGACCTATTGCATGTGAATGCGGAGAGAAACCACCGGAGCAGCAGAAGCATCCCCTAAAGAGGGCGCTGCAGTGGTTGGTCGGTGAGGTCGCGGCGGCACATTGGTTGGTGAAATCCACCCAAGAGGTATCAACACTAACAAGCCACAACAACGTCCGAAAGATGGGCAACATCTTGGCGCACGCGCAGGCCACAGAGGCGGTCGACAGGAGTGCCAAAGGACAGCGATTGGCGGTGCCTCTGCCACTGTCGGCGACATACGGGGCAAGTCCCACGACGCGCGGCTCGGCAGAGATGGAATGGCGCATTCACGCACCGAGCAAATGGAGACCACCGCGGGCCCTCCATCCCCGAATGGAACAGCTCCTCCGTGAGTCCTAAGAGACGGGCATAGTGCTCGTGCCGCTACACGTGGGGATGTGGCAAACGTGTCTAGAGGCGTGCCCTTGATGCGAAAGGCACGAAGAGGTCACAACGCGGTACCGATGCCCGTGCAACAGGGCCAAGTGGAGAATAGCACTACAGGCGGTGAGTCCGCCATGGAGACTGCATGGGGGGCTGACCCTGCACATCATCAGCGGAGTCCCCCGGTCACGCACGTGCATAGCCGATGAAGGAGAAGGCACGCACAACTAGGCAGTAGTCCCAGCAGACCATGTGCATGTGCCAGCATCGTTGCACGTGGTGGAGTTCCGCTAGCGGGCCACCATAGTACGGTTGTTTTGCCCATGATAGGTGAGCAGCTGCATGACCCAGCTAGAACGCCGGAGCGGGCTGTGCAGAGAACCAGTGGTCCAGGTACGCGGCACGCGGCGCGGGCTGACACACAGACGATGTGCGGGGACGAGCGCGACAAGTACCGACGGTCCGCTGATACTCGTGTGTCGTACGTTTGCTCTCTCGTCCGCGCCCCTAGGTCTCGGAGGTGCTCTACCACATGCCGCCCCAGCACTACACCCAATATCTCGGCCGTGGTGTTATCTACCCAAGTCTCCAGGGGTACCGGTGCCCCCAGCCACTTGTCGCTGACCCATATCACGAGACCCACGCCGCACCCTCTCTTCTCGTCCGAGTCCTAGCGGGTACCCACGTCCGTGTATACCGCCACGTCTACCCCCCTGAGTGTGCTGGCCCACGTGTCCCACGGGAGCTATAGCGTCGGTCTTCCTTTTCGCTCGCGGAGCTCCGCCGTCACGTCTACTATCTCCTGGCCAATCTCTCTGAGCGCTCTCCGCGGCACATTTTCTGTCGCCGCGGCTCCGTGTTGGTACCACCGAGTTGTGGACCACGATGATAGCGCTCACCAGGTCGTGTTCATGACCGATAGCTGCTGCTGCATTGCAGACCTGTATATCGTTGTCCGTGGATGGCGTACTTGGAACGCGAGCCATAGGATCTGCCACAGCGTGCTGGTTCCAACTTGAAATGCACCTGGATCTTCCTCCTCCATACTCTCCCCGTGGGGGCGGCTAGTTGATACACAACCTTTTCTGACGGCAGTGCCCCCCGCGTCCTGGCTACCACCTGTGCCAGCACCTCTTCCGGTTAACACCCTCGCGAACACCCTCGCAACGTCCTAGACTACCGCTAGGTGGATGGTCGTTGCCGCCCGCTCTGCCACTACTCCCTGGACCCGGCGTCTCAACCATGTCCTAGCTGCCTCATTGAGGATCTGGCTGCCCAGCACCCGGATGCCGCGGCGTTTGTCCCTCCTCTGGGCTTTGCGGTATTCCGCGTGCCGGATGGCTTTCGTGGCCCCCGCCTGGCCACTCCACGTGATGTACAAGTACTCCTCATTAGACGGGACATGACGTACTCTGAACTTCGGTGCCACCGCGTCTTGCTGGCTGAGCATCGCCACTAGCGTTTCTTCGGTCGCTGCCAGCACTACTGCGTCATCCGAGTACCGCTATGTGTCGAATGCTAGCTCCACTCCGTCCTTCCACACGCTCGGGATGCCGGTGTGTCCCGGCCCCACTACCTCCACGTACTGTACCTCTCGGTACACGTATACCCTGGGCACCAGGGGCGACCCCTGGAAAACCCTCACTCGGATTCACAAGGCTCTGGTGGTGCCTGCTACTGTCACTGAGACTATCTGGGCCAACTGCACGTAACGGTGATACCAGCGCGCTTTGGGGGGGTCCATCCCTGCGCCACTCCCGGGAAGTCCACGGTGCCGTACGCGTTGGTGCGGTCCCGCTTGTACAGAACCACGCTGCTACCCTGCTCTCGTTTGTCGTCGAGCAACATTGCCAGCATGCGGGCCACATCCCCCGCCGACCTCCCTCTCTGCTACGCCCACTGCCTGTCGCTAATGTACTGCTGCGCCTGGGCTATGATGATGATCGCCACCAGCTTTGCTATTACTTCCGCCACTGCTATGGGCCGCGTGTCTTCTTCTGTCCGTACCACTGGGCGTTTGCGGATGGGCACATGTAGTACAAACCTGAGTACGGGCTTGGTATAGCTCAGAGCCCCTGTCGTGCCCAAGGGTCCACAGGGACAGCGCCGTGAGCAGTTTAATTGCCACCAACAGCATGCCAGACTTGCCCGGGGCTCGTGGCTCTCGCGACTAGACTGCCCTCAGCCACGCCTCCATCGGGGAGTCTAGGTTGGTGTGCTCTGCCCCCTGGTCAAGGACACGCTTGTTCGTCGTCCTTGCTACCTCTCCATATGTCGGGCGAATTCCAGCATCATGGACGCTCCCGTAAGCGGGGCTCCTGTCACGTCTTTGACTGTCGCGGTGGGGGCGAACGGGCGGACGGGGGGTCCAGTGGCCCCCTATCAAAGAACACGTGTTGCTGCTCCTCGAACCCCACCCGCGCCCCCCTCTCCGCTTGCGCGCCATCAGCTCGCCCCACTCGTGCGCTTCTACTTGTGCCCCTGTGCGGCACGCTTGGGGCCCTACTGCTCTCACCAGTATCTCCATGGTCGCCTCCGACCATGCTTGGACCGGTAGCAGCCCGCCCACCTCATACCAATGTGCCCACCGGTGATGCTCTTCGCGGAACTGTTGCGATTGCTCCGCGGTGGCGTTCGGGTGTCGCGTCTGGGGCGGCCGCAGCTAGGCCCCCATCGGGGCCATTCAGTATGTGCCTTTGATTTGCACTTCCCCCAAGACCATGCGGTGCTCCGTCCGCACCGGGATGCGCCCGAGGACCTGCACTTGGGCAACCCGCATGTCGCTCGGGGCCAGGATGAAGTCAATCATGGATCTTTCGTGGGCGTGCACTCCTGCTCCCCTCCACATCCACGTCCACCCGGTGGGGTATGACGTGTATGCCCACATTCTCAGCGTGTCCTGGTACGTTGGGCGCCGCAGTGCGTCTTTGTTGAAGTCACCAAGCAGCACCAAGGGTTCGTGGTACCGCTGCACTTCGTCTTGGTCCCCGTCCAGGACCTCTATTTCCGGGCTGTTAGGGGTGGTGTACACCACCCCGACTCGGATCAGGTCCTTCTCGCGGTATCTCACCGTCAGGGGGAGCACATCTTCGGTCACGGGCTCCGGCTCCGCCGAGGTCTGGCTCCCCGTGGGGACGAGAAGGGCTTTCCCGTCTGCTCTGTTCGCTCACGACTCCCATAGGTCGTAGCCTTCGACGTTGACTCTGCCCTAGGTCCGAGATCGGGTTTCCTTGAGCGCTAGTACATCCGCTTTGTGTCTGAGAGCGGTTGCTAGTCATTCCGTCTTCTTCCGCTGGTAGCCGCGTACGTTCAAAGTCGCCACCCGCAACGCGAAGGTGGTCGGGTCCTCATCCATGGCTTCACGCCCTTGGCCACAATCACTGCTCGAGCCTCCGTCTGAGGAGGCACGGCGCGCGCTCCCATCCGACTCGTTGTGGTTATCCGCCGGCAGGCCCTCGTCCTAGCTGTCCCCAACTGCGAGGACTGGCACCTCGGCATACTCGGCTATGTCTCCGCATCTGCGCCCTTTCCCTGCCGTCATGACGAGAAGGGTCCTCACTAGCGTCTCCACCTGCCCCCTCTACCTGACTCCCGTCGCAGCCGACTCCCTCGCGGCCGGTACGTGGCTTGCGAAGGTCAATGATGTTGCTCTCGGGAGGTGTACTTCAACACCGATTGCATGCAGCACTGCAGACCTGCCCAGCAGGGGCACGATTTTCATGCCCTCTAGGTCGTGCCGTACAGTTCTCCTCTAGCATGCATGCAGAACTGGGAGCATTGGGCGTGTGCCCATGCAAAATTATTTGTTTTGGCAGAACTGGGAGCATTGGGCGTGTGCCCATGCAGAATTTATTACTTTCGGCAGAACTGAAGGCATAGGGCGTGTGCCCATGCAGACTTTGTTACTATTGGCACCACTGAAGGCATAGGGTGTGTGCCCATGCAGAATATATTACTTTTTTCATAACTGGGAGCATTGGGCGTGTGCCCATGCAGAATTTATTACTTTTGGCAGAACTGAAGGCATAGGGCGTGTGCCCGTGCGGCTTGTATCAGCAGGGACCCAGGGCAAGGGGGGGAGGGGGGAAGCGTGGGGGAGACGAGAGCGACACGATGGACGCTGCGCCCACCTCGGTGTGGCGACGTCCAGCCCAGCCTGGCCGGGGCGGCCGTATCCGGTGTGTCCGGTGCAATCGGCTCGAGGCACTCAGACAACGAACACCAGACACCTCTAGCATGCCATAGCTCACGTACCACCACCGGCGCCGCTGCCGGGCTGCCCCTGAGTCTCTTCAGGGTGCACCGCCATGGCTGTGGGAATCCATCCGGCCAAACCTGCCACCTGGAGCCACCTGGTGTCGGAGCTCCAAAGGCTGCACGTCGATCGAGTACACCAGTGCCTGCTCCACGTCGTAGGGGAGCCTGTTGGCCCATCGCTGGGTGGTCGTCGGGCCACGTGTCAGGCGGACGTGCGTCTGCCTGGACGCTAGCGTCCACACTGGGTGCCATCCTGGGAGAAAGGCGGCCAGCCAAGCCGGCACATTGTCCCCCCACTGCAGCGCCATAAGTATTTGCGACAAGAGGGTGGATACCCCGCCGGGCTGCCTCGTGAGCCCCCCCCCCTTTGTGCTTGCCTCCCTCGTCGTGGAGTCTACCCTCGTGTCGCAGTGATGGTCACGTGCCCAGGCACCAAGGTCTCGGACTCCGTTCTACTGATCGCCGGATTGTGGGAACGCCATCGCCGTTGGCTACACACGGCACAAGGGCCGTGGCGGCTCCGCCGCCTTCACTCTGCGCCGCCTCGCGTAAGGGCCCTCTGGTTCCTTGTGCTGTGCTCTCCACACGCCGCTCGTCGCCTGCTCCGCACTTGTGTCATTCTAGCACCAGGGCATGTGTTGCTTGTGGGTCTCATCTGGCGCCACTTGGTCGCACCTTGGCCCTCGTGCTCCGCTCTGCTCTCTCTACAATCTGTGTCCGGTCCTCACTCTACCATGACACCGATTTCTCCCCTGTGGAGCTGCTCGCGCTCCCTGTCTGGTTGGTCTCGTGTTTGACTCCCTGTCTTGGGTCTATTCACGCACCCTCTACCCCCCCGTTGCTGCTCTGTGCCCCTCACTTTTTGAGCGCCGCGGCCGCGCCACCCACTATTGTTCTCTTCCCCCCTTGTGGTCCCTACGGGCAACCGGCCCCTATCGTGCGGGGTTGTTTGCGGCTTGCACCGACCCCCACCTCCCCCCGCTTCTGGCTTCCGCGGCCCGGGACCGCCTTGTGCACCCCATTCCCGCGAGCGTCACTTGCTCTCGTCACTTTCCCTCGTGTTTTGCCCTATGTTCCCCCGTTCCATCATGCCCTTTTCTAATCAGTCTCCGCCTCTCCGCCATGGCCACCGGCCGTGCTTTGGGCTACCCCCCTTGTTTATGTTGTCTTGCTGGCACGGGGTTTACTGGGGTGCTGTAGGGTCGCGCTCCCCACTCCGTCGCCCAAGTTACTACACTGACACGCACGCCTCTATGCCATGGCCTTCCCTTGCGGCACTTCGCCTCTCCGGTCCTTTCCTCGTCAGCTCCTTTCGGTGCCGCTCCTGAGGGTCGTCCCCAACCGCTCGCCTTGGCGCGTGCCCTTGGTACCTGTATGAAAGGCAGTTGTGATCATCATAAATCGTTTTATGAAATATGAACGCATTTTGCTCTTGCTAGGGTACCCATGGGCCATTTTTATTCAAAACTTGGGGGGTTGGGTCAACACCCTTGAGGTGAATTTTTTTTTTTGGACCGTGGTTTTCTTTTGGAAAAATTGCCATTTTTGCCCGTTTATACAAATTATGAAAACATCCTTCCCTGTTCATAATTCCATTCATAATGCCATTCATATATTCAGAACTCGTTTTGTGAACGCGCCGATCGTTTTATGAACGCGTTGAATGAACGCGCTTTATGAATAGATGAAAAGCCACACAAAAGTGGCTCAATTTTCAATCCGTCCTGTCCACTTCAGTGCTTTTGTTTGTCCCTTGTCCTTGCTTCTTCTTGCCGCCGTAAACCTCAGGGCTGGGGCCTGTCACGTCCTCCCAAAGGGGGGGCGTGGCCTCAGTTTCGCCCTCATCCGGGACCTGGGCATGGGTTTGGGCTTGGCCGAGGGTTACGCTGGGGCATCCACCTCCTTGGGAGCGGCCTCAGGGGCAGCTTTGGGCTGGGACTAAGGGGCCTGCTTAGCCTCAAGCTTGGGTTCAGGCTTAGCTGGCTTGGGGGCCGGCTTAGCCGGCAGGTCAGCGTCCGGTTTGGGGTTAGGCTTCTTTTTGGCCTTGGCGGCCTTCTTACTTGCACCTCCAGCCTTCGGCTGCTCCCAATGGGTCACTGCTGCAGCATGAGAGGCATACAAAAGATGCCTCGCAATCCGAAACATCTCGTTTACCCTTGGGTGTTCCACCCACACTCTCCCCCCCGCCCCCCCCAACAACCAAGGTTACAACCCCCGGGTAGACACCATCGGTGTAGGGCACATAAACTTGTTCACCGAGCAGGGGGCCAAGTGACTCATCTCCCTCCAAAGAGGGGGGTTCCTCGCACCGCTTTTGCTGTTGTGGCTGCTTCCCCTTCACCGCCTTCCCATGTCCACGGGGGAGTGCCTGGTCCGACGATGAGATGTTGCCTGATTCGAAGGACGTGCAGTTCTCCGTGGGGGGCTTTTTGGGTTGGGTGGGTTTGGGGGGGGGGGGGCAGGGCAGGGGGTTTGGGTCTCTCGGCGAGGGGGGAGGCTGCTGGGGAGGTGCTGAGGGGGCTGAGAGGCCTCAACCCACAACCGGACAGCACGATCTCCTGATGAGCACAACCCTCCCACCCCAACTCATCCAGGCTAGCACGGCGTATTCGCCAGCCATGTGTGTATTACGCGGCCGGACCGTTCCCAATCCCGGAACCCGGACAGGATAGAGCACACCCGTTGCGGGTTGAGGAGCAACAGGTGGTACAGGGCGGACAGGGCGATGCTAATCTCGGCGGTGCCCAGCTGGTAGCGGATGCGGACCCCCGCGACGTCCGTCGGGTTTAGTTCCACGTCCATGACCTGTGACAGCGCCGTTCATAAAATGCGTTCATGAAACGCATTCATAAAACGCATTCGGGGCTCATAAACGGGCAGTGGAGGGTTTGTGAATTATGAACGCCGAATTATGAACGAATTATGAACGAATTATGAACGCAGATACCTCGAAATCCGGCTCTGGTGCGACGGTGCCCATGGTGCCAAGGGCGGTCCGGAAATGGGCCGCTCCACTGGGAGGGGTGCCCTGGGTGGCGCCCGTAGGGGCCGTGGTGCTGCTGGCGGCCGGGGCTGCCCGGCCAAGGGGCTTGATGGGGCGGGTGATGGTGAGGCCCTCCACGGTCCCCTTGTACAAGGCCTCCTACCCCGGGTCATACCCCCCCCCCAAATGGATTCCCACTGGGGGATGCACTCCTACTTGCGCCCGGAGCGCTGCAGCTTCACCCACCCCCTTTCCTCCTAGTGGAGGAAGCAGGGTTCCCAATTGGACCCCCGCATCAAGGCCACCCCGCGGACCCGTAAAAGCTTTGGCCTGTGTCAAATCCCCGGCCCCAATTGGTTCGGGGATGGGGGACAGGGGCTTTCCCGGCAGGGGTTTCCATGCCCATGCCCCCCCCTGTGTGCCGCTAGCCCCCCCCCCCCCCTCGCACCCTTGTTGCGGATGCGGTGCCGCCAAAGGCGGGGAAATGCCCAACGCAGGGTGATGTAAGTCACCTCGGGGCTCGAAAAAGGGGGGGGCATCGGGAGAGTACCCATTGTCCAGCGCTCCCTACACTCAGGGGAGGGTTAGCGTATTGCACTGGTTGGTGCCGCTCAGGCCCCATGCTTGGCCAGCCTCCCCCTTCAACCACGGGGTCACAACCAAAACCCCCTCCCCCCCCCTCCTCCTGCGTCCCCCTCCACTACCATATCCTCCATCTCGGCGTTCACCTCCTCGACGACGGTCGCGGTCTCCTGCTCCTTCACCCCCCTCCCCCGGCTGCCTCGTTCTTCTTCCTCTTTCCTCCGTGTTGTTCTCCTCCTTCCTCCTGTTCTCCTCCTTCTTCTTCTCCTTCTTCCTCCTCTTCCTCTCCTGCTCCGACGAGTCGGACGACTCCTCACTCGAGGAGTCGCCGGCGGGTGAGGTGGCGGGGTGACCGCTGGGGGGTCGCCCGGAGGAGTGGGCTTGAGGGGGCGGAGGAGCTTGAGGTGGAGGTGGGGGTGGAGCTTGAGCTCGAGCTTGAGCTCGAGCTGGAGCTCGGGTTGCCATCCCCTGATCGTGTGGACGTGGGGGGAGCTGTTCGTAAATCTTTCATAAAACCGGTTCATAATTCATCATTTCATAAATCGGTTCATAATTCATTTATGACGGCAAATTCGGTTTTATGAACGCCGAATTGTGAAGGCAATATGAACGCGAACAATAGCAGACACACAGCATACCACCAGGGTAAGGGTCGCCTTGTGACTCTCCTCCAGCAGCTTCCTCAGCTCGGCGGCGTCCATAGATGCGCGAAGAGTAGTAAAGCTGGGTCACAAACGACGCTTAGGTGGAGGGCGCTTGGGTGGTGGTGCTTAGGAGTGAAGCCACGGTGCACACCGCGGTGTGTGGGGTGTTAGAGTGCAACAGCGGCAGGTCAAAGGTTAGAAGCCAACATTTGCAAGCCTACTAGACGACCACTGCTTCCCGTTCCACTGCACTCTTACCCGCACCCCCACCACTGGAACTATGCCCATTGTACCCCTTCTTCAAAACGTAATTGGTGCTCTCCACAACATCCCCCGACACAGCAGCGAATCGCACCCCGCATGCATCCGCACTCTCAAGCATTGTATCACAATCCTTTTAAATAGTGCGACCCCGACTCCCCGCAGCCGTGTTCCCGAAACGCAGCAGCAACAGGTCGGCACGAAGAGCGTGGCACAACCGGAATTGGCGGGTGCAAAATGCGTAGCAATGTTCGTAGCCCCACAACCGCTTGCCACGTGGGGTCCTGCTCGACGCATGCAAACACGGGCGCAATCTGCTCCTAGGCCCAGAACAGGTTGTGGACCTCCTCCCCGTCCGGTGCGTTGTGCGCCCCACAACCGCACCCCACAGCAGTTGCAGTACAGAATTTTCTCTACCTCCCCTGCAACATCATGGGGATGATTTCCCACCTGGGCCTCCAAGAAGGCCACGAATAGCCACCCGAAGGCCATGCAACGGTGCAAAATGCACAAAAATACCCGGTTTCCGGCTATGATCAGCAACGGGTCGCCGGTGCATCCTTCCGCATCCAAACTTTTGCGGGTCACCTGATACCGACGACGATGGGTGGCATCCGGATGTGTTGTCCTCCGAGCAGCGACGCCATTCCACCGCTGGGCCGTGTTGTCCCCCACGGCCTCATTGAAAATGCTCCCCACTTGGGAAGCTGCGCTGATGCCTAGTAGCCGCCGGAGCCCCGGCTGGTCCCCACCAAGGAGGAGCGCTGCCGGCACCTAGCTGTCGCACCAGTAAATTTTCAGCAGTCAATAATGGATTGCGGGAGCTGTGTACATAAAAGTGGTTCATAATTCGTGTTCATAAAACGCGTTCATAATGCATAAATGGGCAGCACGGCGTTATATGACGGCAGTTTTTCGAATTATGAACGCGCGAATTATGAACAACTTATGAGCACGAAAATGCAGACTACAAACTTGCAGCACCTAGGGCCAAGTTTGGCCCAGTGCAACCATATCCATGTCCCCCGTGAGAGCCATGCCAATGAACCATAGGAAGGCCCGTGTTCGCACCTTTACCCCATGGTTCAATGGCCCCACCGATAGTTGTGACCAACTGCCACCGGCGCAAGGATACCCGTCACCCCGCACCACAAAGGTGAAGGAGCGGGTCCAGTCAATAGACTAACACAAGGCTGGCCGGGATTGCACCTATTGTGCCCACAACCGTAGGGGCCAGAAGCAACCCGACGACGGGGGGTCGGCACATTCCATCGGGGGGGACAACGCAAGAAAAAGTCAATGACTTCCGAGTTGCGTCAAATTGGTCCCGTGTGGGGACGGGCCGTGGGAAGGGCAGCCCGGTGCGGGCGGTGTAGGCATCGCCCCGGAGGGTGATGTACGTGGACAACATGCGGGAGCCGGACCGGGGTGCACCCAAATCCAAAAGGAGCCCTATCGGATAGGGTGAGGGAAAGAGGGCCTCCGCGTACGTGCGGATGGCCTGCACCTTGGTTTTGCCGACCGCCGGGAGGAGAGTGTGGTCCATTGCCTCCGTGAAACGGGCCCGGCTGACGGGGGACGATGACATCCATTGGGCCAACAGGTCGCACCGCTTGCGGTCGCGAAGACTAGTGGCACCACTGAGCCGAAGAACTATCATGTTCAGCTCCGTGAAGACGGAGTAAGGGGAAGACATAAGAAAATCTGTGGACAAAGAAGCGTTCATAAAAGCTATTCATAATTCTTGGTTCAATTATGAATCGTTCATACGTGAAAAATGAATTATGAACAAGACTACTTTTCATATACCTAGGGTGCGCTCGCGTCCGCGCTGCTCGGCTGTCCCGCAGGCGCCCTTGCCGCCACTCGCGCACGCTCTCTCATGGGGAGGCCACTGTTGCTTCTGGCTGTCTTCTGGGTTGCGGACTGTCCGTCGCTTGCGGGCCGCGCTCCACCGTGTTCCGCGTTGCCCTCAGTCGTGGTCGGGCCCTACATTGGGCTTTTGCACTTCCCTGGGACGCACTACTCCATTGGCATCAGCAACTGCTGGCTGTGTGCCTTCACTGTCCGAGTCACTCATTCCCCGACAATGGCGGGACTCACCACTGATTACAGCCGTGGCCAAGCCCCGTTGCCCTGTCCCCATGTCCTTACTCTAGGCGTGCCCACTCTCGGCAAAACCCACGGCGCTACGCAATATATTATTCACCTCAGGCCCACCCTGATAGGGGTCACCAGCCCCCTCAAGTCTGGGCCAATCATCACACTACGTGGCGGGGCCTTTGGGCCCCACGGTCCTGACTCCTGACTCAGGGCATATTGCGCCCACTCTGGCCGGACCCTCAGGGGTGCACGCCTACGTGGAGCGCGATGCAACACGGGCGCCAGTCGGAGTCGCGGGGGCCGCCGGGGCCACCGTCGCCAAGGTCCTGGAGCCCGTCGAGGAGGGTGCCGCCGCAGTATGAAGACGTGGTGTGACAGCACCCCTGAGCGAACCTAACGAGCCCAGGGTTGAGCGTAATGAGCAGGGAAGCAGGGAGTCGCGATGTGGCGACCCGTGGAGCCGACCAAGCATGGCTGGCGGGCCTCCTAAATGCATCTGCTGCGGCCCACGCCTTCATGCCTCCCCTCTAGTAAGCGGCCGCCAGTCTTGGGGCGGCGGCGGCGGAAGCACTCGCCATTGCTAGGCATGCGCGGGGGGAATCCTCTGGGATTCCTACCCCCTCCACGCTTTGCTCTCCCCTGTCGCGGACGGGCGGTCTTGGCTGTTGCTCCTGCTTCGTCTGCATCGTTTGTCTTGTCCCTTGGACTTCTTCGGGTCGCGGCTCTTGTGGCGGCTGCACCTACTGCTGTGTTTCTTGCAGCGGCATCTGCTCGGGTCACTGCACCTGTCATTGCTCTTGTGGCGGCTCCGGTCTCCGCTTCGGTCTCGGCTCCCGGTTCTGGTGCGGCCCCGTGATCGCCTTCTTGCGGAGTGTGTCTTCTCCCTGCTGCGTTATGTGTGTCTGCGGTCACGGTCACGGTCACGGTCGCGGTCACCCGATCCTCGCTTCTCCGGGCTGGCGTCTCGGTCCCGCTGCCCTTCGTCGTCTTCTGGAAGGTTGTGCTTGAACTCCAGGGTTTGCCGTAGTTCCGGAGGAAGACTGCCAGCACCGCCGCTGCCTCTGTGCACATTTTTGCGATGTGTCCCTTCTTGCCACAGCGGGTACACCGCTCTTTTTGGCCGATCGGGCCCACCGCGTGGCAGACTGTCCACCTGTGGTCGCCTCCGCATCAGTAGCAGCCTACGGACCGCTTCTTGGCCTTGCCGGTGTTCGCGTCCTTGTCTAAACTCTTCCCTGCTCCACGTCTCTTGTACTCGCCCCCGTCGTCGTCGCTGGGCTCTCCTTCTTCCGGTTTCTTCTTCATGTGCACCTTGATATCCTGTCGTCGAAAAGTCACCTCCTTGCGCATCTCATCGGCCGTCTTCCATGTACACTGCAGGCGGATTTTGCCTTCCGCTGATTTTGGCAACGGCTCGCAGGTGTTCCCGAACGACAGCTCAGGGTAGCGGGTGATGTCCTCGGTCTTCACTCGCTTGGGGATTGTAATGTCTACCGCGTCTTGGGAGCTCTTGGGCGCGCCCGGTGCTTCCCTCCGGGCAGGGCCTTGCAGGGCTGCTCTAATGGCCAGTAGCGGTTCCGCTGGCAGCGGCTCCTCGTTGTCGAGTAGGACGCTAATCCACTCCTCTCCCAGCTCTATTGCCATGCGTAGCTCCGCGGGAGCTCCCGCCGTGTCCCAGATCTTGTGGCGCGCTCGTTCTCGGGGCTCTGCGCCTACTTTGAGGCTCTCCTCGGCTATCTTGCGTTGTAGCCTCACCTACGCACGTGGCTTCGGTGGCGCTGCCCCGGGACGTCTGCCGCCGTGCGGGCCTGGGCTGCGACTCTCCCTGGCTGGGAGGCTTGGATCGCGAGGAAAAGCATCCGCGCTACATCCGGGTCCACGCGTTCTTCTTCCGGCGCTGCTTCTTCTTCGACGAGGTTCTTCACCTCTCCGCCATGGCCAGCGCCCGTGCTTTGTGCTACGCCCCTTGTTGATGTTGTCTTGCTGGCGGAGGGTTTACACCGGTGGTCTCGGATTGCGCTCCCCACTCCGTCTCCCTAGTTAATGCACTGACGCGGACGCCTCTTTGCCTACTCCCGTGCCACTTCGCCTCTCCGGCTTCCTTTCCGCGGCAGCTTCTTTCAGTGCCGCCCCTGCTGCTCGTCCCTGACCGCTCGCCTTGGCGCATGCTCTCGCATCCGCGTTGCTCGGGTGTTCCGCGGGCGCCCTTGCCGCCACTCGCGCACGCTCTGGTGGAAACCGCGGCGTCCCTCCTAGGGAGGCCACTGTTGCTTCTAGCTGTCTTCTCGGTTGCCGATTGTCCGTCGCTTGCGGGCCGCGCTCCACTGTGTTCCGCGTCGCCCTCGCTCGTGATCGGGCCCTACATTTGGCTTCTGCACTTCCTTGGCACGCACTACTCCATAGGCATCAGCAACTGCTGGCTGTGTGCCTTGGCTGTCCGAGTCACTCATTCCATGATGGCGGGACTCACCACTCATTGGAGCCGTGGGCAAGCCCCGTTGGCTTGTCCCCATGTCCTTGCTCTGGGCATGCCCACTCTCGGCAAGACCCACAGCGCTACACGATACATTATTCACCCCCCCTGATGGGGGTCACCGGCCCCCTCAGGTCTGGGCAAATCATTGCACCACCTGGCGGGGCCTTTGGGCCCCACGGGCCTGAATTTTGACTTAGAGCATATTGCGCCCCCTCGGGCTGGACCTCAGGGGGGCAGCCATCCTTGGTCGGCTCCAGGGGTTGCGACACTGCGACTCCCTGCTTACCTGCTCCTTGCGCTCAACCCCGGGCTCTTTAGGTGCGCTCGGGGGTGCTGTCACACCGCGTCTTCATACCGCGGCGGCACCCTCCTCGACGGGCTCCACGATGACGGTGATGGTGGCCCCGGCGGCCCCTGCGACTAGTGCGTTTGCTGCATTGGGCTCCACACGGGCGACCGGCCTCCTAGATGCATCTGCCGGGGCCCGAGCCTCCATGCCTCCCTTCCGGCCAGCCGCCGCCAGTCTTGGGGCGGCAACGCAAGCCCTTGCCATTGCTAGGCATGTGCGGGGGGAATCCTCTGGGGCTCCTACCCCCTCCACGCTTCGATGTCCCCTGTCGCGGACTGGCGGTCTCGGGCGTCGCTCCTGCTTCGGATGCATTTTTTGTCTCGTCCCTTGTACTTCTTCGGGTCGCGGCTCTTGTGGCGGCTGCACCTCCTGCTGTGTTTCTTGCGGCGGTAACTGCTCGGGTCCCTCCGCATGTCCCTGCTCTTATGGCGGCTCCGGTGTCCGCTTCGGTCTGGGCTCCCGCTTTTGGCGCGGCCCCGTGATCGCCCTCTTGTGGAGTGTGCCTTCTCCTTGCTGCGTTCTTTGTGTCGGCGGTCGCGGTCACGGTCGCTGTTGCCGTCACCCTCTCGTCGCTTCTCCGGGCGGGGGTCTCGGTCCCGCTGCCCTTCGTCGTCTTCCGGCAGGTTCACCTCGAACTCCCACGGTTTGCCGTGGTTCCGGAGGAAGACTGCCAGCACCTGTGGTCGCCTCCGCATCCGTAGACGCCTATGAACCACTTCTTGGCCTTGCCGGTCTTGGCGTCCTTGTCTGCACTCTTTCTTGCTCAATGTCTCTTGTACTCGCCCCCGTCGTCGTCGTTGGGCTCTCCTTCGTCGCTGTTGTAGGCGTCTGTCTTCTTCTTCTTGTGCACCTTGATCTCCTCTCCTCGGATGGTCACCCCCTTGCGCATCTCATTGGCCGTCTTCCGTGTACACTGCAGGCGGACTTTGCCTTCCGCTGACTCTGACAACGTCTCGAAGGTGTTCCCGAACGCCAGCTTAAGGTACTAGGTGATGTCCTCGGTCTTCACTCTCTTGGGGATTGTGATGTCTACCGCGTCTTGGAAGCTCTTGGTCGCGCCCGCTGCTGCCCTCCGGGCAGGGCCTTGAGGGGCTGCTCTGGTGGCCAGTAGCGGGTCCGCTGGCAGCGGCTCCTCATCGTCGAGCAGGACGTCAATCCACTCCTCTCCCAGCTCTGTTGCCATGCGTAGCTCCGCGGGGGCCCCTACCGTGTCCGGCGCGCTCGTTCTCGGGGCTCTGCGCCTACTTCCAAGCTCTCCTCGGCTATCTTGCGGTGCAGCCTCACCTGCGCACGTGGATTCGGCGGGGCTCCCTTGGGCTGGTTGTCGCCGTCGGGGGGCTTGGAAGCGCTTGGAAGGCCTAGGGCCTAGAGCATTTTGTGTTACTACATTTTTCTCCATGTGTTTGTGTACCAAAGGTGGAGCATGTGATCGTGCTATTATATTGGCCGCATCCCAATGCGGTGGTGGCCACGGAGAGTAGTTCCATTTGCGCCACTGCCCTGCACTGGGCTACGGGTCTCCGTGGCTCGGAAGCTTGGGTCGCGGGGAAAAACCTCCACGCTGCATCCGGGTCCAGGCGTTCTTCTTCCGGCGCTGCTTCTTCTTCGACTAGGTTCTCCGTGCTCCACGTGATCGTCGGCTCCCCGAGGGACACACGGTCCCCGCCAAGGAGGCGAGCTGTTGCTGCGTGAATGGCCACCATGATCATAGTCTTCTTACCTTCCACTGTCATGCCCTTGGTGGACACGTATTGCCCTATCCCGATGACAAGTGGCTTGGTGTCCTCCCACGTTGATACTCGTAGCTTCTTCCCGGAAGAGGTCTGCTTGAGGGGGCAGGGTGTTCGCCATGTGGCCCTTGACTTCCTGCCACCTCGGGGGGTCGGCCGTCACATACACCTGGAGCTCACCTCTTGCGTCCTTGGCCGACTAGATGTGGGCTCTCTCCATGCCCGGTACCGCGCGTATCGCCGCCGTCTGTGCGTCGGAGAGGTTCCTCATCGTGAGCGACACCCAAAGCAGCTTGTCTTGCACGAGGAATGCTGTTGGGACTTCCGTCGTTGGGGCCGCTGATGTCAGCGTCACGTCAACGTACACGGAGCTGTCCATCCACTTCGTGCCTGCCCCGTCCACGACCCCTGCGGGGTCGGCGTTTGCCGTCGTGTACACGTCATCGATGCGGATGACGTCTTTCACACTTGGGTGCTTCCATCGCACCCCTTGGGGGCGCGTCCCCACGTCCACTCTCTGGCCATCGCGTACGGCTCCCAGCATCATGTTGCTGATGGGGGGCTGGGCCATGACCCTGTTATGAGACACATTATGGATTCATATGGGATAGTATTTTCTGTACCCCCTCCAACAGGCTCCAAGTCCGAGCTAGTCTAGATGGTCCCAAAGCCCTCGGCTCCAAAGAAAGTATGGCGGAGGAGATAAGTTTCATCCCCCCCATTGATCGCCTTCGCCCCTTCTTGGTAATCCTCCTCTTCCTCAAGTAGGAGTCATTTTCAGTTCAAAGGTCTACCTCAACGAGCCACTAGAGAAGTTTTCCAAGTTTTTGGAACATCAGGCAAGCCTGAATGTTCACCATGCGACCTCACTTATGTACTGTGTGAGCACGCATTCGGTAGTGCTGTGTGATTTTCAGCTGGTGAAAATAGTATGCACGAAGTCGCCCCCCCCCCCCCCTAACCCTGCCCCCCCTACCCCCCCCCCCCCCCTTGTGACTTGGCACCAATATAAAGACCCTCATGATGGTAGCTAGCGGGACGGATCCCGTATGCACTGCCAACGCAAGTGGGCGAATGAGAGAGTAGCGCACGGAGTGCCAACCTCGTCCCGTGAGAGAGAAGTCAAGACGAGACACGACAAGTCCAGGGACTGGCACTACGTTGTGCACCACAAATGTGACGGGCAAGCGCTCCGAAGGACCGGCGACTAGAGTCCGAGACCCTGGTGCCATGGCATTGTGCCGGCCATGCGACACGAGGGTAGACTCGAGGAGCGAGCACACCAAGTTTGCGGTGGAGAGCAGAGGAGAACAGTGGAGGCCGAGCGTAAGGCAGCGGGACCGTAGCGGACGTCTAGGTGCTGCAGCGGGCAAGCGCTCCGACCGTCCGGCAATCCGATGATCAGAGTGGGCGATCGGAGTCTGAGACCCTGGTGCCCAAGCATGGTGCCAGCACTGCGACATGAGGGTAGACTGCAGGAGAGCACGGAGCACGCAAGAGAAGAGCACAATGGCAATCAAGCGTACAGCAACGGAGGCCGTGGTGAGCGTCCCGGCGATGTGGCAGGGCTGCGCTTTGGACCGTTGAGTCTGTCGAGCTGCGGCCGCCTACACGCGGGGGGTGGGCGGCATGCAAGGGAGGCCACCGCCGTCTGTGCCAGAGTGGAGAGCACGAGGGGAGAGCCAGGGTCCGGAGACAGCACAGTAGTGGTAGCCCCGACAACACACCACAGAATGAACGAGGCAGGGCGTGGAGCCGACGGGACGCAACCCCACCGTTCCTTTGTGCAGAACAACAGTGACACCATGTCCAAGAATGGAGAGACAGAGTAATGGTCCCCAAAACACCCAAAGAGACGTACTGCGGTGCATTCATTGAGAAGAAGGAGATAATGATGAACCAAAATGCACTTATGGCGGCCTATGCACACGTCACTCTGCATCCACTTCTGGTTGGGCCTGCAAAATGTCCTAATGCGCACAGTGCATGCACAGTGCACAATGTGCCTGCTAAGCAGCGTAGCAGGAGGCTGTCAGCTGTGATGCTGTACCACATTTTTAGCTTTTCCTACCTCTTGGTGGCCCACAACATCCCACCCCACCATCTACGGAAACGCATTCCAGTTACCTCAGCCTGTGGTCAGAAAACTGCGTGACACATACCATGCATTGATATTTGCAACATATTGGCCTGGCTGTGCCATTCGATATGGATGCCAGCATGTGTTGCGCTATGAATCAGGACGTCCCAAACTTCTTTGCCCCTGAAAAGTGGTACCCCAAATGGGTCCAAGTCCCTTGAAATGTGCCCGAAGGAGTCATAAGCAACAAAGCAGTGCAAAAAAGAGGGCATAAAAATCTGGCATTTCACCACCAACCAACCGGCAAGCAACACCTGTCGTCAGGTGACAGCGGTTGACTAGTAAAAGCCAACCTGAGGTCCTGGACATTCCTTTATCCCGCTCCTCCGCCGCTCATGTGCCTTAGGGCCAGAGTGGACGCTGAAAAGCTCACAGATTCGGTTGGCCTCCCTCCGTGAGCAAACAGGCCCTATGGCCATGGCCGCGAATGCAAACAAATGCAATAGCGGCGCTGCAGGCCAGTCCAGGGGCTTAACGGCCTATACACATATGGCGCAGTACTCTGCAGAGTGCCCCGAACACTGCGTTGTTTGTGCAGTGTGCTGTGGAGTGTGGAGCGGCTGCATTGTCTGTGCTCGCATGGGGAAGGGGATACACCTCCCCGAACGGAAGGGACTTCCACTCCCGCCCCCAACCGCCTTCCCGCAGTTTGAGACCGTCAGAATGTGCCCCCCAACGGCCGGTGACAGCTTCGCAAGTGCTCCTGGGCCCACTTCGGCATCCCTTCCTTTGAGTGTGGGTTGGGCCCCAGCCTTCGACATGGGCCTCCTCAGAATTGCCAGATCTGCTGCCGTTTGCTCCACGACACTGTCTGCTGCGCCGTGCACAACCGAATACCCCCGACTGACTGCTGCTTTTTGAAGGCCATGGGCTTGAGGTTCTTCTGCCCCAGAATCACGGTCTCATTGGCCCATTTTGGGTTGTCTTTGTACTGCGGAAAGTACACCACCACCTCCTGAGTACCATTGGGCTGTACCCTGTAGCTCTGCACCAGCCCCTTCCACCAGCCATACGGGTCCTCCTCGCGGAAGCGGTACTGGATTTCCACGTGGACGTCCGATCCGAGGTCCCGACTCGGCACCATCGGCAGGAAGTGGGGCTCGTAGGGGTTGTAGAGACGGCAGTCCCCACTCATATGGCGTAGCCGGTCCGGCCCAAGTAGCTCCGCCTCGAAGTAGCATTTGCTCTCGTCCTGCCGCGGGATTGTGGGCTGCAAATACAGCGCATTCCAGACGGCAAAGCCGCGGAAGAAGATGAAGGCGTCGTACACTGTCATCTTGAACCCATCGCGCATGTGCTTGTCGAACACCTCTGCAAGGCACGTGCGCTGTCCCTTGACCACCTGCTGGAATTTTGTGTACGAGGGCTCGTCGTCGAAAGCGCCACCCTCTGGCGGCATCGCGTCGGTCGGCCTCCGCCGCATGGATGCATAGAACTGCGCAGACGCCGCGCCGATGCCGGCGCACTCCGCCTCGTCGATGCAGAAAGACTGGGCCCAGCAGAAGAAGGGCATGATGCGCCCACACAGTGGCTGCCACATGTGCTCGCTGCAGTAGGCCCTGTGCCACTGCCCACAGACAAGGGCAATGCTCTGCAGGTCGCGGTATGGCACGTACCCGAACACCAGCACAAGCGGCAGGAGCGGCAGCCACACAGACGGGGCGCCGTGGTCTGCCCGGCGGTGCCGCACGAGGGCATCGCTGTCGGGGAAGGCTCGGCCGCACGCGCACACGACCGGGGCCAGGGCCGCGGCGAGGGCAGTCCGGAGCCGTGGGATGAAGGCCACGCACGACACGACCTCCAGCCCCCCCATCTGACAGTCCCCCTGGAGGCCCTGCCGGGGCTGCACCCGCCAGTCCGCGCACGGTGGGGCCGCGGACTGGCTCCGGGTGGAGAAGGCGACCTGCTTGTCCCAGTCACCCTCCCGGACAATGGCCCACAGCCCGTTCTTCTGGAACAGGCAGTGGCCGTCCGCCTGGACGTACGCCAGCCCCACGTTGTGCTGGTACCCCATCCACTTGTACAGGCCGTTAAGGCCACACTGCTCCGGGAAGCCCACGACCCGCAGGTCCGTGACCAGGTCCGGGGCCTCGCACTGCGTCATGACCACGGATGGCAGCAATTCGAAGCTGTGGCCACTGTGCAGGTACTTGGGGTTGAGGGCCCACCCGGTGGCCGGGGGGTGCGGGCGCCAGTGGTGGTGCGTCGAGTACGCGAGGCACGCCCGCTTGGCCATGACCATCCCCAGGGCCCAGAAGCCGTCGGACGGGTCGACGTACAGCATTGCCCGCCCATTCATGAGGCGGTAGGAGGGAAACCCGTTCTTGTCCCCCACGTATTCGTAGCAGCCGTTAAGCTTCACCTCGTCCTCAATGTGCGGGAACCCCTTGACGGACCAAAACCGCACTGGGCAGTCCAGCACATTGCCGCAGCTGCATGGGGGGTCCTCCTTGAACAATCCCTTGGTGAAAGCTTTGCCCATAGGGTCACTCAAATGGTGTGCCCAGCGACCTACAGTACGGGTAGTTTGCTGTGTCCCAGACGGATCATCAATGGGCGAGGCTTCACAAAGTGGCTGCTTTGAGATAAAACAACACCCGGATCACTCTCGCTTACAGCCAGCTACCCGCTCGCATGCCTCATCCATCGTCTGCCAACGCCTCCAGCATACACGCTACCCCTGGCAGCATAATTGTCCCATAAAGCATCCGTGGGCCCTGCTAACTCCCCCAAAGCCCATGTCCAAGGTAGCCCAGGTACCAACTTAACAGGCATGCAGAGGTCCCAGGGAACAGAATGGTATGGAAAAGCAAACACGACACAATGAGCCACTGTATGCCCCATGCCACCGTCACCATGTACAATTTGTTTTTCCTTTTGGGCGGCTCCGCCTTGTTTGGCCTCTGTTTCGCTGGGGATCCACAAGGGTCTGGATCAAAATCCCATTGGGAAAATCCCTTTATCAGTTTCAGACCTTTTTTTCATGAGATTTCTAGGAAAGAACGCTAAAGAGCGTTCTTGGGAGAAAGTATGAAAAATGGATGGTCGATTATTCCCTTGGTACCCAGGGCTGGGTCAGGTTTCAAAGGCTAATTACCCTCCCCCCTTCCATAGAGGGCTTCTGAGGGTGTCGGATTTGGGCCCCATGTCCATTTTGTCGCATTCCGCACAAGAGGGCCACTTGGTGGTGGGATTTTGGTGTCCTCTGTAACCCAAAATGTGTGGCCTCGAACACACCTGAACTTGAGCTGGAAGTAGAACTTGAACTAGAAACTAGAACTAAAACTGCAATTAAGTAAGACTAACTCTTACCCGAATTGGCACTTGGGTCAAAACAATCCAAGAAGGGTATGTTGCCCTTTGGCTGCCAGCAGTGGTGCAGATGAACTCTGTGGAGGAGCTTGTTTGTCAAGGCACCCTTGACTCCAAGCACCCAGCCGCGAAACCTTTACATATCCCCAACTCAAGGTGCCACAGAAATTTGTGCATTGTGAGTCCACATCCCCAGCTCAAGGGGCACTCAATTTGTGGATTGTTTCATATGGACATGGGGTGAGGCAAAGCGGGGAGGGATCCAAAAATGATCATGGGTGGGGAATGTACCCAAAAAGATGCCGATCGCGCGAATACTCCCCCCTTGCTTAGTGTTGGCATATCTTCATGCCTCTGCCACCACGTGGTGCAAAAGAAGTAGCTCGGGACATGTTACATGGAGGACTTGAATGCCCAATTCACATGGTGCTGTGGGTATCTCTTGCGTGGTCCATTCACCTCACGCAAAGCTTCTTGTTCGCAATTATGATTGTGTGTCGCCCGGGATGTCTTGGGCAACGCTTTTTGTCTCCGAGTCTACTCTTTTCTGTCACCAGCTACATAAAGGGCAACACATTCCTTTGTGCGATTTAAGCAAGATGATCGGACAAAACCCAGGGCTGTTCTGCAACCTTGTTGGTCAGCCCTCTTCCTTGACCCACAGCTGGCTTTGGAGCCCCTCTTGCCAGTCCCCTTCCTGACATTTTGAAATAGGATCACACTTTGTTGATGTGCTTCATCAAGCACTTGAGATCACCAATGTCCTCAGTGGCCAAGTTGCACTAATTCTGCACGTTCTTGTCTGCTGTGTACAAGCAGGCCAGCCTGACCAGAGGGCAGCACAGAAAGCAGCACAGGCAAGGGAAGAGGGATGGAAGCGTATGCAACGCCTCAAAGAGGAACAGAGGCAAAAGCAGGACCGCGCCTGCACAGCTTTGGCCAAGATTTCAGCGCCTGAGAGGTCCTTCTGGAAATTCGTCGGGACCCAATGTTTCCAACAGAAGATCAGTTTGGGTCCTCAATCTCCGCTTGTGTCCTCTGCTGTGGTCGGTATGTGTGCCCAAGCGTACCGAAGTTTGCCCTGTGGGTTGATGTCACGCACTGCAAAAGGCTCTAGGGTGGCTGTTGACTCTTATCTATGATTGTGGGCACCATCTGCAAATGGACAAACCTATGCAGTGGTCGTGCCCCATTCCTTCAGTTGCTCTATGCTAAAATGAGCCAGATGCATCCTTTGGCATAGTAACCTATAGTTACACATAGTAACACATAGTAGCACAAGTGAAATTCAAAACAGGGCTGGCAGAGAAACAATGACCACGAGTACAACGACGAGAAAATTGAATCATGAAAGGGGTCGCTGAACTGAGAAGACAGGCATTGGGCATTGGGCATTGGGCGAGGGTCTTGGGTTGGGGAAGTGTATTTTCGGGCTGAAGCAAAGGGAAGCAGTGCAGATGAAGAGTTCAGATTCGCGACAGAAACTACCGCTGAAAAAAAAAAACGTGCGAATGCGGCACGCGTGCTCTGCGAAGTTTAAAAGATCATGATCTCCAGAACGTGGAGACTTGCGCTGATTTTCAGCAAATTCTACTGAATTAATCAGGTGTTGACATGTCCAAGGGGTGTCAGGCCGATAGGGCAGCCTTCCGCGAGCATTTACGTGCGTAGGCCATCAAACAGTGAACTGCGCCGCAACCAACCGAGAAAAGACGAAATCAAGAAGTTTTTGACAGAGAAAGCAGGCAGCTCAGGACAGGAAGCCCAAGGGGACCAAGACATGCCCGAGAACAAGACGGGGAAGTGATGATAGTGGGCAAAAGGAAATTACCGGAAGAGAAGACCTAGGGCTCCAATGCCTGTAGCCAAGCCACCTCAGAGGCCAAAGAGGATAAAGAAGACAACGCCGTACAAACTTCCATCCCACCGCCCCGTGACTTTAGAAGGCCGTGTTGACCACCCTGAGCTTGTACGTGACCGACGAGCCCTTCAACCGCATCACCATCACTGATGACCAACGGTTGGTCTACGACAAGTGGCTGGCCGCACCCAAGGAGATTCTCCACAAAGCATGTTCCATGGTTAAAGGTAAATTTGACATCTTTGCTTTCGGTGACGGCTTGCCCACCCCCATCTATCGGCATACACATCTATGTCTTCACTATCCTAGACAGGCCTCACATCCCACCCCAAGCTTTCATTGGCCGAAAAAGCTTTTGGCACTTTCCGCCTTACATGCCTTTTGACAACTCCTCCCCGCACTTGTCCATAAACACCCACTCACAATTTTCAAGCAAACAGTCATGATGGCCGCAAAAGCAAGGATGAACACGGACGTGGTCATAGTGATTCAATCACGCTCAAGCCCGCCCAACCCCGTGCTTTGCCCGCTTTTGGACCGACCGATTGACATGGATAGTTGCGGTGAATGGTTCTCTCAAATTGTGGTAGTGCCTAACGTCATATACGACGTGCGCAACGAAGAGATCGGCGAGCTAACGCCCTCACCCTTGCAATGGAGAGGCCTCCACCGATTGACCGTCGGCACGGGTTATATACTTGGGTGCATCAAATATGACATGCATCGCCTTGCACGGTGGTACGGGCACTTGGGAATGTGACGCCACGACAAACAATTGCTCCACACTTTGAGCCACTATGGGTTGGAACTTTAGCGTGGAGGTCAAATGGTAAAGGATCATGGGTTTTTCGGGGAACGATGCAACTCAACGCATTGGCACTGGATGACTCATCCACACAATTCCTACAAATGCCCAACCTGCGATACCCGGCAAGCTTGTTGCCAAATCTCAATAAGTCTGCCCGGCCGACTTTGACCTTGGAACCATGACCGCTCCACGGGATATATTCTCTCATCTCGAGGAGGATAGAGATGACTTGGCTAACCAAAATTTCTTCTTTTCTGTGATTGCCCTAGGAGACCGCAACCTAGTGACTCGCAACCATTTTCCTAAGCGCCCCAAAGGGGGGAACTTTTACAAACAAACGGCAGACCAAGTAAGGGACGCCATCCTCGCCATGCATGATAAGTCGCGACACTTTGACCGCCTCATCCTTTTCAACCGCTATAATGTGGTTGCGCGCGTGAAGGATGGGACAAATCACCAACTTCTCGCGGCCGCTCTGGAGGATGCGGACTCCATGACCATGAAGGATGCGCATGAAATGCTCCTAGTTTCAACTCAAGAGGTGCAAGTGGTAGAGCCACCCTAAGCTAGGGTTCTATTCCCGACGTCTGGTTTGCCTGCACACATGGTCTCTACGGTACAAGCCTTTGGTCCCGTTAAAGCTGTTTTTTTTTTGCGGTCAAACTGGCCAGAATTGAAGGTGCCAAGGCCAAGGGCAAGTTCAAATAAGTATAGACTTCAGCAGTGCCTGGGTCCGCATACGGGATTCAGCTCATGGATGGTTCCCCAGGGTTCCCCTGTTGATGTTGTCATGCTGGATCTCATTGGTTCATCTTACAGTCGCTGTGGTTCGAGTGGTGAACGCCTTGTCTAACCTATGTCCATGAGGCTTAGTGCGACGTGATGTCGCTCTAGGGTCAGTTACGCCGTTACTGCAGGCGAATCTCCCCAAGGTACACGCTAGAAGATCCCATCTTGTTCTAGCCTAGGACGACATCATGTCGGCGTTCTAGGCTAGATTTGATCAATACCAGAACGAGCCTAGATGGGTAGAATTCGTAAAACACAAATAACAAACTACCAAAGTGGGGGGCGGGGGTGCATGATGCATACACTCATTGAAACCAACACACTTAGCACATGCATAGGCATACGTGCCCCCGCCCCACGCACACACACACACACACGGTTTGGCATAAGGAGTGCACAACACAAGACACAACATAAGATGTCAAGGGAGAAGAGGCAGCCGGGGCGTGCTGGCCGCCTGGTGTCTTCCCTCTTGCCCCGGCTAACGCAGACCGGCCATAGCCGGGGCACCCTAGCTGCCAGGTATCATCCCTCCCGCCCCGGCTAACGCAGAACAGCCACAGCCGGGGCGTGCATGTCCCTTGTCCGCACCCCCTCCCGCCCCGGCTAACGCAGAACGGCCACATCCGGGGCGTGCTAGCTGCCTGGTGTCCTCCGTGCCGCCCCGCCTAACGCAGAACGGCCACAGCCGCGGCGTGCATGTCCTGTATCCACACTTCCTCCCGCGCCGGCTAAGGCAGACCGGCTATGGCCAAGGGGTGCCGGCTTTGAGTGCCTTCCCTCCCGTCCCAGCCGAAGCGGAACGGCTACAGTCGGGGCGAGAGCGTCTCCTGTCGCCCCCCCGCCCCGCCCTGGCCGCCGCCGCATGGTACCGGCCCGGGCGGAAGCGCCCCCCCCCCCCCCCCCCGACACATGGCGGGGACAACGGTTTCTCGGGAGCGTTAGGGGGCAGCACATGGTGCCCAGCACGGGAATCTGCGCCACAGGCACCATGGCAAAATTCTGCGCCCTATCCCTCCCGGAGCAGAGGCTCTAGCTCAAAGCCCACCCACAGCAGGTGGGCCGCGTGGATCCCGTCGCCCTCGTGGAAGGAACAATCGTGGCCACAATGCAGCACTGGCCTACGGTTACCGAGGTCGTGGGCGTGCCCCTCACGGACCCCATCGCCCGCACGCTAGGCATGCAGCTCCCCATCCTAACGGGCAAGGTAACCCCTGCCGAGCGGGCGCTGCTCGCTGCACGGTGGCCTGAGGTCTTGTAGATGTCTGTGCCCGACGTGGTGGACTGGTACCACCAACAGGTCCTCCCCAGCGGCGGTGACCACGAGGCCCAATTCACGGGGTCGTTCCTGGGCCACATCTGTTGGGGTACCTCACAGCAGCGGTGCAAGGACAAGCTGAACCGTGACCCCTACCACCTCCGGCGCCTCCTCAACCAGTCTATGAGCCCGGCGGGCCCCCCGGTGGCCCTCCACCGGCTATGGCTCTAGATCGCCCTAACGGCCGCGTGGGCCGCCCGGAGCTCCCAGGAGCCGGTGTGGGCCGGAGTCCATGACGCCAACCGATACCCCGCGGACTACCCCGTCACCCCGCCACATCTAACGGGCCTGATCTTTGGCTCCGTGCGCTTGGTGAAGGCCAGCCCGACGCTCCCCAAGCTGGCCGAGCTGAGAACGGCCCCCGCGGGGCACGCCGGCGCGATGCCAGCTCGGCAGCCAGGGACGCCTGCTGGGCCCCCACAGGCACCGTAGGAGGCCTAGGCGGACGCGCCGGCCCTGGGCCCCCAAGCGGCCGTAGACCCGCCGCACGACCACCGCCCGCCGCTGGGCCCATCACCACCAGGGCCGCTGTTCGCCCCCGTCCGTGATGCCTCGGCTATCGCGGACTGCATACACCGCCTGTCGAACCCTCCATCCGCGGGAGTGCAAAGGGCTTGAGCCCCGCACCACCCCTCCCCCACCTTCCGATGCACTACCCCCAGGCGCTGCGCATAGGGGCAGCGCCAGCGCCGGCGGCTCCCTGCCGCCAACCACCCCTATCACACTACTCCCCTGCGGTGCCCCAGCCGGCCCCCCAATATTCCCGGCACGCACAGCCGCCCCCCCCCCCCCCCCACGTTAGCGCGGCCCCCCTATGAGCGCCACGCCGTGGTCCACCGTAGCACGCAGCGGGCGGCTGAGGCGTCCAGGTTGATAGGCCCCGCCCGCCTGTCCAAGGCCAAGGACGACCTATATCTCCGCATGGCCGCCTTCTCGTCCACCCTCGGCATCGCATCAGCCCTCCACGCCGCTCAAACGGGTGACCAGGTCGCAAACGTGCTCATAGCCAATGCAACGTGCTGGGGGGCAGAGAGCCCGGTGGTGGTGGCGGCGCTCGCCGAGAGGGTCGCGTACCTGTAGGCCGGCGACTTTCTCACCTTGGCTGACAACACTCGCCAGCGGTGCGCCGAGCGGCCGTGGCGGCCCTCCTGGACGCCACGCCCTTTGCCGCGGTGGCCAGGGCCATCGCATGCACGGCCCATGTCCCGCATGACATCCGCGCGGCCCTTCTATAGACCACGGACCAGCGCACCTTGTGGACGGCCGTCATAGAGAGGTCGCGACAACCGCCCGCCCGGAGGACCTCCAAGCGATCGACACCGCGGTCCAGGACTAGGGGGGCATGTCAGCGCTGCCCGCCTGGGCCCGGGCGGCCACGCGGCATGTGCCGCGAGCTGTGCCCCCCCCCCCCCCCCCCACAGCCCAGCGCCTAGCCTTGGCCCTGGAGACCTGAGCGAGGATTCCGGGCCGGCGTCCGTACCAGCGGCACCCCAACCGAAGACCTCGCCACCCCCCCAGTACCCGCCGGGCCACTCCCCCCACCCAGCGTCATTCCCTATTCCCTGGCCGACGCCCACGGCTCCGGCCCCTTGGCCCGCGTTGTCCACCCCCGCCCAAGTCCCGCACCCGTCCCGTTGGGTACACCCACCCCCGTTCCCCGCCGCCGCCCCCTAGCAGGCGGCATACACGGCCCCGGCCCCCTCCTCCGAGGCAAGAATGGGGTCCCCCGCCTCCCACCAATTGGTCATCGAGGTCTCCGGCCTCCATCCGGAGGCCATCACCACTGCCGCGGTCAGGGACGCCCTGAGGGCCCAGCTAGGGTCCACCAAGTTCATCCCACAGCACTGCCTCTAGCGCGGATAAGAGTACGTCCCCTGCATCGAGGCGGTGTGGCGCACGTTCGCGTGGGACTAGACCCGCGCTCTTATGCTGGTGATGACGGCGGCAGGATACTTGTCCGCCACGCTACGGTCGCACCGTGCCGATGGCCGCCTCTTCTCCCCACCACCTAAGCAGGGCCAGCCCCCCAGGAAGAAAGCGAAAGTGCAGCCGCTGCCCCCGCACCACCCAATGGGGCGACAGCCACCGGCCCCAGCGACCGTGTCACCTCCACCTGCGGCTTTTCCGCCGCCGCCGACCCTTGGGCACAGGGCTCGCCCGAGGTGGCGCTCTAGCCCCCACCTCAGCAGCCTGCCCCGCACTCCACCATGCTACCAGCGGTACCTGCAGTGTGGCCGCCCCAAGGGGCGGCGCCCAGGGCTCCGGGGGCGCCGGGGGCGCGCAGGGGGGTACTGACTGCCCCTCTACCTTCCCCTGGGGGTCCGCTGCCCGGGCCAGCTCCGGGCTCCGTTGGTGGCCCTGCTACCTCACCCCTCCCCTCCCCAAATGCGGGCTCTAGCTGGCGTAATGAGCGACCTTTTCCGCGATGCCCCCCCGCACCCGCGGATCCCCGCCCGCTCGGGGTGAGCCCAGCGAGGCTGGACCCCGCCTGCCTCCGCCGTTCCGCGTGGTACCGGCGCCCAGCAGCCGGCAAGCCCGAGGGATGACCCGCGTGTGGCTCCTGAGATGCGCTGCACCTCCCCGCAACGGGGAACCAACGGTGCGCGTGGTACCGACTGTTTCGGCACCTTGCCCAGTACCGCCTCCCACCCGTCGGGGCCCTCGGCCTCCCCGCCCCCGTCCTCCATGACCTTGGCATCCTCTAGCCCATGGTGCAGGTGCTAGGCCGCTCCACGCACAAGCTCGGTCCCATCGTCCCGTCCTTCCCTTGGTCGTCGCCCACGTGGTTGTGTGTGTGTGGCGCCCGGCCGACTCCGGCCCCCTGCTCGACAGCGCAGCACAATGGTGCTAAGACGCCGGGGACCACCGCCGCTTGTGCCCCGGGAGCGAGCCCCGGGCCCCACCGATGCCCTCGTTTCCCATGGCACTTCAGTGCCCCAGCTCCGGGAAGCTCCACGCCGCCGGGGTAAGCGAGGCCTCCGTCCCCCCCCGGGGGCCCCGCAGTGGGGACTATTTTGCATACGCCTCGTCTCCGCTCCGCCCGTCACTGTGGAGTTGGTGTCGCGGGCCGTGGTGGAGCTCGGGGGGATAGCCTAGCCCGGGGCAGTCCTGGTGGGCCAACTATAGGGCGCCAGGTGCGAGCCGCCGTCCCCAAAACCGGGCCCGCTTGAGGAGTATGCCGCGTGCGCGCTTCGCTTGCTGCACGAAGCCTTGGAGCACCTGCACTGTAGCCCTCCTGCCGTGGGCAGGCTCCGCGTTGTCAGAGCCAATTGTGGGGGCTAGGGTCGGGCCCGCGGAAGGTCCCGCGCCTCATCGCGTACCTCGCCTGTGCGGAGCCCGACGTCGCCCACCAGCACGAGGCAAGCCCGCGCTTCTCTGCCGCGTGGCTGGCCGGCCTACCGTAGTGCGTGTGCGTGCGGCCCCTCTTCCCGCGGGGGGTTGTCTTGGTCACCCTGGTGCACGCCCGCTTGCTGAACGGATCCAAGGTCCGCGAGCACGCTCAAGAGCACAGCCTCAATCTGCGAGTGGAGCCCGCCAGGGGGTGTGGCGCTAGCGGCCGTCAATTTGCACTTGCTGCCGGCCCTGCCCACAGCTCGACGCCAGATTGTCGTGTGTGATGCCTCCGCCTTCCTGCACAACGCAGGGGCAAGTGTCAAAGTTGTGGCCGGCAACCTCAACAAGGCCCAGGGCCCACCCGGGGGAGGATGCCTCTCCAAAGCCCTAGGCCCCAAACACACGCTGGGGGTAAGAGAGCAAACGCAAACATTGCACAAGCACCCACTGAGAGTTGGGCTATCAATCGCCCCCGATTCCCCCTTCCATGTTGCGGTGTGGGTGCTGAGGCTAGCTTGCTTGTTGGGCTTAAGGTTAGGAAGGGTACCTATTTCATTTTTGTAGGTGTGACATTTTCCAAAATGCATTTTCAAAGTGGCTGTGCCGTGGACACGCATTGACATGTAGGTGTGATACTCCTCCCCTCCCCCCTGCTTTGTGTGATTGTGCTCTTGTACAACTCCCCGATTGCCATGAGCCCCCCCCCCCCCCTGCAACGCATCCCTGCCCCCCCCCCAAACCCCGGGTTACGGACTGTGCCCCCCAGCTGACCGGGTAGTTGTGGTGTGCTTTGTCCCCCCTCCTCCCAGGTTATGGATTATCCCCCCCCCATGTGTGCATTGCAATGTGCCTTGTTGCTTGTTTGGCGGTTGATTTTTGTGTTGGTGGGTTGGTTGTTGGAATGTTGGTTTGTGGGCTGCTAAATTTAGCTGGCTGGCTAGTTGGTTCGTTGCCACGGCTTGGGGCTTTGGGATATCCTTCCCGCACCGAAGAGGGCCTTACGGGCCCACGGGTTGCCCCTCCGGGGAAGCCGCGCGCATGCGCACCTCACACACACCCCAGCCACACGGCCGGCAGGCGGGGGACACGCCTGCTAGTGCGGTTGTGCATGTGCTGTTGTCCGTGCTGAGAAGGAGTAGTGCTGCACAGGGGGGGGGGGGAATACCTAGTAAAGTGCATGTGTCACTCTAACACACAAATACATAAATACATACTATTCAGTCGGCGGGTGGTAAGGGCAGGTTGTGGAACACATGGCGAAGTGGAGGGAGATAAGAGGCATTCTTGCCGGGTACCCACGGGTCCCAGCTCCCCGTGTCGGGCTCGCCGACTCCCCGCTCCTCTAGAGGGAGGTCTCTGGACCTGAAGGGAAGAAACAGCGTGAACAAGGACTCTGGGATAGGGCGTGGGAGGCATAATGTATCTAGGGTTACATGCATAAATATAGATACATATACACATGCGCATGCACAAATGCGGAAACACATAGATACACAAACACATAGACACACATATATACATACAATACATAGGCACATGCATATACATACAACACAGAGATACACGTAGATACATACAATATATCGACACACGTAGATACATACGATACATACATTACACTCACCGGTACCCTTTAAACTTTAGTGTCGTAGAGAGGAGGGAGGAAGTGGGATTTGAACCCCTGCTGACCACTCGGCAACATAGGGGGTTGACCGCTCGGCCACTCAGCCGGCGGTGGGTGGTGGGGGTTGGCAGGGTTACAAGCCGAGAAGGGGCGGGGAAGGGTGGACCAGCTGCTGGGAACCAGCGGGGTCCCAGTGCCCCTTGTCGGTGCGACCAACAGCCCCTCCCAATACGGGGAGGACTTCGCTGCAAGCTAGACCAACGAGAAAAAAGACAGCATGAAGGGGGCTGAGGGATGAAAGGGGAGTTCATAGACACACCTATAGATATACCATACATAGACATACGTTTATGCATAAAATAAATCCACACACGTAGATACATAGTATACACACAGCACCCAGACCGGTGACCTTTGTACCTTTGGTATTGTAGAGAGGATGGAGGAAGTGGTATTTGAACCCCAAGACCTACACATTGTGGGGGTCAGGGAGAGCACGCCACCACCACAACCACATGATTTCGTGCCTTGGACTCCAAAGTCGGTTGTCATTAGGGCGGGCTCTAGTGTGGTCTTTTGTACACCGGAACAAACACGACCCTCAAACAGGATGTTTATTAGTTCGGACACGCCGTCGACGCAACACTCACAGGATTTGACGGATTTTGAGCTGCAGTGAGCTGCCAATGCATCAGGTCAATGCAGACGGAAAACATTGTACATTCAAGAGCACACAAATTGTATTTCGCCCTTGAGGCAAAACAGCTACCATGGACATTATGCATTTTTGGACCACATTGGTGGGTGTGGTACGGTGGTTGATGAAAACCACCGGATGCCTATGCTGCTCCGTGGTCAGCGGTGTTCCGGTTCCTCTCTCTCCCCGTCCCTTAGCACGGCAAGTAATAATTTGTTGGTACCATAGTGGGTTGACCGCTCGGGCACTCCGCCGGCGATGGGTAGTGGGCGTTGGCAGGGTTACAAGCCGAGAAGGGGCGGGGAAGGATGGACCGCCTGCTGGGAATCAACGGGGTCCTAGTTCCCGTTGTCGGTGCAACTAACTCCCCCGCCCAACAGGGGGAGGACTTCGCTGCTGGCTGAGCCTGTGAGAATAGAGACGGCATGAAGGGGGCTGAGGGATGGGAGGGGAGTACATAGACACACGTGTAGAGATGCCATAGATAGACATACGTTTATGCATAAAATGCATCGACACACGTACATACATACTATACATACATTACCCGCACCGGAGCAAGTATCAGCCCTCTTCTGAGAAGGAGGTACTGAAGCAAACTTTGGAGATGGTTGCAGGTGGCAGGGTCAACACTCGCAGGATCATCACACAGTTGAAGGAGCAGAAAGTGAAGCCGAGCATGGCCTCTGACATTTGGAGTGACAGCGATGTATCACTGATGGGTACCTTTTTATACTACATTGACGAAGACTGGGAGAACCTGCACGCCATTCTCATTGGCTGTACAGGTTTCACTGGTGAACGGCATACTGGCGAAAACATCCGAAAGCAAACCATGGAGGATCTTCTTACTGTTGGACTGACGTTTCAGGACATTCACGCCAAAGTTTCCGATCAAGGAAGTAATATTAAAAAGGCCTGGGTTGGATTGCCGGGTGGTTACTGCGTCGGTCACACCATCGAACTGGCAATGAAGGAATTTCTGACGTCGTGCAGAAGGCCAAAGGGATGACGACATATTTTCATAGATCAGGGAACCGTCTTGACCGGCTGGCGGACTTACAGAACCGGTTTGACATGCCTCAAAGGAAGCCACCACAAACAGGCAACTCTGTTCGATGGCACTACACATATGACTCCATGAATTGGTTCCGGGAGCGGAAAGTGATTCTTCAGAACTATGATATCAACTATGGTGCTGAAGCGCGACATGAAGATGGACCCTATGCTGACAGTCACATGGACTACAATGATTGGAAGGTGAATGAGCACTCTGTGGCAGTACTTTATCCAGCAGCCACAGTGGTGAATGACATTGAAGGTACTCAGTATGTGACAGCATCGCTTGTATTACCCAGTGTGTACATGCTCATCCACAAGGTTCGCAAAGGTGAGATAGGTTGCAATTGGGACGACTCAGTTGTTCAACCACAACAAAATACACCAGAGGTCAGAGCAGCACGTGCAAACCTGCGAACAGCTTTGGAGGATCACTTCATTAAGGCTCTGCCAGACCATGTCTTTGAACAATATAGTATTGCCACACTTCTTGATCCTCGATTGAAGTCCTTCAGGTTTCTTTCACAGGGACAGAGGGACACTGCTGTTGAAGCCTTCAGGGCGCAATGGACACAGAAGTGGCAGCCTCAGCATGCTGAACGCCCTCAACCAAAACCTGCAGCACAAAAGAAGACAGGACTGTCAGCATTTCTTCAAGATGAATTCGAAGAGGCAGCAGGTCCACGTGTTCATGTTCCAGATTTGCAATCTGACGACGAACTGTAAGCATATATGGCACTGCCAGTAGAAAGCATGCAGACGACTGTCATGGAATGGTGGCATTGACACCGAACTGTTTTTCCCAACCTGAGTAGGATGGCGCGACAGTACCTTGCGACGCCTGCCACTTCTGCTGGAGTAGAACGGCTCTTCAACGCAGCTGGTTTGACGTTCGGTGATCTCGCGCACGCTATGAAAGAGGAAACGCTCGGCTGCAGGTTTGCTCACCGCATACAACTACACGCACGTTTTGTATTGTTATCCTTAAGCGTGCGTAATTGTTGTTGAGATTCTGATCATTACAATCACCAATTTTCCAAACCTGAGTAGAAAGGCGCGACAGTACCTTGCGACGCCTGCCACTTCTGCTGGAGTGGAACGGCTCCTCAGTGCTGCTGCTTTGACGTTTGGTGATCTCGTTGTCGTTCAGATTCTGATCATTATAATCAGGATGAACACGCATCAGGCTCAGGTTCGCGATGGCGGTTGTACGCGCTGTTTCATGCTGCAACCATCGTCCATGTAACAGTCGTGGTGTCGTACCACACCGGCACTGCTCAGAAGCTAACTTTCGGACTCGTTTTTGCAACCTGTGTTTTTTGCGTTTTGCCTGGTGCTCATAAGGTAGGTAGGTAGGTCGACTCAGGACTGGGGTTGCCCCGCTGGGGGGTCTTACCAAGGGGCTTTTGCTCACCCACCCACGGCCCTACTGCACGTGCCCCCACAAAGCGGCTCCCCCACATGGGGGAAGGGCGCGGTCGCCGCGAGCAGTACCCTACAGCGGGTTCTGCCCAGAGAGGTAACCCATGTTCGACCGAAGTCTTACATTCCTCTCCTTCGGGCGGATGATACGTGGGGGAGGGTCCCATCGCACATCCTCATCAACCTCCGGATTGTGGGGCCCAGGGGCCCGGAGCCAGGCCAAAGGCCCTGTCCTGCAGGCACCCCCACCTGGGTTGGTTTTCAGTAGGCCTGAGGCGACTTGAAGAAGCACGTGCTACGGGACTCGCATGCCAAGGCGCGCACTCACGCCTCCTGACTCGGTCGAGCTTGCGCTCTCCCGGGGGGCCGGGGGTTCGAAGTAGGTCGTCGTTGTTGGTTGGTCGGTCGTTTAACGGTTCGGCGTAGTTTGTTGACGTTGGTCGGTCGGTTGCGTGGTGGTAGAGTCACGGTTTTGTTCGTGGACATGGTCGTCGGCGGGCGTGGCGCGCCACGGTGTCGCCAACCCGTTGGACGCCGTTCCCGTTTCGACCCGTGCACGCCTGGCTGGTTTGGTGTTGGCCGGCTTGCGTGTGGTCTGTTTACGGTCAAATGGCGGCTGCAGCTGCGGTGTGGTCGGTGCGCGGTTGTCTTGGCCGCCTCATGGTCGGCTTGGTTTGCGTGGGTTCCGTCGCGGTGCTGCCGGTGGTCGTATCGCCGAATGTTGTTTGTGCAGCCGGCACGTCCGTGTCGGCGCTCGCTAGTTGCGTCTTGGTTGGTCCAAGTGCAGCGTAGTGCGGTTTGTCAAGGTTGGTTGGCCGCATTCGTAATGGTAGAGTTGCGGTGTTCTGTTGCGTTCGTGGGCATGGTCGTCAGCGGGCGTGGCGCACCACGGTGCCGCCAACCCGTTGGACGCCGTTCCCGTTTCGACCCGTGCACGCCTGGCTCGTTTGGTGTTGGCCGGCTTGCGTGTGGTCTGTTTACGGTCATGTGGCGGCTGCAGCTGCGGTGTGGTTGGTGCGCGGTTGTCGTGGCCGCCTCATGGTTGGCTGGGTTCGTGTGGGTTCCGTCGCGCTGCTGCCGGTGGTGTTATTGTCAAATCCTGCCGTTGTAGCCGGCACATCCGTGTCGGTGCTGGTTAAGTGCGTCTTGGTTTGTCCCAGTGTAGTGTAGTGTAGTTTGTTAACGTTGGTTGGTCGCGTCCGTAGTGGTAGAGTTACGGTGTTCCGCTGTGTTCGTGGGCATGGTGGTCGGCGTGCGTGGCTCACCACGGTGTCGCCAGCCGGTTGGACGCCGTTCCCCTACCGATCCATGCATGTCCGGCCATATTGGTGTTGGCCGGCGTGCGTGCGGTCTGTTTATGGTCACGTCGTGTCCGCTGCAGTGGTTTTGTTGGTGCGCGGTCGTGTTAGTCGCCTCTTGGTCGGTTTGTTCGGCGTTGGTTCCTTGGCGCTGCAGCGGGCGCTTGCGCAGTCGGATTTGTTGCGTGCAGGTGTTCTGCTTGTTGCGGTGTTGGTTGGTGCCAGTTGCGTGGGGCCGGCACGGTACGTTTTTACTGTGCGCCGTCTCCCCACCGTGGGGGAGAAAAGTAATGATAAGTGGTTTGACCGCTGTAAAAAATTTTTCAAATTCGGTGCCCTTTTCCCTGCCCCGCCCTGGCAGCGTTGCATGCACAACCCATCATCTGGTACTTCGCGGTGCTCTGTGGCCGTCCTTCCAGTTTCGCCTGTGCCATTCATATGTACACCCCCCGTCCGTGGCAAGGCCCCGTCGGTCCAGCTTGGTCTTAGGCGGTCCTATACGCACGTAGCAAAATTGCCACAGTTCCCAAATGGGTACCACCCCAAAACGGGGGCTGAAAAACCACTTTGAAAAATTGCACAATTGTGCTTTGCAGAGAACACCCCCAAAAACGTGTGAATTGTCCAAAATGACTGTTTGTAGGGGGTACAACATGTGCCAGTCAAAAGTCATGTATCCCCTTCAAATTTGGGCACTGAAGTGTCCATCAAAAGAAAAATCTAATTCTTGCAAATCATCCGCTGCTGCATTTCAAACCATGCCGTAAAATGCAACCTAAAAAATGAAGCAAGGAGGACGACAGGCAAACACGTGCAAAAGTCTGGTTTGCTTTTTGTTACCGCGTCTGCTGACCCAGTCACTGTGATTGTATGCGAAGCGTCAAGAATGATGGACCACCAGTGGCGCCGACCAACAACGGAGGCGCCGCCGGTGCAGGCAATCCAATAATAAATGACAACAACAATGACTGCAAAAGAAATGGCCCAGCGGGGGTAAAAAAAGGGCGAGTCGCTGAGTTTGGGCACTGCAGCGGCCAAAATTACCAAAACATGAAAAAGGGCACCAATCTCACACCTGCATAGAACAGGACGCGCGACAGTGTGCAAATCGAGGCGAAAAAACTACTAACATGGTCACAGGCAGTGCCAACCGCACAACGCAGTCTACTTCTTCTTTGGTGGAGCCTTCTTACCCTTGGCCTGACCTACTTTAGCGTGAAACATATTGAGGGGGGTACTCTCCTTGGCCTTTTTGGCTGGCCTTTTGGGGGGATCATCAACCTCATCCCCACTGTCGTCGGAGGACGGCTTCTTCTTGCTGGGGGTGCTCCTCTTCTTGCTGTCACCACCGACCATCACGATCTCGTCATCCTCCTCTTCCTCCACATCGTCCCCCCCCTCCTCGTCTTCCCCTTCCCCAGGTCGCTGCACCACAACTGGCATACAGTCCCTAATCCTTGGCATCCAAGCGTCCCAGTTAACCAAGTAGACACAGTCCATCTCCTGCACATACGCCGCTAGGTGTTCACAGAATTCGTTAAACAAACCGTGGCGCCCAGTGAAGCAAGCTGCCAGACAGGGGGACTCAGGAAGGCAGGACAGGAGCTGTGCTGGCAATACAGCCGATGCTGTCAAAAGCAGGAGCCAGACTTCATCCTCGGACTGTCTGTCGCGTCGGGGAACAATACCAAGCACACGCAGGAGCCAACCAGCCGCTGCCAGACCAATGGTGCTGCCGTATGCACCCTGATCGCAAATGAAAATGTTCGGGACCTTCACTCTAAACTTGTCGGGGACACAGAAGCAAATAGTCCTCTCCTCGAACCGATAGGTCGGGTGACCGACTGCCTGATCAAAAAAAGAGGTCATAATATACTGCCAGCCTCCACACTCCTCAGAGTCGCGCAATTGATTAACCAGGAACTTAACATCGGCCGCAATTCCACCAATAGCCACAGGTACCAACTTCGCAGCAACCTTCAGCACCTCGGGGATGGATATCGTCCATTTGTTCCTTCGTACACTCAATGAAGACCTGTTGTCAAAAGCACATTTCATTACAGATGGGCACTGCAGTGCCTAAAGTGACCAGCAATGCGAAATCGATCCGTTTCTTATGCCTAATGGTTGCATACCGCTTTGTACTCCCTCAATGCAATCGTATACGGGATGGCCTTGCCAGGAACCAACGCAATTGCCTCTGCCCGAGCTCCGGTTGCTTCAGTCCCATCCTGCGGCTTGTTGAGCCAGATAGTTGTTGATTTCTCCCCATCAGTCGTTGTCACTGCAGTTTCCTTGACAGGCCTCGCCAGCGCAATCCTCAGGTCAGCCCATTCCTCATCCTGCCACAGCGGTGCTTTCTGGATAGTGTCCCAGCTTGGTAAGGGATTTTCGGCACTCCAGGTCCATTTCCCCAGTGACAATTTGGCGGCCCTCGGCGACTTTGCAAGCAGTTTGCGGACTCTTTGCATTTCATGCACGTTCACTGTTAGAACAGGAGACCACTGGTACCACTGGGATCGAAACAGCCTTACGTCGTGGGTTCGGGGGGGGGGGGGGTCAACAGCGATCGCGCTAGACCCAGCCGCCCCATAAACATACGTCGAGAAGGATGGATGAGCGTGTTGTCCGGGTGAAGGTACAGCATCTCCCACAGGCGGTCCCGCTTGAACAGTCTGGCCTTGGCATGTAGTCCTGCGATCTTGGCCCCATCTCCAGCCATGTACAGCAGTATTTCATCCATCTGGTCGCCATGCAGTCCCGTCAACGGCCGCAGAGTGTATGGGTTGAGCACTGCAGTGCAAAAATTAGGGTCGCATCGAATTTGGCCACTGCAGTTCCCATGAACACCAAAAGACGACGAAAACAGGTGCTCAGAGGACATAATACCTTCACCGGCAGTCTTCTCAAAGGTGTCAATAAACTCAGCCACGCGGCCACCAGATATCTGCAGTAATGAGACCAGCGGTCTCCAATTTTTCCAGATTGAGACCTGGCAGGGATACAGTGTTGGACAGGCCACAAGTACGCAAAGGACTGACAACGGTGGTCTCATCGTGCATCTCTCATACCACAGATGTTTTCTCGCCCAGCCGGCCACACTTCCGCAGAGCCACCAGCAGCATCTCTTTCGCTTTGCCCTTCTGCACTTCAGTCCAAATTCGAGCGGCCACTTGTCCCATACTCAGCTTGCTCACTGAGTGTTGTACCGCATTGTGATCGCCTCCAATAATCTCTCTGATGTCAACAGGACAGTCGTGTTTGATCTCCTCGCAGTAGACGTGTTGTAACCAGTCCGGCAGTGCCCGTGACTTCTCACAGTATTCTCGGTGAAGTCTTTGGAGTGCCGTCAGGATATGAGCCCCGCCCAAGCAGTAGGGAATTTCAGCTGATAGAAAAATGCACCACAGGGAGATGGTAGATGGGGGATATCAGCGAGATGGGCACTACAGTGCCCAAACGACCAGACTGTGTGAAAATTACGACGCGTGTGTGACAGGATGGTAGTGTATTACCTTCGTTTCGCCATATGAGAACGTTTGAGATAGGCCGGCAGGGTGGATTCGTCCTCAGGCTTGCGATCCGCGATAGTACTGAGTCCTCGTCCCTCTCTCTGGTCTGCCCACACGTGAGCTCGGTGTCAAACTTTATCTTGGTCAGCTGTATCTTGACCAGCTCCTTTTTGATCCACGTTGTCCGGAATGTTTCCGTTGCCCGGTCTGTCCCCGTCCGCTTCACTGGAGCCTGCCCCGACTGCGCCCGTGTCTTCTCTGTTGTGTGAACGGCTTGCGATGCGGTCTGCTGCTCATCCCCTTCCGGCAGTTCGGTATCCGAAGGCATAGCTTAGGAAAGGGGCTAACAAAGGGTCACACGACACACTACAAAAGGCCACAGGGCTGCAAATTGTTGATTTACAGGCTTCTAATGTTGATGACTACTGGCAGCGCTCGTCGATTGAACACAGATGGCAGAAATAGCATCACAGTCGGATGCACCTGGTAAAAATCAAGGGTCAAACTCATTCAGCTCCGAAAGGACAGCCACGGGGGCGTCGGAATCATCACTGTGAAGAGACACTGCTTCTGGAGGGGGGGGGGTCCGGGTCCCATCCATCATCACCCACAAAATCAGCAGCCCTCAGGTCTGGATCTGCGGCTGCCCCACCAGCAGGGGGGGGGGGTCCTCATCACTGTCACTGTCGCCATCAGCATTGGGGGGGGCGGGTATCCGGGCGGGGTCCCTTTGCGCAAAAGCGCGTGCTGGCCGGCGTCGCTTGTACCGGTCTGGTGTATTACATGCGCGTAACATGTCATGTGCCTGTGCTACTGTTGTGTCCATATCACCTGGAGGACGCTGTGGCACGTGTCTACCCAGCTCTGTCATCACATCAGCATCAACTTTAACAGGTTTAACAAGTGTCTGCAGTGTCTTGGCACATAGATCTTGGTAATGCTCTGCAGTGAGCACCGTATCTAGTGCGCAAGGAAAATCCATCTTGGCAGGATCCCATCTGTCTTGCACGATACTCGACTTCTGACTGGACCAGACCAGGGGGGGTATAACACCAACATCGAATCGCGCCATCAATCTGGTGAAACGACGATCAACCAGTTGTGGCAGTCCCTTGGGAACATTAACGTACTGCAGGTCCTTTGGGGTCTGGTCTGCAACGGGAGTGAGTATAAACAGGTCATGCACCTGTTGCAACGTACAGTTCCCAGGGTGTTGTGCCATTAAGTGCACAACACGGCTTAACAGGGCCTCACACGGTTCCTCACTGTGCGCCACCCCAGGTAAGCGGGCAAACCACTGGGACCACAACAGCCTAGCAACAACAATGGTGCGCACATATTCAACCTTGTCCTCATAACCTAGGGTGAGCCTCAAAAGGACGTGTAGACAACGGCTCAACAATGGCCCTGCAGCGTGCTGCTCTCCCTGTGCAGACCAATGACAATCCCTCACTTGCGACCCAATAATAAACAAGGCTGGAACGTAACCATACAGCAGTGTTACCAACCCTTGCACCTGTGTAAGAAGTGTGCTGTGATTAGCGTTACCCGGTCGGTGCAAACCCCTTAGAGTCTGTAACTTCTGTTCCAAAGGTTGGCGCCACTTATGGGCCAAGTGCAAGAGCACCAGAATCATACGCTCCATATAGATGAGTTTCGGAAAGTTGGGCACTGCAGTGCCCAAATTGAGTGAACCATAGGAAAAATAGGTAAATAAAGGGAAGAATCTTCTGTAGCACAGGGTTACACAATATTTATATGGGTGTCATGTGCCGTACACTACCGGGGTACGTGTAATGAACAGGGGCACGTTGTACCCAGCATAGCTGATGCTGTAAACGAGCTTAAGGACACGGTAGTGAATATTTTCGTCGACCAACAACGGAAGACGGTGCTGTGTGTGCTGCTGCACCTCCTGGAGCCCGTGAATAATAGAGACAAGGTCGGGGGTAGCGGACACAGTTAGGTCTGTGAGAAAAAAGGGGGTCCAAGCTGGGCTGGTAACATTATCCCGTCGTATGTCCAAGGGACAACGAACATGTTGAAGGCGGATGGGGTCCTCCATCAACGCTTGCAAGCCATCAATGAAGTTTTTATGGCTCTGCACCAACAAGTCTGCAGTGTACCCAATCCTCTGCCGCAAGACCGAGAGGCTAGGAAAAGACGGCATAATGTCGACAGGTCGTTTCAAGAGTATCATAGCACCAGCTGTACAATTAAGGGACCGGTTCTCATTACCAGGCACACTCCGGAAGTTACGTCTATAAAAATTATCGAACCATAGAACAGCGGGTTTACCTTCCAAGGTCTGCCAAAGACTGGTGCACGCAGTTGCTCCTTGAACTGCAAAGGAGGGTACATGGTAAGAACATTGACCCATGTGAGCCAAACACCTACGTTGCACACGACTCTTGGGTTGAACACCTACAGCCCTCTTGGCACGTGGACGACACTTCTTGTGTAGAACAGACCATATATTAAAAATCTCTTCCTCAGCAACACGGAACCATTGGTCCGGCAGACAATTAACGGTCCGCCTGTCCCTTTGTTGGATGTATTCACCAACAGACCGCCTACTTCTCCACTCCAACCGGAGATCTAACACCCATGTACAAAACGCATCGGCACCCTTATCCACACCCACAGCCTCCAGATAGATCCTCCTTTGAAGCATATACCTTCGAACTAAGGAACTGCCGGAAGGGAGCCGCATCCATGGACAAAAGTCCTGTTCGCAGGCAGCAAAGGTAAGGAGACAAAGAAAACAGAGACACTATCACAAAACAAACCTGATGCGGCATAGACCAAAAGCAGCTAGCGAAGATCCAAACAATGTATCTCCCAATGGACGTGGAACGTTCCAAAGCCTGGGTACACTCCAAGGTGGCAGTCAGACAACCGGCAATATATTTCCAATGAGCAGAGGATGAGTACCAACGTCCGATGATTCATACGTCCTTTGTCAGGTGTTACGTAATGGGAACCAATAGGAGTGAAATACGGAGTTTTAAATCTTTTGGACACCAGCCATGTGTATAAAGTGTGATGTCTGATGTCTGATAAGGGATGTTGTGTGTGCGGTCTGTCCAAGAAGATGTCTGATATTCTTCTCTATTGGAGGTGGGACTAGGGGTCTAATGCCCAGAGGAAATTGGGAGAAACTATGCCTAAATCTAAATCAACCACCCCCCCCAAATGAAAAAAACAAAAAGGGAGGACACAATTGAAAAATCATTGGTGAACCACCTTGGACAATCAGAAACACGGCAGTACAAAAGTAAAAAAGACTTTGAACACCAAAATGAAAAAATGGGGAAAATGTGTGAGCAAGGAAAGTGGCAAACAAAAAGGTGCCCATAGGCCCCCATAGGCCCCCAAAGGTGCCCATAGGTCCCCAAAGGTGCCAATAGGTCCCCATAGGCCCCCGTAGGCCCCCATAGGCCCCAAAAGGTGCCCATGGGTCCCCAGAGGTGCCCATAGGTCCCCAACGGTCCCCCTAGATGCCAATGAGCCCCCATCGGCCCCCAGAGGTCCCCATAGGTCCCCAAAGGTGCCCATAGGTCCGCATAGGTCCCCACAGGCACCCATAGGCCTCCACAAGCCCCCATAGGTCCCCATAGGTCCCTGTAGGCCCCCATAGGCCCCAATAGGCCCCCAGAGACCCCCAAAGGTGCCCATAGGCCCCCATAGGCCCCAATAGGTCCCCAAAGATCCCCAAAGGTCCCCATAGGCCCCCATAGGCCCCCATAGGCCCCCATAGGCCCCCATAGACCCCCATAGGCCCCCATAGGTCCCACCCCCCTGATAACTGACGCATGGGCATGCGTCGAATACTTGACGGACATGCATCCGTCAAATATTTTGGGGGTGTAGACATCCCAAATATTTGACGGATGTATGTCCGTCAAACATTTAGGGGGTCTATACCCCCCAAATATTTGACGGAACCCCTTCCGTCAAATATTTGGGGGCTGTAGACCCACCAAATATTTGACGGAACGCCTTCCGTCAAATATTTGGGGGCTGTACACCCCCCAAATATTTGACGGAACGCCTTCCGTCAAATATTTGGGGGCTGTACACCCCCCAAATATTTGACGGAATGCCTTCCGTCAAATATTTGGGGGCTGTACACCCCCCAAATATTTGACGGAACCCCTTTTGTCAAATATTTGGGGGCTGTCGACCCACCAAATATTTGACGGAACGCCTTCGATCAAATATTTGACGGAAGGGGTTCCGTCAAATATTTGGGGGGTGTACAGCCCCCAAATATTTGACGGATGGCGTTCCGTCAAATATTTGGGGGCTGTAGACCCACCAAATATTTGACGGAACCCCCTCCGTCAAATATTTGGGGGCTGTACACCCCCCAAAAATTTGACGGAACCCCTTCCGTCAAATATTTGGGGGCTGTAGACCCCCCAAATATTTGACGGAACCCCTTCCGTGAAATATTTTGGGGCTGTACATCCCCCAAATATTTGACGGAACCCCTTCCGTGAAATATTTTGGGGCTGTACACCCCCCAAATATTTGACGGAACCCCTTCCGTCAAATATTTGGGGGCTGTACACCCACCAAATATTTGACGGAACCCCTTCCGTCAAATATTTGGGGGCTGTAGACCCACCAAATATTTGACAGAACGCCTTCGATCAAATATTTGGGGGCTGTACACCCCCCAAATATTTGACGGAACGCCTTCCGTCAAATATTTGGGGGCTGTACACCCAACAAATATTTGACGGAACGCCTTCCGTCAAATATTTGGGGGCTGTACACCCCCCAAATATTTGACGGAACGCCATCCGTCAAATATTTGGGGGCTGTACACCCCCCAAATGTTTGACGGAACCCCTTGCGTCAAATATTTGGGGGCTGTACACCCACCAAATATTTGACGGAACCCCTTCCGTCAAATATTTGGGGGCTGTAGACCCACCAAATATTTGACGGAACCCCTTCCGTCAAATATTTGGGGGCTGTACACCCCCCAAATATTTGACGGAACCCCTTCCGTCAAATATTTGGGTGCTGTAGACCCCCCAAATATTTGACGGAACCCCTTCCGTGAAATATTTGGGGGCTGTACACCCCCCAAATATTTGACGGAACCCCTTCCGTCAAATATTTGGGGGCTGTACACCCCCCAAATATTTGACGGAACTCCTTCCGTGAAATATTTTGGGGCTGTACACCCCCCAAATATTTGACGGAACCCCTTCCGTCAAATATTTGGGGGCTGTAGACCCACCAAATATTTGACGGAACCCCTTCCGTCAAATATTTGGGGGCTGTACACCCCCCAAATATTTGACGGGACCCCTTCCGTCAAATATTTGGGGGCTGTACACCCCCCAAATATTGGACGGAAGGGGTTCCGTCAAATATTTGGGGGCTGTAGACCCCCCAAATATTTGACGGAACCCCTTCCGTCAAATATTTGGGGGCCGTACACCCCCCAAATATTTGACGGAACCCCTTCCGTGAAATATTTTGGGGCTGTACACCCCCCAAATATTTGACGGAACCCCTTCCGTGAAATATTTTGGGGCTGTACACCCCCCCAATATTTGACGGAACCCCTTCCGTCAAATATTTGGGGGCTGTAGACCCCCCAAATATTTGACGGAACCCCTTCCGTCAAATATTTGGGGGCCGTACACCCCCCAAATATTTGACGGAACGCCATCCGTCAAATATTTGGGGGCTGTACACCCCCCAAATATTGGACGGAACCCCTTCCGTCAAATATTTGGGGGCTGTAGACCCACCAAATATTTGACGAAACCCCTTCCGTGAAATATTTTGGGGCTGTACAACCACCAAATATTTGACGGAACCCCTTCCGTCAAATATTTGGGGGCTATAGACCCATCAAATATTTGACGAAACCCCTTCCGTGAAATATTTTGGGGCTGTAGACCCACGAAATATTTGACGGAACCCCTTCCGTCAAATATTTGGGGGCTGTAGACCCACCAAATATTTGACGGAACCCCTTCCGTCAAATATTTGGGGGCTGTACACCCCCCAAATATTTGACGGAACGCCATCCGTCAAATATTTGGGGGCTGTACACCCCCCAAATAATTGACGGAACCCCTTCCGTCAAATATTTGGGGGCTGTACACCCCCCAAATATTTGACGGTTTGTTGTGCTGTGTTGTGCTGTAATATGCTGTGCTATGCTGTATGTTGTGCTTTGGTGTGCTGTGATGCGATGTGCTGGGATGTGCCGTGCTGTGCCGTGCTGTGTTGTGCCGTGCTCGAAACCCACTACCCCCCCTCTCCACAGTTCCGGCCACACCCGATGAACCCACACCCACCCAACCCTCCAGCAAAACTGACCCGATTAGCTGAGGTGAGGTTGCTTGGGCCAGACATCAGGATTCTGTTCCCACATGTCTTCAGTCACATATGAGCCCCCCGATCGGTTGCAGTCAGAGAGATGGGGTGGGATGGGGTGGGGGGTGGGGGGTACGTACCATCATTGAAGGGGTTGCAAGCACTGGTTGGGTTTCAGACGCTAGGGTCGAGACCACAACCCACTTCTACACCTCAAGGGTGTGGTGACAATGGAACAAGTCTGATATTGGGGGGGGACACGGGGGGGGGGGGGGGGCGAAGTCTGACACAGGGGGGGGGGGGGGGGGTTAGAAAGGGTGTTGGGGTGGGGGGGGGGGTTGGGGGTGATGGTCCATAAAAGTCTGATGTCTGATGTCTGATAGCCGACTAGGTCGCTATACACGTAGCTGTTGGACACTGCAGTGCCCATAAGTAATGGAAGTCCATTTTCAATTGCACATTTGGACAGGAATGGAAGTGATTGGGCAAGGTACATTGTACGTGGCCTTCCGAGGATAACACCGCGGTGCGATGACCCATGGATAACGGGTATGCCAACATTTGATGCATGCTGCTACAGTATGACATCACCTGTGGAGATGACTACAGAGGTGTAGTGGAGAACCCACTGAAAAAAGCCATTTCAAATTTTTCGGCACTGCAGTGCCCAAAAATTTTAAATGATACAATTTTCAACCCGGAATAGGGGGTGTATACGTACACCTCTGGAAGCAACAAAAGGCAAGGTTGTTGTATCCTACGATGAAAATCCACGTGGAGTTGGCCGAAAAAATGATATGCTTTTTTGGGGGGCAAAAAACGGATGTTGAAATCGCCCTAAATCGTGCCTTTTAGCAACGAAGTCTACGTGCGTAAAGGGCCGCCTAAGTTGGTGCGTCCCTGTGCTCCCCATGGGAGCCCCAGGGTGCTGTTCCGGCTCGGTGGTGCCGTGCTCCTGCTCGTGTCTGCCTGCCTGCCGTGCGCCATATCGTGCCGTGTTTTGCGGGTCATGTGGCTGGCGTGCCTGTGTCGCAGTGCTAAGTTTGGCGGTTAGGATGGTTAGGGCGGTTCCGCTCGTGCTGTGGTGCCGGGACGTTCCGTTCGGCGTGGTGGGCTGGGCTCGGCGTAACACATCCGTGCCCGCTGGCAGGGGGTCGGCGTGGCCCCGTGTGGTTAGCCTGTGGTCCCTTGTGTGCCCCGGGTGGGGTTTCGGAGGATAGGAATACCGGGAAGTGTTACAGCCCCCCTCCCGCGTATTGACGCTGTTAGCTTTCTGCGGGGAGTGTATCCCTCGTACCATTCGCGCACGTTATATGTGCCGAAACCCCCCCGGCGTCCCAGGCGTTTACCGTTCCCGGAGGAGGTGTGCGCCGGTCCCCGCGGTGAACGTATCCCTTGATTCTCGCCTTGGAAAGTAACACTCTGGACGATTGTTCGATAACATTCTCGTGGTCATCGGCCCGGCCGTGGGTCCCGCGTGTTTGGCCGGCCCCTTTGCCCGGCCCCTTGTGGATCCGGCTCCCGGGAGAGGAGGGTTAGGTGGAAGGACGGGTCCGGTTGTGGTGCCGCCCCTTTCTCTGTTGCAGGCGGGTCGCGGGGGTCCGGGAAGTGCGGGGCCCGCCCGGGGGATGTGGGAGGAGGTCGTTGGGGTTTTATTCGTGTCCGACACCACACCCCCACTGCGCCCAACCTGTGCCCCGTCTTCGCGATCCACCAGATCCGGGCGCTGGCACTGGGCAAGCAACTGCAGCCCGCCATCCGCACTGAGACGGAGGCCCAGGCGGCACACGCGGCCCTTGTGCACGAAATCTTCAGTGCCCTCCGCAGCGCCCTTGTGCGACGTGTGGGTAACCCCCGAGGGCCCTGAGCCGCAGCCGGTCACAGGACCTGCAGCGACGACGCGCAGCCGCACACGCGCGATACGAGTCTCGCACCGGCCATGCGCAAGGGAGGAGACGACGCGGCGGCCACGAGATCGCCTCCTCCCACCGGAGGACCTGGCGATGGACGTCACACCAACGGCTGCGGAGTCGGCCATGAACCACGACGACCCCGGGCGAGCCAACCTCGCCCAAAAAGACCCCCTCGTACAACCCAACAACTCGCGGCCGCGCAACACACTCCAGCAACGCCTGTCGATCGGGCTCACCAGCGGGGAAGGCGTCAACCTGCCCGGCACGTGCAACGGACACCCAAGGAGTAGAGGCTAGCCTTAGCAGCCCTGTCTGCAGTCCGTTCCGGGATGGCTTCCAACTGCTGCCGGCCGCCGAGGTAGAACCTCCACGTCGCTGACCACACCCTGGTGTGTGGGCAGCGGTGTTGCGCCCACCGCCAGAGGCAGTAGAGGGCATGGCCTGGGTGCCAAGTGCCGGCCGTCCCCGACACGATGGCCGTCAGGGGGTCCGGGGGCTGGCCTGGGAGCAGGGGGGTGGGGTTGTCCGGCAGGGCCGTGGTCGCCGGGAGCATGGAGTCGACGGCCTCCAAGCTCCAGTGGCTCTCCTGCGGGTGCGGGATGATCCGCACTTGGTAGTAGTGGCCATTCTCCAACACGATCATGGCGATGGTGCTGGGGTCACGTTCGCGCGGCGGGGGCGCCGCGCGCGCCATCTCCGGGTAGCGTGCTGCCAGGCTCGTGAGGTTGTGCCCCCTGCTACGGGCGGTCCCGCTTTCCCATGCCGCCAGGCCTTCGTACGGCGGGATACGGATGGTTCCGGGCCTCGGTGGCGGGGCGGCCCGCTCCCGGCCCCCGGTGCTGGGCGCGGGTCTTGGGTCCTTCGGCGGCGCTATGAGCGTGTGTACCCAGCCCAGGTGTGGGACCAACACGCCCCCCTGGGCTGGTTAATTGGTGGGTGTTGAACCACCAAATCCACGCTTCAACAAGGTCGTCGGAGACCTGTGTCCCGGGGGTGACGTGCGCCTGGATCTGCCGCACAAAGATTTTGGTTGTTGCCGCGTGTGGCAGGGGAACCACGGCAAAGAGCCTGTTCGGGTTGACGTCACGGAGGTGTTCCCGGAGGGTTGCCACCAGATCGCTCGAGGGTGTGGAAGCGTGGATGCCGTAGAGCGCTCTCAGTTCCGCGTCGTCGAAGGGACCTGTGCCCCTTTGCTGCGGCGGCCGGGAGAGTGCGGGGGGCATGGTCACCCGGTCCTGGTCCAGCGCGGCGCTAGTCGGGGAGGGGTGCCGTGAGGTGGTGCCAGGGTGTCCCCCAGGCACGTACTCCGTGGAGGGCTCCTGTTGCTGGGGCACCGAGCAGGTCGTGGCGGCGTGCAGTGGGCCAGCGGACTCCTGAGGGCCGGAGGTCCCTGTCATTTCTGCGTCCGCCCTTGGGCCGCTCGCGTCGTGCCCCGGTTGCGGCGATGTGCCCTGCGTGGCTTGGCGGTTTGGGGGCTGTGGGGGGGGCTGTCCCTCCGCTCCTTGCGCAGGCCTTGGGTCGGCCGCAGGCTCCCTTGGTCGCGTGTCCGTGGCGTGTGGTCCCCCCGACAGTGGGTTGGCCGCTGACCCTGGGAGGGAGGCGGCGGACGAGCTGGATGCTCCGTCCGCCGCCCGGCGGGGGCCAGCGTGAAGCGCTGCCTGCCGCTCGCGCTCGAGTGGCATGAGAATGGTGGGGATGTGCGTCCGTTTGGTGCGGGGCCTCTTGGACCGGCGTCGGGGATCGGTGGTAGATGATGTCCACTGGGCGTGGGGGTCGCAGGGGCCCCCGTGGTCCCTGTCCATACCCTCATGGAAGACGACTCGCCGCGCCGCGGGAGGCGGCGTGCGGCTGCGGCGACGGGATCGGCCAGGGTTCCTTGTCTCTTGGCGTTGTTCCGGCGTGCCGCCTTGCATCCCCGAGGCGTGGGGACTGCCCGGGCCCCTCCGCGCGGCGAACGGTAACAGGGGGCTTCTGTATGTGCCAGATGGGGAACCCATCCCGGGTGGTGGCCCCCGTGGGCGTTCCGGGGAGTTACGGCGTGCCGCCTGCCTGGGAGGCTCCCGGACGTCTTGGGACCGCGGCCGCCGGTGGCCTGAGGCGTGTCCTTGGTAGCCCGGTGACCCAGGGATTTCCCAGATATCATGGTCCTGCATGGTCGCACGGATGCGTAGGGCGGCGCGCTGGTGCCACTGCCAGTGGAGTCCATTCATTTCATCCGGGGCTCTAGGCTCCCACATGCGCCATGAGCTGGGTGGCCACATAGTGCCATTGGCCGGGGAGGTCCATGGTGGCGGGGGGCGTGGGCCCCGTCCGATGGCCAAAGGTGATGTCTGCCATGGTGCGGGTTCCCTCCCAGGGTGGCGGGACCGCGAAGTAAGCAGCCATCGGATGCTGACTGCCAGGGCGAGCTGCTCCCCTGCGGTAAGCCTGGGGATCCAGAGGCCCAGGTCTCGGGCCGCCGCTTGTTCCGCTTGTTCGCCGGGGCGGTTGGCGTCGCCCTCCAAGCGTGCGTAGTCCAGGTGTCCCCGCCCATGGCCCCTGTGCAGGAGCACACTAGAACCTCATTGAAACTCATGGCCCCTGTGTATGAGCGCACTGGGGCTCCATTGAAATCATGGCCGCTCTGCATGAGCGCACTGGGCCCTTATTGAAATTGTGGCCCCTACGCATGAGGACACTAAGGCCTCATTCGACTGGTGCCCCCCATGCATGAGCGCAGTGATGCCTCATTGAACTCTTTGCCCCTTGTGCATGAGCGTAGAGGCGCCTCATTAAAATTGTGGCGGCCGTGAAATAGCAAAGTGCAGCCACATTGAACTTCTCGCCCCTGTGCATGAGCACACTCGGGCCTGATTGAAACTCACGGCCCCTGTGCAGCACCGCACTGGAGCATCATTGAACACATGGCCCTTGTGAGTGAGCGCACTAGGGCCTCGTTGAAACACATGGCCCACGTGCAGGCGCGCACTCATAAGTCATTGAACTCATGGCCCCTCTGGATGAGAGCACCGGGACCATTGAAATTGTGGCCTCTGTGCAGAAGCGCAATAGGACGTTATTGAAATCCTTAGCCTTGTGCATGAGCGTACAGGGGCCTAAATGAAATCGTCGCCCCCGTGCATGAGTGCGGAGGATAGTGATTGAAATGTTAGCCAATGGGCACTAGCGCATGGGGTCCTCATTCAACTCATGGTCCCTATGCATGAGCGCACAGGGGCATCACTGAAGTGCTCGCCCTTGAGCGTGAGCGCAATAGGGCCTCATTGAAATCGCGGTCCCTATGCATTAGCTCTGTGGGGCCTCATTGAAATCATGGCCCCCCGTACATAAGCGCTTTGGGCCTCATTGAACTCATGACACCTTTGCATGAGAGGACTGGAATCTCATTGAAACTCATGGCCCCTGTGAAGGGGCGCATTGGGGCGTCATTGAACTCATGGCCCCTCTGCATAAGCGCACCGGGGCGCTATTGAAATTGTGGTCAGGCTGCATTAGCGCACTAAGGCCTCTTTCAACTCATGCCCCCTATGCATGACCGCACTGGGGCCTCACTGAACTCCTGGCCCCTGCACATGAACCTAGTGGGGCCACACTGGACTTATGGCCCTTGTGCAGCAATGCAATCTCGCCTTCCTTTGTTCCTCCCACCATGTAGTGGCCATTGCCTACCTTCAGCCTGGCAGGGCGCCGACTTGTGGTCACGCACTCCGTGGGTAATAGGCCGGCCTTGACTAGACTGACGTGGGCGCCTGTGTTGACCAACACGTCGAAGACCTTGTCCACTTCCCCGCATAGGGCACGGACCTTGAGGTGAGGCTGCCGCTCGCGGCCAAGTCGGCGCACAGCGTGCACCCTCAGGATCTCCGGCCTTTCCAGATGCTCCACCAGCGACTGGTGTAGGTCGTGGGTAATGGGCTCTGACAGCCCATCTGCAGCGTCCAACTGCGGTCTTGGTGTTCCTCCGACTTCCTCGGAGAGACCTTGGAGGACGTGGAATACATTCTTGGTCGCGAAGGGTGACTGGGTGCAAGGGTTGGGGCTTTCACTTCGGACCTTGGTTCGATTCGAGGATCTGCCTAGGGCAGTGAGCCCTCCAGCACTCATCCTCACCCAGCCATTGCAGCTGTCCTTCCTCTCCGGCGTCGTCCCTGACCTTCCGCTGGATGAACGTCCGGGGGAGTTGAGGATTTCTGATGGGGATGGTGTGGAATTGACCGTAACACCATCCCGCGACCACCCTAGCTGGGGTCCTTGGCTGCAGAGGCTCGGATAAGGGGCGTCGTTGGTCGGGGTGTTCTCCTCTGCGGTGACTTCATTCACTCCGTCACCCTTCTTCCACCACAGGCCCTTGCCCTTCTTGTCCTTGTCCTTGTCCTTGTCCTTGTCCTTGTCCTGCCGAGGGACCGAGGATCTCTTGATCTCCTGGATCGCCTTCGCGAGCTCGTCCTTCAACTTGGAAAGCTTACTTCCACCTTGGTCACCCGGACGTTGGCCAGCGCATTCTTCTTGGATCCGTGCGCCTTCTTGTACGCCACCGTGTAGGCCTTGTGCGTGGCACTTCCGGTGGTCGTGCTAGAAGTGGGCATTCTGCATGTGACACACGAAACAAGCCGGAGGGTGAGTTCGGATGCACTCTCCAAAGGACAGCCGCGGAGCGCCGATGCGGCGGGACTCTTTCTTTATCCTCTTCTTCCACTTCTGCTGAAGGAGCTTCGCGGTTCCCCGGTTGCTTCCTCTGTGCAGGTTGTTGGCCACCAAGGCGCAGACGGCCATCTCCGCTGGCTCGTCCTCATTGTGGTCGTCCTCGCAACCCTCGGCGCCTTCACTTCCCGCGGGGTCCATGGCAGCTTCCTCGCCAAATTCTTCGCCAATAGAGTGGACGCCGCGATCGCTGTGTCCCAGCAGCCCGCGGTTGTGGTGGAGGTTCTTGTACTCTTTGAGCACTTCCTCTCCGACCCACTCCAGCACGTCGTCGCAGCTCATCCGCGCCGGGACGGCCTGCAAACAGATTGTCTGGCCGCCCACCTCACTCTAGTCCAGGCGCCAGATCGCTGCCTTGTCGCCTTCCCCTGCGACGGTGATGAGGAGGGCGTTCTGCAGGCACTGCTCCTTGAAGTCCCGGGCCACGTGCCTTGTTGTCCACTTCACCGGTCGCTTGTGGTGCTCCTTGTTGAGCATCATCTTGACGTGTGGTTACTCTTGACCCTCTTGGCTTCCTCCTTCATGAAGCGCTTGATCAAGGCGTCCCGGAGGAGGTCGAGCAGGCGTGATTGCTCATTGCCCTCGTTCCAGCTCTCCACTTTCCGGCGGTACATGACCTTTTGTCCCCGGAAGTCCCGTCATTCCCGGAGCCGGATCTTCTGCCAACATGCTGAAGCTTGATGGCTCTTCACCTCTTGGCGGCAACTTGCTGGCGTCCGCCCGCTCCTGCTCGTTAAGCCACCTCTTGCCGACCTTGAGGGTCTTGATCTTCCCCTCCATGGCCGCCACGAAGTACAGCTCTTGGAGCACTTCCGCTAGACGGAACCGGAACCGTTTGAAGACATATTTCTTGGCCTGGGCGGGATCCATGTCCTCAATGATGGTCATACCCCAATCGTCCAGCTTCTTCAAAAAGCGGTTGAGGTTGAGGGGGTTCACGTCGTACACGGGAGGACGGATGTCCTTCAGGTCCTCCCACACGGCGCCGTTGGCCGCTTTGCGGACCATGAACGCCGGCGGCGAGGACTGCCTTGGCTCCCATCGGCGTCCTCCAACCGTTCCCACGGCTGCCACGTCCATCTCCTCAATGTCGACGCGGCTGCGCCGCGGTTCCTCCACATATCCCCCTCCGAGGTCTCCTTGGTGTACGCCCTCCATGTACTATTGGTCCTCGCGCACCCGGCGGCTCCCGCTTGCGCATTCCCGTCGCTGTCCCTAGGGTAGGGTGATCCAGTAGTCTTTCATGGGGTCTCCATTGTCTCCTTCGATGTCCCACTCCATCACCTCCTCGGGGAACTCATTGCTCAGTGCTCCATAGCGGCCATACGCCGGTGGGGCTGGTTCCCGGGGGCGCTCCGGGCGTCTTGGGCGAGGTGGGGTGCAGAGTGGGCCGCGGCGGCTACGGTAGTCCGCGCTCCGCCACTCATCACGCTCCCCATCGCTACCGCGCATGGAGCGCGTGCGGTCCCTTCGACCGGCTCCGACTAGGGGTACAAGGTCAGCCTGGACCCGGTCCGGGTCCCAGACACCCATCACGGAGGCAACAAGCGCCCCCCCCCCCCCCCCGGGTGCCCTCTTGCAGGGGGGAGACGCGGGCACCGCGGGAGCACGAGCGCACCAACACACAACAAGCACGCGGCGCGCACCAGAGAGGCAACCGGAACGAGCTTGTGGAACGCATAGACCACTTGGAACGGCGTACTAGCAGGCGAGGGCAAGGGACACCCCAGCTGGGTAACCCCAACACACACCACGAGGGACGCGAGAGAGGGACAGCAAGGGGGGGGGGGGGGCGAGAAGCGGCACCGGCCCCGCCCCCCTGACTTACCGCGCGCGCCACACCAACACCAACAGGGCACTCAACGCGCCAAGGCAGTACTGGCGCGCAGCGCCACAAACCAGCCCCGCGGGTAGGCATTCTCCGCGCTAGGTATGGGGGTCCAACTGGCGACAAGCCAGTAGCACGGGCCCGGCAGCGCCGGCACCCGGGGCAACCACACATTAGGGGGGCGACGTAGGCGGGATGCGCGTGCAACCTAATTGCTACGAGGCATGCCGACCGGGGAGTGGGAAAATGGGGAAGCCGGGGAGGGACAGGGCTTCAAGCCCCGTGAACCCGGGGGACTCCGCCACCGAGCAGCCCCGACCGGTGGGGTGCATATTACCTGGCCCAACCAGGTAGTCCCCCGGGGCCGAAAGGCGTCTCGTACCGGAAACCTCATACCTCAAACCTCAAACCTACACGCGGGCGGGGCTCGTTATGGGGCGCGCCCGGGCGTCTAGGGCGAGGTGGGGTGCGGTATGGGCCCCGGCGGCTACGGTAGTCCACGCCCAGCCACGCACTACGCTCCCCAACGCTGCCGCGCGTGGAGGGCGCGCTGTCGCTTTGACGGGCTCCGCCTGAGGCACGGGGTCTGCCTTGACATGGTCCGGGTTCCCAGTCCTCGTCCGACGAGCCCGACTCGAATGGCTACACGTCGCTTTCGGCACTGAGCCGGGCCTCGTGCCTGTCCAGCCTCCTCTGCCGCTTGGCGAACACAGCGCTGAGGTCTCTGGTCTCCTTCCGCACGATGTCCAGCTCCTTTTGGTCCTCCTTGGCGACTGTTGCACTCCTGGCCGTCTCGATCTTGGCATTTGGCCGGCTGCTGCCTCGGCCTGGGCATGGCAGGCCTGCGCGCCAGCCAAGAGGTACCGGACACCGGCGGCATTGCCCCCCCCCCCCCCCCCGCCCTCTCCACGGTTGGGCCCTCCGCACCCTCAGCCCCCTCCCGTGTCTGTGCCGGTGGCTTTGCCGGTGCCCCCGCCGCCTTGCACGCCGTCGCCAAGTGGCACTCCAGGGTTTTCACCCTGGCGGCCAGGCGGTCCCTCTCCTTGGTGATGTCCGCCAACCGCGTCTCGGCGGCCCGCCTATCCTCATTGGCCCTGGAACGGCGGGCCTCAAGGTCGCGGTTGGCGGCCTCCGCGCTCATCACGCGCACCTCCCACGCCCCCGCCCGGTGCAGCTGATGCTGTTGCTCCACCCACTCCCCCAATGCCCCCCTCTGCCACCGCCCTGCCGCCGGCTCCGCCCGCTCCGCCCGGGTGGCCGTATGCGGGGCTTTCTGGGGGGGGGGGGGGGGGGGACATCGGTGTCCCCTTGCGTGGGGGGGGGGGGGGTTGGGCTTTCCGCTTCCGGGCCGAGGGGGTGGAGGGGGCGTCCTCCTCCCCCTGAACGTCAATGACGTGAACCCCCCCCTTCCGCCACCTCCCCACATGGACGCGCATGGCAAGCCATGCCACGTCCACCCACTCCGCCTTCCGCTGTTGCCACCCCCTGATCAAATTCAGCCCAAGGACCCCAGCCCTGGTCACCGTTCCCTCCCTCGCCAGTCCTTGCCACCCCCGTCTGCACCCGCCAGGGCCCGCTCACAAGCCACTAGGCAAACACGCCCACCAGCTGGAACCGCCCATGACCACAATGGGGGAGGGGAAGGAGATGCGGAGGGCAGCTTGCACCCCCCGGGCCTCCAAGGCCAGGTCCCACACGGCAGAGAGATGCCGTTGCCGCACAGTCGGGCCCGGGCACCACCCTCTGCGTCGAGGTATGATCCGGCTGCCTGGGGGCGAGGGTGACCCGGGCTAGGGGGGGGGTCGAGGTGGGCGGTGCCCAGGTCCTCGCAGGACGGCATGGGGACGACCACCTCCCGCACGGTATGCCCCACACCGCAGATGGGCTCGCTATGGCCCCTTGAGGTGCGTTCAGAGCGCCGCGAGGCCTCACTGCACTCACTGCCGGCCTCGCTCGAGCCCGTCCACGACCGGTGCCGCGGGCCGCCTCGCTCTCCTGCTCGGGCGGCTGCACACGGGCCCGGGGCGAGAATCGGCGCCGGGTGTGGTGGCGAATGTCTAGCGACCACACGTGGAATGCGACCTACAGACAAGGAGAAGTGTGCAAGGCACCAATGGAGGAAGGGGGAGCAAAGATGGAGCAATGCAACAATAAAACGAACAAATTGGACGGAATACACAGAAATTGGTACGAATTTCGTGCGAATTTCACATAAGCTTGCGTATTCACACCCACACATGCACGTGAAATTCGTACAAATTTCGTACGACTTTCACGTGAGTTTCGTCCAATTTGGCAATAAAGAAAGCAAACATACAAGCAAGCAAACCTTGCAATCACATGGACATGTGATTGACCATGCCCCTACCTTCGAACATTTGGGCGACCGCCACGCTGGGGCTGTGTTGAGCAGATACCACGGCGTGGTCAGCCGCACCGGGGGGGCAACGCCCAACATGGCGAACTGGATCTCCGACTCCGCATCGACGTTGTCCCCATTGAAGATCTCGATCTGGTGCACACTGCCCACGAAGAGGATGGGATCCCAGAGCATGCTCTGCTCGGCGATCTCCATGACAGCGAGATCGGAGTTCGGGGCGGAGCGGGAGAGGAAGGTGGGGTGGAAGGGGCAGGTGGGGGGGCCGTCCGGGATCGCCTCGGGGGCGTCGGCGAAGAGGGCCGGGGCAGCACCCCCCTCCCACAAGCCCACCCTCCCAACGACCCCCTTCCCCACCCACAACGCCTGGTCCACGCCGGGGAAGTCCCAGCTGGACAATCCCCGCCAAAGGCCAGGGCCTCTTGGGGGGGGGGGGGGTCCAGGTGCGTGGTGTTGGGCTGGTGGTGGCGGTGCTGGGGGTCGGGGGTCCACAAGTGAAAAAAAAGCCCCCTGCAACCCATCCTTGGAGTCGGGGACGGCAGGCAACTCATGGCGGCGGTTGGTAGCCACCATCAAAAGCATGTCTGTACCCTTCGTGAACGGCCGTTAAGTGGCCGTTGGAATAATTGCGTGAATTTCACGTGAATTTACCCAAAATTTGAGGTTTTTGGGGGAAAATGCCATATTCTTGGTTCATTTCAAGGGCTTTGAGGGGCCAAAATTCCTCCCCTAGCTTTGTTACGCATCATCCAATGAAAGTCCCGCCCCAAAAGCATGCATCATGACCGCACCGTGCCCAAAACGAGGGGTGCCGGAACCCGGCAAGCCTGTAGCCGATTCACAGCCGTGAATCCACGTGAATTCACGTGAAATTCGTACGAATTTCGTACGAATTTCACGTGAATTCACGTGAATTCACGTGAATTTACACAAATGTTACCCGTGTGCACCCCCTGATTTGTCCTCACACCCCTAGTAAGCCCCCCAGCATGCACCCCGGTCACAGGCAACAATGGTCTGGGTTCGTAAGGTCATCTCATGTCCGTCTCTTGCGGCACCGGAACCGCCGCTGTAGAGTCTGAAGGTGCTGCATGTCGGTTAGAAGCCGTCTTCTTGTGCGGCTTGCATACGTTTGTACACTTATGGGCCCTTGCCCATGTTGAGCCCTTTTGGTCGCATCCCACCCATGCAACCAAAGGCTATCGTCAATGGTGTGGTTGTCCACAACCACTTGCACCCCTAGTCTCCCCCGGAGGAGGCTTAGGCCCCCGCTGTTGCGCAACATGCGCTTCAGCCTCCGGTGACTTCCCTCCATGGCAAAGCAGGAGAACTTTGACAAGATTCTCCACTTCTTTGCAAAATAATACATGTGGTCGATCCAAAGATGCGTCCACAGAAGTTTGCCCCACTGGAGCTCATTGTGGGCAGCGCCCATGGCTATGCTATGGTTCCGGAGCCGCCCCAAGTCGGCCCCGGAGAACCATGCGGAACGCCACGCGTATACACACATGCTTGCAAAATTCTCCCACCACGTTTTGCACACCGACTCCCAACTTTTTCCCCCTACTTGATGCTGCCTGACACTAGGCTGCTCTAGGCAAGCATCTATTATCTTCTCCCAACCCTTATTGCGCATGAAATGGATGGCAGCAGCACACTCCCTCCTCACCTTCCCCTTGCTGTTTGCCTTGTCATTATTTAATGAGGCACGGGTGCAAGTTCGTGCAGCAAGCCGTGCCTCATCTAAAACCGGTTGCAGCATGGTGCGTGCCACAGTGGCCGGTGCCTTCCCTGTCAATTGTACAACTAGGTCCCGTGTCCCGTTGACTGCACACAACAGGACACGAAGGACCCCATGGAGGCCATAATCAGGCACTCGCCTATCACTCATAATGGTCCTATATATAGCACTTATGGCAACGGCTGGTTCCCAGTTGCCGTCTATCGCACTTGCTGTGCCAAAGGTAGCAAGGCACAGAGCACGGTTACGCATGCAGACCCAACACACAGTGGCACCAGGGGATTCTGCCTTCTAGTTTTGGCAGCCCGCCATGAGCACCTGTGCCTTACCATCTGCACACAGAAAAAAAAGGGACTGCCTATCGTTCCCTGCCGTATCCTTAAAACTTACGGTTGCGGCCTTGCGCAACTCATCATCAAAATCAATTTCCTGGGAGGGCGGGTAGAGGGTGTCCCACTTTTCACTGCCCCCTAGTAGCCACCAACTAGATAGTTGGTTGGGGCTGGCGGTGCCACCAAGCGTGCAATGGACGTACTAGGCCTCATGCCTCGATGTACCGTCCACCGCAATAGGCAACCAATGCAGCCGTCGGTCCCCGGGCTGCATGATGGCCGAGGGTGGTGGTGGTCGACACTTGAATAGGTGGGCGATGCGGTCAGGTAGGTAGCAGGCCGCACCATTGATGGCCGTGTCGTCATCATCAAAATCAATTTCCTGGGAGGCCGCGTAGAGGGTGTCCCACTTTTCACTGCCCCCTAGTAGCCACCAACTAGATAGTTGGTTGGGGCTGGCGGTGCCACCAAGCGTGCAATGGACGTACGAGGCCTCATGCCTCGATGTACCGTCCACCGCAATAGGCAACCAATGCAGCCGTCGGTCCCCGGGCTGCATGATGGCCGAGGGTGGTGGTGGTCGACACTTGAATAGGTGGGCGATGCGGTCAGGTAGGTAGCAGGCCGCACCATTGATGGCCGTGTCGTCACCCGTATAGGCAGTAAACGCCCGGGACTCCGGCAACGCTAGCTGCCGGAGCATGCCGTACACTTGGTCCCATACCACACCGTACGTCATGCTCCCCACCAGGTACCGGGACTCTGTCCTAGAGAGGTGCAATGACCGGATCCTCCACACGGCCATAATCAACCTCTCCTCCTGGGTGGGCTCGGGCTGGACGGTGGCTACAATTCTTGTTTCGGGGGTAAGCACTATTTGCCCCGTGTCGGGCAGGTACTTGACGGTGTAGGGTGCTGCAAGCTCCTTGGTAACAACCTCCTGGAGCTCTTGTAGGCGCCGCCGTCGTGTACGATCCGCTACCAGATGGAATGGCTCCTTGGGCCGTGGCATGATGTGAGATACAGGACCTGTTGAATGGGCAGGCAGTCATCGCAAAGTTTCTACCATCCCCCTGCCGCAGACCACTCTCTCTACTGTGATTCGCATGCAATTAAAAGAAATTCACATAGATTCGCACGAAATTCGTACGAAATTCGTACGAAATTCGTACGAATTTCGTACGAATTTCACATGAATAGAAATGTGTGAATATTCTGAAAATGTGAAATTCGTACGAAATTCGTACGAAATTCGTACGAATTTCGTACGAATTTCGTGCGAATTTCACATGACTGTCACAGAATTTCTGCCAAAGCCTCATCCTTGTGCCCTCGTTGACCCTCACAAAGCAAGCTCAGGATGGTGCTCATGCTGTCATTATCATTGTCATTGTCTCATGCTGTCATTCCGGCTGTCACTCAGCCAGCAGTGTAATATACAAACAGTTCCGCAGAAAGGAATCGCAAATTAACAGGTTAACAGGTCAACAGGTTAGGGGGCACATCAGGTCAGGGGGTAATGTACAAACAGTGCTGCAGAAAATTTCGCACAGTGGGGGGGGAGTACCCCACATATCGGTCAAACTGCCCATGCTTGGGGGGGGGGGGGGCAGGATAACATTCGTCGTGGTTAGAAAGTCGTGGTTAGAAAGGACAGGTGCTCCGGAGGGTACCTACGCACCCCCCCCCCCCCCGGGAGCAGAGCTCCGGCTAGCGGAGCCCTGGGAGCTCTGCTCCGCCACCGCCTCCACAAAGGAGGGGTCCATGGCCGCCGACGTGAGGCGGTGGGGGGGGTACTGCCGGCGCACTTCCTCCAGTGCGGCAGCCACCTTGGGGGCGTCCGGGGCCACGCTGTCCACATTGACCTGCTGGCCACTGGCCATCATGGCCATCCGCAGGCCGGTGGACACTGCGGACATCTGGCCGGCGCATGCCTCGGCCTGGGCATGCCAGGCCTGTGCGCCGGCCAGGAGGTACCGGACACCGGCAGCACTGGCCCCCCCCTTGTCACCCGGGGGGGCGGGGGCCTCGGCACCCTCAGCCCTCTCCACTGCCTCTGCTGGCTGTGCCGCTGGCTTTGCCTTGCGCAACGTCGCCACGTCACGCTCCAGGGTCTTCACCTTGGTGGCCAGCCGGTCACGCTCCCTGGTGACGTCCGCCAACCGCGACTCGCAGTCCCGCCTGTTCTGTGGACCCTGGACAGACGGGCCTCGAGGTCGCGGTTGGCGGCCTCCGCGCTGATGGCGCGTGCCTCCCACGCCCCCGCCCGCTGCTGGTCCACCCACTCCTGCACCACCCCCCTCTGCCCCCGCCCCCCCGACGGCTCCGCCTGCTCCGCCCGCCCTGCCCGCTCGCCCGGGGTGGCCGTACGCGGGGCTTTGGGGGGGGGGGGGGGGGTGGGGCCCGTGTCCCCTTCGGGGCGCCCTTTCCGCTTGCGCGTGGGGGGGGGTTCGTCCTCCTCGACGTCAATGACGTCAGCCACCACCCCCTTCCGCTGCCTCCCCACATGGACGCGCATGGCAACCCATGCCACGTCCACCCACTCCGGCCTCCGCTGCTCCCAACCCGTGAGCACATTCAGCCCACAAATCCCTGCCGTCGTCACCATCCCCCCCTCCCCGATCCCCGACACCCCCGTCTGCACCCGCCAGTGCCCACTCACAAGCCGGTAGGCAAACATGCCCACCAGCTCCTGCCCCGCAGGCAGGTTGGACCCCCCCCGGAGCACAATGGGGCAGGGGAAGGAGATGCGGAGGGTGCCCTGCACCCCCCGCGACTCCAACTCCATGTCCCACACGGCACTGAGGTGCCGCTGCCGCCCATCCGGCCCGGGCGGCACCTGCTGGGTCCAGGCCGGATCCGGTTGCCTGGCGGCCAGGGTGACCCGGTCCAGGGGGGGGTCGGTGTGGGCCTCGCCCAGCTCGTCGCGGGACGGCTGGGGCACCACCACCTCGCGCGCCATATGCCCCCTGGCGGTGCTGGCCTCGCTGCCTCCCGAACGCCGAGAGCGCTGCGACCCCACACTGCGCACACTGCCGGCCTCGCTTGGTGCCCGTCCACCGCCGGTGCCTGCGGGCTGGGCGCCACCGGGGCCTTCGGCGGGCTCGGCGTGCTCCTCAGGCAATCGGGGCCGGGGCTTGTACTGGCGCCTGGTGTGGTGCCGAATGTCCGGCGACCAAGCGGTGAACGGGACCTGCATGCAGATGTGGGGAGGTGTGCAAGGCAAAAATTGAGAAAGGGGGAGTGGACACGGGGCAATGGAAGAGCAAAAGGAGCAAATTGGACGAAATTCACAGAAATTCGTACGAAATTCGTACGAATTTCGTACGAATTTCGTACGAATTTCACATCTCGAGAAAATTCACACAAATTTATTCACGTGAAATTCGTACGAAATTCGTACGAATTTCGTACGAATTTCGTACGAATTTCACGTGAATTTCGTCCAATTTTTGCAAATACACAAAGCAAACACACAAGCAAGCACACCTTGCAGTCGCATGGGCAGGTGATGCTCCATGCCCCGGTCCTCGCGCACTTGGGCGACCGCCACGCTGGGACCGTGTTCACCAGGTGCCACAGCGTGGTCGGCCGACCCGGGGGGGCAATGCCGGACAAGGCGAAGTGGATCTCCGACTCCGCGTCGACATCGCCCCCCTTCACGACCTCCAGCTGGTGCACGCTGCCCAGGAAGAACAGCATGCACTGGGGGCCGACCTCGATGACGGCGAGGTCGGCGGCCGGGGCCGACCGGGAGATGAAGGTGGGGTGGAAGGGGCAGGTGGGGGGGCCTGCCGGGAGCGTCTGCGGGGCGTCGGCGAACAGGGCCTGGGCAGCCTCCCCCTCCCACAACCCCACCCTCGCAACCGCCCCCTTCCCCACCCACAACACCTGATCCACGCTGGGGAGGTCCCAGCTGGACAAATCCCCAGCAACGTCCAGGGCCTCCTTGGGGGGGATGGCGTCCAAGTGTGTGGTGTTGGCCTGGTGGTGTTTGTGTCGGGGGTCGGGGGTCCACAAGTTAAAAAGAGCCCCCTGCAGCCCATCCTTGGAGTCGGGGTGGGCAGGCAATCCATGATGGCGGCTGGTGGCCACCATCAGCAGCATGTCCCCCCGATGCAGCTGAATGGTGTCCCAGCGCGCCTCCCCCGCCTCCCCCAGGGCCGTCCCCACCTGCACCGCCACCTGGTAGTCCTCTGACAAGCAGAGGAAGCTACTCAGGTGGCAGTCCCCCACCGCCCTGTCGCTGGGGGGGAGGACGTCGGGGTGGGTGGTCACGTCGGTGTGGGGGAGCTGCGGCCCACTCCCCACACTGGCCACAATGACGCTGCCCGGCGTCATTGGGTGGAGGTCCCCAACCCCAGGGACACTTTCGGTGAGGTGGGGGTGGAACTTCTTGAAGAGAGGCCCCCCCACCCCCGACCCCAAGGTGCTCTTGCTTTGCCACCGGCGGGGGAGCTCGGGATCCTTGGCCTGCTCCTCACTCCGCGCGGCGTTGAAAAGGAGCTCAAAATTTTTTGCGACGACTTTTTCGTCGCCGCTGCCCCACGCCTTCATCACCTTGTTCCACCCCACCTCACAATCCCGTGCCTCCACAAGCCCCGGAAGCACAATGTAGCCGTTCCCATCAACAAAGTTGAGGGGCGGCTGAGAGGGGCCAACCCTGTCGGGGGCGGGGTCAGGGCTGCCCGTCACCCCATGAGGGGGGTCAGGAAGGGGTTCGGTGCGGAGGGGGGGTTCACTCGAAATGAAGGGGGGGGCGCATGAGGCACCACGGTACCATTGCAAAGAAGTTGTGCTATAGAAGGTGGGGTGGGTGACGTCGGGGACGTGCACCTGGGGGGGGATGGTGGGATGGAAAGGGGCGATGCCCAAATCATCCCACCACCGGGGGTTGGCAAGATGCCAAGAAAAGGGGAAAAAAGAGTGGTCTGCTGGTGCACCTACAGAAAGATCCTGCAGGCACACCATATCGCAGTTGGGGGGGGTGTGGACAAGGTTAGCGGTGGGGTACACCTGGACGTGGGCGTCCTTAGGCTTCCCCACAGGGTTATTCCTCATCGAGTTGAGGAGCTGGTCAACACTGGAGGGGAGAGGGGTCAGATGGAGAAATTTGAGGGTGGGGAGTTGGTGGCGCAGTTCCCTCCACAGGGTTGTGGCCCATCCCCTCCCCCCGAGGTAGCTGTTGCGGGTGGGGCTGCGCATGTCGATGTGCATGACATCGGGGGAGGGGTCGAGGGAGGCTGCCCAGCCCACGATGGCATCCACCCCCAGTGCCTCCGACTCGTACGTTGCCTCCTCCAATTGATGGTGGGCAACGGGGAGGGCTTGGTAGTGGGCGAGGGTGTCGGCTGCGGGGTCGGGGCGCGAGGCCAGGCTGGCGAGCTGCGACATAGTCTGCTGCGACATTGTCAAAGAGGTTGAGAGCTGTGGGAAAGCGAAACAGTGGAAATGAGGGTAAATTCGTACAAAATTCGTACGAATTTCGTACGAATTTCGTACGAATTTCACATACTGTGAATCTGTGAATCTAGCGTGAATTTCTGCGTGAATTTAGGTGCGTGAATCTCACATTCACGTGAATCTCACCAAATCTGTTAAACCATGCGGGGACTTTAAACCTCTAAATTGCACCTATTTGTTGCATCTTACTTTGGGCGAAGGTAGCACGACAAAAGCACACGATAGCACCAAGTTACGAGCAAAACACAGCAAAATTGGGTGAAATTCACGGTACCGTGAATCTCGGATTCAAACGGCCGGTTCACGAAGGGTACATCCCCCCTCTGCAGCTGAATGGTGTCCCAGCGCGCCTCCCCCGCCTCCCCCAGGGCTGTTCCCGCCTGCAGCGCCACCTGGTAGTCCTATGACAGTCAAAGGAAGCTACTCAAGTGACACCCGAAGATGTCCCTGCTAGCGAGCACCTCGCGGTGGATGGCGACAACGGTGTGGGGGAGCTGGGCCCCACTCCCCACACTCGCCATGATGACGCTACCCGGCGTCACTGGGTGGAGGTCCGCAACCTGAAGGACACTTTCCGTGAGGTTGGGGTGGAACTTCTTGCAGAGAGGCCCCCCGACCCCCGACTCCAAGGAACTTTCGCTTTGCCCGCGCCGCGGGAGATCCGGATCCCTCGCGTGATCTCCACTCCGCCGGGTGTTGAATAGCAGCTCAAAATTATTTGCGACGACTTTTTCGTCGCCGCTGCCCCATTCCTTCATCACCTTGTTCCACCCCACCTCACAATCCCGTGGTTCCACAAGCCCCCGAAGCACAACGTAGCCGTTCCCATCAACAAAGGTGAGGGGCGGCTCGGAGGGGCCAACCCTGTCCGGGGCGAGGTCGGGGTTGCCCATCACCCCATGAGGGGGTTCGGGAAGGTGTTCGGTGCGGAGGGGGGGTTCACTCGAAATGAGGGGGGGGGCACATGAGGCACCACGGTACCATGGCAAAGAAATTGTACTGTAGAAGGTGGAGTGGGTGATGTTGGGGATGTGCACTTGTGGGGGGATGGTGGGATGGAAAGGGGCGATGCTGAAATCCTGCCACCACGGGGGGCTGGCAAGGTGCCAGAAGAAGGGGAAAAAGGAGTGGTCAGATAGTGCCCCTGCAGCAAGATCATGCAGGCACACCATGTCGCAATTGGGGGGGGGGGTGTACACAAGGTTAGTGGTGGGGTACACCTAGACGTGGGCGTCCTTAGGCTTCCCCACCGGGTTAGTACACATGGAACTGCGCAGTTGGTCAATGGTGGCGGGTTGAGCGGTCAGATGCAAAACCTTAAGAGAGGGGAGTTGGCGGAGGAGTTCCGTCCACAAAGTTGTGGACCAGGCCTTCCCCCAAAAAATAGGAGTTGCGGGTGGGGTTGCGCAGGTCGATGTGAAAGACATCAGGGGAGGGGTCGAGGGATGCTGCCCAGGCCACAACATCGTCCACCCCCAGTGCCCGCGACAGATAGGTCGCCTCCTCGAATTGCTGGTGGGCGACGGGGAGGGCTTGGTGTCGCGCGAGGGTGTCGGAAGCGGGATCGGGGCGGGAATGCAGGGAGGCGAGCTTGGACAAAGTCTGCTGGGACATGGTCACAAGAAGAAGCAAAGAAAGGCTTTGAGAGCTGCGAAAAGGCGAAACAGTGGCAATTGGGGCAAATTCGTACGAAATTCATACGAAATTCGTACCAAATTTGTACGAATTTCGTGCAAATTTCACAGTCTCGTGAATCTGTGAAGGTAGCGTGAATTTATGTGTGAATTTCGGTGCGTGCATTTCATATTCGACCGAATCTCACCGAATATGTTGAACCATTTGGCTACTTAAAACCTCAAATTTGCACACATTTGTTGGATCTCACTTTGGGCGAAGATAGCACGAGAAAAACACACGATGGCGCCGAGTTAGTAGCAAAGGAGGGGAAAAAGTTGTGAAATTCACGGTAACGTGAATCTCCCATTCAAACGGCCGGTTCACGAGGGGTACATGGGTACCTCAGCGGTTGTACAACATTTTTGACGCGTTATCGTGGGGAGCTGGTGCACGGGGCACGATTGGGGCACGCTTGGGTGGATATGCAAGCAGGCAGGCAGGCAAAGCAGTGCGCCTCAGGGCGTCCTCATAGAACAAAGCGTTCTAGAATCCTTCCTACTCCGCAACAGAACGAAAGTATGTACACTAACACATCAGGGTATGTACACGACAGGTGGGTAAGGCAACTGATTGCGGTAAGGGCACCTCAGGGCAATAGACACTAAGTCCCAAACCATATCCCCACCCCAGGTCCCACCTCCCTAGTGGCATGCAGATATGGGGGCTCAAACACAACCCACAGAACTGTCGAGAAATGACCCTAGAACCCTCCGAAGAGAGCGGGATCTCGACCAGCCACGGGTGAGGTCCGCGGAGCCAATGGGCTCCGGAGCCAATCAACTATGGCTCCCTATGCTCCTTTGATACCTCCTCTTAAGTCCGCTCTGATCCGGAGATATGGCCCCGCCACTATCCCATAGTCGGTTGCGGTCAGAAAATGCGCTGTTTCAGCCCAACCTTATTTCGGCTCAAAAGACCCCTTGTCCGGGCCATACGAAGGCAAGGGCGAAGCAAACAACCTCGTATCCTTTGAGTACTAACTCCCCATAGGTTCTGTGCAATCTTGTTCCCTCCGATTCCCCGGCATCCTAGAGCCACGGGGTCGCGAAGTGGGCTCAGGACGTTGAAATTGGCAAAATCAGCCGTCTTGGGCGACCAAGCAGGGTAGGCGTTCGTGGCGATCTCAGTGAGCCAATCGTCAATAAGCGGGCCTTGATACTCCCTTGGCTCCTCTGCATTGGTGTTCGGCTTGCTGTCGCGGTGGCTCGTTACTGTTCCCCAAGGGGATGGTCACACGACGGGGCACAAAACAACAAAACATAAAACATTGCAAGACATGGCGATCACCGTATGTTGTATATCTCCGACCATGACGGAGGAGCAAATACGAAAACATAGGGCAATTGACCCTTGGTCATATGCTACAAGAATCGCCCTTATCTCCTGCCTAGGTCTCTAGTCCCATGGAGATTTGGTGTTCTCAACATGACGCAAAAGGGCAAAAACAGCGAAATTCGGCCAAAACGGCCCACAATCGCGATACCATATCTCCATGACCATGGCGAGCAATAACCCAAGAAAGGATGCTATAGGAACCTGGGACTTATGTCCCAATCTATGCCCCATACCAGCCCAACAGGATGCCTCTAGCCATGTTTCCCCTTAACGGAAACATAGCACACACAAATCGGCAAACATCAACATGCACCAAATTGGATCGCCCATGTATCTTCAATCCCAAGGCGAGGACACATGGGGACATACCCTATTTGAGGAGGGTTTTTGTACCCTTTGCAAATCACTCTTCACATTAGAGAATGGGCGCACACAACAACGGGGGTGAAATAAGGGGGAGAAGGAGTTGGAGACCATTTTAGTCAAAAAGAAGACAAGTCGTCCCAAAAGTGGTCACTGCAAAAATTGCATCTCCGAATACCAAGTGAGACGCACTTTGGGCTTTTGCATGGAGGTTGTCCAAAGCCTCAAGTCCCATTAGCACCAAGGGTTGGAGTGCAAAGCATGGGGAAAGGATTTTCAACACATCAACCGTTGGAGCACATGAAATATGCCAAAAAGTGCCAAAATGCCATTATTGGCACATATTTACCAATGGGGCGCCAAATTGAAGGACTCATTGTAGGTGTTCTCAAGCATGCTTACTATGGGTCAAGTAGTCCATTGGTTCCCATATCATTCGTTCATGCATATGGGCACGTGTGGAAAATGAGACAAAGCATCGCGTTCTGACAACACAATATTATATAAAATAGGATACAAGCTTGAAAAATCAAACAAGCTATGCACAATGATGTTCCCGGTCTCTACCTTCCATATTGCCTTGGTTCAAGGCTCAACTCGGCAATGGCGTCGAGCACGAGCATTGGGGCCACGGCCATTTTGGCCCAAATTTTGCGAAAAACTCGTCTGTTTAGCCGACCATGTTTTAGTACACATTGAAATGCGTGGAACCATCGTTGCGTTACCTCAAAAAGGCCTCAGGCTTTTCGTCGTGTGAGCATTGTGTTAAGTTATTTACGTTCATGCTCACAGGTACACAAAGTTAGCGTTTGCGCACGAACTAATTTGGGTTTTTGACACCCTTCCATGGCCCAAATCACCCTTGTAAGTCGCCCATGAGAAACGGGCATGAAAGGAAGGTCAAAGAAGGGAGATGTAGAGTTCCCAACGAACTCATGGTCTCTGGTCACCATGAGTTCGGTCGCTTCAGAAAAAACATTGTGCGTCGATTTTCTCCCAGACACGTCACTGAAACATTCTGGTGGATACACCAGATGAAAGTACATGAAAAAGCCTACAGATCCAGCATTTAACTTCCTTTCTAGCCTCAAAGGTACAAGAGAAAACTCACAACAAAACTAGCCACGGAACGTCGGCGCAAACACGCGCGCAAGCGACGACGGGCGGCAATTCCACAGCAATTAGAAAATAGGTCAGAATAATCGATGTTAATGGATTTCCAGCATGATTGAACCATAGGGATGAAAGTAGTAAAATTGCTGATCGACATCCGTAAGGACGACATCCGTCCCATCCCAGTTCCCAAGGCACTGCAGACAACAAGAACTTCCATGTGAGATGGGGAACCTCCATGTGAGACGGGGGAGGTTATATGGTCACCATGAGGGCCACGGGGTCCTGGGTACCGCTTCACCAGGAGACACCGTCAATAATCAATGCCCAGAAGAGCTCGACCGTCCCATAACCCAATCCAGGAGAGCATGTGTATGGAGAGAGGATTTTGCCTAACAATGACCCACCAGAGCATGCATGCACTTAGAGCCCGTATCCCAAGGAGAGAAAGGAGTACCCATCCGATGGCGAGAGGACAATGTCGCTATTCCAGGAGAAGACAACCACCTTCCAATGGAGACAGGAGAATGTCCCTATCCCCGGATAAGAACAGAGTATCCCTATCCCGGGAAGAGATGAGAGTGTCATTATCCCAAGAAGAGAGAAGATTCCCTGATCATTCGGGAAAGGAGAGCAGATTGCGTTGTACAACACATGGAGAGGAGGGGTCCCAAGTTCACCCAAGTTAGAGACCTGACTTGGAGTCTTAGGGAAAGGTGGGCGCTTGTTCAACCACACGGCAAGCGTCAAAATGAACCAAGGAGTTGCCTACACCATGGGCAGACCACTTCCCGAACCGGAGTCCATGATAAGATACCCTGGACATGTTGGACCGTAGGCAAACCATTCGTCCACACTGACACATGGTTCAACCTGATTGCAAAGGATCCACTGACTTCTTAGAAAGGCATCCGGTTGGGGAGATACAGCAATCAAAAAGACGCAAAGTGTAAAAGGTGATGAATAACAGTCCCTCAAAGCGCTTCACAAAATTACCTTCTCGTCTTCAGCAGCAACAACCTTGGGCACTCTCCTTAGAGGCAATAGGCACACAGTGCAGGAAGTATGCAGTAACGACAGAATGATCTTTATCAACAAACAAGCAATCAATCAAAACTTGACATGCTGAAGCGAACCTAACCAGGCCCTCTGCCGCTACACTTGGAGAGGTCACTTGAATGAATAAAATGGACGAGTGTGACCATGCAACCAAATATATTGCATCATAAAATGAGGGAATTGTCTAACACTCAAGCATCCTCATCGACCTTCCTACAATGAACACGAAACATGAATGGAGCGAATGTACAAGACACTAGCTTCATTGATGCATTCAAAGAAAATCATGCCCGTTGCAGCATAGGATACATAGGTCGGGTTAGGAACTCAACGGAGTGAACACAGTGACGAACCAAGAAGAAAATGAAGAGTTCACTTGCGGAGCAGAGGATGATTCTTGCAACGAGCAAACAGGCAATGCTCTTCAATGGATCAATTCATTCCAGAAAGCTAAGTGCAACACAAGCATGATCAATGTTATTGTTTTTCCTTGGGTGCCCACGTGGGCGCACATGTGTATGCATGCATGCTTTTTGGTTACTCCAAGCCGGCGCTTTTTCGCTTTGCGTGTGATATCCATATGTGGTCACATACGTTCAAGAATCGTTCAAGATATTTATATAGCTGACGACAAGGGCAGGGTGTCCGGGGTTCTCCCCGCCCTTGTGGCATTAAACATTCGCAATAGTTGTCTGGTGCGTTCCTGGTGTGGCGTGTTCCTGGTGTGCTGCAGCAGGTGCAGCTTGAACTTGTTCTCCCACCAGGACCGGGGGTACCCCTTCGCTGTCAGTTCCCTGTGCACTGTGGTGGCATTGTCTGCAAACAGGTCACCTGTGCTGGAGTACTGTACACATTTTTTAGCAAGTGCAGGGATGAGGGATTGTAGGGTTGCTCTGGCATTAGGTGAGTGTGCATCTGGGTACCTGATGAGTTGTTGGCCTGGGCTGAGGGTCTGTTGGTCCTGCAGTTTATTTTTCAGTGAGATGTCTATGTGCCCTGAAAGCGGGTGTGTGTGCAGTACGGCCTCTAGGGTGGGTAGGTGGGTGCCCACGCCCTCCTCCTGCAGCTTCAGGGTATATAACTTCTCAAAGAATGATTGGACTGCACTTAGGTGCTGTAGTGCAAAGCCCTGTCCCACCAGGTTGTCCCTGAAGCGGAACGGTCGGGTGGGTACCATATGTACAGGGAAATGTTGGTTGATCAGAGATTTCTGTGCTGTCCATGGTTTTGAGTAAAACCTGTGCTCCTGTACCATGGTGAAAATACTGGACAACTGTGCGGAGCACGTTCCTCCTATTGCCACACCTTTGATTTGTTCTAGGATTGTGTTTCCGACACAGAACAGCGCATTGTGGTGGAGTTCATACTCCAGGAATTCTCTCAGTGCAGCATATGGTACATTGCGGAATTGCTCTTTGGACCCTTGCCCCACCCTGTCCAGCTTTTTGTGCTCCTTGTGCAGGGCGAACCACATACCTTCCTGTTTTTTCACCCGTTTGTTGAGCTTCTGGACCAGGAGTGCATGCAGTGCATCCACTGCTTTCAGTGTGGCTGTTCTGTTCAGTGAGGGGAAGAAATCTTTTATGTCCAATTCCCACATAGTGTACAGGGGGTCGCTGTGTGTGGCCTGTGGTGTGCTCGCTGTATGTTGTGCGCACGCCCGTGTTTCCCATGGTGTGCCATCAGGAGTGTGTCGCAGTCGTGTGTTGGCGCGCTGTGCCCATGACACAACGCCATCCAGGCGTGTCATTTCCAGTGTTTGGAGTGTGCGTGCGCCTTGCTCTACCATTATCGTGAGTGCTCTCCCCATGAGTCGTGAATAGGCCTTTAACGGATGTTTAGCGTAGCTGAAGATTACCCGCTGCTTCCACTCGCTGTCGGTGCGGTCCGCCATCTTGTTTTTCGGGATGATATACGCGTGTGGGCAAGTCTTGCCTGCGCCCCATTGCCACTGGTCGTCCAGTCCAAATCGTTGTGCAGCTCGGTACATACGCTGGAGGCATGTTGCCTTGGCTGCCATGGTGGTTTTGCTCGTTTTCACGTGGCGGAATTGATTCTTGTCCTGGAATGTCCCTAGCAATTTTTGGCAGTACAGCTTGCGGCAGATCGTGGCGATTTTTCCGGCGTTCTTGTCGACGGCAGTGAACATGAGCCCTTTGCGGTGTGCATTTTCGGTGAACTCCTGTAACAGGCCAGCATGGAGTTGTGGTGGCACCTGCTGTTTTGCTTGACGCCACATGTTGGTCAGGTCCTCCATGAAGGTAATGTACGCCCCTTCCCGCACTTGCTCGCGCTGCGGTCCACTGACTCGTCCCAATTGTTTGATGGTGTTGGTCATGGCCTCATGCATGGTCTCCCATTTGGGGATCGTGCAGTTCTTGGCATTTTGGTTCAGGATCATCGCTTGCTTGCCGTGTATGACTGCCTGTTGTTTCGGGTCCCTGACGAAGACACAGTTGTCGATTTTTGTAACTCCGCTGTATCTGTGGCAGTTGCATGGGCTTGTGGCATAGTGCTCGATGTCGTCCCACGTCCACTTTGTTGCACGGCTGCTCAGGATCTCGGTTACGGTGGGTCCCCGCTTTCCGACAAACCTCGTGACGGACTCAATGTATTCCACCGTACTTTGTGGTAGTCCGCTGCGACCCAGGACCATGCGGTAGGCGCGTTTGAGTTCCCGCAGGGATGTTTGGTTTCCCACTGGGTAGGGGATCGTGATGATGGTGGGGATACGGACTCGGCATCGTTGCCACAGCTTGTGGCGGACTTTGTGGAGCAGCATGGCGTGTTTGTCGGGGTCGATGTGGCGTTTGGAGTCCAGCAGCAGTTGTAGCAGGAGCCTGGAGCTGGTGTGTGTGCGTTGGCGGCGGAGCTCATCATGGGCTAGTCGACGTATGCAGTTCACGGAAGTCCAGCCTCGTTCTCTCAGTGGTCCCTTGAGGGTCGCCCAGCGGCTGCCCTTGTACTTCTGTTCCTTGTTGAATACCTTGCCCAGTCGGCGCATCCACCGCTGCTCAGCCGCACGCACGGTGTGTGAGTGGCATACTTCGAGTGGCACCATGATCCAGTCATGGCGCCCCAGGTTCTCCATAGTCTTGTAGAATATTCCTTTATCTGAGGAGACACCGTTTTTTGGCCCAGCCTCGAGGCTACGCCTTTTTTGTCTGTTAACTACATTGAGAAACGGACATTTTTCTGTTTTTGGCGAGGATACGGTTCAGTATTTGGGGTGTAACCTCGGCCGTAGCCGCAGACACTTTTATGTAACCTCGGGCACCAAATCTTGTAACCTCAACCGTATCCGCAGACAACATGTTGTAACCCCGGGACCACCAATTGCCCTCATTTTGTGTATCCCCAACCGAAGCCGCAGACAACAATGCGTAGCCCACAACATTATTGGTTCAAATGCCACTGTGCGAAGCATCGTACATGCAGATTTTGTCGGCACGCGGCACACTGTGTGGCACAACGTTTCCCACAATGAACACAGGCTGCTCGATTCGCTTCCACGGGGACATGTATAGCCTGGGGGGTTTCAGGAACTTCAATGTCAATCAATGTGGTCAGGAGGTCCCATTGGAACTCCCACATGGTTGTCCCCGGCTTGACTAGCTTAGAACACTTCGCCATCGTAAAAATGTTCACCATAGCATAGCGCATGAGGAATGAGCGCACAGCAGCGCTCCATTTCCGAAATCTACCTGTTTCACGGTGCTGTAAAGCAAGTTGATTTGCGGTATCGACTCCGCCTGCCAAGGCACGGTAACAACCGATAATCGCTGGCATTTCATACCCGCGTTTTTTGTGTACCACCACCTCTTGCGGAAACCCACAATTTGACAGTAGTGGCACAACCCGAGGCGGTTTGTGGCCGACCCGGGGATTTTTATAGACCTGCAATGTGTAGTTGGCAGTGGAGACTTTGGCGGTGGCCAAGCCACCCTCCTCAAGTACTTCCCCCGCCTCACTTACACCGCGCTCATCGCGTTTGCATAACATTAAGAAGGGGGTGCCTCGGGCAGCCAAACCCTTGGCAGCTTCGTGACTGCCAAAAAAACTATCGGCAACCAAAATGGTGCCTTCGGGCAGGACATCGGCCCAGTAATTTACGATCTGGCGGGCGTTCATGTTGCCTTGGACAGTGGAAGCACGCCGTAGTTGACCACGCGCACCAACGTATAGGTAGACGTTGGTAACGTGAACTGCTGTGCATGAAAAGTGGGAGTGGGCAGAGTGGACAGAACCATTCAGTCGTCGCCACTGCTAAAATACGTCGAAGAAGCACAATCCTCCCCACTGTCAGAGAACGCTGCTCCTGGGGAGTCATGTGCATGTACAAAGAATGGGGCAGGCACATCCAGGGACCCCCGCCGCCAATACCGCCGGACAATGTCCATAGTATAAAAATGTTACGGCGTGGCCTCCCACTGGTCGTCGTCACCTCTCGTCCAGGTCATGCATGGTCTGAGAGACAAGCATGAGACGCTGTAATGGCATTCAACGCAAAGAGGTTTGCGCAACCTCGGAGCAACAGTACCGTATCCCCTGCCGTATCCGCAGACAACTATCCGTATCCCGGGAAACTCCCGGATGCAATGCGTCGTATCCTGGACCGTAGCCGCAGACAACTTGATGTAACCTCGGAGCAACACAACCGTATCCCCTGCCGTATCCGCAGACAACTATCCGTATCCCCGACAACCGTAAGCGCAACCTCACCCGTATCCGCAGACAGAATGTGCGTAGCCCCGGACCCTGAGCCATGACATACCGTGTGGAACGGCTCTTCTTCACCGACATCAGCACCTTGGAAGAGCTGGGGTGTGGGCTCCTCCTGCGTCTCGCCTGCCACCGCCGGGTCCTGGTGCATCTCCGGCGCCTCTCCGTGCCCCACCGGCGCTGCTGCGGCCTCGGCTTCCCCAACTGCCTCCTCCAAAGCCACCGGTGCGGCCACCACCGGTGCGGCCACCTCCGGTGCCACGTCCGTCGTTGCTGCATGCTCGGCGCCACCTGCTGCTGGCACTGCCGCCCTCTCCTTCTCCAACTCCTCCAGCTTCCGCTGCAGCTCCTGAATCTTCTCCTGCTGGGCTTCGTCCTTCATAGCCTGCTCCGCGGCAAGACGCTGCCTTTTGGCTTTGCTCTTCTTCTTGCGGCGCTCCCGGTCGGCCGCCCGCGTGCCTTCACTTGCCATACTGTCGCTCGAGCTTGTCGTTGAGAACTGGTCTTCGTCCAGATCCTGCCCCAGTTGCGCGCGCAGTGTCCGCACCTTGCGCTTGGCCTTCTTCTGCGATCGGCATCGGCGGTCCCAATCCGCCTCCGACACCAAGCGGTAATTCCCTGCCACGGGCAACTCGTCAACGTTGTGGATGCCGGTAAGCATACTGGCCATCACCTGCACGTGCTTCATGGCCTGGACGTACTTGTCGCTCAGCTCGTCCACCGGCAGATCGACCAGGTCCTGCGTCCTCAGATGCAATGAACGCGGCCCACGGCGTCCAGCCCGCATTGCCGACAGGTCCGAGAAGCCCTCGTACAGCTCCAACTCCCCCTTCGGCACCACCGGCTCCACCGCCGCAGCGGATCCTGATGCCCGATGAGGTTCCGACCGCGGTGCTGGTGGGATACCCTCTCCAATGAACGAAGCAGGCGGCTTGCCCTCGTCATCCTCCGGGACATCCATGCACGTAGGACAGCCGGCAATCTCCCTCACTTTGTCATCTGTGGATACAAATGTGGTGAGATTCAGCGGGGATACGACAAAGTGTCTGCGGCTACGGCCGAGGATACGGTAGAATTCAGCGAGGATACGACAAACTGTCTGCGGCTACGGCCGAGGATACGGTGGAATTCAGCAAGGATACGACAGAGTGTCTGCGGATACGGCCGAGGATACGTGAGGATACGGTCGCAAAGAAGAAATACCTGCCAATGCATCTGCCTCAGCGGCGGTAAGCCGGTATCTCTGCATCAGCTTGGTCCTTGCCGTCCCCGCCCCTGGTGCATACTGCGCGCGGACTCCGAGGTAATCCATGGCGACGGGCTGCGAACACTTCACGACGCAGCACAGGGCGTAACCGAGGGTCTCCCGCAAATCCCTTGCCTCCGTCCGGCCAGCCTCGCCTTTCTTCTGGACGATCGGTCCACCCATCTCCAAACAATTCCGGTAATGGTACCGTACCCTTGCGGTGTGCAGGTCCATGTCCTCGAGGGTCTGCTGCGTGGCCACCAAATTGTTTTGATACGCAGCACCCCTGCGGTTCGCCTCGGTCCGCGTCTCTTTTGCGCTGATTGTCTTCACACCGCCTCTCGCGGGCCCCGCCACCGCAAAACGTGGTGGACCCTTGAGCGCCTTGGGCTTCGAATGGATGTCTGCGCCGGGGTCGTCCTCGGACGAGATTTCCTCAGGGTTGTGCTGCTCCGACCCCTCCGGATCCTCGTCTGCCTGGTGTGCCATGAACTTCAAGTGCTGCTCTTGTGCCTTCAACCGCTTCGCTTCTTGCAACCGCTTCAGCCTGGCCTCCTCCTCCTCCCTTTTCTTCTTGCCCTTCTCCTTCTGCTCGGCTTCAGCGGCGGCAGCGGCGGCGGCAGCAACCCTTGCGTCGGACTGCTGCTGGACCTTGGCCTTCTGGCGCGCTGCTTCAGCGGACGTGAGCCTTGGGGCCAGTACCTTCCCGGGCTTCTGCGGAGCCTGCTTGGCCAGGACCTCCTTGGGTGGGGGAGCGCTGCTGGTGGCTTGGGTCTTCTTCTTCTTCTTCTCCGGAAGCGGCCGAAACCAGCTCCAAATGTTGAGGACCTGCGTGTTCATGAACTTGCGGTCGCCCAGCTCATCCAGTGACTGCACATCGATCTCCTTGGCGCCGGTGAGCTTGTAGGAGCAGGCCAGCTCCAAAAGTAGGACCGTCTTGCCGAGCGACTTGATCCAGCCCGCGACGAAGATGTTGCTATGCTCCTTGGTCTGCAAAGAAAGAGGCAAGACACGTAACCCCTCACGTAGCCGCAGACAGCGTTCCGTAACCCCGGACGTGCCGAAGCGTAACCTTAGGCGTAGCCGCAGACAGGTTTCTGTAACCCCGGTGCATTGTTCCAGTGCAACACCCATTAGGCAAGCAAGGGGTACCTGCAGCACCACGGAGCTCCCATATTCCAGGTCCGACAACTTGCAGGTCATCAGCTCGGCGCCTTCCAGGTGGTAATCGACGGGGCAAGGCGGTGCCGGCATGTCCATGACAAAAAATGGAACTGTCGGAGGAAAGTGGCAGAGGATACGGAAAAAAGCAAGCCGTAGCCGCAGACAACTATGCGTATCCCCGAGGACCCATGATGACCATGGAGGCTATGTCCTCCGAGGCTACGGACGAGGTTACACTTTACACAAAAATGCACAAAAACACTCAAAATCAATAAATGCGTGTTGAATTGAAAAAAACGAATAAGTAGCCCAGATCCGCCACCTCAAAAAACCCCCATAGGTGTTGAGAAAAAAAAAGGCACCCGTAGCCTCCGAACCCCCCCCGTATCCTGGTAGATAAAGGAATATTTCCTTGTCCACCCGTGTAGGAGTCGGTCGTCCTGCGGCGTAGTGTTCCCAGGCCCGGTCCACCATGGGTCTAGGCCCGGTCTTTCCCACCATGCCGACGTACACTCGGCCCATTGACTTGTGCAGCATGGCGTATACGTAGTACCCAGGCTTGTCCAATGGGCTGTACAGCGCCTTGCTGAGTCCTGCAACCTTTGCGATGTGGCGGCATGGACTGTACTTCAGGATGTCGATGGTGTTGTTCAGGTTATTCGCAAGTCGTTCATGGCCTTGTGCTTGCCCGGAGTCCAGGATGGCCCTCCGTTCGTTTGCCAGTTCATCCCATAGGTGATCGTACTCTCGGGTGACCTGTGATCGTGGCAGAAAGCATGTTGGAGGTAGGTACCATCTGCCCTGGCGGGTCTGGAATTTTCCTCGTAGTGCGGCAGTGTAGGTGTGTATGTCCAGCGTATTGTATCTCTCCTTGGCAGGCAGTTGCACTGGTGGGAAGTACCACCAGGTGATGGTGGTGTGTTGGGTTGCGTGTCGTCGTCGGTCGCGTCCTCGGGTGCGTGTCATTCGGCGGAGCCACCTTGACTGTAGTAGGACGGATTCCTGTACAGAACATACTTGGAACCCTCGGCCTCTTGATGATGTTGTCTTGAGCTGCGTGTTCCAGTGGGATTCCGAATCCCGGACCCCAATAATGTACCCCAGATGTGGATTGTGCTGTCGGTGCTGTATCCACGTGTCCGGGTCCATATTTGGTTGTACTATCCATAGCTCATGTGGGGGTCGGCGTGTATCATCGGGTGACGGTGGGGTTGTAGACGCAGTGGCCCCCAGTGCTGTCGTCTCGACGGCCAGGGTGCCCGCATGTGGTACCATGCAGTGTTCAATGGCCAGGCTTCCTCGAATTTTTTGGATGTCGAATAGGCCAGTCCACATCTCCGTCCATTGGCTTGGTACTGTCCACGCATCTGGGTGTTCTCGGCAGTAGGCATCCAGTTGCCTTTCATAGACGCGCAGTATGTCTGTAAATTCAGCGATGGTATGATCAGCCACTTCCGCCCAGTGGCGGTATGCGTGTGTCTGCGCATAGTGTGTCCACAGGCGGGTGGTGCTGGCTGATTGCAGTACGCGGCGTTTGAAGGAGTGGATGAACTGGTCATCGGCGGTAGGTGGTTGTAGAGGTTGGTGCATATCAAACCTGGTCACTGTAGTGAGCCAGTGTGCGCTGCGGTACTCCGCCGCTGCGGCCAGTGCATCGATCATGCGTGCTGCTCTGTCGGCTCTTGCCATACCACTCTGCAGCTGGCGTAGCAGTGTTGCTGTGGGCGGGTGTTCCCGGGGTTGTACCTCCTGTGGTGTTTGTGGCTTGTGGATCCATGGTTTGGCCCATGGCATTCGGGGTGTGCGTGTAGGGGTTGGGGTGCGGGGTGTACCTTCAGTGATGGGCTCCTCATCGGAGGAGCGGTCTTCTGGGATGGTGTGTTGGGATGCTTCCCGTGGCAGTGTTGTGGTCGGGGTTGGGTTGCGTCGGGCAGATCGCATTCGTAGCCGTCGTTGCCGTGCTGCATCTTGGGCGGCGCGCATTTCCCGGCGGATTTGCTGTCGTGCCTCTGGATGTGTCTTGGTTTTGGCCTTTGCACGGCGTGACCATCGTTGGCGGCGGATGCGTGTGCGTGTGGGGTGTGCTGGGGTGGGGGCGGGCTGTGAGGTGGGTGGTGTTACTGTTGTCCGGCACTTGCTGCCGGAGGATCGGGCTTATTCCTTTTGGGTCCAATGGCTTCGTGTGCCTGGTCTTTGGATTCGTAGAGGTCACCTTCGGGTACCCAGCGGATTATCTTCGTGTCTGTGTCCTCGGTGCATAGCACTGCCACTCCGTTGACATCCTTCCTGGATGATAGGTCGACGCGCACTAGATGTGCTTCCAATTTTCGTGATGCTCCTCTGACATTTGCCCACTTCGTCTGGACCTCGGCTCCCGTATCACCCCTCAGTGTTTTGGCTGCCTCCGAGGCGGTTCGTTTCTCCAACACTTGTGCTCGCATGTGGGTGTCACCCTCATCTGGTGTGGGTTCACGGTCTTCGGGGTCTTCCTGTGTGCCATGGATGAGTGCGGCTTCAGATTCATCAAGTGTGACATCCGGCGGCGCTTCCGGCACCGCAAGGCTTTGTTGTTTAAGCAGTTGCTCAAAACATTTTGCGTTGAAGGCTTGGTGCGCGTTGTACTGTAACTTGAATGTTCCCACGCTTTTTTGGATGGATTTGGTGGTGGACTCCAAATTTGTGACACGCCCGGAGAGTGTATCGACTCGTCCTTGGAGTTCTTTCGTAGCCCGTGTTGTTGTTGCTGGGATCGGTTCCGGTGGGCCCATGGTTGGATTTTTCGTGTGTTCTCGCGTGGCCACGTTGGTGGTCTTCTTGGGCGCGGGTTCCGCCTTCTCCTTTTCCTTTTCTTTGTTCTTCTCCTTCGTTCGTGTGGCACCTTCGGATCTTGGTTGGTCCACGTCAGCGTGTGTGGGCGCGGATGTTCTTTTCAAAGTCATGGCATCTCCGTCGGCATCAATAAGTCCTTCGCCGTTCCACATTGCGGTCTTGGCGTCCTCTCCATTGTGAAATACAAGTAGGAGTTCTGATCCTTGGACTTCTATGTCGGGCTCCGTATCGGTGTTGAGTTGGTCCACGATGTACTCGATGTGGGCCGGGGTCCACTTGTATCGTTCATGTGTCTGCACAAGAATGTGGTGGCGTTCCGGTGTTTCCTCGTCCCCGCCATCGTGTGAATTGCGGTCTTGACGCTCGTGTGGTGTCGTTGGGCGTTCCGATTTTGGTGGTAGTAGCATTATGTCTTCGAAGATTAGGCCCTCGTCCCTCGCTTTTCTCCACCTTGAGAGATTGGTCAATACTCTTTGGAGATTTCTTTTCCGCCCGGTGATTTTGGTACAATCCCACGACCTATGCCCGCGCTGCCCACAGTTGAAGCAGATCTCGTCTCTCACGATGTTGCCGTCTGCATCTACGTCCTCGCAATCATGTCTCTCGGGACAGTCCCAAGCTGTATGATTTTTGCCGCAGATGATGCACTCGAGTTTTCTTTCGCCGTCGTCCCATCGCTTGCGATTGCCCTTTCCTTTTCCACCACGCTTCGGGTCGGCGGTGTTGGTTTTGCGTCGGTTCTTGGGGCAGTTGATGGTGGTATGCGTTCCCATGGTGTTGCATGATCGGCAGTAGTGTTTCGGCGGCATCGTTGAAGAGCTTGAGTTTGAGGTTGGTTTCGGGTCGGGGCGTATTTGCGGCGTACTTGGCTTGAGTGTTGGCTTGATACACGGCTTGTTGGTACGTAGTACGAGGCTTCGTAGTACGCGTAATTTTACGATGTCCCTTTTGCGGCTCGGGGACAAAGACGTTAGTAGAGGATGATTCTTGCAACGAGCAAACAGGCAATGCTCTTCAATGGATCAATTCATTCCAGAAAGCTAAGTGCAACACAAGCATGATCAATGTTATTGTTTTTCCTTGGGTGCCCACGTGGGCGCACATGTGTATGCATGCATGCTTTTTGGTTACTCCAAGCCGGCGCTTTTTCGCTTTGCGTGTGATATCCATATGTGGTCACATACGTTCAAGAATCGTTCAAGATATTTATATAGCTGACGACAGCAACGAAAGAATTCCTTTCTTCCGTTCCGGTGTGCCTACCTCAACTACCTCCAATTCAAGTCCTCTCCCACGCGGGCTACTGCGGCTTCAAGTAACTCGTGACCCCCCATATATGTAAGCGTGGCAAAGGCTGAGGCAAATGCGCCAATTAACCTGTACCAATTCCTTTTTACGGGGCCTGCCAATGTGGGCGGAGGCACCACACCAGGGTTTAGCCAGATCAATGTTCCGGGCCTTCTATCATCCACCCGAGTTGCCATTGCCTCTGATATGCGTCCGTTTTGGCAACAGGACAGATCTCACACTATTAGGACCCATTCAGAAGAGTTTTCAGTCGCTAGGCCCGCATTAAAGGACACGCCAAGCAACAGAGAGCACGCGCACGCAACAGGAGCACCTGGTGAGCACGTGCGTGCGGCCAAACCTCAACCGAATTGCTGGAGGGCATAAATGGCTATCCAAATGACTAAGAAGCGACTCCATAATATAATACTTCAAGTTGTATGCCGGAAATTGCATGAAAGCAACACAAACAGAAATTGTCGGCCGACTGGTTTTCACAGCGGCACAGGGCATGAAACCCGGAAGCAGAGCTAGAGATGGGTTGAATACCGTGAAACACAACGCCATTCAAGTAGGAGAGCATGGGATACGCGTCACTACAAGGCATGCATAATGGGCCACTGTGTGGAAGTACTGACTGACCACAATTCCTTGGAAAGCTGGAGGACACAGCATGTGGACAACCCCTGAGGTCCTACTAGTGGAAGATGCCGATGGTAGAGTACGTCAGCAACTTTGACTTACTTGTCACCTAGATTCTGGGTCGCTACGACACTAGAGCACACGCCCTGAGCCGCTGGGCCTATCCAGCTTCAAAGGCATACTTAGAGGTCAGCTTCCACGGGACATCTTTGGATGAAGCCAGAGTAAGTGAGTTTGGCAAGGAGGAACAAACAGTGATCAACAGGCGTTGTCTTCTGTGCACGAAGCCCATCCAAGAAAAAAATGTAAGTGGTCAGATGCAAGGAGACTACCAAGGCTATACAACGGGGAAGAGTAAATTCTGCGTCCGGGTCGTCGTTGCCGCTATGGAATGTCTTTTCATTGACACCGTCCAAGGCAAAATCCACCGTTCCCACACAACAGAAGGACAAAGAAACTTCATTTTTGCATGTGCATTGGACGAAGGTGTACAACAATGACAAGCTTTTGGGCTTGTGTATCACAAGCTTTCAGGGGACAAGCAATACGAATCAGAAGAGATGAGCAATTTCGTGTTGCAGCACAACAAGTTATTATGCAAAGGACGGATGTATGTTCCGGACTATCTAATTGATAGATGTGTCAAATTATGGCACCGGAATGAGGGATGACATGCATGTTCTCGGGTTCTGCAGGAGGAGCTTCGACACCAAATGTATACCAGAGACCTCAGAGGCGCCCGTTACCGAAGTGCTAACGGATGCAAGCAATGACGGCTGTCCATCTCCAAGAATCAAAAGGCACAAAGATTGATGGAAGGACTCCCAATTTCAGAGCAATTGTTTGACAAGGTGACGACGGATGTTTTCCAATGAGGGCATATGGAAGAGGAATGTCTCTACACGAGCAAGCCAATGGATGGAGTTTTGTCAATTCAAGACCGCCATAGTGGCTACATCCAGGTGGTCCCTTGCAATACCAAGCGTCTTACCTCTGAGCAGGCTGCGAAGTGTGCTGCAAGTCAGAGGGTGAGTAATTCGGATGTACCAAGTGAGATCCTTATGGACAGTGGGGAAGAATTCATAACATTATATTAGGACCTGGTGGGAGAACATGTGTGCCTTAGTGGCAGTGCACAACCTAAGTGCCCGTGTCTACGATCATGGGGCGCTTCCTGCTCAGATAGCTAAACGGATTCTTTGCTACTGAAAAAGACTACAATAGGTCGGAGATAATGAGCATGATAGCTAGTGACTCATTTTATGTGTTTGACGGATCTCCTATGAATGTTTTTTACAAGAGCTCGTACAAGTAGACAAATGGCTCAGTATCCAATCGACCACCGTTGACGGGCGTATAACCCCCTAGAGGCGATACCTACATGGATTCCTTGGCCGACATGCTGCTCATGTGTGGATTGCGTTGGAATCTCCCAGCATGGACTCAGTATTTGGTAGATTCTTGGTACCAAGCATTGGATGCTCGTTCATTCTTTTTTGGCATGTGTCTTTCCATTTGCAGGGCCTAAGACTAGCCACACATCCAATGTCCAAACTATGCACACTGTCCAAGGCATGTACATAACTCAAAGTATGTACAACCTTGTCGAGACACAGGAATGGATGAAGGCCTTAGAACACAGTTTAAGAGATAGTGGGAGCACTTGTGCAGGGCAAGAGCTTTTCATGCATCATGTGGCATGCTGCCCTCTCCCAAAAAAAAACCGTGAACTAAGTGCCAAACACACTGAGCACAAAAAGAAAAAACGTCTTGAAAGACGACCCTTAAATGAGGGAATAACAGTAAGAAATCACAGGGGCCAAAAGCATACGGTGCACCGCAGAGCGGATCTTGGGCAGGGATGGCGCAAAAGAAAAGAGGTAAAGCCAGATTGTCGATGTGAAAAGGAACAAAAAACTAAGGGAGCACTAACATACAAGGACTGACCTGGCTTATGACTCCAAATCGGCAGGTTGAGGGAATGCACATCAAAAACCTCCTATTTCCACGCTGTCCACACAAGCGGAACACCTCGCCACAAAGGAGACGACAGGAGCATGCAACGGTACACCCAACGAGATCACGTCGTCTATGACAGCAAAACCTTCTCGGTCCAACACCAAAGAAAACATTTCGTGGAAATGCCGGATGACACAATTCAAGTAGATGCAGAAGAGAAGGGGAGAATGGCGACACCCCTGTCGCACACCTCTCGGAAGTTCGAAAGAAGAAGAAACGTGACCCTGAATGACAGGGTACTCGAAAGGAAAGCCATAAAGATGTTGAAGCAAAGAGATGAACTTGCTAGAATAACCTTCATAGCGTATGAGGTGCCACAACATGGCGCGTGGTATGCTGCTAAACGCCTTTTGAAAGCCTATATGAAGATGGTAGGTGTCAGGATGTTGATGCAACTGACAAGAAACCTTCAAAATCTGATCGGATGTACGACAGTTGGGGAAGCCACCTATTTTACCGGAGTGTAGAGTGCCCGAGGAATGTATTTGGCTGAGAAGGAATTCTTTCGCGCGAGACGCGAGGAGCTTGTAGATTACCCTCAATAGCGAATTTGGCCTATAGTGCTTTGGGTCTAGGGGACTTCCTTTTTTCAAAAGAAGGTAAACGTTGGAGCTCTACCACTGACGCGGGATGGGTTGTGATAGAAACCGATTGCATATAAGCGTGAGCTACTTTTTGACGTAGCCGCCACACAAATGGAAACAGTACATTTTGGCGGAAAAAAGTCCTCCTGCTTTGCGGGGCTGGGCGTGTTGCAATTTGCGGCACACCCACTTGTAGGAAATCTGTGGTAGCTGGGCTGCAAAGTAACCACCCGGGCACCGAGGAGTGGCGGCAAAGAATGGTGCCAAACTAGCATGATTGGGCACAAAATCGCCAGCACCCCCAGGCTTTTGGAGAGAATCACTCATGACGTGAGACATTGCTGGTACGCCCACTGCAACGCCATTTACCTTTGCGTAGTGCCGTGGGTGCGGGTACCGAGGGACGAAGCGCCTCAACAATTGACCGCTTAACCCTACTGCCTGAAACCATGTTACGGTGTAGTTTTGTGTTGGCTGTCTTAGATATTTTGGCCGTGATTTCCTGCAGCAACGGGGAGAGTCCGTGCATTTTTGTGTGGAAGTTTGGGTGACCGCGAGAGGGGGCCAGCGCCAAAAGACGATTGAAAAGTTTGCCGTCACTCCGGGGTGAGTGGACGTGCGCACAGATTATTTTATGCAAGGAGTTGGTGAGGCTGAAGGGAAGGCTAGTATCAGGTCGATGTGCATTTGACTGCTCTGTGACCCGGAAGGGTACCCGGTAAAATCCCGACAACCAGGAAAATAAGTGCGAAAAGTGTCCACCAATCTAGCAGGGGAGCCCAGATCCTTTTTAAGACGTCACAAACTTTATCAGAGTTCTCACAGGTCGTAGATAAGAGCAGGCTATGTACACAGATGCTGTGCATACTATCTACATGACCTTTTCATACTTGAACTGCGCTGACCGGTGTTGGAGACCGTGTTTGGGTGTTGGTGTTGATTTGGTGGAGGTGCATGAGTGTTGGTGTGAGTGTAGGTTGTACTTTTGGCTTTCATTAGGCCACTGGTTCACCAAGGTGGTTCCAGGAAAAATTTATCGAAGTGATAAGATAATAGACTGATAGACTTTGTAGAAAACTGATAGAAGTACCTGGTACTGGTAGGTTAGATAACATACAAAGGGGAAGTTTTAGAAATGCCAAAAATTAGAACTGGCATCACCTGCAGAAAGTTGTCTGAAAACGCTGTGGCTGTGACCCCTCTGTTCACTACATTTGGAAAACAACCCCGATTTTTCACCCTAGGGGAAAATCAGTGCCGGATCCATACAATGCAGGCAACAAACTAGCAATCAAAAGCAGGCAATGGTGACATTGCACTGCAATTGATGCAGTGCAGGGAAGTCATTCTGGAGCAGCCAATATCAGATATATATGAAAAGGAAGAGCTGCAGAAAAGGATGTGAGTGTCTGTGTTCTGAGCTGTGATGGTGGTAGCATTGTTTGTCGAGTGTGTGTAAAGAGTGTTGACTTAGAGCTGTGGCGTGTGTTGCCGTGATGGAGTGTCTTGTTGTGAATGTGTTCTGTGAAAGCAGGGTGTTTTTGATCTGGCTCTTACAACATATACAAGTGAAATCTGAGCCAAGGGCAGCAATTCTTGCACCTCTGAGAGGTGTTTCGGCACCTTTCTTCGCAAAAACAATGCTTTGGTGACCAACTTAAATTTTTCATCAGTAAATCAGAACTTGAATCTGCACATGCATCAGTAAACACACTCGTTGTATATATAGTTATGATGTAACAAGGTCTTCTGACCAGTAAAAATTGTTGCTGTCGTCAATAGCCTTTAAGTGGCTGTTTGCAATTAGATATTCTGTATAATCCTTCACGTACAAGATCTTTTGGATTTCCATCGTGGTGAGGCGACGAACGTCAGTAAGTTGAACTGCCTCGTTGTTGTTGCTGAGACAAAATTCACCAATAGCATTTACATACCACGATACTTTATTATCCTCCTTTGGTTGTACGGATAGCTTTGGCGTCGGCATTGTCTCGGTGGTCGTGCTTTGCGGCATCTGACTTTGATCATCAGCAAGGGAAGTGTTGTTGTTAGTCGGCTTTTCTTTATTACTAGAATTCGAAGCTGTGACTTCCGGCAATGGCTTTACCTTGCATATATTTGACGGTGAACTCGCTGGTTGGTACTGGTGGACTCGGGGCGCACTTTGAAGCCGTGTTCTGCAATTCGGAGAACCTTTTTTGTACCCAAGTCGTCGTTCATACTTGGAGTTGCTTGATGGAGACCTTCGACTCGTTGGTTGGTGCTGCTGCTTCGCTGTTGGTAGCGTGCCTTGGTTCTGTGTAGCTTTTTCGCTCACTTGCGTGCGAGGCAGTGTGCTGACAGGCCCTTTGGTCGTGGTGGTTTGCCTTGCAGCACGGGTCAGCAGGGTGTTAAACACATTTCCGGTGTCGAACTTTGAGCTCGGCAAGTAGCGTGCTGGTTGCGAGACAAGAGCTGTGTTGTACCCGTTCCCTGACGGCTTCGGCTTTTGACCAGCAACGTGTTGGCGAAGCGTTGGTGACGGCGTTTCCATTTCCGCTGATTTTTCTGGCGTCGAGTTTGAAATGTATTCATCATTGTCCTTTGGTTGCGACACAAGAGTGGCGCCGTACCTTTTCTTGGATGGCTTCGGCTTTTGACGAGTATCTTGTTGGCGATGCGTTGGCGAAGGTGTCACGTCGTACGTGCTCCTGAACGGCTTTGGCTTGTGACCAGCAACTGGTTGGCGATGTGTTGGAGACGGTGTTGCTATCTCCTCTGTTTCCGCTGGCGCTGGGTTTGAGCTACATTCATCATCATCCTCTGGTTGCGAGACAAAAGCTGCGCCGTACCTGTTCTTTGACGGCTTCGGCTTTTGACCAGCAGCTTGATGGCGGTGTGTTGGTGAAGGCAATACCTTTTTGGCTGACTTGGTTGGCGCTGAGTTTGAGGTGGACTCGTCATCGCTGTTTTTGTTCGAGTCATTGACAGGCACTGCAGAGGCATCAAAAGGGGAAGAGCATGGTTGAACGGCGGCTGTTGCCGTATTGTAGTTGTCTTGCAGCTTATTATTTGGCGTTGAAAGTCGGCGTGGAAAACGTGACTGTTGTCGCAGGAGGCGTTGAAGTTGTATTTCTTTTTCCAAAACTTCGAACAGAACCCAGTTTGACCACAGAGTTGTAACCACGACGTTCTGCAGGCTTTGAAGGACAGAAGCGGCAGGCGGCGGTACTGTCAGCTTCTGCTGCTCTGCAGGCGTTTTGATCGGTGGATCGTTCAGCATTGATCGCAGGCGGAGCCTGGCCTGGATTTTGCGAAAACACTGCAGCCAGGTCTGCAGGTTGATCAGGCATTGTAAAATGCTGTCATCGAAAAAAAATAGACACTCAGAAAGTGAGGAGCCCAGATCCTTTTCACCGCCAAAAATTTGTGTATGAAGCCAAGGCCACGGATTTGGCTGGCATAGAAACGGATACACGGCTAACCGGGTACCCCCGCTCGCAGGACCCGGCTCCGCACACAAATCAGTTCAAAGGGGCGAACCCATTCAATGTGCTGTTGCCCAAGCCAATGGCTGTTGCCCACATACAACTTGCTTGCACTACATACATCTGGTTAGACACACTTGATCTCTTTTGGATGGCGCGCAAGCGAAGCGCGGTGTGGGAAGGTTGGGCGAGGTTGGGTATCCCTCCTCCAGGCCCTGGTGTGCCCTAGGTAGGTTGCCGCGCCATTAGCCTCAGTGGAAGCACCCTGGACGCCAGCGCCGCTGGTCCCAGGTTCCAATCCCGCTATCCGAGCCGCCGGAGCGGCGGCTCGGGCAAAGGCAAGCAACGGGTGGGGTGGCAGCCTCCCGTCGATCGGGGGCGTTGGTGGGGCGCACTGCTGCAGCTGGCTGGGCCCATTTTTGCTCACTTCCTTTGTGGCCGTGCTCCGGTGTTCTGTTGTTGCCGGTCAGGGGTACACCGTGGCATGATCAAAAGAAGTAAAAGCGGGAGGGGCCCCAGTCCCCGGTTGGGCGAGGCCGGTGGGAGGGTGCACTGCTACAGGCCGGGTTCGAACCGGCGATCTATGCGACGACTGCCAACGATGGTAGCCACTATGCCACTCTGCCTCTATTATCACATTGTCCAGTACAAAGACACAGCAACAGGCTTCTTCGCTGGCCCTCCATCTTCCGCGCTCTGGCCCTCCTCCCACTGCGTCCCTCTCTCTCTCTCGTGCCCTCTCTCTCTCTCTCTCTCTCTCAAATGGGGTGCCCGGGACGTTCGGTGTGTCTCTATCCCCCCCGGGGTTCGAACCCACCTCCACAGGACAGAAGAGGTGTGGTATACCCGCTGTCCTATGACGAACTGTTACCTTCACTCTGGTCTATGCATTCTGTACATCACGGCTGCGCCGCCTCACGCGTCGCCCTTGCGCTGCTTGGGACTCAGCACCAGGAAACGTGCCAGGAACGCCTCGTATTCAAGGCCACGGATTGCAGGCCTTAGTGCCTTCACTGTCCAGGCCAAGCTGTAACACCGCGTTAAAATCTCCCCGCAAAAAAAGCAAAAGAATGCATTGTCAGCAGCGTGTTGATGGGACCCTAGAGCACAGTCTTACAATCATGCGCTGCGTACAATGACCATAAAAGGACTGGAAAGCACCCTGGCAGAGTAAGCACGGCGACACAAAGTAGACCTCGTGTTCAGGAGAAGGCAGAAAGTCTATATGTACCTTGATGTGGGGCAAAGCAATCAGCCCTATACGGTGAGCATAACCTGGCATACCAAGAATGCCCCGTCAAGACAGCCATTTTGTCAAACGTACCTAGTCGTTCCATGTGCCCATGGGATATAAAAAAATGAGTTTAGCGCCCTGAAAATAGGGGTTGAGGGGGTCAAAAAACCACAAAGCCGATTCCATACACCCACACCTGTGTGTGCCAATCTACACTTTCTGAGGTATTTGTCAGTATACTCGAAGTATGGGAGAAGTATTCTTGCCGTAGACTTCGGAGTATACGGCCGTATACTCGGAAGTATACGCCGTATACTTGGAGTATACGGGGACTTTCCGCCTTCTACCCATGCCACCATTCTCATCAACTACCTCCCCCCCCCCCTTGCAAGTACTCATGACGCTCCAACCCACAAACACATTGTACCCGAGGTAGACGAGGCCGACAAGGAGGCAGTTAACCTACTCCGATGGATGCGGCAGCACCATCTTTCCATCCGGGCATCGATGGGTTGCATGAGGACAACATGCATGTGGGACCATGTGATGGCAATGCATAAGACCATCAATACCCTACCTGTCCAAGGGGAGGGTATTGGAGGTGGCCGCTAAAGGGGGTACACGGACACGTGGGGTGGTGGATTTGCATGGTATCATCACCACCATGGTTGCATGTGTCCAGGGGGGGGGATTCTCGGAAATCGGATATCATGCCTAAAAAAACCCCCAGAGCCAAATTTAAAAAAGGGGGGGTTTTGGGGGGCTTTAAGGGGGTTTTCGCTGCGCGGGGGTGTTGTCCGCGGGGAGGGCACCCCGACTCCCCAAACGCCCCGCCCCAATGAAATACGTAGTGTCGGGCACCTCTGAACAGTTGGGTATGCGGCCCAGGTGTGACCCGACAATTCGCACCGCCCCTACCAACGTCTATGGTAGGGCTTCATCGGGTTGGGTATTTCCGGCCAGGGGTGCTAGAAACCTCGGCACTGTGGGTCTCAGAGGCGGTCATGGGGTTCGAAATACACCATGGGGTTAGAATTGCAGCATGGGGGTTGAAACGCATCAAGGTTGGTCATGGGGTTCGGAATGCATCATGGAATGAGAAATACACCATGGGGTGAGAAATGCGTCAAGGGGAGGGCGTAAAAGCAGGGGTGTGTGTGTGTGACTATACTGGTCAGCGGACGCAACTGGGGAGGCCCTTAAGGCTATGGCGGGCCAGGCGTCCCTCCCCGCGCCATTGTGTGGGCCGTCCAGTCCTAGTGTGCATGCTACTGCAAGGGAAGGAGATAGAGAGCGAGGAGATGTAGGGGGTTGGGAAGGTATCTGTGATGGGCCGCTTTGTGCCCATGCGGGGCACAGCTTTCTTTTGGGGGAGAACTTCCACCCCGGAAGAAGAGGTAGAAGAGTGTAAAACTTCACCTACCGCTCAAATCGTTTTTCCGGGGCTACCATCTCCGGGTCGACCTTCTCCAAGCCCATGCGGCCTCCTCTCTTGCACGCGTAGCACAAGCAGAAGACCACTCACATCCACATGAACTCAGTGAGCATCCATCGGGATTGCGAAATCGAAGCATCCCTTTGAGGTCTAAACGACAAAGGAAAGAAAGCATGTACAAAAGGTCACAGGAACATGTAAAACCTCCGAAACATGTCCCGGTTAGGGTAAGGTACAGAAATCAACATAAGTCACAAAGGAAGAGGCATCAAGGCAGGAGAGGGGGGGACAAAGGGAGCCCACTCTCCCACTCAGCACATCCTGGGTAGCCTGATTCAGGATCCCCAAGGAGGAAGAACAAAACATGCAAAAACAACGAGACATCGGTAAGGCCCATTGGCTGTCAAAGCCTACCCTGGTGAAGGGGTGTCACTCGCTACTCCCGGCACTACAGGACCCCAGAAGCGGGGGTCTAGTGCCTACACACTCACTCACCATCCTCCCCAAATATCCCAACTCAAGTCCCCTTGGGGCAGGAGATAGCCCCATTACACCACCGTAGGGGGGTGGTGGTCCCGGGTGCCTATAAGACTCAGGCCCCAGAAATTCTGTGGAAAAGGGGGTAAAGTGGTATATCACCCATACCACCTCAGGATCCTACATCCCAAAAGGAAACAAGGGTAGTTGGGGGTAGCCAAGACCTTCACCCTGACACACGTAGAGGGGCAGGACCCAACTCCACACGGGCTCTGAGGCCTAGCATGGGAAGCAGGGTACAAAAACAGGCAAAACCAAAAATCACAGGTTACCCACTTCAACACACTCTCCCGCCAAGGCAAAGGGGATTCGAAGGATTCCATGTGGGCACATCCAAAGGGCATCAGTCAAACACCATGCCCACCGGATATCCGAGTCTGTCTCCCTGATTCCACGACATTGCAACAAGACTGGTAGGCTGCGCACTTTGGTGAACTTGCCATAAGTGAAAAAGCAAGGGAGAATAGAATGCAAATAACTCTGACATAGGGTTAGCCTAAGGTCCAGGGAAGTGCATGCACAAAGGATCTGGAGAGGAGTTGATTGTCCTAAAAGGGTTGGCCCTACCTCTCCCTCAGGTTGGAGCAAGGCCACAAACTCCAATACCCACTTTTTGAGGTCATTTTTGGGGACCTCAAAAAGGGCTTATGCATACATTCCTGAGTCAGAATTGAAGTCAAAATTGAGGTGACATATGGGTTTGGTCCGATCCCATAAGGGTAGGCCATAACTCAAACTCCTCAAATATGAGGAATAGACACTGATGAGAGGCCATGGGTGAAGTGTTGGCCCGAATCCAGAAGATGGCCTAACTTTGCCATGGCCCTGAAATGACCTCATGAAATTTGGAATTTTCAACAAAATTCCAGAGAAAATTCAAAACAGTGAACCTATGTACCAGTAACCTTCCAACAAATGCTGAATACAAAGTAGAGAGCACCATTGAAACATAGGAAAAGACCCCAAGGTCCAACTCCTCATGGGTTCTTTACTGTTTACCCGCCAAGTGACTACATGACAGGGTGGTTTTCAGGGTCCATAATGTACATCTCTGGGACCATGTAAAACCACTATCCTATACACTTGGCAGACTTGGTTTCAATGGATTGGGTAAGTAATATAACATACCAAAACAAGTTCAAATACCCAAAATAGAAACATTGGGGAGGTCTAGGGTCAATTAACAAGGAGATTTGGCCCAAAGACCCAAATGAACCAAGTGAATGAAGTGAACACACAAAATTTGAAATCTCCAAAAGGTTTTAGAGATTGCAATGGTGTGCTAAGCACAAGAATAGTTATAACCAAGTGAAAGCATGCACGTTGAGTGGAAAGCATGCTCTTTCATTGGAATCAACACCTGGGTTCGAACTCAACATGTACATGAAGATATGAGTTCAAAAAGTCAGCACATGGACTGAGTAAATTTGGGCAATGTGCTCATGACCAAATTTACTATAAGCAGAAATAGGCCAAAATGGCATATAGAAAATTGGTCGTAGCGTAAAGACAAAAATCGACAACGACCCATTGTGACCATATATGGATAGTAGGCACCATGGAGACCACGAATGATTGAAAGTTCGACCAAAAACTCAATAGTAGTGGATCTCCATGGTCACCACAAGTGAACACATGAAAAATATAAAATTCAAGACACAATCACTAAAATTCATGTGTGGCCCTATGTACAATGATTCACGGCCGAACAAAGTGCATTGTCGAAAGTAGACACATGCCACAACACGCACAAACACCAATTAGACTCGAAATCGACGCGAGCTTGGAGATCCAAGCTCGAAAAGTAGGCCCATGACAGGCCAAAAATGAGTGATTTTTGGCATAAAATGAATATGCCAAAATGGGCTCAAAAAAGTTGAAAATTTCGAACCAAAAGATAGTGAAAGCGTCGAAACGCAACTAAAACTCGAACATATATTGTTTGTACTCACCAAGTACGAACAAAATGAGCTCTTACTTATTTTCCGTCGCCACTATATCTTGGAGATATAGTGGCGAACTTTGAGCACATGAAAACAAAGTGCTCAAAATGTCGAAACTAAAATTGACGCCAAAAATCACCAATGGCTCAAATGGACTTGGACCAAAGTGACAATGAAAGTAAAGACTCGTTGCTACGACACCAGAAGAAAATTACGGAAAAAGTCGACAATGACGTGACACACGAACTCGACAAAGTGGCATCATGAACACAACAAAAATGCACTATTTATGCATGAAAGTGGGTTCCACCATGGAGTGTGGTGACCCACCACGACCATATCTCGACATTGCACAGGGAAGGAAAGGCAAACCAAAATGTATACCAATGTTGGCTTCACCCTGGAATCATCGAAATCAACTTGAGCTTGAGACTCACCATGGGTTGTTCACCACAACCAAAACTCAATTCAGTCCTAATAATTAAGGCATATCTCCAAACTGACTTGCAACTCACACAAACAAATAACATACCATTGTAGAGGAGAGTCATGCCATTATATTGCATCTCTCCTCAAGAGAAATGGATGGCAAATCTCAATTTACGGTTAGGTTGAAGTGACTACATGAAATGCATAAGATATGCATGCCATGCCTAATCTAACAATAGGGGGTAAAAGAAAAATGCACCGTAAGGTGCCGGCAACGATGCCTAAGCTATCCCTATACTTTAAATGGCTGGGCATCATGACGTTAGGGGGCTTTTGAAAATAGTGGCACCGGAACCTGAACTTTTAATTCCCTATCATAAACTAAGTCTTGACTATTACAACCGTGCAGTCAGAATTAATTCAGGTCAACAGGATGGACTTTCCGTAAAGGCCAGTTCATGGTCTTGCGATTTGGGTCGCCAGATCCCAACTGGCAGTTCGCCCGCGAATTGGCGCGACGCCGGTTCACCACCAGGCCGCTGCCAATATCTAACTTGTGTACCTATGCGGCAAATTAATTAAGGCAAATTCGCATAGGTATCAACAGGGCAATTGATTCCCTAATGCCTAATACAAAAGCGGCGGAAAAACACGCCGAGTTCCCTGATATCCCTCCCGCAGGCTCAAGTCAAAAGTATAATGAAAGGAAAGGTTAAGAGGGGATGAAGGCTAATGATATCCCCTATCAAATCCCATAGTGTGGGCCTATAATAGCCTACACAAGGGGATGACAAGGGTCACACGGCTAAAATCGTTTTTCCGTGTCAGTTTTCGCCAGCACGATTGCCTGGCTGGGGAGGGAAGTGTAAAATGATTTGAGCCGTAGGTGAAGTTTTACACCCACCCATCCCATCCCTGTTTTTTCCTGGTTCTGGGTCAGGACGTCACCACCTTTGTTTTTTCCGCTTCAACGGTGTCGTTGAGCTAGGGAGGGGAGTGTTTGGTTTCCGTCATGCCCTGCGCCCCCCGGCCCCCCCTGTGGGGCCTGATCCCCGGTTATGGGGACACATACTCCTCTTTGTGCTGGTGTCCCTCTGCCCATCAGTGCTTCTGTTGGGCTGAACTATCAGGTTAGCACAACAACCTACTGCAGTTCTACACATTCAAATGAAAAACAAACAACACAGAAAGTCAATCAGTTAAAACTCAAGGTATGCTGTGACAGGAGGAAATGGTTTAGGCATGCCATCATTATCCTCTGTCCAGCACCTATCCAGATTGAAGACTGAATGTTCTATCAAGACAATGGCTGCCCACTTCCATGAAGGAAGGGCCCACGTGCCAACAGTGGGTGAAAAAATAGAAACAGATGACAGTCCATTCAGTGGGCTGGGACCCATACCTTCAGTGGGCGTTAGATCCGATCAACCCCAGCAATGCAGAGAAGAACAATGTACAGATTGCTACTGATCATCCAGGATCAGTCAGGATTCAGGGTAGAGGTACTGCAGAGGCTATGCCAGCGCCTGCAGTGCCTGGATTCAGTCAGACTACTTGCAGCATACATATTTCAGTCAGAATACTCAGCATACCTTACTTCAGTTTCACTCAGGGACACCAAAAGTTCCTGTACTCATACCACAAGCAGTGCTGTTTACAGCCACAGCCTCCACAAGAGCTTAAATTAGGGGGAAGCTTTGAGGTGCCCCCTTAGCCATGGCGGCTCTGTGGACTATTTCAGGAAGTTGCTGCGACCTTTTATGCACCTCAGACTGGTCCAGTGTCAACCCCCTGCAGCTGCCAGGTTTCTGGCCGATACCTGGGTTCACATGGCCATTTCCCCTCGTGACCCTATCCCTGGTTACCCAGCCATGGGATTGTACAAGAACTGACCCGACTTGGTCATCAGTGGATCTTGTGGACCGGTCTGACTCAAAGACATTGAACTGCTGCAGTGCAGAACAGACTCTTGAGGGCCTCCCGGTGTTGGTGCTGCACCAGAAGGCCAGAAATGTCCTCTTAACAGCCCATGTGTTGGGGGTGTCCACAGCCCCAGTGGCTGCAACCTACGCACTGTACTGGGGTCTGGACTCCACTCCGACACCAAATGTGCTGCCTAAGTACACGTATATGGTGGGTGCTCCGCATTTGGGGGCCTGCACTTGACTGCACTACCCAGCGGGTCCCACTGTTTGCAGTCCAACAACCTGTTTCTTCTTTGATCGGCCCTTTTAGTTGTGTTTGGGTGTTGGCGACCCCGAACAAGGGGACTGCTGAAGTTTGGGAGCCAATTTCAGGCACACATAGGCTGGACACTACCCTGTGTTGCTGCCAGTCTGGGGCCTATCTGCCCAAGTTGGTGACCTGGCGTGTCAGCTCCATACGGACAGCAAATATGATTGTATATGTATCAGTGGGAGATGGGTTGAGTGCCCATCACCTGTGGTAGAGGAAGAGAGATTAGTGTAGGCGTATGGACCCAGGATATGGAGGTCGTACCGCCTCAAGTCCAACCCTGATGGTCTGATGGACTACTTTGGCTTAACGGCTCCACTTGGATCCTGAAATACATCCTGATGAATGTGTTTACTATGGGTGTCCCAACCTCTGCCCGCAGGACAGGGGGGTACAGAAGATATGACATACGTATGCACATATAAGGGAAAAGAGAAGACCTACACATTCCCCACAGCCCCAGAGACTTGCAACTGGGCGGTCTGGTTCCCAGATCCCCAGAGACTTGCAACCGGGCGGTCTGGTTTGGTACTGTGGGTAGGCAGCGCCCACAGTGAGATGTCAGGACACTTCAGATCACAGTCAACACATCACTACTACACCCGAAAGCAAGACACACTTGACTCAGGCAGGCAGCTAGGCATCAGCCGTCCACATACGGCCTACACTTGGGGGCGCTGTAAGAAGACTACCCCGGACCGGGGACTCCCCTAAGGCTGACTTGGGGTTCCCACTGAGTGCAGGTCCTCCACACCCTCGCAGGGTAACCACAAGGCTGTGGTGGCACTCTTTGACGATGCGTGAGTGCATCCATAAGGTAGATTGTCCGTCTACCCGGGAGGAATGGACCTTGCTGGATCTGGTGGGCCCCCACTGGAGGACATTGTTCACCCCCTGCTGCCAAGCACACTCCTCACACGCACTCCACTCACCAACTCACACACTCCGCGGTGTTCCAGCGGGCTGATGGGGCGTTTCGCCGTGGTCTCCTAAGAGGCCACAGTTGGGGCTAAGCTGGACGGCAGGACATCGTCCTGCGGGTCCCTAAGGCCCATGACACTGACGTTCATGGCACCACGCTCATGCCCTCATCACCCGAGCAAGACTCGAAATCCTGCTCAGGGGCAGCCAATCCTGGCACAGGCCGCGATCATATTGGTCAAGTCCCCAGAGACTTGCAACTGGGCGGCGGGACCTTGATCGGACGGCTCTGGCTGGATAGGAAAGGGGAAAGGAAAAAAGAAGGAGGGGATGTCGTCGACCATCACCTCCTTGGTCCGGTCACAGTCCGTCACAGCTGCCAGGACCCGTACGCTGCAGCGACAGGGCCCACCGGTCGTTGGCACTTCAGGCTTTTCTGGCTGTGCAGACTGGAGTGCCTTCACCTGACAGCACAATCCAGCCAAGAGGGACGCGCGCTTGTTATGTGTTAAAAAGGCGCCTGCAGTTTATGAATCATATGAATTTGTTCGCTATCCTCAAACCACTTAAAAACGTGAAGGCTTTGTTCCGCAAGAGCGCGCGCACCACTCTTCAAGGGTCGCGAGATCATGCTTGAGGAATGAGGAGCAGGGAATGTGAAGTTGTGGAATTTGTTATATGATTTGTCGAATCGTTGCTCATTCGAGTGAATGGATGGTTGTGAATAAATTTGGACACATTCTGTGCATATTCATTGTTTGACAGCTGATGAGGCTGTAATTTACAGCGAAACGCGTCCGGATTTGGGATTCACTCAAGGTTATTGTGCCCGAGTACAGCTGCCGTGTTACATTGAGGACTGCCAATTGAGAAGTGTCTTTTGAAAACGTGGCAAGGATTGATTTTACTTGGTTTAGCTATTGTCAAAACACAATGTTAGATGCATTTCACAAGTTTTGTGAGACGGATTGTGAATCTAAGAGACCGCCATTTCCTTTGTTTCCCTATAAAAGGTTCTTCGTGTCACGTGGTACAAATCCAAATGGGGACATTGAAAAGAAATTGGGATCGAAACTATTCAAGATTGATCATTCCATAAAAGTTGTTGCGGACCAAACCAAAGGTGCGCTTGATGCGTTCACAAGGAACACACACTTGCTTCGTGGTGCGTCCTTTTGTTTTGAATTATTGGAGTCATATCTCCGTGACCATGTAATCATCGAAGGGGACAAGGATGGTTCCCTGAATATCCTATCTCGCTCTTGCTATCTTCGGGAAGCAGAGGCAAACATGCATGATAAATTTCTTGGTTCACCCATTTATAGGAGAGTTGGTAATGTTTCGGATCAAGAGACATGGTTGGCTAATGGGACAAGATGGGCGAACATCGTTGATGGTATCTCCGTCCCATGCTACCTTTGTCGCTTAATGATTTCATTCATGTGTTTTTAGACACGCGAGTGGTGTCACATTTGCCACGATTTCGGTTACTCCTAAAATCGCATAAATCACTTCGTGTTGACTCCAATGGCAGATGGGCATCGCGTCCTATCGTAGGCTTAACAAGTTGGTCGACCACGGCTTCGTCTATCCTAATGGCAACCGCAGGCCAAATTCTATTGAAGCTGGATAGAGTGGTTGATGAGCTCAACACACCGGTGCGTGATACACACGATTTGTTGGCACGTGTCCGTGCAAAAATGAACCCACGCCAGGGAAATGGTGATTTGGTGTTAACTAATTTTGATTTCAACGCATTATACACCCGCATATCATGGTCCCATCTAACACACACATTTGTTTGGTGGCGAGATTGGTTTCATGATTTGGATGGGGAGGTGCTTTCACATTTGTCTACATATGAGAGAGACTTCATGCAATTCATATTTGCACCCATCTCAACCGAGGCGAAGGACTTGTTAATCAGTGAGTTGCCGTTTTTGGATGTGTCCCAAGCGCCGGCCTCGTTGGGGCTTTGGCTACTGAATTTCATCTACCACCACTCCGTATTTTTGAACCCGGGAATTGCACTTTTTGTGCAATGCTATGGATTTAGTATGGGCACGAACAGCGCGCCCCCATGGGCGCAGTTGACGCTCCGCTCCTTTGAAAAAATGAGACCACTTCCACCGGGTATCCCTTTGCTAAGATTTTTAGATGATGGGCTCGTGTTGCATAGAGCGTCCGAGACCGAGATGATTAAAACGTGCCTACAGCATATGTATCCTAAGGACTTGCCATTTGCATTTGAGGCGTTGCGTAGTGCGAGAGGGGTCACATTTTTGGATGTAAGATTCATCAGCGTTGAACCGTTGAGAACTTCGGTGTTTTGGAAGAGCACACACGCGTGTGCATATATGCCATGGACCACGAATGTCCCAAGACATATTCGCGAGTCCTGGATACACGCCGAGTTTGTACGATACCTACGGATTTGTTCGGATGAGAAGTACTATATTATTTGTTCAAACAGGTTGGTGGATGCCCTTGTATGGTTGCAATACTCACAGCGTGTAATTAGGGATAAACTCATTCCCTGGAGTGAACGGCATAAGTTCTTGGGGGTGGGGGCACGGAAGATTAAGAACACACGACTCATTGAGCCTAACCACAATGGAGCTTCATTGTCACAGGCAGAAAACGGTGTGGTGGATACTCATGGTGTCAGGGGAGGGGGGAGGGAGTCTTTTTATAAGACAACACATGTTTTACATGCAGAACACCATGGGGGTGTGCCGATGTCGTGGGCGCGCGCTTGTTATGTGTTAAAAAGGCGCCTGCAGTTTATGAATCATATGAATTTGTTCGCTATCCTCAAACCACTTAAAAACCTGAAGGCTTTGTTCCGCAAGAGCGCGCGCACCACTCTTCAAGGGTCGCGAGATCATGCTTGAGGAATGAGGAGTAGGGAATGTGAAGTTGTGGAATTTGTTGTATGATTTGTAGAATCGTTGCTCATTCGAGTGAATGGATGGTTGTGAATAAATTTGGACACATTCTGTGCATATTCATTGTTTGACAGCTGATGAGGCTGTAATTTACAGCGAAACGCGTCCGGATTTGGGATTCACTCAAGGTTATTGTGCCCGAGTACAGCTGCCGTGTTACATTGAGGACTGCCAATTGGGAAGTGTCTTTTGAAAACTTGGCAAGGATTGATTTTACTTGGCTTAGCTATTGTCAAAACACAACAGCGCAAGGCCAATGCATTCATGCCGACCCACTCCAAATATAGAGATGGATCCCAAATGGTACGGGTTGTGAACGAAGAGGAGTCCCAAAAGAAGTTGTTCGAGAAGGATATGGAGAATACGTTGCTTTACATTGGTAAGGACGTGGGGACCGCAAAAGAAACAATGCAAAAATCATTGGTCACAATGATGAAACAATTAAATTTGCATTTACGCAATGTCCGCCAATATGTCAATGAATTCGCCAATGCCGAAGGACAAGGGGACAACATGGCAATGGATGATGATGTACTACTAAATCAAGGGGATCCATGGATGGAATTTGGAGATGAGGAGAGAGAGAAGATGCTTCGTGCAATCGCACATGCGCGCGAAGTAACGAACAATGAATTGAACCATGCGTATGACAAATGGGAGGAGTTCCAAGACAAGAAGAATGTAGCGCGGGAAACAAGAGTTCAAAATGACAAGGTGTATGCGGAAATTCAAAAGGCCAAGGAATACGAAAAAAACGACAACGATTTGAACAAATTGCATGACCAAGGGACATCTTTGACCAAAGCGTTGAATTGTCTTATGGAGAAAAACTTGGGGACAAAAAACTCAAGTCATGCAAAGAGAAACCGTCGAAGCAGGAGCATTTCTACCGATGGAGACAAATCACGAAGGTACGAAAAAGGCAAGAGAAAAGACAAGGACAAGAACAAGAGGAAAGGGCGCAGCATCTCAACCGGATCGACATCCACAAGGAGATCAATATCGAGCAAATCTTCAAGGTCCACGTCAACAAGAACATCGAAAGCAACGAGGTCCACACGAGGAGAAAAGAGAAAGCGCGACACGGAGCACAAAAAGGGCCCAAATCACAAGCACAAAAAACGAGAACAAAGGAATGGAAAAAGAGGAAAAGGTTAACTAATGTGAGCGTGCACACGAACCAATCCGGAGTGCATGGTGAATTGGATGCATGTTTTCGTAAGCCAAAATTCTCTACATTGAGTGGGGATGTCATACGTGAGCCGCCACCCTACCTTCGCTATCTTTTGGGGTTGGGGGGCAAGTATGTGCCGTTTCCACACCCAAGAGGATTTGTAAAGAAACAAATCACCAAGGTAAATGATCGTTTTGCCGAGCTCCGTAGAGTGATCGTGTGGGATGCTTTTCACAAGTTTTGTGAGACGGATTTTGAATCTAAGGGACCGCCATTTCCTTTGTTTCCCTATAAAAGGTTCTTCGTGTCACGTGGTACAAATCCAAATGGGGACATTGAAAAGAAATTGGGATCGAAACTATTCAAGATTGATCATTCCATAAAAGTTGTTGCGGACCAAACCAAAGGTGCGCTTGATGCGTTCACAAGGAACACACACTTGCTTCGTGGTGCATCCTTTTGTTTTGAATTATGGGAGTCATATCTCCGTGACCATGTAATCATCGAAGGGGACAAGGATGGTTCCCTAAATATCCTATCTCGCTCTTGCTATCTTCGGGAAGCAGAGGCAAACATGCATGATAAATTTCTTGGTTCCCCCATTTATAGGAGAGTTGGTAATGTTTCGGATCAAGAGACATGGTTGGCTAATGGGAAACGATGGGCGAACATCGTTGATGGTATCATCCGTCCCATGCTACCTTTGTCGCTTAATGATTTCATTCATGTGTTTTTAGACACGCGAGTGGTTTCACCTTTGCCACGATTTCGGTTACTCCTAAAATCGCATAAATCACTTCGTGTTGACTCCAATGGCAGATGGGCATCGCGTCCTATCGTAGGCTTAACAAGTTGGTCGACCACGGCTTCGTCTATCCTAATGGCAACCGCAGGCTAAATTCTATTGAAGCTGGATAGAGTGGTTGATGAGCTCAACACACCGGTGCGTGATACACACGATTTGTTGGCACGTGTCCGTGCACAAGTGAACTCACGCAAGGGAAATGGTGATTTGGTGTTAACTAATTTTGATTTCAACGCATTATACACCCGCACATCATGGTCCCATCTAACACACACATTTGTTTGGTGGCGAGATTGGTTTCATGATTTGGATGGGGAGGTGCTTTCACATTTTTCTACATATGAGAGAGACTTCATGCAATTCATATTTGCACCCATCTCAACCGAGGCGAAGGACTTGTTAATCAGTGAGTTGCCGTTTTTGGATGTGTCCCAAGCGCCGGCCTCGTTGGGGCTTTGGCTACTGAATTTCATCTACCACCAATCCGTATTTTTGAACCCGGGAATTGCACTTTTTGTGCAATGCTATGGATGTAGTATGGGCACGAACAGCGCGCCCCCATGGGCGCAGTTGACGCTCCGCTCCTTTGAAAAAATGAGACCACTTCCACCGGGTATCCCTTTGCTAAGATTTTTAGATGATGGGCTCGTGTTGCATAGAGCGTCCGAGACCGAGATGATTAAAACGTGCCTACAGCATATGTATCCTAAGGACTTGCCATTTGCATTTGAGGCGTTGGGTAGTGCGAGAGGGGTCACATTTTTGGATGTAAGATTCATCAGCGTTGAACCGTTGAGAACTTCGGTGTTTTGGAAGAGCACACACGCGTGTGCATATATGCCATGGACCACGAATGTCCCAAGACATATTCGCGAGTCCTGGATACACGCCGAGTTTGTACGATACCTACGGATTTGTTCGGATGAGAAGTACTATATTATTTGTTCAAACAGGTTGGTGGATGCCCTTGTATGGTTGCAATACCCACAGCGTGTAATTAGGGATAAACTCATTCCCTGGAGTGAACGGCATAAGTTCTTGGGGGTGGGGGCACGGAAGAGTAAGAACACACGACTCATTGAGCCTAACCACAATGGAGCTTCATTGTCACAGGCAGAAAACGGTGTGGTAGATACTCATGGTGTCAGGGGAGGGGGAAGGGAGTCTTTTTATAAGACAACACATGTTTTACATGCAGAACACCATGGGGGCGTGCCGATGTCGTGGGCGCGCGCTTGGTATGTGTTAAAAAGGCGCCTGCAGTTTATGAATCATATGAATTTGTTCGCTATCTTCAAACCAGTTAAAAACCTGAAGGCTTTGTTCCGCAAGAGCGCGCGCACCACTCTTCAAGGGTCGCGAGATCATGCTTGAGGAATGAGGAGTAGGGAATGTGAAGTTGTGGAATTTGTTATATGATTTGTAGAATCGTTGCTCATTCGAGTGAATGGATGGTTGTGAATAAATTTGGACACATTCTGTGCATATTCATTGTTTGACAGCTGATGAGGCTGTAATTTACAGCGAAACGCGTCCGGATTGGGGATTCACTCAAGGTTATTGTGCCCGAGTACAGCTGCCGTGTTACATTGAGGACTGCCAATTGGGAAGTGTCTTTTGTAAACGTGGCAAGGATTGATTTTACTTGGTTTAGCTATTGTCAAAACACATTAATGCATAGGGCTCCACGAGCTGTGGGTCGCCCTTTGCTGGCATCGAAGCAGGGGGAGTATCTTATTCAATCCACGGTCTGGAACTCTGTCAAATCCCAGCCTGGGTGGCTATACTCTTGGACGGGGCGAGCAGGACTGATATGCTGTTAGCATAGCCCCATTCATCGGATGGGGACTCTTGGTTACTGCTCTCAGGGGTAGTCCCAGTCAGTCTTTGGACCTCATTCAGTCCTTCGCTCAAGCCCTGTTCAGGTGTGAATCCTGCTGGAGTCAATGGCAGCAAACTGCTCAGCACTTCTGGACAAATGGGCGTGGCATCAGGACCACTTTCACAGTGGGTCCCTGCCGGTGGTTGCGAAACCTGTAGAGGTCTCTCCATTCTGTCCTTGCCTGCTGATTGGGTGTTCACAGGTGTGTATGTGGGATTGACGTCCAACCGTCGGGGTAGCCACCAGCTTTCGCTGGGCATCCCTGACTCAGACCCAATAAGGAGCGGAAAGAATAGGTCTTGAGTGGGTTGGCATGTCATGACATCCTGAAAGCCAGGGGTCTCGCCAGAACACCCCTTACCTTCTCATCCATGCCATCTCATGCCCAATCAGTAGGTCCATGGCACTCAGTCCATGGCACCCTGGGCATATTGTACCCAATCAGCAGGGCTAAGGCATAGGGTCCATGATCCCAGTGAAAGTGCTGCCCTGGGTCGTTGTGGGTGCCGGAGGGCTCGGGGCCGGCAAGACCAGTGGGGCAGGCACGCGAGGAGTCTCCCTGGATGTTGTTATTTGGGGTAGAACCGGATACTCGGACACCAACAGAGGCGAGAGCAGCGACAACAGAAGCAAGGTCCATGCTGATTGTTATCCGGCAGAAAATCCCAGTCTATGAAGAAAATTGAGGGGAATTATTCTAAATACATCTGAGTGTCCAAAACTGTCTGAAAGAATTTAAATAATCCATTTATGTAAAAATGTTTGGCCGATCTGGCCCGCGAGCGCGCGTCAGCGGCAAATGGCGATTCCAGCTAAAATAGCGAAACGCGGTGGATTTACGGGAAATGGACCGCGGAATCAAATCCGGCATATCAGAAGTATATAGGAAATATCCTGTGACTGAGCTGCGAGGCGGCAATTCCGCCGAAGCAAAGAAAATGACCAAAATGTAGCCAATCTGGGCAGAATGTCTGAAAATCTGAGCAGATCGGGCTAGCCGCACTTACACTCCCCCTCCAAAAACACACTGGGGTGTGTCGCTACGTCAACGAAGAACGTAGTGCGGGTAAGTCCCAGAAAAACATAGAAATGTAGCCTCGATGGGGCGAAATCTGCTTGATCTGACCTGATTTGGGCTGAATTGGCACTGAATCAGGCTGGATGAACCTGAAATGAGACAGAATGAGAAGTGACGAACAGTCCTCCGTGCAGTAAAACATTAGGTCAAGGGCTAAAAAGCATGTAAACGTATCGAGAATCGATACCAAACCATGCATTGGTTGAGAATGAGGTAGATTATTGGTGGATTGAGTGGGGGGATCAATAATTGGAGTGACATCTCAGCGCTCTGGCACAGTTTCGCTGTCGCGGGCACGCTACGGTGTCCTCGCCGAACTCTACATCGTGTTATTCCCGCTTTTCTCGTTCTGAAAAGTACAGCATGTGGCTCAGAATTGACGCATCTGGTGGATGATCACAAAATTCAGCAAAATTCAGAATGAATTTGAGCAGAGATTGAGGGGATTAAGCAATCACAGAGAGGTTAAACAAATACACATGTAGTCTACAGACCCTAAGTGAACCACCGAAGGTAGAGATGTTCTTCTGTTCACTTAGATCTAAACAGATCTTCGAGGAATGATGGGAGATGACAAGGAAATCAATCTAAATTGTCCTAACATGAGTAAATTCCCTGAGATGAAGGTGAAATGAAGCGGAATGTCTACAACTGCAACTACTAACACTTTCGTTTAGACTAAAGTAAATATATATTGTCGTTTATTCAGCTCAATTGTGCTTTCCGGCACGTTGGTTCGCGAGCATCTAACAGATTCTATCAAAATGTGGATCATGTGATGATGCATCATGATGGGACATGCTGGCCCTGGATCCTTGGCATGTAACGCGCCGAAGGTTCACTGAAGGCGCTTTACTGACAGTATATAACTGAGAGACACCGAATTTACAGTGGCGGTGGTGTCAATCGACTTGGACAAGGCCAATCTTTCGATGGAGTCCCACAAGACACTTGGATTCACCATTCTCGACAGTTTCTGGTCGAATTGAGCTCACATTGGCGTGTGCCAAAAATACAACGAAGCTTACGGACTTCAGAGGTTGCTGTTAGAAGTCCCTAGAGCTCCTAGATGAAGATTGTCTGAACAATTGACGTCTGGGTTTCGTACAACAGTGGCAGAATGATGGACAAACCTGAGAAATTCAAGGTAAATTTGAGGATCCTGGATCTGTATCTGGACTTTGGCGTTAGCATCACAGCAAATGAAGGTATGATCTGAGTTCCTGGCGTCGCATCTGGTGCAGCCAGTACTACAGGGGATACCTGTAGGGGTGAATGTCGCTGGCCAGCGTTTTGATTATGTACATTTGCTTCCATCTGCACGAGTAGCCAAATTCCAAAGATGCACAGACCAACAGAGACAAGATTACCCCGAATCTGCCTGAATTAAGCCTGAGTTTGGTTTTTTTCTGAACACGGCAGCACACTCCGTCAGCGTATCTACGCCTTGTCTGCCTAACGGAGACCAAAGAAAAGTTGATTGACGTCAAATTATCAAACATTTGCAGTTCTCCACATCATGACATAAACAGAAAGAATGAACAGTGGATTGAGCAGAATGTAGTAGGATGGCTTCCTCAATTCGGCCAAGCACGAATGCATGTGACCACCAACCTGTCTGGCCTGGCCCTCGTACGGCTTGGGCGCTGCAGATCAGCGGCCGAACTTGAAGCTTGGTCCTCATTTGGCTCCTGGGCTGGCCTGACCGCAGGAGGGGGGATCGACGGATCAGCCCTGGAATGTGGCTGCTGAGGGCCGTAAAAGGCTGGATCTCGATTCACCACAGGTCGTTTTCCGTCGCTCTCCACTTGTCTGTCTGGTTTCGACAAACAATCTGTCAGGAGTACTCCAATTTCGGGGTGCTTCTTGAGGAAGTCGATGAACCCCTTGGTGTACCCATGGACAAAAGATTGGGCTGGTTCCCAGTTGTTGTGACTGGAATCAAAGCCCCTCCACTCACACAGAAATTCCCATTCGCCCTTGGCGTCACGTCTTGCTTCAACAATCCTCTTGAGTTCGTACTTTCCCCCTTCGATGACCCGATCGGACAAGTGTTTTGTAGTCCAAAAAAGGGGTTTAACCCGATCCTTGGGGGAGGGGATCTCTCTCTTGAGGCGATCGCCCGAAACGTCAATTTCCCTGCTGACATCCACACGAATCCTCCACCTGTTCTCACCAAGACGCGCTGTAACAGCGAATGGCCCCTCCCACAAGGGAAGAAGCTTGTCATCTCCGTCCAGGGTGGTTTCGGATTTTCGAAGCCAAACTCGATCATCGACTTCAAAATTGTGGGGGTTTTTTCGACCTTGATTTTGAACCCAAAGCCAGTCAGCTTGATGCTTCTCGATTAATTTCGACACAGATTTATCTGCTCGTTGGACTTCGTCCAAAAACAGCGAAGCATCTTTACAGGGGCGAGGATTATTCAACGGCATGTTCCACCAACACTTCTTTCGTCCAAAGACAATTTCATTTGGAGAAAGGCCATGATACAAAGGCGTGTTGTGGTAATGGCGAAGCAATGCGAAGAGAACTTCCATCCAATGGAAATCCTTTTCACTCGCGAGCTCCTTACGAAGCATATTAATTATAGAGCGGCCGGCTCTTTCGCCAGGCAGCGCTCGATGCGAGTGGATTTCACATCGGAGGTGGTGGATTCCAAGGCGAGCACACAATTCTCTCCACCATTCGGAGGTGTACTCTTTGCCTGAATCCGTGACCACCTCGGATGGGACGTCCCAGCCTCCCATCCAGGTCTGCGCGCACCACTTGGCGGCAGCCTTGCCAGTCATCGACTCAATGTTGCAAGGCAACACTTGAATGTAGCCGGAATGACGGCACTGAATAAGGAGCACACCATTGACTTTTTTATTAGTCCAATGGCACTCTTCGTCATCGAGTTCACCGAGATAGAAAAAATCACTGGTGACTCTGTTAAAGAGACGCTCCGGAATAGGATGAGGCCTCAGATGGCCGTGCTTCTTCGCGCTGGGGGGCGTCGAGACAGCACATTGGGCGCATCCGGCGGCTACTTTCATGCAGTGAGTATATAGCCGTGAGCCAAACAACCTATGTTTAATCATCGACCACAGTCGACGGCCATGTGCGTGGGGGGACTCCCATTTGTGCCACCAGTTTAACACTCGGGGGGCTAGGGCGTCTGGCACACACAATTTACCCTCCATCCACAGCTTCCCCCCATCCAACGAGTACTCCGCAAAAATCCCATCCCTGTGAGCATCTTTGGATTTGAGATTTCCAAAGACCTCTTTAAACATGGGATCCTGCAGGTAATCGGACGTCCAGTCACGGATGATCAGGGAATCCTTAGGCAGGGGTGGAGTTTTGGCCGGATCTCGACGCTTAATGCCCTGGATCAACCGAAATTTACTTACTCGTCGGGTATAGTCAAACCGTTTCACACTCCCTGAAGAGGGATCGGTGACTTTTTCCACGACTTTCAGCGTTTTGGTGCAGATCTCATGAGCATGCGCCGGATCTGTGATGGCCGTGATGTCGTGACACGGCAATGCGTGCTGTTTAACAGCGCACTGCATGCATGCACGTCGAATGAGTTTCTTTTCTTCCTGATCCCATTCGATGATGACATGGCGGTCCTGCTCCGTACCATGGATGTTGGTACTTTGCAGCCCCTCTGAGGCGGGATAAGCCCATCGGCTCAGAGCATCCGCTACCGTGTTGTGTTTTCCAGGCAAATACGACACATGGAGGTCAAACAGAGAGAGAAATTCGTGCCATCTGGCCCGTCGACCAGCTGGGCTCGCGACAGTATCAATGTGTTCGGTGGCCCAATACTCCAGAGATCGATGATCCGTCAGGACCTCGACTCGATTGGTGCCAACCCACGATTGGTACTTTTTTAGAGCGCAAATTATGGCGTAAGTCTCTTGCTCACGCGGCGACCATTGCATTTGTCGTGGGGCTAGCTTCCGAGACCAAAATGCAAGAGGGTAATGATCGCCGGTGGCTTCATCAACCTGTTCAAGGACAGCTCCGATCGCGTACCTAGATGCGTCGGTTCTAATGTAGAAGGGTCGGTCAAATTGGGGCACATGCAACGTGGCGACTTCACAGAGGGCCGCCTTCAAGTGATGGAAGGCCTCCTCGCACTCGTCAGTCCACTTGACACGAACCTTTGAACCTGCCTTGCCTGCATCTCTCCCTACCTTCAATAATTCAGTGAGGGGGGCAGCAAATTTGGCATAATTCGGCACAAAAGTGTGGTAAAAATTGCAACAACCCAGGAATCCTCTCAACTCCGTGATCGTCTCAGGGCGCTTCCACTTCTGAATAGCGACGAGCTTCCCTGGACTGGGTCGTCGGGTGCCATTCTCTAGGAGAGAACCACAAAATTCGACTGATTTTAAAAAAAATTTTCCCTTCTTTGGCCCACAAATCAGCTGATTGGCGTCAAGAATGTCCAAAACTTGATTCAGCTGCTTCTCATGTAGGGCCACCAGCTCGGCTTCGGTCAGTCCCTCCCCCTCCGTCGCGATGATTATGTCATCTATGTACACACTCACGAAGGCACGAAGCTCAGGATGGGTTGTGAACAGCACATCCTCCATCATTCTTTGAAAAAATGAGGGGGCGTTCTTCAGGCCCATGGGCATGACGGTCCACTGGACTGGGCCACATGGCGTGCACATACAGGTGAGAGGTCGGCTGTCCTTCCTCAACGGCATTTGGTGAAAGCCGTGACGGAGATCCAGCACAGAGAACAAACGACCTCTTGCCCTCTTAGCGATTTCCTCCTCAATGAGGGGCAGGGGGTGCGAATCCGCCTTGGTTTCGGCGTTGAGATTGCGAAAATCAACCACCATTCGCCAACCATCAATGGTGTTCTGGTCTGCAGGCGGTGGCCTCGGGACTGTGAAGGGTGAACAGCACCATTCGCTGGTCATACAACCCTCAAGCCAACCACATTCCCTGAGATTTCTCTCGATGATTTTTCTGAGTATCTCATGTTTGTGTCCATGATTTTCATAAGGGCGCTGTTTTTTTGCCTTGTACCCTTCACGAAGCTCGATGAAGGCTTCACCGAACTGTCCACGGACAGGGGGGTCTTTGATCAACTTCCCTGAAAGGGTTGTGTCCTTCCGTTCCTCAAAAATCTTTTCTCTTGACTTGGAACACAATTCAGTGTCCACCTGATCGCCAGGAATTACTGTCGAAAAAACTTTGGCGACTTCTTCGGCTTTGGCAGGAAGAATCTTCTTACGGATGTCCCTAAACAGGTCCGTATCAACTGCCTCTTGAAGATAGGTGGGTCGTGTGTCAAAATCCCAGAGATTCTCTTCGTGATCCAGCTCCTCGAAAGGATCCATGAAAGCTTCCACAGGGGGTTTTTCATAAAAAACTCTGAATTTGCGGCGCGATTGGAGATTTTTCCTCGCCCGTGCACTGAAGATTCTTTTCGATGTCGACCGTATTGGGGAAGAGGGAGACGAGGCGGATCCATTGGACGTTGAATCACCTTGGGTATCTGACGGACAAAAATCAGAAAAAATAGATTCATCATCAGTACCACGCTCAACCTCAGATTCAGACCCAACACAGGAATCTGTACTAGAATCGGCAGAATTAGAGTCAGAAAGCTTTCCATCCACCAGGAATGCAAGCGAACTCCAGGACCGCTGTGGCAGGGGACCTGTGTCGTCCCTGGCATACAGCTTAATCTTCCTGGGAAGTTCGATGTAATCAACACAAATGTCTTGTAATTCCTGAAACCAAGGCTTGTCGTCCCACAAGGGCACAACTAAAATTGCCTGGGTTTTATCTTGCTTGATTTTGTGGATGACCTGCTGGATTAAGTGAAACGGAGGATTAATCCACAACTTCTTGTCCCATTTGTGGGTCCAAGCGTCGCTGAAGTGCTTGTCAAAGCGCTTGTTCATACGGTTAGCAAAGGCATCATACTGTGGCCAAAAGGAATGATGTTCATGAAAATATTCACAAATTGCATCGCGCCGTTTGTCCACAACTCTGTAGGATGAAGAGTGCCAGCGCGAAGGGCGTCGTGGCTGGGAGTCCCTAAGAAGACATTCTAACTCTTGGGAGTAATCGGCACTCCCATTCACCTCTGCAATGGTGACATCTTCACCAAATTTTGGTGTCACTTTTTGCTTCAAAAATTCTTCTGCACTTTTAAACCCTGCGTGCAAAAAACGAAATTCAGGACGCTCCAAGGGACCTGACTCCAGCAAAAAACAACGACGATGACCTACGGGCGCTACCCTGTTCTTGCGAAGCCAAGGATGTCCCAAATAAAGGTCATACTTTATGTCAGCACGATAAAAGTAGTCATCCTTAAGGACAACTTCTTCCACATTTTGCTCTTCCCAAAGGTCTTGAGCGACCAAATGAGTTGATATATAACAACCGCGTTGCCCACCTGCGAGAGAATGTCCAGAAACTCCCTCGAGGGTAACAGGATGAGGCGATTCAAACACGCAGTCGTCAGGTAAGAAGGAATTTGATTGGAGATTTACCTCTGATCCATTGTCACACAAACAAGTGGCGAGGTGGAAATTTCCCTTGCAATCAGAGACCCACAGCTTTGTGACAAACTGACGAGCCCTGTGCTTGGACTGTACACCAACCTCGTCCACTACAACAGAAGGATCCGCTGCCGGATCCAGGGGAGAGGAGACAAGCGACCCTACATCAAGTAATGGTCGATCAGGAATTTGGGGATCATGCCTGAAATCGCCTGGGGAGGGGCGATTTTCGTGGCTCCCCTAGGCGTTCTGACCTCCAGCGGCTGCGTTAACATTGTGGACACAGCCTGATTCGTCGATCCACTCATCTTGGAACGGATCATCCGCTGGATTCAGGGCATTTTCGACATAATCTCGATCCGCATCGGACACCTGATCTGCACCTGAGACCTGATCCACACGATGGTTTCCTTTTCCACGTCCACGGCCACGGCTGCCGGATGATGGGCCACCACCGTCGCCACGCCCTCTGCCTCTACCAGAGAAGGGGGTTCCCGAAGGATTTCCCTTACCTTTACCCTGTGATCCTGGAGCATTTCCTTTGTTTGTACCGGATTGAGGGGTTTGGCCTGGATTTCGATTTCCGCCTCCGGCGTTGACATTGGGACTTGTCTGGCCGTTTGGCTGTCCACCGGAGCCGGGTGGAGTCCGATTCCCTTTGCCTTGGGACCCGCCAGGGCCTCCAGTATTTTTGTTCCCACCGGAGGGAGTCGAATTACCCTTTCCCCCCTTGGCACCATGCACCTGTCTGTCATTCCTGTCTGAATTCTGCGAATTACTGACATTTTCACCAATCACCTTGTGATCGTAAGCAGACCATCGGTGATTAGCAGTAGAATGCGTCTTAGCTCGGTTCGTAGAACCTAAAAGAAGGCAGATGCTACAATGATCCTGAACATTCCGGGTGTCATTCACCTTTTTGTTGCCCTTTTGGGCCCCATTTTGGGTGTTTTGCTGGGTATTCTTGTTTCCCCCAAGACCCTCATGGAAATTTTGATTGGCGGCGTCAGCGAGCCTCTCAACCTCTTCCCACAGTTCCTGCGGAGTGAACGAAAACACCCAGTTCCTGGCCTTCAGGCGATGGCCGTGGAAACTTACTCCCCTGTTGAGGACTTGGACAAACAAGTCCCGTTCCTCGTGTTCATTAAACTTGATTTTCCACGTGTTTTCAGTGAATTTCACCTTGGTAAACGACGTGGGGGAGCACTTTTGAAGTGCCTCCCTGACCGTAAACCTGTTGGCCGAGGCGTCAAAGCCATCGACTTCCGCCCACCAGGTCTTGACCTTTTCTTCGGACTGTCTATTCCGAAGGGTGGCGGCGGTTTCTGAGGGGATCTTGTCAAAAATCAGATTTTTCAGCTCGGCACTAGAAAATTTTTCGCCTGAATGTTCAGATTCTTCTACGAGATTCCAGAAGCGCTGTCTCTTGTCTTGCACTTCGTGCAAGATTAATCGCGAGAACGAAGGAAAATTCTTCAACATCTGGTGGTAATGGTCCTCAGGCAGCCGGGATCCACGTACCTCCAACTGTTCCCACACCTCATCAAAGGTAAGGGGGGAACTTGAATCTTCACGATCACTCCAGGTTCTGAGCCAAGTGTTGGCCGGCGCTCCCTCAAGGCAGTCCAAGAGCGCCATCAGGAACTGATCATCCTGGAGTTTTTGAGTCTTAACCCACAGTTTAAATTCCCGTTGGAACTGAGGCCAACGTCTGGGGTTCCCATTATACTTCGGTTGCTTGGCAACCTGACGAAGTCGCAATGAAGTAGGATTTAGAAGTGAATCCAGCCCAACACCGGCCGTAATGGCAGACACCTTGGCGGCATCATTAGCCACACCAGCTCCGGCGAGGGTCTGGGCGAGCAACATCTGGGCAATTGCATCGGAATCAACAGCAGGAAGGGTAGTACGGGAGGCAGTTCGTTTCGCATTTTGAGCCTCATTCCTAGCCTTCACCGATCTACTCTGAGATCGAGAGATTGTAACCCTTTCCTTTAGCTTAGTCCTGCTGATCCTTGCGTCGGTGGTCTTAGAGTCCACCGAAGGAGCAATCGGAAAAATTTCTGTCGCCTCCTCCGACGGTTCTGTTGTTTGTTCCACCGATGATGCGCCCTCAGATCGCATGTGGGTCTTGAAAAGATCTTTAATTCCCAGCGTCTGAATGATGAGTTGCATTTGATCTTTGAGCAATTGGAGCTCAGAGTCTCGCTGTAATCTGCAAGAGCAGTCGGCAGGACAGTACATACCGTGTCCTGAAGGGCCTGAGCAGGCTGTCGGACCGCTAATCTCAGTGGTTCGCAGCCAGGGGTCCACTTGGGGCGCTCCTTCAGTCCTAATTTCCAGGCTTGCCTGCCTAGCTGCCTCTAAAATTCCTTCCTCAACCGCGGCGGCTAGATCGTCGCGGATGGAAACAGAGGGATGAGGGGCGGAGGGCCCGGCAACAGGTGCCTTGGTCTTCTCCTTCGGGAAGGGGCTTGCCTCCCAGATCTGCAAGAAAATGGCAAAAGATTCATCTTCTTGAGAACACCACCACATCCTGGTATTAATTTCTTCTTGAAGGAGGAAAAAATATTCGAATAAAAAATCAGAGGCGATTCTTTCTTGACCTATCAGCTTAGACGTGGCTAATAGACACAGGGCCTCAAGCGCCTCAAGGTTACGGGTCACTTCGGAAGACAAATGGTTGTCCCATTGTGCCCATGAGGCTGGTCGATTATAGGCAGGTACCTCACCTGGACCACCCATCTCAATGTCGTCAATGTCGGCGTCGATGGTCTCAAAATGTGGACATTGGTAAGGAGTATTAGTACCTGCCAGGTCCGTAAGCTCCACCGGAGCGTTGCCATTAGCGTAGGCTGGGAGATTCCAGCTGCTTGATGGCCAATTTCGACTGGGATCTTGATTGTAATCTGGGCCTCCACAACTGCTGATTTGTGCCCTTCTTGGGCAATTTGGGCTTGCGCAAGGCAGTCCTCTCAAGGCCTCGTTCGCACAGCACCACGGCAGCGTAATCGTTACGTCTCCGGAGGTGGCGGAGTCTACGGGGCCGTACTGAGGGGCTAGCTGTCGTTGGGACACCAAAGGAACAACATTCAGGTAGCCTCTGCTACCATGAAAGTGCTGCCCTGAATCGTTGTGGGTGCCGGAGGGCTCGGGGCCGGCAAGACCAGTGGGGCAGGCACGCGAGGAGTCTCCCTGGATGTTGTTATTGGGGGTAGAACCGGATACTCGGACACCAACAGAGGCGAGAGCAGCGACAACAGAAGCAAGGTCCATGCTGATTGTTATCCGGCAGAAAATCTCAGTCTATGAAGAAAATTGAGGGGAATTATTCTAAATACATCTGAGTGTCCAAAACTGTCTGAAAGAATTTAAATAATCCATTTATGTAAAAATGTTTGGCCGATCTGGCCCGCGAGCGCGCGTCAGCGGCAAATGGCGATTCCAGCTAAAATAGCGAAACGCGGTGGATTTACGGGAAATGGACCGCGGAATCAAATCCGGCATATCAGAAATATATAGGAAATATCCTGTGACTGAGCTGCGAGGCGGCAATTCCGCCGAAGCAAAGAAAATGACCAAAATGTAGCCAATCTGGGCAGAATGTCTGAAAATCTGAGCAGATGGGGCTAGCCGCACTTACACCCAGACCCCAGATCCAGCCATACCTCAGGGTAACGTCCCTCCGGTGTCCCTACACCGCCCCCCTTATGGAGGGCTGGCACCCCGAAGGGTCCAACCCCCTGGCGCCGCCTTCATGCGGGGTATATCCCGCCGTACCCACCTGTATTCCTCCGGCGCGACTTGTAGGTCGCTGCCTGGATACTGTCCTTGCGGGGGGTCCAAAATTGGCATAAAAAAAAACTGAAAAACTGGTCCCCTCGCTGGGCGCGCCATGCTCTGCCTTCCTCAGGGTCTGTCACCCACTGTCCTTCAGGATATTGGTGGGGCTGCCCTGGTCAAGGGCTTCCCCCTCCATTTGTGGTCACTCCCCTCCCAAACGGTTTCTAGCGCTTCGCTACTCCCACCCCGCCTTGGCACTGTGCCCTGCAGTGGTGCTCCTGGTTTACCTGGTCCCTTCGTGTCTGGTTGCCCCACTTGCGCAGATATGCACTCCGGTCGCCCTTAGCCCACTACTCCCATCAATGGCCACATCCTGTGCAGCCTCCGGGCTGGGAAGTGCCATGTGCATACCCACACAGCACCCGGCTCAGTGTGACAGTAATGTCCCACTGGTGATAGGACGTGGGGCTCCCTTCAACTCTGTGACCTGGCACTCCCATGGCACCATAGCTGGCCCATGCACTGGGGGGAGGGGGGGTCCCCACAGGGGTAGGGCGTCCTGGCCTACCCCTCACAACTGCAGGTCCATGGAACTCAGTCCATGGCACCAATGAGGCATTGAAGAATGAGGTACAGGTCCCATACCAACCTGGGTTTTCGCCTGCGGCACTTAACCTTAAAGGGGGGGGCAGGTTCTGATGCTGAATCTGGTGACCTATCTTGACGACGAACTGCCCCGGTCGCGGTCCACCCCTAAAGGGCATTTCTATCCACCCGGACTGAGAAAGGAAGTGGATGAAACTAAACACAGGCCGATTGCGACGGCTCAGGCCCCACATCAGCACAGCTGCAGATTTTCTGGGGCTCTGGCCATCATAGGCTGACATACCCCCATAGACACTCAGAATCGGCCATTGCACTGATTCCTATGTACAACAGTGGCATAGTCCGGTTGCGACGGCTCGAGCTTAACATGGATCAATCCTGCTGACAAACACAAAAAGTAACACCCTGCAGGTCTGCTGGTTTCTGCTCCCGTCTGGTGGATCCCCGTTACCCGCAGGGACCCCTATAGACATCCAGACTGGGCTGAAAACCAGAAACCAGACCTGCATATAACTTAATGCTCGTCTTGGCAGGGTAGTGCCACTCCCCGTAGGTCATCGGGTTGCACCTGAGTGCAACTGCAGGCACGTCCCCCGCATGGCGGATCCCAAGGGCTTCAGATCAGGTCGTAGCACTCGGGAGCGATGAATCCCCATAATTGTTGGAGGCAATTGAGCGAGCGTGGTGGCGCGGGCTGTGGAGCCTCCACAGGGCTGGGGCTGATCGCCAGCATGTCCTGCATGGTCTTGGGGACCTCCTCAGGGCAGGAGCAGGTTGCCACAGTGCCCTGCTCGTTTGTGGTCGCCTCCTCGGCCTGCCCAGGGCCTGAGGGGGCGCATTGGGCATCCTTCTCGGCCTCCTTGACCCCTGAGCGGACATCCCTGAAGTTCAAGGGGTCACTCACAGGGCTCTGCGGTTCGGCCGCGGTGGTCAACGCCATGAGCTCCTCTGGGGGGGCTGAAGGGAGATGATTTGGCCCCATCTCAACCCCGGCGGCGCACGGGGGGTCATTCAGGACCTCGGGGGCGTCGCTCAGGACTGTGGAGTCATCGGGGGCCGGCGACGGGGCCCTTGGGGCTGGTTCAGGCCCTTCACGTTGTCGTCGGCTCTTCACTTGTCGGCCTGCTTGACACCCTCTTCGGCGACGTCGGCGTGGTGTGCTCGTCCCCGTTGTTGGTGTCCGCGGTTCCCATGATCTCTTTGATGAACTCGAAGGCGCCGGCCATTGTTGAGTTGGCGGCGACCATTGGGGCTGCCCTTCAACTGATGGGCGCCTCCAGGGCTGCGCGGGAGCGGCCACTAAGATAGGGGCCTCCCCTTGGGGGGATTGAGGCGCCTGGCTCAGGGGGTGGTCCTGAGCTGGGGCTGCCGGGTTCGGTAGACTCGAGGAGGTCGGTAGGGGGGCGCTGACGGCCTCCTCCATCACTGAGATCCTCTTCTCCATGTACTCCAAGCGCTCCTCGATGGCCAGGGCTGGCCTGCATACCCGCAGGGCAGGACCCAAGTCAATGACGAAGTCCTCCAAGATAGGGACGCGCGCCATGCCGCATTGGATGGTGAGGCGCTCTCTCCCGGACTCTTCCAACTCCATGAGGGCCTTGGTGAGGGCATCCATGGTCTCTTTGAAGTCCATCTCCGAGGGATTGACACTTTCCGAGGATAAGGGGCTTGATTTGCGCCTTACCGATGGCGCTCGGGATGTGGGGCTGGTCGATGCTTCGATTTGCTGTTCCGGGGCTACCATCCCCGGGTCGACCTTCTCCAAGCCCATGCGGCCTCCTCCCTTGCACGCGTAGCACAAGCAGAAGACCACTGACATCCACATGAACTCAGTGAGCATCCATCGGGATTGCGAAATCGAAGCAATCCCTTTGAGGTCTAAACAACAAAGGAAAGAAAGCATGTACAAAAGGTCATAGGAACATGTAAAACCTCCAAAACATGTCCCGGTTAGGGTAAGGTACAGAAATCAACATAAGTCACAAAGGAGGAGGCATCAAGGCAGGAGAGGGGGGGACAAAGGGAGCCCACTCTCCCACTCAGCACATCCTGGGTAGCCTGATTCAGGATCCCCAAGGAGGAAGAACAAAACATGCAAAAACAACAAGACATCGGTAAGGCCCATTGGCTGTCAAAGCCTACCCTGGTGGGGGGGTGTCACTCTCCACTCCCGGCACTACAGGACCCCAGAAGCGGGGGTCTAGTGCCTACACACTCACTCACCATCCTCCCAAAAATTCAAACTCAAGTCCCCTTGGGGCAGGAGATAGCCCCATCACACCCTGTAGGGGGCTGGTGGTCCCGGGTGCCTATAAGACTCAGGCCCCAGAAATTCTGTGGAAAAGGGGGTAAAGTGGTATATCACCCATACCACCTCAGGATCCTACATCCCAAAAGGAAACAAGGGTAGTTGGGGGTAGCCAAGACCTTCACCCTGACACACGTAGAGGGGCAGGTCCCAACTCCACACGGGCTCTGAGGCCTAGCATGGGAAGCAGGGTACAAAAACAGGCAAAACCAAAAATCAGAGGTTACCCACTTCAACACACTCTCCCGCCAAGGCAAAGGGAATTCGAAGGATCCCATGTGGGCACATCCAAAGGGCATCAGTCAAACACCATGCCCACCGGATATCCGAGTCTGTCTCCCTGATTCCACGACACTGCAACAAGACTGCTAGGCTGCGCACTTTGGTGAACTTGCCATAAGTGAAAAAGCAAGGGAGAATAGAATGCAAAAAACTCTGACATAGGGTTACCCTAAGGTCCAGGGAAGTGCATGCACAAAGGATCTGGAGAGGAGTTGATTGTCCTAAAAGGGTTGGCCCTACCTCTCCCTCAGGTTGGAGCAAGGCAACAAACTCCAATACCCACTTTTTGAGGTTATTTTTGGGGACCTCAAAAAGGGCTTATGCATACATTCCTGAGTCAGAATTGAAGTCAAAATTGAGGTGACATATGGGTTTGGTCCGATCCCATAAGGGTAGGCCATAACTCAAACTCCTCGTATATGGGGAATAGACACTGATGACAGGCCATGGGTGAAATATTGGCCCAAATCCAGAAGATGGCCTAACTTTGCCAAGGCCCAGAAGTGACCTCATGAAATTTGGAATTTTCAACAAAATTCCAGAGAAAATTCAAAACAGTGAACCTATGTACCAGTAACCTTCCAACAAATGCTGAATACAAAGTAGAGAGCACCATTGAAACATAGGAAAAGACCCCAGGGTCCAACTCCTCATGGGTTCTTTACTGTTTACCCGCCAAGTGACTACATGACAGGGTGGTTTTCAGGGTCCATAATGTACATCTCTGGGACCATGTAAAACCACTATCCTATACACTTGGCAGACTTGGTTCCAATGGATTGGGTAAGTAATATAACATACCAAAACAAGTTCAAATACCCAAAATAGAAACACTGGGGAGGTCTAGGGTCAAGGAACAAAGAGATTTGGCCCAAAGACCCAAATGAACCAAGTGAATGAAGTGAACACACAAAATTTGAAATCTCCAAAAGGTTTTAGAGATTGCAATGGTGTGCTAAGCCCAAGAAGGGTTATAACCAAGTAAAAGCATGCACGTAGAGTGGAAGGCATGCTCTTACGTTGGAATTCACACCCGGATTCGAACTCAACATGTACTTGAAGATATGAGTTCAAAAAGTCAACACATGGACTGAGTAAATTGGGCAATGTGCTCATGACCAAATTTACTATAAGCAGAAATAGGCCAAAATGGCATATGAAAAATTGGTCCCAGCGTAAAGACAAAAGTCGACAACGACCTCCTGTGACCATATATGGATAATACGAACCATGGAGACCACGAATGATTGAAAGTGCGACCAAAAACTCAATAGTAGTGGATCTCCATGGTCACCACAAGTGAACACATGAAAAATATAAAATTCAAGACACAATCACTAAAATTCATGTGTGGCCCTATGTACAATGATTCACGGCCAAACAAAGTGCATTGTCGGAAGGTAAACACATGCCACAACACGCACAAACAACAATTAGACTCGAACTCGACGCGAGCTCGGAGATCCAAGCTCCAAAAGTAGGCCCATGACAGGCCAAAAATGAGTGATTTTTGGCATAAAATGAATATGCCAAAATGGGCTCAAAAAAGTTTAAAATGTCGAACCAAAAGATAGTGAAAGTGTCGAAACGCAACTAAAACTTGAACATATATTGTCACCTATGATTTGAGCAGCTGTTTTTTCCCAAAATTCAAAAAGTCAGCAAAAGGCAGATTTTCGCGGGAAATGACCTACTTTTTTGATTTCTACGGCCCCAAAATAGGGGGGGGGGGTTCCTCCTACCCGGCTTTTGTCCAAAAATATCAAAAACCCTGAAATTTGGCCTATTTTGGGGTATTTTTGCCTGCTCTGGGCTGGTCCTGCAGAACAGTGCTGCACACCAGTGTACCTGCCTATAGAGGATTTTCGACAGAAATTGCCCTTTTGTTGAGATTCTCTTGCCCCAAAATACGGATGGGGGGGTTCTTCCCACCCGAGCTTTCTCCTAAACCATCAAAAACCCTGGAACTCGGCCTATTTTGGAGTACTTTTGTCTGTTGTGGGGTGGTGCTACAGAACAGTGCTGCACACCAGCGTACCTGTATCCTATAGTACAGGCACAAAAATACCATGAAAAGAGGTTTTGTACCCAAAAAGACCAAAGGAAACCTTTTTTCTTTTATTCTGCACGCTCATAATAGGAGAGGGGGGTTCCTCCTACCCGATTGTTCTCCAAAAATACACTGTTTTTGGCCAAAAATTGGCAATTTTTGGCCATTTTTGGACTAAAACTGTTTTTTTTCTGTGCTGACGGCCCTGCAACACCGAATAGGTTGCTCCAATACAATTCCAAACACATTTCACTGGATTGGGCACCCTAAGAATAGGGTATGGGGCCCTAAAACTCACGACCCCGGCTAAAAAAACACTATTTTCGGCAAAAAATTGGCAATTTTTGGCCATTTTTGGGCGAAAACTGTTTTTTTTGTCCTGACGATCCTACAAAACGTTCGTGCATTCAAATCCAAGGAACCACCAACGGTAATGAAAACAAAGGACAATCGCAACAAGCCGCACCACTCTGAGCATCTGAGCATCTGGTTCTCTCAATCAGTTCAACATCGCACAAAGTGCATAATGAACACAGAGCTCAGGCATCTGCACTTCCAGAGATATGATCCTGCCGTATTCACAAACACGGCAATAAATTTAAATCACCAAACTCTAAACAGCACAAAGTTCTTTTTTGGGAGAGGGAAAAAAACAAAAGACATATATGCAGGCGCTGCTAATAGGGCCGGTACATTGGAAAACCAAAGGGCTGCATGCTGCTCATCGTCGAACAAAGCTGCTGCATGGGCTGCATGGGCATTTGGAGCTGGTGCATGTTCATGGCTGGCATTGGCATGGCCATGGGCATGGCAACTGGCATGTTCATTTGCAAAGGACCCATATGCTGCTGCTGCTGCTGCTGCTGCTGGGCCTGCTGGTGCATCTGCTGGTGCTGCTGCTGCTGCTGCACTTGGGTCTGCATCTGCATCTGCAGCTGCAACTGCTGCTGCTGCTGCTGCTGCTGCTGCCGCTGCTGCTGCTGCTCCTGCTGAAACACCTGCCCAGGGGGGTTCGGAGACACCTGTTGAGACACTTGAGACACCTGCTGAGACATGTGCTCTCCTGACTCCCGTTTAACCCTTCCTTTTTTTCGGGTATTTTCACTGTTTTCACCTTGCCCGCGTTTGCGCTTCAGGGGGTTTGTTCGGTTGTTTTGTTGTTGGGTTGTTTGTTGCAGTGCAGCCAAGAGCCGCTGAACAAGGTCAGCCTCTTGTTTTACCGTCCCACTGCCCGTCTCTTCCTTCTTTGGCTGTTTGCTTGGTGGGCTGTTGTTTTTATGGCCTTTTGGTTTTGGTTTTGGTTTCGGTTTTGGTTTCGGTTTTGGTGGTGGCTTTGCAGTCGAATTCCGTTTCGGGTTCGGTTTGGGTTTCCCATTGGTAATGACAGATTCCTTCTTCACCGCTGTGGTACTGAGGTTTGTGATCTCAGGGAGACGTGTGCTCCGCCGACTGTCCTCATATGCCAGTTCACGCTTGGCCTGGTGCGGACCGCAGGACTGACACCTCTGAGGAAACTGGAAATAAATGCACTGCCCGGAATACAAACCTTCCATCCAGGTCTTCCCTGCTTCAGAGCCCTGCTTGTCAGCCAGGGCAATTTCTCTGAGGCTGGATTCTGAAAACCGTAGAAGGGATCTGAAGTCTGCCTGCCCTGCCGTACAGCAAAATGCACAGACGCCGACAACATCCCAGGAAGCCGGATTGGTAGGAATCACGGCTAATACTAAAACAGTGACGCCCCGTTCAAGCTGGACTGTCCACCTGCCTGGGAACAGGGGCTGCCCTTTTCGCGACAGACCGGGACAACGCACAGTGGGCCTCCACAACAATTGGGTGTGCAGCAGAACCGAAGCATCGCTTAGGCCGTCATACATCTGCACAGTGTCACCGTGCTGCAGGTCACTCCAGGTCACACTGGACGGCCGTAAATGTTTGCTGATCCAACAGCTATCGTCGGGCACGAATGGTGCATTTTGCGAATTCGAGAATGGTACAGCAGCAAAAAAATTAATGCCTGGACACAACTTTGGCAGCATCCAGTGCTTTTCAACTGGCAGAAACAAAGTGTCACCTGGTGACAGTGACAGAGGGGTTGCGCTGTACTGAATTGTGTCAAGAGTATGCATTACGCAAAAATGACTGGCCTCTCGGCCCAAGCACACAAGACAAATCATTAGCACGCTCTCCATGTTAGCCAGCTGACAGGGGACCGGACGATCTGTGAGCGTTATCACTTGGGCAGCACCGGGGCAAGCCATTCCGAGCACAGGGCAGATCCGCTCAAGATGCTTGATGATGTCAGCAGCAGGGACTCCACAGGCCCTTGAGCCCCCAGTCACGTCGTACCACAGACTTCTGCCCAATTTTTGAATTGCGTCAATCAGGGGCTTCATCAACGCCAGCGGCACCCCATTGGCTCTCTTCAATGGATCCTGTGGACGACAGAAGTGGAGAGAGATACAGAGGGGTACTGAAAATATCAGCATGAATACGTTCCAAAATCTACCCCAATCCATAAACAATGAAAGATTAGCAACATTAGCAAGAAATGGCCAAAAATAGTAAATCTATCACAAGCCAACGGATGTGGTGGCAAGAAGGTGGTATACCGCTAATTGTCAGCTGGCAATTTCGGTTCATGCGTGTACCAGAGAGTTGGAGACAGCCAGCCTTGCCTCCACAGCCCCAACCAGAGCCTAACGTGCTTCATGATCTCCACCAGCCCCACTGGGCATTTCCCTCGTGGGCGAGAGGGGCGTTTTTGCACGATCTTGGAGTGGGGCTGGTGGACATGCTCGCCCCCCTCCGATGACATGCCCACGAGGTTGCCATGTTTGCGTAGCCGGGGGGTGTAGTGCTCCAGAAAGTAATGAATTGGGACTCCAAACCGGCGCAGGGGAAACCCGAGGTCCCAAAAGAGCTGGTGTGCTTCACGGCACATGTCATCACGCTGGTCAACACCCTCCGGACTCCAGCTGTTCAGCTGGACCATCAGAATCCGCATCAGTTTCAAATATCGGTGTATTGGGTCCTGCAGAACCTCACCGTTCCGTTTGACTGTGAGACCATTTGCCGTTCGTGGGAACAGATCAGCTAGGGCTTTCCAAAAAGAATCCTCCTTCAGGATATCCTTCGTGACAATGTTTGGGGGTGACCAGTCCCTTTTGCCAATAGCTTCTTTGAAAGGTGGGTAGTATGGAAAGCGCGTATAATGTTTCTCCAAAATTGTCTTCAATTGGACAGTGTATTCCTCAGGCAGGTTTGCTCTGGTCCAGAACCACAGGGGGTGGATCACCCCGTTTGCCAACACGTGATTGTTGCAGTGGTGTACATCATACACGCTGTTGAGGCGACATTTCATGAGGCGAAAGAAGGGAGCGCAGCGTGAAGGGTAGTTGTGAAAATCCCGCAAAGGCTGCCGTATCCAATCAGGGTGCTTCCAGAGTTTTTTTGAACCATAGCACTCCACACAACAGCAATCTGCTGTTGGTGGAGGCGTCCCTGTGGTTCGGTAGTAGGCGGCATAATCAGGAGAAAAAACCAGCTCCATGCTTTCACCACCCCAGCCGCTCTCCAACGCCTTCTCAAGGGCAGGAAGCAGGTCCATGCGCTCAAACTGCGACGAGGTTGTGATGTGATCATCCTGGTCCAGGTATCTCGCAAGGGGATGTTGCAGAAGGAGTTGGTGTGGCTGACGTGCTTGCGGTAGATGTACGCTCAGCACCTGGCATTTGCGGCGCCCATACATTTCATTGGCGTCAAAAAAGACGCAGAGCTGCGGGGTTCTGACAGCGTCATGCAGGCAGCCATGTGCTCTTGCGAGCTCCAAATACAGTGGAAGGGCGGTACTCGGGTCTAGGTACGCACCTACCGGTGTGGTAGCAATCCCCATGTCGGCTGTCAAAAGCTGCATGAGTTTGGTCACGCCTGTCCTATACACCCCCTGACCATTGCCATTATTTTTTCTGCGCGCGCGAATGAAATCTTCCCATGTATCATGGGTCGTAAACTTTGCAATGAGGGTATCCCTCAATTGCTCAAATGTGGCCGGTCTTGCCCTCAGTCTGTCTCGATTCAGTGATCGCTTGACTGCATGCTCCGCAATCAGGTGCCCGCAATGCAACTGCTTCGCATACGACCTCACAAGGCTGCGTCTGTTGGCCACAGATTTTTTTGAAAGCTGCCATTCAGGCAGTTTGGGCCGTCCCGGTCTGGAAGGTTCTACCATCTTAGGAAAAAGAAAATCAAAAAACAGCCTACAGCAACGTGGAGTGGTATGCGAAATAGTTGCTACAACGCTGATTGGTGCCTGCACCCAAGTACCGCCCTACCATTGTATTTGGAGCTCGCAAGAGCACATGGCTGCCGGTCTGGAAGGTTCTAGCATCTTAGGAAAAATAAAATCAAAAAACAGCCTACAGCAACGTGGCGGGGTATGCGAAATAGTTGCTACAACGCTGATTGGTGCCTGCACCCAAGTACCGCCCTGCCACTGTATTTGGAGCTCGCAAGAGCACATGGCTGCCTGCATGACGCTGTCAGAACCCCGCAGCTCTGCGTCTTTTTTGACGCCAATGAAACCTCGCATGGATCCTGTTCTATGTTGCCAAGGCTTTGAAGAGTTGCTGATGTGGTGGCCGTTGGACAGGCAGATCATCCTACATTTTGCTGAGGGGTACAGTGACAGGAATGCAAAAACCTTGAGAGGCTCTGTTTGCTTTCGGCTGAATGGTGGAGGCGGTGGAAGAGCGATAATGTCGGGACCCTCGCTTTCGATCTTGCGCTCTGATGCCGTGTTGACGTTTTGCGCTTGGCGGTTCTCGTGTCGCTTCTCTGCTTCCTCCCGTTCGGTGCGCTCCTGGGGACATGCAAAAATCTAAATCCTATCTCCGTCAATTGGAAAGAAATGAACACGATAGGTATGCACAGAATCAAGAGAGCGTTACTGCAGAACTTTGCATGGTTACCTTTTGCTGTTGCTCCTCATCCCCTTGCTTTTGACGCTTTGCCGCCTCCGCCTTCTTTCTGTCCGCCTCCTCTCGTTCGGTGCGCTCCTGGGGACATGCAAAAAACAAAATCCTATCTCCGTCAATTGGAAAGAAATGAACTCGATACGTATGCACAGAATCAAGAGAGCGTTACTGCAGAACTTTGCATGGTTACCTTTTGCTGTTGCTCCTCATCCACTTGCTTTTGACGCTTTGCCGCCTCCGCCTTCTTTCTGTCCGCCTCCTCTCGTTCGGTGCGCTCCTGGCGACATGCAAAAAACAGAATCCGATCTCCGTCGATTGGAAAGAAATGAACACCATACGTATGCACAAAATCAAGAGAGCGGTACTGCAGAAATTTGCATGGTTACCTTTTGCTGTTGCTCCTCATCCACTTGCTTTTGACGCTTTGCCGCCTCCGCCTTCTTTCTGTCCGCCTCCTCTCGTTCGGTGCGCTCCTGGCGACATGCAAAAAACAAAATCCGATCTCCGTCAATTGGAAAGAAATGAACACGATACGTATGCACAGAATAGAGAGAGCAGTACTGCAGAAATTTGCATGGTTACCTTTTGCTGTTGCTCCTCATCCACTTGCTTTTGACGCTCTGCCGCCTCCGCCTTCTTTCTGTCCGCCTCCTCTCGTTCGGTGCGCTCCTGGCGACATGCAAAAAACAAAATCGGATCTCCGTCAATTGGAAAGAAATGAACACGATACGTATGCACAGAATAGAGAGAGCGGTAGTGCAGAAATTTGCATGGTTACCTTTTGCTGTTGCTCCTCATCCACTTGCTTTTGACGCTCTGCCGCCTCCGCCTTCTTTCTGTCAGCCTCCTCTCGTTCGGTGCGCTCCTGGGAACATGCAAAAATCAAAATCTGATCTCCGTAAATTGGAAAGAAATGAACACGATACGTATGCACAGAATCGTGAGAGCGTAACTGCAGAATTCCGTGTGCGCTCCTGGAAGGTTACCTTTTGCTCTTGCTCCTCATCCGCTTGCTTTTGACGCTTTGCCGCCTCCGCCTTTTTTATGTCCTCTTGTGCTCCGTCTCGCGTCTCCGCTTCCTCTGGTTCGGTGCGCTCCTGGGGACATGCAAAAATCAAAATCCCATCTCGGTCGGTCGGAGAGAAATTAACGCGATATGCATGCACAGAATTGAAAGACCCTAACTGCACAACTTTGGAACGTTACCTTTTGCTGTTGCTCCTCATCCGCTTGCTTCGGTCGGTGCGCTGCCTCCGCCTTTTTTCTGTCCTCTTCTGCTCTGTCTCGCATCTCCGCCTCCTCTCGTTCCGTGCGCTCCTGGGGACATGGGTTCTCTGCCTTTCTGGGCCTCTCAACCTGAGTGGCACGAAGTTACACAAAGCACCGAACTGTTGGCCTATGAAGCGTGTCCCACCGGCCCAAATCCCAGCCAGCGATATGCACCGGTTGTGCCACCCATGCGGTGGGGTGATGGTCTATGTGTGAGTCACAAACATTTAATGCACCGCAAGCAACAACATCAACAAGCATTGAACAGCAATAGATGCCTGTCGAATGCTGCTCATTGATATGTCCATGGGTTTGAAGCTCACTTGCGGTTTGTGCGGTGGAAACAGCTTTTGGATTGTGAAGCCTCCAGTCTTACTTCTGTCCTCAAGCGCTCGAAGAATCTCTGGTATCGTTTTGGAACTCATACCGCTAACACACAGGTTCTCGCAGAGTTTGATCAAATAATGTTTTGAGTAAGCACTTGCCTGCTTAAACAGCTCCATACGCGTCATATGCTCAGTTGCTTCGGCTATTCTTGATGCCAACGCTTCCTCAGACACATCGGGTGACCTACTCTTTTTGGTATACTTCCTCAACTTTGGGGGCTTTGGTTTAGTTTTCTTGTTCTTTTCCTTTTTGGCTTTGGGTGTGCCACTTGCGCCATCCTCCGAGTTGTCGCCATCGTCACCATCATCCTCATCATCACTACTTTCATGTTCCGAGCTCTCATCAGAAGGTGCCTCGCCGTAGTCGGATGTTTCATCACTCGGGACGTCACACCCATCGTTGAAGAAGGCAGGCAATCCAAGAGGAAGGGTTGGGAAGACGTCAGCGCGTTTGAACCAATAGAAGTAATTATTTGGGAACCTCATGCATAGGTCGTTCTTGTTTGGTTCCGGTATTTTTTTCGGTATAATCAGCATTCCGTACCAAAACAAGACCCGCTTTTCACCGGTTTGCACATTGGTGGACATGCCACATTTGATGTAATTGAAGGTCCCGACTTCAACACTTTGGTCTTCCTTAACACAATGCCCTGCAAGGAGCCTTTCTAGCTCCGGGTCCAAACTTTTGCAATTTTTCCATGCTCCGCCTTCTCCTTGTTCGGCCCCATCTTCCACGTCCCCCTTGCCTATATGACAATCGGCAGGCACCAAGGCTGGCATGTCAGGCTTTGGAATCACAACCTTTTTCTTCTTGGAAGGAGCCATTGCTTAGCCCTGTGGGTTGTACCAAAGGGAAATCACATTTTGTCGCCATGCATGCTCCCATGACCATTCGTTCACCCTTAGTTCACTATCTTTTCACCCTTTGCTCACCCTACCTAGGAAGGCATAATACACACAAAAAGCACGCAACAAGGGCATGAAGGCAGTAAGACAATCGTTGCTTACGTATGAACCATATGGAAATGGACCACAAACGGTGCAAAATAGGGCCAAAAACACCTGAAATGTTCATCGCTCATCCCATTCTTATGCACATAGTATCATATTTTATGTACAACGATGACACACGGAGAAAGAAAATTCTCAAATGGCTCAAATAGTTCCAAGCCTACCTATGAACCATATGGATATTGGATCACAAACGGTGCAAAATAGGGCCAAAAACACCTCAAATCTTCATCGTTCATCCCATTCTTATGCACATACTATCATATTATATGTAGGACCTATCATACAAATGCTTACAATAACAACCTAAGCCCCAAACATGTGTGTGTACGGTGATAGGCACGCAAAAGCCCATCTATGACCCATATGGAAATGGACCACAAACGGTGCAAAATAGGGCCAAAAACACCTCAAATGTTCATCTTTCATCCCATTCTTATGCACATAGTATCATATTTTATGTAGTTCTTATCATTCAAATGCATACAATACCAACCCAAGCCCCAAACATGTGTGTGGACGGTGATAGGTGATCAAAACCCTACCTATGAACCATATGGATATGGAGCACAAATGGTGCAAAAACGGGCCAAAAACACCTCAAAACTACATTGTTCATCCCATGCTTGTGCCCGTAGTATCATATTTTATTTCTTACCCAGCATTCAAATGCTTACAATACCATCCTATGCCCCAAACATGTGTGTGGACGGTGATAGGTGATCAAAACCCTACCTATGAACCATATGGATATGGAGCGCAAAAGGTGCAAAAACGGGCCAAAAACACCTCAAATCTACATCGTTCATCCCGTTCTTATGCACATACTATCATATTTTATGTAGTTCTTATCATTCAAATGCATACAATACCAACCCAAGCCCCAAACATGTGTGTGGACGGTGATAGGTGATCAAAACCCGACATATGAACCATATGGATATGGAGCGCAAAAGGTGCAAAAACGGGCCAAAAACACCTCAAAACTACATTGTTCATCCCATTCGTATGCACATACTATCATATTTTATGTCGTTTTTATCATTCAAATGCATACAACACCAACCCAAGCCCCAAACATGTGTGTGGACGGTGATAGGTGATCAAAACCCTACCTATGAACCATATGGATATTGGACCACAAACGGTGCAAAATAGGGCCAAAAACACCTCAAATGTTCATCGTTCATCCCATTCTTACGCACATACTATCATATTATATGTAGGACCTATCATACAAACACTTACAATAACAACCTAAGCCCCAAACATGTGTGTGTACGGTGATAGGCACGCAAAAGCCTACCTATGAACCATATGGAAATGGACCACAAACGGTGCAGAATAGGGCCAAAAACACCTCAAATGTTCATCTTTCATCCCATTCTTATGCACATACTATCATATTTTATGTAGTTCTTATCATTCAAATGCATACAATACCCACCCAAGCCCCAAACATGTGTGTGGACGGTGATAGGTGATCAAAACCCTACCTATGAACCATATGGATATTGGGCCCCATGGTGCATGAGAAAGGGATGAATAGCCTAGAATAAAGGCAAAACATCGCTTGTCATGTAGGCTTCTACCAATGGTGATGACAATTTGTTCATATATCACCTCTATACCACCTCTTACAGCCCTGTAAGGCCCTCTATATGGCCTCCATAGACCCTAAAACCATGTAAAAAAGTGGTTTTTGGGTAGAGAAGCGTGAATTTCTCCAAATCTGTGCCTGCCAATCTGGATTTTTTTAGGTCAGCAGCAAGGTATTTATCTCGGGAACACGCTCATGCCTTTACTTTGCTGCCAACTGCGAAAAAAAGTGGACTTTTTGGCGATTTTCTATTGCGCACGGCGGTCGGGAATCTGAAACTCGCGTACGCGGCAGTTGCTGACAGTTTATCTGCGGCTCCAGCTTCAGCGACAGCATAATTTTAATAAAAATTTGAGAAAACATAAAAACAACAGTACTACTGTGTACAGTTTGATATCGCGGTTCTGAAAATGCATGATTTTGAATTTTGGGAAAAAACAGCTGCTAAAATCATAGGTGTTTGTACTCACCAAGTACGAACAAAATGAGCTCTTACTTATTTTCCGTCGCCACTATATCTTGGAGATATAGTGGCGAACTTTGAGCACATGAAAACAAAGTGCTCAAAATGTCAGAACTAAAATTGACGCCAAAAATCACCAATGGCTCAAATGGACTTGAACCAAAGTGACAATGAAAGTAGAGACTCGTTGCTACGACACCAAAAAGAAATTACGGGTAAAATTCGACAATGACGTGACACACGAACTCGACAAAGTGGCATCATGAACACAACAAAAATGCACTATTTATGCATGAAAGTGGGTCCCACCATGGAGTGTGGTGACCCACCACGACCATATCTCGACATTGCACAGGGAAGGAAAGGCAAACCAAAATGTATACCAATGTTGGCTTCACCCTGGAATCATCGAAATCAACTTGAGCTTGAGACTCACCATGGGTTGTTCACCACAACCAAAACTCAATTCAATCCTAATAATTGAGTCATATCTCCGAACTGACTTGTAACTCACACAAACAAATAACATACCATTGTAGAGGAGAGTCATGCCATTCCATTGCATCTCTTCTCAAGGGAAATGGATGGAAAATCTCAATTTACGGTTAGGTTGAAGTGACTACATGAAATGCATAAGATATGCATGCCATGCCTAATCTAACAATGGGGGGTAAAAGAAAAAGGCACCGTAAGGTGCCGGCAACGATGCCTAAGCTATCCCTATACTTTAAATGGCTGGGCATCATGACGTTAGGGGTTTTTTGAAAATAGTGGCACCGGAACCTGAACTTTTAATTCCCTATCATAAACTAAGTCTTGACTATTACAACCGTGCAGTCAGAATTAATTCAGGTCAACAGGATGGACTTTCCGTAAAGGCCAGTTCATGGTCTCGCGATTTGGGTCGCCAGATCCCAACTGGCAGTTCGCCCGCGAATTGGCGCGACGCCGGTTCACCACCAGGCCGCTGCCAATATCTAACTTCTGTACCTATGCGAATTCAAGGCAAATTTTCATAGGTATCAACAGGGCAATTGATTCCCTAATGACTAATACAAAAGCGGCGGAAAAACACGCCGAGTTCCCTGATATCCCTCCTGCAGGCTCAAGTCAAAAGTACAATGAAAGGAAAGGTTAAGGGGGGATGAAGGCTAATGATATCCCCTATCAAATCCCATAGTGTGGGCCTATAATAGCCTACACAAGGGGATGACGGGGGTCAGCACAAAGAGGAGTATGTGTCCCCATAACCGGGGATCAGGCCCCACAGGGGGGCCGGGGGGCGCAGGCATGACGGAAACCAAACAAAGAGGAAGAAGACGAGGAAGCAGAGGTGCTATTACCATCCTCGGAAATTGCGGGAGTTTCGTTACCGCTGGACGCATTGTGCTCTGCGGCAGACCCAGAATCCACAGAGCTTGAATCCTCCTCCGGTTTCCACTCCCAATCGGAGCGTCCAAGAGAGGCTTTAGAGAAGGACGCACTCTTGTTGTCGACCGCCTTTGCCACTTTCAAAGTGATCTTGGGCTTCACCACCATGGGGATTTTTTTTGGCTCGTCGCTTTTTTTTCTCATTGTTCTGGCCGACTACAACCCATTCCGTCAAATCAACGGTGTTTTGTGGCACGGTTGGATGGCACCGTGCCAAGTTGGGTTTGATGTTCAAAACCCACGGGGTGGCACTGCACCCGGGAATAGGACATTCACGGGGCATGTTTTCTTGTTTGCGCATGGCCACTTCGAGCTTCAATGGGACCACACACGGGCATGTGGTATTGATTTTCTTGCGCACAATACTTGTGGTACACGGGCCTTTTGTGTGTCCACAAAAACCACAAGGTTTGGCCGCACCACACATCCTTGGGTCCGTTACCACCTCTCCCTTCTGAAAGTGCACTGCCACATGATTGCGCATCCTTGCCAGGGCAATGGGCGTTCCACAAAACCAATCCAATTCGGTTGCTTCCGCGGGCCGCACACTAGTATGTGCCACACAAGTGTATGACCCTGCACAAAAATGAGGACAGTTGGGCACCTTTGCTGTCTCCACGAAGGCAGCCAGACTGCCCACTATAATGAGCCAACGACCATCGGCATCCATTTCGGCATCAATAAAAAAACATGCCAATTCCGAAACTCACATTCCAGACCAAACCACCCCGTCCACCGCAACAAAGTTGGATCAGTGGTCATTGCGACAAAAGGCAAAAATTGACCCGTCACGGGGATGGCATGTCCAGTTGCAAGCGCCTCCTTTGTGGTACCATAAACCCGTGCACCGTCAACAGGGCGCCATGAAAAACTAAATGTGCCGACGGAACACATCCGTTGCGACCTCCATATTAAGGCCACAAGTGTAAGAAAGATAGCACACAGGCTGACCGCGTGAGGCAATGCAACATTGTTTACATTTGTGGGGGTTTGACCTAACCGGCCGCCTTGTGCCGTGCGGCGCAGCCAATCTGTTGACCCATGTTCAACGTTGCCGTTGAAATACTCATTGACAAGTTGTGTAATATGCACGGTGTGTCCGTTGGGGCATGGGACATAGGCTCTATTTCAGTCAGAACTATGACATCACAGGCACGATTGCAGGGAACAAGCATCGGTAGGATCGCTATCCTCCATTGCTTTGGTGTCCTGGGCAGTCCCCAAAAATTCGTCTTCTTTGTCCAACGAAAGGGGTGCACCACATGGTTTTAAGCGGGTTGCACTGCCTTGGTAAGGAGCTTCCAAGACGTTGTGCGCAGATGAGCCAATCTGTTGGTGTTGCTCAAGGATGCCTGTGGGATGCACTGTACCCCTTTCCCAAACCCTTTTGAATTCAACACTTTGCACACTACAATCTGTAGTGTACTCAAGTGGGGTCAATCGATCAGTGGCATAGGGCTCATGCCGCTTGCGCCAATCAGGGTGTGCCAAAAAAATGTCTTGAATGTGCAAAATAGCCTGCAAGCGGTCCCGCAACTGCAGGCAAGGTGGCTACATAACCCCTGCCGCCTCTGGGGGGTTCCCACTGCTTTAGAGCGGGGGAGGAAATTCAGAAGTGACCCACAAGTGGGGAAGGTGGCTACATAACCCCTGCTGCTTGGGGGTTCCCCACTGCTTCAGAGCGAGGGGCAAAATCACAAGTGACCCATGAGTGGGCAAGGTGGCTACATAACTCCTGCCGTCTGGGGGGTCCCCACCGCTTCACAGCCTTAGCCCACGCAAACTGCACCCTGTTTTGCGCGCCGAACGCGCAGAAAAAGACCGGTTTGCAACAGGGCAAAAAAACTATTTTTTTGGATGTTTGATGAACGTGATTTTAGACGTAGGGGAATAAATTGCTTTTTTAGTGTTGTGCAACTCCGCGCTCCTCAATGCGACGTTTTTTACATTTCTCTGGCGTTCTGAGTGCGCGAGGCCTTGCGCACTCAAGATGTTCAAAATAGAGTTTATCACGAAACTCAAACACCCGTAAGGACTGGCATTTGCGGAAATACGCAGCTCGGTACACGGTATTAAAAGTAGGACTGTGTTTCCCACGGAGCATTGGAAGTGTAGGACTGTTCAACTTCCCACGTTAGGGGAAACACATATACTGTAAAGTGAAAATAAAATACAAATTTAGGCACCCTGAGTGCGCGAGGCCTCGCGCACTGAGGTCACGTTATGTATCGAATTTGCAGAATGGAAATAACGCGTGCAATTGTAGGTACGGTACCAGACGGACAAACACATTTGACTTTTTCGGGTGTATGTGTGTGTAGACACCATGTTGGTCAGATATAACAAGGCATAGAACATTGTCCCACGGAAACAATCAGTGCGCGAGGCCTCCCGCACTCAAACGACGGAAGAAAATGAAAAAGCAGGCAGGTCAGGTCAGGCACGCCGGTATTTACATTCCCTTTCACGGCTGCCACTTGTGACAGTCGATTATACATCGGTAACCTTCGTCATATATTTCAGGGGATCAGGGGAATGATTTGCTTTTTTCCAACAGCCACTCAATGGCAGACGTGTCCGGTTCTAATAGCGGCCGTAGCCTTCGCTGCCCGATAGATATGGTTTTTACTTTCCAACTGGGTTTACAAAAGGAAACAGAGTAGGAAATTGTGGTTGCAAAAACGGTTTTCGGTTACTGGGAACGGAGCGCACGCAGACACCAAATACAATCTGCGGCGGCACGCGCACCAGAAATGACGACAAGAGAAGGCCAGATGATTTGAAACACATTGTTTTTAAAGATCGCTGTGCGAAACGATAACCAAAATATGTGCGTAAATCTAATTCACACAGAGAAAGACGCAAAATGCCACTTCGATGCAGAAAATCCGTAACGCATCAGATGATAGCAGAAGTGAGCAAAGGAGCAGCAGCACTACGAGAGGCATGCGCGGCAGAACCAGCATACCAAACAGCAGACGACCTGTGGAAAGGACTCAAACGAAACGACCTGGCGGCGCAACTGGTGTTAACATTTGCACAGCGACTCAGGTTCAACAAAAGAACGCGCCACAGTTTACCAGCAGCTAAAAGGCAGGAGGACAAGCGCTGGGTGCGCATTTTGCGACAGGAGGGCTGGAATCTGTACCTGTTGATGCGTCAATGGGCAGTACCAAACAGGAAAAAACCAGGAAACAAAACAGGGTACCTAACACAAACAGAAAGACGAACAAAAGTACGACTTGGGCAAGCAGACGCTGCCGCAGATACAGTGGACGAACAGGCAGCAGCAGCACTTAAAACAACGTGGTCACTGGTGCTTTCGTCGTGTTGCGTGATGTGGATAGACAACTGGTACCGGGCACAATACACGACACACCCAGACGAAAGTGACCGGTCACAAAACTGTACTGCAATAGCAGTACTTCAACTGAAGCAGAGGCCCACGTATTGGGCAGGACATCCAGCCGTTGAGGACCTGGCAGTGCGGATAACGACAGTGGCAAGGGCTCTGCAACAACGTGAACGAAGAATCCCCCGGACGTTCCTTGACATGGGGTATGCAGATGGGTGTACACCAGACACCGGAAACGTGAGAGCACCGTTGGATTTGAGGAGGGATGCACCGACCGTGCAGGCACCGGTGTGGCGCCCGTTTGCCCTGTCAAAAAAAAAGGTAACTGGTGGTGTTGGTCTGTTAAACTTGTTACACTTTGCAAAGGACGTAGCGCAACAGACAAACAGAGTTTTACCGCTGTTGGTTGACGAAAACATACACTACAGGAGCCTAAAGTTGTTGTACAGTGCCGAGAACCAACGATGGAACATGCGTGCGTACCTGCGTTACGTGCCTGTAGTTTACGGTGTCTGGCATGCCTACAAGTTCGTTGTTACTCATACTTTTCGGGTGTTTTGGCCCATTCCAACCTACCTACGAGAAGGTCTGCTACGACCTGGTTCCACCATACTATCATACCCCAAACTGATAGTTATGGAAAACGCTATTGCTGCGCTGATGCTTGCCACCCCCCGAATACTACGCCTGTATCGGCGCAAGGCACAAGCTGCAACCGCGATCAGTGGTCGTGACACTGCGCATGCCAACAGGGCAGCAGTGGCAAACGCAGTCTTACATTTGTTGTTGGAATGGTGCCCGTTGTTGTTGTACTTGGGCCACGTGGTACGGGAATGCAACTGGTCAGGGGAAAACAACGGTACAGGGTCACGAGCCCAGGAGGTGTTGCAGTTGAGTTTGTGTCTGTTGAGGAGGCTGCGTCGAGGACCGTGTGACACCATACTGAAGTACGAACGCACGATCATGTGCACATTGCTGTACAACAGCAAGTGGCACCAGGACCTGCCCGGTCAGGCACACTCAGAGGAGTTTGGAGAAGGGATGTTGAGCAAGTTGGTGCGGGACAAGGCGAGAAACACGGGTTCTGTTACTGTTGAGGAGGTCGAAAACCATTGCTTGTTACTAAAGGTTGGTCCTGGTGGCAAACGCGTGGGGTTGCAAAACTTTCCCAAGAACCTGGTACACAGCATGCGACAACGACTAACAAGATTTTTGGCGACAGACCGAATTTGCATGGCGTATGTGGAATGGGAGTCGGCCAGAGTCAGCACCGTTGCAACTTCGTGGCCGCGGAGGTTACCGAGATTTCCACCCTCACCTACACAACCCCTTGGTTACGACCAGTACCGGCTACTTGGTCACAGCGTACTGCATGCCCTCATTGACCAGAAAACAAATCCCACCAACCAACTGAAACGGAAACTGGATGCTGTTGTGGGGCGGAGAACAGATATGGATGCCGACAGACAGTAAGCAGCAACACACAACGTGCGGCAACGCTTGCGGTAACTGACGCCCGCAGTGCGCGAGGCCTCGCGCACTAAACGTTGCGAAAAACAGGTATGTAATGCGATGTGAGTGCGCGAGGCCTCGCGCACTGAGTAGTTCGCTAAGTGCCTTAGATTAAGTCACAACAGAGATAGTTGTGGAACAGATGTTCGAAAACGACCTGCAAAACACCGTTTCGACTGATTTCAGAGTTCAAATGACCGTGTTTCAACTCGTGCCATTTGCCCTTTTTAGGTATCTTTTGGCATCATGAGTGAACCAGGGTCGCCAGAACGTCCAGCACCAGACACAGAGGCCATGGAGTCGTCACCAGGGACCGACCAAGGGGACACGCCGAAGAAAGGACGCAAGAAGAAGGGTGAGAAGAAGCCAATATCGGAGATGAAGCTCACAGTCGACGTGCAACAGTGGTTGCGGCAGGAGAATGGTAAAGCCGTGAAGGTAAAGATTGCTGATTTGAGAGTTGACAAGACCAAGGAGCGCGGACAGATCCGATCCATCAACTATGACGATGTTGCCAGGAAAGTGACGGGATACCAAGCACTACCACCAGCTAGACCGTCGCGCGTAACGGCGTGGGAGGATAGTGGTATGACTCGCTTCGCGTTCGATCGAAGACGTTTCTTCTCTTTGCTTCGGTACATGGTTTGCTTGGCAGATGGCTCCCTTTACGTTCTGAATGGTCAGCATAGCACAGAAACAAGCAGAAAGATTCAGGAATCGCGTCTCGCAGAAGGCAAAGAATTGGAGGACTGGCAGGAGTTTTGCTACGTTGACATTCTGAAGTACGAAACACCTTGGAGGATCCGGGCCAAGGTTGCAGGATTGCAACAAGCTGGCAGCCAGTCTGTGACGTGGATTCCGCTGTCCGAGGCGCTGGACAACATGTTGTTGTACATTGAGGACCAGAAGCGGGAAAAAGAACCACAAGATTTCAAGCGGTTCAACACTGCTGTTGTCCAGGCCGCCGTCAACTCTGCGTTTCTTGCACCCGAGGCTTTGGAGGAAGCAGGACACACAGTATGTATTCGTGTATCGCACGGTTAGGATGCGCGAGGCCTCGCGCACTCCATGGCATTGTTTTCCCTCGCAGGACTCGACATTCAAGAACTGGAGGGACATCTTCTCCCTGGCGTATTACTGCGGTCGTGAGGCGGTTACTGGCATGAGGAACCTCGAGAATAAGAGCAGGAAAGATGAAGTTACAAGGAATGCCTTCAAGAAGCTGGAGGGGCTGCATCTACCGAGCTTATTGCGGAAAGTCTGTGCGCACATGAACCTGAGGGACTCGACCTTACGCACCACCCAGAACTACATTGACGCGCAGATTACGGACCAATGGGTTACTTTCCATCTTGACCATCCGGACAATAAGCAGTATGTCAACCAGACGGCAGGTATGCGTCAGTGTCGCAGCTTCAGTGCGCGGGGGCTCGCGCACTCAACCACCGTTTTCACATCCGTACAGCTGCCGATGCAAAGATCCGAGCAGAAGTCGCAGCACTTGGCACACCGCAACTGAAAATTCGGCTGGGAAATTGGGGTTACTGGCCGGATTCAAGTACGAGGTATCGGTCGCCGTGGCCAAATTGGAAGACCTTGCTCAATGCACCTCTGTGGCGGACTGGGGACAAGGGCGCACCTCCATTACCACAGACGCTGGCCGTGCGGAAACACCTGCAAAGGAAGACTGAGGCACAATCATCGGCAGCGTCACAGACACAGCTGAGTACTGGCGATGTGATCAATGTCTCCAAGCAGGACGAGCAAGGGAGCAAATTCTTTTTGACGGCGTGCCGTATTGAGGATATTGAAGAGACACCGCCAGCCTGTTTCCGGGATCTTACACAATTGTTTCCATGACCTTGAGTGCGCGAGGCCTCGCGCACTGAAGGACATAAAAAAGCAATTTATTTCGCATGACAAACATAGGTGCAACTGGAGACTGTAAAACGCAAGCACCCAAAAGGCTGCGTTTTACAGAGACCTGCAGAATGTCATTTTTGAAAATGAGCTCCCTAACAGGCACACACCAGTTGGGTTTTGAAATACAAAAACGACAAGATTGGTAAAACACACCCTTCAAATCAGACAAAATAATAGTTTATTTTAAAAAACAAAAAGTGGAAAAAAGCAGCCAATTGGGTAAAATTGTATTTTTTCGGTGGTATCTGGGTCATGTGTGTTGCAAATGTCCAAAAAAAATAGTTTTTCAGGCGGTCATTTTTTAGGTCCTTCTCTTCAAGAAGAGGGGTGCAGTTTGCGTGGGCTAAGACAGCGGGGGGCAAAATCAGAAGTCGCCCACAAGTGGGCAAGGTGGCTACATGACGCCTGCCGCCTGGGGGGTCCGCACCGCTTCAGAGCGAGGGGCAAAATCAGGAGTGACCCACAGGAGGGCAACGTGGCTGCATAACCCCAGCCGCTTGGGGGGTCCCCACCACTTCAGAGCGGGGGGCAAAATCAGAAGTGGCCCACAAGTGGGCAAGGTGGCTACATAACCCTTGCCGCATGGGGTGTCCCTACCGCTTGAGAGCGGCGGGCAAAATCAGAAGTGGCCCACAAGTGGGCAAGGTGGCTACATAACCCCTGCCGCTTGGGGGGTCCCCACCGCTTCAGAGCGTTGGGCAAAATCAGAAGTGGCCCACAAGTGGGCAAGGTGGCTACATAACCCCTGCCGCCTAGGGGGTCCCCACCGCTTCAGAGCGGGGGACAAAATCAGAAGTGGCCCACAAGTTGGCAAGGTGGCTACACAACCCCTGCCACTTGGGGGGTGCTCACTACTTCAGAGCGAGGGGCCAAATGAGAAGTGGCCCACAATTGGGCAAGGTGGCTACATAACCCCTGCCGCCTAGGGGGTCCCCACCGCTTCAGAGCGAGTGGCAAAATCAGAAGTGGCCCACAAGTGGGCAAGGTGGCTACATAACTTCTGCCGTCTGGGGGCTCCCCACCGCTTGAGAGCGGGGAGCAAAATCAGAATTGGCCCACAAGTGGGCAAGGTGGCTACATAACCCCTGCCACCTCGGGGTCCCCATCGCTGCAGAGCGAGTGGCAAAATCAGAAGTGGCCGAAGAGTGGGCAAGGTGGCTACATAACCCCTGCCACCTCGGGGTCCCCACCGCTTGAGAGCGGCGGGCAAAATCAGAAGTGGCCCACAAGTGGGCAAGGTGGCTACACAACCCCTGCCACTTGGGGGGTGCTCACTACTTCAGAGCAAGGGGCCAAATGAGAATTGGCCCACAATTGGGCAAGGTGGCTACATAACCCCTGCCGCCTAGGGGGTCCCCAACGCTTCAGAGCGGGGGACAAAATCAGAAGTGGCCCACAAGTGGGCAAGGTGGCTACACAACCCCGCCACTTGGGGGGTGCTCACTACTTCAGAGCGAGGGGCCAAAAGAGAACCGGCCCACAATTGGGCAAGGTGTTTCACCTCTGGGGTCGCCACCACTTTAGAGAGGGGGGGCAAAATCAGAAGTGTCCAAAAAAGCGCGGATATGCAACATCACCCTTGCATTATGGGGGGTCCCTAGCTAAGGGGACAAAATCAAAAGTGGCTCAATTGGGGGCAAGGACAAAACTTTGGATGTGCAGTCCAAAAAAATACCACCAAAATAAATTTCGCAGAAATGGTGTGTCTGCGTTGAAAAAAAAACCTTAAAAACCCCGGACAGACAATTTTTGAAAAAGAGGGGGGTTTTCTAAACCCCCCACGCTATCCGACTTCTCAAACCCCCCCCCCCCTCTGCATGTGCCCATGCTGAGGACAGCATTCGGAAGTATGAGGAAAATACATATTTGGCTGTTGAAATCTTGTAACCTGTTCTGATGCCACTGTTTTTCGTAATGCCAACGCCACACGCTGCGACCTGTTTGTGGACCTATGGGAGGATAGGGGGGCACACCATGATGGTCAAGCACGGGCCTCATGGTGGGTTTTTGATGGAATGGATGATGGGGCCCATCTGCAAAGAATGGATGCCGTGGGTAAATTGAATGACCAAGTCAAAAAACTTGAGGCAGAGGGCGGCATGGAAATTGGGGGAACTCCCAAAAAATTGTTGTGTTTTAAAAGTGGGGGCGGGAAAGTCATGATGTCGGGTTTGTGTGGGAAATGTTGGAATTGCAATCTCAAGGATGACCAATTCCAAGCCCCTTTGTTTGCAAGGGCAGATTTTTCGAGTGATTGCTCGCATCGGCTCCCTTATGTCTTGCATCCCTCCCGTGCGCAATGTTGGATATGTGGCACATTGTTGTGCAAGGGTGGGGACAGGCATTGGGAAACGTCTCAAGGACAGTCCCGCACATTAGGCTCACGAGGAGCCCTAAAGGCCGTGTCCCATTTTATTTCTAACCTCTGACAAGAGGCGAAGCACATCCCTGTGGCTCAGAGAGTGATGCGTGCTCCCTCGAAAGAGAAGGAACACACTCTCGACATTAACGCCCCCCGCCTTTTTTTTTGGAACACCTAAGTTGCACGCCGAGTTGGTGCACGTTGTTGCAATCTATTGTCCCCATGTTGTGAGGTGGGAGGGAAACAGGTGGCTCAGAACCAGTGCCGTCCTGCACCTCATGTTGCCGGCCTCTTACTATATGCAAGAGATTTGGCGCCATGTGGGTCCTATTTCCATGGACCAACGCCAACGTTATGCATGCATGGTTGCACAATTCACCAAGGCATGGGAAGCACTAGGGTGGAGTGTTCCCGTTTGGGTGCATTGGCTGGTGTGCCACAGTGGTGCACACCCCCAAAGGTGGGGGAATTTTATTGAGTTCTCCTCCATTCCCACGGAATGGAGGAACAAAAGTTTTAAAATGGATATCTGCCATTGTTTCCACGGACGGAAGCTGAGCAAGCCTTATGTCATCGATGGGGACTGAGGCATTCTTTGCATCTGGATGCCCTTGATTGGGGCATCCGTTTGTGGTTTTGGGAAAAGGGCTTGGGTAGAGAGGGCATCAGGTTTGGCATGCAACGCATGCGGAAGAAGCACCGTGCACCAAAACACATGTAGGTATATATCATGTGATATGATATGCTGTGCAGCATGCATAAGTATGTATATTAAGTATATATAATATGCATAAGTGGATCACATTTGACATTTCGGATGGGACATCAAACAAGGATGTTTCTTGTGGTCTTCTGTGTTGCCCATCGCCATCTTTTAAAATAATCATGAGGTCCTGTGCATGGGGTCGTAAAAGTACATCAACACCAAGCAATGCTGATGCCACCGATTGCATTCACAAACGTGTTTGCCGCTGCACTCTTTCCCCGCAATCCTAATGTAAAATAAACAAGGTTGGCCATATGACGTGAAAGAGAAGAATGTGGTGGCGTTGACGTTTGTGGATGCAGATCACATATTGCATACGGGGTCAGTTGCCGGCGTTTGATTCCCTCACAAAATTCCTTAACACTCTCCAAACAGAGCCCCTTCTCCTTCGGATGGGCATTCGTAAACATAGTTGTAAGAATAATTGCTGCACAAACATGTTCCAGGCATATGTGGGCCAGTTGCCGAAAGGAACCTTGCGCACAAGCGCATGCAACAGGGCCACAGCACGCAAGATTCAGTGCAAACAGTTTGCCGTATGCTTCCAGTATACGGCTGTATACTGACAGGTATATGGCTGTATACTCGGAGGTATACGGCCGTATACCAGTAGTATACGGTGTTCCCTAGTGACCCCAAGGACGAAACCCATAGGCCAATAACTCTTCAATAGATTCATCAAGGAGGTAATCTGTATTGCAACCATTGTGGAAAACAATGGCAGAGCGCTTCCCCCTCCACGGGGCAGGCCCGTGGCAGGCATTGTAGTTAAAAACCGGTCCCGGCCAGCCCTTGTAGGCCTTTGCATCCACAATACCAACATACATACAACCGCATCAGGGTCCCTTGCTTGGGACAATGGAGCACGCAAATCGATTCAACACAGACCTCCCCTCCACTATGCGCCCAGACAACACAAATGGCGGAAAGACGAGAAGGATCCTGTATATGGCGATGCCCCGGCATTCTTTGCGAGGTACTGCATTATACAACTGGAATGGTGGAGCGATGGAAGCATCTTGGAAAATTTGCATGTGTGTGTGCACTTGAAAGGCAAATTAGCTCACTTTGCCTTTGAATGCCGCTGCAAAAGCATGCACATCGGAAATCCTTCTCTTGCTTGCCTGTCACCCCAAAATGCACATTGTGACTTGTACACCCAAGATGTGCACCTTGGGGTACACCAACTCTGGGCACAAAGCTGCAAGGGCGGGGTTGGAAGGAGGTAGTCATGTGCATGCGCCGCCTTTGGGGGCAGGCTCGCCTTGAGCTGCCACTCATGGGCACTTGAGGTGGCCTCGGCCAACTTGGCCTCCAGGTCCACAATGCTCCTATCCATGGCGTCACCCTCAGCTTGGGCAACCGTCAGCTCCTCCTTCAGGGAGGCATTGGCCTCCCTCAAGGAGGTCAGGGAAGCCCGGCTGAACTCCGTCATCTCCTTCGAGATGTTCAGCGGGGACTTTGCCAAGCTCGCCACCACCGCACTAACAATGTCAGTGGTGGTTCACACAGCAAGGTCCCCCAAGGCCTCGCATGCGCCACAGCGGGCAGCCGCCTCCATCCCCCCCACCCCCCAAAGCTCCCCCGAGCCCACAGCCATAGCAGCAGCAGCAGAGCCAGAAGGCTTGGGAGACTTCTGGCCGGGGGGGGCTGCAGGGTCTAAGCTCTTCCCACTAAGAAAACTCCTCAGAGCGTAGCCAGAGGGCTCAGATCCGGCATGGGGCAGGCTAACTGAGGGCAGGTATCCCTTTAATTCTAGCGTCCCGGCGGTATGGAGTGGTCGGTGCTGGGGCTTTACACTTGGGGTCTCTGGTATCCAGGCACGACAGCAAAGTCAATGAAGATGAAGATATGAACTTGCAAAACTTCCCAGTCTACAAAATATTGTAGGCGGACAATATGGTACATATAATTCCCAATAAATCTTCCTGTATAATTTATAAAAAATCCGATTGTGAAAAAATATTTGGCGAATTTGGTTTGCGCACGCGCGCCGGTAATTCCAAGAAAATCATCAAAACGCGACCCTCTCACAAGGAACAAACACCAGAAATGAGTCCGGCGTGTCCATAATATACAACAGTAGTTCCCGTAAAAATGTGGGGGGCGCAAATTTTAAGATCTCCGGAAATGATCCGATTCTGACCTAATGGGGGGTAATTGACCTGAGATCTGCGCAGATTGAGGGTAGCCGCAATTACACTTCCCCCTCCAAGAACACACTGCGGTGTGTTACCAGGTCAACGAAGGCGTGCGTGTGGTCGAGAACCGAAAAACTTGCTTTGTGGCATTAAAGTCTGTACAAATGTACCCAAAATCCAATGGATGGAGGCGGAGTTGGGGTAGATGAATCCAGAACGTCTAACAATGAGACATGGAAAACAACCCAAAGAAACAGACATAGGTTAAAAGACACGTAAACGTATCAAAGAAGGATACCAAACCGTGTCCTGGTTGAGAATGATGTTCACTTCAGCAAAATGAGGCAAATTAACACATGAAATGTAGGGGGATTGAAGACAAATGACCTGCTCTGAGCAGCTTTTGCTCTCAGGGGCACGCTACGATGTCCTCCACGTACGTGTTATTCCCGCTTTTATCTTTTCGAACCGCAAAGCATGTGCTTCAGATGGCCAGAATGTACCCATAATTGAGAAGAATCAAGGATAATTGACACTGAGTTGGGCTTGAATTGAGGAGTAAAATAGCACACACAGAGAAACAATTGACGGGAAATATATGTATATACTATAACTTGTCCTCCCTAGGTCCGCGGCAGAGCAATTGGACGAAGCCGTGACTAGATCTTGGCAACATGTGAGGAAATGTCCTAAGATGGAAAGATGGAGAGGATTGAGGCTAGAATTAACTGAAATTATTAGGAATGAGAAAACGGATAGCGAGCAAATGACTAATACTGAAGTAAAAAAATGTCAGTTCACCCTTGGTAGGCGAGTTTTTATCTTACAACGCGAGCATCTAACAGATTCTAAGATAATGTTGACATGATGGATGATTCATCATGATGGACATATTGACCTTAAATCCTGTAGCTAGACCCTAGCAGAAGTCGACGGAGTTACGTTGAAGGCAATATACTGAGGGCCACAGGCCTAGAAATGCCGCATATAACTTTATTTACAGTGCTGGTGGTGCTCTCCAAGGAAAAATAGGTCAATCTTTGACCTTCAGGCCACAATGTAAATGAATCCACCAATTTAGAACCTGAATTCACAAATGAGGCTCACATTCCTGGCAAAGAAATTTTTGCCTGGGCCACGGGACCTCAAGCGTGTCTGCCTGGGGTCCGTAGAGGGCATATATAAGGCTCCGTAAGAGAATTGACGTCGTGGTTTAGCAGTATGGCATGAATGAATCAGCGGAATGGTCCCACATTAAGTCAAAATTGGAGGAATCCCCACACATGAAGCTGGAATGAAGTCTACCCGCAGCAGAATGAAGCCTAAAACTGAGTTTCTGGCCGTGTTCTGGACACCACCTGACTACCAGGGGTTCTTGTGGGGGATAAGCGGCTGCGCAACCTTTGATTTATGTACACTACATCATCTGCTAGTGGTAGAGATTCAGGAATTCCAGTCCCGCTGATCAGATTACCCCTAGTCTGTCCTTGTGGAAGCCTGGCACTGACCTTCCTACATACTGCAGCACAACGCCGGACCTACCACAAGCGTCGTTACGCTCCAGTGGGTCACCGGAGGGGAAGCAAACAAAAATCTGGATGCTTGAGGGCCGAATGATCAAGATCCCCTCACTAATGAAACCCTAAGTCAAGGGCTCTCCGCTCTTGTTCTAGCAGATTGAGCACGCAGCTGCAGCGGCGGTAGCGCCAATTCGGAGTCTTATGGAAGAAGGGGAAAAGAAAAAAAGAGGGCCGAGGAGCTGCGCGCCACCCTGAAGGGGCCTGGACCGCAGGCCTAGCTTCACAAGTGCTGGGTAGGCGCTGCCTGAATTTTTGGCGGAGTGGGCATCTATAGGGGTTCAAAACAAACAACCCCTAGCCCGGGAGGTGGCAGGCCTCTCCGCTATAGTGAAGAAGGTCCTTAACGGAATCCGGTCTTCGGCGGTTCAAGCCCAGCTTCGGGCAGACCGGCCGGAAAAGTCAAAAGAATGCACATGACAGAGGAACATAAGTGAAACTTGAGCGGGCCCTGCCAACTGAAGACTTGAATAAACAGATAAAACCACCTGCACCGGCCTCCAGGGGACTGCCCAGTGGCGGTGATGCACCCCTGGCCGCAGGCAGTGCATGGGCGAGCTGGTGCCCCACACCTAAAGCCATGCCTGGCGACGAAGTGGCGGTTCGACCCTACCGGGGTTCAAACCAACGACACGTGCCCCGTAGAGGAAGCCGTAGGCTCAACTAGAGTGGCACCGGCTATGCCTCTATTGTATAATCGAATTTGAAACCGTGCCTCTGGCTTACCGGAGATCAGGCATCAGACATCCGTAGATGCTCTGTGCTTCCCTGTAGCAGTCACCGCTCGCCATATTGGCACCACCGAAGGACTCCTCAGAGAAGCCACAAAATGGCAAAAGGGAAAGCGGCAAAACCACATGGACCAGGATATGATTCGAGCGTACGGAGGACAGGTGTAGGCACTACTATCAACCGACCGTTCCGGGTCTCAAACCCACATCCCCAATCCGGGAACTAAGTGCACTGCCCACCTCGACTGACGAGGTGCATACCGGTAAGAGGTGAACGGAGTTCAAACCCCTCTTCGGTCATGCCGGATTAGTACTGAAGCGGTACCCAGAACCCCATGGCCAGGTTACGGCATACAACCGGTCTTCGGTCCACTAACCCCATGTACGGCGGGTTCCGTGCCGTGAAGCCCCGCATCGGCAACCGATGCACCGCCAGCGGAGATTTGTGTATCAGAATATCAGGAATCAACAGGGTTTTATTTTCATATGGTTTCCGTCAATTTTTATGCTTCCGTTCCGATACTCACTGTTTTGACTGCTGGCGGTTGGTTCGCGACTTTACCGTAACCGCCAGTTTAACTGTTTATAATGGAAATTTTAACGTTATCCGCGACGAAGGCTCCAAAGTCGCCAGGAACTGCATGGATGCTTCCGCAATTTTCATAATTAATACTCGCAACCTTAATCCGAATTTTTCAGGATGTCGAAATCGGATTTTCGACTTCGACATCGCCGCACTTGATTTGACCTCTTTCGAGTGGACCTACGTGCTTCCGTATGCACGAATCAACTTCCCTTTTATCCTGCCCTCCATTTGTCTTAAAGATATGGGCAAAACAAAGTTGATTCGTGAGGCCACTTGTGAAGGTCATATCTCGTGCCGCTTGCGAGTATTGACGATAAGGAAACGTGGGATGTATTCACAATACTCCCGACGTAATTTAGGAAGCTTCATATGCCTTGCGTCTCTACACATGCGCGCTAGTGTAATGGATCATGGTCAAGAGGGTAGAGTTTGCGTTATAACTCTAGGACCATGATATTGCGTGCGTTAAGATAACTTTCGAGTGTAGCGCGCAAGTGTTGGTGTTGCATAGGAACTCTCCTTGAGTTCCTATGAGCGATTGACACAAAGTTATGCCCTTGGAGGGGCATGACATATCGTGGTGGGAGCTACATTTTTGGGCAATATTTGGTATGTGCCATGTGTTGTGTTGCGTGCCCATTTGGCGGGCCCATTGCTCCAAGACAAGCCCGCCAATGGACCTCACATTGTGCAAGCCCCTTCTCCGTACTCCCTACGGTCAATTTCAAGCCTAACCTTCGTGAAGGGAAGCTTGTGTGGTGATCCCGAAGCGATGCGTTGGGAGCAAGGTGTGTATTTTACATTTTTCCATATTTTCATGTGCCCACTTGGGAAGCAGCGCTCGTAACGTTTCAAGGCGCCCCAAGTGGAGCACATACGTGGGATCGAAGGTCATTGGTGTCAAGTCACTGTGTTTAGAAGGATTAAGTGATTGCACGATCCAAGCCAAAGATATTATAATATAATTATGCGCCTTTCAAGGCACTTTGGTTTGTCTTTGTGCCAATTTTGCCATTTTTGGCCCGTCATGATGTCAAGTGGCGACCGTATATCTCAACGTTGCGCTCAATTGACATCATGACCCAAGTATGTTATGAGGGTACATACTTCGGTAGCCAACATATCTTGGACCCGGCGAATAGCTCCTCTTAGGCTTGGCATACCGTGGCCGCCATGTTGGCGATTTGGGACTATCCCAAATCATGGGCTCACATGGCGACCCTGCCATTCCCAATACCGGAGGAGTTGGGCGACGCCCCAAAGATATGTTGGACATATATGACTTGATACCAATCCTATGGCACACTCCGGTCCGAGTCGGGCATGTGCCTCATTTGCCCTAACCATGAGTGTGCGCAATTTTGGCCATTTTGAGCATTTTTCCACTTTTGCTGCCCGCCGTGCCCCATGTTCTAACCTTCGTGCACGCCGGACGCATGGACCAATGGACCATACATGACATGGGTGTTATGGGTAATGGTCCCCATGGTCCACACATCACGTGGGCGAAGCGGAGCCGCCTTCGTCAAGGCGCTAGGCCAAATTGAGTATGGGCAATTTTGCCATTTTTACATTTGTGGACCCAATTGGGATCGTCACCACGCCGAGTGGCATGGAGATCTTTGAGAGCCAAGGGCATGGGAGTCTCTGTTGGACTCCCGGTGGATCACGTATTGAAGGGCGGATCAGATCTCCAAGCCGGCGTGGAGATATACTATTGGGAGCACACCGAATTTTGGCTCATTTCAAGCAGCCAAAATGACCCAATTTTGGGACCCCAATTTCCCCCTTCCGTGTGGTCAATTGGCGGCCCCATTTCTCTAAGCCCATACGGAGCCCGGACCTAAATCCAAGTTGTACACTCAGATATAAGTCCTAGGTCCTGCCTCCTACCCTGTGAGCCATTGGCCTCACCTTGGCCGAGCGAGCCGCGCGTGGGAATGACGCCAATTTTGGTGATTTTGGCATCATGACCCCACTTGACTCATCCGTGTTGCCCTGATGCCGGGACCTCAGAGGGAACCAGGTTGGGTGAGGGCTCCAGGGAGTTCGTACTCGAAGGGCATAGGGTCAGTTGCCTCGTCCCTACCTCTGGAGGGTCCGGACGAGGGGTCAATTTTGGAGTTTTTCAAGCCAATTTCAGTTTGGGCTGAAACAGCCCATTTTCAGCTACCAACTCCTGGGTGATAATGGCGGGGCCATGTCTCTGGCTCAGAGTGGAGTTGGGACCTGCCGTTAAGGGAGCATAGGGAGCCACTGTCGGTTGGCCTTGGAACCCATTGGTTCCCAGGAACTCGCCTGTGGCTGTGCGCGACACCTCTCCCATTGGCAGGGTTTCAGGGTCCGGACTGAGCAGGGCATGGGTTGTGTTTGAGCCCCCGCCCCCGTCAGCCACTGAGAGGGTCGGACCTGGGATTGGGATATGAGTCGGGACTGAGTGTCTATTGTCCCTTGATGCCCTTACCCCAGTCCAGTCTTAACCCCATGTGTACATATCCTGATGTGTTGCTGTACATACTTTCGTTCCCTCTTTGCAGAGTGGCAAGGATTCTGAAACGCTTTGTCACATGACAACGCATTGATGCCCTTGTGAGCGTAGTGCTTTGCCTGCCTGCTCACTTGCGTGTGTCCACCGCAGCGTCCCGTGGCCGGCCCCCCACGGGGACGCGTCAAAAGCGTTTCACCGCCGCGGGGTTACCCAGCCCTCGCGTGCCACTCGGGGCCACCAACCCCGAGCAGCGCGTCGCAGCAGCGCGGCGCAGCTCGCAGCTCACAGCGCAGCGCAGCGACTCGCAGCGCAGCGCAGCAGCTCGCAGCGCCACTCAGCGACAGCGCCGAGTTCGTCACGGAGCCCGCAGCGCCGTCAAGAGCATCGCCCTGATCGCGCAGCGCCCGTGGAAGAGGTGCACAGACCAGGACTCCTGCATCAGCCCCATCGGCCGACCCGGAGTCCCAACGGCTGACCAGCAAGGCCGCGTCAACCACCTCCACAACCACCGGCTGACCAGCACCAGCCGCACTTCCAATCCAGTGCTGCAGCACCCTCCCCAACAACCACAACCAGTTCGTTGAGGTGAACGAGTGCACATCAAGGACTTCAAGATCATCTACGCCCCCGCTGCCATGGTGAATTGGCAGGAAGCGGGCAGGACGTGGCCGCGGCCCCACCCCCATGCAGCACGCCTGCTGCGTGGGTTGGTTTGGGACCAGCATTACCGCCACAGCAACCCCCAGTGCGAAGGGGGCATGCCCAGGAGCTTCGAGCTCCGCACGGACATCGCCCCCGACCGCCTGCAGGCCGTGGAGGACTGGCTGCGGGCGGAGGGGTACGAGTACCGCCACCAGCAGAGGCGCTGGAGGGCGTGGACCCGGCCGGACAGGCCCGGGGAAGGGCTGCGTCCCGACGGGATTGAGGAGGACGAGGAGCCCAACGCCTACCCGTCGGGCGCCTCGATCAACGTCTCCCTGTGGGACGTGATCGGGAAGAAGTTCCCGGAACCGGGGAACGAGCGCAGGCTGCAGGGCAGCAGCAGCGCGTCTCCGGCGACGGAGAAGAGGTCCGCCGGGGACAAGAAGAGGGACCGGAGGTGGCGGGAGTACCAGGAGTCCCTGGCTGCCGAAGCCGCCCAAGGCGCCAAGGGCGGAACCCCAGCCCCCAGTCTGCAACGGCCCAATGGTGGACACCACCCCGGCTCCACCACCCTTGGCGACTACATCCAACTCGCCAAGCAGACCCAGGCCAAACCCCGTTCGCTGCTCCTGAAGGCCCGGCAGGCCTCAGCAGGCCCCAGCAGCGACATCGAGTCGGCCCACCGCGGGAGGACGCCGGCCGACCAGGCCAGCTCCAGCAGCAGCGTCGCTCCCGAGAGGGACGTGGCGCGCGCCTGTGAGCGCGCCTGTGGGGTGCCCTGCAACCGTCGGGTTGCCCGGCAACGGGCCAAGCAGTACAGCGCTGCTGTGGAGGGCGCCGCCGGCATCGCCCAGGAGGAAGCTGCGCAGTGGGCGCATGGCATGGCCATCCACACCCAGACCGTGGCGGCCATCGCGGCTGGACTCACGGCCGTGGCCGCCCATAGTGCAGCAACTGCCCAGGTCAACGGTGAGTTGGCGGCAGTCGACGAGGAAGCCCGCCTGACGCAGGAGGCCATTGCCTGCAAGGAGGCCGAGGTGAAGGCGCTGGGGGAGGCGCTTGCCCAAAAGAGGGCAAAGAAGGACGCGGAGGAAAGGGCCCACGCCGAAGCGACGGCTAAGGCCCATGAGGATGCCGCCAAGAAGGAAGCCATCGAGGCCGCGCGACGGAAGGTCGCTGAGGAGAAGGCCAAGACGGAGGCGGAGCTGGCGGCGCTGGAGGCGCAGAAGGCGCAGCTGCTGCAGGCCCGGGAAGCCGAGGCGGCTCGTGCTCGGGAAGAGGCCGAAGCGCGAGCTGCCGCAGCCACCGCCGCCGCAATGGAGGAGGCAGAGGCCAAACTCCGCCACGAGACTCCCCCGGGAGGATCGCGAGTGGAGACCCTTCGAAGGCTTTTCGAAGGGGACGCCTCCTCCAGGATGAAGCTGGATGAGGCGGACACGGGCAGCAGTGGGAGCGGTAGCACCACCGCCCGTCGACGGAGGAAGGGCAAGGGGAAGACCCCCGAGAGGCCGCGGAGGCCAGCGGGTGGGTACCCCCACGACAGTGACCCCTTCTTCACCGCCAGTGACGGGGATGAACGAGGCCGTCGACATCGCCAAGTGGTGGCTTGGACGGGCGGAGGTGGCGGAGACGTCCCCATGGAAGGTGAGGATGAGGATCCCCCTCCTCCCTACCGGAGCTCCGAGTCCTCCGTGACCGAGACTCCCAGGTGGGGCGACATGGACGAGGATGACGACATGGACTTCGGCATCACGAAGAAGCGCCCATCCTCGGACCCACCGAGGCGACCCGGCGGAGACCCACCGGGACCCCCTGGCGGAGGACCTTCAGGACCCCCTGGAGGACGCCCACCCAGTGGACCCCCTGGAGGCGGACCACCTGGCGGGGGAGGACCCCCTGGACCGGGCGGACCCGGCGGAGGCCCTCCTGGAGGACCCCCTGGGGACCCCGGCGACCCACCGGGGAACGGTGTCCCGGATGCCACCTGGTGGTGGATTGTCTACCTCCGCAGGAGAGTCCAGTTGCTCGAGCTGGAGGTAGACACGGGCAAGAGCGAGATGGCTCGCATCTCCACGGTCGCCGCGCGTGCGCAGAAGAACCTGGACATCGCCAGGGCCGAGACCAAGTCGCTGACCAACGTCGTCAGCGGCCTGCAGGATAGGCTGGATGCGCTGGAAGCCCGTGGGAGGGTCGGCAGCGACCACCCACCCCTGGAGTCAGGCTCGTCGGACGACGGCTGGGGACCCGGACCAGGTCCAGGCAGACCCCACGCCCCCGGCGGAGCCCCCAGGAGTCGCCCCAGCGCCAGTGCCCCCTCTCTCACCGCCCCCTCTCACCACAGCGCGGGCCGCCGCAACGAGCGCATGCCGCCCGGCAGTGGCAGTGAGGAATGGCGCGATGAGTGGCTCAGCGCGGACTACCACAACCGCCGTGCCCCGCCGCGTACGCCTGTACGCCCCCGACGCCCGGCACCAGCCCCGGCGCCAATCCCCAGGGCTGGAGGACGTTATGGTGGACTCAGGGATGAGGTCCCCAGAGGAGACGTGGACTGGGATGTCGGCGAAGGTGAGGACCTGGACCTGGACCTGGACCTGGAGGAGTTCGACATCAGCCCGCCGCGTGGTGTACGACGGGAGGCCGCTGAACGCAGCCGCCGGCGCCGTGATGAGGATGCGTACATGGATGCAGTACGGCGTGAACATTTCGGTTCAGCGTACGTGGAGGAACCGCGGCGTAGCCACAGGGATTCCATGGAGGAGATGGACGTGGCGGCCGTGGGAGTCCGTGGGCGAGGCCGATGGGAACCTCGGTCGACCTCGCGGCCGGCGTTCATGGTCTCTAAGGCCGCGGACGCCGCCGTGTGGGAAGACTTGAAGGACATCAAGCCCCCCATGTACGACGGCAACCCCCTCAACCTCGACCGCTTCTTGGAGAAGCTGGACGATTGGGGGCTGGCCGTCACTGAAGACCAACCTCCCGCGGATGCGGAGAGATATGTCTTCAAACGGTTCAGGTACCGCCTGCCGGAAGTGCTCGGCGAGCTATACTTCGTGGCGACCAAGGAGGGGAAAATCAAGACCCTCAAGGACGCCAAGAAGTGGCTCAACGAGCAGGAGCGGGTGGACGCTCCGCAGGTGGCTGCCAAGCGCTGGAAGTCCATCAAGCTTGAGCATGATGGACGGGAGATCCGCCTACGGGAATGGCGTGACTTCCGAGGGAAATACACCCTCTTCCGCCGCAACGTGGAGGATTGGAACGAGGGTGACGAGCAGGCTCGCCTGCTCTCCATGCTACCGGAAGCATGGATCAAGAGGGTCACCAAGGAGGAATCCAAGAGGGCCAAGTCCAACCACACGGTCAAGATGATGCTCCCCAAGGAGTATCATACGAACGTGGTGAGTTGGGCGAAGAAGAACGTGGCCCGGGATGTCAAACGGCACTCCCTGCGGAACGCTCTTCTCATCACCGTCTCGGGCGATCGCGAGAAGACCGCGATTTGGCGCCTTGACGACTGTGAGTTGAGCGGCCAGACCATCCGTCTGCAGCCCATCCCGGCGCGGATGAGCTGCGACGAGATCCTGGAGTGGATTGGCGAGGAAGTACTCAAGGAGTACCGAAACCTCCACCACACCCGCGGGTTGAGGCCCGGCGACCGCGACGTCAACTACGTTGGCGAGGGGCCTGGCGGGGAATCTGCCATGGACCCAGCGGGAGCCGGCGGCGATGAGACTCTCGTCGACGATGACGACGACGATGAGCCCGCCGAAATGGCCGTGTGTGCCTTCGTGGCCAAGAACATGAGCGCGGGGACCAAGCCAGCAAACTGGAAGCCCCTGCAGCCAGGTTGGAAGAAGCAGGAGAAGAGGGACCCTCGCCGTATTGGCGACCCTCCGCTGTCCTTTGGGGAGTTCGTACGAGCTCACCCTCAGGGCTGTTTCGTGTGTTATGGGAGGAAGAAAGGCTTCAACCATGACCACCGAACATGCCCCGTCCACAAGGCCGACACGGAGGCTTACAAGAAGGCGCACGGGTCGAAGAAGCGTGCGCCCGCGGGTATCCGGGAAGCCAAGATGGAGGTGGACAAGGACGAGCTGGCCAAGCTGATGTCGTCGGTGGGAAACGAGTTGGCCAAGGAGATCCAGGAGATCAAGCGGAACTGGGTCCCCAGGTCGGACAACAAGAACAAGGGTAAAGGAGGAGGTAAAGGGGGAAGAAAGAAAGGCATCAACGACGTTGAGGCCGAGGAGAACACCCCCTCTTCCACAACCGACGCCCCCTAGCGGAGCCCCTGCAGCCAAGGGCCCCAGCTAGGGCGGTCGCAGGATGGTGACGTGGGAAGCGCCGAACCATCCCTGTCGGGAGTCGGTAAACACAAGGGGACTGCCGCGGGCGGAAGGCCCGGTCTGGCGCCCAGTCGCGGAGGCGGGGTGAGGGCAAGTGAAGGCACGAACCCTTGCACCCGTCCGTCCTTCGCGACCAAGAACGTGTTTGATGTACTACAGGATCTATCCGAGAGTATCGGAGGATCACCCGGACCGCAGCTGGATGCTGCAGATGGGCAGCCTGAGCCCATTGTCCACGACCTGCACCAGTCGCTTGTGGAGCTTCTGGAACGGCCGGAGATCCTGAGTTTGCACGCCGTGCGCCGTGTCGGTCGCGAGCGGCAGTTGCATCTTAAGGTCCGTGCCTTATGCGGGGAAGTGGAAAAGGTTTTCGACGTGTTGGTCGACACGGGAGCTCAAGTCAGCTTGGTCAAGGCTGGCCTACTTCCACCAGAGTGTCTGACCGACAGTCGGAAACCTGTCAGGCTGAAGGTGGCGAACGGCCAGTACATGGTGGGAGGCACGAAGGAAGCGGCCATTGGGCTGCAGTTCGTGAACCATCGTGAACTGAGCCGCCCAGACCTCGGCAAGGAAATCCTCCTGCACGGTAGCTTCTACGAGGCCGAGATGGACTGGGACATGATCGTCGGGTACGACTTCATGATGGAGACGGACTCCGGCGTCCTCCCGGCCCAGGCTTCCATGACCCTGTACCAGGACGACCAACTCTCGTGGCTTTCGTCACCTGAGCACCATGTGGAATGCCAATGGATCCACCCCGAACGCAATCAGCTCGAAGTGGCCGCGCTGGACACTGAGCCCACTGGGCCAGCAAACCAGGAGTACGGCGTAAGGCCGGAAGTGGCGAACCGAGTGGTCGCGGACCTGGGAGCGTCGGATCTGGCCCTGGATGCGTTCTCCTCAGGAACCTCCGCCCATCTGCGGGTATGTGAGAAGTACTGGAGCGCCCAGGACTCCGCGTGGAAGAAGCACTGGGGTCCGCATCAGGGATTGATGTGGATCCATTGCCCCCGTTGGGACATTCCAAGAGCGATAGCGAAGATTCGCAAGGACCGCTCCAAGGCAGTGCTGGTTGTTCCTATGGGATGCACCGGGGAGGAAAGTACCCGACATTGGGTAGCCTCATTGACCAACATGACCTTGAACAAGGTCGTCCTACCGGTTGGAGAGAGTGTCTATCAGGACGCTAAGGGACAGCCCATGCCACCCCAGAGATGGCCAACGGAATTCCACTATGTGGATGGGGGCCTTGATCAGGCCGATACCACGGACTTCGTGTGTGTCAACCGCATCATAGCAGAGCCCTGGCGGCAATGCTTTGCGGTTCCCCCTGTTGACATCGAAGAATCGGACTCCGAAGACCCCCTCACTGAAGAGGAGTGGGATCTGGTTCAGGGATATATGGATCAGCCCTTTCACGACTGGGGAAACCAGCGTGAGGGCAAAGGCCAGGACAAAGCCTGGTGGGAAGTGGACTCAATCGTCTCCGGTTCCTATGACGGGAATACCTTCGTGCAGAGGGTGCTGGATCACATGTCCAGCCAAGACGAGCCGCCTGGCGGTAACCCACCCACCTACGGCGATCTGTTCCGAGGCAAGACCAGAGATGGCCCGTTGGGCCACCTGGGAAGACCACCTGAGCCGAAAGCGAGCGGGGTCGCTACCCCTCAAGTAAGCTCCGTGGTTCAAGTGCCCGGAAAAGCCAAGGCGGAGTCCGATGACTGCCCCAAGATCCAGGCGTTAAGGGCCAGGCTGAAGCGGAAGTATGGCGAGACCTTCTTCAGCGGTAAGCCTGTGTTTCCCCCACCGGTGCGTGGACCGTATGGCGAGGCCAAGATACGACTGAAGCAGGACCCCCGTGTGTATCGGCACCGGGAGTTTGCCCTGAGGGGTGAGAGGAAAGAGGCCATGGAGAAGATCCTCCGTGACTTCATCCAGAGAGGCTGGCTTGAGCCGTGCCACTCCGAGTGGGCCTCTCCCTGCTTCGTCGTCCCCAAGAAGGTTGCCGGTGAGTGGCGGCTCGTGGTCGACTACCGCGGCCTGAACGCCCAAACGCAGCACGACAGCTATACGCTGCCCCTCATTGAGGACATGCTGCAAAAGCAACACCGGCGGAGGATCTTCACGGTGATTGACCTGAAACATGGTTATCATCAGATGCCTCTCGCCGAAGAGTCCCGTGCCTGCACAGCCATGAGCACTCCACTTGGACCTCTCCAGTGGAAGGTAATGCCCATGGGCGTCACCAACGGCAATGCGGCTTTTCAGCGGATGCTGGAGAACCTGCTTGAGCCGGTGCGCGACTGTGCGGACCCCTTCGTGGACGACGTGATCATCGCGTCCGGGGACCCCAGCATGAGCTACGAGGAGCTCCTGGAGGCACACGAGAGGGACGTCACTCGAGTGCTGGACCTTCTGGTTCGGCACAAACTCACGGGCAGCAGTGACAAGGCCACCATTGCGGTAAGCGAGGTGGTCTTCGCTGGCCACGTAGTCGGGAATGGGCAGCGAAAGCCCATACCTGGCAAGGTGGCTGCGATTGAGCACTGGGAAAAGCCCAAAACGGTCTCTGAGCTACGGGCGTACTTGGGGTTCTGCAATTACTACTCGGGGTATATCAAGATGTATGCCGAGTATGCAGCCCCCATGACGACCATGCTCAAGGGCAACCGAGAGGAGACCAAGAAGGGGTCCAAGAAGGCTCTGGTCTGGACTGAAGAGTCTGACCGTGCCTTTGAGGGGATGAAGCAGGCGCTGCTATCCGCAGTGGGTCTGCACCTCGTGGATCCCGACCGAGGGTTCGTCCTGCGCACCGACGCTTCCGACTACGCCATTGGGGCTGTGTTGGAACAAGTGCTTGACGATGGGAGGCACGTGCCCGTGGCCTTCTGGAGCCGAGTCCTGGCGGAAGGCCAGAGACGGACGTGGACGCCCCGTGAGAAGGAGGCGTATGCCATCGTCATGGCTCTCAGGAAATGGGCTGGGTACATAGCCCTCCATCCCGTCACCGTCTGCACCGACCATCAGAGTCTGCAGTCGTGGCACAAGGAGCACGTGGACACCCCCTCAGGTCCCGCCTCCCGACGGGCAAGATGGCACGAGACCTTGGCCAAGTTCGACCTTACGGTTGTTTATATTCCTGGAAAGGATAACACCGTGGCGGACTGTCTCAGTAGGTGGGCCTATCCAGCCAGCAAGGGCATGCAGGATATCTCTGCCCATGGCGATGAGGCTGAAACCGCTGAAGCCAAGAGGATCATTGAGATGGAGCGCCCGATGGAGGAGGAGGGTGCAAAATGCTTCGTCGTCATGGCTGCAGATGCCCCCCTCGCTTCGAGGGTGAGCAGAACAGTCAGTGTACTCGCCCCTGTGGGTGCCGCGGGCGGAAGGCCCGGGCCGGCACCCCCTGTGGGAACTGAGTCCGACAAGCACCTCTTCCCAGAGTCTTGCCTCCAGGACGACTGGACCGACGATTACGCCAAGTCTGAGGCCTTTGCGGCCGAGTATAGGGCTGTGACCGACCCTGACGACGGGCAGAAGTGGCCAAAGGGGCTGACTGAGGAAGATGGCAAGCTCTACCGGAATGGTAAGCTGCTAGTCCCAGAGTCCCGGGTGCTCGAGCTGTGTGAAGCTTGGCACCACCACATGCTGCACCCAGGGGTCAAGAAGCAAGCTCTTGACATGCAGCGTCGGTTCGAGATCGACCATATCGGTCTCTACACCGCCATCAAGAAGGTCAGGAAGGGTTGCTCGGTCTGTCAGGCCTGCAATCCCGACAACCGGAACGTCAAGGGGGAACCCCAATGGACCCCGGTTCCTGACCAGCCCATGGAGAGCGTGGCCATGGACGTCTTCTCCATGCCCGAAGTGCACATTGGCAAGGAGACCTTTGACTGTGTGGTTCTCTGTGTGGACCGCCACAGCGGCTACGTTGTAGCCGTTCCGGCACGCAAAAAGGGGTTGCTTGCCAAGGAAGTGGCAGTCATGATGATTCGTCATTGGCTGACCGTCTTTGACATCCCCCGCACCATTTGCAGTGACCGAGGGCCCCAGTTTACTGGTGGCTGGTTCAAGGCTATGTGTTCCCTCATGGGAATACGACATGCCAAGAGCGTTGCCTATCTCAGCCGGTCTAACGGCCGTGCTGAAGTGGCTGGACGGCAGCTGTTCGAGAAGCTGCGCAAGATCCACATCACCAATCCACGGCGGAACTGGTTCGAGGAGATGTGGCCTGCTCTGAAGGCCCATCATGACACCCCCACTCCGGGCGGTTTGTCCCCTCACCAGATTCTGTTTGGCAGGGACCCCCTGGGTAGGGGACTTCCCTTGTCTGGTGATGGCATGGCTATGGATGCCAAGGAGTTCTTCGCGCGGCAAGAGCAAACGGCGCGGGACATCCGCCAGCAGCTTGAGAAGGAGCATGCTGAGCGTCAGAAGTCCGCTCCGAGCTCGACAGCGCAGAAGTTCAGGGTGGGAGACCCGGTGTGGGTGATCAGACCCCGCCCCATGGGCACCCACCGCACCAAAACCTGGTTCACACCCGGCGAGGTGGTCCGCAGGATTGGTGAGGACACCTACCGCGTCAAGGTGGGTCACGGACAGTTCCAGGAGCGCCACGAGAGTCAACTCCGTGTGCGGGAACCCGACCTCCGTGGCCGACATGTGTCCCTGGACTACGCCAAACATGAGGCCGATTCGGACGACGACTATGCTGAGCAGGACGACTACACTGTCGAGAAGATCCTGGCTCAGCGTCCGAAGGCCTCGGCACCCGGAGGTCTGGAGTTCAAGGTTCGTTGGCGAGGCTATGGGCCGTCCCACGACACCTGGGAACCCGTCTCCTCGTTTGTGCCGCGGGTCAATACTCCCTTCATGGAGTACATCCGCAAGAACAAGACCAAGATCCACGTTTCGGACTTGGCAGCACTCACCCGGGCGATTGCAGCCAGGGGTGCCTGATCAGCGCCCTGAGCTCTCCCCTGATGTGCCTTGAGGCGCTTGTGAGGCCGACGAACCGTCCCTTACTTGCTTGCTCTCTTCCATCTTTCGGTGACAGAGTGGCCATATACCCCCCCCTGCTGAGTCCAGAGGAGGATGGCCCCTCTTTTCTTCTATCCGTCACTCCCCCCCCTGCTGAATCCTTGGGAAACCATGAGGGGCGACTGACCTTCATATTTTTGAGCTCTTGGGGCCTTGAAGCCCATACGACGTTGCGCAACGGATGCCGCTGTCATCGGCATTGCGATTTTTGAGTGTGTGGTCTGGTCCCATGGCATTCGCGGGATCCAGACCAGTCGACGTGTGTCTCGAGACTATATATGCCTGAACTCAGGCGTTATCCTGTCCATCCTCCTGCCTTTGCCTTATCCTGACCGTGGCGTGGTTTGGCACTCTGTTCTGAGTGTGTTTACACGCCTATTTACCCGAATTGTTGCTTGTATTTCTGCCCTCCAGGATATGTGCATCTGTATGTTAAGTGTCATCAGCCCATCGCTGAGGGATGGACTGTTTTTCACCACGAATCGGGATACAGAGGCGCCTTGAGTCGCCGTGTACATATCCTTACAGCCTGGTCCAGCCTGGACCAGTACGTGATTACAGATTCTACTGTTTGAGTGCCCGTGATACCGTGTTGCCCTATTCGCTGTGATGTGTGGAGATCCTGATGGCGCCAGGCGGGAAGCCCAGTTGCCTGACTACACTCCCAGCGGTCCGCCACTGTCAGTCCCAGTGTGAGCCTACCGATTTGCAGACGCACTTGCATTCGGATGGCGGCCTCCGGTGCTCCTGACCTCGGTCAGTCTGCCTGGGAAACTGGTGGTATGAGGAGTCGACGCCTCCGCCCACACTGCATGAGGACTCCCTCATGTATGGCCACGCTTCGTGGTAGTAGGGCGAGGGAAAAGACGGCCTTGATGCCCGATCCCTTCAGGAGGAGTTCCCTTACGATTTGGGGTTCGTAAGGAGTTCGACTATGGCACTCTGGACTCGCGTCGTATGGATATGGACATGGTGCGCCCGAGGAAGGACCCGTGGGGACTCTCCCCAGTCGGCGGGCCTTGGGAAGCTTGGGGTAGCCTGATGGATCTTTGTGGTCGCTCTCGACTTGTGGGGCCACCTCGGCCGTCGTGTGACGCCTATGTTGGCCGTGTATGCCACTGCCACTGTGGTGGTGACCGTAGCAGCCGGCACCCGGCGCGCCTGGTATGGGTTAACGGGTCCTTTGGATGCCGAACAATCGCCGCCAGGACCCGGGACTTGATACTTGATACTATACATGTGCTACGAGCTGTTACAGCAGCATACCTATCCCGCTGTGGGATACCTATCTTACTGTGGCTTACTGAGGTGAGGATGTGACACCCCCCCCCCCCTTCAGGAAGTGGTCCTGGGTACCCGCTGCCATGCGTCGGTATTATCGAGCCCCCCCAGGGTTTGCTCTAAGGAGGGGGGTGAAGCGGTACCCAGAACCCCATGGCCAGGTTACGGCATACAACCGGTCTTCGGTCCACTAACCCCATGTACGGCGGGTTCCGTGCCGTGAAGCCCCGCATCGGCAACCGATGCACCGCCAGCGGAGATTTGTGTATCAGAATATCAGGAATCAACAGGGTTTTATTTTCATATGGTTTCCGTCAATTTTTATGCTTCCGTTCCGATACTCACTGTTTTGACTGCTGGCGGTTGGTTCGCGACTTTACCGTAACCGCCAGTTTAACTGTTTATAATGGAAATTTTAACGTTATCCGCGACGAAGGCTCCAAAGTCGCCAGGAACTGCATGGATGCTTCCGCAATTTTCATAATTAATACTCGCAACCTTAATCCGAATTTTTCAGGATGTCGAAATCGGATTTTCGACTTCGACATCGCCGCACTTGATTTGACCTCTTTCGAGTGGACCTACGTGCTTCCGTATGCACGAATCAACTTCCCTTTTATCCTGCCCTCCATTTGTCTTAAAGATATGGGCAAAACAAAGTTGATTCGTGAGGCCACTTGTGAAGGTCATATCTCGTGCCGCTTGCGAGTATTGACGATAAGGAAACGTGGGATGTATTCACAATACTCCCGACGTAATTTAGGAAGCTTCATATGCCTTGCGTCTCTACACATGCGCGCTAGTGTAATGGATCATGGTCAAGAGGGTAGAGTTTGCGTTATAACTCTAGGACCATGATATTGCGTGCGTTAAGATAACTTTCGAGTGTAGCGCGCAAGTGTTGGTGTTGCATAGGAACTCTCCTTGAGTTCCTATGAGCGATTGACACAAAGTTATGCCCTTGGAGGGGCATGACATATCGTGGTGGGAGCTACATTTTTGGGCAATATTTGGTATGTGCCATGTGTTGTGTTGCGTGCCCATTTGGCGGGCCCATTGCTCCAAGACAAGCCCGCCAATGGACCTCACATTGTGCAAGCCCCTTCTCCGTACTCCCTACGGTCAATTGCAAGCCTAACCTTCGTGAAGGGAAGCTTGTGTGGTGATCCCGAAGCGATGCGTTGGGAGCAAGGTGTGTATTTTACATTTTTCCATATTTTCATGTGCCCACTTGGGAAGCAGCGCTCGTAACCTTTCAAGGCGCCCCAAGTGGAGCACATACGTGGGATCGAAGGTCATTGGTGTCAAGTCATTGTGTTTAGAAGGATTAAGTGATTGCACGATCCAAGCCAAAGATATTATAATATAATTATGCGCCTTTCAAGGCACTTTGGTTTGTCTTTGTGCCAATTTTGCCATTTTTGGCCCGTCATGATGTCAAGTGGCGACCGTATATCTCAACGTTGCGCTCAATTGACATCATGACCCAAGTATGTTATGAGGGTACATACTTCGGTAGCCAACATATCTTGGACCCGGCGAATAGCTCCTCTTAGGCTTGGCATACCGTGGCCGCCATGTTGGCGATTTGGGACTATCCCAAATCATGGGCTCACATGGCGACCCTGCCATTCCCAATACCGGAGGAGTTGGGCGACGCCCCAAAGATATGTTGGACATATATGACTTGATACCAATCCTATGGCACACTCCGGTCCGAGTCGGGCATGTGCCTCATTTGCCCTAACCATGAGTGTGCACAATTTTGGCCATTTTGAGCATTTTTCCACTTTTGCTGCCCGCCGTGCCCCATGTTCTAACCTTCGTGCACGCCGGACGCATGGACCAATGGACCATACATGACATGGGTGTTATGGGTAATGGTCCCCATGGTCCACACATCACGTGGGCGAAGCGGAGCCGCCTTCGTCAAGGCGCTAGGCCAAATTGAGTATGGGCAATTTTGCCATTTTTACATTTGTGGACCCAATTGGGATCGTCACCACGCCGAGTGGCATGGAGAGCTTTGAGAGCCAAGGGCATGGGAGTCTCTGTTGGACTCCCGGTGGATCACGTATGGAATGGCGGATCCGATCTCCAAGCCGGCGTGGAGATATACTATTGGGAGCACACCGAATTTTGGCTCATTTCAAGCAGCCAAAATGACCCAATTTTGGGACCCCAATTTCCCCCTTCCGTGTGGTCAATTGGCGGCCCCATTTCTCTAAGCCCATAGGGAGCCCGGACCTAAATCCAAGTTGTACACTCAGATAGAAGTGCTAGGTCCTGCCTCCTACCCTGTGAGCCATTGGCCTCACCTTGGCCGAGCGAGCCGCGCGTGGGAATGACGCCAATTTTGGTGATTTTGGCATCATGACCCCACTTGACTCATCCGTGTTGCCCTGATGCCGGGACCTCAGAGGGAACCAGGTTGGGTGAGGGCTCCAGGGAGTTCGTACTCGAAGGGCATAGGGTCAGTTGCCTCGTCCCTACCTCTGGAGGGTCCGGACGAGGGGTCAATTTTGGAGTTTTTCAAGCCAATTTCAGTTTGGGCTGAAACAGCCCATTTTCAGCTACCAACTCCTGGGTGATAATGGCGGGGCCATGTCTCTGGCTCAGAGTGGAGTTGGGACCTGCCGTTAAGGGAGCATAGGGAGCCACTGTCGGTTGGCCTTGGAACCCATTGGTTCCCAGGAACTCGCCTGTGGCTGTGCGGGACACCTCTCCCATTGGCAGGGTTTCAGGGTCCGGACTGAGCAGGGCATGGGTTGTGTTTGAGCCCCCGCCCCCGTCAGCCACTGAGAGGGTCGGACCTGGGATTGGGATATGAGTCGGGACTGAGTGTCTATTGTCCCTTGATGCCCTTCCCCCAGTCCAGTCTTAACCCCATGTGTACATATCCTGATGTGTTGCTGTACATACTTTCGTTCCCTCTTTGCAGAGTGGCAAGGATTCTGAAACGCTTTCCCACATGACAACGCATTGATGCCCTTGTGAGCGTAGTGCTTTGCCTGCCTGCTCACTTGCGTGTGTCCACCGCAGCGTCCCGTGGCCGGCCCCCCACGGGAACGCGTCAGTACATGAAACCTCCAACTTCTAGTTATCAGCTCAGATGTCCAATTCCTTAGCTCGAACTCTACTTTTGAGGGCCAGGACGGCTAGCACACCTTCGCCGGCAACAAATGGCGGCTTCCGTCGCTCAAGTCCAATGTAGGCCATTTTACTCACTCATGAGGCCAAAATCATTCGTTCACTTAAAACACCTCAGCATCAACCCTGAAAAATAAAAGAAAACTTGTCTCGAGACTGCAACACGCCTTAAGTACCTTATGGCAGGACAGCCAACCCTGAGATGGCGTAATTGGACCTGACGCACCAGTATTTTGGAATTTGGATCAAATGTTGATGAAATGGATGTGAGTGGGTAATGTCAAAAGATGAACTCAGAATGTCTCAGAATGTGGAAGAACAACCACTCGGTTCAAAGCTGCGGACTTGCCGCCGACACGGAGTCGCTCTGGTTGGCTTCGTTCACGCACCGGACGCCCGTCATTGCCCTCATGTGCACATTTTGTAGGGAGGTGTGGTGCTTCCGGTCGCGAAGCACCTTGAGGTGCTTGATTCTGTGCAGACCCTGCTGGAATCTGTGGCGGAAGAGCGGGATCTCCGTCCACAAAGACTGCCCGTGCTCCGTCCTTTTCGATTACCCGGTCTGGCTTGCTCACATCGTCGGTAAAAAAAACCGGTATCTCAGGATGAGCTCTCAGGTAGTTCCTGAAATTTATGGTATAGCCATGTACAAAGGAGGAGGGAGGTTCCCAAGTGTTCTCAGACTTTGGGAAACCCCTGTACTTGACAAAGAACCACCAGTTACCCTCATCATCCTTGTAGTGGTCAACAAGGTGTTCCACCTCGTAATTACCGCCTTCAATTTTTCGTTCGGAGAGCCATTTGGAGGTCCAGAAAAGGGACTTGACCCTGCCCTTTGAGCTCGAAATCTCAGGCTTAAGCCTGTCTCCGCTCACCTCCGCCTCCCGATTCACATCCACGCGAACCTGAAAAATGTTCTCCCTGACTCGAGACACAATTTCAAAGGGACCTTCCCATAGGGGGAGAAGTTTGGAGTCTCCATCCCGGGTAGTTTTGCTCTTGCAAAGCCAAACACGGTCTCTGGTTCCTTTTTGCCTTGGTTAGCAATGCTCAACCAATCTGCTTGATATTTCTCAACGAGACGCTTGGCCTCCTTTTCACCGGCCTCATTGGCGGCAAAAAAAGCTGATGCGTCCTTACATTCACGTGGATGATCGTACGGGAGGTTCCACCAACACTTATCGCGACCAAAAACAAGCTGATTGGGCGAATACCCGTGGTACAACTCTGTGTTGTGGTACGGGTGGAGCCAGGCGAAGAGGATCTCAAGCCAATCGACATCCTTTTCACTGGCAAGTTCTTTTCGGCGTATATTGATTATGTTTTTTCCTGCTCGTTCAGCCGACACGTCCCTGTGCTGGTGGACCTCACATCGAAGATGATGGATTCCTAACCTAGCACAAAGGGTTTTCCACCACTTCGAAATATATGCACTGCCCGGATCAGGTAAAATTTCTGAGGGAGCATCCCAGCACCCCATCCATATTTGGGCACACCATTTGGCGGCAGCCTTCTAACTGCTAAGATCTGCCCCATTTTGTTCACATGTATGCGTACACGTAATCGTACGCACTGATTTTGTAACGCGCATGAACCAGCGAACCAGCGCGTACGCGTTGCGATCTGAGTGCGTACGCGTTGTGTTCTGAGTGCGTACGCGCTGGTATGTTGGTGCGTACGCGTTGGTATTTTGGCGCGTACACACTCACATCGCAACGCGTGCGCGCTGCCTATGGTGCCCGTACGCTGTCTGCAGTACTGGCGGTTGAATTGTGCTCCTTTTGACGTGACAAAGATAACTTTTACTTTCCTTCATGTCTGTTTTCCTTTCCTTAGTGCTTTTCTGCACACATGCCCGGCAAGAAAAAAACCGGCGAAGAAGAAGGTGGCAAGGAAGGTCTCCGTGCCTCCCGCCGACGCCGGGGCCGTGGCAAGGAGGGCGCCCAGGACAAGTGTGGGTCAAGACGTGGTGGAGGGAGACGTGGATTTGGAGGAGGAGCAGGAGGAGGAGGATGAGGTGGTGGCCGAAGGCAATAGGCCCGCCAAGATTGTGAAGCGGGCCTTGTAGGTTGGGTTGTTGGAGGAGCATGAATCGGTGGAGCGTTGGTTCACGGACACTTGTGAGGCAGGAGATCTTGCTCACAGTGTTCATGGTGTTGTTGTTGTTCGTTTAGCGTTGGGTGAGGATGACATTAAGGGTCTCCCGGAATTGCCAAAATCATGGCCAGATATTTTGCTTTTGGATGTGAATGCGCAAGCACTAGGTGTTATTGCTGTTGTTGATGGTCGTTCCAGTCTTGTATGGCCCAATGCCGATGCAATGCCCCACAGCCTTCTCCCTGCTGCTTTGTATGAGTTTGTTGGTGAGCGTTTGCTCATGGTTTCCATTAGTCTGAGTGTTGGTGAGAGTGACGCACTTTTCACAACTATGAATGCGTCCTTGCGTAAGAAAGTTGCCAAGACCCTTACCCACAAATATGCGGTGCTCAAGGATGGTACCCTTTTCCCCAATCCCGTTGCCAGTGAGGTGGATAGCATTTGTCGCACGGACTCCTTTGTGCGGTACATGGGTTGTGCATCGGATGAATGGAATGAGCATGGCCCCATTCAATGCGTGCCCCCACCCCTTTCGGCAAATTACCACGCCGATTGCTCAACGGCGTATGTGTATGCAACCGCAGCAGAGGTTTTTGCATTGGGTTACGGTGCACCCACACCTTTGTTTTGTGACATGCCCTTGCCCTCAAACCAATTGCTTCCGGACGCACCTGTTGAAAATGTGCACGGGTTTGCACATGCCGGTTATTTCATTGAACGGCATTCGTTTGATGCTGTTATTGGCAAAGCCATTTTAAACGTTGACTTTGCCACCCGTGATTGGGAGGTAATTACGTTGGAAGATGACACTTATGCGAGTGCCAACGTGATTCGGAAGCAAACAAAACGGTCTTCGAAATGGTTGCCCGAGGAGTTGCGTACGCAAGTGTTGGGTGCCCCGACGCGCATTGAGGGTGTTGAGTGGAGTGCGTTGAAACCCGTGGATCTGAAACTGCTACATTGTACCCCATGCGCCCCATGGGATGGGTATCAGTTGGTCCATTCGGATCATCACCTTATGGGTCCACCTTGGATGAAGGATTGCATCCAAGTCTTTATTCCTCTGGACAATGTTCCTCCCGAGTGTGCTTCTCAAGTCGGAGTGGGTTCACATCAGGTTGGGCAACATGAGTCCAATCGTTTGGATGTGTGTTCCATGGAATTGGGTGACATCCTTCTTTTAGAAGGTTGCACCTTTCATCGCGGGGCGGGTGGTGGGGAGAAGGGGCGCTACACTTTGTTCATCCCGTTTGTCTCATTGGAGCATGCTGCCACCATGTCAAAGGTGCATCTTGCTCGCCAATTGTATGCCCTCCCTCCTATGGTTCAATTTCTGAAAGATGCCAAAGGTGTTCCTATCCCTTGGGAATCTTTTACCCACTTTTTGGCGCCGTTGCTTGTTCGGCGACGGCAAGCTATCCCTTATTGTGGTGACGTTGTGATTTTGGGCCATGGTGTGCAAGGTGCAACTTTTCTTTTTAAGTGCTTCCCCGGCCCCGAGGAGCCACCATGTCCCTTGGCCCGGTTTCACCGTTGGTACCTCCCAAAGGCAAGTTTTGACGGCGGGACACGGTTTACGGTTGAGAAGGGTTCGTTGGTGTTCACGTTTGCCACGTGTGTTTACGTGTTGAGGCGGGATGAGGATGGGCCGGAATGGATAGAGTGGGCAGCCATGAAGCATGCCCTGCATGTGGCGCCCGCTAGTGTTGCGGAGGCGGTGGAGCAGAACTGGGTGGTGCAGCGGCCGACGGCGACGGGCGGAATGGCGTACTCATGTGGGTGCATGGACCATTGTGATAATAATTGGGAGGTATGCATTTCTTGCGCATGTGGCACGTACGCACCGCGTACGTGTTGTGCAAGTGCCTCGTACATGTTACGTTTTTGGTGCGTACGTGTTGAACTGCGAACACGTACGTGTAGGCCACACAGATCCATGTCTTGGGGTAGCAACACGTACGCGTTGCCCAAGCGCCTCGTACGCGTTGACGTACCAGCACGTACATGTGGCCCAAGTAGATCGTACGCGCTAATGTACCAACACGTACGTGTTGCGTGTGCTGCCCACACGTGTTGTTTCATAATCAACGTGTCTCTACGCCTTCTTCTTGCAGTTGAACGTCACCCCCTTCAAGTACAAGGAGCGGCGCCCTTGGCCCTCTGAAGCACAAGTGCACCCGACGCCTCCGGATTCGGGCCGGAAGGCGCTGAAGCCGAAAGCGCTTCTTCAGAGCCCCCCAGGCGCTCCCTTGGTTGCCCCGGACCCTGAGTCGATAGGGACAATTGCAGGGCAGCTGTTGCAGGTGAGTAGGGAGGATGTGGTGGACAACGTCCATATTGGGGATGTTGTCAAGTATAGTTTTTTTGATCAGGTTACGTTGCGGGCAAAGGTAAAGGAAGACAGTGGTGCGGTCACATGGCTTGAGCCCATGATGGTCCGCTTTCCCACGTGGATGAAGGGCCATGCCGTTGGCAGGCACCCTGCAGCAGTCTTTATTGGGGGGACTTCGTACCAGATCAAAGGTGACAGCCACAGTTACGTGCAGACATGGCGTGTGCAGGGAGGGCAGCTCAAGCAGGCCAAGCGTGTTCAGTGGTCAGTGGTGGCGCGTTGTCTCCCGATCACCGACGCTGCTGTTGTTGCAGAGGTGGAGGGTGCAATGGAGAGGTGGAAGCTTCTCCTTGCTGGGAAGGTTGGGGGGAAGAGGGACACGGGGACGGGGGGGGAAGAGGAGGGCTACGACACCGACCAATCGCGGCACGGTTCTCGTATGTCCCGTGCCCAGAAACCAAAGCTTGGTGCCAAGGGGGGCCCGTAGTCCCCCAACAGCTCCCTATCTCCCCCTCAGGACCACTGCGTGAGCACCTCAAAGACACACAGGCGCAGCTAAAGGCGCAAACTGTGGAACTTGAGAAGGTGCGCAAGGAGAGTGCGACGGCACAGAAAGCTGCAGAGGACATGCTGAGGGAAGAGCGTGTAAAGTGGGAGGAAGAGCGAAGAGAAAAAGACAGTGAGATTAGGGACTTAGGAGCGAAGCTGCAGATGCCTCTGTGAGGGCAAGCAAGAAAGGTCCAGCCAGCCCTGGCCCTGGGGAGGGGGGGAAAGATTTGGAAGACCAAAGGAGTTTTTTGCAGCTGGCAGCAATGGAAATCAGGGTTGGCCTTGTCCAAACAACCACATCCGTTGAGGACCTGAAGGATTCACTGCAGGATGCAAGAGGCAAGGAGACGACACAGGGACAGAAGACTCTCACAGCCCTTATAGCATTGACGGTGAAGTACAGTGTCCGGAGTCTACAGGCAGGCAAGCCGGCGGAGCAGCCCGGCGATGGCAGTGGTGGTGGGAGTTGACTCCCAGGGGCTGCTGCTCTCCCCTCTGCCCACATATGTTTTTTGTTGGAGGGGTTGGATGGGGGGCCGTGGCAGTCCCAGGACGGGTGGCGAGTACGATTGCGTTCCGCGGTGTTCGGGGTGGTGCAGCGTGGCAATGTCCGGGTGGCGGTTGCAACACGCAACTTCCCGAAGGTGTGCCGGGCCATCAACGCCTACGGGGGCGCACGGTTGCCATCGTGGTTCACTTGGACTGCCGTCCAAGTGAACCATGGTATTTCCCCTTCAAGCACTATGCCAGGGCACAAGCACCAGGACCACTTGCCCTTGAGTGCCATTGTGACTGTTGGTGATTTTTCAGGTGGGGAGTTTTGAGTGGAAGAGGCGGGGCTCGTGTTCCCCACAGAGGGAACCTGTCCCTACACAACGGCATGTGTTGCAGGGCCAGAGGGCCAAGACAGAGTGGATGAGGATGGGGTGGCATTGGATGCCCGGAATGGGGTTGTTTTTTGCAGTGGTGCTTTGCACATGCCAGCCCCGTGGCGTGGTGAGCGCTACGCACTGGTGTTTTTTACCCAGGTCGGTCTCGGCAACGTGTCCTGGGAGGACCTCGTACTGCTGCGCAGTCTTGGGTTCCGGCTATGTGCAGGATAGCATGTGCATGCATTGTGCATTAATGATTGATGGGTGAAGTGTACGTCAACACGCGCGCGTTGTGGCAGGGGCGCGTACGCGCTGGCGTACGTGGTGCGTACGCGTTACAGTGTTGCATCGTACGCGTTGCTGTGTTGGCGCGTACGCGCTGGGGTCATGACGCGTACGATTCGCTGTTCTGGCGCGTACGCGTTGGGTTCATGAAACGTACGATTCGGTGTTGTGGAACGTACGCATTAAGAATGGAACACGTACGGGGCCCTACGCGCAGACGTACGTGTTGCATGTTGCCTATACGTGTGAAGCTTGTTGTGTCCATGCAACCCCCCCCCCCCTTGTTGTCTTTCCCTAGGGTTTTTTTTTCCCCCTCAAGGAACCTGCCCCCGTTCAAGGAGTACCAACAGCTGGGAAGGACTAAGAGATGGGAATGGATGGCCGAACTGCAAACCGCAGTGACAGAAATTCTTGGCCCAACCTGGCAAGTGCAAGCTGGCGAAAACGTGGGAACCCTCATTTTGAAAACGACGGAAGGGCCCATGCCCAAAATCGAGATGTGGCTTGCTGAGGCCCCCCTCCGGGATTGCCGCAAAGAGGGCAAAAGCTGGGGGGCCCTCCAGTACTCCATCCCTACGTCAAGGATCAAATGCCCCCTTGATGAAATCAGACGTGTGAAGGAAGAACTTAGTGCACCACCAGTAGTGGACTACAATGCAATGGACGGGGACGACACATTGCTGGGGGCCGGTACAAATTTGAGGGAGAAGCTGGGACTCATGATGGCCGCCCGTAAGGGAAATTTGTACCCGGACCTATGGATACGCCTATGTGTGGATGGTACACAACTACACAAGCGGCACTTCGAGCATTTTATGCTTGGAGTGCTCGGATCAGGCAACCAGCTTGGTAGCTGGTGCATTTTGCACGGCTGTGAAAAACGTGCTGTGCTGCGATCGCTCACAAGGGCTAGCAAAATGGATGAGCAGGTGCAAGAGGCCCTAAACACAAGGTATGAGGTACAAGGGGGCTACATGGAAAAACCCCATATTTTCCTGGTTGCAGATGTCGTTGCACAACAGGCAATGGCAGGCGTCAAAAGATGGAACTGCACCAGTGTGGACCAAGTGTGCTGGGTATGCGGCAACTGCAGGGCACCTTGCGATTGCGACTTTCGAAAGGGACTTTTACCCATTCTGTCACACTGGACCTGGTACGGGCAGGTGCTACGTAGCATTGTGCCCAAGTACAGGCCTCCTGACTATGCATTGCATGGGGTCTCACGTGTAACCCACAGTGGCCTTGATGGATGCTGGAGAGCTCTTGTACAGCACCATGGCTTCACGAAGAGATGCGCTATTACATGGGTGCAGACCCATGTAAATCCTTGCAGGGTTGCCTCACACAGTGTTGCACCGCAAGACATCGCAGGGCAGGCGGGTGACAAACCGTCACTCTGTTGTGAACAGAGCGCAGCAATTCTATTTGTTCCGACAAAGGCCTGGGGTCTCCTCATTGTAGGGCTGCACGATGAAGGTCTCTTGCAACATGTCGTGGAAGGGGGTCACACTTGGGCGCAAAATTTTGATTCGTGGTGGGACTGTCTGCACAAAAGTGCAACCATTGCCAAAAAGGAGGGGCTGTTAGGAGCCGAAGAGATTGACACCCTAAATAATGTGCTACCCCAAATGGCAGTGCATCACAAAAGGTGCCAACTGGGGCGAACCCTGTGGGTGCACCTTTGGGCTGACCACATGCTTGTGTATGCGAAGCAGTGGCATGCCCTTGGCGCCTTTGCTGCCTTCAAGGCAGAAGAAAGGCACAAGACTCTAAAAACAGAGATTCGGTTTAGGAGCTTGAAGGGGGGGGCAAGGAAAGTAAAAGGGGGGGTACGGGGACGGAGAGGTAGACTGGTGAGGCAAGTTTTCCTGAAAGGGTGGAGGGGAGTTGTAAAAAATGATAATCTGGATTGGGGTTTGTTAAAGAGGGGGTGGGATGTATGGGTGCGTGCATGGACACAACAACCACACGTGAAGGAACACAAAACGTATTGGAAGGCCAACGCGCCTTAGGAGTCTGTATGGTGTTTCAGCTCTTGTGTATAATATCTGATTTGGGATTCCATTCAATTGCTTTGGGCAAGTATACTGCGTCTTCAATGCACATTGCATTCAACATGGTGTTCTGGTGCAGTGATGTTCTTTGCAAGGGAGGGAGGAACCAAACTGAGCAACGTTCGTCTGTGGATGAGTGGTTATGGGCGTAGACTCCGCTGGCAGGGCTCCTTGGTTCGAACCCTGGCCTGGCCAACTCCAACAATAGCTCCAGCCCAGCACCAGCCATCTCGTCGTCGAACAGCCCCCGGCACAGGGATGGTGGCTCCAACAAGACCAGCCCAGCCCACGCTGGGACAGCCACAACAGACCAGCCCCCGGTAGGCCTTATTATCAAAAAAACCAAGGGCAGCTGGTGGTCTCATTTCAATGCCTGTCTTCAGCGCCGGCGTTTATTGGTTACCCCACTAGGTAGGTCTTTGGCAAGCATCTCCTCATCGCCTCTGCGGCTAGATCCACCTCCTTTGTGGGCCCCTGGTCATGCAGTTGGGGTCGCCTCACGATCTTCCCTCTCCTCCTCGTCTTGTGTGTCGTCATCCTAAGGTGCAGACACAGTGCGTATGCAAGGGGTCGAACCCAGGGTTCCGAAACGCTAGGAACATGCACATACCTCTAGACCAACCAGCTGCCATAGCACATAACACGTAGACGGTGCGTACGAACTGCGTACGCACCAACAGATCAACGCGTACGCGTCGGTAATCTAACACGTACGCGTTGCTGTTTGGACGCGTACGTGTTAAGTTACTAACGCGTACGCGTCGAAACACCAACACGTACGCGCCACGCACCCAACGCGTACGCGTTGCACTTCCAACACGCACGCGTCAGAGGACAATCTGAAAGCAAGGTTTTGGGAAATTCAGTATGGTTTTTGGGACACTCTGCAGAGGGAGAAGGCGACCTATGGTCGGCAATGTTTGCAGTGGCACCCAGTGGTGTAGGGGAAGTGCAAAGAGGGGTTTGGTTGGGTAAGGTGATACCCCACACATGAATCTTGCATGAAAAATGACCAATTTCCAACAAAGAAAAAAACAACGCGTACCTGTTGAGATTTCAACACGTACGCGTCTTTGTGAACAGATCTTAGCAGTTAAACTTGCCAGTCATGGCATTCACCTTGCAAAGCAAGACATGAATGTTCCCTGAGTGTCTACATTGCATTAACAACACACCATTGATTTTCTTATTGGTCCCATGGTATTCCTCTCCCTCCAGATCTCCGAGGTGGAAGAAATCAGGGGTGACTCGATCAAAGAGTCGCTCGGGCAGGGGATGCGGCCTAAAATAGCCCTTAGGCTTGGCCGTAGCAGGCAGTGCCACTGCGCATTGGGCACATGATGAGGCCACCTTCATGCAGTGGGTATGCAATCGAGCCCCAAAGAGTCGATGCTTGATCGATTTCCAGAGTTTGGTGCCATGGTAGGGAGGAATTTCCCACTTGTGCCACGAATTGACAACTCTGGACGCTAATCTGTCAGGCAGGCACAATTTTCCATTCATCCACAGCTCCAAAAAATATTCGGAGTAAATTCTGTCTTGAAATGCTAACTTTGAGGTCAAATTTTCATAGATTTCCTGAAACATGTTGTCAGAATTTATATTGTTTGGACCAATCCTTGGTGATTGCCTGGGCAGGTGCCACAGGTTTTCGACCCAATGGTTGAACACATCTAGATTGCACCAGCAGATTTTGTGGTTTAACAAATTGGGGGGTAAATTCTCCAGGTTTAACTAATCTAAGAGTGTCAACACGCACTGCAGAGCATTGGACGTGCGAATGTGGTGGATGATCCTCCAAAGTGATATCGTGGCAGGTCAACCGATGCTGCCGGACTGAACACTGTAGACAGTGGCGCTTAATCAACTGCCTTTCCTCAGCATCCGACTCAATTACTAACCCACGGTCTTGTTCAGTCCCATGGATGATCGTCGAAAGGCACGCTTCGGAAGTAGGGTAGGCCCATCTGCTTAAAGCGTCAATGACAGTGTTGTACTTGCCTGGAAGGAAAGCCACATGTAGATCAAAAACACTCAAAAACTCGTGCCCTCTAGCACGCCGTCCAGCAGGACCTGACACAGTGTTGACATTTTTTGTGGACCAATACCCGTGAAAGCGATGATCCGTCAGAACTTCAACTCTGTTTGTGCCTACCCACGATTGGTATTTTTGTAAGGCACAGATTATTGCGTAGGTCTCCTGCTCATGGAGGGACCGTTCCATTTGTTTCGGAGAAAGTTTCCTCAACCAAAATGCAAGCGGATAATGTGCCCCGGTTTCTAAGTCTTGCTGTTTTAACACTGCCCCAACCGCATACTTACTAGCATCAATCCTTACGTAAAAGGGGCGGTCGAACTTGGGTACGTGCAATGTGGCGACCTCGCAAAGGGCGGCTTTCAATTGTACAAACGCCTTATCGCACTCATCTGTCCACTGCACTTGCACCTTGGAGCCTGCACACCCAGCCTGCCTACCTACTTTGAGTAATTCAGTAAGGGGGGCAGCGTACTTGGCGTAATCCTTGACAAATATGTGGTAAAAATTACAACCACCAAGGAATCCACCAAGGGCCAAAATGGTCTCGCGGCGCTTCCACTTCTGGATGGCGAGGAGGCTCCCCAGACTCGGCTGGCGTGTCCCATTTCGCAGCAAACTGCCACAGAATTGGACACTTTCCAAAAGGAATTTACCTTTCTGGGGACCGCAAATGAGCTGATTCTTATCCAAAATGTCGAGGACTATGTTGAATTGTTTGTCATGCAGGTCCACCAGCTCCTGTTCCGTCAAACCGTCGCCCGCAGTGACAATGATTCTGTCGTGGATATATACGGAAACAAACTCACGGAGCTTAGGGTGCTCTGAAAACAAGACTTCTTCGATCATTCGTTGAAAAAAGCTTGGAGCATTCTTCAAGCCCGTCGGCATGACTGTCCAATGAACAAGACCCACTGGGCGACACATGCACGTCACGGGTCTAGATGACTTCACCAGAGGCATTTGCTGAAAGCCATGCCTTAAATCCAGGACTGAGAATAATTTACCTTTGGTTCTCTTCACAATTTCCTCCTCAATGAGGGGTAAATGGTGAGAATCAGCCTTAGTTTCCGCGTTTAAATCACGAAAATCAACAACCACACTCCGACCACGAATATAATTTTGGTCTGCTGAGGGCGGTTTAGGCACCGTGAAGGGTGCACAACCCCACTAAGAGGTCATGCAAGCCTCCAACCAGCCCAATTCTCGTAGATTCCTCTGAATTGTGTCGCGAAGAAGCTTGTGCTTCTTGCCATGATTCTCGTAAGGTCATTGTCTTTTGGCTCTGCTCCCTCCTTCATCTAGATGAACACCTCTCCATACAGGCCACGCACCGGAGGATTCTTGACAAGCTTACCGGAAAGCGTGGTGTCCTTTCTGTCAGCAAAATTTTTTTCTTTCGCTCATTGCAAAGCTGACCCTCAACCTGCTCACCAGCCACAACTGTGGAGGGAATTTTTGCAACATCTTGCGAACCGGCGGGCAACAGGCCTTGTTGTATCGAGTGAAAGAGTGAAGAATCGACTCCCTCTTGCCGGTACGTCGTTGATGCCTGCACATGTTGGACATTCTCCACATCTTCATACACAAATTGGTCAAAAAAAGCTTCAAACTTGCGTTTTTCAAAATCTTGTCTAAGTTTGACCTTTTTTCGGAAGTTTTTTCGTTTAGTCAGCTGGGAGATGCTTACTGGATTCGATATCGTATTAGGGTCTGGCTAAAATCAGACGGTCCGGAATCCAGGTTAGGCACTGTATCATCTCTTTCCAAAAGAATTGGAAAAATTCGAACGTGACTCGGTACCATGGTCAAGACCTGATTCTGACCCATGGTCCAATGCACAGGATCCGTCAGAGATGAGGCCTCCGTCAACCAGGAGTGCGACGGTAGGCCACAGCCGCTATCGCATGGGACCAGTGTTGCCGGTAGCATTCAGCTCAACGTCTTGGGGGAGGCGAATGGAGTCAACAGTCATGGCCAAAAAATCCTTGCACCAGAGGTTCCAATCCCAAAGTGGTACCACAAGGATGGCCTGATTGCGATCTTTCTTCATTTTTTGAACAACCTCACCCAAGAGATGGAAAGGGCGCTTAATCCACAACCGCTTGTCCCACTTTACTGCCCATGCGTCCTCAGCCAAGCGCTTGAAACGCTTGTTTGGCTCGTTGCAAAAGGCATCCCTAGCGGGCACAAAATCGCGATTGTCCACAAAAAAGGAACATATATTCCTTTATCTCAGTTACGTACGGGTGAGTACATGGGGTGGAGTAACGTATTTCTACCCTGTTTTTTTTCTCTGAGAAAACAGCAGATTTGTGTTTCAAGGTGCGGTTACAACTGCTGTTACACACGGTAACGCACGCGGTAACGGGTCCGGTTACACGTTGTTGTGTGTTACCCGCTTACAACTAAGTGCGGTTGCGCACCCCTCAACGGGTCCGGTTACAGCATGCAACCACTACTTTTTTTGCTATCTTGTCATCCATGCCCTATTACCACTGTAACCAGCAGGTGCACAACAAAAAAAAATCTTCACGGACTATTGCTGACAGCACTTGCTGTCAAAGCATCTCTCGTGCATGGGTATGCCACATTGTCCACAATAGAAATAAGTGCGCCCATGGCACACACTACATACGCCACGGGTCGCCATGCGAATCGGAATATCTACATCCTGAGCCGGTGCTTTAAAGTGGTCTGGCACAAGGTGCTCAGCAAGGTTCCACTGAAAATCCCAAAGGGGTGTCTTCTGTTGGGCCAGACCACTTCATCAACAAATGGTGAAAGTATTCACGATGCAATACCTTATAATCGAGGCGAGGACCGCACGCCGCCATGACTTCAAACGACCGGTTTCCCGGTGTTCCGCGGCGATTTGGTTGGCCGAGTTCACGCCATTCGCCAAAACACAATAGGCTGCAACCACAGGTGGAAGCTCATAGCCATTCTTGTGTTTTGTGAATTGGGAGGGGAAGGAGGAGTTGGTCAAAAATGGTACAACTCGGGAGGGTTTGGAGGCAGCCTTCGGGTTCTTAAACACCTTTAGGCTGTAGCCCCTGCCTTGGCGAACCGCCTCAGCCACCTTCCCCGGTTTGGGCGACTCGGCCGCCTCAGCAACCCCCTCCTTGTCCCTTTTACACAAAAGGAGAAATGGGTGGTCACGCAGCGCCAATTGGTGGGCCATACCGTGGCCACCAAAACAGCTATCGGCCAGGATAGCGGTTTTTGAGGGCAGAGGATCCACCCACTGATGCACCACTTCCGTTGGAGTCAACGGACCAGCCACCCGTTGCCCACCAGCGTGTACTTGAGTTTTTTTGCTGGCATAGAGGTACAGGTTTGTTACAGAGGGATACACTGGATCCCCTAAAACATATAACTTTATACCAGTGCTGTGCGGATTTTCGGGGATGAAGTGCGGCAGTGGACCCGCCTTTCTCCCCTTATGGGGAACAAGGGCCTCATCGCCTGCAGCAGCACACTCCCACCGCCACAGCTCACTCCACGCCCTATTGATTGCATACAGGACATTTGTGATGCATGGGTTTGCAACTTTATGCAAGAAATAAGACTCCCTCCCTGTTAAGCGTTGCGACAGTCCACGGTGCAAGAAAATGTGTAACAGCGACGATACCGCATGCGTAACCGCACCCGTTACCGGACCGGTCGACTGTCGAAAGCACCATGCATGTGTTACCTGACCTGTTACCGCATGCGTAACCGGACCTGCAACCGCGTTACGGGACCAATAACCGGACATGAAGTCACCCCAACCTTGTAACCACATGCGTAACTCAAGCAAAATAAGCAACAAACGTGCCATAATTGCATTGTTGGTCGGCTGGGGTCGACGGCTGCTTTTGTTGCTGCTGCTACCTCCGCTGCTTCCTCCGCTGTGGCCGCTGTTGCGGCAGCCACCTCCTGGGCCTCTCGTGCGAGCCGCCTCCATTCTTCAGCCTGTCGATAGTGCGCCAGCTCCAGCACCAATTGTGCCACGTTCTCCTTTTCCGCTTCTGCCTTCTCCTTGCACAAGCGTCGCTTCTTCCGTGTCCTGGCCCTCTGGCGGGCTTTCTCCTCCCCATCCTCCTCCGTGGGGGTCTCACTCGTAGCACCAGAAGAATCCACGCGATCATCCTGAACACTGTGCTGCAACTTCCGCACCTTGCGCTTTGACTTGCGAATCAAATCTTCTTGATCCTTTAGCGCAGTCTTCTCTGGTGGCGTGTAGTGGCCCACGAAATCCAACTGCCCCGGTTGGGCGTTTGCCTCCTGCAGCGTGAGCATCAAGTTCACATGCTTCCAAGTTTTCTGCGGCTGCTCGAACTCTTTTGCGGAAAGGTCAACGATGTCTTGTGCCTTCAGATGAATCGTACTAGGCAACCAGCTGCTGGACCGAGCTCGTTCCAGCGAGGAGATGTGACAGTACAAAAATCCGCGTTTTTCTTTCCGCTTTCTTTTTTTCTCATTGCGCTCTTAGGTGGTGGTATCTCCGGGAGCTCCGGCTCATCTTCTTCCTCTTCTTCGTCCTCCTCTTCTTCCCCAGAATCGACCTCTTCGTCGCCCACTTTTCTTGTTGCTGCTGCTGCTTGTGCCCTCTAAGACGTGGCGTCTTTCACTTGCTGAGGGGTCCTTGTCCTCGGTGCCTTACCTTGGACCCCGGTCTGTCCTTTCCCCCGTCTTGCTTTGGAACCTGCTGCTAAAGCTGATGCTGATGCCGATGGGGATGCTTATGTTGTCCCTCTGCCCTTCACGTGCTGTTTAATATGTCGCTACCTTCGGTGCCACCTTCTTTGTCGCCCCCCCCGCCCTTGTCGTGCCTCGTCCTCCACATTCCAAAACGTCCAGCATGCGTTCAGCTCACCAATGCGGATGGTCTGGTTATTCAAATCCTTCACATCAACACACCCATCGTCCCACAAATTCCAACCCCTCGCGTCCGTCACACGGAGGTTCCCCTTCTTGTCTCTGCCACCACTCTAGCATCCGATGAAACGAGTACCAGTCGTTCGGGTGGCCTTCATCTGCAATAAGAGGTGGGAACATGATTGCGGTCGTTACCAGACCTGTAACCGCGTACGTAACCGCGTGTAACGGCACCACAGCAGCCGAACAAGTGCACAAGCACAAGGAAAAGTTCGCAGAAAACCACACCTGAAAAAATGCTCGGGCATCGTCGAACAGCGTCCTCAACCGCTGAGTGTAGAGGCGGCTATTTGGTGTGAAATCATCCAGAAATTTGTCGGTAACCGCAGGCACCGCCATCAATAAAGCAAAAAAAAAAAGGCTGTAGAAATAGGGCTTGTAACTGGACCTGTTACCGCGAGCGTAACGGCCCCATGTAACCAGGTTACCTTGGGATGCAGCACTCTAGGGCGTGGTGCGGAACCCCTAGTTAGAACGCAATTTCTGGAACACCCACCTAGCCTCAACTTTTGGGCAAACCACTTAAAAAAAAGGATTCAGCACCCTCAAAAAACCCCCATCCCCTTTCTTTCCCCACATAACCCTCATTGCAGGGTTGGTTTTTTTTGGGGGGGTCAAAGAGTTAGAGCACAGTTAGAACAGAGTTGGAACACAGTTAGAGCACCTTGCTCTAACTAGTTATCGCGCTAGTGATCGCGCGATAACTCAGTTATCGCGCAGTTATCGCGTGTAGTTATCGCGCACCCCTTCTCCATTTCCCACTAGGACAAACAACACAAAACACTTGGCACAAAGCATGTATGGTCATTTTTCATACAAAGTCATCAATGTCTTAGGCCCTGGCTGCCTCCAGTCCCAAAAGACCTTGCTCCAGGGCGTTCATGAACATGCAATGGTGCATGTGGCGGAGGGACATACTTGGCCTCACCAAGGACCAACCCTTAAAACAATTTTTGAGCCTCCTCTTGTAAGGCCCGTGCCGATACTCCGTTGGGATGGAGGAAAACTGAAAAATGTTCCTCCATCTCGGGGGGTACCAAGGGGGAGGGCCTGAAGGGTGGTCTCAGTGCGCTTTGCAATGCCGTTTAGAATGCGGCATGCTGCATGTTGGTAGTCCCCCGGCCGCCTGTCAGGGTCACACTTCTCAAGAATGTCCCCCATCTTGGGGTGGACTCCAAGCCCATTTACTCAACAATACCATTGGGGTCTTTGCACAACCAACACAACCAAGGGGCACTGATCGGGGTGGCCTGCAACCCCCCCCACCTCCTCATTAGTGAGGGGGGCAATCACCTCCATCCCATTCCTCCACCCCGACAACAAAAAATGCCCGGTGGTTGTTCCCAGCAGGAGCAATCCGCTCAGTGCTAGCACTGGGCGGATTGCTCAATGCTGACCCCATTGGGGTCCGCCACCATCACCTAGCTTCTCCTCCCCCCCCTCCACCTCCTCCCCCTCCTGGCATGGCACACAAAGGCCATCTTTGTGGGCAGCGCGCAAAACCGCCCGGTCGTAGCCGTAGCACTTGGCTACGACCTTCCCCCTACACCTAACCGCCCCGTCACAGTGGAGTGTCTTGGCCACCCGGCCACCAGGTGCAGCTCCAACCGACACCCCCCACCCCAGTCCTCTTCGCCATCTCCAGCACACGATCTGCCACCCTTTTGAGGACTGGCAGATCATGGAGCTTGTGGGGGTTGTGCTTGTGGTGGTTGGCACCCCGATACTTGCCATAGAATGTGCGGCGGGTCCCAGAATCTTGGGTCCTGCCGACAATGGGGGGGTTCTCATGGAGAATGGGTGCCTTCTCTGAGAGAGGCACCCTATCCAGATCGTCCAAAAGACTTTGCAGCTGCACATCCCTCAAACAATAATGCTCCAGGAGGTAGTTGACCACCAGCCTTCCCCCCACAGTTAGCACAAGGTCATTCGGGTCCCCATTAAAGGCCCCCATGCAAGGGCTCGGCGACACCCACCTCTTCCGCCTCCCCAATAAGGGGGGGTGTTGCCCGGGAAGGAAAAAAAATCACCCCCCGCCCCGAAATAATGTTCTGAGTGGTGACCGCATACCACTCACGCTCCAAAAAGGACTGCATGAGGAACTTGTTTTCGGGGTCGTCAGTGCAGACCCGGCAAGTGTTGTGGGTGAGGGGTTGGGGGAACCATCCATCTGACTTCCCCTTCCCCTTACCCGGTCGGATCCTTCCCTTCTGCACACTAATCATGAGGGGGCTGTGGGGCTTCTCCTTCTTCCTCCCAGCCCCCACCTCCTCCACTTCCTCCACTTCATCCTGACCCACATAAAAGGTCGTCTTCGTCCCCGCACCCTTCTCGGCATGGGCGGTGACAGACTCCAACACGGCGTCCACATCCTCGGGATGCAGCTGAATCAAGAATCCAGCAACCCCTGGATTTACCTGTAGAAACTCGAAGATGTAGTTGCTGAGAACAAGGGGGTCTCTGTGGTCGGCCATGAAGGGGGACTTATGGACAAGGAGTCCAGAGTCCACACCACGTTCAAAGCGAGTCGCCACAGGGCGCCTCACGTTTGCGTCACCCATCGTAAACCCCTTCGGACCGCCAAGGCGACGGACCCCAAGGAGCTTTTGATGGTGCTCGCACCAAGCGTGGCCAGCAGCAAGGGCCATTACGAAGAATATGAAAGCTTTGAGAGCTAAAGCGAAAAGGGGAAACATAAAATGAAGCGCGATAACCTACGCGATAACTTGCGCGATAACTAGTTATCGCGCGATAACCCCCGCGATAACCCCCGCGATAACTAGGTTATCGCGCGATAACCCACGCGATAACTAGTGCTCTAACCCCGTTCTAACCCCGGTCTAACTAGTTAGAGCACACAAAGATCAAATCGCAAAAAGTGTAAAACGGGTAATACCGAGCAAACGAAACATTGAAGGCACATTGTTGCATCATAGTGCACCCATGTACCATGTGAAATTCCGGGTTCCAACCATATTAACAACACCCAAAATTGGGGGGGGTTCCGCACCACGCCCTAGAACGCTGCATCCCACTGATTTATCACCATTTGTGCTAGGAAGCCTCTAGGAAGCCTCTAGGTGTGGTAACAAGTGGGCACCAAAAGGCACCAAAAGGCAATGAAAATGCAGAGTGGATGTAGTTCAAAGTGTAAGTGGTGTGTAACCGCACGTTACCCAACTCCGGCAGCTCAAAAAACCCTTGTATACCCTAACTTCCAAAAAGTGACCCGTTACCCAAAAACTGACCCCGGTACGCCGGTGGATAAAGGAATATAATCTCGCCACTTATCCACCACGTGCCAGTTGGAGGACTTTCATTTGCGTGGTTTGGGTCGCTGTGTGTCCTTTCGTCTCTCTTGCAGCAAGATGCTGTAGGAGGCAGTGGCACCCTCCTCACTAACTCCTCCATCCGCACCAAAAATTGTGTCTACTTTCGTACTCAAAAAATCTTTTCCACTTCGGTACCCTGAGTGCAAGAAACGAAAGCTGGGAGCTTCCGTCTCTCCTGATTCAAGAATAAAACAACGCCTATGTCCTACAGGGGCCACTTTGTTCCTCGTTAAAAATGAATGTGGGATGCAGCGTTCTAGGGCGTGGTGCGGAACCCCTAGTTAGAACGCAATTTCTGGAACACCCACCTACCCTCAATTTTAGGGCAAACCACCTAAAAAATGGATTCAGCACCCTCAAAAAACCCCCATCCCCTTTCTTTCCCCACATAACCATCATTGTAGGGGTGGTTTTTTTGGGGGGGGTGTCAAAGAGTTAGAGCACAGTTAGAACAGAGTTAAAACGCAGTTAAAGCACCTTGCTCTAACTAGTTATCGCACTAGTTATCGCGCGATAACTCAGTTATCGCGTAGTTCTCGCGTGTAGTCATCGCGCACCCCTCCTCCCTCCCTCCCTAGGACAAACAACACAAAAAACTTGGCAAAAAGCATGTGTGGTCGTTTTATATACAAAGTCATCAATGTCTGAGGCCTTGGCTGCCTCCAGTCCCAAAGGCCCTTGCTCCAGGGCGTTCATGGACATGCAATGGTGCATGTGGCGGAGGGACACACTTGGCCTCACCAAGGACCAACCCTTAAAACAATTTTTGAGCCTCCTCTTGTAAGGCCCATGCCGATACTCTGTTGGAATGGAGGAAAACTGAAAAATGTTCCTCCATTTCTCGGCAAAAAAGGTGGAATGTGCCAAGCACCAATGGATCCACCTGGTGGGGGACCAACCTGAGTCTCCCCACGCTTTTGAAAATTTTGTGGTCAACGCACGGTGGCGTTCCACTTGGGTTAGAGTGTACAACTCCCTCACCCTCCAAAGCTCATACAAACCCTCAATGCATTTCACCATGACATGCACAACAACCCATAACATAGGTCCCCCAGGGGTCCTCACTGTCGGGACATGCTCTTTGAGGCAATCCACAAATTGCCTTTGGAAGGGGGGGGAGGTTAAGAAAACTTTGGTGCTTGTTAGATCGAAATCTTTTTCTCTGGCCCTCGAGGCCGAAGGGAGGCGTTCCCTGAGGGGATGCCTGAGGTCTCATCCTTGAGGGCTTGTTTGAAGGTCTGCAAAGCTGCAAGAGCTTTGGCCTTACCAGGGGTACCAGAGGTGAGGGCCTGAAGGGTGGTCTCAATGCGCTTTGCAATGCCGTTTAGGATGCGGCATGCTGCATGTTGGTAGTCCCCCGGCCGCCTGTCAGGGTCACACTTCTCAAGAATGCCCCCCATCTTGAGGTGGACTCCACCCCCCTTTGCTCAACAATCACATTGGGGTCTTTGCACAACCAACAACTGAGACCCAGCCCCCCCCCTTGCTTGCATCTCCTTCCCATCCCCTGTCAAAATGACAGTGCAAGTCAAAAATCGGTTTTGAAAGAGGACAACGTCCTCTTCCACATCCCTCAACTCTTGGTTAAGGTTGGCGGAGATGTCCAGGATTCTCAAAAAGGCCTGTTCATCCCCGCCATCCATGCAAAACGATGAGGCCCATAGCTTCACTTTCGAAGCATATTCCCCCCCCCCCCCCCCATACATTAATCCATACATCCGCACGCGTAGAGGATGCCTTCCACAAGGAAGTCGCATCAACTGAAATAACAACAATGGCAACGCCACTAGGGGGGGGTTTCCCGATAACTCGGGCCATAGATATTGCATTTTGCACAATTGATTGCAAAGGAACATGGGCAGCTGCCCTTTTGCGGCCTGTGGTAGACTTTACAATGGTTGTTTGGGGAAAGTAGGGCATGATCCGTTGCCGAACGATCCTTAGGTCCCGTTGTGTGCAACGGCGGGGCATTCGCAAAAGGGCCCGTTGGGAGAGATGCATGCTGCATGCCATGCGTAGCATGCTCAGGGCCTCATGCTCCTGAGCTGTTAATGCAAGATGGCCGCCAAGTGGGCCAGACAGGGCAGAGCACGCCCCACCACTTAAACAAACTTCGCCTTTGGTGTTGGTGCCACACACAACGTTTGGGTCACCCAATAGAATTCGCACCAGCCGCTGAACCGCCTTCAAACGCCGCTGCCGGGCCTTGGGGCACTGCAGATCAGTGTACCGCCGGAGGTTAGCTGTGTTGAGAGCCCGCAGGGCCTCATTGACAGCACTATCCATGAAGAAAAAGAGGACCTGGGCACAAAATGAGGGAGGGTTTTGAAGCAAGGGCCCAAAAAACACACGCGATAACCCACGCGATAACCCCCGCAATAACTAGGTTATCGCGCGATAACCCCCGCGATAACCCCCCGCGATAACCCCCCGCGATAACTAGTTAGAGCGCGATAACCCCCCGCGATAACTAGTTAGAGCACCCAGTTTTCGCGCGATAACCCCCGCGATAACTAGTTAGAGCAGGGGTTAGTGCGCACTAACTGGAGGGGTAAGAGCAAGCGTTGGGCACCCTAAAACCTTCACAAACGTTGATTTCGCACCCAGGAAACCTTGGAGATGTCAACAATCTGCAGGCACGGGGTATATGGCGCCACAATCACAAATTCAAATCAGTCAAATGGACATGTTCCGGGCTAGTTGCCCCTCCTCAGAGTACACAATGACAAACCATGGTGGGCATCCCACCAAAGCAGAAAAAATAGAAATAGTGAACAATAATCGAATCACAAATTACACTAGCTGGAGGGGTTAGAGGAAGCATTGGGCACCCTGAAACCCATGGACACCAGCTGCTGCCACCACACAGGCGTGCAGTGCAGAACCCCCCCCGCACTATAAAAAATCACGCCCCATCGCTCGCCCTCCCATGGCAATGGAGCGTGTAGTGCCCGGTGTTGAACAACACCGGGGCTTGGGGGGTGGCGGTGCATGCCCAACCCTCCACCGCCCTACCCTTGCAAACACGGGTGTGCCGCTTTTTTTCCCTCATGGAGGGATTCAGCAGGCCACCACTCTCCACCCAAAACTCACCCCCCCCAGAAAGACCCCACACACACAATAAGCGCCATGGGCGCCCCATCCCGCAAATGGGAGTGGAGGCCCATGGTGTCCGTCCCTTGGGGGCGAACAATTTGGATGCTACACCATGTGAACCATGGTGGAGCATTGGAGGTGCAATACCCATTGAGGTCTGTAACCAAGGGGGTGAGGGCAGACCTGAGGGTAGCAGCGGCCATGTGGGTCGCCCTAAAATTAGAGGGGTTGGGGTTTCCACATCCCACGAGGGCGAAGTGGCACATGTCCACTTGGGCCCCATATCGCTCCTCCCCACGAAAAATGCCCTTGGGCAACCCCCTTAGCAAACCCACGAGTCATTGGCTTCCACTCCTACTCCCGCTACCCTGACTCTGCAACCCTTGCGGTGCCAGTCCTGCTGGGCGGTGGAGGAGGCACTGAGAGTGGAGGTGAGGCTGCGCACCTGCGCCTCAGCCACCCCCAAATGCTGCTGGAGGTCATCCCCCCTCCTCTGCTGCCCCTCCACCTCCACCCTAAGCTGGGCCGCCCCCACCTCCGCCTTCCGCCTCCCCTCCTGGGCCTCCCTCAGGGCCTCCCTCATCGCCTCCACCTCCTCCCCCCTCTTGGCAGCCAGGTTGAGGGCCTGGTCCAGGGCACGCTGGGTGTTGCCCTGGGCCATTTGGGCCTTCGCCAAGGCCGACTTGTGGTCGGCCGACCGACGCTTGGCCAGTGCGGCCTCGACCCCCGTGGCGGCCGCCTGCTCCACCGAAACCTGGCAAGCGTCCGTCACGTGGGTGGCCACACTGGCCCCCAAGGCCTCCACGTCCAGGACCTCATGGGGGGGCTGGGCCGCCGCCACCTTTGCCACCTTCGATGGCTTGGGGGAGGGCTTGGGGGCGGGGGTTTGGCCCTTACCCCTAAGGGGGGGGGGCATCCGGCTCAACCACCACCACGTCTGGTCCCCGCTTCGTCTGGCCTTTTCCAGGCCTTCCCCCCTTGGGTGCATACTGCCGAACCCAATCAGCAGCGGCGTCCACCACAGAAGGGGGGGGGTCATACCCACCAACCTGGTGTATGTCCCCCCCCCTGTGCAGCTTCTGCCACACTTCCCTCCCCGTATACTCCCCCTCCCACAAAAAACACACCCTCAAAAGAAAATAAGATTTCCTTTGGGGGGCGTCGCTCATCGCAAACAAACACAAAAAAGCCGCAACCGTTTCCCCCTCTGCGGCATTCGGCCACTTGGCCGTTTCCCCCCCAATTCCACACATAGGAGGGGAGGGTGAGGTTGGTCTTCCTCTCCACCCTCCTCTCTTTCTCGGTGATGGTGACCTGCCGGTACCATCCCGTCCCCCGCATCCATCAGGCTTTATTCCCAGGCTCCCCCCACCGCCACGACGCCCCGTCCGGCAGCCTCTTCTTCCCCTCCAGCTCCAACTGGGCGGCCATCGGCTTGGCGGGGCGTGCCCCTGCTGCTTCTGCTGCTCCGCCTGCTGCCTCGGCTGCCTGGGCGTCATCCTTGACGAAGATACGGGGCAGCTGCAAGATGGTAGCTTGAAAAAACAAAAGAAACAAAAAAAACACGCGATAACCCGCGCGATGACCCTCGCGATAACTAGGTTATCGCGCGATAACCCCCGCGATAACCCCCGGCGATAACCCCGCGATAACTAGTTAGAACGCGATAACCTAGCGCGATAACTAGTTAGAGCACCTAGTTAGAACGCGATAACCTAGCGCGATAACTAGTTAGACCAGGGGTTAGAGCAGGGTGTTGTGGGAACCTTTCACACCTGGTGACATGGACACATGCCTTGGCCCTCCTTCTTGGCGTCGTCCAGCACCAGGCCCAGCCTCCGCAGCCAGACAAAGTCCGTGACGGCCGCATACTCCCCCACCTGCCGCCACTCCACCACCTGGGCCAGCCCCTCCACCTCAGGGGCCACCCTTGTCACTCCCCCATACAACCCCCTCCTCACCACCAAAATGGTGCCCGCCGGCACCTTAATTCCAACATGCCCTTGCAAGATGGGCCAGGGCAGTGCCTCCCCATGGCACACCTTGGCCGAGGAGTACTGATCGGGGTGGCCTGCGACCGCCCCCGCCTCCTCATTAGTGAGGGGGGCAATCACCTCCCTCCCAATCCCCCATCCCGACAACAAAACATGCCCTGTGGTTGTTCCCACCGGGAGCAAGCACTGAGGAGATAGCTCAATGCTGACCCCATTGGGGTCCACCACCACCTCCTCCTCTCCCCCCCCCTCCACCTCCTCCCCCTCCTGGCATGGCACACAAAGGCCATCTTTATGGGCGGTGCACAAAATCAGCCGATTGCATCCGTAGCAATTGGCTACCACCTTCCCCCTACACCTAACCGCCCCATCACACTGGACTGTCCTGGCCACCCAGCCACCAGGTGCCCCCAGCTGGGGCCTTTTAATGGACTGCGTCACGTGCACGTTGGGGAATCAAAGATTCCCCCCCTGGGTAAGCTCAATGGCAAAAAATCCCATGAGGCTGGGGGTCCCTTACCCCCATGGGGGAGGCCTTGGGAATCCCCGACCCCCTGTGGACATCAAGGGCATTAAAAAAGAAGGCAGTGCCCCTCTTGAATGGCACAGGCCTCTCCACCCAAGGGTCAGGGAACCCCGAACTGCTGGAGGGCACAAAAAGAAAAAGTGACCCATCCTCCTACTCATGATTATGGGTTAGCATAATAAGGCAATTGACAATCAATGTGCCTTCAGGAATGGTGTAGGGGGGGGCGTCGCGATGGAGGTGCTGGGGGGTGTGGTTGTAGCTCGAAATTTCGGCCATGTCAAGGATGGTGCAGCTCCATCCGACCCCCCCCACCACAGTCTTCTTCGCGGTCTCGAGCACACGACCTGCCACCCTTTTGAGGACTGGCAGATCATGGAGCTTGTGGGGGTTGTGCTTGTGGTGGTTGGCACCACCATAGTTGCCATACAATGTGCGGCGGGTCTCAGAATCTTGGGGCCTGCCGACAATGGGGGGGTTCTCATTGAAAATGGGTGCCTTCTCTGAGAGAGGCACCCTATCAAAATCATCCAAAAGACTTTGCAGCTGAATGTCACTCAAAAAATCGTGTTCCAGGAGGTGGTTCACCCCCAGCGTTCCCTCCACCGTGAGCACAAGGTCATTGGGGTCCCTATTAAAGGCCCCCAAGGGGTCGGCGGCAATCACCTCCTCCGCATCCCCAAAAAGGGGGGGTGTTGCCCCAAATGGAAAAAGAATCACCCCCTGCCCCGAAATAATGTTGGGAGTGGTGACCCCATACCAATCACGCTCCCACTCCCTTGTGGGGCAAAGGGAGTGCACGGGGAGCTTGTTTTCGGGGTCGTCAGTGCAAACCCGGCGGGTGTTGTGGGTGAGGGGTTGGGGGAACCAACCATCCGACTTCCCCTTCCCCTGACCAGGTCTCACCCTTACCTTCTGGACACTAATTATGAGGGGGTTGTGGGGCTTCTCCTTCCTCCCCCCTGCCCCTAGCCCCCCCGCATCCTCCTCCTCCTCCTCGACTTCCTCCTCCTCCTCCTCCTGACCCACATAGAGGGTCGTCTTCGTCCCCGCACCCTTCTCGGCATGAGCGGTGACAGACTCCACCACCGCGTCCACATCCTCGGTATGAAGCTGGATCAAAACTCCAGCAACCCCTATATTTACCTGTAGCACCTCGAAGATGTAGTTGCTGAGAACCAGGGGGTCTCGTTTGTCCGCCATGAAGGAGGACTTATGGACAAGGAGTCCAAAGTCCACACCATGTTCAAAGCAAGTCGCCACAGGGCGCCTCACATTGGCATCACCCATTGTAAAGCCCTCAGGACCGCCAAGGCGACGGACCCCAAAGAGGTTTTGATGGTGCTCGCACCAAGCGTGGCCAGCAGCAAGGGCCATTACGAAGAATATGAAAGCTTTGAGAGCTAAAGCGAAAAGGGTAAACATAAAATGAAGGGCGATAACCTACGCGTCAACTCGCGCGATAATTAGTTATCGTGCGATAACCCCCGCGATAACCCCCGCGATAACTAGGTTATCGCGCGATAACACACGCGATAACTAGTGCTCTAACCCCGTTCTAACCCCGTTCTAACTAGTTAGAGCACACAAAGATCAAATCGCAAAAAGTGCAATACGGGCAATATCGAGCAAACGAAACATTGAAGGCACATTGTTGCATCATAGTGCACCCATGTAACATGTGAAATTCCGGGTTCCAACCATATTAACAACACCCAAAATTGGGGGGGGTTCCGCACCACGCCCTAGAACGCTGCATCCCAGACCTAAATAAAGGTCATACTTGATGACCGCTCTACAAAAAGAATATTCTAAAACTACATCTTCTACCTTACCTTCCTCCGAATACTCCTGAACGACCATGTGCACCTTCAGAAACGAACCGGTACTCCCTCCTGGAAGGGCATGACCTCAAATACCTTCCAAGTTAACGCGGTGAGGCGAAGTGTCCACACATGCACTTGTCGGGTGGAAAAATTTCTGACTGAAGGTTCGGTTCACTACCATTGTCACAAAGACATGTGGCAAGGTGTTTGGTCTCCTTCTCGTCGGTAACCCATAAACGACAAATGAATTAACGAGCTCGGAATTTGTTGGGAACACCCATCTCCGTACCATTCTTATCTCCATCCGCCTCAACTGCCGGTGGTCCTACAGACAACGCTCCAATGTCCACGATCGGACATTCAGGAAAGCGGCTGATTGGGTGTGGGGTGGCCACACAACCTTGGCGCCTCTACTCCTGATCATCTCTCTCGTAAGCCTGATGCACGCTTTCCCAAGAACCGTCCTCGTGGTCCCACTGCTCTCCCAGACCTTCTGCGCCCGGATTCCCTTCATCATTTGGGGCATTTTCGCCCTCCATCGACGCGTTGTTGTAGTAATCTTCGTCGGAACCAGAAACTTGGTGCACTGATGCACCACGACCAGAATGAGCGTTCCGCTGACCACATGATCCTTTCCCTTGTCCGCCTTTCGTGCCTTGGGAGGTTCCCTTGCCTTTGCCAGCATTGATTCCCTTGGAATTTCCCGAGAGATGGCCACTTGATTGGCCTTCTCCGTTGGAAAAATTGCCTTTCCCACCACTGCCCTTGGCCGAATCGGACTTACCATTTCCATTTTCAAAATCTTCTGGACAGCGTCCGTAGCTGGATTGGCCCTGGTTTCCCTTGCCTCCAGAAGTCTGCTAGCCCTTAGTGCCTTTACCTTTCCCGTTGAGCACCGTTTGGCGATTTTCATCCACCTTTTTGGTGGGAGCCTTCGGCGGATCCTTGCTTGCTTCCTGAGCCACTCTTTGCGCGTCGGTCTTGTTCCATCAGTGATTCTCTGTGGAATGTGACTCGGCACGATTAGTGTGACCGAAGGACAAACAAATGGCACGGTCTTTTGGCTGTGTACTATTTACATTGTTCGCATTCCACTTCTAGAGGGGGGCCTTCGGCTTCATCCCTCACGGAATTGCTGATTATTAGCATCCGCGAATTTTCCCGACTCGTCCCACATTTCAGTGGGCGTAAAACGGAAAACTGAAATCTTCGCCACAAGCCGAGTTCCTCCCAATGAGACACCTCGGTTAACCACATCATTAAAAATATTCCTATCTTCTTTCTCCACTAATTTGAATCTCCACACACCATCTTTTACCGTGCACCTTGAAAAGCTGCAAGGGGAGCAACTTTTGAGGGCATCTTCGACCTGAAAACGGCCCATCCTTGTAGGGAATTCGGTGACCTCTGTCCACCAAGACGTCACCTTTTCATCGGACTGTTCCTGCTTCAACGAGGCAGCCGTGTCTGCAGGCATTTTCGCGAAGATGATGGGCTTCAACTCGCCATGCGACAAATGTTTCCCAGCACTCTCACCTTCACCCACCAGATTCTCAAAGCGTTGCTGCTTGTTCAGAACCTCGTGGAGAATAAGCTTCGGAATGTTTTGGAATGAGGTGAGGAGGGTTTGGTAGTGGTCTTCTGGCAACCTGCTTCCTCTTCCCTCAAGCACAGAGAACAGCCCACTGCAAATGAGTGGGTTAGAGGAGTTAGCCCTATCGGTGTAGAATTTAATCCAAATGTCCCGGATGGGGCCCTCCGGGCACTCAAGAAGAGCATCAAGCTGCTCATTGTCACAAAGCTTACTTTTCCCAGCAAACAGGGAAAATTCTCTCTTAAAAACAGCCCCCTTGCGAGGATTACCATTGTATTTTGGTTGTTTTGCAATGGCTCTAAGGTCAGCCCTCACAGGGTTGATAACGTCTTCCATGCCACCACCAACGGCCAAAACTGGGTTGACCTTGTCAGCATCTGAGGCGCCGGCGGCACCTAAAAGGCTGTGGGCCAACAACACCTGAGCAGCAATCATTAGGTCGGTGAACCTTTTCTCCATCAAGGATTCCCAGACAGGCTCAGGATTTTTACTCTCGAAAACTCTCTCCTTTAATTTTGTCCTGGTGATTTTCTCATCTTCCGCTCTGGCATTTCTCGTTGCAACGATTGAAAAAACCTGAGTGGCTGCATCGACTGTGGAACCTGCAGATCCGGCTGGCAGATCCTTCGGGGGAAAGAGTGGAGGAGTGAAAGTTCTTCCCATGGTCAAAAGAGAAAAGACTTTCTTGATGAAATCTAAATGCCTCATCATCACGCTGAAGCGTGGCGATTTCCTTACGGCACGAACAGTGGTGAGCACAGGAGATGTGGGAGGCTGTCTCAGACCGCGAGGCAATTGATTCTGGTCTTCGGACCACGTTCTCCTGTTCGTTGAGCCAGGACTCGATCGTGTTGGTGATGGACGGATCTCTGGATTCCCGCTTCGCCACCTTTAGGAAGGCCTCTTTCAGCGCCTTCTCCAACGACCCCGTGTCGATGGTCATCTCCTCAGCTGCGGGGGGGACCGGAACTGGGGGATGCTCCCGGTGGAACCTGCAATAGCCATGATAGATTTGCACGCACCATTGGTCGTATAGCTCCAGTCGCTGTAGAAGCTCGATTCTCTTGGATTTTAGTCTCCAGCGTTCCTGAGCCTCCTGGATCTGAGTATCCAATTTCACAGACACGGCTTGCTCGATGATATTCTTGAGTAGCAGGTCGAATTCCGCTGGTGTAGCTCGTGTTTTGGCGGGCATCTCTCCTGGAACACTGGCAATTGGCCCATGAAAATGTACTTCGATGGTTTCCTTAGATGGAAGGCGAATCTCATCACCCGAACCTGATGGACCTCCACGAAAGGAGCTGTACACTCAGCTTGGACCGGCGTGCGGTGGTGAGCCCCCCTGGGGGCCCGCGTCCTCGGCTGGGATCAAAGATTGAGTACCCCATGTCATGGTGGTACTGAGGGAAGTCAGGGTTCTGACAAGGAATTCTTAACTCTTTAGTGAAAGTCGCAACTGTGCAACATTCCACGCTGTGTACCAGGGTCTGCGGGCAGGTATCCCTTTCTAGCGTCCCGGCGATATGGAGCAGTCGGTGTTGGGGCTTTACACTTGGGGTCTATGGTATCTAGGCACGACAGCAAAGTCAATGAACATACAGATATGAACTTGCAAGAAATCCCATTCTACAAGGAAATGTAGGCGGGTAATATGGTACATAATCCCCACTAAATCTTCCTATATAATTTATAAAACATCTGATTGTGAAAAATGCTTTGGCTAATTTGGTTTGCGCACGCGCGCCGGCAATTCCAATCAAATCATTCAAATGCGACCCTCTCACCAGGAACAAACACCAGAAATGAGTCCGGCGTGTCCATAATATACAGGAACACCCTGCGTGCGCGCTACAGGGTATTGCCGCGCGATGGCTCAGTGCGCACTACAAAAACATAGCGCGCATCATAGGGCGCGCTATGGCTCGGGGTCTTTGGTTTGTAACCCCATGTCCTTATAAGCAGGGCAAAAATGCCTATTTCTCTAACGTTTCAGATGCTTCCAGCACCGCAAGTGACGGTGTCAATGTCAGGAAAGATTGCCAACATTTTTGGCCCCCACTAAGGGTGGTTCTTGTGGAAGAACGAGGACCTTTTGGCGGACCTAGTTGCGGTTTTTTGCTCAGGGTCCGCCGTCCAATGGTCGTTGTGGGCCAGGTTGGAGAAAAGGGTTCCCGTGTCTGAAGCAGAGAAGAAGCGTCGCAGGACCGAGGCTGCCAACGCCCTCACACCCCTGTCGGTGGTGGACTTGGTCCTGCTCCTGAAGATTCCAAGAAGAAGGTAATATTGCGCGCGCTTTGCATGTGACATCGCGCGCACTTCCGCTCATAGCGCGCGCTTCGTTGACTTCTGCGCGCGCTACGTCCTCATGTTGCGCGCGCTATTTTCCTCAGGTACAAAGATTTGATTACTTGGACGAGAAGTAAGGTCCCCACACACCTTCTTCTCTACCGTCCTATGCTAGTTTTGCCACAGAATGGGACTAGCTTGCAAGTAGGCAGCATTTACAGGTTGCTGTGCACACAGATGGGGTCACAGTCTTTTCGCAGTGGCCCCTGCAGCACTTTTTTGACTATATATATTCCTTTGATTCCATTGTTTCTAACCTCCAATACCCCAGGGAGTGCCAAGGAGACCTGTGGATTATTGTGAGGGGGGATGGGTTGCCTTGTGGGGGGGAATCGTGGTGCCAGATGTCCATTTCCTTTGCCAACCATGGTCACTTGGCAAGAACGTTGTCCTACCACTGGACTGTTAACGTCGACCTTTGTGATGAAAAGTCCACCTCTGTGTCGTCCCAGGTCTGGGCTAACAATCTTGCTTTTCTCCAGAGTGCCATTTACAGTGGTGTGGTTCCCATCCGGGGTGCATCCAGACGCTGCATGATTTTACGCGGTGGGGATAGCCCTTGGCTGCGTCGGTTGTCAGGTGTCACTACACATTGGATGGCAGGTAGTCTGTTCACTTACATGACGTGGTGCAAGTCCACTGCAACATGGTTGCAAAAGGATGTGGATAGAACCACCGAGCGAGATGAGCAGTTGCTAGGGCTTATTGCACCTGGGGCCAAGTGCCGGCCCATGGATATATTTGGTTGTGTCCAGAGCAGGTTGTTGGAGGTGCCTCTGAGGCGGCGTCACCTCATACCGCCTTGGTACGCAGATTGGCCAAGTCTGTGCGTCCCAGTACTAGGGTCTCTGATCAGGCTATTCTTCACAGGTCGGGTTGTGACATAGCACTACAGGGGACGGCAGAGCCAGATGGGGTAGAGACCTGGTGCCTTCTAAAGGTTTGGGAGGACCTGGCCCCCCTCCTTGGGGGTGACATGAGGATGCACACAGCAGTGGTTGCCATGTACATACTACTGGGGGACATGTATGGCACAATGTTTTAAGAGGGAGCATCGCAGGCTCCAGAGGTTGCTTAGGCTTTCCAGAGGTGGGGTTGTCCCGAAAAAAATCATCTTATATTGACTGGATGTTGCACGATGCTACAGTCACTATTCAGGCCATACGGCCCTATGGCCTAGGAATGTTTTCGGGGGATCTTTTGGAAGGGAGCAACAGGGTCCTGAAGGACATTTGGTCCTCCTTTTGTGATAGAGGTGGGGGGGCAGGAAGCCTCGTGTCGCGCCGCATTAAGATGCTGAGGCAGGTTAATGAGAGTCTGTTCCTGTACTTTGAGGTACCAAGGTGGAATGGGACCTCCAGAAGCAACCTGTGCAATGCACAAAAATTGGCTGATGACGTCAGGGCATACCTTGCGGACGAGGAACTGTGGTAGCGCACGCTATTTGTTTTCTAGCGCGCGCTACATGTTATTTAGTGCGCGCAATGACCACTATCGCGCGCCCTGTGCTGTCTTCAAGCGCTGGAACCCTTGAAATCGCGATATACAATTGAAAGTAGCGTGCTATGACTACGCACTTCAAATGTGTCTCCAATTGCAAATGCATTGACAGACACAGAGATTTGTTCCTTTTCTGTCCGTTTTTTTTTGGTGTTTTCTATTTTTTCGTTACGGCATTTTCCTTTTTCTATCACTGCTGGAACAGGGGTACTTTACTGTACCCTCTTGCCCATGCAGCCAGTGGGCTGGGGGTATCCGCCTCCTGCAGCACTGCCAACAACTGCTGCAGGGGCCAGAGCAGTTGGTGCGACACCGCAACCACCGCCACATGCAGCTGTACAACCGGGACTGCAGCAGCCGCCCACGACGCCGTGGAGCATGCAGCCAGAGGTTTTTTCCGTGCTCACTATTATTTCCGTTGTGCGTGCTACGCGCTTGTTGTGCGTGCTACCTGTCTCGTTGTGCGCACTACGCAAGTCCTCGTTGCGCGTGCTTTGTCTTGTTTTCCGCAGACGCTGTCCCAGACACTGACCCAGTTCTCCCCAACGTAGCCTCTGTCGCCCGCGCCGCAGTTGGGGTGTACCACAGTAAGGGGGTGCATAGTAACCCCCCCATTTAATGAGTTTGACTTTGCCCCCCCTCTCAAACATGTGTCCCGCTTGTTTTTCTCCGCCCTGGGTGGTCCAACACACTTCCCTACGTCCACTCTAGAGGTGTATAACTTCGTTTACCCGGAACTCCATGGTGTGTCGATTTCGCGAAACCCCCCCCAACCTCAGTAACCCCCCCTACTGACACCCTTACTACCGCAGTAACCCAACTCAGTAAGGGGGGTTACTGACTCCCTTAGTGACTCAGTAACCCCCTTACTCACTCAGTAACCCCCCCTTACTGACCCCCCTTACTGAGTCAGTAACCCCCTTACTGACCCCCCTTATGGGATGCAGCGTTCTAGGGCGTGGTGCGGAACCCCTAGTTAGAACGCAATTTCTGGAACACCCACCAACCCTCAATTTTGGGGCAAACCACCTAAAAAATGGATTCAGCACCCTCAAAAAACCCCCATCCCCTTTCTTTCCCCACATAACCCTCATTGTAGGGGTGGTATTTTGGGGGGGGTCAAAAAGTTAGAGCACAGTTAGAACAGAGTTAGAACGCAGTTAGAGCACCTTGCTCTAACTAGTTATCGCGCTAGTGTTGCTTACTGTGTTTCAACTGTAGCAACACTAGGGCATGAAGAAATCAGGCAAGTATCAAATGTATCACTCAGCCCTTCGTCGTTTGCGTGCCAACAAAGCCTCCCCTTGTCCTCCCTTGGCCTTGCGCAATTGTACACCCACCGCGAGTGCATCCGTGTTGACCACATGGGCCATACCACGCCTCGTCACTCGCGGCTGCTTCAAGCACCAACCTCTCATGCTGTTTTTCAACCGGACTTTGAAGGTTCGGTTGCGGTACTCAATGGGGATGCTAAAGAACAGGTACAAAGACCTATACATCCCCAAAATTGTGCCACTGTGACACGCGGCCCAATGGGCCCACGGTGTGGGCTTCCACCCCAAGGCACTCCAACACTCGCCAAACTGACGGGCATGTGCCTGAGCTTGGGCAACTTGAGTGGGGGTGAGGTACACCTTTTCCCTCCACAGACTATACATACCTGCGAAAAACCGCAACAATAGCTGAATGAGGACATGGGCACGCATTCCTCTCTCCCCGACCACCTCATACTCAAAGTGGCTACACAAGATCACAACCAAGTTGTGTGGTGTTTGGTGATTCTTCCAGAACAAGGCACTGGAGGTCAGACTAAACTTTCCGTCCTTTGTTTGTTTCTGCTACAAGCGTTCGGCAGGTGGGATTGCCTCTGCCTCAGCTTGTACATGCTGATGGAGTTCCTGTAACTCCTTCACAGCACCACGCTTGCTCTGGTCGGCTGCTACCCAATCCTCAACCATCCAACCCACCCGTGTCACAATGGCATTTAAAACACGGCAGGCACAATGATTATAATCACCAATGCGCCGCCTTGGTGGGACGGAGGTAAGAAAAGAGCCCCAACGGCACAGGGCCTCGACAAAATCGGTGGGAACCATGCTTCCCACATTGCCACAACACCAACACTTGCTGCCAGGGTTACTGACTAACATCACCTTTCCATCCCCGGTGACAAACACCTCAAAAGTGTACCTTGTACCCCCGCACATTATATCCCGATCCTGCTTAAGGTCTTCAACCTCCCTGTCTAGGCGAGCAAGCCGGTCGACAACACGGAGGCATCGTCGATCATCAGGACCATCAAGGGCCCACCATGTGGACCACCTCCTTACATCGCTGGCTCGACTCGGGGTACCCCACACGTGGACGTAGACGTCGCAGCGCGTGGCCGATGTGCGCCACAGGGGTGAGGCATCTGGGTCTACAATGACCTTGATCTTAGTGTCCGTAGGGGGAGGCATTTGGCACTGTTGTGTCAATGCAACTTGTGTGCTCACCAAATCCCATAGTGGCACAGCGGCAGCGGCTCTTTGGGACATGCCACTGCCAAAGACAGCCATCGGGTGGGCCGTGTAGGGGCGCATGTGGCGGCCGGCTTTATCCAATTCGGCCCGCGTGCAAGTGCGTGGCAGCTTGTATAACTGCCGCACACTAGCTTGCATGTCGATCATCTGCTCAACAAGGGAAGCAGCCTCCTTCACAGGGGTATCAGAGTCGTCACCGCCGTCACTTGGGATGCCCAAGGTTATCCCCTTGCCTGCTATGGCAACGTTCGTGACGTTGGTGCCTAGCAGGGCGCTTGCCACGCGGGCAAGGCACTTCTTGCGTTGTGCCTTGGTCTTGGGGTCTTTGAGGGCTTCCAGTGGTGTAAGGGTGAGACGTTGTAGGTGCGCCTCAAACGTATCCACCGCCGCTTCCATTGTAAAAAGCTGTGCGCAAGGAAAACGGCATCCTTGTTGCGTTGGTCTCTACTCATCAATTCGGGGCAGTAAGGGGGGTCAGTAACGGGGTTACTGACTCAGTAAGGGGGTCAGTAAGGGGGGGGTTACTGAGTCAGTAAGGGGGTTACTGACTCAGTAAGGGGGGGTGAGTAACCCCCTTACTGACTCAGTAACCCCCCCCCCTACTGGCAGGCGAAGGGAGGAAACCTTTTAACCATCCAAATGAATAGCTCGGAAATGCAATTGCAAGCAAGGTCTCGTTGTCTCATTCATTGCAAGTCATTTGAAACAAAAAAAACAAACAAATGCAAGGCACAGGGGCAAAACAGGCAGCAATGCATACAAAAAATAGCAAAGGCAAAAAAGGAAAGAAACACATTCACCTGACGGCATGCACACATGTAGTCCCCCTTCTTGCCTTGGGGGTCGTCCCGCACGTGACCCGAGGCCGCCAGCACGGAGATGTCCATAATGGGCATGCGGGGGGGCAGCAGGTTCCACCACCAGGCCGTCACCTCGTCGTTGTCAGTGGTGGGCACTTGGAACCCTGGTAATTGACGCCCATTAACAACGAGGATGGTGCCCGGCCTGGTCTTCAGGAACATGCGGCAACCGCCGACACCCGGCTGCCGTAGCGGGGCGTCATCCTCGTGTTGCACCCGGAATGGGCAGTCACTCGGCGCCGGGATGGTGTCCTGAGGGACAGGGCTAGCATCGAACGGCACAGCAGCATAATGTGCCGTCAGCAACTCGCCTCCACCCGGCATCAGGCATGTCAGCATTGTGGGGAAGTGGCTTGGCAGTGCGTTGCTGGGCTCGGCTGCTGGCGCCTCATTCGCGGGCTCATTGCAAGCGGTGCACAACACACCCTTGTGTGTCCCACACAACAACGCTCGCTTGCACCCGAAACACCGTGCACTCGACCCACCCACCTTCCGCCTGCACGACACCACACCACACACTTCCTTGCCCACCGCCTCCGCCTCACGCCGTGCCCATGGGGGGGGGGCCACAGGGTCTGTGACATCGTAGTCAACCGGGACGGTTGACAGTCCGCAAAATGCAACCACGCGCGGGAGGGCATCCATGTCACCGGGCGCAGGGAGGTCCAAGGCCTTGGGAATACCCCCCCTTCCCAATGGACTAACAAACTATGAATGATCCACAGGTCGTTGCGGCGCATTGCCATCGGCACTTCATGCCACGGGTCAGGGGTGCATCTTGTGGATCCGTACACAAATTTGGTCTCAGTGCCATCAAGCACGTCCAAGTCCATGGTGACGGGAGAGAATGCCGATCATGCGAATTGACCGCTTGGCAAAAAGTCAGGCGGAAAATCGCGGTGCGGAAACTGCGAGTCATGTGTTTTGGCGATGATATGGGCCATCGCCGTCACCATGTGGCGGAGCTGGGTGGCTTCATCGACCTGGTGCCGCACATGTGCAGCCCAGCGCAAGAGCGCGGGTAAGGGGTGCTCGACACCCGGGAACTGGGTCCTCACCAAACCCGGCGGGGGGGGAGGCGGCATACCGTACACCACTTGCCGTGCAAGACCATCCTCAGGGCGCGCATACGTGGGCATGGTGCTATTAAAAATGTTCTTGCGCAGTTTGTGGTCCAAACCACCAAACTCACTGCGGAGGTCTGCGGTAAACGAGGCAACCGCACCTTGAGCAAACCAATGCTCGAACTCGAGCAACTTTTCCTTGACCTGGTTAACCATTGGGGCAGGGGGCAGAACAATGGCGGTGCGAGGCTCAGCGCTACCTAGCAAACATGGGCCGCTCTGGAGTGGTAGAGCTAAAATAGTCCCGGTGGTGTATTTCGTTGGTGTTGTTGCACCAGGAAGGTCTTCGAGCCAAGCTTGTGGCTGGCAGCTGTGAACAGAGTAAACCGGCACCCGCTCCTCACAATCTGTTGAGCGAAAATAGCGAAGTTGCTGCACCATTGTTGGGGGCACCATTGTCCCTCTTGAAAATCGCGAGGTTATCTTCTGGACACTAAATTGAACTGCACCATGCAACGGTGCAACCCAAACTTAGGCGGCTCAAGTTGCATGGTCAAAATGCGCCCAAAACTGCCTCTCCACGGCACTGCGAGAAAATAGTCCTTTTGGGGGGGACGTAAAACGCAAGAACCAAAAATCCCGTGAAAAGCAATTAACTGGTCCATTTTCCTTTATTTTCAACAAAACCGACTGCCCGGGAAAATGATTTATTTCCACCAAAATGAAGTTCTTTTTTGGGAACACCACGACGTTTTGTTTCCTATACCATTTATGCTTTGCAAAAAAAACACCCGTGAGCTTTCAATCTTTTGGAAAACCAGTTTCCGAAAACCATGTTGCACGCTGCACGACAGGAAGCATTTTTTGGCACCCCTTCTTGGCGCGAGGCCTCGCGCAAACACCAACACAACAGCGCAATAAAATGCATCACAGAGAAAAATGTGCCGCACAAGGTGACAGCATAAAGGTCGTCGAAGAGGAATGCATAGCGCGAGCCCTCGCGCATAATATCTCGGAAAAAGGGAAGAAATTACTTTTTCTTCGGAACAGTTTGCATCTTAGAACCCATAGCCTTAGCAACGGACGTGTTACCCTTAGGAGGTGGCTTTGCGGGCGCGCTTCTTGGTTGGGACTGACGGGCTGGCTGCTTGAATGGAGCTCGGGCCCCGGTTTCCTCGGACCTTGGCTTCGCTGCCACTTTCTTCGCTGCCTTGCCCTGGGAGACCTGCGCTTCCTCCTCCTCTTCTTCCTCGCTCTCCTCCTCTTCATCCCCATCGCTCTCGTCGGATTCTGCACCGGTAACCGACTTCGCTGCCTCCGGCTTGGAGGCAGTCTTCTTCTTCTTGGGGGCTGGTTCCCCACCAGTAGACTTTCGCTTTGCAGGGGCCAGTGCTTCTGCAGCTTGACCTTTCTCAACAGTCTCTTCCTCCTTCAGCGACAACGCCTCATAACCCACCTTGTCATCGCAAACCCAAAGGGGCATACCACGGTTTGCCCAGTTGGCTTGCTGGTCCCAATCACCAGACGCGTGCAGTTTGGACTCTTGTGTCAATACATGGTTCAACTGAGTCTGCACTCTGTTGACCCAATCGGAGAGATTGTCGGAGGTAACACCAAGAAGGTACATGCGAGAATCCGGCTCGACAAACGCGATCTTGCACACGAGATCCGGCTGATGATCAATGAACACAAACACAGGCTTGAAGGTCTTATCCTGCTTCAGGTGAAAGAGGTGAGTGTCAAAATACCACATAACCGTCGTTATCGGAAGGTGACCGCCAAATTCAACAGGATCCATCCCCTCTACTTGAGGAGGTCCGAACGTCAGATAATTCGGAATCTGCAAGATGGGAGAAGTTATTGCGCGAGGCCTCGCGCAAAGAGCGGACGTAATGAGGGAATTATACCTTTCTCGACCAGCTATCTGGTGACGCAATCAGCGAACCGGCGAACGTCAAACGTTGTAAGATCCCCTGCAGGCTTCGGTTTGACTAGCCAATTGAGGATGGGAATAAGGGACATGTGAATTGAACATAGAAAAACATGAAAAGAAGAAACATGTAAAGTGAACATACGAATTGACCAGGTTGCTTCAGTTCAGCGGTTGGAACCAGGGCACTCATCTGCACAGCATCCACAATCGCGATCTTGAGATTGCTGTACGTGTCAGGTAGGCCTCGCCGCCGCTGATCTTCAACACATCGAATGAGGTTATCTGCTGCCTCATACAGCGGAATTGGCTCAACGTCTTGTGCGCTTCCTTGTGCTTGTCCCGCCAGCTTTGCACGGAAGGCCCACGGTGTCGTAGGCTTTAGAAGATCGGCGATGCATACAGTATGCCACTGCTGCAGATCCAGACACGCGGTGCGTCGCTTCTCCCGAATCTTCGCAACCGCCCCCACGCTGTGCTGTCCAGATACACACCAATAATCGCCATCTGCAAATATGAGACACGTCTTTGCGCGAGGGCTCGCGCAACGAGAAGAGCAAAAAGTCGGTTGGCAACATACTATTATCTTCCCAGAGAACGACGTGTAATGGGCCTGTTGGCGGTGCTGCTTCGAGTGACTCAATACGCTTCTGCAGTAACTTAGCATCTTTCCGTCTGATGTGCCCCTTTGTCTTCTCCTGGTGGATTCTCACGTTGTCCAGCTCAACCTCCACCTGCCTCCCGTCTGGCTTCAGGTGGTCCTCGATGTCAGTACCCAAGGTAAAGCCAGGATCTGGTGTTTCCTTCTTCTTACGCCCCTTCTTTGGTGTTCCAGCCTTCGATCCCGAGGTCCCAGGGTCATAGTCCGTATCTTCCTGTTCCTTGGCTGTTTTTTGGGCGGGGCTTGCCATTCTGCGATAAGAAGAAAGCCTGTATTGAAGGAAACATAACATTAAAAATGGGTAAAATTGTCGTCGATAATGCATATGTGGGGTGCTTTTAGCGAATACGAGTACAGTATGGTTGAGAATGCAAAACTGAAGGGGCTCGGCATTGTTTTTGACTGTCAACCTTGCGGGAGGCCTCGCGCAAGAGAGGGGGTGTACTAACCTGTTGTTTTATGCTGTTTGCGCGAGGCCTGGCGCATCACTGCATGTTCTCCAATCGTCTTCGAACGTTCCGCAGCGTGTCGGCCTCTCTCTGTTCCTCCAACACACTGCGTTGGGGGATCAGCTCCGACAGTTTTCGCTTGAAACCAGCCTTAAGTGGCCCCTGCTGCGTTAGCACCAACAACACAGACACAAGGACTTGTTTGTAGTGGTTAGAACCCTTTGGAACTAGAAGAGACGGTGGAAAGTTAGGTACACCCCTGCGCGGCCAATGCGCCTGAATTGCACAAAAAGGCTCAGCACACCACCTAACCCAAGGCACATATACACGCTCTCCGTTCAAGTAAGCAGTTAACCGCTGACGCACGGAATTGACAAAGGAATCGGGGATTTTACAGACGTTCACCCTGTGACCTTCTTTGCGGATAGTGATGAGCTGATACAGATCGTCAACATCTTCAATGGTTACTGCACCTCTGTTCTGGCCATTCTTTGTCACAAGGCTGGAAAGCAGACTTTCACAAAATTCCTCGGCAAAAGCCTGTCCAGGCATGGTTGTGTGCCATGCAGTGTGGCACAATAGCGCAGTTGCAACAGTGCGTTCGTATTTCAAAAATGTGTCCCCCATGTTCAAACGGTCTAACAGACACATAACAATCTGCAATCCCTCAGAAGCAAAAACACCCGTGTTGGCCGTCTCCCAAGCCCAATTGCACTGCCTAACGAGGTGTCCTAGGTACAGTAACATGGGACAGTATTGTGGTAACAGAACCTGCATGGCCTTACACACAGCGTAACGGAGGCGACTTCGCCGATTTGCAGGACGTGCCAGCTCAAGGGAACGACATTTTCGGTTAAGGCGCCGTATGTGGGGGCCCATACCAAACAGCAGTGCACCAACAGCTATCCCCATTGTGATCAGCTTGGGAAAACAGGGGACTGTGTCACCGCTGCGCAACAAGCCCTTACGGAAAAAAGTCACCATCGGCCAAAATGAGCGAAACGTTTGTGTAACGCAAAATTTGTACGCGTGCCAGAAACCATATAATATAGGGTGTGAACGCAAAAAAAGCCGGACGTTCCAACCCGTTTTTCTTTCACCGTACATCATCTTACAAATGCGGTAATGGATGCCCTAATCACATAAGACAGGGACAACTGGTCGGCTGTGCTGCGCCAAGTCCCTAGTAAATTGCAGTAGGTTAAGAAGCGATATGTTGCCGCTTACCTTTTCTTTGCTTAGACAAAGGGGTTGCCAATGTGGTCTCTTGGCAGGTACAGGGCGAATAATGTCAAGCGGCGCCCTAATGTTTCGCACACCAGGTCGCGTGCTTGCAAATTCTAGATCGTGCAGGATACGTGCAAACGTTCCCTCGGTGTTTCCCAGCATGCGTGCAACAACAGGAACACGCCGTTCAAGGTCTTCCAGGCTAGGATGACCATGCCAGTAGCGCGGTGCATCGTTGAGTGGCAACACAGCCAACGCTGTTGCGTTCAGGCTTTTGTCGTTCTTGTCAGGATTTGTGGTAAACTGTTTGTTGTACCAGTTGTCCATCCACAACACAACCCACTGTTGGTAAATTTTGTCCCATGTAGTCTGTAACCTGACTGCGGCCCTCTCCTTGAGCGAAGGCGCGCTGTATGGCGCCAGACCTGACCTTGCTAAAATGCGACGCTGCGCCCTACTTCCCTCTACCGCAACAACTGACTTTGGTTTTCCCTGGTATGGAACTGCGCATTGGCGCATCAGCAAAAAAAGGCGCCAGGCCTCCTCTATCAAAACACCGACCCATCTCTTCCCTTCTGCCGCAATCGCCTTTTCAACGCTGCAACGCGTCCGTTCATTTTTGCGCAGACGCAGAAAAAACACAAACAACAATCGCGCGCCCTCGTCCCCCTGTTTTAGCCCTTCCCACAGTTCTTCTGCCGTGTGGTACGGCGGTTCCTCTGAGCAGACATCGCGGAAAACCCCAGATGCTGCGGCCACTGTCTTCTCAAGGTGCGGCTCTTTTCGCAGGGGCATTGTTGCTGTAAAGAATAATTGCGTAACTGTATCTGCGTAAAAATCGCTGTTTGAAAAACTTTCTTGATTTCAAACATCAACCTGTCCCTCAGTTTTCGCGCGAACAATTATTCTGTGATTCGCTTGTCGCATGCACCATTGTCGGTTACCTGTAACTGTCTGGTGATCCCACATTTCACTAGTTAATCCTGATTGCGGTACCCAGTTGCGGCGCGCTTCTATCGCTGTTGGGCAGTAAAGTCAGCGTTGACCACAGTATGAAAACCGGAGATGCCGGCGGGACCTGTATGGGCGCCCATGCAGCAGCGCCGCATCAAGGGAACGCACATGCTGTGTAGTTGGTGGATCTGTCCAATTTTGGTTTCTATGAGCGCTTCTGACCTCCATTGCGCGAGGCCTCGCGCAATGATCACCGAAACTTTAATGTTTCTCATGCGCCGTTCCATGCGCGAGGCCTCGCGCTTGAAACTGCAGTTTGTTCCGGAACATTTATACTTTTCAAGAGTCTTGGGTACACCATTGTTGCAGTTTTTCCGTTAATAGATCCATCTCTATCACACAATCCTGATATTGGTACTAAGTTACGTGTATAAATACGACAGGGTTCCATTTTTCGACAACCTGCCTAATGCGTCGTGCTGTAGCACATTAATCTGACACAAATGAACGTCTTTGCGCGAGTCCCCGCGCAAAGAATGGTCACCAAACAATACTTTTCCCTGTCTCGCCCATTGGACACATCATTCTTATAGAAATATCTAATCCGCCATACTTGTTTGCGACGCTTTTATAATATCCATCAAAACAACTATTTTTCGATGCTTTTGGAAACCTGTCATTTTCCTACCTTTTCCTTCGTTTTTGACCATGCAACTTGAGCCGCCTAAGCCAAAGTTTTTGGGTTTTGTTCAATGTTGTGGTGATTTCCTTATCGAGCACTTTGGTAAGGTGGTCATACTCTGCCAAAAGGGAGGCGGATCTGGAAACACGGTACGTGGGGGTGGCGAGCTGCGATGTCGAGGATAAAATCGGAAAGCACACACGGTGCCCTCTTGTCGAAGAGGGGGAAAGTCACCTTGACGGAACCAAAATCCGTATCCGCGGGAAACTCAACGAACTCAATCGCATGCTTAACAACCGCACCATGCTCGACAAACCCACCCCCCCCCCCGTACCCGCGTGTCCAAACTACGTTATTGACATGGTTGACCCACGTTAGGACGGGCGGGAAGCACAGCCCAGCACAAGCCATGGCACTCCGGGGCCACAAAAAGTCTAAAAGGAGAACAAAAGTGTGCAGGAAGGACACAGCGCAAAACTGAGTAAGAGGGGTCAGTAAGGGGGTTACTGAGTCAGTAAGGGGGGGGTTACTGAGTCAGTAAGGGGGGGGTTACTGAGTCAGTAAGGGGGTTACGGAGTCAGTAAGGGGGGTTCAGTAAGGGGGGTTACTGCTCAGTAAGGGGGTTACTGACCAAAGGTCAGTAACCCTTACTGACCCAAACGGGGGGGCTTACTGACTTTTTTCAACTTTGTCTACCGAGGGCATACGGGCGGAGAGACACATGTCCTCCCCTATTTTGGACATGGAGAACATAAATATGCGCCTAGGTCCTAGCAATATGGGCAGATTTGGTAATGGCAGAGGTGTCCATCTTGGGGGGGTTACTATGCACCCCCTTACTGTGTTTCACCGGCCCAGTCCCCGTTACGAGCTGCCTCACAGCAGCTGTCTCCCATGCTGTTCCCCGGTGGGTCGCCCACCTTGGGCTCCCCAGTGTGCGGCAGTCTTCCAGTGGGCCAAGTGCAGCAAGTGCTCTTCGGCCCACTGCCAGTGCAGCAGCAGCAGCAAATGCAGCAGCAGCAAGTGCAGGCTACGGCCCAGCAAGTCGGCAGCCCACAACAGCAGCAGCAGCAGCAGCAGCAGCAAGTCCAACCAAGACAGCAGCAACCCCAAGTGCAAGCACAGTTTCACTCTCCCCCACCCGGGCCACGTACGGGGTTCGTCTTCAGCAGCGACTTCAAGAACCGAATCTGGTCCAATCAAAACAGCACCATCTGCGCCCAAGAGCCCGACCGGGCATGGCTGAAGGACGTGAAACCGGCCTACCTCCTCGAGGTGGCCTTGTACAAGTTCTGGCGCCAAAGGGCCACGGCGATTGCCAAGATCCCAGACAGAGCTGTGAAACCCTGCTGGCATGACGAGAATATTACTGGCCATTGGTGCAGTCTGGCGAACCTGTTGAACCTCTCCGTGCCAACCCAAGAAGGACAAGCTGCCCGTGGACACTGCAAGGTGGAGGAGTACGAGCTGCTGTTTTCGTGCTGGGCAAGTTACGGGTGGGGTCACGCTCGGACCCACACGCCTCCGGGTGCCACCGCAAAGACCGTCCACCACTTCTACTTCAAAAAGGACCCACCGAGCTTTATCAACGCGACCGATGCGGGGGCAATGGCCTTCAAGAACAAGTCTGCCTCGGTGAGAAGTGCGGGGGCCAGTTTGCTGCGGGGGTCAGCCAAGAAAGGAGCCAGTGCAGCAAGGGCACTTGCAACTGGCGCCAAAGTCAAAACCACGGCCGTCAAGGACGAGGAGCAGCCGCAGTAGCAGCAAGTGCAGCAACGGCAGCAGCTCCAACAGCAGGCAGCCGTGCAGCAGGCAACACTGCAGCTGCTCCAGCAGCAGCAGCGGGTGCAGATGGCCCAGCAACAACAACAACAACAACAACAACAACAACAACAACAACAGGCACAGACACAGGTACGCGCTATGTTTGCCATTGCGCGCGCTTTTGACATTGTTGCGCCCGCTCCATTTGCTGTAGCACGCGCGATGTGATTGTTTGCGCGCGCTACGGCCCCACCGTCTGTTATTGTCACGTAGATGGGCAGCTTCGAGCAGCTCCTGTGCCTGGGATCCCGCAGAGGGCCGTTGATGATCAGCGTGCCTGCGGACATTGCCGGGCAGTCAAAGCATGCGGCCGACTGGCTTGGTGGACGGAAGGACAAGGCCCCTTCCCGGTGCTGGCCCGGGCTAAGCGGCAGATGGAGGAGCTGGAGGTAGACTGGGCCGACGCCTTTGCCGTGCCGGAGACCGAATCCGTGACAGTCCCAAGGCAGAAGAAGAAGCGTACCGAGGAGCCAGCAGCCACCAGCCACCTACCACCAGCCATCTCCGCCCCCCACACTGCTAAGCCCCCACACCCGCCTGGCGAGGTCCTTGCCCAGAAGACCGCCGACCAGCAGCTGATGGCACAGGCGGCACAGAGAAGCCAACGTCAAGCGGAACAGGCCAAGAAGAAAGAGGACGAAGCAAAGAAGAAGAAGAAGGAAAAGGAGGAAAAGAGGAAGAAGAAGGAGAAGGAAGAGGAGGACAAGAGGAAGAAGAAGGAGAAGGAAGAGGAAGAGAAGAGGAAGAAGAAGGAGAAGGAAGAGGAGAAGAAGAGACGGAAGAAAGCAGAGGAGGAGAAAGCACAAAAGGTAATGCAGCGCGCACTATCTGTGGCATTGCACGTGCTATGCATTTCGTCGCGCGTGCTATGCCCTGTATTGCGCGTGCTATGCCTCTGCGCTACTCTTTCCAGGCAAGCAAGACAGCACCGCAGCAGGCACCACAGCCGCAGCTAGCATCAAAGCCAGCACCGAAGCAGCCTGTCCCAGTCCCTGACCAGCCACAAGAACAAGGAGGTCCGTGCCGTTCAATCCCACCCAGTACGGCTCCCAAGGCCAAGCAGCAGAGCAAAGCCGACGCGGACAAGGTGGGAAGAGATGAGCCAGCTCATGCAGCGCCGAGATTGGTCATACAAAGACGGCTACAAGCCTCGGTGGATCATCTACTGCACCACTGCGATCGTGCCGATGATTGTGGAAGGAGACGAAATCAAGCCAGCAGGGGCCAGGAGGGCCCCTCAGGACCACGTGGCCGTCATCATCCCCAAGGATCAGTGGACCCCTAGCCAACAAGGGGAGGAGGAGGAGGAAGAGGACGACTGGTCGGAGTTCATGCCAACCTGCCAGGTGTTCTCCGCCAAAAGCAAAGCGTATGAGGAGTTGGACAAGTGGCAGTCGTGGTGAGAGACGTACGAGGCCGATGAAATTGTGGACCTCTGCCCCGACCCAAAGACCATGAGGATGTCCCCGTCCAAGCCACCAACCCCAAAGAAGAAGCAGCCCCAAGGAGACCCACCAGCCCAGCCACCAGCCCCCCCACAAGAAGACGAGGGACCTGCCGAAGCTGCAGCACAAGCAGAAGCACCAGCAGCAGCTGCACAAGAAGAAGAGGCACCAGCCCCAGCTGCAGCTGCACAAGAAGAAGACGCACCAGCCCCACCACAAGAAGAAGGCGCACCAGCGGCCGCGCCACAAGAAGGAGAAGGAGCAGCCCCGAAAGAAGAAGAGGCACCAGAAGGAGCAACACCAGAAGGCGACCCAAGTGCACAACAAGAAGGGGACGCAGCCCCAGCTGCCACTGGGGCGGAAGACCACAGACAACAATGGGGGAAGGAGTGGGAGGCCGAAGTGGTGGTTGAAAGCATAAAAGAGATCACTGGATGACAGTGCGCGCTATACCTGGTATAGCGCGCGCCGTAAGGTCCATAGCGCGCGCTGTAAATATTTTGCGCGCGCTACACTGTTGTTGCCCATGAGGACCTGTAGTGTTGCACACGTTTCAGACCTTTCAGAAAGTGTTTTTGCATGTGTCTTGGTATGGGTGAGCAACAGGGAATGTTTTTGAAAAGAAAGGGGTTTTTGAGAAACACAGAACACTGGAAAAGGCATGGTTTTGAAACATTTTCAGGTTTTGAATAATTTGAAAAACGGGACAACATAGCGCGGTGGAGCGCTCGCAATAGGCGCGCTACAAGGCTCATATTTTTCAAAATTTGCGCGCACTATGGAAAAAATGCACCATTGCGCACACACAGGGCAGTTCCGGTAACAATTTTGGGGCGCCAAATATATAGATCTCCGGAAATGATCTGGGTCTGACCTAAAGGGGGGTAATTGACCTGAGATCTGCGCGGATTGAGGGTAGCTCCACTGACACAGGGGTGGCGGTCACCTCAGCGGGCTCATCATGAGCCCGCTTCTGTTATCCCCCCCAAGCTGTTTTCCCGCCCTCGCGGCCAACTCGGCCTGGAGGGCCTGGCATTGCTCCGGGGGGACAGGCTCCCCCCGAAAACTTTGGAGCACCATGATGGAGTCCGAAATGCTCCATTCCCCCCCCCCTGGTGCTAAAAAAAACCCGCACCTTCCCCAAGCTCTTCGACCACACTGCAGCCCCCCAAAAGGCATCAACCGCCCCCTCCTTTAGATTTGCAACCACACTGATGGGCAGTCGAATATCATACAGTGCACCACTGGCACGGACATTCAGTTGGTATTAGTACCCAGTGTCCTTGCGAGTCGTGCATGCCAGGTCAGACGGGGCACTAGACACATCCCCCCGCCCCACGGCAATGGGTTCCTGTTACTCATGATCGGAGACGACTTGACCCGCAGCAGCCCTACGTGGCCCCAACTCCACCTCGGGCTCAACTACTCCATAATCAGTGATGCTCCGCAGTAGCCAGGGATTATACTGGACCTGCAAAGGAAGACAGCTGTTCAAATACAATGCAGGCACACGAGCACTGGATCTTCAGTGTATCAAAGGCAGAGCCCGTACACAGGGGATGCCAGACAAAACCTGCCAGTGTATGCAGAGTAGCGTTCACTGGCACAATTTGGCTTTCAGACAGGACTCATACGGCCGTATAACCCCCAGTATACGGCCGTATACCCGGAACAGGTGGGCAGGTATACGGCCGTATACTCGCGGTCTACGGCGGTATACTCCCAGTATACAGCCGTATACCGCGAGTATACGGCCGTATACACAAGGTGTACGACCGTATTGCAAGACCATGGCACCGTCTGGGTGCGAGGTATGCATGCTACACTTGCACACACAATGTCCCTGGTTCAAACCCTACTGCCCTGCAACAGCAAGAACGTGTGTAGGCCATTGATTAATGCTGCGAAGAAGCTGAAAAGGTTGACGATCAATAAAAATTCAACTTAAAGAACCGCAACCATATAGAGAGGCGCTGGCGACAGGCAAACAAGAAAACCACTGCTAACCAAACCTTCTCAAATGAATGACAATTAATGAATAACAACCACACTCTTCCACCCATGCCCACAGCCCACAAGAAATACCTCATTGCAGATGCACCACAGCTCGTTTCTCTCCTCTTGTTCCTCCTCCACATCCTCAACTTCTTCAACAGCCTTGTCCGTCCCCTTCCTTGACTTTGGCTTGGGCTTTGGCTTCGACTTCTTCTTTTTTGAAACCGTCTTGAATGGCCAACACATCACCTAACCTCAGCTCTCTGCCAGTGCAACATCCATGAGGTGGTGCTTGTGCCCAGGAGCAAACCAGTGCAAAACCCCGCCAATTGTGGCATCGGTGGAAGCCAAAGCAACACCACCAATCACACCCCGCGAAGCCACCAATGAACAGGGGGGACAGGCAAGGAAACTCCAATCAGAGCCCACAAAAGGCAAGGGGTTAGCATGCATTTGCCGCACTGGGCACTCCCCATATGAAGGGTTACCCTCAAAATCAACACGAAGGGGGCATGGGCTCAAATTTTCATGAATTGCAAAAAATGTAGCCCCATCAACGGGCATAAAGAACTGCAATGGGGCCGGACAGCTACCCCACGCAACACCACTGTGTTGTGTCATTGTGTCACCCTGATTCCAAGCGCCCTCCTGACAGGCACAGCACTGCCCTCCATGCTGTGGGCGGCACACAACGGCACGTTGCAACATGTAACACAAAAAAATCACACCGAGCAACACCGCACAACCAACGGCACCACAAGTGGCATGAGGGCCCGGAGACCCATGGGGGGATGCGGCTGCTTTGTTGGCCCAAGGGTGAACAACAACTGGCAAGTGTTGTTGTAGTCGAACCTTGAGGTACCGACCGAAATGAAACCAGAACACAGGGGTAATTGGGGTCAGTGGAAGGGCAAATACCTCCTCGATGCACAACAAGTGCATTGCCCAACCACACATCCCCGATGTCCAATGGGGCCAATGGGGACACCACCCAAGGGGTCCGGGAGGCCTGTGTGTGCTGCAACAAGAAATCCACAGCACAACCATCATCGGGTGTGGGGCTCAACATCGGGAACAAGCAAATAACATGGTGTTGAACCGGACAGGTAGTATAGCCGAGGTTAATGTCCCGGCGCCAAAACTGTCTTTTTTCCACATCCACTGTACCGGTCTGCACCACAATAGAGGTGGTGACATTCACGACCGGAACGTTCCAACGCAATTGAGTCTCCAAGTGGGGTATAAGGACCTTGCTTGCAAAACTGTGTATTGCACCCCGACTCTGGTGGAGTCACTGTGCGGCGGGTGTCACTGTCCCCTGCACCAATCTCGGCGGGCTAATTCTCATCAAAAATATTGACCCCCGCAGCCCCCCTAAGTTCCCCTCACTCATCCTGAAGGTTCTCCATCCAATCGACAGAAATGAAGCCAGTTTGGAAAGCATGCCCCTTTTGGCAGAAATCCTTGAGGTCCTCAACATGACGATGATCGACGACCTCAACAGGGATGGAGACAGGGTGGTGTTCAACACCAAAAAGGGGGTTGTAGTGAGGGGGGAGAAAGGGGAGGGGTGCATCTCAGTACCCTTATACCAGGTGGGGAGGGTCCGCGACAGCGCGGGCATCCGTGTCATGGAGCTGCAGCACAATAGCTTGCAGGTTAGGGTTGTTGTCAAACAACGACAACAAAGGGTCAGTGGGGCTGTGGGGTTGGGCAACGCCGGGAGTTACCGTCACCAGAGCCACAGGGGTGTCCAACCTGGACCAAGCACAATTCTCAAGAGAAGTCCAAGACACGCGGTGCGTGTGCTGTCGGGCTGTACACACCTCTGTGTACTATGCAGAGAGCTACGGCATCGGCCCACTTCTTCAGCAAGGCATGAGTGCCCACATCAGTCATGGTGCCAAATAAGGGGGCCTAGGAGAGCAAGAAGCAACATAATGTGGATTGAAATGGACACATATGGAGACATACATTGCAAGCATTAGTAAAGTATGAGCCGAGATTGGTTTCAAGTGGTGTGCAATTGTTTGGCAAAGGCACAGCATGCAAGATTATGGGCACAAAAGGCACAACAATGGAATATTTGAACGTGAAACAACCACATGGTGCAAACAAATACCCCCAGTATACGGCCGTATACTGAGGTATTGCAGCGGTGAGTACACGGCCGTATACCCCAAGAGCCCAAAATGGGGTAGTTTCAAACACAACATTGATCATCATATGGGGCAAACTAGAGGAAATTCCCCAACTCAACTATGCATGCATTGTGCATTGTACAGTAGTAGCCACATGTACATGCAGCATACTTCTTTCTCCCAAAACCCCCCTTTTTACCCATATACTACCACGTATTCCTGGTATGCCAGGTTATGCTCACCATATGCACCATGGGTGTTGCCTGGCCCCAGGTAGAAGTTGCTTCGGGCAGACTGAGGTCTGTGATTGAAAGAGAAGGGATCGTCGATGCCAGAACTGACTTCAGTGAGTAATATCACGTCACAACCTTCCGATAACAATCTAAAATTTTGAGGCGGGATGGACCCGGATCTGGTCTTCGAATGTTATGCACAAAGAAGCCAAGGTTGGGCATAGACGGCAGGGGCTCAACGTTGCAGCGCGCCTCTTCAATCGCCGTGCTCATAGGCACAGCGGCATGCCACTCTTGTCCGTGCGCAACGCTCGGGGAGCTGGACGTGGAGGTCCACTCGTGCAAGAAAGCCGCGAAGCCACATGGGAGGAACCCCCCGTGAGCAGAGCAGGGCATACTTATTCATTTGGCGTGAGCGCCCTTCCCCCATGACTTCCCCAGCCCCCCGCTGCGTTGAACCGCAACCTTTAGTTGGTTCCTTGTCTGGATAGTGAACGACGCCGATTGCTTTTGGAGGGGGAAGAGGAGGATTGGGGCATCAGTAAGTTGTTTTCCTGGACTGCAGAAGCACCTGTTAGAAAATTCTCCGAAGCCAGAGGGGAAGCGGAACAGAACACTGGCCTGTAACGCGTAGACCGAGGGACTTCCGTGCCTTCAACGGTGTCGAGGAAACAGGCGACTATGCTGTGAAAAAGGTGTCACCTGGTCCGTTACATGGCAACTAGCGACCGACGATGAAGAGGCATTTTTCTACCGTTGAAGAAAATTACATTGCAGCAACTGTCCCTGTACCCCATGGTGACATGGCTAAGCAAGAAGACAATGTAGACAGGTACTTCAATGAGCCGGAGTTTTTGTGAGGTCCCGCTCCTTCACCCTTGTGGTAGCACAATTAAAGCCTGTAAAGCCACACCTTATGCAAGACAATGCTCTGGAAAAGCCTCAGGAGTGGGTCAGCCCATGATCTTAAGAAGCAGAGAGACCAATTCGGAATAGGTGGGGGTTGTTGAAGGGAACGCATGCTACCAATGTAACGAAACCCATACCACTTCTGACTTCGGTGGGCCCCTTGGCGCCACTCCACCCTTTCAAGCATGTCCCGCAAAAGTTTCTCCTCCTCCGGCGTAACAAAGTCGTCAAAGCAATGAAGCTCGCGTTCAGAGGAGAGAGCCGGCAAAGGGAGTCTGACGCTCCATGTTTGGGCGGCGAGGGAGCACTAGGCGTGCGTGAGGACGACCAACCCGTCGCAGCCGGAGAGGAAGTGTCGGCGGTTTCCATTGGAGCCACCAATTCGAGTAAAGATTCGGGAATAGCGTCGTCAACGGGGGGCTCTGGTTGCATGTCCACATTCTCTAGCATACCGGCCCATTCCTCCGTGCACGCACCTTGCCTACTAGAGACTCGCCGCACGAAACGTAAGTACCATGGACCTCGGCGAGCATGTCTTCGCTGCCACAATTGGCTCCATATTGCAAAACGGCGGCGCCCTCCCGCTCTTCCTCTTTGACATCATCGTCACAAACCAAAAGTTGGTGCTATGCAATCTTTCGGCACTTCACTTAATGTGACGCAATTCAAGGCAGTTTTGTGGATTTACGTCTCGATTTGGCCTCATGTTGCACAGGACGCCGACCGGACCCATATATCTTGGAATCTATACGTAGGCTACTATTTTCTTGGTCGCTCGACAACACGGAGACATTCGTTTCGTTTGATCCAAAAGTGGGAAGCCAGATCTCAATCCCCTGATGCATCATGGATCATGAGCATAAATGTGGTGTCGCGCGACAGGCGCTGATGGAAAAGGGTCGTGAATTTGAAAGCGCATTTGGCGCCAGACCATAATTTAATTTCTGCTAAATCTGGTGAGTCTGTTATTTTAAATGCTGTTTTTAATAAGAAATCCAAGTGCCAGCAGCAGAAACCTATAATTCGCCTGTGCTGAACTACCCTTGTCGCACCCTTGTTGCGCCCTTGTTGCACCCTTGTCGCGCCCCTTGTCGCGCCCCTTGTCGCGCAATAATACCCCTTATCGCGCCCTTATCGCGCAGATGTATATCGCGCGATAACCCCCTTATCGCACCCCTTGTTGCACCCCCTTGTTGCGCCCCCTTTTGTGTTGTATTAGTAGGTTTCCATTGCACTTTTCCCTCTTCCTTGGTTCTCAGACCTTCTCCTGTGTCCGTGGGGACCTGCCGGTGGTCATGGAGGCTTTGGGTGCAGCCGGAGTGTGCATTGGGGATTGGGTGGAACAACATCGGCGGGTTTTGGGGACCCGAAGGGTGGTGGGACCGGGGCTGGTGTTGCAAGCTGCCACGGTAAGGGCATCGGATGAGCAGCTAACATTCGATGCAACCACCACTTTTGCCCACATCCGTGCGGCACGACAGGTTTTTGGGGAGGTCACTGGGTCGTGTCTCAGTGACATGATCTACCACATTATGGATGTCAACCCCAACCTTTTGGGTTGCACCCTTGATTTGGTGAATGCCGACACCAATGCCCTGGTGTCTGTTTTTCGAAGCAAGGTGAGCAGTTAGATTTGGCACCCTCCTCAACAACAGCAAAGTAATGGGCTCATAGAATTGTAGTCTTCCAGCTTAGTCCATAGCAAAAAAGGGACTATGAAACACAATCATTATTTACACTCATGTTCACTCCTTACCTCTCTTCCATCCCCACCATACAAATATCCCTCTTGTAGTAAAATACACCTAGTTAGGACTTACCTAGGAAGCACCACGTGCTCCCTTGTGTCGCCGCCAGGCGCCTCTTCTCTATGTATCTCTCTTATCTTCTCTTGTGTTTGGGGCTTGGCTTAGGCCTAGGTATACTCTTGGGATCCCCCAATACATGAAACATGCTTGGGACCCACCGAATAGGCATTAAAATACATGTGGAAGTAGGGACAACCATGGAAAAGGGTTGTAGAGTAAATAGAGGTCCCTTAGGGGCCTTAGACTCCTTCGAAGGTAGTATGTGTGGTATCACTCACAAACTGAGTCGATCATGCATGACATGCATGACAATCCATGATGTCAAAAATGTGATGATCCAAATTCAAAGAGTTATGAAAAATGAATAGTATAACCTTCTTGGGAACCCATAAGAGTGGGGTTGTGGTTGTGTTAGTTCTGAGCGAAAGTGAGGTTTTGGGTTGGAATGTGAAAAACACATGCTAGGGCGCCAGCATGTCATGACACATGATGCATGACACATGACACATGATGCATGATGAATGATGATGATGATGAATGATGATGATTGATCTGAATCTGCTCTGAGTTCAAATAAAGTACACTCTGAGTTCAAAATATATACTCCATGGGGCTCAATCTCACTCCCCCCCCGACTGAAGCCCTGGAATTCAGGAGTAAATACTCAGAAAAGTAGGCTGAAAAATGATATTGTGGCCATAATCATATGCAGCCCTGTGAAATCTCTTAGCATTTACTATTCAGTCCAGAACTGGACTACCTTCAATGCCAAGTATGATCACTGCACCTCAGTACCACAGTAAAGAATGAGTGGAACGACTTCGGAAAGCATACATGTGAGTTACCTTTCTTACTATACCACTCCTACCACAGCACAATAGGTGATTAGTTTCAAGCTAAAAATGCAAATACCAGAAGTTCCAGAAAGATTGTGCTCAAAGTGATATATGAAGCATGGACAAGGCGTAGGAATCCTCAGGGTAGCCCTACATAACAAATGCGGATACCGATTTTTGAAAATCAAAGTGAAATCGGCAATGAATAACGCATGGAATGCACTTCAAAATGAACCGTAGCTGAGCTTCTAACTCGCCAGGAACCAAAACTTGAAAAAACATTTGGACACCTGAAAAGCGCAAAGTGTAGCGCTGGGAGTTCTGGCGACTCCCGTAACAGCGCGCGTCCGCCGTGCGGGACTGGGGGCGAAGCCTCCAAAGTCCAAAAAGTTTTGAACTTTTGTAAAAAGCGCTTCTGAAGCTGCAAAAAGCGCAGTTTTGTAAAACAAAGAATTTGGAAAACAACGAGCAGCGAAAAACGCGATTTTATAAAGTGAGGCTTACAGACAGGCAAAAATATTTGCGCGGGGAGGGTGCACAGTACAGCCATAGGGTAACTGTACGTTTTGCGCGCATCAATTGACCACTGTGCGTTTAATAGGCGAGTTTGAACATCAGCCACACATAGCACAACAGAAATGAAACATACGTGTTGGTTAGAGCTCGCACAACATGCGTAGCGTGTTTTTACCTTGCTTTGCCGTCTTTTGCACGCTCTTGGTGCCTCGCAAGGTGTGGCTTGGGCTGGCATTCAGGCAGGATTCAGGAGGGAAACAGGCCGTCACACATGCAAAAAAGCAGCGTACGCCGCGTCGTGCACACGTGAAAACTCTGAATCCAAGTAGAATAGAGGGTAAAACCTTCATAAGGGAAACATTCAAGGTTTGGGAGGTAGGGAGAACCTTCCTTGCTCGCTCTGTCGGAAAGCATGCATGCATAGCAGAGGCGCCGCTATATGCGTCAGTGTCCCCTGTTGAGTGGTTTTGGTGGAGCGCCTCGTGAGACGTCTCGTGTCATGCATGCAAATGTTCACGTGCAGGCACTTAAAACACTCATATGTCTCACCGTGCCGCTCACACATGCAGCGTGTGTTAGAGAGTGTAGGACCGTTGCAACTCAAAAAGTCCAATGAAACCCTGGGGTGAAATTCCTCACTTCAAAGTTGTTCGGTTTGAGTTGCACGAGTGTGGGAGGAGTGTGGAGTGGAGAGTGGGATGTGGGTTGGAGGCGTTAGCAAGGGGCGCTCCTGCAAAGGGCTACTCCTTTGTAGAGCGTTAGGATCAGCGAGTGGGAGACTGTGAAGGCAGGGGATTGGAATGGGCAAGGGCGTTCGCGTTGGTCAGCGTACGCTGGCCCTTGTTCCCACGCCCATCTGATCCCTGACGGTTTCTTCCTGGTCTCCCCGTGTGTGACCCTCTCTCTTTTTTTGTTGGGTAGCCCCAAGGTAGAGACCCTGAGGTAGATTCACACACATGCTCGCCCTGCACCGCACATCCACGCACAGCACTGCACACACATACTGAACACAACACACTTTTGCGCGCCATTCACTCACTCTGCACGGATCACGCTGAGCTTCGGTTCCGTGTCCACACTTGCACGGGTGTCATCGGACCGGAGGCGAGATGCACCCAAGGCATTCACTGTTTGTTCAGGGATGCTTGGTGTTAGCTACAACTTGACTTGCCTTGGCGTGGGCGTGTGTGTGGGAAGTTGTAGGATCAGGGTGTCTTGCGGTGTAGGATCAGGCTTTAGCGTCTTTGACGGTGGGTGCCCAAGGCGGGAAGGTTTGCAGCCAAGGGGGTAGCCCTAGCTGTGGTTGGGCGGCCCATGCAAACTCTGCTCGTCCTGCAGCCCACCCAGTTCCTGGGGGAGGTCCCATCCCTGGGGAACACCAACCCTGGCCCTCCGGTGGTGGATGCTTGACTGTTTCAAAATGGAACCAGGTGTTCACCACCCGTAAGAATCGGCTTGCTTAGCAGTAGTGTTTTACTTCTCTCCTAGGCAGCACACTTAAGTTGGGGCTGTTGACACTCACACGCGTGCCAGTTACACACCGCTCATCTCTCTCCCTCCCTAGATTGGTGAAACCTGTCCCCCAGCCTCGGAGTTCCCTTGGAAATCCACGACAACTCCCAGGCTAGTGAGTGTGAACTCACTGCTCAGCGAAACAGGGCCTTAGGACCATAGATGCACCGTTTTCACAGGTGCTATGAAACAGGAGGGAGTAGTCTCACCTCCCAGCACGCTTGCGGGCCTGATTTTGGGCTGACTGTAGAATGTCACGCAAATCCTGAGATTTGCAGTACTCAGCAAAAACCTCGTTGACGTTACCGTCATCGAGTATGAAAGCCCTCACTGGCTCCCAAGTACAGTCAGAGATAGAATAGCCAGACCACTTTGTATAGAATCTCCAACCACGTTTGTAGGTGTGGCGGAGGATTCTTTCAACAAAGTAGTAGTCTCGCTTTTTCATCTCTGATTCAGTAAACGTAACGGGTTCACTAGCGCTTATTCTTTTGGGTCTAGCCTCTACGGCCGTAGGTGTAGGTACAGTAGGTCTAGAGAGAGAGATGTCCCTTTCGGGCATCTGTAGTGAACCGTCATCCTCCATAGGCGGCAGTTCTTCATCTTCATCCATAGGATCCTGTAAGTGCGGCTAACCCCCATCTGCTCAGATTTTCACTGATCTAACCCAGATTGGCTACATTTTGGTCATTTTCTTTGCTTCGGCGGAATCGCCGCCTCGCAGCTCAGTCTCAGGATCAGACCTATATATTTCTGATATGCCGGATCTGATTCCGCGGTCCATTCTCCGTAAATCCGCCGCGTTCCGATCATTTAGCTGGAATCGCCATTTGCCGCTGACGCGCGCTCGCGGGCCAGATCGGCCAAATATTTTTCACAATCGGATTTATTTAAATCTTTTCAGACAGATATGGACACTCAGATGTATTTAGAATAATCCGCATCAATTTTCTTCATAGACTGGGATTTTCTGCCGGATAACAATCAGCATGGACCTTGCTTCAGTTGTTGCTGCTCTCGCCTCCGTTGGTGTCCGAGTATCCGGTTCTACCCCCAATAGCAGCGTTCAGGGAGACTCCTCGCGTGCCTGCCCCACTGGTCTTGCCGGCCCCGAGCACTCCGGCACCATCAACGACCCAGGGCAGCACTTCCATGGTAGCAGAGGCTACCTGAATGTTGTTCCTTTGGTGTCCCAACCACAGTTAGCTCCCCAGTACGGCCCCGTAGACTCCGCCGCTCCTGGAGACGTAACAATTACGCTGCTGTGGTGCTGTGCGAACGAGGCCTTGAGAGGAATGCCTTGCGCAAGCCCAAGCTGCCCAAGAAGGGCACAAATCAGCAGCTGTGGGGACCCAAATTATCCTAATCCCAGTCGAAATTGGCCATCGAGCAGCTGGAATCAGCCGGCCTACGACGATGGCAACGCTCCGGTAGACCTTACGGAGCTGGCAGGTACCAACATTCCTTACCAATGTCCCACATTTGAGACCACGGACGCCGACATCGACGACATTGAGATGGGTGGTCCAGGTGAGGTACCTAGCTACAATCGACCAGCCTCTTGGGCACAATGGGACGACCATTTGTCTCCAGAAGTGACCCGTAACCTTGAGGCGCTTGAGGCCCTTTGTCTCTTAGCCACGTCTAAGTTGATAGGACAAGAAAGAATCGCCTCTGATTTTTTAATGGAATATTTTTTCCTTCTTCAAGAAGAAATTAATACCAGGATGTGGTGGCGTTCTCAAGAAGATGACTCTTTTGCCATTTTTTTGCAGATCTGGGAGGCAAGCCCCTTCCCGAAGGAGAAGACCAAGGCACCTGTTGCCGGGCCCTCCGCCCCTCATCCCCCTGTTTCCATCCGCGACGATCTGGCCGCCGCGGTTGAGGAAGGAATTTTAGAGGCGGCCAGGCAGGCAAGCCTGGAAATTAGGGCTGAAGGAGCTCCCCAAGTGGACTCCTGGCTGCGGACCACCGAGATCAGCGGTCCGACAGCCTGCTCAGGCCCTTCAGGACACGGTATGTACTGTCCTGCCGACTGCTCTTGCAGATTCCAGCGAGATACTGAGCTCCAATTGCTCAAAGATCAAATGCAACTCATCATTCAAACGCTGGGAATAAAAGATCTTTTCAAGACGCACATGCGATCTGAGGGCGCATCATCGGTGGAACAAGTAACAGAACCGTCGGAGGAGGCGACAGAAATTTTTTCAATTGCTCCTTCGGTGGACTCCAAGACCACCGATGCAAGGATCAGCAGGACCAAGCTAAAGGAAAGGGTTACAATCTCTCGATCTCAGAGTAGGACGGCGAAGGCTAGGACTGAGGCTCAGAATGCCAAGCGAACTGCCTCCCGTACTGCCCCTCCTGCTGCTGATTCCAATGCATTAGCCCAGCTGTTGCTCGCCCAGACCCTCGCCGGAGCTGGTGTGGCGAATGATGCCGCCAAGGTGTCTGCCATTACGGCCGGTGTTGGGCTGGATTGCTTCTTAATCCCACTTCATTGCGACTTCGTCAGGTTGCCAAGCAACCGAAATATAATGGAAACCCCAGACGTTGGCCTCAGTTCCAACGGGAATTTAAACTGTGGGTTAAGACTCAAAAACTCCAAGATGATCAGTTCCTGATGGCCCTCTTGGACTGCCTTGAGGGAGCGCCGGCCAACACTTGGCTCAGGACCTGGAGTGATCGTGAGGATTCAAGTTCCCCCCTTACCTTTGATGAGGTGTGGGAACAGTTGGAGGTACGTGGATCCCGGCTGCCAGAGGACCATTACCACCAGATGTTGAAGAATTTTCCTTCATTCTCTCGATTAATCTTGCACGAAGTGCAAGACAAAGGACAGCGCTTCTGGAATTTAGTGGAAGAGTCTGAACATTCATGCGAAAAATTTTCTAGTGCCGAGCTGAAAAATCTGATTTTTGACAAGATCCCGTCCGAAACTGCCGCCACCCTTCGGAACAAACAGTCCGAAGAAAAGGTCAAGACCTGGTGGGCGGAGGTCGAAGGCTTTGATGCCCCGGCCAACAGGTTTACGGTCAGGGAGGCACTTCAAAAGTGCTCCCCCACGTCGTTTTCCAAGGTGAAATTCACTGAAAACACGTGGAAAATCAAATTTAATGAACACGAGGATCGGGACTTGTTTGTCCAAGTCCTCAACAGGGGAGTAAGCTACCATGGCCATCGCCTGAAGGCCAAGAACTGGGTGTTTTCGTTCACCCCGAGGGAACTGTGGGAAGAGGTTGAGCGGCTCGCCGACGCCGCCAATCAAAATTTCCATGAGGGTCTTGGGGGAAACAAGAATACCCAGCAAAACACCCAAAATGGGGCCCAAAAGGGCAACGAAAAGGTGAATGATACCCGGAATGTTCAGGATCACTGTAGCATCTGCCTTCTTTTAGGTTCTACGAACCGAGCTAAGACGCATTCTACTGGTAATCACCGATGGTCTCCTTACGATCACAAGGTGATTGGTGAAAATATCAGTAATCCGCAGAATTCAGACAGGAATGACAGACAGGTGCATGGTGGAAAGGGGGGAAAAGGGAATCCGACCCCCTCCGGTGGAAACAAAAATCCCGGAGGCCCTGGCGGGTCCCAAGGCACAGGAAATCTGACTCCATCCGGCTCCGGTAGGCAGCCGAACGGCCAGAAGAATCCCAATGGCAACGCCGGAGGCGGAAATCGAAATCCAGGCCAAACCCCTCAATCCGGTACAAACAAGGGAAATGCTCCAGGATCCCAGGGTAAAGGTAAGGGAAATCCTTCTGGGACCCCCTTCTCTGGTAAGGGCAGAGGGCGTGGCGACGGTGGAGGTCCATCATCCGGCGGCCGTGGCCGTGGACGTGGAAAGGGCAACCATCGTGTGGATCAGGTCTCAGGTGCAGATCAGGTGTCCGATGCGGATCGAGATTACGTTGAAAATGCCTTGAATCCAGCAGATGATCCGTTCCAAGATGAGTGGGTCGACAAATCAGGGTGTGTTCACAATGTTAACGCATCCACTGGAGGTCAGAACGCCTAGGGGAGCCACGAAAATCGCCCCTCCCCAGGCGATTTCAGGCATGATCCCCAGATTCCTGCTAGACCACTACTTGATGTAGGGTCGCTTGTCTCCTCTCCCCTGGATCCGGCAGCGGATCCTTCTGTCGTAGTGGACGAGGTTGGTGTACAGTCCAAGCACAGGGCCCGTCAGTTTGTCACAAAGCTGTGGGTCTCTGATTGCAAGGGAAATTTCCACCTCGCCACTTGTTTGTGTGACAATGGATCAGAGGTAAATCTCCAATCCAACTCTTTCTTACCCGACGACTGCGTGTTTGAGTCGCCTCATCCTGTTACCCTCGAGGGAGTTTCTGGACATTCTCTCGCAGGTGGGCAACGCGGTTGTTATATATCAACTCATTTGGTCGCTCAAGACCTTTGGGAAGAAGGTAATGTGGAGGAAGTTGTCCTTAAGGATGACTACTGCCATCGTGCTGACATAAAGTATGACCTTTACTTGGGCCATCCTTGGCTTCGCAAGAACAGGGTGGCGCCCGTAGGTCATCGGCGTTGTTTTTTGCTGGAGTCAGGTCCCTTGGAGCGTCCTGAATTTTGTTTTTTGCACGCAGGGTTTAAAAGTGCAGAAGAATTTTTGAAGCAAAAAGTTACACCAAAATTTGGCGAAGATGTCACCATTGCAGAGGTGAATGGGAGTGCAGATTACTCCCGAGAGTTAGAATGTCTTCGTAGGGACTCCCAGCCACGACGCCCTTCGCGCTGGCACTCTTCATCCTACAGAGTTGTCGACAAATGGCGCGATTCAATTTGTGAATATTTTTATGAACACCATTCCTTTTCGCCACAGTATGATGCCTTTGCTAACCGCAAGAACAAGCGCTTTGACAAGCACTTTCGCGAGGCTTGGACCCATAAATGGGACAAGAAGTTGTGGATTAATCCTCCGTTTCACTTAATCCAGCAGGTCATCCACAAAATCAAGCAAGATAAAACCCAGGCGATTTTAGTTGTGCCCTTGTGGGACGACAAGCCTTGGTTTCAGGAATTGCAAGACATTTGTGTAGATTACATCGAACCTCCCAGGAAGATTAAGCTGTATGCCAGGGAGGACACAGGTCCCCTGCCACAGCGGTCCTGGAGTTCGCTTGCATTCCTGGTGGATGGAAAGCTTTCTGACTCTAATTCTGCTGATTCTGGTACTGATTCCTGTGTTGGGTCTGAATCTGAGGTTGAGCGTGGTACTGATGATGAATCTATTTTTTCTGATTTTTGTCCGTCAGATACCCAAGGTGATCCAACGTCAAATGGATCCGCCTCGTCTCCCTCTTCCCCAATACGATCGACATCGAAAAGAATCTTCAGTGCACGGGCGAAGAAAAATCTTAAATCGCGCTGCAAATTCAGAGTTTTTTTATGAAAAACCCCGTGTAGAAGCTTTCATAGATCCTTTCGAGGAGCTGGATCACGAAGATAATCTCTGGAATGTCGACACTCGACCCACCTATCTTCAAGAGGCAGTTGATACGGACCTCTTTAGGGACATCCGTAAGAAGATTCTTCCTGCCAAGGCCGAAGAAGTCGCCAAAGTTTTTTCGACAGTAATTCCTGGCGATCAGGTGGACACTGAGTTGTGTTCCAAGGCAAGAGAAAAGATTTTTGAGGAACGGAAGGATACAACCCTTTCGGGGAAGTTGATCAAAGACCCCCCTGTCCGTGGGCAGTTCGGTGAAGCCTTCATCGAGCTGCGTGAAGGGTACAAGGCGAAGAAACAGCGGCCTTATGAGAACCATGGACATAAGCATGAGATCCTCAGAAAAATCATCGAGAGAAATCTCAGGGAATTTGGTTGGCTTGAGGGTTGTATGACCAGCGAATGGTGCTGTGCACCCTTCACAGTCCCGAAGCCGCCGCCTGCAGACCAGAACACTATTGATGGTTGGCGAATGGTTGTTGATTTTCGCAATCTCAACGCCGAAACCAAGGCAAATTCACATCCCCTGCCCCTCATTGAGGAGGAAATCGCCAAGAGGGCAAGAGGTCGTTTGTTTTCTGTGCTGGATCTCCGTCACGGCTTTGACCGAATGCCGTTGAGGAAGGACAGCCGACCTCTCACCTGTATGTGCACGCCATGTGGCCCAGTCCAATGGACGGTCATGCCCATGGGCCTGAAGAACGCCCCTTCGTTTTTTCAAAGAATGATGGAGGATGTGCTTTTTACAGCTCATCCTGAGCTTCGTGCCTTCGTGAGTGTGTACACAGATGACATAATCATCGCGACGGAGGGGGAGGGACTGACCGAAGCTGAGCTGGTGGCCCTACATGAAAAGCAGCTGAACCAAGTTTTGGACATTCTTGATGCCGATCAGCTGATCTGTGGGCCAAAGAAGGGAAAATTATTTTTAAAATAAGTCGAATTTTGTGGTTCTCTCCTAGAGAATGGCACCCGACGACCCAGTCCAGGGAAGCTCGTCGCTATTCAGAAGTGGAAGCGCCCTGAGACAATCACGGAGTTGAGAGGATTCCCGGGTTGTTGCAATTTTTACCACACTTTTGTGCCGAATTATGCCAAATTTGCTGCCCCCCTCACTGAATTTTTGAAGGTAGGGAGAGATGCAGGCAAGGCAGGTTCAAAGGTTCGTGTCAAGTGGACTGACGAGTGCGAGGAGGCCTTCCATCACTTGAAGGCGGCCCTCTGCGAAGTCGCCACGTTGCATGTGCCGAAATTTGACCGACCCTTCTACATAAGAACCGACGCTTCTAGGTACGCGATCGGAGCTGTCCTTGAACAGGTTGATGAAGCCACAGGTGATCATTACCCTCTTGCATTTTGGTCTCGGAAGCTAGCCCCACGCCAAATGCAATGGTCGCCGCGTGAGCAAGAAACGTATGCCATAATTTGTGCTCTGAAAGAGTACCAATCGTGGGTTGGCACCAATCGAGTCGAGGTCCTGACGGATCATCGATCTCTGGAGTATTGGGCCACCGAACACATTGATACTGTCGCGAGCCCAGCTGGTCGACGGGCCAGATGGCACGAATTTCTCTCTCTGTTTGACCTCCATGTGTCGTATTTGCCTGGAAAACACAACACGGTAGCGGATGCTCTGTACCGATGGGCTTACCCCGCTTCAGAGGGGCTGCAAAGTACCAACATCCATGGTACGGAGCAGGACCGCCATGTAATAATCGAGTGGGATCAAGAAGAAAAGAAACTCATTCGACGTGCATGCATGCAATGCGCTGTTAAACAGCACGCATTACCGTGCCATGACATCACGGCCATCTCAGATCCGGCGCATGCTCATGAGATCTGCACCAAAACACTGAAAGTCGTGGAAAAAGTCACCGATCCCTCCTCAGGGAGTGTGAAACGGTTTGACTACACCCGACGAGTAAGGAGATTTCGGTTGATCCAGGGCATTAAGCGTCGAGATCCGGCCAAAACTCCACCCCTGCCGAAAGATTCCCTGATCATCCGTGACTGGACGTCCGATTATCTGCAGGATCCCATGTTTAAAGAGGTCTTTCGAAATCTCAAATCCAAAGATGCTCACAAGGATGGGATTTTTTCTGAGTATTCGTTGGATGGGGGGAAGCTGTGGATGGAGGGTAAACTGTGCGTATCAGACGCCCTGGCCCCCCGAGTGTTAAACTGGTGGCATAAATGGGAGTCCCCCCACGCACATGGCCGTCGACTGTGGTCGATGATTAGACATAGGTTGTTTGGCTCACGGCTATATACTCACTGCATGAAAGTAGCCGCCGGATGTGCCCAATGTGCTGTCCCGACGCCCCCCAGCGCGAAGAAGCACGGCCATCTGAGGCCACATCCTATTCCGGAGCGCCTCTTTAACAGAGTCACCAGTGATTTTTTCTACCTTGGTGAGCTCGATGACGAAGAGTGCCATTGGACAAATAGAAAAGTCAATGGTGTGCTCCTTATTCAGTGCCGTCATTCCGGCTACATTCAAGTGTTGCCTTGCAACATTGAGTCGATGACTGGCAAGGCTGCAGCCAAATGGTGCGCGCAGACCTGGATGGGAGGTTGGGACGTCCCATCCGAGGTGGTAACGGACTCCGGCAAAGAGTACACCTCCGAATGGTGGAGAGAATTATGTGCTCGCCTTGGAATCCACCACCTCAGATGTGAAATCCACTCACATCGAGCGCTGCCTGGCGAAAGAGCCGGCCGCTCACTTATAAATATGCTCCGTAAGGAACTCGCCAGTGAGAAAGACTTCCATTGGCTTGAGATTCTTTTCGCCATGCTTCGCCGTTACCACAACACGCCTTTGTATCATGGCCTTTCTCCAAATGAAATTGTCTTTGGACGAAAGAAGTGTTGGTGGAACATGCCGTTGAATAATCCTCGCGCCTGTAAAGATGCTTCGCTGTTTTTGGACGAAGTCCAACGAGCAGAAAAAACTGTGTCGAAATTAATCGAAAAGCATCAAGCTGACTGGCTTTGGGTTCAGAATCAAGGCCGAAAAAACCCCCACAATTTTGAAGTCGATGATCGAGTTTGGCTTCGAAAATCCGAGACAACCCTGGACGGAGATGACAAGCTTCTTCCCTTGTGGGAGGGGCCATTCGCTGTTACAGCGCGTCTAGGTGAGAACAGGTGGAGGATTCGTGTGGATGTCAGCAGGGAAATTGACGTTTCGGGCGATCGCCTCAAGAGAGATATCCCCTCCCCCAAGGATCGGGTTAAACCCCTTTTTTGGACTTCGAAAATTTTGTCAGATCGGGTCATCGAAGGGGGGAAGTAGGAACTCAAGAGGATTGTAGAGGCAAGACGTGACGCGAAGGGCGAATGGGAATTCCTATGTGAGTGGAGGGGCTTTGATTCCAGTCACAACAACTGGGAACCAGCCCATTCTTTTGTCCATGGGTACACCAAGGGGTTCATCGACTTCCTCAAGAAGCACCCCGAAATTGGCGTACTCCTGACAGACTGTTTGTCGAAACCAGACAGACAGGTGGAGAGCGACGGAAAAAGACCTGTGGTGAATCGAGATCCAGCCTTTTACGGCCCTCAGCAGCCACATTCCAGGGCTGATCCGTCGATCCCCCCTCCTGGGGTCAGGCCAGCCCAGGAGCCCAATGAAGACCAAGCTTCGAGTTCGGCCGCTGATTTGCAGCGCCCAAGCCGTACGAGGGCCCGACCAGACAGATTGGTGGTCACATGTATTCGTGCTTGGCCGAATTGAGTGTTCTGACAACTTGAAAAAACCACATTCTGCTCAATCCACTGTGCATTCTTCCTGATTATGTCATGATGTGGAGAACTGCAAATGTTTGATAATTTGACGTCAATCAACTTTTCTTTGGTCTCCGTTCGGCAGACAAGGCGTAGATACGTTGCCGAAAGCCATGAAGTGTGCTGCCGTGTTCAGAAAAGACCAAACTCAGGCTTAATTCAGGCAGATTCGGGGTAATCTTGTCTCTGTTGGTCTGTGCATTTTTGGAATTTGGCTACTCGTGCAGATGGAAGCAAATGTACATAGTAAAAACGCTGCGCAGCGACATTCACCCCTACAGGCACCCCCTGTAGTACTGGCTGCACCAGTTGCGACGCCAGGAACTCAGATCTTACCTTCATTTGCCGTGATGCTGAAGCCAAGGTCCAGATTCAGATCCAGATTCCTTGAATTTACCTTGAATTCCTCAGGTTTGTCCATCATTCTCCCACTGTTGCACGAAACCCAGACGTCAATTGTTCAGACAACCTTCAAATAGGAGCTCTAGGGACTTCTAACAGCAACCTCTGAAGTCCGTAAGCTTCGTTGTATTTTTGGCACACGCCAATGTGAGCTCAATCCGACCTGAAACTGTCGAAAATGGTGAATCCAAGTGTATTGTGGGACTTCATCGAAAGATTGGCCTTGTCCAAGTCGATTGACACCACCGCCACTGTAAATAAAGGACTATTCGGTGTCTCTCAGTTATATACTGTCAGTAAAGCGCCTTCAGCGAACCTTCGGCGCGTTACATGCCAAGGACCCTGGGCCAGCATGTCCCATCATGATGCACCATCACATGATCCACATTTTCATAGAATCTGTTAGATGCTCGCGAACCAACGTGCCGGAAAGCACAATTGAGCTGAATAAACGACAATATATATTAACTCTAGTCTAAACGAAAATGTTAGTGTTTCAGTTCTAGACATTCCGCTTCATTTCACCTTCATCTTAGGGAATTTCCTCATTTTAGGACAATTTAGGTTGATTTCCTTGTCATCTCCCCTCATTCCTCGAGGATCTGTCGACGGCTTTGCCTAACTTCGTTGACGCTTATGATTTTCTGTGCATTTAGGGTCTGTAGACTACATTTGTATTTGTTTTCCCTCTCCGTGATTGTTTAATCTCCTCCATCTCTGCTTTAATTGATTCTCATTCTTGCTGAATCTTGTGATCATCCACCAGATGCGCCAAATCTGAAGCACATGCTGCACTTTTCAGAACGAGAAAAGCGGGAGTAACACGATGTAGAGTTCGGCGAGGACACCGTAGCGTGCCCGCGACAGCGAAACTGTGCCAGAGCGCTGAGATGTCACTCCATTTCTTGATTCCCCCACTCAATCCACCAATAATCTACCTCATTCTCAACCAGTGCATGGTTTGGTATCGATTCTCGATACGTTTACATGCTTGTTAGCCCTTAACCTAATGTTTTACTGCACGGAGGACTGTTCGTCACTCCTCATTCTGTCTCATTTCAGGTTCATCCATCCTGATTCAGCACCAATTCAGCCCAAATCAGGTCAGATCAAGCAGATTTCGCCCCATCGAGGCTACATTTCTATTTTTTTCTGGGACTTACCCGCACTACGTTCTTCGTTGACGTAGCGACACACCCCAGTGTGTTTTTGGAGGGGGAGTGTAAGTGCGGCTAACTCCCATCTGCTCAGATTTTCACTGATCTAACCCAGATTGGCTACATTTTGGTCATTTTCTTTGCTTCGGCGGAATCGCCGCCTCGCAGCTCAGTCTCAGGATCAGACCTATATATTTCTGATATGCCGGATCTGATTCCGCGGTCCATTCTCCGTAAATCCGCCGCGTTCCGATCATTTAGCTGGAATCGCCATTTGCCGCTGACGCGCGCTCGCGGGCCAGATCGGCCAAATATTTTTCACAATCGGATTTATTTAAATCTTTTCAGACAGATATGGACACTCAGATGTATTTAGAATAATCCGCATCAATTTTCTTCATAGACTGGGATTTTCTGCCGGATAACAATCAGCATGGACCTTGCTTCAGTTGTTGCTGCTCTCGCCTCCGTTGGTGTCCGAGTATCCGGTTCTACCCCCAATAGCAGCGTTCAGGGAGACTCCTCGCGTGCCTGCCCCACTGGTCTTGCCGGCCCCGAGCCCTCCGGCACCATCAACGACCCAGGGCAGCACTTTCAGATCCGCGGCCAAATCTTCGGCTGCAGCTTCCAGGCTTTCTTGTAGATCTTCTTCCCAGTCGTAGAGGTCGTCTAGCACGTCATAGTGCTTAAGCTGTGGGTAACCCACTTCAACCAGACCTCGGTAAGTGGATGAGTTTTAATCACGGATCCTTCAGCTACATCCGTGACCAGAAATGGTCCGAAGTAAGGGCTGTCCAGCGTGTTACGCGGCCATGCCTTGAATCTTGTATGATGTACCAGAACCCAGTCACCAATTTGGTAGATAGCTTCTTTCCTTTTGCGGTTCTTGGTACGATTCTCCTTACTTCTTTTCTTTTCCAGTAGTGATGGGCATAGATCGGCGATCCGTTTTTGCTCGGCGAGCCATTCATTCATTAAGAAACTTTAGGATTTCCTTCGCTCGCGCAGGGGAATTCGAAGTTGAAACCTGGCCTCCCTAGGAACAGTTCCGTAGGGGTGGAACCAGTCCTGCTACTCACTTGATTATTCATCAAGTAGATAGCATATGGGACTAGTTTTAGCCAGTTTCGGCTCTTCTCGTTCAGCATCAGAATCCTCATGACTGTTTTGAAACAGCCTATTTGTCATTCGCACAGAGGGTTCTTTGTTCGTAGGTAAGGAGTTCTGAACTGGACTTCCGTACCCATAGCTCTCATGACGCTTCGGTACCAACCAGTAGGGCTGGTAAACCGGATGTCTTGATCGCTGTGGATAATCTTGGGTAATCCGTAGACTTGTACCCATCCTTCGAAAATGTCTTTCAATACTCCTTCACCATCTACCTTCTTAGTAAGGGGAAACACTCGGCTGTAGCGACTGAGTCCATCCGTCACCAGGAGGGCGAAGTCATGGCCAGCGAATTTAGGTAACTCGATAAAATCCACGTAGAGGATGGAGTTCATTTGGTTCGGAATCGGGAGATTCCTTAGCTCACCACGATCCGCTGCAGTGTTAGCTTTAGCCTTAGTGCAGGGACACTCAGCGATGATCTTAGATAAAATCTTCTTGAGAGATCCATCGCTACTCTTAGCGAAGAAATACTTCTGGAAGAACCAAAGAGTTCTCTCCACCCCAGGGTGACCATCCGTTTTGTGTGCCCATTCTAACATAGTTTCTTCGTAGTCTTTGGGGACACAAATGAGGTCTTCCCTGTATAGGTGAGTTGACGTGCGGGACCATTGTACTCCATCCAGGATCTTTGAGCTCCGTATCGTCAACTGGTCCAAGATGTCCGAGTAATCGGCCGTCAGGTCTTTCATACTCCAGGACATGAGTTTTTCTTTCCTCGTAAAGAGATCGAGATGTTGATCCATCTTGGCGAAAGCTTCTTGGGCCATCATCTCGGTGTCTGCCCCCACCAGGGAATCAAAACAATTCCGTGATGGATAATCACAGAGTTCGTTTTTAATTCCTCGGATGTGGAATGTAGCGAGTCGTAGTTGGCTCAGGTAGACCCACCACCGTCGTAGACGTTTTCCAACTGGCGGTGGTCTTTCCATAAAGTACTGCACGGAATCCTGATCACATAGCCACGTGATGGGATTGGTACCCAGGATCCTGTGTTGACTAGCCAACACTAGAACTCCAGCTAACAGCTCCTGCTCGTAGGTGTGATAGTGTGAGCGGGCTGCATTTCACTTCCAATTCCAGTCGCCAAGTGGAACTAGGCGCCATTCTTGGGAGTCATAGTCAGATTTCATGAATCCTTCTCTTGTGACACCTTGAACTCTTAGGCGATAATCAATGTTCTTACATTGATCCGTAGTTAGCTTTTGCCACTGTAATAATGTCCCTCCTCCTCGGACGTTACTGGCATCAGTGATTAGAATCATCTCGCCGTAGCGTTGGGGTACTCCAAGTACTAGGCATTTTCGGATTTTCTTCTTGACATCTTCGATGGCTTGCTTTTCAATAGGTCCCCAGCAGCACGGAGTCTCCTTCTTGATGAGATCCGTTAGTGGTGCGCTGGCTTCCGTGAAATTTCGGAGATGCCGCCTGTAAAAATTACAGGATCCGATAAATTGTCAGATTTTCTGAACTCCTTCAGCTTTAGACATAGAATCCGTTAGGTCGAAGTCCATCAGGGGCTTCGTGTTTTGATCCTGCGGTTTCCACCATCCATCTCCGATAAGGGAATCCGAGGTAGTCTGTTTCCGTCTTGAGAAATTTGCATTTCTCCAGCTTGATGCGGAGGTGACTTTCTTGACAGACGGTGTAGAATTCTCGGAGTAGTAGGAGATGGTCATCGATGGTGTTCCTCCCTAGGATGACATAGTCGATGTGAGCCTCCAGGACAGCACCACGCTGTAGGAGCTCTTTGACGGCCGGTCGTCGTTTACACAGGGCGATGATTTGATTCATCAGCTTCGGGAACAGCGCCGGGGCGTTAGCAATACCAAATGGCATTACCCGCCATTTGTAGACCCGTCCATCCGGAGCAATGAATGCCGTTAGGTCTTGGGCACGCTCTGTTAGGTCAATTTGCCAGAAACCGGACCGCTTGTCCATTTTAGTTTTGTATCTGCATCCGGCAGCGGTTTCCACGGTGTTCTCCATCAGAGGCAACAAACCGCTGTGCAGTTTTTTTTTCTTGTTGACCTTTTTGTGATCGACCACCAATCTTTTTGCAGTGCTCCCTGGTTTAGCTACCAAGAAGGATGAACTGCAATGCTTAGTATAGTCTGTCTTTTTGTACTCCTAAACCAAACCGGCCTCCACGCATTCTTTGATTTGGCGAGTAATCTCAGCCATGTCATCTTTTGATGCTGGGTACGGTCGATATCGAACTCGATCTTTGAGAGATTCTTCTCTTAGTTCTAGGTCCATGGTCACGAGTTTCTTCACCGATCGGGGTGGAGGTAACGGACCAAAAATGTCAGAGAAATGCAGGATGATTTTCTTGATCCTCTCGTCAACATCCATTTTGTCGAGCGAAATCTTGAGGTCTTCAGATGCGTGTAGATTGGACGCACCTAATTCTTGTTTCTTAGACTTTTCATCTTGCTCCGTCAATTTCTTGAGGGCTAGGACCTGTTCGGGGTCCAAAATCATCTGATTCTCTTGGAGATCAATTTTCTCCTTTTCTTTGACTTTCGTTCTTAGTCTCTTGATGTCTTTCCGGCGTAATTGATCTTTTCTTTCTTCTTTCTTTTCTTCTTCTCCTTCAATTTCCTGTTTCAATACTTCTTGTAGTTCGTGAAGCATGACCAATTCTTCGCCGACATCGAAATACGTCCCATCTTCTCCGTTGTACTCGTCTATGTAGACCATGCTTTTCCGTTTTTCTTTTAGCTCCAGTTTTTGGAGTCTGTCAATTTGATTTAGTAGAAGGAGACGAGTTTCTTCCAAAACTTCTTTTGAAGAAGGGAACAAATTTTTACTCGGGCGTGCGTGTAGGAGACGGAGTTCACGTTCGTCTCCTTCGCTCGTCATCGATTCTAGTGGGACCGAAACATGTGAAAGAAGTTTTTCGGGGTTAGGAGTTTCAGAAGGGGTCGAAGGAGCCTCTAGAGGTTCGACTTCTTCCAGGAACAGGTTGGCGACCAAGTCGTCCTAGTCCATAGTGGTGTAGGAGTCGTTCGGAAAGGGTATAGTCGACTCCGAAGGGGCTTCGGATATACTTCCGCTTTCGTCGGAGGTTTCTTCGCTCTCTTCTTGAGTTTCTCTTGCCTCTTTCGGACTTGCTTGAACCAGTTCTTCGACTTGAAACTTGGCGTCTCGAACTTGTACTCTTCCTTGCTCTCGTCCACGTCCGGAAACCTTTTCATTATCTCTTCTTTTCCGTACTCACGGTGGTGCTTTAGCACGAACTTCTTTATCTCCTCAGACACGTTTTCCATGGGGTTAGAGGACACGTTCTTCCCCGAGACTAGGTACATAGCGGTTCGCCAACGGGGCTTTGGCAAAACCTCTCCTTTTGGTTAAGTCGGTAAAGAGGAACGTCAGGTAAGAGCAACTTTGTCACCGTCAACTTTTCGAGTATAGGCCCCCATAGCTTTTCTTTTTCTTCCCACTTCTTCCCTTCGGGAATAACCAACGCGACCGTAGCTTGGTCCACATAAACTTTTACCAACGTGTGGAGTATTTTTGAGAAAGGGGGGTTGGCGTAGAGCATCTTCCCAGCTTCCACCTTTCCCCAGTCATACCACCACGTTTAGTTGGTTTTGGGAGTACAAACGTACTGCGCGTCGGCGTTCTATTTGGACGCAAAGAGTTCAACAAAGTCGCCATTACACGTGTTCGAGTTATATCGGTTATCGGTGTCACAATTTCTCGACGAAGAAATGTGATCACCGACCCCACAGGCGGATAACATTTCTTGGCCAAGAAATGTGACATGATAACATTTCTTGGCCAAGAAATGTGAGTAGATAACGTTTCTTGGCCAAGAAATGTTATCACTAGTTTGTTTCTTCCTTTTTGCCCGACGGGTGGTCATGACAAAACTCGCGAATGCCAATGACATCTCTTTGCATGATGCAGCAAAGCATGTTGGTGTGGTTGCGAGAACACTTGGTGTATATCACCGAAAGGGTAAGCAGGTGAAATCAAAAGCAGCAATGCTCTTAAGCAAACATCATGTGCCCCAATCCAAAGAGGAGGAAGAAATCAAAGCGAAACCATGCCCCAAACCGGAAGTCAAAGCGGAACCTTGCCCAAATCCACAAGAGCAAGACTCACCCATCAAAGTGGAACCCGAGTCACCACCCAGAATGGACAATCGTCAACTTAGTACATATACTATCTCGGATGATGATTTGCTAAGCTCACATTCTTGCGATTTGTTGAATTCTTCAGGTAGATGACGCAAATGAATACGAAGAGTCCCCCCCAAACCCAATTGTCTGAAAAGGGGGATGTCTTTTCCTCACTTGCACAAGGTCATGATGCATATCGTGAAGCAGCTTTTGCAGCCCCACCAAGTGAGGAGGGTGCAGCAAACAATCAAGTGTTTGAAGATATGCCTCACCCCTTCACAGGTGCACAGAAGCCTAAGAAGGCCCCATGTAGACCTAAGGTGGAACCAAGTATATGCTACATGTGTGATGAGGTGATCCCCCGAAAATGCGACACCATTGCTCTTCATCCGGTGTCATGTGATGCATGCCGTGCAACCTACCACCTGCGGTGTGCGAAGTTGACTCGCGTGCCTCGGCATGGCTCATGGATTTGCGAAAGTTGCACCATGAACCCGTAGTCCTTCCTTATTTTTGGCTATGTGTAGTTGCCACGTGGTAGCCATTCCGCCTCAAGTTGTGCTGGGTGCCACATCAAACAATGACGTTTCGCAGCTCAATTGAATTGTTGATCCCTCTTGATGTTGATGTCTTGGAAATTTGGGTCTTGCCATGTGGGGTCGGTGATAACATTTCTTTGTCGAGAAATTGTGACACTTCGATACCGGATATAGACAAAGGTGACATGATAACATTTCTTGGCCAAGAAATGTGGGGGCCCCTACCCCTCACATTTCTTGGCCAAGAAATGTTATCATGTCACGTTTCCCGTATAAAGGCCAAGTTCTCGAAACGTGTCAAGCTTGGCGGCGGAGTCGAGAGTGTAGTTCTCTGTTCCGTGTAGGCTCAAGGTAGCGGGGATACTCTCTTGCTTCACCTCGCTATCGAGTGCCAACGGAAAACTCTTGAGAGTCTTGAGCGTAGGTCTTGCACACTTTGTCTCCTTGAGGGGTATTGCTTCCCATTCTTGCTCTTCGTTCACCACCAACAAGTGAGTGGGCTCTTGAAGGGATAAATATTTTATCCACTCGTTTTGCGCAAAGAAGTCCGTCCCCAATACGGCTTCAAAGGCGTCGGTGTCGAACGCTTGAAACCTTTGAAGTACCCTTCAGTCCCCCACTTGTACTTCTCCTTCTATCTCGCCTTCGGTGAGAGTGACTCCCCCTTCTCCCGTTTTTACCCCAGAAATATTTTTGGGAACTAGGTCCTCGTAGTGTACGAACCTAGAGGAGACTAGGGAGATTGTAGCGCCGGTATCAAGGTATGCGTCAACCCATACACCATTGATAGCGACCCTCAATAGGTAGCGATACCTTGGTGCGTCGTCTCGGTGTCCACCTAGGCTTCCCCTGGCGTTTGACGCGCGAGAAAGTCCTTGGGGTTCTTAGCTTGCCTTTCCAGCGTGAGAACTCTTTTTCGCTTCTTTTCGCGCTCTCTTTCAGTCAACTTCTCCAAGCGTTTCTTCTCTTGAGGCTTACCCCTGTCGTCGTCCTTCCCTTTGCCTCCTTTTCCTTCGTTCGCCCTTCCTCTGTTCGCTTTTCCTCCACTTCCTTTTTCCCCTCCTTTCGCTTGGTCCTTTCCCCCTTTGCCTTGACCTTTCTTCGTTTGCTTTTGCTCTTCGTTCCTCGCGTCCAGGCTGTCTTGCCACGCCTTGTCTCTTACGTTGTGTTTTGTCCCACAATTGGGGCAAAACACGTCCGCGAAGAACTTGGGCGCGGTGGAGTTGTCGTCCTCGACTTCCCTTCGCCAATACCACTGCCCTTGGCCTTGTCCTTTGCCTCGTCCACCTTTTCCACGGCCACGACCGCCACCACCACAGTTGCCGTTTGCTTGTCCTCGTGCTTGTTCGAAAGACACGAAGCACTCCTCACATAGCGAGTGGGCAAAGGCTTCTTCTTGGTTCATGGGGGCGTTGGAGTCGGCGTCTGTGTTGCCGTCTAGCCACTTGAGTTGAGCCATCGAGTGCAAGTTCTTCAAAGTAGCGTCGGACTGTCTCTGGAGGGCCAACTCGTAGAGGAGGTCAACGAGAGAGTTGAAGGTGTGTATTCTAGACAACCTCTCGGGAGTAGCACGTATTTCGTCCATGGCTTTGGGCGGAACACGAGGTAGGAGGTGTAGGAGGGCTTTGGAGTCGTCGTAGTAGGACGTAGCCAATTGGTCCGTAAGCGTAGTAAACCTTTGGACGTATTGGGCTATGTCCGCGGTTGTAGGGTATTCCTTCAACCGAGGGATACACTCTATCTCTTGAATAAGCTCCAGGTCGGTAACGTAAGTAGGGTAGAGCTTTTCGAGCGTAATAAGGAACCTTACCCAAGAGTCACTTTTCTTGAGTGCCCCAGAAACCACTTCCTCCACGTCCTGGTTATAACAACCGTTGATAACAAGGTCCGCTTTGGCTCTTTCGTTGAGGTCTTCTTGTCTCGTCGACCTCAAGAACCTCAAAAATTTTTAGGCGTAAACGTCGAGGTCTCTACCCAAAAACCTGGGTAGTTTGGTTTCGGTTCCGGGTTTGAAAAAAGCTTTGGTTCCTCTACCGGCATGTGGCACCGGTTGTGTGGGGTCGAGGAGTAGCGCCATAGGCGCTAGTGGACCGAGTCCTAGGGCGAGGGCTTGGTCGAGGGTGTATACTTCGTAGGTAGTGGTAAAGCACGCCACGGGTTTGGGTGCTTTGGTACGGGGTACAAAGGGCGACTTGACTCCAGGAGGCACACCGGCAAGCCCGGTGCACACTAGGGTTAGAGGCGAGGGGTGGTAAGGTACACAAGGGTTAGTGGTTAAGTTAGCACTAGTCCTATTTTCTAAGTTTTCAGGACGCCCCTTGAGTTGTTGCAAGGTCGACAAAAGGATAGTGCTCTCTTCCGAAGAAGGAGAGACTTCGAAAACATGAGTCCTTTTGGAAGCTTGAGGCTCAGAGAAAAACTTAGGCTCAGGAACTCCGGTAGGCACTCCACGGATAGGGGGTTGAGGCATAGTGGCGTAAGTCACATTAGAACGCCATGGCACAGATTGGAAAGGATTAGTTGAAGACGATGTGGTCCCCGACTCATGAGTCTGTGGGGCATTAGTGAATGAACCTTCATGGTCTTCGACTTGTTGAACCATTTGTTGCAACCGACCACTCTGGTTGAGCAACGATAGGACCTCCATAGCATTCGCTAGCTCAGCTGTCGTCATGTTACTCGCTGAAGGCACTGGGCGTGGAGCTACAGCTTCAGCATACTCAGGACATGTAGGCGCAGGAAAACGATAGGCTTCGAATCGAGATCCGTCTAGAGGCACTTCTGCGCTTCCAAACCCAGCCATGGTAGGCGCGACTAGTCCCTCATCGGAGACCGGTATCATGACTTGCACGTCGTTTTCAGAAGCACCCGTAGCTTCTAGGCTGCTTGGAGTTCCCAGAGGGTCCATCTCAATTTTTCAGAGTCGATTTTCTGAGTTCAGGAATTCTTCTCCGTCCCTTACTACATTTCCAGGCTGGAATTGAATCGAAATTAAATCCAAGGGATACTGGATTTAGGCAGAGCAGGTTTTCTCTGCTACCAGTTAGATTTGGCACCCTCCTCAACAACAGCAAAGTAATGGGCACATAGAATTGTAGTCTTCCAGCTTAGTCCATAGCAAAAAAGGGACTATGAAACACAATCATTATTTACACTCATGTTCACTTCTTACCTCTCTTCCACTCTCACCATACAAATATCCCTCTTGTAATAAAATACACCTAGTTAGAACTTACGTAGGAAGCACCACGTGCTCCCTGGTGTCGCCGCCAGGCGCCTCTCCTCTATCTTCTCTCTTCTCTCCTCCTGTGTTTGGGGCTTGGCTTAGGCCTAGGTATACTCTTGGGATCCCCCAATGCATGAAATATGCTTGGGACCCACCAAATAGGCATTGAAATACATGTAGAAGTAGGGACAACCATGGAAGAGGGTTGTAGATTAAATAGAGGTCCCTTAGGGGCCTTAGACTCCTTCAAAGGTAGTATGTGTGGTATCACTCACAAAATTAGTCGATCATGCATGATATGCATGACAATCCATGATGTCAAAAATGTGATCATCCAATTTCAAAGAGTTATGAAAAATGAATAGTATAATCTTCTTAGGAACCCAGAAGAGTGGGGTTGTGGTTGTGTTAGTTCTGAGCGAAAGTGAAGTTTTGGGTTGGAATGTGAAAAACACATGCTAGGGCGCCAGCATGTCATGACACATGATGCATGACACATGACACATGATGCATGATGAATGATGATGATGATGAATGATGATGATTGATCTGAATCTGCTCTGAGTTCAAATAAAGTACACTCTGAATTCAAAATATACACTCCATGGGGCTCAATCTCACTTGAGCGCGAAGGTTGGAACACGGGTCACCAACTTCATCACCCCCCTTTTCCAGGACCTCGATGAAGTTGGGAAAAGAAAAGCCGGGTGCCAATTTTCTGCCCAAAGGGCAAAAAAGGAAGAGGTCCGCGTGATACATCACGAGCAAGTTTTTGAGGTGAAGGACTGTGCCTCTGTTTTGCTGGTCTTTTCTCTTCCTTCAAATGGGTCCACGGCCTGCGCCGACCCATACTATGGTTTCACCACCCCGTTTTTTTGTACTTCCGCCACTGTTGTTGCATGGCCATTGCATAGTGCAGATCCACTCATTGGTTCTGGTGACGAACCAATTGAGTCCCCTGAGTGGGTGGGATTCAATGAATCACTCCCAGACCTTGTTCGCTTGGAGCACTGTGTTTTGCGTGCAAATTTGAGTCCCTCATTGTACAACATACAAACTGAGGTGGCTACCCTCGATCCGCTCCAAGGCACACCAATTTTTAACGAAAAGTTTCTTTCTATTGGAAGGAAGTTTGATTCTTATGACAGGGTGCAGCTTTTTGGAAAGCATCATAGCATCCTTATCAATGAATGGGGTGAGGAATATCACGACTTCCCACACCTTGAGAATGTCACGACAGATTTGCACCATGACATTCAGACCCAAACAGGCCTGCCCTTGAATATTGAGATTGTTGCCTATGTTGGTGCACTTGGTGCTGCTCAACATTGGCATAGGGATTTTCCCCGCAAGGTGATCCCCGAGGGACATCATGCATTTGCTGTTTGTTTCCTTTTGAATCATCAACTTAATGGAAACCAGTGGATACATGGTTCATCGGTGGGCTCTCCTGTTCCTTGGGTTGTCAGGGAGATGGATGCTGGTTTGGGAGACACATTTGTGTTGAATGTGTGTTCCATTCATCGTGGTGGTGGGTTGCCCGAGGGTCCGCCGCCGGTTGATGAGATCTGAAAGAGAAGAAATGTACGGTGGGTGGGTTTCATGCTTCTGTCTACCACTGCCCTGCCCAAAAATGTCACAGAAGGTACTAACCCACCGTTTTGGGCAGAGGACCCTTCCATGACATTAGATGCTCCCGATGTTTCCCACTGTGGTGTCAAGTCATGCAGAAAACGCCCTACCTCTATTTGTTATGGGTGTAAAAAAAAGGTTTTGTGCCCCACACACAAGTCCCAGATGTGTGCATCATGTGATGCTCCTGTGACTGCCCAGGATGTACCGTCCTCCTCCGGGGATGTCGCGATGCCAGACAGTAATGGCTCTGTTTCTGTGAATTTCCCATACACATGTTTTTTCGCTGTGGGCACTAAAAGTTTTCATCTCATGTGGCACCCTCAGAAGCCCAGGGTGCACAAGGCACGTGATGAGTTGGACTGTCCTTGTTGGGAAGCGATGCATGGAGGTGGTGAAATTGGCACCCCCACCCCCGAGGATTCTCACCTGATGCGTGCTGATGCTGGAACGGTGTTGGTGTTGCGACATGGGAGGTGGGGGGGGTTTGCAATGGGTGGTGAAAAGGAGGGTGGTGGCAAAGAGAAAGCGGAGGTGTTTGGTTGGTACATGGTTTCCACGGAACACAAAATGGTCCATATGTCAATCCTGCTGCCCGCCGCTGCAACGGTTGAAGCGGTGGACAAGTTGGGGAAGATTGTTGAGGACACGTACTGGTGCACATGCCATCAGGTTTGTGCTATGGGGCTTGCAATGTGGTTTTTCTCAACGCGCAACAAGGGGTGCAACAAGGTACCATATTGCGCACCTTATCGCACGATAAGGGGGCGCGACAGGGTACCTTATCGCGCACCTTATCGCGCGATATGGTGCGTGATAAGGTACCTTGTCGCGCCCCCTTATCGCGCGATAAGGTGCGCGAGAAGGTACCGTGTTGCGCTTGGTACATTGCATCATTTGATTGCATTCCATTTAATTCTACTGTGTCCGGTGGCACCCGTTGCATTCTTTATTCGTTGCTGCACCCATACTCTCATATTCACCCATCTGTTGTTATCTTCTCAGGTGACTGCAGTCCAATGGCCTCGTTTGGACCTTGTGCAAGCACCTGAAGCACCAGATGTCGCTGGGTCCAAGGTTGGACATGTGGCGCCTGCTGCTGAGTCCTTTACTGGAGTGGGGGAGGAGTGGTTCCTGCCAGGGCCCCCTGCAGTGTTTGAGGCTACAGGGTTTGGGAATGAGGTAACCCTCCCTGGGCAGGCCCCAACCACAAAGACATCATGGGTGTCGGTCATTTAAGCTGAAAGTCCGCCACGGGGGGGTGGAAACTGTGAAGGCATTCACGCTCCCCATCGTTTGTAGCATTTGGACCTCAGATGAAAAGACTGATTTCGGGGTGGCTGTGTTGTGCTATGTTGCTTAGGTAGGTAGGTAGGTATCTTCGGGAGCTCGGGATGCCTCCTTTGACATTGCAGGCAGGAGGTCTTACCAAGGGGACGTCCTGTTCCTCCCACTGCCCTATGTCAGGTGCCTCTTGAGCCGCTCCCGCATGTGCTTGGGAAGGCATTGTCGCGGCCACCCGGTCCATGTGTCCCAGGTGGGAGGGTGTCCCCACATGTGTCCATGGGTAGGGCCACATGCCCCCTCCTTTGGGCGGCAGCTCTGGGGGGCTGCCGAGCCGTGTGGAGTATCTCTCACCACAAGGGGTATTGCTCCCGCTTGTCTACGGTACGACCGCCTCATCCTTGTGGCTTGAGTTGCGGGGCCACTCTGCCTGGCAGGTGACCCCCTCCTGGACTGTGTACCGGCTCGCCTGTCACCGGTTGCTTCCATGGCTCCGGGTGACGTTTGCCATGGTCCCCGATGCAGCCTGGCCGGGCTCGGACCAGTGGCCTTGGAGTACCGCTCCTGCCACTGGCCCGGTGGGTCGGCTGGGTCGCCCCAGTGCGTCCGACCCATGGGGTATTGGTTCTTTCCTGTCCCTCGGCCGCCCTACGTGTGTGCAGCGTCCTGGGCCGTTGGGCTCCTGTTCACCGGTGTGCCCGCGCGGTTTGCTGTGGTGCGTCTGCGGTGTCCTGGGCCAGCTGGCTCCTGTTCACCGGTGTGCTCGCTCGGTATGTTGTGTGGCATGTGCGGTGTCCTGGGCCACTGGGCTCCTGTTCACCGGTGTGCGTGCTGTATGCGGTGCGCGTGTGCCATGGGTGGTTGTGTCCCTCTTCTTCCCCCCCTAATTTTCGTTTTTTTTTTCCCTGTTTTTTTTTTTTTTTGAAAAAAAAAAAAAAGAAAAAGAAAAAACAAAAAAGAGGAAAGCAGGGGCGTGCGTACACTGCAGGCACAGGCATGGGCAGCTGCTGCGGCGGTGCTATAGCGTTGTGTCCTCTGGCGTGTGTCGTCGGTGCTGTGGCGGCGGTCGCGCCCCAGGGGTGCGGCTCGCGTGTCCTGATGTACACGGGTAAGGGTCAGGGTGGGTTTGGTTAGGTGTCTCTTTGCTTCTGGTGCTGGCTGGTTAGGCGGCTGTGTGGGCTGTGGCTGTGGGCTGTGTCTACGTATTTCCCTCAGCGGGCCTGGTTTGGAGTCAAGGGTTGACAGTTTCGGGATGTGGCTCGGGTTTGATTTGTGTTGGGGCTTCGGCTCGGTTAGGCTTGGGTCAGGGTGGGTTTGGTGAGGTGTCTCTTTGCTTCTGGTGCTGGCTGGTTAGGCGGCTGTGTGGGCTGTGGGTGTGGGCTGTGGTTACGTTGTTCCCTCGGCGGGTTTGGTTAGGAGTCAAGGGTTAGCGGTTTCAGGGTGTGGCTCGGGTTTGATTTGTGCTTGAGTTCTGGCTCGGTTAGGCGGTTGCGCGGGGCCGGGCGTGTGGGTAGCGGCGTCCACGGGGTCGTGTGCCCGAGGCGAGTGCGGGGTGGTGCGTGCGGGCCGGCCGTTGGCCGGTGGCCTCACTGGGAGTCCCACACGGAGGGGTCGACGGGCGTGCCGGGGGCGTACGCAGCGTGCAGGGCGTCGGCGTGCTCGATGGGGACCTCACTGAGGACCGAGGGGTTGTCGGCAAGCAGTATGCGATGCCCGGGAGGGGTGGCGGCGAGGAGCGGGAGGATGTCCGCGGCCCGCGACGTGGGGGTGAACACGACGTGTGCCGGGTGCGGCCCCGGGAGCGGTGTTGGGGGGGGCGGGACCACAGGACGGCGGTCTACTGTGAGGCGATGCTGTGGCGCAGTGTGTGGGGCCGGGTGCTGGGCGGCGTGGGGACGTGTGGCGGGAGGGGGGGGGGCGGGGCGGTGGCGTGGGAGGGGGCACGGCGGAGGAGTGACGTCAGTGACGTGTGTGTCGTGCTGAGGGTGGGGAGGAGCCCACGGTATCGGGTCCGGGTTTGGCGCCTTTGGACGTAGTGGTGCTCGTTGTCGTGTGCGTTGGCTTCCTTCGGCGTCCGGTTCGTTTGGCGACTTCTGGGCGGGGCCTGGCGTGGCGCCCCGTGGTGGTGGTGTGCTGGGTAACGGGGTTAGATGGCGGCGCCGCTGGCCGGGGGGTCTGGCGCGTCGTGTTGTGTGGCGCGCAGGGCTCCTGGGGTGCTGTGGGTGTCGCCGGTGTCGGTGCGCCGACGCTTGTGGGGTGGTGAGGGGGTGTGTGCGTGCGGGGCTGGGCTTCCGGTGATGTCCCACAGGCGGATGCCGTCTCGCCGCGTTTCCTGGAGGGTCTCCCGCAGGCGCCTGAGGACGTACGGGTGGTCCTGGGGCGCGGGGAGGTTGCGGGGTTGGACTCCCAGGGGGTGGAGCGCATCGGCCAGCATGGCTTCCCATGCGGCCTGCGGCATCCACCCCCCCGCCGGCCGGCGGCGGCCGTTCTCCACCGACCCCTTGCGGCGCCGATGGGCCAGGCCCTCGAGGGAGGGCTCTCCCCGGGCCCACTCCCGCAGCTCCCAGAGCTGCGTGTGGGTCCAGCGCTGCCACCACTGTTCCTGGGCGGGCCTGCGGTCGTGGGCGGAGGAGTGGGCGTGGGTGGGTGTGACGGGGTCGTGGGGACCGGCGGCGGCGGCGGGCCTGGGGGATTCCTCGTAGTCCTGTTCCGTGGGGGTGCGTGGGGAGTGGGGGTGCACGCGGATGTGGACCCGCGGGTGGGCGCGTACGGTCTCCGCCTCGGGGTTGGGCGGGGATTCGCGGCGGCGGCGGTAGTGGGGCATGCGTTGCATGTGGGCTGTCATCGGGGGCCGGTAGGGGGGCGGGGGCGCTGCTGGTGGACCCTGGGGTTGTTCCGGCTTGGTCGGGGGCGGTCCGTGGGCCTGGGGTGCGGGCTTTGGGAGGTGGTGGGACGAGGCGCGTCGCGCTTCGGCCGCGGCGCGCTCCGCCATGAAGGTGGTGGCGGTGGCGTCGGTGACGATCGGGGGGCGCCGCGCTGGGCGCTGCTGCCTTCGGGCCTGGGACGGCTCGGGCCGGATGTCGTAGAGGACATCCTCGGGGGGCCGGGCTCGTGTTGCCGTCGTAGCGCCGGGTTTGGGCTTGGGTTTGGGCTTGGCTGCGGGTCGCCGTTTGGCGGCGGTCTTGGGCTTCGGCTGGGTCGTGGACGTGGGCTTCGCCGGGGCGTGGGCTTTGGCGGCGGCGGGGCTGCTCGCGGTGGGGGCGGGTTTGGAGGCCCGTTTGGGAGGTGTCCCCCGCGGCCTGGGGGGTGGAGTGCTGGACGAGGACGTGGTGGTGGTGGTGGATGAGGTGGTCGTGGTGGTGGAGGTTGTGGAGTCGGAGGCGGAGGAGAGGGCCGCGGGAGACGGCGGAGGGTCCCGGGCCTCAGGGGCGGGCGTATGATGCTCGGTCCTGTAAGTAGCGAGAACGAGGGTGCAGGTTCGGGCATCGGGCGTGTGCGCGCGTTTTCCCTGGTGATCCGTGCGTGCTGGTGCTGGCGTGGCGGCGTTGTCCCGGCCGCGCGGGCACGTGGGTTACCCGGGGGGTGGCCATCTCTGCTCCAGGACGTGGGGGTGTGTTTGCTGGAGGTAGTCGAGGGTCCGGAAGAAGCATCGCTGGATGCCGGGCATGTCCTCCTCTGTGAGGTGGGGGTAGTTTTGGGTGGGGGTGTGGGGGCCCGGCCATAGCAGCGCCATGAGGCGGGCTGCCACCATGTACGGGCATAGTTGTGGGGTGGTGGGGCGTGGGGGGGTGGGTCCCTCGCGGTTTCGGGGGGCTTCCCTCTGCTGGGGGCGCAGCGTGACGACCCACACCCATCGGTCCGTGGGGATGCCCCAGGTTAGTTGGGTCCACTTGGCGAGGCAATAGATTGCCCTACCAAGGCCCTGGCAGCCGCTGCGGATGGAGAGCAGCGTGTCCAGGGATGCGGGTTCCCACGTGCCCCAGATGTGGGGTCGTCCGGGTCGTCCCCCCTGGCGTACGTGTCGGGGCCTGGGTTGTGTAGGGGGGGGGTGTAGTTGGCGGGGAGGAGGGAGTCGGTGCCGTGTACCACCCAGTGGTCTGTGGGTGCGTCGTAGGCGGTGGTGGAGAGGGTGTAGTGCAGATTGTACATGAGGGTCATGTACGTGGAGGGGGCTGGCTGCTGCTCGTCGGGGGTGGGGATGTCCCCCGGGACGTGGTGCCGAAAGTTGCTTAGGGAGGCCATCCGGGCTACCCATGTTTCCCGCTCCCACTCTTTGGTGCTGTCGGGGGTGGCGTCGGGTGGGGGTTGGGTTGGGTTGGGTTGGACTCTCCCGACTTGAAAAACGCGACGGACCCGTCAATTGAAAAATTTGGGTCCCCCGGGAGCGGCGCAATCATCGGAGTAGTCTGAGCACACTCCGCCACCAGAAAGAGGACGACCGCACGACACATCAGCCTGCTGCACTTGGCGCATACCGCCTGCATCGCTCCTTGGCCAGCCTCTGCTGGCCCGGGGCAGCCCCACCGCGCCCTGAGGGCGGCGCCCACACGGCTGGGCCGCCGCCCTCTACGCTCGCGGGATCACTCCGACGCCGCCGGGCCCGAACCCCCGGGAGGGGCATCGGGGTCTCCCCTGGCGCGGACCACTGTGGAGCTGCCTGGCACCACTGCTGACAGGGCCATTAGCGCCTCCGCCAGCCCCTGCGGCACTGTGCCTTCCGGCGCGGACATCCAGAATCGGTCTCCAACACGAACATGCACATGTTCTGGCTGGGCGTCCAGCCGCGCCAGGCTCCAGCGGTGTACAGCGGCTCCTTCCCAGGCAGGCGCCTGTCCGCCACCAATCACGACAAGCACTGAACAGTGCTGCCCGTCTGAACCCAGAGGGAACTCTGGTTCCGCCAGGGCTGCCACGCCCAGGCCTGGGGACTCCGCCAGCGCTGTGACAGCGCGGTCGTACAGGTGCAGCAATGCGGACAAGCACGCGGCGTGTTGCCACGACAGCCCATGCGTCCACCCGCTCACTGGACCATTGGATGTAGTCCAGAACAGATCCCAGGCTGCTGACCGGGCATGTGTGGCCAGTGCCTCCAGGTAGATGCTGGCCAGGCTGTCTCGACGAGCTGCCGTAAGCCAGTGTGACGCTCCCGCGCATGTGCCCATGAGTATCCCCGACCACGTGACGTATACTGTGTGGGGGCGCGCTGGTGGCCATGTCGCTGTCACCTCATGGTCGGCCCGCAGGACCAGGTGCAGGCTGTCTCCACTGGGACGCCCTAGGCGTACCCACGTGGTGGTCACCCACTCTGGCACTGTTGCACCGGGCGCTGCCGCGAGTACCAGCGCACGAAAGCCAGCTTGTACGGCCAGAGCCACTTTGCCACATGCTGCCAGTAGGTGCTGGCCCCATCCGGCACACGACTGTTCGCAGAACGGGCAGTTGAAGACGTTGTCTGGGGCTGTCGCCATCGTCCGGGCTGCCCGAAGCCACGTGGCCACGTTGAGGGCGTCCTTGGATAAACGGGCCTCCTGAACCACTCGCTCCCACGACGTCCCAGCCGCCGGGTCGCGGTGCAAGAGGGCATCCAGGTGCGGCATCGCTGGTGCTAACTGCTCGTACCGGCGCTCCATGGCCACAGAGTGACGCAGATACGGCACGCCCCCCGTCGTGAGTACCGCCACGCCTCCGACGTCCGCTGCAAATGGCATGGGGCCCTCTTCCACGTCCGACATCCGCGACGTCGCCAGACTGTGCGCCCTGTGCTGAAGGCCGGCTAGCCCCGGCGCGGGGCTAGGAGCACCGCTCGCGAAGTCCTGCTGAGCTGGCACGTACACTTCGTCTGCTTGCCAGAGGTGCAGTCCGGCCGCGTACTGGACCCGCAGGTTATCGACATACGGGCTGTCCGACACGGTGTGATCCTCCCTTTCGGTGGTGACGTGGGTGTTGTCCGCCAGGGCCAGCACTCGCGTGGCCAGAGGAAGGCGCATCTCGCGGAGTACGGCGAGCCCCAGGTATCTACCGAACCATTCCGCTGCCCATGGGTACGGGTCCTCTACTGCCACTGCAGACCACGCCTCAGCAAACACCCCGCGGGCGTCTGCAAGGACTGCCGCATACGGCAGCGATCGCTGGCCGCATGCCCCATCAGAAGCCACCACGACTTGAGGGCCTACCGGGGCCCGGTGCAGGCTCACATGCATGGCTGCTGGCGGCACGTGTGCTGCCGGTAGCAGGACCAGCTGCAGCTGCCACGCCTCGAGGAGTGAGTGCAGCACGTGGGCGTCGGAGTACGCTTGCGGGACCCACGCCTTATGGCCCAGCTCATGTCGCAGAAGGTCAGCGACATAGCTACTGCGGCAGTTGAGGGCGCCCAATAAAGTCTGCACAAACCGGACCGCGTGACGGTCCTGCAGCCTGGGCGCATGCAGGCCCAGCTTACGTAGCGGTCGATAGAGCAGGGTTCTGGGGAAGCTGCGGGGCAGCCCTAGAGCGCGCCTGTGGATGCCATCCGACAGCCGCTGGCATGCCTCCAGATTGAGACCCACTGCTGGGACCACGTCCAGGACGAAATCTGCCTTGGTCAGCGCGAAGGTGGTCACCACTCGCAGAGCTAAGGCATACACCGGCTCCGTCCGCGGCACTGCCCAGTGCAGGTGGCGCAGTGCCTCCTCGTATTTGACCAGTACTGCTCTGGGTGGTTCACCCATGACGACGGGAATCTTCACCATGGCGAGGTCGGCTGAGTCCGTTTTGATGACGCCGAGGACGGTCGACAGTTGGCCGGCGGCGTAGCCCAGGGCGCCCCCTTTGTCGACCAGGAGGTACCCCTTCAACTTGGACCGGTTGATGGCCCCACCTCCGGCCAGACATGTTTTCTGGCTGACCCGCAGTACGTGGGCTGCTCCTGCGTCTGTGTATGCGAAGATGCGCCTGTCGTCGCTGGAGGATACCTCTGGGACGTACTCTGCTGCACACGCCGGATGCACTGGACACCAGTCGGCTGGGTCAGGCCCCCCTGGACCGCCAGTTTCTGGGCGTAGCGCGTTGGCCACGATGGCCGCGTTCGCTCTGGAGCGCACGGAGCCCAGTTCTTTGAACCCTCCGACACCCATGCTGTCACCCTGGGCCCCACCGTGGAGCATGCGGTAGGGGCCCACCAGCCCGTACGGCGACTGCACGTAGATGCTCAGCCTGCCGTAGAAGGACTGGTACCACGGGTCTACACGGATGTCGTCAGGGCACACCTGCTGCAGCGATTCGCGCTGCACGTTACAGAACGCGTTGCTCTCGTCCCAGTCGAATACCCACAGACGGCCGCGCTCCCGTATCCATACCGGAATGGCCCAGCGACAGAAGATGGCCACCAGCTGGCTACTAAACTCTTTGCGGTAGGCGAAGGCTGAGGGCGGGTCGAGTCCCTGCACTGTGGACACCATCTGGAGGCGGTGGAATATCGCAGTCGACTCCTTCCGCCGCACCGGCTCCTCCAGCATGACTGGCCGGCTCATGCGCACCAGCCATTGCGGCTCCTTTTTCAGGAGGCACAGGTGCAGAACCGCATTGAGGATGCGGGCTGGAGCCCCGCTGTGTGTGGCGTGCAATAGCTCCACCAGGACTCCGATGGCGGTGCCTGACAGCCGGCTTTGTAGCGACTGCACCAGCTCCCCAAACGCCGCCGCCTCTGACCCTGATCGTCGGATTTCGAAGTGCATCTCCTGAAAGCTGGGCGGGGAACCTGGGGTGGCTGGTGCTCTGGGATCCACTGCACGCTCACCACGCTGTGCGTGGGCCAATCGGGTAGCCGTGGTGATGTCCGGCCGATCTGACATGCGTGGGCGGTACTGATCTGCAAGCCGCCGGAGCCACCCTGCATCTGAGCCAATGTGGCGGCCACAGTGCAGTTCCATCGCTTGACGCAACAGCTCCTCCGTGAAGGCATCCGGCTCGGTCGGGAAGTACTCACCATCAGGGCTGACGGACGACAATTGCTGAAATCGAGCTTTGCGGATCTTCAGGGCCGCGGCGGTGACTGAAGTAACCCCTGTCCCCTGCAGCTTGCCCTCTGTCAGCTGGACCGCTCTGAGGAACGCCGCGTCCTGCCGGTCTGCCCACCACGCTGTCAGGCGATCCCGGGCGGCCAGCTGGGTGCCCTCAAACAGCTTGGCGGCTGCTTCTGCGGCCAATCGAAACCCACTGGAGGATGACGGGATAATGCCGCTGATGCACTCCCAGTACCATGTGAACGCGCCATCGGGCGACAGGCGGGCACACCAGGCCCACCAGAATGCCAGGCTGGCCATGGCGGCCGCTGTGGCCATGTGCGATGGTTCTGCTCTCCGAAAGCGGAACAGACGGCCCGCCGGATTGGCCTGCGACAGGTACTCGGAGCGCACGCTGAGGTCGCAGGCCACTGCTAGATGGGTGCTCAAGCCAGGCAGCAGGAACTTTTCGCAGGCATGAACTGGTGACTGAGCACTCACGAGGACCCAGTCCAGCTCTCTCCGGGACACCCCTGCTCTGTTGGCGACGATGTTGGTGGCCTCTCCGGGGCGATAGAGGTGGGTAAAGCCCCCCCAGTATCTGTTGTCAGTGCACGCCTTGCGCAGCCAGGCTCCTGAATCGTCCGCCAGGTCAGCGTTCATGTCGCCCGCGACTAACTTCACCCCGCCGGGATGCCTGGCCTGGAACGCAGCGCTCCGGAGAATACTGAGCCGCCTGTTCGCGGCCTTCATCCCTGGCGGAAAGTGCACATTCGTGACCACGACGGGGACCTTCTCTGAGACGGGGATGGCCACACTGAGGGCATGCTCATCCTTGTCGGACTGTAGCGGAGCCCGCGTCTGCAGCCGGTGATGGATGAGAATTGCCAGGCCTCCACCCGGCACCACGGGGCCCAGGATGACTCGATAGGGGACCCCTTTGAGACTGTCGTCGACAAATAGGGGGCCCGCCTCCTGCAGACACACCACGTCCGGCTCGAAATCCACCAAAAGCGCCAGCAGCATCCGCATCTTGGAGGCCAGACCTCCTGCATTGATGGTGAAGACCAGAAGCCGCGTGATGCCGGTGGGCAGGGCGTCGAACTTGGGGATGTAGCTGCCATCGTGCCGAGCACGCAATTGCTGATATAGATTGTCGTCTCCCGGTGGCTGGAGGTCGCAGACGCCTGGGGAGCACAGGTGGCAGGCCGCTGTGGACAAAGAGAAGGCAGATGCACCGCTGAGGCCGGATACGCGGATGTTGCTGCACCTCGCCATACGCCGGGTAACGGTGGACCCCTTGGGCAGGGCGCCGCATACTGGCATCACCGGCGGACGAGCTGGGTCACACGGTTGGGTCAGGACTAGGCGCTGCAACCGGGGCCGGTCGCAGCGGGGGCAGAGGTCGAAGCTGAGCCAGGGGTCCGCGCACCATTCTTCCTTGAGTCGTGGGAGCGGTACCGCTGCAGCTTCAGGTATGCTGGATTGCCGGGAGCTAAGGAGAACGCCCACGCGACCCGCTGGGACGACTGCTGGGTCCCTGTACGACGTGAGCAGGACCAGCAGATCACAACCGGTCCATATTGGCGGGGAGACCAGCACGTCATCCTTCAGCCGGTGTTTGTGATCCAGAAGGGCAGACACCCAGAGCTCCACAATGATGAAGGCTTGCGCTAGGGGCAGTTCGGGCACGGGGTTAAGTAGGCTGGCCTGATCGGGCAGAGCCGCGCACAGCGCCTTCTTGAGGGTGGTCAGTATTACAGGCACCTGGCCTGTGACGGGGATTCGAAAGCTGTGGGTCCGGGGGCACTCGACGGAGAGGCACGGGCCAATGGTGCGGCACAGGAGGCAAGCGGTCACCGCCTCCTCGTCCCTCGGGGGCTCTGCCTGACCCAGGACGTCCTCAATGGCCGAGGCGATGGGGTCTCCGTCTGCTGCCGGATCGCGCAGCCGCCCGCGAATGTGCTGCAGGTTCCAGTGCAGGTTTCCTACAGCGGCCTGCAAGGCAGAGCCACGCCTGCTGCCCCCCAGCACCGAGTGCAGCATCGCCGCTGGCACTTCGGGAACCAGGGCAGGCACGGGGAGGTGCTGGGGCAGTCATAGGCTCTTGCCCTTCTTCCCCGGCACGCTTTCGACCCGCACGGCACGCGCTGTGGCCTTATCGGGGCCTGCCCCCCAAGCTTGCCCCGACGACTCTCGCCGCGGGCCTGGCGCCGCGGTCTCACGCCTACTGCGGACTGACTGTCCGCTCCGCGAGGCCTTTCTGCCACGACTCCCCGGACTGATGGCCGCCGTGGTGAGGGGCGGCGTTCCGTCCCTATGCTGCCGTCTTCCGGCGGGAGGTGGCCCGGGGGGCGGCGGCGGGAAGCCGCCACGAGGCGAGCGCTCCCGGCTTGGCGGGGACCGGTATGTCCGGTCCCGGTACGTGGCATACGGTTGGCGGTGGTAGGTGGTATGCTCGGGGCTGTCGTATGAGCGCCTTCGACCGAGTTGGCGGTGGTAGCCCGACCTGAGGTCCCTGCTGAGCGACGGGGGCTCGTCGTCGTCGTCGTCTTCGTCGGAGCCGCCGCGCCAGCGACCCCTATGACGGCTGCCTCCGTACGGCGCGAGTGGTGAGTCGTCGTGTGCCTCACGGCGAATGAGCACGTACGCCCCGGAGGCCGTCTCGGCCGGGTGAGAGTCTGAGCCGCGGGCCGCGCGCCGCCAGGCCTCGTGCGGTACAACTACACTACACGACCCCTCGTGCGGGGCCCAGTCCGGGACCGTCGTGGGGTGCGCCAGAGCTGCGGACACCGCCGCTGCCACTTCCGCCGGGGGCAGCCCCAGCAAGCCTTCCAGCCGCAGGCTGACATATCGCTCCTCCGGGCTTGGGCTGGTCCGCTTTCGGTTTGATCGAGATGATGGCCGGTCTCGTTCCCGACTGCCCCTGGCCGTACGCTCTGGCGATGGGCTGCTGTCGCGATGACCTCGTGGTGCGCCCGGTACCCGATCGTAGTACCGCGCTGCCCAGTGTGGTACGAGATGGGCCCCAGCGTTCGTGCGCAGGTGATCATTGGTGTCACGGATGGTGGAGACGTCGGGCACATGAACTACGAACTGAACGTACGCATGCCAGAAGGTGTCCAAGGTATCGGCCTGCATCAGGGCGTCGACAAATGGTCCCGGCAGGCCTTGTCTCGCTCCAGCCACTGCCACATGCGCACCCAGGGTCTTCCACTCCCAGTCGGCTTACTGCGCCGCCAAGATCTCCTCTGCCTCTTCCAGGAGCTCCTGCTTGGTGGTGGGCGTTGCCTGCAGCAGGCGCTTGTCCTCCAGATATGCGCGCCACTCTGCTATTGCCGTGGCCGCTGCCCCCGAGTCAGCGCCAAAGTGCCCGGCCTGCGACGTGAGGATGGTCCCCAGCTGCTTGCCGGTTGAGGCCTTGGCCAGCGTGCGGAGTGCTGCCGCCATGGAGGGGAGGGGGGCCATCCGCAGCTGCAGATTCGTCGCCGCTGCCCGGATGTGCTCAGGAGGTATGCCCTGACACGTGTCCCAGGCGGACTGCAGCTCCGACGCGAGTCTCTGGTTGTCGTCGAAGTGGGGCAGTGCCGTGGGGAGCCTCGTTGGCTGAGCGACCGATCCCGGCCCTGCCATCCGCTTCGCGCGGTCGGGGGCTGAGGGCGGCGGGTCATTGGCTCTGCGTTCCGGCACTCGAGGGTGTGGCAGCATCGATGGCATGGCAGATTTTATGGCCTGCGACAGCTTGGTGTCGGACACGGGGTTGTCCAGAGGCAGGCCACTAGCGTCCGCGGGGGAGCTGAGCCACGACACCTTGAGTCCCTTGCGCCTCGCCCAGGCGGCGTCCACTGCCTGCCAGAACCAAAGCCAACTCATCATCACTCGTCAGGCCGCCACAGGATTCTGGGCTTGATTCAGCAGGCGCCTGAAGCTGGCTGGCTCCTTGTCGAAGGCTAGACGGAGCTCCTCCTGGCCTTTGGGCCAGCGGTGTTGCGTGACCACGTCCGCCATCAGCGCAATTTCGTCTTTGCGCGTGCACTTGTCGAGGAAGTCCGACACTTCAGCCAGCACTTCCGCGAAAGTATCCCACGAGACGGATGGACATTTGGAGGCCAGAATGCTGCGGTCGACCTCGCCCAGGGTACCTGTCACCCGTGCCAGGTACAGCGCCATGGACGACTCCGCGTCTGGGGGCATGGGCCAGCGAGATACTTCTGTGCCCGACGGCCCGTGCTCAGCCACAAGCAGCACGCCATCTGATTCGCGGTCGCCCATAGCTCTCGTGACATTCCACAGATCTGCGGACTTCAGCTGCGCCTGTTGCTGCGCCAGGCTGAGCTCGGCAAACGACTTGGGTGGCATAGTAGAGCTGCACACAGGTGAGATGGGGAAGGCAAAGCTCTACCAGCGCACGGGCCATGTGGCCAGCATCATCATGAATGTGTCCAGCTGACCCGGGGTCAGCTCAGCACAGCACTTTGTACGCGCCGACAAGACCATCACGACCAGCAGGTAATGCGGCGGTCCGGTGTCTGCACGCAGCATCTCTGGGCACAAACGGCCAGTCTGGCCGCCAACAGCACACACAGCCTCCTGCTCGATCACGACCGACCGCACAGGGCGATCAGGCACCGCATCCGCAGGCTCCAGCACTGCTCCACGCACCCGGCACATGTTCTGGCTGATGACCTCGGGGAGCAGACACATTGGCTGACGCACAAGCGCTCCAACAGCACATCGTCGCCTCCTCGGGATCTTCGGTCAGCACGCAGGCACTATACTGCGAGCAACTAGGCACTACCCCGTTGGGCTCCAGCACAGTTCCATGCACCAGGCACTTGTTCCGGCGGTTGTCCACGAGGAGTGAACACGCTGGCTGGCGCACAGGACACACGCTGCAGCAGCCGCCCCATCAGCACGTCTACACCTCCTCGGGGTTGACGGTCAGCACTCACGCACTGCACTGCGGGCGCACTGGGGGCGCTGGTGGCTAGGTCGACAACGCACGATCGAGTGCGGGTACGCGTCGGGGCATTGCTGTGCGGCGGGGGAGCAACCCTGTGGGATGGGTGCATGGTGGAGCCGGGGCGACTGGGCGCACGACAGGGGAGAGTGCCTGTCCCTCACAGCACTGCACCGATCACCCTCGGGGGGTGCCCTCGGGGGGTGGCAGGGATGGGCCCTGGGCTGACTCGGGTGGGGGGTGGGGGGTGGGCCATGTTGGGCTCGCGGTAGCGGGTGCGGCCCCGGGTGCTGTCCCGCTCCGACACGGGGTGTCCGACCAGGTGTCGCCCCCAGTCGATGGGGGGCACCCAGATCCGGCTCCCCGTGGGGGGGGGGCTCTCGGCGTCTGGGGTGGCGCGTGCCGGGCGACGTGGAGGAAGGCGTCGAAGAGGAAGTCTCTGACGCCTTCCCCCAGGGTGGCCGCCTGGACCAGGGTGGCCGCCCGGATGGGGGTGCTGGTGCCGGAGGTGCGGAGGTACAGCACGACGTCCTGTTCCCCGAGTCCCCGGAGGTGCTGCCGTACCGCTGCGGGGTTGTGTAGGGCGTAGGGTTCGGCCGGTGCGGCGACTGGTGGTGCGGGGTGTGATGGGGGGGGTGCTGTGGGTTGGGGGGGGTGGTCGTCGTTGTCGCGCGTGGCGTCCGGTGATGGGGTCTCTTGTGGCGGTTACGGGAGGGGGGATTCGCGGTGGCGTGTGTCAGCGGGGGCATCGACGTCGATTGGCTGGTGCTGGCTGCCGCGTGTTGTGTCCGTTGCCTGGTCTCGGGGGGTGGGCGGGGGGGGTGGTGCGGGGGTGGCGCTGTTGGTGGTGGGGGGGGCGGGGGTGGGTGTTGCGCTGGCTGGGGGTCTGGGCGTCCCTGTGGGTCGTGTGGGTGTTGCGTGTGTGCGCCGTGTGGCCCTTGCGGTTCCTGACTGGTTTTGGTGCCGGGGTGTAGGTGGGAGGCGGCCGTATGAGTGTCCGGGTGGGGCTGTGGTCCGTATGTAATGGGTGGCTGCTGGTGGATGGTGCTCGCTGGTATGGGGTGTGGGTGGGGGGGCTGCTGGTGGTGGTGGGGTGGGGGGGGCGGGGGTGGGTGTTGTGCCGGCTGGGGGTCCGGGCGTCCCTGTGGGTCGTGTGGGTGTTGTGTGTGTGCGCCGTGTGGCCCTTGCGGTTCTTGACTGGTTGCCGTGCCGGGGTGCGGGTGGGAGGCGACCGCATGAGCCCCCGGCCGGGGCTGTGGTCCGTATGTGATGGGTGGCTGCCGGTGGATGGTGCTCGCTGGTATGGGGTGTGGGTGGGGGGGCTGTTGGTGGTGGTGGGGCGCTCCTACCAGGCCCTGGTGTTGCTGGTGTGCGTGCGCGGCTCCTCGCGGGTCCATGGGGGTGTACCGTGGCTCGTATGTCGTGGGCCCGTGTAGCGGGGGCGGCGGGTGGTGCTGGACCGCATGGTGGTGGTGTGGAGGGTGTGCCAGTTGTGTGTGGTAGCCCGGCGTTGGTGGGTGTGGTGGCAGGGGCTGGTGGTGGTGGAACACGTGATGGTGTGGTGCGGTGATGTGCGCTATGTGGGGTGGGTGGTTCGCGGGGCCTGGTTGTGCTGGGGCGTGGTGGGGATGTAGCTGGTGGGGGTCGCTGTAGCTTGGGGGTATTAGGGGGTAGGGGCTGGGAGGGACGGGGGCGCGGTGGTGGTGTTGGTGGTGCCATGTCCCCTGGCTCTGCGTGTACGGTGGTCCTGGCATGGTGTGGACGTGTGTGGGCGGTGGTGGCTGACTGGGCTGCAGGGTTTGGGTGCTGCGGTACGGTGGTGGTGGTGGGCGTTGGTGGTGGTGGTGTTGTTGGTGTGCCCTGGGGGTCTGGGCGTGGGGCGGTGCGGTGTGGCTGGACCCGGGCCTTGGTCGGGGCGTCGCGCCCTGCTGGCGGGCGCGTTGGCGGGCCCCCTGGTGCCGGTGCCCCTTGGTCTTCTTGGCCTGGTGGGTGTCGGGGGCGGGTGAACCCCCCTGTCCCCGTGGGGGCGACGGGGAGCGGGCGCGCCAGCGGTGTGCCTCTTGGAGGCTCGTCTTGAGGCCTTTGACGTAGGCCTCCTGGTCCGTGAGGCCCATCCGCGCGGCGGTGGCCTCGTCGGGGGCGGCCAGGTGGGCGTCCCGAAAAGACGCCCAGCCCTCCGGGGGCGTCTGTTGTGCGGGGTGGGGGTGGTGTGCCGGGTAGAGGAGCGCGCTGAGGGGGTAGGGTGTTCCCTTCCGTCGGCCGAGGGCGTTTGCGAACCGGCGGCACGTGGTTCGGAGGTAGGCTGCTATCTCCTCTGGTGCCGTGTCGGCCCACGCTTCCGGCGTCAGGGCTGCTGCTTGGGGGGCCGGGAGTTGTGGGTCTGGGAGGTGTAGGTCTCGGTGGTGGAGGTATAGGGCGAGGAGGATGTGGCGGGCCGCCACGTTCAAGCCGCCTCCGCTGTGGCGTAGGGGTGGGCTGTGGGGGGGCAGGGGTGTGTTGCCCGCGGCCACGGCTATGGCCCATGCGTGGTCCGCCGCGTCCGCCACGTAGTACCCTCCCAGTTGGTCCCGGAGAGTGTCGGTGAGGTACCCGAATAAGCTGGGGTGGCTGGCGGGGGGGGGGGTGCGGCTGGGGCCGCGGGCCGTTCGCGGTGGCGGGGGTTGAGGTCCCCGCAGTGGGGGCAGTGGGTGAGGCGGTGCGCGGCTCCCAGGCAGACCCAGTGGTCTGGGTTGCAGGGCAGGGCTGTCTGTGGTAGCCGCTGGCGAACGCAGAGGGAACATGCGGTGGCTGGTGGTTGGTGGTACCTGTGGACGGACGGCGGCGTGGGGGGGTGGGGGCTGGTGGCGCGCGCATGCTGGTGGGAGCGTGTGCGGTGACTGTGGCGCCCGTGTGGGCTGTGCCAGTGCTGTGCTCGGTGGACGGTGTGTAGATGTGGTGGGGGTTCGGTGTTGGTACGTCACGGGGTAGGTTCTCATGGTTGGTAGAACAGGAGTTTGAGGAGGTCGGATTGGTCTGTTGGGGGCAGGGTTGCCGCATGCTGCAGGTATTTGTGGGTGCGGTATGTGAGCTTCTCCGCCGTCTTGGCAACGGCCGTCCGCTGCATGTGCGCCGCCGTGGCCTGGGGGTCCTCCGCGTGGGTGCGTAGCAAGGTGTAGACGGCAGTGGGGACGAGTCCCCTGCGGACTGCCTCGAGCACCTCCGTCTGCTTGAGGACGGTGGTGAGTTGCTGGGTCGCCGGGGACTGCGCCAGCCATCCGGCGTGCTGTGCGATGGTGTGGGTTGGGTTCCAGTCTGTGAGGGTGTCCAGTCCTCTGTACAGGGGGCACGCCTTGAAGTGGTCCCATGTTCCTTCTTCCGCGTGGCTGCAGATGCATTTGGTGTGTCCTGCGGGGACGTGGATCGAGCGGCGCGTATACCATCGGTGGTATCGGGTGAGGAGGGGAAGTTGTTCGAGGGCGAGTTGGAGTCGGGGCTTTTGTAGGTGTGCCGGGAGGCTATCCGGGCGTAGGGCGGAGTAGTAGAGGGGGGTGTGGACGGAGTTTTCGAGGCGTCGGAGGAGTTCGGTGTTCGCTGGGTGGCCCAGTGTGGTGGCCAGTTGCTGGATGGGTGTGGGGTAGTGGTACTGCTTGTCTCGATCCGTGTACGGCGTGTCCTCGGGCATCCATTGGGGGGGCTGTGTGGCCAGGGGTATCGGGGGCAGGTGCTGCAGGTGGCTGTGGTGTGGGGTGTCCAGTCGCACGCGTTCGAGCCCTGGGGTGTGGTTGGTGTTCTGGTGTTTGGCCTGCGTGTCTGCGCGTCCATTGCCGTATGCGTAGCGGTGTGACTCCTGCTTGATGATGTGTAGGGCGTCCTGGGGGTGCATGCCCTTGAAGGCCATCCATAGTCCCAACGCTTGTGTGGTGAGGCCGGACTCGAGTGCTTTGTGGAGGGGCAGGTCCGCAAGGCGCCTGGTGAGGTGGATGTCGACCGTGGCGTCCACGACTACCCAGATGTTGCGGGGCCGGACCGCCGTGGGTGGCGGTGTGGCGGTGACGGCGTCTGCCATGGTGCGCAGTTCGCCGTGGGAGGACGCCCCAAAGATGGTGGTCCCGGTGTGGTGTTCCACGTGGAGGCGGTCCGCGTGCCGGGTGACGCGCACGGAGGCGCAACAGACCGTGGGGGTGCGTTGCTGGGTGCCGGATGCGTCAGTGAAGTAGATGATGTCGGTGTCGCTGGGTATGGGTAGGCGGGCGATTGCTGTGGGGTGATAGACGTAGATGGGGTTCCCCTGGGTGGTTCTGGCGGTGATTTGCGTGGGTTGCAGTAGTGGCGCTGCATAGACGCCTATTCCCTTGGTGATGATGGCCTGGGCTCGTGGGGTGAGGCGGAGGAGGCCCCTGTCTGGGCGTCCCTGGGTGATATACGCGTACATCAGGTGGAAGAGGTATCCCGTATTGGGGTGGAACTTCTGGCACGTGATGGTCTGTCGCCGCTCCTTGTCGTCTTTGTCGCCGCGGAGGGTGGGGCATTTGTGCTGTAGGGGGCGCATGGGTGCCTCCTGAGGTCCTGCGCGATGTGGGTCGCAGCGGTCGTACTCCATGGCTATGCTGTCCGGGTCTGCCCGCTCGTTGGTGAACGTCCATGTCGCCGTGGGTGTCCGGGTCCAGGCTACGTGCGCCGGGTGGTCTGGGGGTACCGTGTGAAACCAGGGGGAGAGCCATGCCTGCTGGTCGGCGGTGGCGGCGGCGGTGGGGGTGCGGTAGTGGGCGGAGATGAGGTGTAGCAGGGGCCACGGAGTGTCGAGGGCTGCCGGGCCGCAGTGCCAGCACGTGCGTGGTATGCCACTGTGTCTGACTGGTGGTACATCGGTCTCCGGTGCATTGTGTTTGGGGATGGACCAGGGGGCATGGTGTCGCTGGACGGTGCGGGTAGCATGTTTGTGGCCGTTTGGTGCTAGCAGCAGGATGGTGGGTGGTGTCCAGCCTTCGGCTGACGGGGTCGGCTCCCCCTGCGTCGTGCCGCGTTCGTTGGGGGTCTCGTGCTCGCTCAGGCGGGGCCGGGGGTGCTGGCGCTGGAAGGCTGTGTACGCCGTGTCGATGTCCTTGGGCCCCGGCATGTCGCGCCCTGCCTTCGTAGCACATGCGCGGAGGTACGCTTGGAAGACGTGGCGTGCTGGCCATTGTGGGTCGGAAAGGAACGGGGCGTGGTGGGCGTCGCATTGGGCCATGATCTTCATCTGTGTTGGGGTGATATACACTATGGTGATGGTGGCCCCTACGAGGCGCAGGGTGTCCACCTCGCCTGCCGGGTGTCGGTGGATGTCGGTGTGTGTGGCCACGAGTGGCCCCTGTTGATCGCAGTGGTGGTTTGTCAGGATGGCGTGTGTGTGGTGCGGTAGGAGGAGTTGCAGCTGGGCCCAGATGCCAGTGCCCACGGGGGTGGAGACGCCGTGTTGTGCCAGTATCCACCGGGGGCAGGTGTTGCGGGCCATTTGCGTCTCTTTTATGCGTATGGCTGCCGCCTCGCGAACTTCTGGTTGGTGGTTGTGTGTTACCCTGTGTAGGAGGTGTGCTGCGTGTTTGGCATAGGCCATGTCGACCAGGGCGCCCGTCCTGTCTCCGTAGTAGCGCCAGTGGGCCATCATGGCCTCCTTGGGGAAAGACGTGGGCCAGCCTCCGTGTTGCGCCCATGCCTTCGTCACTTGCTGTCGAGCGTGGCGTAGTGCGTCTTGGGGGCGTGGGAGGTGCAGGGCTTGGTACCCGATGGCCGCGTTGAGCACTGCTTCCATGAAGTACGCCAGGCCCTGCGTAGACAGGAGGTCCCCCCTGGCAATTTGAGGTAGCCGAGCGAGGCGCTCTTCTAGCTTGCTTGGGAGTGTGATGTGGTGGTGCTGCGTGGCCTGTGTGACTCCCAGGTGGACTGTGGTGTCTTCCAGGTGTAGGGGTTCGCCTTTCCGGATGTGGGGGGTGGGGGTCTTGGCGTCGGCCAGCCCGTCCGATTTGCGGGGGTGCACTAGGAGCTGGTGGGCGTCCAGGTAGATTGTGGTGAGTTGGAGAATGGCGGACGCTTGTTCGGTGGTTGTTGGTAGCCCTGCGTTCTCAGGGTCGCGGTGGCGGGTGGCCGTAGTGAGGAGGTTGTCATCTGCGAAGTTGATGAGGGGGGACCGTAGCGGGTATGGGGCGTACCCCGGGTATACCCGTGCTAGCTCGAATGCCAGTGGCAGGGTGACGAGGAGGTAGAGGAAGGGGCCTTCGGCGCCTCCCTGGGGGACCCCGCTGTCTGTGCCGGTCGAGGGGGTGAGGCCGCGGCCGTGATGACGGCGTAGAGTCGGGTCTGGATGTACCCGGTCATGAAGGATAGGAATGGGAGGCCCATGGCATCCCATACCTCCGTGAGGAGCCGGTGTGGGGCGTGGGGGAACGCGCCTTGGACATCGAGGGAGGCGATGATCATCTCGTAGGGGTTCATGTGCAGGGCGGTGTCCTGGAGGAAGATGGCCTCGTGGGGGGACCTGCCGGCCATGGCCCCCCACATGCTGGCGGGCACGTGGGCGAAGACCGCTGGCGCGATGCGGCCCAGGATGAGCGTCCACACCAGCTTGACCTCGGTGGTGGCGCAGACTATGGGCCGCCAGTTCCCCGGCTGCGCCCAGTCCCCCTTTTTGTAGAGGGGGTGGACCAGGTTGGCCCACTCAGGGGGGATGGGCGTGGGGCCCGTGACGATGTCCCACAGGCGGGCTGCCAGGCGGCGTTTGACGGGCAGGGTGAGACGTCGGTACGCTTCGGCCGGAAAACCGTCGACGCCGGGCACGACCCCCTTCTTCAGGCGGTCGAGGGCGCGTTGCAGTTCTGAGATGCTGAAGGGGTCGTGTTCGATGGCGCGCCGCTGTTCCCGGTTGAAGACCCTGGGCACATGCTCGCGGATGGTGTTTCTGGTGTGGGGGTCGAGCTCGGGGAGGGCGTCCCCGTGTTGTGCCTGGAAGCTGTCCAGGACTGCCTGGAGGACGGCGTCGGGGTCATTGGTGAGGCCTCCTTCGGGGGTGCGTACCGCGTGGATGGTACGGCGCCCCGTGTCCTCCAGGATGCGGCTGACGTACCGTAGGGACTTGTACGGCGTGTCGTTTCTGCCGTATCTTTCGCGTTCCTGGGCTGCTGCTGCTATGCGGTGGGCGTGCCATTCCTGGAGTTGGTGGCAGCGGGTGGTGAGGAGCGCACGGAGGTGGGCGTCCCGGTCTCGTGCCTCCGGTGTGCTGGGGTGTAGCAGGGTGGCGAGTTCCCCTTTCGTGGTCCAGATGTCATGGACGAGTTGCTGGAGGGTGAGGTCTGGTGGTGCTCCCGTGTGGTTGGTGTCACGCTCCATGCCGCATGCTTGTGCCGCCCGGCGCATGGCGGTGGTGAGTGTCGGTGCACCCGGGCGGCGTAGGATGGCGTGTAGGGCCCTGTTATACCTGTGCCAGGCGCCGTGGTCGTCCTCGGCCGGGAACCGCAGTGTGGGTGGGAGGGTGTCGTCTGGCAGGGTGGCCGCGGGTGGGGGTAGGTTGGGGATGATGAGGTCGATGTAGAGGGGCCAGTGGCCCGTACCTGTGGGCGGGAGGTCCCCGTAGGCTGCTTCGTGGACGCGCACCGTGGTTGGGTCCCCGTAGCACGTGTCGATGCGGGATGGGTGGGTGCCGGCTTGGTGGGGGTAATGGGAGGGTGTGCCGGTGAGTCCTGCCGTGAGGTCGGTGAGGCCCAGTTGGTGCATGGCGTCCCGGACAGCTGTGTCGGTGGCTGTGGGTGGGCAGGTGCGGTCGTCGTCGGTGGGGGCGGCGTTTAGGTCGCTTATGATGATGGTGGGTGCCAGGAGGGAGAGTCGGCAGTACGCCAGGCTCAGGGTGTCCAGGAAGTCCTTGGTCTCCTCCCCGAACGGGACGTGCGTGAGTAGCACTTTTAGCTGCCATCTGGGCCCCACGCACTCGTACGCCCCGAGGCGACCATCCACACCGAGGTCGGGGTGGGCATGTACCGTGACGGACGTCTTGTGGTAGAGGGGTACCCCCCGTTCCCAGTGGGCGTGATATTTGTTCCCCTCTGGGTCCAGGATCGGTGCTGGTTCGGGTTGGTCTGCTTTGCGGAGGGCTTGCTCCAGGAATCCCAGGAGGTCTGCGCCTTGGGGGTGCGGCCCGGGCATGGCTTGCAGTGTGGCGGCCTTGGTGGGGTCGTAGGTGACCGCGGGCTCGTTGAGGATGTTGATGCGGGCGTGGGCTTCTGCAGGCGCCGGTTTCTGGGGACCGGTAGTTGGGGGGGCGGGCCGTGTCCGGCCCTGGCCCCGTCAGGCGTCGAGGAGGTCGATGACGCCCTGAGCTGCGGGTGCCCTGCGGTTCCGCTTCTGGGGCTGGGGTAGGGCCCATGCATTGTGGACTTCGCCCGTGTACTCGGTGCCGGTGAGGTGCTCCGTGTCGGGGGTGCACAGCTGCATGGGGACCATCTCACGACCGGCTTGGTCTCGCCAGAGTTCGATGGTGCGCCCCAGCTACTTGTCGTTGGGGGTGGCCGGGTCCCACTTGACGTGGATCTTGAACCCCTGGTGGTCCCCGGTGACGCGGTACCGGTGCTTGACCTCCCCTGCGGCCCATATCCACTTGGAGGGGCCCGCGGCCGTGGGGTACTCGAAGGGCAGCTCCACCCGGGTGTTGATGGCGTATTCGGGATACAGGGCAGCAGCTTCCTCTTTGGTCCAGCTCTCCGGCTTGGCCCTTGGCTTTGGCGCGGGTTTGGCCTGTGTGGGGGCCTTGCGCTTCTGCGCACCTGGCGGCGCCGGGCAGCGGGTTGTCCCCGTTGGGGAGGTGCGCCCTGGGGCCGCTGCACGGGTGCGTGGCCCGGTGCAAACACGGGGTGTTCGCGGGCGGCTGGGACGTCAGGCTTGGACGTGGGGACGGGGTCCGTCAGCTGGAACACTTGCTTGGTCATGAGGCCAAGCACTTCCTCGGCCTCCTGCAGGGCGTCGGGCGGGTCCGTGGGCCAGGTGAGGAGCCGGTGCCCGGTGCCTGCCCCGTGGCGGCGCATGTGGGCCGTGTAGCAGGTGGCGTGGCGTGTCCACGCTGGGGTGCGTTCCGGGGGGGGGGGGCCTTCTGGCGCCCCCTGCGCCCAGTAGAGGGCGTAGTGCAGCGCTTCCCAGGCTGCCTCTGGGGCGTGGGGGACGCGTGCGGCGAGTCGCAAGCGGTCTCCTCCGCGTGGTGGGGGCGGGACTTCGCCGTCGGCGGCGTGTGCCGTTGCCCGTCTGACCTTGCCGTGGTCGTCCCATTCCACCGTCCACCAGGTGTCCCGGTGTTTGAGAATGTGCACCTCTGTGGTGGTCGGGGGGGCGTCCATGGCGTCCCAGCTGACGAGCTGGATGGGGGTGCTCGCATGTTGAGGATTTGGTGGATGTCCTCGGCGGTGGGGCCCGTGTCGGGGGCGTCCTGCGCTGCTTGGGCTAGAGGTGGGGAGGGGCGGTCCTCCCAGAGGCGGGATGCGGACGCTGTGGCGTACATGGCTGCGATCAGGACGTGTTCCGTCAGCCCTTCCACCATGAGGTGGTTTTCCCCCTCCAGGTCTCGGGGGATGGCGGCTTCCGCCTTTAGGGTGAGGAGTGCGATGGCGCGTTTGGGTCCAGGTTTGGCGTGTGTCGGCTCATCTGGCGGGCGTCCGTCGGATGGGGTGTGGGGAGGGCGCTTCTGGAAGGGGGATGGTCCCACCGCCAGGTGCTCGACAAGGTGTAGTGGTATGGCGTGGTGGCGGTCCGCTGCGGGCAGGAGGTAGGGGTGTGGGTCCCCGGGTACCGTGCCGAGGTATATGCCCCCCCTGTAGGTAGGGGTGGGCAGGGGTTGCTGCAGAGCGCATGCGCATGGTAGTGCGCACCGAGGGGTGCAGTGGGTGCATGGGGCTGTTATGGGGTGTGGTACCGCGTACACGGAGAAGGGCCCTACTGCTCGCTGGATGTGGCGGGGGATGATGTTGCGGAGGTCCGCCACCCGTGCCGTGCGGCCTTCGCCATAGTATATCCAGAGCGTGTCCTCCAGTGCCATTTTGGGGCGTCGCTTGCGAGCCAGTAGGTTCAAGGTGCTTTTGTGGGTGGCCTCGGTGATGGTGCCGGGTCCAGCGTTAATGCGTGGGAGCAGGTGGCTTTGGTGTTGTGCCGCGGCTTGTCTGCGGGCGGTGTGGAGGGCGGTGCTGTCGGCGGGAGGGGGCGCGTGGTGGGAGGGCCTTTTGCGTGGGGTCGGGGCGACGTGTAGGGGATGCTTCCATGCCGGGCGCGGGTGGTGTTGCGGTGGCTGGAGGCCAGGGTAGGTGGTGAAGGTGTATACGGTGATGGGGGAGCGCTCATGCGTGGCCTGGAGGTAGTAGTGGTCGCGACCCGTGTTGTGGGTGACGATGACGTTGGGCGTTGGTATGTCGTAGTGGAGTGCGGTATTGGGGAGTTGTTTGGTGATGCGTGCCGTCGCGTCCCCTGTTTTGGGCGCGGTGTCGTGGGGCACGAGGATGTGGACTGCCAGCGCATCGTGGGCGGGGAGGTCGAGGTCCGGTAGGGTGGGATGAATGGGGCGTCCCCGGAAGTGTGCGAAAGCTGGGTTGTGGCGTGCCGCCGTTTCCTCGATGATGGACGGTGCCCATTGGGGTGGCGCCCCAACTTGCTGGGCCATGGCGGCGACGGCGCGGGCGATCGCCGTGAGGTCCGGGCCGATGCCAGGCTGGTCTGCCGGTGGTTGCAGGCCCCCTTCTGGTGCGGGGTGGTGCCACCATAGGGTGTAGCCCTTTTGTGTGTTATCGTGGGGGGTGTGCACGAGGCCCTGGTGGTTGGAGATGGCGGTCTTGAGGGCTTCCGCTGCCTCGCGGTGGAGGGTGCGCGTGTAGGCCCAGACTCCGGTGGGGGGGGCCGCCCCGGTGTGGGATTCGGCCGTGGTGGGGGCCGGCTCGAGGGTGTGACTGGTGAGGGAGGGTCTGTGTAGCCCTTCGTGCAGGGAGGCGCACACGTGTGCCCACCTGTCCGCCCATCCCTGTTGGGCGCTTCCTGTGTCTGCTCCTGTGGGCAGTCGCACGATGACCACGTGCCAGGGGTGTGACCCCGGTACTACGGTGGGGGGTGTGGTGTGCTCGTGAGCGTGTAGCCATACTGCGGTGTCTGCGTTCGCCGTCACGTAGTCCTCTCCTTCCGCTGTGTGGACGTCTTGGACGGCGGCCTCTCCCTCCAGGGTGAGGAGGAGGTGTGTGCCGGGGGGCTGCGCGTGCGTCTCCGCGTCCCGGAGCCACAGGTACGTGAGCGCCACGGCGCCGGGGAGGATTTCCCCCCACGTGAAGGTGCCTTCGGGTGATGCCCACTGCAGGGGCAGTGTGCGGCGTCCCCGCGAGTCGTTGGTGGCATGGTAGTCGTTGGGGAGGTGACGCTTGGTGAGCCGGTGCGGCATGCATTCGGTGGTGGCTGTGGGGGGGTCCCAATGACATTCCTCCGGTGGGGGTGCGTCTGCGTCGTCCTCCTGGGGCTGGGCCAGCGGCAGCGCCTGTGCATTGGGTGCGGCGTCGGGTAATCCGCTGTGCGTGAGGGTGTAGAAGCCCTCGGGGGTGAGTTGGAGGACGATGTCCCACTTCGCCGTTTGCTCTGGGGACCACTGGTGGGGCCCGTCCTGCGGTCGGTGGAAGGTGACCTGGTGGCCCCATCTCCAGCTGTGGTAGGCGAGGAGGCTGAGGACGGTGTCTTGCTGCGGGTCCTCCACGCTTTCCATGTATGCCGTCATGTCGGTGACGTCGACGGCGTACTCGTCCCCCCATTCTTGTGTGGGGGTGCCTGGAGGGGGGGGGGCGGTGGTGTACCCGTGGAGTCCCGGCCCCGTGACGTCGGGCAGGTCGTGCTCGAGCGACGCCCGGTACTCGGCGGGCCCGTTGCTGGCCTCGTGGGTGGGGTGGTGGCGCCGTAGGGCGTTGGACAGGTGCGTCCAGGGCGCCCTCTCGCGGGGGGGGGGGCCGCGGGGGGGCATTTTGCGGGTTGGGGTCCGCGGGGCTGCTTGCTGTGGGCTCGAGCTCCGGCGGGGTGAGGTCCATATGATGCTCTGTGTCCTCCGTGTGTTGGAGTTCCAGTTCCAGCAGGCTGTCGATGTCCAGGGCCATGGGGTCATCGTGCGTGTTCCCGTGCTGGGGTGCTGCTTCATGGCACGGTGGGCGTGTGATGCTGGTGTTCGGGGCACGTGCGGCGGCCGGTGTGGGGTCGTGCGCCTGGGGAGGCGCGCCGTTTGGCGTGGCTGTGGTGTGTGGCTGCACGCTGGTGGCTGTCCTGGCCGGTGGTGCTGCCCCTGTGTGCGGTTCGGGTTGTGGCCGGTGGTGGGTGTTGAGCTGGCGCGAGGTGTGCGGGGTTTCCAGGGGTGGTGCCGGTGGGGTGGGGTGCGGAGTCGGCGGGGCGTGGCTTCGTTCCTGTGTTGGTGGGCTGTGGTGTCCCGTGCCCCCGGGTGGGGGAGGGGGGTGCGGTGTGGTATGGTGGTATTGTGCTGTGTGGTGGCCTCCCCGTTTGGGGGGGGGGGGGGCACCGTGTCCAGGTCTGGTGGGGTGGGCTGTCGCCTGTGGTTTGTCCTCTGGCGGTGTGGGGCAGCCCCGCGTGGTCCCTTGATCGTTCTCCTGGTGTGTTTCAGTACGTGGCCTGTGCGGGGTCGGTGTGGCATAGGGCCTGGGGTTCCCTGGGGCGGGGTGTGCGGGACTGGTGTGTCGCAACCAGGGGGGTGTGGTCGTGTGGTGCTTGGGGGTGTCGGCCCGCCGTTGGGTGGGCCCGGTGGTGTGGGGCATTGCGTTTGCGGGGTCCGCGGGCCGGTGGGTCGCGGCTGCTTGGGCGTGTTGTGGCCCCGGTGCGGTGCCCGCGGGTGGTGAGTGGCGGTGTGTGGCTGGGGTGTATCGTTTCCACGGTGGGGGGGGGGCTATTTGCTCGGGTGTGGGGTGGGCCCGTGGTAGGTTGCCGGCGGGTAGCGGGTGTCGGGGCCGCACTGTGGGTGGGTATTCCGCGGCATCCCCTTGGTGCGTCCCGTGGTGGCCTCTGGTCAGCTGGCTGAAGGGGGTTTTTGGGGTGTACCGCATCCATGGGGGCACCATTGTGTGTTGGGGCGCCGCAGCGGTGGGTGCGGCGGGTTGTCGGGGTGGGGCTTGTGTCGGTGTCGACCGTGTGTTTGGCGGCGGTGTGTCGTGTGTCGTCCTCGGCGGCTCCTCATGGTGGTCTGTTGTGGTGGCGCCTGGGGGGTGGTCTTGGGCTTTGCGGTTCCTGGGAGGGTGCGGGACATGCGGGGTCGGGTTGGCTGGGGGGGGGGGGCGCGCGTGTGTGGGCTTGCGTGTTTGCCCTCTGCTCCCCCCGTGGCCCCTTCCTCTGCCTGTCCCTTACTCCTCTCTTTTCGCTGGCTTGTTTGGCTTTGTGTTTTTTTTTTTTTGGGGGGGTGGCTGGGGTGCTGTGCGTGGGTGTGGCTGTGTGCCGGTGTCGGCTCCCGGTTCCCAGGGCGCCGGTCCGGGGGGGGCTGACGGCGGGTGGTTGGCGGCAGTGGTGGCGTGGCGCTTGCGTGGGTGGCTGCGGCTCCTGGTTAGTGTCTGGGTGGCGTGGCCGGGCGTGGGCGTGCGTGTGGGTGTGTTCGTGGCGTGGGCTGGTGAGGTGGTGGGCGGTGTGGGCGTGGTTGGTTTGTGTGGGTGTCGGGTATGTGTGCGCCAGAGGCGCAGTGGGTTGGGCTGGGGCACCGTGGGCGATGCAATGGGTGGAGGTGATGCTGGTGACGCCTACGGGGGGGTGCTGTAGGCGTCGAAACGGGTCTGTGTTGTTGACGTGGGTGCTTCGGGTGACGCGCCGGGCGGCGACGGCGTTGGTGACGTTGTTGGTGTCATAGGTGACGGGGCGGGCGCTGGGGGGGCCTGCGGCTCCGGTGGCCGCTGTAAGTGGTGCAGTGGGTGGTGGCGCGACTGGTGGTGCCGGCAGTGAGGGTGCTGCCGGTAACGTCGATGGTGAAGGCGCTGTGGGTGATGTCATGGGTGGTGGCGATGTTGATGTGGGTGCTGCAGGTGGTGTGCCGGCTGGTGGCGCCGCTGGTACTGTCCCTACGTAGGGTGTTGCCGGGGGTGCTGTGGGCGGTGGTGTCGTCGGTGGTGCCGATGGCGAGGGTGGCGTAGGCGATACACTGGGTGACGGTGAGGCCGGTGTGTGCCGTAGGTGACGCGTTGGGCACGGGTGGTGGTGGGCCGGAGGGGGGTTTGCCGTTGGTGCAACGGGCGATGGTGGCGTTGGTGCCGCAGGTGGTGGCTCGGGCGATGGTGCTGTTGGTGATGCCGACGGGGTGGTTTGTCTGCCTGTCTGCCCGCGGAGTCGGTGCCGGCGTTGGGCGGTTGCCTGTGCGTGTGGTGGTCGGTGCGCCGGGCGCTTGGTGGCCGTGGCCGGGTGCGGGTGTGCGTGTTGGTGTGTACGTGGCGCGGGTTGCGGGGGGTCTGCGGGCGTCGGGTGCGCTGTTGCCGTGCGTGTGGTGGTTTGTGTTGTCTGGTGGGGCGTGGCCGGTGTGTGCGTTGCGTGGGTGTTGTGGGGTCTGGTCTGCGTAGGTGGTGTCGGTGTGGGTGTTTGGGGTTGGGTGTTGGTTGTGGGCGTGTCGTTCGCGTGGTGCAGTCGGGCGTGATGGTGGTGCCGCTGGCGACGTCGATGGTGACGGTGCTGCCGGTGGTAAGGGTGGGACGGTGGTGTGGGCGGTTTCCGGTGTGGGTGGCGTGAAGTGTGGGGGTGTGGCAGGTGTGGTGTGGGGCGGATGGTGGTGTGCTTGGCGACGGCGTTGCGAGTGCTGCCGGGGGGGAAGGTGTTGTTGGTGATGTTGTGGGCGGCCGGTCGCGGGTGGTGGTGGTGGTTGTGGCTGGACTGCTTGGTGGTTGTGGTGTCGGCGGGTGGCCCTGATGACGGGCCCTGGGTGTGTGGTGGCGGGTGGGCGTGCTTGGTGGTGGTGATGGTGTGTCCTTGCGGGTGGTGTTGGGTGTGGTACCATTGGGCGTGTGGTTTGCGATAACTGAGCACTCACCCCTCCGGGTGGCGCGGGCCCGGTGGTCCGGTAGCCCGTCCGGCAGGTGGCGCCGGGTGCTCACGCGTCCCTCCGGACGGCGGCTGCTCCGTAGCCGGCAGGGGCTGGGTTCACTGCCGGGCGCACACACGTCCCTCCGGACGGCGGCTGTTTTGTAGCCGGCAGGGGCTGGGTTCACTGCCGGGCGCACACACGTCCGTCCGGACGGCGGCTGTTTCGTAGCCGGCAGGGGGTGGGTTCACCGCCGGGCGCACACACGTCCATCCGGACGGCGGCTGTTTCGTAGCCGGCAGGGGCTGGGTTCACAGCCGGGCGCACACACGTCCATCCGGACGGCGGCTGGTTCGTAGCCGGCAGGGGCTGGGTTCACTGCTGGGCGCACACACGTCCATCCGGACGGCGGCTGTCGCGCTGTGGGGACTGCGGGGCTTGGACTTGTTCTTGGCGGCTCGTTCGTCGTCGGGTGTGGGTGTTTGCCGTGGTGGTGTCGTGTTTTTGTGCCGCGGTGCGTGCTGGCGTGCAGTGCTGCGTGTGTGCCCTGCTTGGCCTGTGTGTGGCGCGCGCTCCTTGCCCGGGCGTGCTGCTGCGCAGGCGCGGGGACACACCCTCTCTCTGGCGGGCCCGTTTGGCTCCATGGCGGGCCCTGTTGGTGCCCGGCTGTGGCCCGGCGCGCGGCAGTGGGGTGTGTGCACGTGGGGGGGGGGGGGTTCGGATCCCTCTTCTCGTTTTCCCCGCCTTGTCCCTCTGTCCCTCTTCGCCGGCCTGCCCTGCCTGCCCACCCTCTTCGTACCCGCTGGGTTGGCCTTGGCCGGTCGGTTGGTCTTGGCGGTCTGACATAGTGTTTCTTTCCTGCAGGGCGGCGTGGGCCCGGTTCGTTTTGGGGGCGGGTTGCTCGTGTGGTGTGCCGCGCCGCTTGGCTCCCGTTCACCGGTGTGCACGCTCCGTGTGTGGTGTCGTGTGTACGGCGTCCTGGGCCTCCCGGCTCCTGTTCACCGGTGTGCATGCCCTGCGTGTGGTGTCGCGTGTACGGCGTCTTCGGCCTCCCGGCTCCTGTTCACCGGTGTGCACGCCCTGCGTGTGGTGTCGCGTGTACGGCCTCCTGGGCCTCCCGGCTCCTGTTCAGCGGTGCGCACCCTCTGCGTGTGGCGTTGCGTGTACCGCGTCCTGGGCCTCCCGGCTCCTGTTCACCGGTGTGCACGCCCTGCGTGTGGTGTCGCGTGTACGGCGTCCTGGGCCTCCCAGCTCCTGTTCACCGGTGTGCACGCCCTGCGTGTGGTGTCGCGTGTACGGCGTCCTGGGCCTCCCGGCTCCTGTTCACCGGTGCGCACGCTCTGCGTGTGGCGTTACGTGTACGGCGTCCTGGGCCTCCCGGCTCCTGTTCACCGGTGTGCACGCTCTGCGTGTGGTGTTGCGTGTACGGCGTCCTTGGCCTCCCGGCTCCTGTTCACCGGTGTGCACGCCCTGCGTGTGGTGTCGTGTTTACGGTGTCCTGGGCCTCCCGGCTCCTGTTCACCGGTGTGCACGCCTTGCGTGTGGTGTCGCGTGTACGGCGTCCTGGGCCTCCCGGCTCCTGTTCACCGGTGTGCACGCCCTGTGTGTGGTGTCGCGTGTACGGCGTCCTGGGCCTCCCGGCTCCTGTTCACCGGTGTGCACGTTCTGTGTGTGTGCGTGTACAGCGTCCTGGGCCTCCCGGCTCCTGTTCACCGGTGTGCACGCTCTGTGTGTGGTGTTGCGTGTACGGCGTCCTGGGCCTCCCGGCTCCTGTTCGCCGGTGCGCACGCTCTGCGTGTGGTGTTGCGTGTACGGCGTCCTGGGCCTCCTGGCTCCTGTTCACCGGTGTGCACGCTCTGTGTGTGGTGTCGCGTGTACGGCGTCCTGGGCCTCCCGGCTCCTGTTCACCGGTGTGCACGCCCTGTGTGTGGTGTTGCGTGTACGGTGTCCTGGGCTCCCTGGCTCCTGTTCACCGGTGCGCACGCCCTGCGTGTGGTGTTGTGCGTACGGTGTCCTGGGCCTCCCGGCTCCTGTTCACCGGTGTGTACGCTCTGTGTGGGTGTGTGGTGGCGGGTGGGCGTGCTTGGTGGTGGTGTGTCCTTGCGGGTGGTGTTGGGTGTGGTACCATTGGGCGTGTGGCTTGCGATAACTGGGCACTCACCCCTCCGGGTGGCGCGGGCCCGGTGGTCCGGTAGCCCGTCCGGCAGGTGGCGCCGGGTGCTCACGCGTCCCTCCGGACGGCGGCGTGGTGTTGCGTGTACGGTGTCCTGGGCCTCCCGGCTCCTGTTCACCGGTGCGCACGCTCTGCGTGTGGCGTTGCGTGTACGGCGTCCTGGGCCTCCCGGCTCCTGTTCACCGGTGTGCACGCTCTGTGTGCGTGTGCGGTGTCCTGGGCCTCCCGGCTCCTGTTCACCGGTGTGCACGCTTTGTGTGTGGTGGTGCGTGTACGGCGTCCTGGGCCTCCCGGCTCCCGTTCACCGGTGTGCACGCTCCGTGTGTGGTGGTGCGTGTGCGGTGTCCTGGGCCTTTTGGCTCGTGTTCACCGGTGTGCACCCTCTGTGTGTGGTGTTGTGTGTACGGTGTCCTGGGCCTCCCGGCTCCTGTTCACCGGTGTGCACGCCCTGTGCGTGGTGTTGCGCGTGCCGTTTGGCCCTTTTGCGCTCGTGTGGTGCGTGTCGTGTTGTGCATGTGGTGTCCTGGGACACTTGGTTCGTGTTCTCCGGTGTCGCGGTGTGTTGCGGTGTGTGTGTGGTGTCCGGTGTGCGGTGCTGCGCGTGCGGTGTCCCCGGCCTCCCGGCCCCTGTTCACCGGTGCGCGTGCTCGGTGTGTTGCGTGGTGTGTGCGGTGTGGGTGTGGGTGCGTGCTCGCGTGTGCCATACCGTGGCCGCGTCGTTGCGGACTCTTTGTTTTTGCGGATACATTTTTCTTTCCACATTGCTCCCTATGGCGTCTGATTTATTCTTCCCGTTTTGGACTCTTTGATTTTGGCGACGCCCAAGAGTAAGCTATGTTATGCTATGTTGCTTACTATGAGGGGGGGCGTAAGAATCAGTTCATGTGCCTGATCCCCACTGAAGACAGCTTCTGTTGGGTCACGCACCATGCATTGCGCAATTTCCGCGCTTTTGGGGGGGATAACTTGCCTCCATATGTTGAGGACTGGATGAAGGAATGGGAAACCTCCAGTGCCCCAAGATATGGTTGTGGTATCACGAAACAGGAGGTTAATGTGGATGAGAGTTCAGACAGTGATGCCACCCCCCTTGCCCAGGGAAAGCAGGGGCAGCCCAGTGACCTCAAGGGTAAGGGCCCAGAAATAGCCAAAGCCCGAGGGCAAGAAGGGAGAAACGCCAGCAGCAGGCAGGCAGCAGGCAGCAGCAGCAGGCAGTGTTCCTGGCAGTGCTGGTCCTGTCACCTTCAGTGCCACGAGCGTGCACAATATTGTAGGTGCTCTCACTGAGGAGTTCGCATCCTGGGTGCTTGCAAGTGTGAAGGATGCAGTGACATCCCAAGCAACATCAGTTGTTGCAGCTGCACTGAGGGAGGAGAGGCGGAGTGAGGTTGCAGCGCGGTTGAAGAGACAAGAGGAGAAAACAAAAAAATTGGAGGACAAACTGGAGGTGGCCCTTGCTGAGCAAGCCAGGCTGCGGGAGGCAAAGGAAAAGGCAGAGGCAACCTCCAAGGAAACGCAGGACGAATTGACAACAAGTAGTGCTGAGGTTGCACGGCTCAGAAGTGAGAGGGATTCTTTGCGAGAGGGAGTGGAGAGTTTGGAGGTAGACAAGGCTAACCTTCAGGATAATTTGAATGCAGCCTTGGGAACCCATGTGCACAGCCCCCGTGCGTCAACAGCTGACCTCACCACGCCCCGAAAGCAGCCCAGGCCTTCAACTTCTTGGCCTGCCAGTCCATCTAAGCCCCCTTTCTCTCAGGAGTGACTCCTAAGGGGTCCTGAGTTGCATACCACCCCCAGTGAGGAGGAGTTGCTACAGTTTGCACGGGCCTTGCGATTGACGGGAGGGGAGAAGTTTGGTGCCCCAGTCCACACTGCACAATTCGGGTGGGGCCGAATTGGGCCCACATGGCAGGAGGCCCGCATTCTAAAGAAAACATTGAAGCCAAATGCCATTCATTTTTTCATTTGGCGCGTGCATGGGCTTTGACCACCCTCCCAAGTTGGTTTCATTGGTGCACTGTGGAAGTGGCACACTACACGGGTCAGCAGCCCATGGTACCTCATTCACAACCGCGTGATGGCTCACCTCTCAGTGCTGTGGTTGAACTTGGTGACTTCCGTGGTGGTGGGTTGTGGATGGAGTGTGGTGGCAAGCTGAGGGCACCCAAATATAAGACCACTAGAGAGGTGGTGCAAGTGGTGAACCACTTGAGTCGAGACGTCCAAGGGGTTGTGTGCTCCGCGCGCAAAGGGTTGGTTCTCAACAGCGGGGCCCTACTTAGGCCGTGGGATTGGAAAGGAGACAGGTGGTCCATTGTTTTGTACAATGGTGCAGATGTAAGCAGAGCATCATTACAGGAGCGTGAGGAACTTATGGCATGTGGGTTTGCACCTTGTGGACAGCCTTGCGACGGGTGGCACTGCGGATCACCTGATTGCAACTAATTGCCAGTTGACCTTTGTCTGTGCCCTGTTTGCAATTGCCAATTGTCATGACAATGATGCTAATCGGACGTTTTGTGTTTGCGCGATAAGGGGTGCAACAAGTTACCTTATCGCGCACTTTATCGAGCGATAAGGTGCGCGATAAGGTACCTTGTCGCGCCCCCATATCGCGCGATAAGGTACGCGATAAGGTACCTTGTGGCACCCCCTTGTTGCGGAACAAGGTGCGCAATAAGGTACCTTGTTGCACCCCCTTGTTGCACCACTGTTACTCCAAATCGCAGCATTTTCAAAATGAAAGTCAAGGCATCAACTGCCGTCCAGAAGTGCTGTTCAACCCTCGAAGGCTTACGCATGCAGCCACTGAAGAAAGTCTCCCCGAAGCAACAACAGCAACGTTTGAAAATGGCTGAGCAGATTCTTGGGTCACTATTACAAGACGGAGAAGTACAAGTTCGGATGACATATCAAGGAGTTGTACATCTCCGTGGGGGGTGCGCCAGTGTGAAGGATGACAGTAATGCCACAGTGGAAGAGAAGGAGGCCTTAAGGGTTGTCAGACTAGTCCCTGGAATGCGTTTAAGTATCAGGCAAATGTATGGGTTGCCAAGGGCTTGTAGGAAAAAAGATTTGAACGCAGCATGACAACAGCACACACCCTATTGGTGTACCACTAGGGCTCTTCTGTCTGAGACAGGTGCACCTCGGGCCTCAGCGAGCAACAAGCTTGCTGAGGTTGTCAACCACCAAATTAGTTTGTCGCAAGCCGCCAAAACATTTAAGACCCATGGCCCAGACATTATTGTGGTGTTGTCGGCCGATGCCACCCCTTTATGGAAAGCATCAGCAACTCGGTGTGACATTTCTGTCCACTGTTGGCAACAACCAAGTGATGCAGGGCCCCCTAACCTATGGCCAATTCGGTGGGCCATATGGGGGGGTGATGACACACATTTCATGCTAGGCATGGACAAGGCACATGACCTCTATGGTCAGGTGCAGGATTTGTGTCACAACTCTGATATTATGTGGGAAGGGAAAAAGCTGGGGTTCAAGTGTGTCATCACGGGGGATGGGAACCCCTGGGATCCCCTCCTCCAAATCCAAGTGTTGGATTTGTGAGGAAGATAATAGCCTAGCATTTTTTGTAGGAGACATGAAGGGGGGGGTGAGGTGGGGTGCTTACCTCAGTTGCATCCCAACCGGGGGGAGAGTAGGTGACTACGTGCATGCAACATGTAGAATCCTGTGCATCCTTGTGAAAAGGCTAAGGGCGGAGTTCCACCAAAGAGGGATCCATGTTGGGGTGCGTGAGCTAGACGGGGAGATGCACGAGATCAAAGAATTTTGCAAGGGGATCCCAGAGGCAGAGAGGATTGCACCAAGGCGGGCCAAAGAGGGAAGCTTTGACCTTATAAGTGCCAATGCCTTCATGGCCAACCCCCAATGGGCAGACAACATTGTCACCGTTGCCAAGGCAGGTATGGGGAATGTGGAGACCCCTGCTGGGCCTTTGGTATGGGTGGTCCTTTGTACCCTCTTGCACCAGTTTGCACATATCCATAGGTTTTGGAGGCAAAAAGAATTTTTTACAAATAGTGATGTTGCCATGTACAGTAATGCGGTGGACCGCTTCCGCGAGGCATGGGGGGACTTAGGGTGGAAGGTGAGCACGTGGGTCCATTGGACATGTGCTCACTCACCTTTTTTTGCACAGGCATAAAGGAATATATATATATTTTCAAGCATTCCAAGTGAAAAAAGGAAAGGAGCTTTCAAGAGGGACCTACACAACAGTTGTAAGGGATGGGCTCTCTTAAAGCCAAGGTTAACTAGGCTCTCCATGGGCCATGTTGTAAATATGAATAACCTGGACATGGGATTGCTTGCACCGAAGGTACAGGAGGCAGAGGAGAGAGACAAAGCAGAAATCTTACTAGGACGTCGCAGGTTGCAGTAGACAAGAGATGTCACAAAGTGGTTGTCTTGTGCATGCTTCATAGGGTGCAACAAGGGGTGCAACAAGGGGTGCAACAAGGGGGGTTATCGCGCAATAAAGGGGTGCCACAAGGGGTGCAACAAGGGGGGGTTGTTGCGCAACAAGCGGTGCAACAAGGGTGCAACAAGGGGTTGTGCCCATTTTTGAAAAAGGTTAACAATGGAGTACATTGTCTGGAAGCACAGTACCTATAGGTCATTGGGGCCCCCTTAGGACACATGACCCCTTGAAACCCGCCATGGTCACTACAAGACACCTTTTAGGTGTTTACAAGTTTGGGTGCAACAAGGTACCCTTTCTCATCAGGTCCCAGTGCACCACACTACAAATCTACATTAGTAGGTCATTGCTTAGGAATTCGAGTTATTGGGCTTGTAGAGAGTTGTTTTCATGTCCCTTCAGGTCTTTATTCATCACTCTCAAGTGGACAGCTGTCGCAAGGCACAGATCTCAGCACATTTTTGCCCAGTTCAGCACATTTTCTCAAATTTCTCCAGAGATTTCTCAAACGTTGACCACTCTTGCCGTTTTGTTAACGACACTTGACCACGCGTGGCAGACTAATGTATGTTTTCAGGAGGGGGCTGTAAGGGCATCAGCGGCAGCGGTCAGATGTACAGCATGATGATCACAATTCGAATTTTTTTCAGATGTCCATCAGTTTGCAAAAATGTTCCGCACTTTCCATTGGTTGTCAGCCGCCGAGCGATGTTGGTTGTGAGCATGCGCTGAGCTGCATTTGTTTTTCAATCGGATTTTTCTAGATCTTTCCATGAAGAAGAGAGGAATACCAATAGGCGCATTGTATGCACCTTGAATTTATATGTCTACTCCTTTTTTGTGGACCGGGTTTTGGGACTTGTCATATTCAACCATGGAGCCCAATGAGGACCTTCATGTTCTTCATACGTCGCTCTAAGAGGGTGGATATGGGTTTTGCAACGAGCACTCAATTGTGGGGATATCAGGGCAAAAGTCCGGCGATCGGGTGCTTGGGGTATCAAGGTGTCAGGCCCCGCAGCACCAAGGACCCCATGGCCCGAATGGTCAATATCTAACCATCCTCGTCATTCATGGCTATCCCCGTCTTTCCTGTGGAGACATGTTTTCTCTGGTGCTTTGGGAACCGGAATGGGACCAATGTCGGCTCTAACAATCCCGATCCATCAAATCGAAGTGGAATTTCTGAGATTTGATTTTGAAGATCGAATCATATGGGAAATCGATCAAAATCAATCGTTCTGACCCGATTTCTAGCCGCCGTAAAATTGCCGCCTGTCGTCGCCTGCGCGCGGTTCGGCGCCGACTTTCCGTGGGGCATTACCTCCACCTGGGGGGGGGCGTCGCCTTAAGGCGACTTAGGAAATCATTGCGTTGCCTTAAGGCACCTTCTGGCGACTTGAGGCGCCGCGGCGCCGGAATAAGAGCGCTGACAGCGCGCGCACCGCCGCCGCAAAACAATCAGCCGCCAGCAGGGTTCGAACCCGAACCCACTACCGCACCAGCTGGACATTATGTGGATTTCGGTATGGGGGCATAATTCTTAGATATTTGAGATCACCCCTTGATACTGCATGCATCGATGCCAATTTTCTAGGTACAAAGTCGTCAGAATCTGGATTTTGCAATTTTCCATGTTTCAGAAAGGCCGATTTTTTTGTGTCATCTGATTTGGAATGCTTCACTGTTTGTATTGACACTGTCAGAATATCGAATAATGTCCGTTTGCAGGATTTCAACTTTTGGCAGTCAAATGTTTTGTCGTAGCTCTTCCTTGTGGTTGCCTTGTGCCATCGTACACCTTGATGCCTAGTTTGACGCCCAAAGAGATTCCACACCACTAGAGGACTAACTCATTTAGGCAAAGTCATTCACAGGTTTGTTTGTTGTTTGCTGGTTGGAGATTGTGTGTCCCAAATGCTTGCAAACAAACGTCACCGGTGGCAGATTGCATGCTTAAGTCAGTTTGGTCACCTTCAACCTTCAGATTTTGCCGCCCAAAGAGATTCCGACCACAATCGCACGGGTGAGGACTAACTCGGTTATACCCACAGCCACCAAGGTTTTATGCTTGTTTTCTTTGCCTTCAACTTTTGTCCACTAAAACTTGTGTCGATTTGCGGTGTCCATCGTCACTCTCTTCCGTCATTTGCAATCTTCGATTGAGCAATCTACAACTTGGTCTTTGAACTCCTTTAGAATGCAAGACGACAACACCTTCCTATTCGAGGGGGGCCGCTTATGGTGTGTGGGTCACCAAGGTATCATGTCGTGGCACTTGTGCCGCAAGTTGTCCGACCGCGAACGGAATTGTGTTTTTAAGGATGCTTTGCGATCAGAAGATGCCTCCAAAACAAACGCGGCCAAAAAATTGTGCGTGGACTGCGCAAGGGAAAGGGGGGAGACCATTTCACTTCATCTCACTGCCGCACTCGCGGATCCAACCCCCAAGCGTAAGAGGCGCTCGTCAAGCCTTAACATTGAACCTCCAACGACGTCACGTGGCTCAAAACCCCAGGGGGCCTATGGGAGTCCCCCGGTTACCCCCAATGAGGAGGTGGCCACCTTGATAGAACAATTGGACGCGTGGCTTGGTGAGAGTGAGGCTCTTGAAAACTTGACTCCCCAAGTAAGCAAAGTCACTGATTTGAAGAGAAAATTTCAGTCCGTTACCGGCACTTTAGTCTTCGATGAGCCACACAAGTCTTCACTACGCATTGCTTGTTCGGGCAAACGTAGTTGAAGCTGGCTCGGATGATGTGGGGTAAACATCAGTCCCACAGAAATGCTCTGAAATTATGTCTGACACATTATTACACCTCGGTGGTGACCCACACTTTTCCCCACCAAAACAACTGCTTGATACTCTTCTGCTCAACTCACCCCAATGCCCCAGTGAAACAAAACATTCAGCTCCCCAGTCCATGCGTTGGCAATTCTTCACACAGCTGCTTTCCTCAGCAAAGCCTACTAAGGCAGCAGGACTGGACAAGTCCAATCTGTACATTTTCCATCTCTGTCCGCAGAAAATTCAGGAGTGGCTCTGGAATGTGTGCAATCTGTTTCTGCACTCGCCACTGCCCAGACACTGGACAACAGCCCTCGTCTTCCTGCTGTACAAAAAAAGAGATGTCACAGACCCACGTGATTACAGACCAATATCACTACTCCACAGCATATATAAAATAATAGCAACACATATACGGGAACAGCTATCACACCACGTGGAGAAGCACAAAATCATGCACCACAGCCAACACGGAGGCCTGGCAGCACATCGCACGGCAGACCACATATATCACATAAAACCACTACAAATCAAAAACAAACAAGCATATCACCTATACATCGACTTCAACAAGGCCTTCAATAGCATACCACAACAGGCACTCATCTACACACTACAATACTACAACCTACCAACACACTTAATGGACACGTTGAAACACTTATACACACACCCCTACGAGAGGCCATTCATCAATGGCCAACATATGGGGGAACTAAAACAAATCAGAGGAGTGAGACAGGGCTGTCCTCTCTCCCCATTGCTCTTCAATCTCTACCTAAATATCATATTACACACCCTACCGAAAGTTTGTGCCTTCACAGAGAGTGATACCATCCATTCATACATTGATGACATACTTATACGATCAAACAGCCCACACATAATCCAGAAAGCATACACATTTTTTCACACAACAGCCAGACAGTTAGGTCTAGACATGAACACAGACAAAACAGAACTACACGCCATGAATAACATACCACACATAGAACTGCGCATAGACCGAACAACAACACTGTCAACAAAAGACACAAACGGTAAACCACACACACATTACAAATATCTTGGCATACACCTATTCACAGAAGACTCACCAAGACTGCTACACACACTTCTCATCAATGAAACAAACAGCTACTTCAACAACCTCCAGTCACTTCCCCTCACACACTCCGAATACATATCTCTGATCAACACTGTGTTAATACCTACATTACAATACAGGCTCTTGGCACACAACATACATATCACACAGCTGCACTCAATCCAATCCCTGATCTGGCGTCGCCTGGGCCAACTGGGACACTTGTCGTCAGTGACGTCACCAAAAGATATATACCAGCGAAGGCCACTGGGTGGTCTCGGCCTGAAGCACTTTCTGTATGCATATCATGTCCAGAATGTCAATCAGGCTACACGTTTTCTGAGCGGTGAAGGACCAGCGAGTTCAACACAGACGATTTGCAGCACACTACTCAGTCCCAAAACTAATTTCCTTCAGGAAGCCTTGGTTGATTCATGCTATGCACTAAACCTCCTGATCCATGGTTTCGGTCCCTGGAATCCCTGCCCCGTGTCTGCATTATCACCAGGGGCCAACATATATGTCGATTTCCAAGTGGTGGGCCCATGCTTGGGCACGGTTTCAGAAATCCAGGGGAAAAAAGCGAAGGTTGACTTCTCAGGCTACTCAACAGAAATTGCAGACAAACACAATTTCTCCTTCTCATACCCCCACAGCAACCCAAAACCCATCTCACACTGCTCCCTCTCAGAACTCTCGCCTACTCCCAATGCCAACCAGTCCCTCTCTACCTCTGCACCCGCACCACCATTCAGCACAGCAATTTCAGACATGTCCAGCCTGGGAGCCACAGTTCACCTGCCTGCAACACATCACGTCCTCCTACCATCAGACCTCCTGAGCTGGAACTGCACAGGGGCGCTGGAACTACTTCAGGACCCTCTCAGCTCATCAGCTGCCTGGACATGTCTCGATGGTTCTGCATCCTTTCCTCACTTCGGGTCAGCGTTTGCTGTTTTTGAAGGTTTGAATGCAACGTCTTGCAACGTCACTGCATCAGTTTCACCTCTACAGTCATCAGGGGGCTCAGAATTCTGGGCCTTACACGTGAAATTACATCATCTGCAAACACACCCAAACCCTAACCCACTGCAATTTGTCCTCTGCGACAATGCGAATGTGGTAGATTGCTACAGGCTTGCCAAACACCCAGACTTCAATTTATTTCACAAGCATCCTTCAGGACACTGGATCAAGTCATTCAGGTCAGCCATTGTGCAGCTTTCTGCTCAGGGTGTGCGAGTAGAGGTAAGATGGATCAAGGCCCACACAGGATTCAAAGGAAATGAAATTGCGGACGCTTTTGCCAAATGGGCGAGTTTTGCAATTTTACCAACCTCACTGATCCTTCCACCACCCCAAAAAGGAAGCATCACATGGCAAGGCATGCCTGTCCTTGGTAAACTTACACAAAAATCATACAGTCATCTCCTCCCAGAGCACATGCACACAGACATCAAGCTTCCCGAGAGCTATGACTGGTTTCAATCTACTTCCTGGTTCTGGAGTTTGCCATTCAAATGGTCTGCGGGTATATTCTGCACTAAGGGATACAACCCACATTTCAGAATGGAAAAACACCCCTGTCCAGCCTGCACACACCCTCACCCCATTGACCCAATATCTGTCACAGCTCTGTACACTAAGGCAGCTCACCTCCAGCATGAATTTATTCACGCATGGCCAGCACCATTCCAGGCCTTGGTGTCAGAATGGTGGCATACGGCCCCCTCAGCCAGACACAAACGCAATTTCATCAGAACACTTCTTCCAATCCCACTATATAATCATCTATTTTCCCGCATGGGCCTAACAAAAAAATCATTCAACAGCCAGTTGAGGGCAGCTTTGAAAGAAAGGAGAGACAAGACAACAAAGGCAGTCAAAGCAGCCAAGGATTGGCTGATTGAAAACCCATTATGCTTCCCACTCTCTCCAGCAGTCAGCCTGAATTTATGGAGTATGAAATGTTCACCAATGGGCACATCCCTTTCTTCCGCCCCAAAGCGAAAACCACAGTACCATGAACCTGAATGCCTGCCCTCGAAGGTCACACATAAAGCAGCTACCAGGACACCAAAGAGGGGCAAAAAAACACCACACAGGCCACTAATTCAGCCTGCCATGCGCCCACAATCACTGCCACCACCTCAACCATTCTTCTCTCCTTCCCTCTGGGATTTTTTTTCAGCTCAGGCCACCACCAGAACCACCTCCAAGTGGGGTTACTGTAAATACTTAAATGTACATACGGTAATGACGGTGTGACATGCACAATGGAACAATGATGACGACGTTATGGGTGGCGGCCAACGCCGTGGGAAAAAAACGTAGTTGAAGCTGAATAGCAAGTGAGCGGATTGGAGTCCATACAGGCGGAATGTACGGTGGTACCAGCTATCGGTGTTGTTGTCCCTTTTCAGCTCGTTGTTGCATTGCCTACACCAGCATGATGTTCCCATTTGGCCAATCGGGTCGAAGCAAACAACAGCCGGAAGGCAGAAACTCTCCAAGTTGCGTCCCCATGTACGTGTAACCAGAGGGTACGGAGTATTCTTTCCGAGTGTATTACACACACGGCGAAGAGCATCAAGACCACTTGGACTGATCTTGTACCCTTCCTTGGCTCCAGTCTTACCCCCAAACGGCCAATGCGGAAAGTATACCACAGGTCGCAATTAATAAGATCTTGAGTATCATTTTGGCACCTAAGAACACCATGTGAAGCAAATAGGTTATTATTATTATTATGATCATTATTATTATTATTATTATTATTATTATTATTATTATTAGTATTATTATTATTAAGTATTGGTTAAATGAAGGTTTAAATTTAATTTGGTTGTGTAAGGTTAACTTAAATTGTGTCATTACAAGTTACATGAAGTTTTACACTTAAATGTTTGCACATAGCTACAAGCAAAGTCAACAGGTGGTTGACAGTTTTGCTGTAGTTTTGCTGGTGGTATTGAGCCTGGCGTAGGTTCGATTCCTGATTCTGGCATCAGTGCTGGATCGCTCGCCGATCGCAGCGATCGGCGCCCATCGCTGCCATCAGTTGAGCGACCGCTGCCATCAGTGGAGCGATCTGACAATTGTATCCAGAGGGATTCGAACCTTAAGTTATAAAATCGCAGCGCCGACTGTGACGCCCTTCAGCGCCGGCGCCTCATCGACTGTCCAGTCATCCCAAAAAGTTCCCCCACCCAGCTGTTCCGCCGGGAGCCCCACCCAGCGCTTCATCATCATTCAGCCCCTCGAGGTGGAGGCCTCGCCTTCCGTGGCGAGTTTTGTTTTGACTTTTTCTCCTGTACCTGGGAGGGTAGAAAGGAAGTTAAGAGCTCGATCTGTAGGGTTCCCATGTACTTTCATCTGGTGTACTCACGAGAATTTTTCGCCGTCGCATCTAGGACAAAATCGACCCGCAAGCTTTTCCGTCAAGTGACCGAATTCATGGTTACCAAGGACCATGACTTCGTTGGGAACTCTACATCTCCCCCCTTTGCCTTCCTCTCATACCCCTTTCACATGGGCATATCGCTTCCTTTGGGGAAGGGACTTACAAGGGTGTTTTGGGACACTTAGGGGTGCGAAAAACCTAAGTTTTCATTGTGCGCAAACGCTAACTTTGTGTACTTGTGAGCATCGACGTAAATAACTTAACACAATGCTCACAAGATCAAAAGGCGGAGGCCATGTTCGATTTCGCCGCTAACTCAACGATGGCTCCACGCAATTCCATGCTACCGAATCATGGTCGCTTGAACAGACCACTTTTCCTCTAAAATGTTGCCAAAATGGCTGTGGCGCCAAGGCTTGTTCTCGAAGCCAACAGTGACTTGGACCTCGCACCAAGGCAATATGAGAAGTAGAGACCACGAACAACATCGTGCATGGCTTGTTTGACTTTTCCAAGCTTGTCTTTTATATTACATCATGTTGCCTTGTGAGCACGCGGGCCATTTCTTCATTTTCTTCACGCGCCCATATGCATGCACGATTGACTCGGGATCCAAGGGACCACTTGACCCATAGTAAGCATGTTTGTAAACACTTACTATGGGTCCTTTAATTTGGCCATTTTTCCCAATTATATGGGCTTTTGTCCCCCATTGGTATGTATGTCCCAATTTTGGCATTTTGGCCTTTTTCCCACTTGTGGCATGTGACCAAGGGTCAATTGCCCTAGGTTTTCGTATTTGTTCCTCCGGCTCAGCCGGAGCTATGCAACATACGGTGCTCCCCAGGTCCCCAAATTCTGCCTTTTTGGCTGTGTTGTGCCCCGTCGCGTGACCATCCCCTCGGAACACAGTAAGCAGCCAGCAGGACAGCAAGCCAAACCTCAAAGCATAGGGTCAAAGGGAGTATCAAGAAAGGTGCATTGAGGCTTGGCTAGGCAGGGTCGGCCCGAAAGCCTACACTGGTCTGCCACCCAAGGCGACCAATTTTGCCAATATTGGCCGCATGACCCCCTTTCGGGACCCCATGGCTCCAGAACGCCAGGAGATTTGCGGGAATCAGATTGCATAGAGCATTTAGGAAGTTTGTGGGTACAAGGTTGGTTGCTTCGCTCCTGCCCTCGTATGGCCTGAGCGAGGGGTCATTTTTCGATTTTTTTGAGCAAAAGTTGGCCTCGGCTAAAAGAGCCCATTTTTAGCCCCCAGCTCCTATGGGATAATGGCGGGCCCCGCTCTCCGGCTCAGAGGGGACTTGGGACGAGCCATTAGAGGAGCATAAGGAGCTCCCGTCGGTTGGCCCTGGAGCCCATTGGCTCCCGAGAACACGCCCGTGGCTGGCCTGGCACTCCTCCCTTGGCAGGGTTATACGGTCAAATCTCGGCAGGTCCGTGGGTTGTGTTTGAAACCCCGCACCTGCGTGCCACAAGTTAGGTGGGACCTGGGTATGGGATATGATATGGGACCGAGTGTCTATTGATTTGAAGCACCCTTACCCAAGTCTATGGCTTAACCCACCTGTGTACATACTCTGATGTGTTGTTGTACATACTTTTGTTTTGTTGCAGAGTCAGAAGGATCCTAGAACACTTTGTTCCATGAGGATGCCCTTGTGAGCGCAGTGCTTTGCCTGCCTCCTTGCTTGCGTGTCCGCCGCAGCGTGACCCGTGGACAGGCCCCACCACGGTAAAGCGTACAAAGATTCTTCGCCACATAGAGGTTACACAATTGCTGTTCCTCATCCAGCACCCAATGATGTGTGCCAACAGCAACGCACAAAGGTTGACCCCCCTATGCATTGCTTCCCACCGTCAACTTTGTTACTCAAAATGCACGAGGTGCATCTTGGTGCACCCTGCCACCCCAATGAACAAAGTCCGGAGATTGGGGCAAATGTATTCCCACTCGGCATAACACTCCACCTCCCTCTTAGACACCTGTGCGTGCATCGCGCAATCCGAGTGGGCCTAAAGAAAAGGGAAAAGAGGTGCACAATACACGGCGCAACCGCGCTCCCAACCGGCCATTGGTCAAAGGTTGTCGCCGGTCCTCACACCGTCCCGGAATGTGCTACACCCTCGGGACCTCCTGGCGCGTGTCAGGCGTCCACTCCCAATGAGCAACTTCTTCACACTATACTTGTACACCGTTCGCGGCTTCCGGCGCACAACGCGAACAAGTCCTCCCGGTTACTAGGGGGCAGATGCACCGCGGAGAAAAGGACATCCACTCTTGGGGACTCGTTGGAGGGAGAGGGGAGGGGGGAAAGCATGGCGCTTCTTGAGAGGTAGGTAGATAAGTATTGGGAGCTCGGTATGCCTCTATTGACAGTGCAGGAAGAAGGTCTTACCAAGGGGACATCCTGTCTTTCCCACTGCCCTAGGTCAGGTGCCTCTTAAGCCGCTCCCGCAGGTGCTTGGGAAGGCAGTGTCGCGGCCACGCGGTCAGGGTGTCCCAGGTGGGAGGGTGTCCCCACATGTGTCCATGGGTAGGGCCACATGCCCCCTCCTTTGGGCAGCAGCTCTGGGGGCTGCCCAGCGGTGTGGAGTATCCCTCACCACAAGGGGTATTGCTCCTGCATGTCTACAGTACGACCGCCTCACCCTTGTGGTTTGAGTTGCGGCTCCGCTTGGCAGGCGACCCCCTCCTGGACTGTGTACCAGCTCGCCTGTCACCGGTTGCTTCCATGGCTCCGGGTGATGTTTGCCATGGTCCCTGATCCAGCCTGGCCGGGCTCGGACCAGTGGCCTTGGAGTACCGCACCTGCCACTGGCCCGGTGGGTCGGCTGGGTCGCTGCAGCGTGTCCGACCAATGGGGTGTTGGTACTGCGCTGTCCCTCGGCCGCCCTACGTGTGTGCGGTGTCCTTGGCCACTTGGCTCCTGTTCACCGGTGTGCCCGCTCGGTGCGTTGCGTTGCGTCTGCGGTGTCCTGGGCCACTTGGCTCCTGTTCACCGGTGCGCCCGCTCGGTGCGTTGCTTTGCTTGTGCGGTGTCGTGGGCCACTTGGCTCTTGTTCATCGGTGTGCCCGCGTGGTTAGTCGCGTTTGGTGTGCGGTGTCCTGGGCCACTTGGCTCCTGTTCACCGGTGCGCCCGCTCGGTGTGTTGTGTTGTGTGTGGGGTGTCCTGGGCCACTTTGCTCCTGTTCACCGGTGTGTCCGCTCGGTGTGCTGCTTTGTGTGTGTGGCGTCCTGGGCCGTTTGGCTCCTGTTCACCGGCGTTCTTGGCCCTGGTGTCCCGTCTCTTTGTTGTCCTCGGTGCTTGTGCGTGTGCGGGGTCCTGGCCGGGGTGGCCCCTGTTCACCGGCCTGCGCGCTGTCTGCGGTGCGCGTGTGCCGTTGGTGGTTGTGTCTCTCTTCCTCTAATTTCTTTTTCGTCCCTTCTCTTTTTTTTCTTGTTGAAAAAATGAATAAAAAAAAATTAAAAAATTAAAAAACTAAAAAGATTAAAAAATAAAAGGGCGCGCGTACACTGCAGGCACAGGCATGGGCAACTGGTGCAGTGGTGCAATAGTGTCGTGTCCTCTGGCGTGTGTCGTCGGTGCCTTGGTGGCGGCCGCGCCCCAGGAGTGCGGCCCGCGCGTTCTGATGTACATTGGTATGGGTCAGGGTTGGTTTGGTTAGGTGCCTCTTTGCTTTGGGTGCTGGCTGTTTAGGTGGCCGTGTGGGCTGTGGGTGTGGGCTGTGACAACCTTTCTCCCTCGGCGGGCCTGGTTGAGAGTCAAGGGTTAGCTGGTTTTTTGGTGTGGCTCGGGTTGGATTCGTGTCCGGGCTTTGGCTGGGCTAGGTGGTTGTGACGGTTGCGGGCTTGGGCTCGGTGTCGTTGGGCGTAGCGGTGCCAGTTGGCGTGTGCGTTGGCGTCCTTCGGCTTGCGGTTTGTTTGGTGTCTTCCGGGCGAGCCCTAGTGTGGCGCCCCACGGCGATGGCCGGCAGGGTAACGGGGTTAGGTGGCGGCGCCGCTGGCTGGGGGGTCGGGGGCGTCGTGCTGTGTGGCGCGCAGGGCTCCTGGGGTGCGGTGGGTGCCGCCGGCGTCGGTGCGCTGACGCTTGTGCGCTGGCGAGGGGGTGCGTGTGTGCGGGGTTGGGCTTTGGGTGATGTCCCACAGGCAGATGCTGTCTCGCTGCGTCTACTGGAGGGTCTCCCGCAGGCGCCTGAGGACATACGGGTGGTCCTGGGGAGCGGGGAGGTTGCAGGGTTGGACTCCCAGGGTGTGGCACGCATCGTCCAGCATGGCTTCCCATGCGGCCTGCGGCATCCGGCCCCCCCGGCCGGCTGGAGGCGGCAGTTCTCCACCGACCCCTTGCGGGGCCGCTGGACCAGGCCCTCGAGGGAGGGCTCTGCCCGGGTACACTTTCGCAGCTCCCAGAGCTGCGTGTAGGTCCAGCGCCGCCACCACTGTCCATGGGCGGGGCCGCGGTCTCGGGCGGAAGAGTGGGCGTGGGTGGGTGTGATGGGGTCGTGGGGACTGGTGGCGGTGGCGGGCCTGGGGGATTGCTCGTAGTCCTGTGCCGTGGGGGTGCACGGGGAGTGGGGTCGCGGGCGGATGTGGACTCGCGGGTATGCGCGCACAGTCTCCGCCTCGGGGTTGGGTTGGGACTCGCGGTGGCGGCCTCAGCGGGGCATGTGCTGTATGTGGGCTGACATCGAGCAGTGGTAGGGGGGCGGGGACGCTGCTGGTGGACCCTGGCCTCAATCTGGTCCGGTCAGGGGCGGTCTGTGGGCCTGGCGTGCGGGCTTGGAGAGGTGGCGGGACGAGGGGCGTCGTACTTCGGCCGCGGGGCGCTCCGCCATGAGGGTGGTCGCGGCGGCGTCTGTGACGGTGGGGGGGCGCCGTGCAGGGCGCTGCTGCCTCCGGGCCTGGGACGGCTGTGGCCAAATGTCATAGAGGTTGTCCTCGGGGCGTCGGGCTCGCGCTGCCGTTGTGGCGCCGGGCTTGGGCTCGGGCTTGGGTTTGGCTGCGGGTTGTGGTCGTGGCGCGCCCACAGGTTTGGGTGGCTGTTTGGCGGCGGTCTTGGGTTTCAGCCAGGTTGCGGGTGCGGGCCTCGTCAGGGCGTGGGCCTTTGCGGCGGCGGGGTTGCTCGCGGTGGGAACGGGTTTAGGGGCCCGTTTGGGAGGTTTCCGCCGCGGCTTGGGGGGTGGAGTGCTGGATGAGGACGTGCTGGTGGTGGAGGATGAGGTGGTTGTGGTGGTGGATGTTGTGGAGTCGGAGGCGGAGGAGAGGGCTGTGGGGGACGGCGGAGGGCCCTGGGCTTTGGCAGCGGGGGTAGGATGCTGGGTCCTGCGAGTAGTGAGAACGAGGCTGCGGCTTCGGGCACCAGGCGTGTGTGCGCGCTTTCCCTGGTGACCTGTGCGTCCTGGTGGTGGTGTGGTGGCGTTGTCTCGGCTGTGCGGGGGGTGTCCATATCTGCTCCGGCACGTGTGGGTGCGTTTGCTGGAGGTAGTCGAGGGTGCGGAAGAAGCATCGCTGGATGCCGGGCATGTCCTCCTCTGTGAAGTGGGGAAAGCTTTGGGTGGGGGTGTGGGGGCCTGGCCACAGCAGCGCCATGAGGCGGGCTGCCACCATGTACGGGCAGAGCTGTAGGGTGGTTGGGCGTGGGGGGGGTGGGTCCCCTGCGGTTCGAGGGGGCCTCCCTCTGCTGGGGGCGCAGTGTGACCTTCCACAGGCACCGGTCCGTGGGGATCCCCCAGGTCCGTTGTGTCCACTTGGCAAGGCAATACATCGCCCTACCAAGGCCCTGGCTGCCGCTGCGGATGGAAAGCAGCGTGTCCAGGGACTTGCCTTCCCAAGTGCCCCAGATGTGGGGGTTGTCCGGCTCGTCCTCCCTGGCGTACGTGTCGAGGCCTGGGTTGTGTGTGTGGGGGGGGCGTAGTCGGCGGGGAGGAGGGAGTTGGTGCCGTGCACCACCCAGTGGCCAGTTGATGTGTGGTAGTGGGTGGCGGAGAGGGTGTAGTGCAGATTGTACATGAGGGTCATGTACGTGGAGGGGGCTGGCTGCCGGTCGTCAGGGCTGGGGATGTCCTCCGGGACGTGGTGCCTGAAGTTGCTCAGGGAGGCAATCCGGGCTACCCATGTTTCCCGCTCCCACTCTTTGGTGTTGCTGGGGGTGGCGCTCGGTCGGGGGTGGGCCATGTTGGGCTCGCGGTAGCGGGTGCGGCCCTGGGTGTCCTCCCGCTCCGGCACGGGGTGTCCGACTAGGTGTCGCCCCCAGTCGATGGGGGCACCCAGATTCGGTCCCCCGTGGGGCGCGGGCTCTCGCCATCTACGGTGGCAAGTGGGCGCCTGGACCAGGGTGGTCACCCGGATGCGCTGGTTGGTGTCAGAGGTGTGGAGGCGCAGCACCTCCTGGTCCCCGAGTCCCCGGAGGTGCTGCCGTACCGCTGCGGGGTTGTGCAGGGCGTAGGGTTCGGCCGGTGCGGCGGCTGGTGGTGCGGGCTGTGATGCCCTAGGGGCCCGTTTTGACATAAACGTCAAAGTTGAGTACACAAAACCCAAAAGAAATCTATTTCTTCCAAGCACAATTTTGGTGCAATTTTGGTTTTTATTGGTGTTTGAGAATCTACATTTTTTTACCCTTTCCACCAGTGATAGGTTGAGGAAACTATGGAGACGCATTTTTCTACCTCCCGTCATTGCCGTTTTAAAGGTTCAACACCACCCAGCACCATGGCAATCCCATTCCAACAGCATCCCAGCAGCACTGGGTCTCAACATTCGGACAAGTGAAAGCAACGTTGGTGTAAATAACCTCAGCTTTGGTGCAACATTGGCAACCTTGAGTGCAACTTTGGCTCAACAATCCTGAGCATTGCAACTTTGATGCAACATTGGCTCAACTTTGGATTTCTGCAAAGGAGCACACCATAGGTTTATAATTAGGTTTATGATTGGAAAATAACAACTTTCACTCCAACGGAGCCCCAGGTTCAGGCCTACCGATCACAGTCAGAGTCGGAGTCCCCATCTGCATTCACCACTTGAGCAACATGCACCTCTTGTGCCTTCATCTTGCCCAGTCACCTAGGCAACTCAGTGCGCAGAAAAATTCGGTTTCGACACTGTTGCACAACCCTCAGAAAAGCCTCAGGCAAATCAATTTTTGCATCACGACCCCCAGCCCTGTTACTATAGTTGTTGTGCATGTCTTTGATGACAGCATTGGCTGATTCCAGAAGATCACCGAAAAACATACCCATGCCATTGGGCTTAATATTCTGCACCATACGCTTGCAGTCATAAATAAAAAAAACCAAGTACGGGGACTTGGACGTAGGACACAGTGCACTACGGAATGCGCGCACCCTCTCTCCAATTTGCAGAGCAAGAGGGTCATGCCAGGTTTGGTACAACGCCGTTAGCGTACGGCTCATGGCCTTCACTGCAGCATCAATTGAGCTATCAATATATAGGACCTGTGACAGTTGATTCCACGCCACCAATAGGCGCCAGGATTCCTCCCCGTCAGGCTCTGCTTTTCTGTTGGGTGTGATGCCCGTGTTGTAGTCCCGTATAGTCTGGGCCACCTCAACAATAACAACCGGGTCCTGCCCCACACACACGGAGTGTACCTCATTTGCAACAATGCGACCGATGCACATCAATGCACATCGACACAATTAGACCCCCAACTGGAGGTCTCTTGTTGATACCAGGTGATGAAGTTCGGGAACCTAAAAGAGCATATAGCAAAGTTGAAACAAAGTTGCAACAAAGTTGCAATCAGCCACATCAGGGGGTAGCAGAACCCCCACAAAGTTTACCAAGCTGTAATGCAACTTTGATGCAAGTTAGAGATTCTCAACAGGAATGCAACTTTGGGTGAAATGCAATTTTGGTTGCAATTTTGAAATTGCATGCTCTGGTGCACGGCACCCCTTTTCTTTGGAATTTGAAGGTCCAAAACCAGTTCCACCGTTGAGGAGAAATTTGGAAAGGGCGCCGTCTACGCGGGGCATGGATCAGTGTAGCAGCGGGGATAACTCGGTTCACCACTCGTCTAAGTAGGTTTTGGCCCGTGGACTACTTCCGGAAAAATCCACAAGTTCCTTGATAAGAGCCCGGTCTTCCAATCTGGAATAGTAGATTTTGAGGCATTTCCGGCCCGCGCTAGGCATTACAATCCTGAGAAGCACAAAAATGCAACAAGTAGGTGCCATTTCACAAAACAACTCTTTTCCACCTCATACAATGTTGAATGGTTAGCTAAATTGAGGATGCCTTTAACTAAGTTGAGCTCAATATTGGTTTTTGCACTTTATGTCAAAAATGGGCCCCTAGGGTGGGGAGGGTGGTCTGGGTCCGGGGGGGTGGTCGTCGTTGCCGCGTGTGGGGTCTGGTGATGGGGCTTTTCCTGTGGCGGCCATGGGAGGGGGGACTCGCGGTTGTGTGTGTCGGCGGGGCATCAACATCGATCGGCTGGTGGGGGCTGCCGCGTGTTGCATCTGTGGCCTGGTCTCGGGGGGGGGGCGGGGGGAGGGTGGTGTGGGCGTGGCACTGTTGGTGGTGGGGGGGGCGGGGGTGGGTGTTGTGCTGGCTAGGGGTCTGGGCGTCCCTATGGTTCGTGTCGGTGTTGCGTGTGTGCGCAGTGCGGTCCTTGCGGTCCTTGGCTGGTTGCGGTGCGGAGGTGTGGGTGGGAGGCGGCCGCATGGGCGTCTGGGTCGGGCTGTGGTCCGTATGTAATGGGTGGCTGCCGGTGGATGGTGCTCGCTGGTATGGGGTGTGGGTGGGGGGCTGCTGGTGGTGGTGGGGCGCTCCTACTAGGCCCTGGCGTTGCTGGTGTGCGTGCGCGGCTCCCCGCGGGTCCATGGGGGTGTACCGTGGCCCATGTGTCGTGGGCCCGTGTAGTGGGGGCAGGAGGTGGTGCTGGACCGCGTGGTGGTGGTGTTGAGGGTGTGCTGGTTTTGTGTGGTACCCCAGGGTTGGTGGGTGTTGTGGTAGGGGCTGGTGGTGGTGGTATACGTGATGGTGTTGTGCGGTGATGTGTGCCGTGTGGGGTGGGTGGTTCGTGGGGCCTGGCTGTGCTGGGGCGTGGTGGGGATGTAGCTGGTGGGGGTTGCTGTAGTATTGGGGCATCAGGGGGTAGTGGTTGGAAAGGACGGGGGCGTGGTGGTGGTGTTGGTCGTGCCATGTCCCCTCGCTCTGCGCGTATGGTGGTCCTGGCATGGTCTGGGCGTGTGTGTGCAGTGGTGGCTGGCTGGGCTGCAGGGTTAGGGTGCTGCGGTACGGTGGTGGTGGTGGGCGCTGCTGGGGGCAGTGTTGTTTTTTTTTTGAGGCATGGCGGTCCCTGCCCAAAGCATTGCACCAAAGCAGCCTAATCAAGGGCAAAATGAGCGTTCATGGTGAGCCGAAGTTCTCCGAAGGACAGCCGCGGGTATTTACAAACCTAGTCAGGGTGAAAACACTGCATGAACTGCACCATGGGCCTGAAAAGGTTAAAATACTAGTGGAGGCCATTTCGGTGAAAGATGCAAAGGGATAAATAGCCTATACCAAGGCAAAATAACAAAAAGATGATATAATGAAAAAGACAAAAAAAATGGACCAGTGGATTGAGCGAAGAGAAGTGAGCAAGTGCAGGGGCAAAGAAAAAGGGCTGTTGGTGTGCCCCGGCCTTCTGGGCGTGGGGTGATGCGGTGTGGCTGGACCCGGGCACTGGTCGGGGTGTCCCGCCCTGCTGGCGGGCGCGCTGGCGGGCCCCCTGACCTGTTTTGGCCTTCTTGGCCTGGTGGATGTCGGGGGCGAGTGAACCCCCCTGTCCCCGTGGGGGCGACGAGGAGCGGGTGTGCCAGCGGTGCGCCTCTCGGAGACGCGCCTCGAGGCCTCTGACGTAGGCGCGCTGGTCCGTGAGGCCCATCCGGGTGGCGGTGGCCCCGTCGGGGGCGGCCAGGTGCCGGTCCCAAAAGGACGCCCAGCCCTCCGGGGGCCTCAACTGCGTGGGGTGGGGATGGTGTGCCGGACAGAGGATTGCGCTGAGTGGGTAAGATTTTCCTCTTCAGTCGGCCGAGGGCGGTTTTGAACCAGCGGCAAGTGATTCGGAGGTAGGCTGCTATCTCCTTTGGTGCCGTGTCCGCCGACGCTTCTGGCGTCAGGGCTTGCTGCTTGGGGGGCCGGGACCTGTGGGTCTGGGAGGTGTAGGTCACGGTGGTGGAGGTATAGGGCGAGGAGGACGTGGCGGGCCGCCACGTTCAAGCGGCCCCCGCTGTGGCGCAAGGGTGGGCTGTGGGGGGGCAGGGGTGTGCTGCCCGTGGCTACGGCTATGGTCCATGCGTGGTCCGCCGCGTCCGCCACGTAGTACCCTCCCAGGTGGTCTCGGAGGGTGTCGATGAGTGGCCCCAAGAAGCTGCAGTGGCTGGCAGGGGGATGCTGCAGCTGGGGCGGCAGGCCGCTCGCGGTGGTGCGGGTTGAGGTCCTCGCAGTGGGGGCACTGGGTGAGGTGGTACGCGGCTCCCAGGCAGATCGAGTGGTCTGGGTTGCAGGGCAGGGCGTTCTGCGGTAGCCGCTTGGGTACGCAGAGGGGGAATGCCTGGGCTGGCGGTTGGTGGTACCTGTGGACGGAGGGTGGCGTCAGGGGAATGGGGACTGGCGGCGCGCGCATGCTGGTGGGCGTGTGTGCGGTGCCTGTGGTGTCCATGTGTGCCGTGCCAGTGTTGTGCTCGGTGGATGGTGTGTAGGCGTGGTGGGGGTCCCGTGTTGGTATGTCATGGGGTAGGTTCTCATGGTTGGTAGAACAGGAGTTTGAGAAGGTGGGCTTGGCCTGTTTGAGGCAGGGCTGCTGCATGCTGCAGGTCTTTATGGGTGCGGTATGTGAGCTGCTCCGCTGTCTTGGCAACGGCTGTCTGTTGCATGTGCGCCGCCGTGGCCTGGGGGTCCTCTGTGTGGGTGCGTAGCAAGGTGTAGACGGCTGTGGGGATGAGTCCCCCGCGCACCGCCCTGAGTACCTCTGTCTGCGTGAGGATGTTGGCGAGTTGCTGGGTTGCCGGGGACCACGTCAGCCATCCGGCGTGCTGTGCGATGGTGTGGGTTGGGTTCCAGTCTGTGAGGGTGTCCGGTCCTCGGTACAGGGGGCACCCCTTGAAGTGGTCCCAGGTTTCTTCTTCCGCGTGGCCACAGATGCATTTGGCGTACCTCGCGGGGACGTGGATCGAGCGGCGTGCGTACCATCGGTGGTACAGGGTGAGGAGGGGAGGCTGTTTGAGGGCGAGTTGGAATCGGGGTTCTTGTAGGTGCGCTGGGAGGCTATCCGGGCGTAGGGCGGAGGAGTAGAGGGGGGTGTGGATGGAGTCTTCGAGGCGTCGGAGGAGTTCGGTGTTCGCCGGGTGGCCCAGTGTGGTGGCCAGCTGCCGGATGGGTGTGGCGTAGTGGTACTGCTTGTCTCGATCTGTGTAACGCGTGTCCTCGGGCATCCATGGGGGGGGTTGTGTCTTAGACGGCTCAGGTTGCATGGTCAAAATCACACCAAATGCACCCAATTTGGACCATGCAGAAAAATAGTTTATCACAGCCTCTGTTTTTTGAAAACAGAATATTAGTCCAAAGAAACTATCTTTCTTACCATTTGTGCCATTTTGTGCCTTTTTTCGGACAGCCGAAAACAAAAATAAATATAAAAAAATAAATAAATCTTATGATTTCAGTGGAAAATGATGTGCTTTTAGCGGAAATTGGCCAATAAATAAATTTTGCGTTCCCCTTGTTTTTTGGATGAACATGGTCTGCAGAAAACATGATTGCAACATCATTTTCTGTTCTGCATGTTCATTGCATACCTGGAAAAATGATTTATTAATCGAATTCTATGTGCGAGGCCTCGCGCAATCAAGAACAAGGATCATTAAAACAGAAGCATGGCGGATTAAATATCAATGTAAAGCAACATGTGGTTTAAGGGCTGCCCCATGCGCGAGGCCTCGCGCATAACTGACTAAACCAAAAACCTCACCTGATTCATTTTCCTTTGGAAAGACGGCTTCAGGGTTGAGTGGTCTTACTACCCACCCCACGGTTTGATTTTTGATTTGCACTGCCTGAAAAAAGAGGTATACGTTGTGATTTTCAAGTTCTGGTATCGCATTGCAGTCCTCATTGCGCGAGGCCTCGCGCAAAAAAAGGCCCAGAAAATATATTCTTTGTACCATTTTGATGGCTTCTCATCTGAGAGTGCTTGTGCACAACCTTCACTGAAGCAATGAGTACCTATATTTTCGTTGAGTCATTGAAATTTACCAGAAGCTTGCCCCCCCCGGAGGCGGAAAATATCTTTTTGGGCTTGGTCAGCCCCTGCGCTTGGCAGACTGCTTCCCCCAGGGCACCTTCTCTCTCCAGGTATCGAACATCATCTTGATAATTGGTGTCATTTGCACTACATTGCATTTTACTCTCCAAAAAATCAGTTTTTTTGGCCCAAACAAACGCTCACAAAAGTGCCACGCAGGACAACTTCATATTTTCTTTGCACATTTTACTTTCATCTATAGTCAACAACGGAAGAATCAAGTTTTTCTTCAGCCAAAGCTACAAGGGGCATCCCTGTCCAGCTCAGCGTCATCTGTTGAGTGGACATGCTTCATGTGTTACCAGTGATACTCTTTTTTTTGCTTGACACTCCCCATAACTTGTGGCAGGTGTGCATCATGAGCAATGCTGAAGGATGCACCCAGTGCAACACCTCCAACGTATGTGCTCCTTTTGTTAGGAATGCAACAACATTAGAAATGATTTCTTGAGTCATCAATTAGATTTGCAAGGCTTGTTTAGAGCGCTGAAGGTCCGCCCGCGTAAACATATCGTACAATGTGATCAAGTCAAGGGTGCCTGTAATGTCACTTCAGTGTAGGCGCCTGCTTGATTCCTCAATTCTACCATCATTAGCTGACTTTGGTGGGGCAATGGACTGCTCTTTGCGCTAGGCCTCGCGCAAGGAACAGTCCATTCTCCCCGAAAAAGCATTTTTTGGACCCATGAGGACCAATAAAAGGCCAAAATTCCTTACATAAGAGTTCTTTTGGTTTTCCAAAAACGGCTTGATTCTTTGCAAGCCAAAGAATGGTTCTTTTGATGTTTTTTGAGGCCCTGTATTTTGGGCACTTTCTGTTGTTTTATACCATGCAACTTGCGCCGCCCAAGTGTGTGGCCGAGGGTATCGGGGGTAGGTGTTGCAGGTGGCTGTGGTGTGGGGTGTCCAGTCGTACATGGTCGAGCCCTGGGGTGTGGCTGGTGCTCTGGTGGTTGGCATGCGTGTCTGCCCGCCCGTTGCCGTATGTGTAGCGGTGTGACTCCTGTTTGACCATGTGTAGGGCGTCCTGGCGGTGCATGCCCCTGAAGGCCATCCATAGCCCCAACGCTTCTGTGGTTAGGCCGGATTCAAGCCCCCAGTGAAGAGGCAGGTCTGCGAGGCGCCTGGCGAGGTGGATGTCGACCATGGCGTGCGGGGCTGCCCAGATGTTGCGGAGCTGGATCGTTGCGGGTGGTGGTGTGGCGGTGACAGCGTCCGCCAGGGTGCGTAGTTCGCCGTGGGAGGACGCCCCAAAGATGGTGGCCCCGGTGTGGTGTTCCACGTGGAGGCCGTCCGCGCGCCAGGTGATGCGCACGGAGGCGCAACCGACCAGTGGGGGTGCGTTGCTGGGTGCCGGATGCCTCAGTGAAGTAGACGATGTCGGTGTCTTGCGACGTGCGCGCGTGTGACTCCGGGCGCCTGACTGACGAGATCAGAACACAGACAGTGCCGCCTATCTCATTTCGACTGGACTTTCCTTTTTTCTGTCCACTTTATGTCTTTTTAAAGAATTCCCGATATTCTGACGCATCAGTCGCTTATCGCCGTGTTCCCTATTGTTTTCCGTGCTACTTACGTGTTTTCTTGGTACTGATGGCTCCAAGTCAACCCAAATCCCGACCTTCTTCTGATGCCACGTCCAGGTCAAGTGGCGGATTGAAAAAAAAGACTCATGGATCTAGTATCAAGGCTCCTGACCCTCGTAACACCATTCTTGGGAAGCTTGACCCTAGTCGTATCTCCGTCCAAATTGATGTGGACTCTGCATCCACGGCTTCTATCTCGTCCATTCCTCTCCCTTTCCCTCCTCAATCAACTCAAAGTGACCCTAGTGGTCAATATAAACATGATGGATCTCAAAAAAAATTAACCAATGAGATATTTGTTGCCCCTTCTCCTCGCACCAACCGAGTCGGCCAATCCGCCTTGTCCCCATCCCGTAGCTCTTTCTCACCAACTGTAGCGCCAAGCAACACTTTGGAGAGCAATACGGAAGGAAATGAAGCGGAGAAAGAAAAAAAAGCGGAAGAAAAAAACAATGAAGAAAAAGAAGACAGGAAAAAAAAGGCGGAAGAAAACGGAGCGGAAACAAAAAAAATGGAGGCCAAAAAAAAGCCAAAGAAAAAAAAGCGGCCGAGAGAAAGGAACCACCGAAGAGGAGTGAAGACTCGTCTACTATGAGTAATGCACCGTCTCTTCCTTCAACTCGTGCCTCCCCCATTGTTCCTTCTTCCAAGGCTCACCATGGACGAAGTTCCAACTTGGGAGACGATGATGATGTGTCCATCGTTGACTTTCCCGACATAAGGCATGCCTTCACCTCTCCTTCCCCCAACAAGACACCCATCACACGTCAAAGATTGCCACACCCATCGGAACCTGGTGCACAAGATGACATGGAGATGCAAGCGTCGGTAGACCCTCTCCCCACCCAACAAATGGCTTTAGAAAGAAATCCAATTCGGGCGCTTGCACAACGCAATTTTCGGCCAAACGGAGCCTTGCCGACCGGTTTCCCCGAGCCTCGCGACCTCACCAAGGACGTTCAAGGCGGCAAAATCCCGGTCAAAGGCCAAAACCGTTTCTCAAAAATAGATGTGCTCTCATCTTCGCCTACGGTCTACCATGATACCTCGCCTCTTCCACCCACCGACCTCTTGTCAGCCCTGGTGCCCACGCCACAAATACTCCTATTTGGAGACGGGCTTCCCTATTCCGGATTCCTACGGAGTTTTTCAATTGCAGACATGACAAATTTTGAGTGGCCAAAACTCATTGGCCTCGTTTCCTTTGCCATCATCCCAAGCTTTGCGCCCTCTCAAGATGAACCCCCGTTCTTCTCTCATCGCACCATTGTTGAACAAATAGTGGCAATGTTGCGGGCGGCTAGAAAACAGGACAAACCAACCACTTTTTGGCTTGCGTATCAGGCACGTAGCAATGTGGCCGATGTTGAACTCGCCACTGTCCTAGATAGGAGAATTGACCTTGTTCCCTCGTTGGGTTTTCTATGGTTGTCCGTCGTATGCCAAGTCATCCACACGGGAACCCGCGCCCCGGACTCTGACGACATCCACACCTCTCCCAGCCCTTTGGACCAACCGCGCATTATCTTTCAGCTCACTTCCGTTCCCCTACAAAAAGGTCATGACCCTCAAACCATCGGGTACTTCCCAATGAATGTCGACTCTACACAGCCCATTCCCCTGCAAGTACACACTCCACGAGCCTCTCTTTTTCAAGTACGTTTAGACGTCCCCATCGACATCACGCGGGAAGTTGACGGGGTTGAGGTGAAATGGCACATCTCTGGATCCTTCCCGCTAATGCTGATGCTCAATGGACTCAACCCCGACGACACGTCCACAGTGCTAAAGGAGCTCACCATACCTAGGATAACTAAATCATTTTGGCCCGTAATTGTCAACTCCGCCCCTGATGGCTATCGGCTTTTTTGATTTTTTCGTCCCATTTTATGTCTTGGGCAATTTTTTTGACGAGCAGCCCGCCCTCATGGACATGGGTGTATCCATAGGACTCCTTGATCGCTCCGTCAAGGAGTCCTCCATCATCATTACACACCAGCCCCGTTTTCAAAAAGGTGCGGCGCGCAAACGCAAGTTCCGCTCGGATGAAGTCCGCACTGCCATTGAAATGAACCCCCCACTTTTCCGCAAATTCGCCTTCCTTGTTCTCCTCAACAAGTATGACGTTTTCGGTATGGTGCATGACCCCATGCTCATACAGCCTGCAGTGCAAGAAATAGAAAATCTGGGCAACATGATGTGTGTGTCCGCGCACACTAACGCTAGTATTTTTGCGAAAGACTTCGCCAGAGAAGTGGAACCCCCTTTCTCCATTGTGCGATTCCCCCCTACGCTGGACACACGTGATGTGCTGCTGTCAGCCGCTGCTTTCGAACCGGTTGAAGACCACCAAATTTTTCAGCAATCAGGACTGGTCATGGTTAGCTACCAAGCCACACAGTCCGCTGTTGCCTCATACGGCGCTACACTGCCTGGACCAGTGTACTTCTCGTCGGGAAACACATCCAAAGATGTCAACATGTCCCTTGCGGATCACCTGGAACAAGTTCGCCTCGCCCCCTTCCCGGATCCCTTTTTCAACGAGGCTAATCTTGCTGCCGCCACGAATGCGCTCAGCGAATTCCAAATGCCCGACACAAACTCCGCCCATACACCCTCTCCTGTACCCACAGCACCACCCTCCGTCTCCAACTCATCTTCTTTTCTCCAGCAACCATGATGATACACCCCGACCGACTCATCGCTGCATGAAGCCAGCCTCGCTGGTTTCACAGTGCCAATGGTCCTCTACCTCGGCTTGCACGACAGGCATGCTCATGAATTTGTTACGGCGGCACTCCTCTGCCCTACACTACACTCATGTTGCTACTGCCATCTGCATAGCCACGCATCGCGTTCTCCGCATGCACTACGCAATTGCAGTCAGTATTGCAGCAAATTGTCTTATCGGAATGTATCAGCTGCTACACCCTCACACCCTGTGTTTCGCTGCCCCCCCACCACTGGCTCACGTTGTGACGTCTCCACCACTACAGGTCCCACCTGATGGGGCGGCTGATGTGACATATGTGAATCTGCCTACAGTGTCTCCTGTGCCTATCTCGAGAGGTAACAGTGCCCCCCTCCACACAGTCATTGTTCCTTTCTGTAACATTAGTGCCATCATATTTGCGCTCATTCGCTACATCCTCATGCGCCAGGCTGTCCTGATCTATGCGCTTATAAGACACCCCCTATCCGCAGATTGTGGACGTCAGAGTGTTCCACCCTGCTACAACCCCACCGTGTCGGTCTGCTCCGTTACCAAACAACGTCAGGGAGTCCCACCCTGCAACTCACTGAATGGATGCTTCAGCCCCGGCTCTGATGATCCATCAAGTATGCACCAGCCCTTAGGCACACCACACTCACCACACGCACGCACACTCACATATGACACACTGACATTCGGTTCACTCAATGTCGGCGGCGTGGAGGTGACGCCAAACAGATTGTGTCACATACTATCCGGATTTACGCCATTGCCCCACACCCTTTCCCTCCAAGAGTTCAGGCCCAGCTCCACCTCAACGTTACGTGATGACGAGCGCGTGGCGATGTACTGGGGGTACCATCTGCATGCGTGCTCCCCTACATCTAAGGAAGGAGTAGCCCTCCTCGTACACACTTTTATTGCACCAGCTCTTCCGCCAATACGCGTTCACATCCCTGGCAGGCTGATCTCTGCCTCCATATCACTGCACAGCGACCCCTCGATGCCCTCCCTGTCCATTGCCTCATACTATGGGCCGCACACGGCTGCTGCCAGGCTCCTGTGTGAGAAGGCCCTTGCGGGATTATCCCAGGAGTGTGCCATCATACTAGGAAATTGTAGCGCCGTAACTCACCCCAGCCACACTACTGCCCTCCGGGCGCCCATGTGGCCTTGGCTAGTGGCAAAGAAGCGCGCCGGCACCCTGGTTGACCTCATAACCCCGCACCACGATTCTGTCCCCTACACCAGAGTACGTCGGTATGGGGGCACCAAGAGCTATATTGACAGAGCCTATGGGTCCCGGCTGTTCCAGGCCCTCTTTAAGACATCAGGGGCCCAGGTACCTGACTTCTCCGGTGTCGCCGGGATTCAGGACCATGACCCCATCCCCGTCCACACAGCGCCGTGGTCACAGCAATTGCTCCCCGAAATGCGCTGTGCCATGTGGAACCGCCGTGATGACACCGCATATAAAAAACGTATCGCAGCCCTGACTGTCGACATGCCTCCCCCAGTCTCTGCACATGACTGCGCGCTCACATACGCACAGCTCACGTCGCACATGCTGACCGCCATGCGTGATGTTAACACATCTAAGACCCCGATCACCCCTGTTACTGAAGATCCAAGCGACTGGGCCTCTGTGATCCGGCAATTGGCCAAACAGGCCAAGCGAAGATCCAAGGTATTTTACCGCAGAGTAAAACACACCCTCTTATCGCCCCCCGCCCAATCAACACTCCCCACCCCCACACGAATAATACAACGTATCCTCCAACGCAACACCCCATGGTCTGCGCACGCACTGTCGTACGTACCCCAGCGCCCCAGACATCAACATGTACCGCCCCCCACGCTAGCTGCACTGCGTGAACTGGCCCGCGCGTCACGCAAAAAATCCCCCTGTCCAGACAAAGTACCCCCGTACCTGCTCCACGTACTCCCCGATGAAACATTCCGTCTGCTACACGCCTGTGTCACCCTCTGCTACGAGGAGGGCACCATCCCAGATGATTGGCTGGTTTCAGAGACTTTTTGTCTTTTTAAAGGGAAGGGTAAGTGGCAGGATCCCGACCGCTGGAGGCCCATTGCCATGAGTAATTCAATTTACCGGCTATTCATGCGATGGGTCTACTCACAGCTGTACCCCCTAATATCCCCACACCTGCACCACAGACAATTCGGCGGTAGGCAGGGTATATCCACAGCCCACGCCACGCAAATCTTCCTCGATGACCTCGACAAAATAGGGCCGGTAGAGGCCATTCTGGCCTTTGATGTCTACCATGCCTTTGACAGCCCCCCGAAAATACTGATCCGTGCCGTCCTTGACAAAATGGGAACCCCCCTGAAATTACTGCGCATAATCACCCTGGTAATGAAAAGGGGCTCCACTTTTCTCAGGGGGGCCGAACAGGAAATTTTTCGCACAACACACGGGGTGAAACAAGGGTGTACCCTCTCCTGTTTCCTCTTCGTCGTCATTTTTGACATCCCCCTGCGCGTGCTCGACCAGCATGGCATCACCTTCTCTGCGTATGTTGATGACATATGCTCCCCGACCCCCCCCAAAGCGCAGCCAGCATCAGGCACAACTTGTCCAGTATGCCCTCAGCCTCATCGCATGTCAGCTGAATGTGGGCAAGAGCGAGTCCCTCCCTATGCTCCATTCCCCCACTGATCTGCCTCTCCTCCCCAAATATTTGCACCCACCATGCGCGCCTCAGGCTTCCGATGAACCGCTTTGGCAATCAGTCCCAGCCGAATCCCCGCCAGAATGGAGCTCACAGGTAAATCATCCTTTCGTCAGGGCCAGATATATCATGCATCCCCTGGCCCTGCGGCTCTGTGTCGACACAGCGCTGTCTATCGTCCTGGAGGAACTGAGAAGCCAACTCACTGAGCTGCACTCACAACCGATCCAAGTCCTGGATAGGGTCCTTTTGATAAACACCATGGTACTGCCACGCCTACTATACCGCACAGAATGTATACCCCTCACTGTCATACAGCTACACTCACTTAACTCGCTGATTGAAAAACTCATTTTCGGTGTGCTAGGCCTGCCCTCCGTCGTTGCCAGGAGAACTCTGTAGACTCACAGAAGCCATGGCCTCGGCATGGGTTACTTCCATGCGCTCCACCCCACGAGGGTACTAGACACACTGCACCGCAATCCTTACCTCCACACCATGTCCACGCGATCCCAGCACCCACTCTCTTCATACAACACATTTAAGGCAGCGATTGCCTTACTGAACCCCAGTCCAGTGGCACAACAGCCCCTGGTGTCCACCACATGGGCCGCCAACAAGCTGATGCGCGACGCCACTGCGATTGTCCATATTGCTGGTTTGTCAGTCTACCTGGTGCCCTCACACCTCAACCCCGGATCGGCCTACTCTGATGGCAGCAAACTCGGAAGCTCACCCTCGGCTGGTGCCACAGTTGTCCTCAGAGATGGCAGGATAGCAGTTTGCCGAGTACCAGGAGTTCCCAACTCCTATAAAGCAGAGCTAATTGGCGTCCTTCCGGGGTCACACCTCTCCCCCGCACACGAGAACATCCGCCTTGACTGCAAGGGAGCTATTGCTTCTGCACAAGGGCAGAAACGCGCGGTACGCCAAGCTTACTGGGTACAAGAGGTACGCTCGTCCCTCTCCTCAAAAGGGCAAACCCTTGAGTGGGTCGAAGGCCACACGGGTGACACCCACAATGAGGCGGCCGATGAGTATGCCAAAATCGGCACAGTCCTCACCCTCCCTGCCCCCCTGCGTCGACAGCACCCCTGGGATGTAATCCGGCACGGTGAGCGCCTGCTACCCCCCCATAAAGTGTGGTCCCACGATTCCATTCCCTCTCACTCGCACTACTCCTTCCACCCACTCTCCTGGCGGCCACTGCGATTCAGGCCCTTGGCGTGGCATAAGTGGCTTTTCGGCTTGCAATCCCGCATTGGGTATGCCCACTATGCCACCTTCTGGAGTGATGCCCCGGGCAAGGCAGACTGCCCACACTGCCACCGCCGTCACAATCTCAGTCTGCATGGTGTCCTTGCTTACTGCACCCCCTCCCACCCCCTGGTCTGCGCGTGGCTGTCCAGCTTCACTGCCAGTAATCTTGTCAAGACATGGCGCCAGGCTGCCTGCCGCAAAGACCTCCGCATTGTAGGCCGGCTGGCAGTCCCGCGGTCCCTGTATAGATACCTCCGAGGACACCTACGTGGACTTCGAGCTGTCCGAAAGGAAGTAGGACACTATCAAAACAAGGTACTGGATTCTGTCACTGCGGTCTTGGAACACGCCGTCCCGAAACACCCCCCCAACGGCCCAACCCCTTCATCTCTGCACGACTGGACGGGCCCACTGCCACTGTGACCACCCCCTTCCCCTGCCCTCGCTCTCCTTCACAGGGAACGTCGATTCGAGGCATTTCGCTGACGATCTCGTTAATCTAACTTGGTCCTGCTCTCATGGCCTGTACATACAGATCACAGGCGACCTTCACTGTCTGTACTCTGGGCCCTCGTCCTGATTCAGTCGTTGATTTGCATTGCCCTGCTCCGAAGGCCAGTGCACAGTGGAACACCCCCCCCCCCTGAGTCCTTGACTACACCCCAGGCGGCCGCCCTGTGTCTACATCTGCACTGTCATTTCTTTTTCAACCTGTCCCCTGTACCCTGTCTCTGTGTTTTTGCCTGCAACGTCACTATTTGTTCACAGGTTGGCCCTCACATGGCCCTTACACACTTTTGGTGTTTCAGAAACGGCTTGATTCTTTGCAAGCCAAAGAATGGTTCTTTTGATGTTTTTTGAGGCCCTGTATTTTGGGCACTTTCTGTTGTTTTATACCATGCAACTTGCGCCGCCTAAGTGTGTCGCCGAGGGTATCGGGGGTAGGTGTTGCAGGTGGCTGTGGTGTGGGGTGACCACTCGTGCATGTTCGAGCCCTGGGGTGTGGCTGGTGGTGGTGTTTGGCATGCGTGTCTGCGCGTCTGTTGCCGTATGTGTAGCCGTGTGACTCCTGTTTGACCATGTGTAGGGCGTCCTGGCGGTGCATGCCCCTGAAGGCCATCCATAGCCCCAACGCTTCTGTGGTGAGGCCGCATTCAAGCCCCCTGTGAAGGGGCAGGTCGGCGAGGCGCCTGGCGAGGTGGATGTCAACCATGGCGTCCGGGGCTACCCAGATGTTGCGGGGCTGGATCGTTGCGGGTGGTGGTGTGGCGGTGACAGCGTCCGCCAGGGTGCGTAGTTCGCCGTGGGAGGACGCCCCAAAGATGGTGGCCCCGGTGTGGTGTTCCACGTGGAGGCCGTCCGCGCGCCAGGTGATGCGCACGGGGGCGCAACCGACCGTGGGGGTGCGTTGCTGGGTGCCGGATGCCTCAGTGAAGTAGACGATGTCGATGTCGCTGGGTATGGGTAGGCGGGCAATTGCTGTGGGCTGATAGACGTAGACGGGGTTCCATTGGGCGGTTCTGGTAGTGATTTGCGTGGGTTGCAGTAGCGGCGCTGCATAGACGCCTATCCCCTGGGTGATGATCGCCTAGGCTCGTGGGGTGAGGCGGAGGAGGCCTCTGTCCGGGCGCCCCTGGGTGATATACGCGTACATCAGGTGGAAGAGGTATCCCGTATTGGGGTGGAACTTCTGGCACGTGATGGTCTGTTGCCGTTCCTTGTCGTCTTTGTTGCCGCGGAGGGTGGGGCATTTGTGCTCTAGGGGGCGCATGGGTGCCTCTTGAGGTCCTGTGCGGTGTGGGTCGCAGCGGTCGTACTCCATGGCCACGCTGTCCGGGTCTGCCCGCTCCTTGGTTAATGTCCATGGCGCCGTGGGCATTCGAGTCCAGGCTACCTGCGCTGGGTGGTCTGGGGGTACCGTGTGAAACCAGGGGGAGAGCCATGCCTGCTGGTCGGCGGTGGCGGCGCTGGTGGTGGTGTGGTAGTGGGTGGAGATGAGGTGTAGCAGGGGCAACGGAGTGTCGAGGGCTGCCGGGCCACAGTGCCAGCACGTGCGCGGTATGCCCTGGTCACTGTGTCTGACCGGTGGTACATCGGTCACCGGGGCGTTGTGTTTGGGGATGGACCAGGGGGTATGGTGTCGCCGGACAGTCCGGGTAGCGTGTTTGTGGCTGCTTGGTGCTAGTAGCAGGATGGTGGGTGGTGTGCAGCCTTCGGCTGACGGGGCGGGCTCCTCCTGCGTCGTGTTGCCGTCGTTCTGGGCCTCGTGCTCGCTCGACCGGGTCGGGGGTGCTGGCGCCGGAAAGCCTTCTACGCCGTGTCGATGTCCTCGTGCCCCGGCATTTCGCGCCCCGCCCTGGTAGCGCATGCACGGAGGTACGCTTGGAAGACGCGGCGCGCTGGCCATTGCGGGTCGGAAAGGAACGAGGCGTGGTGGGCCTCGCACTGGGCCATGATCTTCATCTGCGTTGGGGTGATGTATACTATGGTGATTGTCGCTCCCACGAGGCGCAGGGTGTCCACCTCGCCTGCTCGGTGTCGGTGGATGTCGCCGTGCGTGGCCACGAGTGGTCCGTGTTGATCGCAGTGGTTGTCCGTCAGGATGGCGTGCGTGTGGTGCGGTAGGAGGAGTTACAGCTGGGCCCAGATGCCGGCACCCACAGACGTGGGGACACCGTGTTGTGCCAGTATCCACCGGGGGCAGGTGATGCGGGCCATTTGCGCTTCTTTCATGCGTATGGCTGCCTCTTCGCGAACCCCGGGTTGGTGGTTGTGTGTCACCCTGTGTAGGAGGTGCGCTGCGTGTTTGGCATAGGCCATGTCGACTAGGGTGCCTGTATTGTCCCCATAGTAGCGCCAGTGGGCCATCATGGCCCCCTTGGGGAAAGACGCCGGCCAGCCTCCGTGTTGCGCCCATGCCTTCATCACTTGCTGTCGAGCGTGGTGTAGGGCGTCTTGGGGGTGTGGGAGGTGCAGGGCTTGGTACCCGATGGCTGCTTTGAGCACCGCTTCCGTGAAGTATGCCAGGCCCTGCGTAGACAGGAGGTCCCCCCTGGCAAGTTGGGGTAGCCGGGCGAGGCGCCCTTCCAGCTTGCTTGGGAGTGTGATGTGGTGGTGCCGCGTGGCCTGTGTGACTCCCAGGTGGACTGTGGTGTCCTCCGGATGTGAGGGTTCACCTTTCCGGATGTGGGGGATGGGGGTCCCGGTGTCGGCTAGCCCAACCGATTTGCGGGGGTGCACCAGGAGCTGCTGGGCGTCCAGGTAGGTTGTGGTGAGTTGGAGAATGGCGGACACTTGCTCGGCCGTCGTTGGTACCCCTGCGTTCTCAGGGTCGCCGTGGCGGGTGGCTGTAGTTAAGAGGTTGTCGTCCGCGAAGTTGATGAGGGGGGACCGTAGTGGGTATGGGGCATATCCCGGGTATACCCGTGCTAGCTGGAATGCCAGCGGTAGGGTGACGAGGAGGTAGGAGAGGGGGCCCTCGGCGCCACCTTGGGGGGCCCCTGCTGTCTGTGCCGGTCCAGGGGGTGAGGCCTGCGGCTGTGATGACGGCGTAGAGCCGGGTCTGGATGTACTTGTTCATGAAGGATAGGAATGGGAGGCCCATGTCATCCCATACCCCCGTGAGGAGCCGGTGTCGGGCTTGGCGGAACGCGCCTTGGATGTCGAGGGAGGCGACGATCATCTCGTAGGGGTTCATGTCCAGCTCGGTGTCCTGGAGGAAGATGGCCTCGGGGGGGGACCTGACGGCCATGGCTCCCCACATGCTGGCGGGCACGTGGGCGAAGAGCGCCAGTGCGATGCGGCCCAGGATGAGCGTCCACACCAGCTTGACCTCGGTGCTGGCACAAACTATGGGCCGCCAGTTCCCTGGCTGCGCCCAGTCCCCCTTCTTGAAGAAGGGGTGCACCAGGTTGGCCCACTCGGGGGGGATGGGCGTGGTGCCTGTGACGACGTTCCACAGGCAGGCTGCAAGGCGGCGCTTGACGGGCAGGGTGAGGCGTTGGTACTCTTCGGCCGGTAATCCGTTGACGCCGGACACGACCCTCTTTTCCAGGCGGTCCAAGGCGCGTTACAGTTCTGAGATGCTGAAGGGGTCGTGTTCGACGGCGCGCCGCTGTTCGCAGTTGAACACCCTGGGCACATGCTCGCGGATGGTGCTTCGGGTATGGGGGTCGAGGTCCGGGAGGGCGTTCCCGTGTTGTGCCTGGAACCTGTCCAGGACTGCCTGGAGGACGGCGTCGGGGTCGTTGGTGAGGCCTCCCTCGGGGGTGCGCACCGCGTGGATGGTACCACGCCCCGTGCCTTCCAGGATGCGGCTGACGTAACGCAGGGACTTGTACGGCGTGTCGTCTCCGCCGTATCGTTCGCATTTTTTTGCTCCAGGCGCTACGCGGTGGGCGTGCCATTCCTGGAGCTGGTGGTGGCGGGTGGTCAGGAGCGCGCGGAGGTGGGTGTCGGGGTCTTGTGCTTCCGGTGTGCTGGGGCGCAGCAGGGTGGCGAGTTCCTCTTTTGTGGTCAAGATGTCATGGACAAGCTGTTGGAGGGTGAGGTCCAGTGGTGCTCCCGTGTGGCTGGTGTCGCGCTCCATGCGGCATGCTTGTGCCGCCCGGCGCATAGCAGTGGTGAGTGATGGCGCATCCGGGCGGCGCAGTATGGCGTGTAGGGCCCTGTTATAACTATGCCAGGCGCCGTGGTCGTTCTTGGCTGGGAACCGTAGTGTGGCTGGGAGGGTGTCGTCCGGCGGGGTGGCCGCGGGTGGGGGGAGGTTGGGGATGATGAGGCCGATGTAGAGGGGTCGGTCGCCCGTGCCCGCGGGCGGGAGGTCCCCGTAGGTTGCCTCGTTGACGCGTACTGTGGTTGGGTCCCCGTAGCACGTGTTGATGCGGGAGGGATGGGTGCTGGCTTGGTGGGGGTAATAGGAGGGTGTGCCGGCGAGCCCTGCCGTGAGGTCGGTGAGGCCCAGTTGATGCATGGCGTCCCGGACGGCTATGTCGGTGGCTGTGGGTTGGCTGGTGCGGTCGTCGTCGGTGGGGGCGGCGTTTAGGTCGCCTCTGATGATGGTGGGTGCCAGGAGGGAGAGGCGGCGGTACGCCAGGCTCAGGGCGTCCAGGAAGTCCTTGGTCTCCTCCCCGAATGGGAGGTGCGTGAGTAGCACGTTTAGCTGCCATCCAGGCTCGACAAACTTGTACGCCCCGAGGCAACCGTCCACTCCGAGGTAGGGGTCGGCATGCACCGTGATCAACGTCTTTTGGTAGACGGGCACCCCCCGTTGCCAGTGGGCGTGATATTGGTTCCCCTCCGGGTCCAGGATCGGTGCTGGTTCGGGCTGGTCCGCTCTGCGGAGGGCTTGCTCCAGGAACCCCAGGAGATTTGCGCCTTTGGGGTGTGGCCGGGGCATGGCTTGTAGTGTGGCGGCCTTGGTGGGGTCGTAGGTGACCGCGGGCTCGTTGAGGACGTTGATGCGGGCGTGGGCTTCCGTAGGCACCGGTTTCCGGGGACCGGTAGTCGTGGGGGCGGGCCGTGTCTGGCCCGGGCCCCGTCAGGCGTCGAGGAGTTTGATGATGCCCTGAGCTGCGGCTGCCTTGCGGTTCCGCTTCTGGGGCTCAGGTAGGGGCCATGCATTGTGGACTTCGCCTGTGTACTCGGTGCCTGTGAGGTGCTCCGTGTCGGCGGGGCATAGCTGCATGGGGACCATCTCACGACCGTTTCAGTCTCGCCAGAGTTTGATGGTGCGCCCCACCTCCTTGTCGTTCGGGGTGGCTGGGTCCGGCTTGACGTGGATCTTGAACCCCTGGTGGTCCCCGGTGACGCGGTACCGGTGCTTGACCTCACCTGCGGCACATATCCATATGGAGGGGCCCGCGGCCGTGGCGTCGTCGGTGGGCAGCTGCACCTGGGTGCCGATGGCGTACTCGGGATAAAGGGCGGCAACTTCCTCTTCGGTCCAGCTCTTCGGCTTGGCTTTTGGCTTGGATGCGGGTTTGGCCTGTGCGGGGGCCTTGCGCTTCTTTGCACCTGGGCGGCGACGGGCATTGGGCTGTCTCCCTTGGGGGGGGGCGCCCTGGGGCTGCTGTACAGGCGTGTGGCCCGGTGCAAATACGGGGTGCTCGCGGGTGGCTGTGACGTCGGGCTTGGACATCGGGACAGTGTCCTTCAGCTGGAACACCTGCTTGGTCATGAGGCCAAGCACCTCCCCGGCCTCCCGTAGGGTGTCGGGCGGGTTAGTGGGCCAGGTGAGGAGTCGGTGCCCGGTGCCTGCCCCGTGGCGGCGCATGTGGGCCGTGTAGCGGGTGGCGTGGCGTGTCCCCGCTGGGGTGCGTTCCAGGGCAAGGGGGCCCTCTGGTGTCCCCTGCGCCCAGTAGAGGGCGTAGTGCAGCGCTTTTCAGGCTGCTTCTGGGGTGTGGGGGACGCGGGGGGCGAGTTGCAAGCGGTCCCCCCCGCGTGGGGGGGGCGGGACCTCGTCGTCGGGGGCGTGTGCCGTTGCCTGTCTGACCTTGCCGTGGTTGTCCCATTCCACTGTCCACCAGATGTCCCGGTGTTTGAGGATGCGGACCTCTGTGCTGGCCGGGGGGGCATCCATGGCGTCCCAGCTGACGAGCTGGATGGGGCGGACCTGGGGGTGGGTCTTTGGGGGTGCTCGCGTGCTGAGGATGCGGTGGATGTCCTCTGCGGTAGGGCCTGCGTCGGGGGCGTTCTGCGCTGCCTGGGCTAGAGGTGGGGAGGGGCGGTCCTCCCAGAGGCGGGAGGCTGACGCCGCGGCGTACATGGCTGCGATTGGGACGTGCTCCGTCAGACCTTCCACCATGAGGTGGTTACCCCCCTCCAGGTCTCGGGGGATGGTGGCTTCCGCCTTTAGGGTGAGGAGTGCAATGGCGCGTTCGGGTCCAGGCGTGGCATGCGTCGGCTCATCTGGCGGGCGTCTGTCGGATGCGGTGTGGGGGGAGCGTTTCTGGAAGCGGGATGGTCCCACCGCCAGGTGCTCGACAAGGTGTAGCGGTATGGTGTGGTGGCTGTCCGCCGCGGGCAGGAGGTAGGGGAGTGGGTTCCCGGGTATAGTGCCAAGGTATATGCCCCACCCTGTCGGTAGGGGTGGGTAGGGGTTGTTGCAGAGCGCCCGCGCATGGTTGCGCGCGCCAGGGGTTGCAGTGGGTGCACTGGGCCGTTTTGGGGTGTGGTACCGCGTACACAGTGAAGGGTGCTACCGCGCGCTGGATGTGGCAGGGGACGATGGTGCGGACGTCCGCCAGCCGTGCCGTGCGGCTTTCGGCATAGTATACCCAGAGTGTGTCCTCCAGTGCCATTTTGGGGCGTAGCTTGCGGGCCAGTAGGTTCAAGGTGCTTTTGTTGGTGGCTTCAGTGACGGTGCCGGGTCCAGCACTGATGCGTTGGAGCAGGAGGTTTTGATGGTGTGCCGCGGCCCGTCCGCGGGCTGCGTGGAGGGCGGTGCTGTCGGCTGGAGGGGGTGCGTGGTGGGCGGGCCTTTTGCGCGGGGTCAGGGCGTCGTGTAGTGGATGCTTCCACGCTTGACGCGGGTGGTGTTGTGGCGGCTGGAGGCCAGGGTGAAGGTGTACATGGTGATGGGGGAGCGCTCATGCGTGGCTTGGAGGTAGTAGTGGTTGCGGCCCGTGTTGTGGGTGACGATGACGTTGGGCGTCGGTATGTCGTAGTGAAGTGCAGTATTGGGGAGCTGTTTGGTGACGCGTGCCGTCTCGTCCCCCGTTTTGGGCGCGGTGTCGTGGGGCACGAGGATTTGGACGTCCCACGCATCGTGGGCAGGGAGGTCGAGGTCCGGTAGGGGTGGATGAATGGTGCGTCCCCGAAAGTGTGCGAAAGCTGGGTTGTGGCGTGCCGCCGCTTCTTTGATGACGGACGGTGCACATTGGGGTGGCGCCCCAACCTGCTGGGCCATGGCGGCGAGGGAGTGGGCGACCGCTCTGAGGTCTGGGCCGATGCCAGGTTGGTCTGCGGGTGGTTGTAGGCCCCCTTAGGTGCGGGATGGTGCCACCATAGGGTGTAGCCCTCTTGCGTGTTATTGTGGGGGGTATGCACAAGGCCCTGGTGGTCGGAGATTGCGGTCTTGAGGGCTTCCGCTGCTGTGCAGTGGAGGGTGCGCGTGTAGGCCCAGACCCTGTTGGGGGGGGCCGCCCCGGTGTGGGATTCAGCCCAGGTGGGGGCCGGCTCGGGGGTGTGACTGATGAGGGAGGGCCTGTGCAGCCCATTGTGCAGGGAGGCGCACAGGTGTGCCCACCTGTCCGCCCATCCCTGTTGGGCGTCGCCCGTGTGTGTCCCAGTGGGCAGTTGCACGATTATCAGGTGCCAGGGGTGTGACCCGGGTACCATGGTGGGCAGTGTGGTGTGTTCATGGGCGTGTGACCATACTGTGGTGTCTGCTTTCGCCCGTACGTAGTCCCCCCCCTCTGCTGTGTGGATGTTTTCGATGGCGGCCTCTCCTTCCAGGGTGAAGAGGAGGTGTGTGCTAGGGGCCTGCGTGTGCGCCTCCGCGTCCCGGAGCCACACGTAGGTGAGCGCCACGGCACCGGGGAGGATTTCCCCCCACGTGAAGGTGCCCTCGGGTGATGCCCACTGCAGGGGCAGTGTGCGGCGTCCCCGCGAGTCGCTGGTGGCACGGTAGTCGTCAAGGAGGTGACGCTTGGTGAGCTGGTGCAGCATGTGTTTGGTGGTGGCTTTAAGGGGGTCCCAATTACATTCCTCCGGGGGGGGGTGCGTCCGCGTCGTCCTCCCGGAGTAGGGCCAGCGACAGCGCCTGTTCCGTGGGCGTGGTGTTGGGTAATCTGCTGTATGTGAGGATGTAGAAGCCCTCGGGGGTGAGCTGGAAGACGATGTCCCACTTCCCCGTCTGCTCTGGGGACCACTGGTGGGGTCCGCTCTGCGGCCGGTGGAGGCTGACGTGGTGGCCCCATCTCCAGCTGTGGTAGGCGAGGAGGCTGAGGATGGTGTCTTGCTCCGGGTCCTTGACGCTCTCCACGTACACCGCCATGTCAGTGACGCCGCTGGCGTACTCTTCCTCTCATTCTTGTGTGGGGGCGCCTGAAGATGGGGGGGTGGTGGTGTGCCCGTGGAGCCCCGGCCCCGTGACGTCAGGCAGGTCGTGCTCGAGGGACACCCCGTACTCGCTGGGGCCCTTGCCGGCCTCGTGGGTGGGCTGGTGGCGCCGCAGGGCGTTGGACAGGTGTGTGCAGGGCGCCCGCTCGCGGGTTGGGGGCTGCGGGGGGGCATTTTGCGGGCCGGGGTGGCCGGGGTCCGCGGGGTCGCTTGTTGCGGGCTCGGGTTCTGGCGGGGTTAGGTCCATATGCTGTTCCGTGTCCTCCGTGTGTTGGAGCCCCAGCTCTAGCAGGCTGTCGATGTCCAGGGCCATGGGGTCATCGTTGGCGTGCTGGGGTGCTGCTTCGTGGTGCGCTGGGTGTGTTATGTTGGTGCCCGGGGTATGTGCGGCGGCCGGTGCGGGGCCGTGCGCCGGTGCCCGGGGAAGCGCGGGGTTTGGCGTGGTTGTGGTGTGTGTCTGCTCGTTGGTGGCTGTCCCAGCCGGCGCTGCCGCCCCTGGGCGCGGTTCGGCTTGTGGCTGGTGGTGGGCGTTGAGCTTGTGTGTGGTGTGCGGGGTTTCCAGGGGTGGTGCCAGTGGGGGGGGGGGGTGCGGAGCCGGCCTGGCGTGGCGTCGTTCCTGTGTTTGTGGGCTTTGGTGTCTCATGTCCCCGGGTGGGGGAGGGGGGTGCGGTTTGGCATGGTGGTGCTGGGTTGCGTGGTGGCTTTCCCGATGGGGGGGGGGGCACCGTGTCCAGGTCTGGTGGGCTGGGTGGTCGCTCGTGGCTGGTCCTCAGGCGGTGTGAGGCAGCCCCGTGTGGTCTCCTGGTTGTCCCTCTGCTGTGTTTCAGTACGTGGGCCGTGCCGGGTCGTTGTGGTGTGGGGCTTGGGGTCCCCTGGGGCGGGGTGTGTGGGATTGGAGTGTCCCAACCAGGGGGCTGTGGTCGTGTGGTGCTTGGGGGTGTCGGCCCCCCGGTGAGTGGGCCCAGTGGTGCAGGGAGAGCTGTGTATGGGCCACGCGCAGGCTGCCATGTTTGTGGGGTCTGCGGGTCGGTGGGTCGCGGAGTCTTGGGCGTGTTGTGGCCCTGGTGCGGCGTCCGTGGGTGGGGAGTGGTGGTGCGTGGCTGGGGTGTATCGTCACCATGGTGGGGGGGGGGCTATGGGCTCGGGTGTGGGATTCGTCCGTGGTAGGCTACCGGCTGGTAGCGGGTGCCGGGGCCTCACTGTGGGTGGGTCTTCCGCGGTGTCTCCTTGATGCGTCCCGTGGTGGCCCCTGGTCAGCTGGCTGAGGGGGGTTCTTGGGCTGTACCGCATCCATGGGGGCACCACTGTGTGTTGGCGTGCCGTAGTGGGTCGTGGGGCTGAGGCGTGTGTCGCTGTCGTCCGTGTGGTCGGCGGCGCCGTGTCGTGTGTCGTCCTCGGCGGCTCCTCATGGTGGTCCGTTGTGGCGGTGCGTGGGGGATGGTCTTGGGCTTAACGGTTCCTGGGAGGGTGCGGGACATGCGGGGTCAGGAAGATCGGGGGGGGGGCGCGCGTGTGTTTGGGTTCGTGTGTTCCCCCTCTGCTCCCTCCGCGGTCTCTTCCTCTGCCTCTCCCTTGCCTCTCCCTTTGTGCATGTTCGTTTTTTTTTGGGGGGGGGGGTGCCTGTGGTTGGGCGTTTTCGGTGCTGGGCGTGGGCGTGGGTGCGTGCCGGTGCCGGTGTTGGTGTCGGTGTGGGTGTCGTGGGGGATGGGTGGCTGTTGCGCTCTGGGCTTGCCGTGTGTGTGTCGGCCCCCAGGCATCTGGTGGCTTCCGGTTTCCGGGGCGCCGGTCCGGGGGGCGCCGGCGGCGGCTGGTTGGCGGCAGTGGTGGCGTGGTGCTTGCGTAGGCAGTCGCGGCTCCTCGGTAGCGCCTGGGTGGCGTGGCCAGACGCGGGTGTGCGTGTGGGTGTGTTCATGGCGTGGGCCGTCTGGGCTGTGGGCACCCCACTTCTCGGAGCGGGACGGCTCGTGTGGGCGTAGCTGGTTTGTGTGGGTGGGATGGGGCGGGGTGTCGGGTATGTGTGCGCCTAAGACGTGGTGGGTTGCGTTGGGGCACTGTGGGCGATGCAATGGGTGGTGGAGATGCTGGTGATGCCTACGGGGGGGGGGTGCTGTAGGCGCCGCAACGGGTTGGCGTTGCTGATGTGGGTGCTGCAGGCGATGCGCCGGGCAGTGACGGGGTTTTTGATGCCGATGGTGACGGTGTCGTAGGCGACGGGGCGGGTGCTTAGGGGGGCCGGCGGTTCTGGTGGCCGCCGCAGGCGGCGCAATGGGTGGTGGCGTTGCTGGTGATGTTGGCGGTGAGGGTGCTGCAGGTGACGTCGATGGCGAGGGCGCTGACGTTATGGGCGATGGCGCTGTTGACAGGGGGTGTTGGAGGTGGTGTGCCGGCTGGTGGCGCTGTTGGTACTGCCTGTGCGTAGGGCGTCGCTGGGGATGCTGTGGGTGATGGTGGCGTCGGTGGTGCCGATGGTGAGGGTGACGCAGGCGATGCACTAGGTAACGGTAGGGCCCGTGCGTGCCGTAGGTGATGCGTTTGGATCGGGTGGTGGGGGCCCGGAGAGGGGGCTGCCGTTGGTGCAACAGGCGGTGGTGGCGTTGGTGATGCCGGTGGTGAGGGTGTCGCAGGTGATGGATCGGGTGACGGTGTTGTTGGTGATGTCTATGGCGGGGGGCGTGTGTTGGTGAGGCTGTTGGCTCCGGCGGCGAGGGTGTTGCATGTGGTGCAACGGCCGATGGTGAGGGTGCTGTAGGCGGCGCAGTGGGCGGTGGTGCCGATGGCGAGGGTGCTGTGGCTGATTCTGATGGTGTTGCCGGTGATGCAATGGGTGATGGCTTCGTTGACAATGTCGGTGGTGAGGGTGCTGCAGGCGTTGTCACAGGTGATGGCGATGTGGGCGGCGTCCATGGCGGGGGTGTTGTGGGTGATGCTACTGGTAGTGGCGCCGCTGGTGACTCTGATGACGGTGCGGATGCGGCGATGCATTTGGGGCGTCGCTGGGGGTGTCGATGATGGGGATGTCGTAGGTGACGGAGAATGTGGGGGCTCATCGGGCGACTGTGAGACCGGTAATGCCGACGGTGGAATGGGCGGTGTGGGTGATGGGAGGGCATCCCAGGGAGAGCGCTGCGGGTGACATTGCTGGTGAGGGCGCTGTGGGTGTTGGGGTGGGTGAAGTCGCTGTTGGCGGCGTCAGCAGTGCCGCTAGTGGTGGAATGGGCATCCGTTACGCTGGTGTTGTTGATGGTGAGGGTGATGTACCGCTGGCGTTGCCGCTGGAGAGGGTGCTCCGAGTGGTGCCGTGGGTGGCGGAGTCACCGGTGGTGCCGATGGTGATGGTGCTGCCGGTCGCGTCGATTTTGAGGGTGCTGCTTCCTGTGGTGGTGGGGCTGGTGTGCGCTACTGGTGGTGTGATGGTCCAGGTGGTGGTAAGGCTAGGGGCGCCGTTTTTTAGGTTGCCAGCGGTGCAGCGGTTTATTGGAGGGCTGCAGGTGGTGTAATTGGCGGTAGTGCCCTTGGTGACGTCGATGGCGAGGGTGCCGCAGGTGATGGACCGGGTGAGGTTGGTGATGGCGATGGTGAGCTGGCGATGGCGATGCTAGCGTTGCCGATGGGGGGGGATGTTGCATGGGACGCAACGGGTGGTGGCCGTGGGCTATGCACGGGGTGGTGGTGGTGCTGGTGGTGTCGTCAGCAAGGGTGCCGTAGGGAGGTGACTCAACAGGTGATGGTGTTGCGGGAGATGTTAGTGGTGAGGGTGCTTCGGGCCGTCGCAGTTGCTACCGCTGGCGGTGCCGGTGGTGGGGGTGTTGCAGGTGCTGTGCTGACGTGACGGGTGCTGCTGGCGGCGTCGGCAGTCTGGGTGCCGTGCGTAATGCAACAGATGATCGCGTCGTTGGTGATGTTGCGGGTGCTGCAGGTCTGTGGGCGATGCCACAGGTGGTGTTCCAGGTGGCGTCGCGGTGGCTGGTGTCTCTAGCGCTGCTTACGGTGAGGGCACCGCGGGTGCCATATGCTGTAATTGTGGATGGTGTTGCTGGTGGTGCCAGTGGTGATTGTAGGTGCCACAACGGCCCTTGGGGGTGCTGCAGGTGACGTGGTGGGTTGTGGTGTCGCTGGCGATGTCGATGGTGACCCTGTGGCAGGTAATAAGGGTGGGACGGTGATGTTGGCGGTCACTGGTGTGGGTGCTGTGGGTGATGTTGAATGTGGGAGCAGTACGGGTGTGGCGCCGGGTGGATGGTGGTGTGTCTGGCGACGGCATCGTGAGTGCTGTCAGGGGGGGGGGGTGTTGTTGGTGATGCTTTGGGTGGCGGTGCCGCTGGTGAGAGGCTGGTGGGGAGGAGAGGGCCGTAGTGCGGTCGGGCATGATGTTGGGTTCTTCGGTGTGGGTTGTCAGCGGGAGGTGGGTGTGGTTGGTGGTGTGGTTGTCGGTGTGTGTGGCCAGTGCCGGGTATCTTAGGTGTGCTTGTTGGTGCTGGAGTGTTGATGGCGGTGGTTTGTCCGCCTGTCCGCCCGTGGAGTTTCTGCCGGCGTTGGGTGGCTGCCTGTGTCCGCGGGTGGGTGCCGTTGTGTGTGGCGGTGGTGGTGAAGGTCGGTGCGCTGGGCGCTTGGTGGGCGTGGTTTGGTGTGGGTGCGCGTGTGGACGTGTACTTGGTGTGGGCTGCGGGGGGTCTGCGGGCGGCGGGCGTGTTGTTGCCGTGCGTGTGGCGGTTTGTGTTGTCTGGTGGAGCGTGGCTGGTGTGTGCTCTGCGTTGATGGTGCCGCCGTGGTTGTTTGGCGTTGGGTGCTGGATGTGGGTGCGTCGTCTGCGCGGTGTGGTCGGGCGTGATGGTGGGTTCTCCGACGTGTGCAACCGGCTGGTGGCGGGTGTGGTCGGTGGTGTGGTGTCCGATGCGGGCGGTTGGGGTCGGGTCAGTGTGGGCTGGGTGGTGGTGGTGGTTGTGGCTGGACTGCTTGGTGGTTGTGGTGTCGGTGGGCGGCCTTGATGATGGGCCTAGGATGTGTGGTGTCGGGTTGGCGTGTATGGTGGTGGTGGCGGGATGGTGTGTCCTTGCGGGTGTTGCTGGGTGATGTACTGTTGGGTGTGTGGTTTGCGGTAACTGAGCACTCACCCCTCCGGGCGGCGCGGGTCCGGTTGTCCGGCAGCCCGTCTGGCAGGCAGTGTGTGCCCGCCGGGTGCTCACGCGTCCCTCCGGACGGCAGCTGTTCCGTAGCCCGCAGGGGCTGGGTTCACTGCCGGGCGCACACACGTCCCTCCGGACAGCGGCTGTTTCGTAGCCGGCAGGGGCTGGGTTCACTGCCGGTCGCACAGAGGTCTGTCCGGACGCTGGCTGGTTCGTAGCCGGCAGGAGCTGGGTTCACTGCCGGGCGCACACACCTCCATTCGGACGGCGGCTGTTTCGTAGCCGGCAGGGGCTGGGTTCACTGCCGGGCGCACACACGTCCCTCCGGACGGCGGCTGTTTTGTAGCCGACAGGGGCTGAGTTCACTGCCGGGCGCACACACGTCCGTCCGGACGGCGGCTGTTGCGCTGTGGGGTCTGCAGGGGTTGGACTTGTTCTTGGCGACTTGTTCGTCGTCGGGCGTTGGTGCTTGCCCTGGTGGTGTCGTGTTGTGTGCCGTTATGCGTGCTGGCGTATGGTGCTGGGTATGTGCCCTGCCTGGCCTGCGTGTGGCGCGCTACTTGCCCGGGCGTGCTGTTGCGCAGCCGCGGGGACACACCCTCTCTCTGGCGGGCCCGTTTGGCTCCATGGCGGGCCCTGTTGGCGCCCGGCTGTGGCCCGGTGCGTGGCAGTGGGGTGTGTGTACGTAGGGGGGGGGTGTTTGGCTCCTCTCCCCTCGCCTCTCCCCCCTTGTCCCTCTGTCTCTTTTCGCCGGCCTGCCCTGCCTGCCTACCCTCCCTCTTCGTACCCACTGGGGTGGCCTTGGCTGGACGGTTGGTCTTGGTGGTCTGACATGGTGTTTCTTCCCTGCAGGGCGGCGTGGGCTGGGTTCGTTGTGGGGGCGGATTGCTCGTGTGGTGTGCCGTGCCGCGTGTACGGTGTCGTGGGCCTCCTGGCTCCCATTCACCGCTATGCACGCTCTGTGTGTGGTGTTGCATGTGCGGTGTCGTGGGCCGCTTGGCTCCTGTTCACCGGTGTGCACGCTCTGTGTGTGGTGTTGCGTGTCCGGTGTCCTGGGCTGTTTGGCTCCTGTTCACCGATGTGCGCGCTCTGTTTGTGGTGTTGTGTGTACGGTGTCCTTGGCCTCCTGGCTCCTGTTCACGGTGTGCACGCTCTGTGTGTGGTGCTGGGTGTACGGTGTCCTGGGCCTCCTGGCTCCTGTTCACCGGTGTGCACGCTCTGTGTGTGGTGTTGCGTGTACGGTGTCCTGGGCCTGCTGGCTCCTGTTCACCGGTGTGCACGCTCTGTGTGTGGTGTTGCGTGTGCGGTGTCCTGGGCATCCTGGCTCCTGTTCACCGTTGTGCACGCTCTGTGCGTTGTGTTGCGTGTGCGGTGTCCTGGGCCGCTTGGCTCCTGTTTACCGTTGTGCATGCGTTGCCGTGCTGCGCCGTGTGCGCAGTGTCCTGGGCCTCCTGGTTCCTGTTCACCGCTGTGCACGCTCTGTGTGTGGTGTTGCGTGTACGGTGTCCTGGGCCTCCTGGCTCCTGTTCACCGGTGTGCACGCTCTGTGTGTGGTGTTGCGGCTGCGATGTCGTGGGCCGCTTGGCCCCTGTTTACCGCTGTGCACGCTCTGTGTGTGGTGTTGCGCGTGCAGTGTCCTGGGCCGCTTGGCTCCTGTTCACCAATGTGCACGCTCTGTGTGCGGTGAAGTGTGTGCGGCGTCCCGGGCCACTTGGCTCCTGATCACCGGTGTGCACGCTCTTCGTGTGGTGTTGCGTGTGCGGTGTCCTGGGCCGTTTGGCTCCTGTTCACCAGTGTGCCTGCTTTGGTGTGCTGTGTCGTTTGTACGGTGTCCTGGGCCCCTTGGCTCCATTTCCCCGTTGTGCACGCATTGTGTGCGGTGTTGTGTGTGTGGCTTCTTGGGCCTCTTGGCTCCTGTTCACCAGTGCGCGTGCTCGTTGTGTTGTGTTGTTTGTGCCGTGTTCTGGGCTTCTTGGCTCCTGTTCTCCGGCGTGCCCGCTCTGTGTGCGGTGTTGTGTGTGTGGTCTTCTGGGACTTTTGGCCCCTTTTTGCTGGTGTGCTCGTGTGGTGTGCGTTGTGTTGCGTGTGTGGTGTCCTGGGACACTTGGTTCGTGTTCTCCGCTGTTGCGGTGTGTTGCGGTGTGTGTGGTGTTCGGTGTGCGGTTTTGCGTGTGTGGTGTCCCGGGCCTCCCGGCCCCTGTTCACCGGTGCGCACGCCCAGTGTGTGGTGTTGTGTGGGTGGTGTTTCCGGCTGCCCGGCTTCTGCCCACCGGTGTACTTGTGCGGTGTGTTGTGTGGTGTGTGCGGTGTCCTGTGCCTCGTGGCTCCTGTTCACCGCTGTGCGCGCTGGGTGTGCGGTGTTTTGTGTTTGGTGTCCTGCGCCTCTTGGCTCCCGTTTAGCGGTGTGCCTGTGTTGTGTGCTGCGTGGTGTGTGCGGTGTCCCGGGCCATTTGGCTCCCATTCACCGGTGACCCCGCGTGGCGTGTGTTGTGTTGCGTGCTTGGTGTCCTGTGCCTCGTTGCTCCTGTTCACCGGCGTGCTGTGTGCTTGTTCGGTGTGTTGTGTGTTGTGTGCGGTGTCCTGGGCCACGTGGCTCCTGTTCACCGGTGTGCATGCTCGGTGTGTTGCGTGGTGTGTGTGGTGTAGGTGTGGGTGTGTGCTCGCGTGTGCCATACCGTCCTCGTTGCTTTTCTCGTCGCGCCCAACCGTAGGCGCCGTCGGTGTACTCCTCTTGGGTTCTTGTGTGCATTCATGTCATATGCCATTTGGTCTCTTTTTTTTTTGGTGACGCACCAGAGTAAGCGTGTCTTAATGTATGCATGGTGGCATATGCTATTTATTCGTTGGTTTGTGGACTCTTTGTATTTTGCGACGCCCAACGGTAGGCGTGTTTGCTTAGTGCATTCATGACACATGCTACTTCCTCTTTCTGTCATGGACTGTTAGTTTTTGGCGACGCCCAAGAGTAAGCGTGTCTTAATGCATGCATGGCAGTGTATGGTCTTTACTCGTTGCTTTGTCGACTCTTTGTATTTTGCGACGCCCAAGAGTATTCGTGTTTGCTTAATGCATTCATGACATGCTACGTATTCTTTATGTCATGGACTCTTTGTTTTTTGCGACGCCCAAGAGTAAGCGTGTCTTAATGCATGCATGGCGGCATATGCTACTTAGTCGTTGGTTTGTGGACCCTTTGTAATTTGCGACGCCCAAGAGTAGGCGTGTTTGCTTAATGCATTGATGACATGCTACTTATTCTTTATGTCTTGGACTCCTTGTTTTTTGCGACGCCCAAGAGTAAGCGTGTCTTAATGCATGCATGGCGGCATATGCTACTTACGCATTGGTTTGTGGACTCTTTGTACTTTTTGACGCCCAAGAGTAGGCGTGTTTGCTTAATGCATTCATGACATGCTACTTATTCTTTATGTCTTGGACTCTTCGTTTTTAGTGGCGCCCAAGAGTACGCGTGTGGTTTTCTTGCACTCATGACACGTGCTATTTGTTTGTCGTGTTTAGGACTCTTTGTTTTTCGTGACGCCCAAGAGCAACCGTGTTGCCTTCCCTTCCCCTTGTGCGCACTTTGTGTGTTGTTGGGGTGTGCACTCAAGCCATAGTTCCCTACTTGCGGGCACTTTGCTATTGTTTTGGAGCGTGCACACAGGCTGGTTCACTTGTTGTCTCCCTTTGTTCGTGTTGTGTTGCTGTGTGCGGTGAATTTTCCCGCCGACCCCGCCAAACAGTGGCGCAAAAAATGGTGGGGGGGTTTGTGAGGTCAAAAAAATCCTCCCATGTGGGACATGGCAGTTGATGATGACCACTTGTCCGTGCTCCGTCGCCACATCATACACCGCTTCCTCAGAGCAAGCTCTGGGGGGGGGGGATCCTGATGTCGATGCTCAGGTCAAAGTTGTCATCTTCTTCGTCCTTTGACCCTTGCTACGTGCGATCAGGATCACTTTCATGCGCATCCTCACCTGAACTCCGTGACCCTCACCCTCATTTTCATCCGCACGCTCACCAACGACGTCCGCACTGTGACCTGTACCTTCACTACCTTCCACGTTCTCCTCCCCACCTTCCTCACCTTCAGCATCCCCCTCCCCCGTACAGCTTTCTTTGAAATAAAACATTGTTGCTCTCCACATGGGCTGACCGCCCTTTGTACTTGGCACCGTCATAAGCCGACCACTGTTGAAGGAGGAGGTGGTCCTCCCGTTGGTGAACCTCCTCCTTGCATTGGTGTGCCTCCACCGTCCCGTCCCAAAATACCACCCTCTCCCAAAACATACTGCGCACTGCTCGGCCCAATGGCTGGGCCAGGGGGAGGAGGTGCTCACATGGCACCTCGTACTCCAATCTGTTGTTTGGCCCATTCAGGCAAACATCGCTCCCCCTTGGCGTGTTCGATCGCAAGATATAGTGTTTGGGAATCGGCCCCCCCTTCCATCCTCGGAACATTTCTCTATGTTCTTGGCGCTTCTTATTGTTCTTTCTGGCATACCAAAATGTACGAATGGTCAGCGGACCAAATTTTATTCTCCAATAAGAGTATTGTCCCCGTTGTACCTCAAAACAATGGCAGGGAGGTTCCATGTGGGGAGGAGTTTGCCTTTTACCGGCTTGACAAAAATTGCGCACACCCAAACCAGACGGAAAACGTTTGCTTCCGCACCATGATTCAAATGGCACGGCATCACACTCCCCAGGAAGGCAACGTTCTTGCCGTATCTCTTGCCCTCGCCGAAGTGCACAACTTCCCGGTCCTTCGCCTCCGTGATGGCAATTAGCTTGGCATCCGGCACCTTACAGACCAGACCTGTAAGAAGGGAATGACAAGGTTTGCGCTCTGAAAGGGCTTTGTAAGGCCGCTTCCCTTAACCCTGCAAATGCTTGAAAACAGTTCCATGCATATATTGGCGTGTAACAGACCATGTGTGGAGGTTGAATGACAAAGGATGAGCTCCCAAAGGGCCTTACGAGGCCGCTTCCCTTAACCAAACACACACTCCCTCCTCCAGCTGCCTCTTGCCCCTGTCCCCTGCACTCTTGTCCCCCGCCTCCCCCCCGTCATCCTCCTCACCCCCACTCATGTGCTCCCCGGATCCGTTCCCTAGTCACAGTGCGGCTTACGCCGATCTGCTTAGATTCTCACGCATCTGCCCACATTAGCTATATTTTGGCCATTTTCAATACATCAGCATACCGCCGACCCCCTGACCCTGCCCAAGGACTGAACTATACAATTTTGATGTGCCGGATTCAGCGCCACTGTCCATTCCTTGTAAATCCACCACCGTGTCCCAATGATTTACACGGAATCGCAATCTGCCACTGTTGCGCATGCACGACCCGAATCGGCCATACTTTTTTTCCAAATCGGTTTCATATGTATCCCTTGTGAACGGGGGATAAGTGGCCGTTTGAATCTGGCAGAAATATAGACATGAAGGGACCCAACCTTTGAGCCTTTTGGGGGAAACGCCATATTTTTGGTTCCTTTTGAGGAATTTGAGGGGGTAAATTCTTCCCGCGGGTTCATTATGCATCATCCAATGAAGGTAACGCCCCAAAAGCATCCACCATGCCCAAACCGCGCCCGAAACGAGAGGTGCCAAAACCGCAAAACCCTATAGCCGATTCATAGGCGTGAATTCACGTAAACTCGTACAAAATTTGCACGATTTTGGTACGAATTTCGTGCAAATTTCACGTGAAATCGCGTGATTTTACACAGCTTTTACCGGTGTTCACCACCTGATTTGTCCTAACACCCCTAGTAGGCTCTCCGGTGCACCCTTGCATGCACCCTGGCTGGGGGCAACAATGGTCTCGACTCGTGTTGTGATCTCATGTCCGTTTCTTGCGACACCAGAAGCGCCGCTGTAGAGTCTGAAGGTGTTGCATGTCGGTTAGAAGCTCTTTTCTTGCAAGGCTTGCATACGTTTGTACAATTATGGGCCCTTGCCCATTTTGTGTCCTTTTGGTCATATCCCACCCGTGCGACCAAAGGCTATCATCAATGGTGTGGTTGTCCACAACCACTTGCACCCCTAGTCTCCCCCGGAGGAGGCTTAGGCCCCCGCTGTTGTACCCTTCCGCCGCCCGTGACTTCCCATCATGGCAAAGCAGGAGAACTTTCACAAGATTCTCCCGTTCTTCGCAAAAAAATACATGTGGTCGATCCAAAGATGCGTCCACAATAGTTTGCCCCACTGGGGCTCATTATGAGCGGTGCCCATGGCTATGCTATGGTTCCGGAGCCGCCCCACGTCGGCCCCGGAGAACAATGCGGAACACCAAGTGTATACAAACATGCTTGCAAAACCCTACCACCACTTTTTGCACACTGACTCTCAACTTTTTCCTCCTACAGACGCTGCCTCACACTAGGATGCTGTACGCAAGCATCTATTATCTTCTCCCTACCCCTGCTCCACATGAAATGGATGGGAGCAGGACACTCCATCCTTACCTTCCCCTTGCTGTTTGCTTTGTCATTGTCTAATGAGGCACGGGTGCAAGTTCGTGCTGCAAGCCGCGCCTCATCTAGAGGTAGGTAGGTAGGTAGGTCGACTGGGGACTGGGGTTGCCCCGCCAGGGGGGTCTTACCAAGGGGCTTTTGCTTACCCACGGATGGCCCTACTGCACGTGCCCCCGCAAAGCGGCTCCCCCACATGGGGGAAGGGCGCGGTCGCCGCGAGCAGTACCCTACAGCGGGTTCTGCCCAGAGAGGTAACCCATGTTTGACCGAAGTCTTATATTCCTCTCCTTCGGGCGGATGATACGTGGGGGAGGGTCCCATCGCACATCCTCATCAACCTCCGGATTCTGGGGCCCAGGGGCCTGGAGCCAGGCCAAAGGCCCTGTCCTGCAGGCACCCCGACCTGGGTTGGTTTTCAGTAGGCGTGAGGCGACTGGAGGAAGCACGTTCTACGGGACTCGCATGCCGTGGCGCACACTCACGCCTCCTGACTCGGTCGAGCTTGCGCTCTCCCGGGGGGCTGGGGGTTTGGAGTAGGTTGTCGTGGTTGGTTGGGCTGGCGTTCAACGGTTCGGCGTAGTTTGGTGACGTTGGTCGGTCGGTTGCGTGGCAGCAGAGTCACGGTTTTGTTTGTGGACATGGTCATCGGCGGGCGTGGCGCACCACGGTGTCACCAACCCGATGGACGCCGTTCCCGTTTCGACCCGTGCACGCCTGGCTGGTTTGGTGTTGGTCGGCTTGCGTGTGGTATGTTTACGGACAAGTCGCGGCTGCAGCCGCGGTGTCGTCGGTGCGCGGTTGTCTTGGCCGCCTCATGGTCGGCTTGGTCTGCGTGGGTTTCGTTGCGCTGCTGCCGGTGGTCGTTTCGCTGAATGTTGTTTGTGTAGCTGGCACGTCTGTGTCGGCGCTGGCTAGTTGCGTCTTGGTTGGTCCAAGTGCGGCGTAGTGCGGTTTGTCTACGTTGGTTGGCCGCGTTCCTAATGGTAGAGTTGCGATGTTCTGTTGTGTTCGTGGGCATGGTCCTCAGCGGGCGTGGCGCACCACGGTGCCGCCATCCAGTTGGACGCCGTTCTGGTTTCGACCCGTGCACGCCTGGCTGGTTTGGTGTTGGCCGGCTTGCATGTGGTCTGTTTACGGTCATGTGGCGGCTGCAGCTGCGGTGTGGTTGGTGCGCGGTTGTCACGGCCGCCTCATGGTCGGCTGGGTTTGTGTGGGTTGCGTCGCGCTGCTGCCGGTGGTCATATCTTCAAATCCTGCCTGTGTAGCAGGCAAATCCGTGTCGCTGCTGGTTATTTGCGTTTTGGTTTGTCCAAGTGTAGTGTAGTGTAGTGTGTTAACGTTGGTTGGTCGCGTCTGTAGTGGTAGAGTTACGGTGTTCCGCTGTGTTCTTGGGCATGGTGGTCGGCGCGCGCGGCTCACCACGGTGTTCCCAGCCTGTTTGACGCCGTTCTTGCACCGGTCCCTGCATGTCCGGCCAGTTTGGTGTTGGCCGGCGTGCGTGCGGTGTGTTTATGGTCACGTCGTGTCCGCTGCAGTCGTTTTGTTGGTGCGCGGTCGTGTTAGTTGCCTCTCCATCGGTTTGTTCGGCGTTGGTTCCTTGTCGCTGCAGATTTGTTGCGTGCAGGTGTTCTGCTTGTTGCGGTGTTGGTTGGTGCCAGTTGCGTGGGGCCGGCACGGTACGTTTTTACTGTGCGCCGTCTCCCCACCGTGGTGAGAAAAGTAATGATAAGTGGTTTTACCGCTGTAAAAACGTTTGCCAAATTCTGTGCCCTTTTTCCTGCCCCGCCCTGTTAGTGTTGCATGCACAACCAAACATCCGGTACTTCGCGGTGCTCTGTGGCCGTCCTTCCAGTTTCGCCTGTGCCATTCATATGTACACCCCGGGCTGGTGGTAAGGCCCCGTTGGTCCCCTTTTGTGCGTCCCTGTGTTCCCCATGGGTGCCCCTGGTTGCTGTTCCGGCTCGGTGGTGCGGTGCTCGCGTTCCTGTCTGCCTGCCTGCCGTGCGCCATATCGTGCCGTGTTTTGCGGGTCATGTGGCTGGCGTGCATGTGTCGCAGTGCTGAGTTTGGTGGTTAGGGCGGTTCGGCTCGTGCTGTGGTGCCAAGACGTTTTGTCTGGCGTGGTGGGCTGGGCTCGGCGTAACACATCCGTGCCCGTTGGCAGGGGGTTGGCGTGGCCCCGTGTGGCGAGCCTGTGGTCCCTCGCGTGCCCGGGGTGGGGCTTAGAAGGAGAGGAATACCAGGCAGTGTTGCAGCCCCCCTCCCGCTTATTGACGCTGTTAGCTTTCTGCAGGGAGTGTGTCCCTCGTACCATTCGCGTAGGTCATATTTGGCGATTCCCCTGCGGCGACCCAGGCGCTTAACTTTCCCAGAGGAGTTCACATAGGATTTTATGACGTCCAAAAATCCCAAAACCTGCAACATAAAAAAAAACACCCATTCAAGTAGTTAGCATGCTGTAAATTGTGTTTTGGCGATCTGTGTCCCCGTACAACATGCTCTTTTGCATCCAGCACCCTCAAAATAGGGTTTTCTTCACTAAAAAGCGGCCATTTTTTGCCGTTTTTTGCCATGAAAAATGGCAAATTGTGGTGCATACGCATGCTGTAAATTGCGTTTTTGTGATCTGTGTGCCCCTAAAACCTGCTTGTCAGCATCCAGCACCCTCAAAATAGGGGGAGGGGGTCTTCAACTGCTTATCTGAAGCTAAAAAAACTCAATCTTTGGCCAAAAAAAAACCATTTTGGCCGTTTTTCCCATGAAAAATGGCATGTGCGCCGGTCACCGCGGTGCACGTATCCCTGGATTCTCGCCTTGGAAGGTAATACTCTGGACGATTGTTCGATAATATTCTCGTGGAGATTGGCCCGGCCATGGGTCCCGCGTTTTTGGCCGGCCCCTTTGCCGCCCCCTTGTGGATCTGGCTCCCGGGAGACGAGGGTTAGGTGGAAGGACGGGTCCGGGTGTGGCGCCGCCCCTTTCTCTGTTGCAGGCGGGTTGCGGGGGTCCGGGAAGCGTGTCCCCCGCCCGGGGGATGCAGGAGGAAGTCGTTGGGTTTTCGTTCTTGTTCGACACCACAGGCTGCTAAGGCTAGCCTCTACTCTTCGGGTATGTGTTGCATGTGTCGGGCAGATTCACGTCTTTCCGGTCCGACCGACAGGCGTTGCTGGAGCGTGTTGCGCGGCCGTGCGTCGTTGGGTAGTATGAGGGGTCATTCTGGGCGAGGTTGGCTCGCCCAGGGTCGTCGTGGTTTATGGCTGAGTGCAGAGCTGTTGGTGTGACGTCCATCGCCCGGCCCTCCGGTGGGAGAAGGTGATCCCGCAGCTGTCGCGTTGTCTTCTCCCTTGCGCATGGCCGGTGAGGGACTCGCCTCGCGCGTGTGCGGCTGTGCGTCGTCGCTGCAGGTCCTGTGGCCGGCTGCGGCTCAGGGCCCTGGGAGGCTTCCCACGCGTCGCACAAGGGCACTGCGGAGGGCACTGAAGATTTCGTGCACAAGGGCCGCATGTGCCGCCTGGGCCTCCGTCTCAGTGCGGTTGACGGGCTGCAGTCCTTCGTCCAGCACCAGCGCCCGGATCAGGCAGATCGCGGTGCTTGATAACACTCCCGTGGCCATCGGCCCGGCCGTGGGCCCCGCGTGTTTGGCTGGCCCCTTTGCCCCGCCCCTCGATGATCCGTTACGCGGGAGAGGAGAGTCAGGTGGGATGACGGGTCAGGGTGTGGCGCTGCCCCTTTCTCTTGTGCAGGCGGGTCGCGGGCGTCCAGGAACTGCGGCCCCCGCCCGGGGGATGTGGGAGGAGGTCGTTGGGGTTTTATTCGTGTCCGACACCACAGGCTGCTGAGGCTAGCCTCTACTCCTTGGATGTCCGTTGCACGTGCCGGGTAGGTTGATGCCTTCCCCGCTGGTGTGCCGGATCGACAGGCGTTGCTGGATTGTGTTGCGCGGCCGCCCGTTGTTGGGTTGTAGGAGGGGGTCTTTTTGGGCGAGGTTGGCTTGCCCGGGGTCCTCTTGGTACGTGGACGAATCTGCAGCCGTTGGTGTGACGTCCATCGCCAGGTCCTCCGGCAGGAGGAGGTGGTCCCGTGGCTGCCTTGTCGTCTCCTCCCTTGCGCATGGCCGGCGCGGGACTCGTGCCAGGCGTGTGCGGCTGGGCGTCATCGCTGCAGGTCCTGTGGCCGGCTGGGGCTCAGGGCCCTGGGGGGTTACCCACGCATCGCACAAGGGCCCTGCGGAGGGCACTTAAGATTTCGTGCACAAGGGCCGCGTGTGCCGCCTGGGAGTCTGTCTCAGTGCGGATGGCCGGTTGCAGTTGCTCGCCCAGTGCCAGCGCCCGGATCTGGTGGATCGCGAAGACGGGGCACAGGTTGGGCGCAGTGTGGGTCTCTGCCGTCCGTTCCGGGATGGCTTCCAACTGCTGCCGACCGGGGAGGTAGAACCTCCACGTCGCTGACCACGCCCTGGTGTATGGCCTGCGGCGTTGCGCCCACCGCCAGAGGCAGTAGAGGGCATGGTCTGGGTGCCAAGTGCTGGCCGTCCCCGACAGGATGGCCGGCAGGGGGTCCGGGGGCTGGCCTGCGAGCAGGGGGGTGGAGCAGGGGGGTCCGGCAGGGCCGTGATCGCCGGGAGCATGGAGTCGACGGCCTCCAGGCTCCAGTGGCTCTTCTGTGGGTGCGGGATGATCCGCACTTGGTAGTAGTGGCCATTCTCAAACACCATCATGGCGATGGCGCCAGGTTCACGTTCGCACGCCATCTCCGGATAGCCTGCCGTCAGGCTCGTGAGGTTGTTCCCCCTGCCCCAGGTGGTCCCGCTTTCCCATGCCGCCAGGCCTTCGTACGGCGGGATACGGAACGTTTTGGGCCTCAGTGGCGGCGCTATGAGCGTGTGTACCCAGACCAGGTGTGGGACCCGCACGCCCCCCTCTGGTGGGTGTTGAACCACCAGATCCACCCTTCAACAAGGTCGTGGGGGACCTGTACCCCGGCGGTGACAAGGGCCTGGAGCTGCCGCACAAAGATTTCTGTTGTTGCGGCGTGTGGCAGGGGGACCACGGCGAAGAGCCTATTCGGGTTGACGTCACGGAGGTGTTCCCGGAGGGTTGCCACCAGCTCGCTTGAGGGTGTGGAAGCGTGGATGCCGTAGAGCGCTCTCAGTTCCGCGTCGTCGAAGGGACTCGTGTCCCTTTGCTGCGGCGACCGGGGGGGAGGAGGGGACATTGTCACCCGGTCGTGGTCCAGCGCAGCGCTAGTCGGGGAGGGTTGCCGTGAGGTGGTGCCAGGGTGTCCCCCAGGCACGTACTCCTTGGAGGGCTCCTGTTGCTGGGGCACCGAGCAGGTGGTGGCGGCGGGCAGTGGACCAGCGGATTCCTGAGGGCCGGAGGTCCCTGTCATTTCTGCGTCCGCCGTGGCTTGGCAGTTTGGGGGCTGCGGGAGGGGGGGCTGTCCCCCCGCTCCTTGCGCAGGCCTTGGGTCGGCCGCAAGCTCCCTTGGTCGCGTGTCCGTGGCGTGTGGTCCCCCCGACAGTGGGTTGGCCGCTGACCCTGGGAGGGAGGAGGCGGACGAGCTGGATGCTCTGTCCGCTGCCTGGCGGGGGCCCGCGTGAAGCGCTCCCTGTCGCTCGCGCTCGACTGGCGCGAGTATGGTGGGGATGTGCGTCTTTTCGGTGCGGGGCCTCTTGGACCGGCGTCGGGGATTGGTGGTAGATGATGTCTGCTGGGCTTGGGGGTCGCAGGGGGCCCCGTGGTCCCTGTCCATACCCTCATGGAAGACGACTCGCCGCGCCGCGGGAGGCGGCGTGCGGCTGCGGCGACGGGATCTGCCAGGGTTTCTTGTTTGTTGGCGTTGTTCCGGGGTGCCACCTTGCATCCCCGAGGCGTGGGGACTGCCCGGGCCCCTCCGCGGGGCGAAAGGTCGCAGGGGGCTTCTGTATGTGCCAGAGGGGGAACCCATCCCGGGTGGTTGCCCCCGTGGGGGTTCCGGGGAGTTACGGCGTGCCGCCTGCCTGGGAGGCTCCTGGACGTCTTGGGACCGCGGCCGCCGGTGGCTTGAAGCGTGTTTGTTGTAGCCCGGTGACCCAGGGATTTCCCAGATATCATGGTCCTGCATGGTCACATGGATGCGCAGGGCGGCGCGCTGGTGCGGCTGCCAGTGGAGTCCATTCATTTCATCCGGGCTGTAGGCCCCCATATGCGCCATGAGCCGGATGGCCACATAGTGCCATTGGCCGGGGTGGTCCATGGTGGCGGGGGGCGTGTGCCCCGTCCATTGGCCAAATGTGACGTCTGCTATGGTGCGGGTTCCCTTCGCGAGCCGGCGGGACCATCGGATGCTGACTGCCAGGGTGAGCTGCTCCCCTGCAGTAGGCCTGGGGATCCAGAGGCCCAGGTCTCGGGTTGCCGCTTGTTCCGCTTGTTCGCCGGGGCGGTTGACATCGCCCTCCAAGCGTGTGTAGTCCAGGTGCCCCCGCCTCAAGGGCGAAGCGGTGCCCGGCGGCGGGCCGATAGGCTCTCCTGCGGTGTTGATGGCCGCTTCCACGCGCGCACCCTCTCCTGGGGCGCCGCGCTCGTCCGTGGTCCGGTCCGCCGCGCCGCTCGCGGTCTCATGCCCCTCACCCGCAGCGGTAACCTGCCCCAGGGCGGTGTAATTGCGCGGGGGGTGTGCCTGTCATGCTGTCGTGAGGGGTGTGTCCTCCGCGTGGTCGCGTCGTGGCCCCGGATGAACGCGTGGCGCCGCCGGTGCTGGGACCGTGTGGGGGTCACCCTTGCAGGACTCGATGAAGGCATCAAAAAGAGTCGTCGTCGCGGTTGCGTCCGCTTGGTGACGTTTCCCCGTCGGCCGCGCGCTGGGGCGTGTCGCGTGTGGCCTCCCGGGTCTCTGACCCCGCGCGGATTTCCTGTGGATCTCGCGGCGCCGCCCCCCCTGGCTTGCTTGCGTCTGCGCGAAGTGCTACGTTCGCCAGGGGGGGCGGCGCCCGCGCGATCTGTGCCTGAGGGTCGGTGGAGGTCTTCCTGACACTCGGTGTCCGGAGTTGGTCCTTCAGGTTCCGAGTCAGGCTGGCCAGCGGTCAATGCCTCGCCGCCTCCGTGTGCCGCTATGTTCGGTGGGTTGGCACTCTGCATTGAGGGCCGGTCGGCTCCCCCGCGAGGTTCCCCCATTGGTGTTGGCGTTGGTGTCCGTTGGGGGGGGGCCCGCATTTCTTTCGCGCCCACCGTGGGCTCCCTGCGCTGCGCTTGGGTCGGCAGTGCAGGCGGTTTGGCTTCATCGTTCGTCGGTTGCGTTGCCCCACGGGCGTGGCCTTCCGCCACGGGCGGCGGCTCGGGTCGGCTTTCCCGGCCCGCAGGCTGTGGGGCGCCCGCCGGGGCGGCGGTGCGTGCCGGGTCCGGGCCAGGCCCCAAGCCGGGGGCTGGGCGACCGGGTGATGACAGCTCTGCCGTCCGCGCCGTCGGCCCGGTTGGTGGGATGTGGTGCCTGCCAGGGCGCCAGTTTGTCGTGCATCGTGGCCGGTAGATCCTCCGCGCCGGACGTTGCCGGAGCCTGGGGGATTAGGCCCTCGGTGGGGCCGGGGGTGTGGGGGTGCACGGTGTCGGGGGGCAGGACGGCGACGGTGTCGGTCGGGGTAGCGCTGTGTGCCTGCGTGGGGGGGCCGTCGGGCGGCGCGTATGCTGGGCCCGCTGCCGGCCGGTCAGGTGTGCAATGGTGCGGGCCGGGCTCCGAGTTGGCCTGTGTTGCTGCCGCTTGGCTGGCTGCCGGCCGTGGACCGTGTGCGGACGCGACGGGTGGTGCTAGGGGTTGCGAGCCTCCTGTGAGGCTCGGGGCTGGTTCCCTGTGCGGCTGTGCGGTGCCGGGGGGTTGTTCGGGCTGGGTTCCCACCGCCCCCTTATTCGTGGGGCTGGGTATGGTTCCGCTCCCGGCAGGTGATGCCCGGTGTCCCTGGATCCCTGTGGCCGTGTGGTGTTGTGGTGGTTGTCGTTGCCCCGCCCGTTTAAACGCACGCTCTTGTGGGGAGTTCTGGTCTGTGCCGGCCCTCGATGGTGCCGGATCGCCCGTAGTTCGTCTGGTGTCGGCGGCGCGCTGTTGGTGTGGTGTGGCGACGGGTGTGGGGGCGGCAGAGGTGGACGGGCTGGGGGATGTGGAGGACGTTGCGGCCGATGTTCGGGCGCGTACATTCGTGGCCGTAGTCGCTGTCGAGGCGCGGGATCGGAGCGGGGGGGGGGGTGATGGTCGCGGTTCTCCGGGAGGAGTAGGATGAGCCGTCGAGCTGGGTACTTCTGGCCATCATCCTGGCCACTGCCGCATTGCCGTAAATGCCCGGTTGCGGCGGCGGGACGTGCGGCTGCTGGGCGCGCTGTACCCGTGACCGGAGGCTGCGTGGGGGCGGGATACCCCTCGACGTGACGTAGGCCGCCACCAGCCTCTCGGTCGCCCCCGGGGTCATGGCCCCCCTGCGGTGGAAGAACTCCCCCCACTCGCCGCCATGGGCGCCGCGGGCGATGCCCATCGCCCATTCCGCGTCCCCCACCAGCCAGCCGAAGGCAATCGGGAGGCTGGTGGTGAGGGTGACGACGATGGTGCGGTAGTTGTTGTGGTTCATGGGGGTGACGGGGCCCCAACTGTCTGGCAGATTGCAAATGGGGGGTAGACTGCCCCGTGGCGCGTCGTCGTAATGTTCGTAGTCGGGGACGTAAATCGTGGGGTCCGCCCCCGAGTCTGGCAGCGCCCAGGTTGGTGCGCGCCAGGGGCGGCTGGGGGGTGGTGTCGCCAGGTCCTCGTCGGTGAGGACATCCAACCACTTGACGTCGGGGCTTTCCTCCCTCGCGCTGTTGTTCCAGACGTTTTGCCGGACCAGAGTGCGCAGTGTCTGGAGTGTGAGGTCTTCGTCTTGCGTTTTGCGCGGCGGCGGAGCTGTGCAGAGTCCATGCGGTCGCCGGCAGAGTAGGCACGACCACAACTTCGCGATGCAGGGGCTGCAGAACCAGTGCAGCTGCTCAGTGCCGCCGCAGCCGAGGTCATGCCCACGAAGCGGGTTGCCGTCTACATTGTTCACCTCCATGCAGACCCTGCATGGGCTTCCCGGCCGCGGATGTGGAGTTTCACCTTCGGGCATCCTGAGGAGAGGTATTGTTTGTGGGACCATCGGGCGTCTACACGGGAGGGGGCGCGCGCGCTCTGGGCGGCGCGACGGCAGATGCCTGGCGGTTGCCGCGGGCCCGTGCGCTTTGCTAGTAGCTAGGCTGTGCATGTTGGTAGTGGATGAGGAGGTTATAATACGTGCCGCGATCTTGGGATGTTTGTTGTGCTTCCTGTGCGTATACCTGGACGCGGTGCTGTAACTGTGCGTCCGCCCTCTTGATGGCGGTGAGCTGCATGTGACGTATTGTGGCCCTAGGTTCTGGGGCGTGATCAGCGATGACCCTGTAGAGCTGGAGTGGCACAGCTTCCCTGAGTACCGCCTCCCTGATCTCCGGTTGCCGCATCAGGCGTCGAACCTCATTTGCCGGTGGCGTGGCCGGGCCCCATCCAGTGTGTTGCTCAATGGTGTTATCCGGTGTCCACGTGGCCAGGTGGTTTTCCCCTTGGGCTAATGGGCAGTGTTTGAAGTGCTCCCTTGTTTCTGGCTGTTGGAGATGGCACGGGCATATGGTGTATTCTGGGGGTATGTCTATACCTCGCCGGGCATACCAGCGTGCCACCCTGTCTAGGAGGGGTAGTTCTTTGAGCAAGAGTTGGGCACGTCGCGTCTGCAGGTGTATCGGTATTAGGGATGGGTCAAGAGCAGAGAAGTATAATGCGGTGCGCAGTGTATGTTGGAGATCGCTCAGAAGGGCGTTGTCGGCTTGACTGCCCCGAATGTGCGCCATGGTGCGGACGAGTTGTGGGTAGTGGTATCCCCGTCCCGTGTGGTTATCGATGCGATCGTCTGGCACCAAAGCTGGTGGTTTCCGGGGCGTGGGACTGGCGGCAGGTGTTGGAGCCGTGTGTGCATGTGGTCTCGTAGCAGCGGGTCCTCGCCGTCCGGCATATGTTCGGCAAGCTGGTTGTGGGCGTGTAAGTCTATCTGTCCGTTGCCCAGGCTATACCGATGATATTCTTGTTTGACGAGATGTAAGACGACGTGTTTGGAGAGGCGCCGCGAGGCTGTCCAGAGGTGTAGGGCCTGGGTGCCCAGGCTAGAGTCAGTCGCCTTGTGCAGGGGCTGTCGTGCCAACCTGCGGACGATTTGGAAGTCCACTGCTGCGTCTACCACTACCCACACATGATGTGTGTGGTCACGCGGTTCTTGGTGGGTGTCATTGACGGCGTCCACGACGATCACCAGTGTCTTCAGTTCCCCGTGAGAGGAGGTCCCGAAGATGGTAGCCCCTGTGAGGTGGTGTTCGTGCAGTCGGCCTGTCGTGTCTACTTTCAACTCCAAAGCTGCCCTTCCCGGCCGCTTGGGTGAGGCTTGTAGTGCCGGAGGAATCCGCGAAAATGACTGTGTTGTGGTTGTCCGGGTGCGGCAGGCAGCATGGCATCGTTGGGTGGTAAGCATGGATGTGTGCTCCCCGTTCCGTGGTGGCCCACGGCGTGTTGGCGTCCGGTCGGAGTCTTCGGGTAGCATACACGCCCATCACCTGGCGGAGGATCCCAGTTGCCGCCGGGTTCATGCCGACATAGTCGTTGTTCCTCTTGTGGCCCTGTGTCAGATAGCCGTACACATACTGGAGCAGGTACGCTGTCTGCGGGTGGAATGTGGTCCACTCGACCGTCTGCCAGTCCTGTACTTCGGAGCATCGGTGTTTGACCGGGTAGGCGGGGTCCTCTGGCGTGGCGCTGCGGTGTCTGGCCAGCAACTGGAAGGTGATGGTCGGGTGTTGGGTGTCTCATGTTGCCCGGTGGAACCTCCATTCCGCCCTGGTGCTGGGCCCCCACGCCACTGTGGCCGTGTCCCTCTCCGCGGCCCGTTTGAAGTGCGTGTGTAGCCACCGGTGTTGTTCTGGGGTAGCGTGGGCCGCTTGCATGGGGTGGTAGCGCGCCAGTAACTGGAGAAGGGGCCACGGGGTGGCCAGCACGTGGGGCCCACATCTCCAGCAGGTGGTGGGGGTGCCCAGCAGCTTGTCTTGCGACAGTGGCGGCGGACAGAAGGGGCGCGCCGTGGGTGGCGGTAGCATCCACAGGTTGCCCCCTGCTCTGCCCGGCCGCAATGTGGCTTTGCGCCCTTTGGGCGCTAGGAGGAGTACAGCTGGCACCGTGGCACCGGGTACATTCTCCACTTGCTCCGGTGGCCAGTGGTGGCCCTGGTTCCCTCGCGTAGGGCTCTGTGGCCGTGGCCATTTGTGCGTGTTGCAAAACAGGTTGTACGCCTCACGTACTTCCCCATCTGTTCTTTGGGGGTGCCTGGTTTGGGTGGCCGCACTGCGCATATGGTTCTCCAGGAGTGATTTGTTGGGCCACTCCAAGTGTGGTTCGAATGGGACGTGGTGTGTGCCCACTCGTTGGAGGGCTCGCATCTGGTTTAGGGTGACCTGCACGAGGTGGAGGGTGGTGCCCACCAGGTCCAGAGTGGTGGTGCTTCCCGTTGGGTCCACCCCCCACATCGGTGTGTAGGACCGCCAGAGGGCTGGTTTCCCTGCAACGATGGTTCGTTTGGATGACGTGCTGGTGGTGGAGTAGTAGGAGTGGTACGTGGTTCTATATACGGGTCCCCACATTGGTGGGGAGGCCCCGCTGGTGAAGTATGTATTGGGGACAGGTGTTGCGATGGTATTGGGCCTGCCGCAGCGTCAGCATGAAGACCTCTCGTACCTCCGGCTCCTGATTGTGCATGAGACTATGCAGGTGAGCCGCAGTGTGAGCTGTGTACGCGTTGTTGACGAGGTGATCCGTGTTGTCTCCGTAGTACGCTGGCAATGCCGCGTGTACCGTTGCAGGTAGCGATGTGGCCCGGTGGCCGTGGATGGTCCACGCTCGTCGCACTGTGGTAGCGGCCGCTTGCAGCATGTGTTGGGGGTGTGTTAGGTGCAAGGCCTGGAATCCTATAGCTGCGTTGAGCACGGCTTGTAGGAAGTATGACAGGGCCGGGGTGGAGGGTGCCGTGATGCGTGCTATGACCAGTGTCAGTGTCAGCTGCCGTGTCAGGTTTGGTGGTAGGGTGACCCCGCCTGCGGTGGCCGCTTGTTGGACCCCAAGGTAGGTGGCCGCGTTTACTGGGTTCATGGGCAGGTCCCCGGGGCGGAGCGGCGGCAGCGGTGCATTGTGCACCATGGTGGCAGATTTGACGTTGTGTAGCAACAGCTGGTTGCCCGCCACATAGGTGGTGACAACGTGGAGGACTTTGGTGGCTCTGGCGGGGTCCGCGGTGGTCGGTAGGGGTTGACGTGCGGTGGCGGTCACCACCGCGATGTCGTCCGCAAACGCCAGGAGCGTGGTCCGTAGGGGATATGGTGCCACGTCCGGGTATGTGCGTCGGATGTAAAACGCCAGCGGGAGGGTGACGAGTAGGAAGAGGAATGGGCCCTCCGCACCCCCTTGCGGGACCCAACTGGCGGGCTGGAGCCCTGGGCTGGTGCCCTGGTCGGTGTTTCTGGCGTAAATGCGGGTGGTGAGGTACGCTTGCAGGAAGCCCTGGAAGGGGAGTCCCATGTGCTCCCAGACGGCCCGTAGGAGGCGGTGCGGGGTGTTGAGGAAGGCCCCTTTGGCATCCGGAGACGTGATGATGAGGCTGATCGGGTCCATGTCCACCACGGCGTCTCGCAAAAAAATGGCCTTCAATGGCGACCTACCCGGTATGGCCCCCCACATTGTGAGCGGTACAGCCCGGTACACTGCCGGGGCGACCCGTTTGAGGATGGGCATCCATATGAGTTTGGCTTTCGTGGTGGCGCACACGATGGGTCTCCAGTTGTCGGGGTTCGCCCAGTCGCCTTTCCTATACAGCGGTTGTACCAGGTTTGCCCAGTCGGGTGACACGTCCGTTCTCCTGATGGCGATATCCCACAGGCGCGCGGCCAAGTGCCTCTTCAGGTTCAGCGGGAGCCTACGGTAGAGCTCCCCCGGGGGTCGGTCCACCCCCGGGGTTTTTCCTGGTTGTAGTTTGTACAACACCTCATCGAGTTCCCGAATGGTGAACTGGGTTCGGTGCATGTCTCGTCGCTGTGTCCGGTCGTAGAGCTTCGGCAGGCGGGTTATCAGTTCCTCCTCGTACGCTGACAGCTCGCCATCCTCAGTGTTGTGTTGGCGCAGGAAGCTGTTGAGGACTTCTTCCAGGACCACCTTGGGATCGTTTGTCACTGTGCCGTCCTGTAGGCGTACCGCCTTGATGCCTCGGTGGCCTGTCTCTCCCAGGACCTTGTCCACGTGTTTCAGGGATTTGTAGATTTGGGGGTTTTGAAAGTAGCGTTGTTGTTCTTGCGCCAGTTCCTTTGCCCGGCGCATGTGCCATTCTCTGAGTTGCCGGCGTTTGGTGTCCAGTCGTGCAGCGATTTCCTGGGCGTCATGTTGGGCTTGTAGGTCATGCGAGTGCACTGCCGTGTGTAGTGCTCGCTTGTAGTGCCATATGGTTCTGACCAGGGATCGTAGGTCTTGATGCGGGGTGGTATCGTCCTGTGTTCTGTGTTGTCCGTTGAGGCCGCATGCCGTGGCCGCTTGTTGCATGGCGAGGTTGGGGTCGGTCTCGTCTTGTTGGCCTAGGATGCGTTGTACTGTGCGGTAATACGCTACCCATTTGTGGGTGTCGTGCTCTCCTGGCGGCTTGATGGGTGGCTGCTCCTCGTGGTCCATGCCATCCCTGGAGGCCGGGGGTACCTGAAGTACGTTGATTTGTATCCCCAGGGGTCGATGTCTGGTGATCTTGGATTGTAGGTCGTGGTATTGCGCCCGTGTCATCTCGACGTGTGCCGAGTCCGCGTAGAACAGTTTGATGCGGGAATCTGCCGTGCAAGGTTGCGGTGGTCTGTGTGAGGGCTGGCCTCGTAGAGAGGCTGTGAGGTCCTGCAGGCCCAGAGGCTGCATGGCCACTTGCACCGCTGCGTCCTCGGGGGTCTGTCGCCCTCCGCGATCGTCCGCTGATGGCCCTGCATTGAAGTCTCCTATGATGACAGTCGGCCCCATCATGGCAAGTTGTCGGTAGGCCTCCATGAGGTGTTCGAGGAATGTCTCTGTGGCGTCTCCAAAGGGGACGTGTACGTTGATGACATTCAGTTGCCATGTTGGGCCTACCAGTTCGTATGCCGCTAGGCGGCCTTCCGGCCCCAGTTGGTGGTGGACGTGCACTTGGACTTCACCCTTGTGGGATATTGGCACTCCCTTGACCCACGTGGTGCGGTATTGGTGTCCCGTCCTGGTGAGGACGGGCATTAGGTTGGGGCAGATTGCCTGGGTTTTGAGGGCCTGTTCCTGCCACACCATGGCGTCCGGGTCGCATTTTGGCATGATTGGTACGTCTTGTAGGTCCGGAGCTTTGGTCGCGTCATACAGGGCGCCTGGTTTGTTGAGGGACATGAGAGTGACAAGCACAGTTGTGACCTCGTGGGCGCGCGCCTTGGTGGCCCCTGGGGGGTCCCTGGCGCGGCGTGGTAGTAGTCATTGTCCCAGGCTCCGTTTCTGGTTGATCGCCGTGGCGACCCTTTGTTCCCCTGGTAGATCTGGCTCCTCCAGCCATGTCTGCGGCACGTCACCTGTCCAGATGGTGCCCGTGGGTACCTGGTTGGCCGGTGTGCGGAGCTGCAGCCGGCACTCCGGGAATTGTCTGTCGTCCCAGAGTTCGAGGTTTGCGGTCTCCACGTTTTCGCCCCACTCTGGGAGTGCTTGCCACTTGATTTTCAACTGTACGTTGCCATGTTGGCCCGGTGTGGCCAGTCTGCCCTGTATCTTGCCCCAGAACCACACAAATTGTTTTGGTTGTCCTCTAAGCGTGGCTCCGTACACTCCCTGTACTTCTGCGCCGTCTGGCCGTTCGGGGTGCATGGCGGCACGTTCCGCCGGCGTGAAAAATGGGCACGCTGGGGCCTTCGGCTTCGGTTGTGGATCGGGTGGCGATGGCGCTGGAGCCGTTTTGGGCTCCGGTTTTGGCCGTTTGGCCCGGCGGGCGGAGGTGTCCGCTCCCCTTGTGTGGGGCCTTGGTCTGAGCTGGGGTTGTTCTGGTGCCGGTTTGGGGGCCGGCTTTGGTGCGTCGGGGCAGAATATGCTGTACGCCGGTCCCTGTCCCTCCTGTGGCCTGTGCATACCCCAAAACTGATTTGTGTGTTCTTGTAGGCTGGCAGTGCAGAGTTTGAGAGTTCGCTCCGTGTCCGTGGGCCAGGACATCTAGCGCTGCGCCTGTGCTGTCTTGTGCTTTTGCACATAGGCTGCCAGGTTGCGCGTGAGTGTAAGCCACGTCTCGGGCAGCGTGGTGTCCGTGGCTGGGGCATCCACTGTCCAGTGCATCGCTGTTTTGAGGGCCAACCAGTGCGCCCTGGGGTGGTTGGTGTGATGGGTGGAGTGGTTAAAGCGGTCCCCCAGTGCCAGTGGATTCGCCGGTTTCGCTTCCGGTGTGAATTTGTGGACCCTGTCTGTTGTGCTCGTGGCGTTCCGCTGTGCCACCCACCATGTGTGTTGGTGGCACGTTACTGTCACCGTGGGGGTATCCGGGGGCCTGTCAATAAAGGCCGCCCAGTCAGTGACCTTCGGACCTTCGATCTTCCGGTCGTGCTGCTCCGGTGGGCTGGTCAGGGTCACCAGATGGTTCACAAGGTCCGCCGTCAGGGTGTCTTCTGTGTCCTGTACTCTGTCCTTACGTGCCGTGGGGTGGCCCACGGCAACGTCCCAGGCGTCTGTGGTGGCCGCCAGGGTGTTGGCCGCCAGGGTGATGACATCGTCTGTCAGGCCCTCCACGATGAGGTACTTTTCCCCCGCCAGGGTGGCCGGGAGTTGGGCCGTGTGTTTCATGGTGAGGTGTAGTAGCGCCCTGTCGGGGCCTGGGGCGTTTGAGTCCACGAGCCTGGGGTCGCGTGTGCCGTGTCTCGCCAACGTGTGCCGTGGTTCGTCGGTGTTGGGTAGTCGTGGCCCCGGGGCCATGTGGTGTACCTGATCGAGAGGGATGGCTTAGCCCGTGGTGTCGCCCGTTGTGAGGTACACTCCTTTGGCGCCTGTTACCGTGTTTAGGTATACACCTGGAAGTGGGGCGGGTTGTGGGGGCAATGGTTGTAACAGGGCGTGGGGGCAGGGGTGGCCGCAGGGGGGGTCCCCGGGTCGCAGCCCTGGGCAGGGGCCATCCTTGCCGCCGGGTACAGGATATGGCATGTAGGGCCCCGCCACCCTGCGTAGTTTTTTGGGGTTTAGGGTGTTCAACCACCGCCTCACCCTGATGGTGACAGAGCCCTGGTCGATCCAGGTGGCTTGGTCGCGGTCAATGTCCTGGTGTAGGGCCCTTCTGATGGTGCCCCACGTTCGGCGGTTGGTAGTGTCATCTTTGGCGGGGCACCCCGTGTCTATGAGAGGCATTCTGGCGTTTGTGAGGGCGGAGTTTATGATGTTGAGGGGGGATGCGTTGCCCTGGGTGCCGATGGCGGTGTTCCCCGTGGGTTTGATGCTCTGTCGTGGTACTCGCCTCCCGCGGAGGGGTTGGTGCGGGGACGCATCCGGGTGCCAGATGGGGGCTGGTAGGTTCTCGTATCGTGCCCAGGTGTACACTGTGTATGCCGTGCCCTCGGTGTTGGCCTGCAGTCTGTACACGGACTTCCGTGCCTCGCCGTAGGTGACGAGCGCATTTGATGTGGGGACGGTGTAGTTGAGGTGCGTGTGCGCCAGGGCGTGCGTGATTTGTACTTCCGTGCCCTTCCGTTTGTCTCCATGGTCTTCCAGTATGAAGTGTACCATTCATTGGCTGTGGGGTTGGAGGTTACCGTCTTTCTCGTGCAACGGCGAGTGTATTTGGCGTCCAGCCTGCTGCGCTTTGTTGGCGTTGTCGTGGGCGCGTTGCTCGCAGAGGACGTTACGTGTCCAGTCCTGCGGGGCAACCTCCCTGTGCGCCATGGCTTGGGCCGCCTTGGCGAGTGCCGTGACGATAGGGGGCAGTGGGACTTCTGCGACCTGAGGCAGGATGCCGGTGTCTGTTGGGAAGTTCCAGTATATGGTGAACATCCCCGGCTGCTGGGCGTTGTGGGTGTCCGGGAGGGTCAGAGAGAGCGCCTCTTTGATCTTGGTTACAGCCTCTGGATGTATGGTAGTGGGTTAGTGCCAGAGGGTGTGCTTGGTGGAGTCCCGATGTGTTTGGGCGGTACGTCCCGCGGGCTCCATTGTCTGCGGCGTGAGGGTGTCGTCGAGGGTGACCTGGTCGAGGCGGTTGGCTTCAGCGGCCCACCTTGTCTGCCATTCCGTCAGTGTGGGGACGTCCTCGGCGCAGTCTAGGGTGTAGCCAATAGCCATCCACTCCGGGTCGGGGTCGACGGTAATGTCGGTACCCGCTGTTGCGTTTATCCAGATAGCTTGTGTGGGTCTCGCCTGGGGCGTCTGGTCGTCCTCGCCAGGGGCTGCACCTTCCATGGCTGCCGTGCCCTGGGTGGTTAGAAAGAGGTGCATGGCCTGCGTTGGTTGTACTTGGTGTGGCGTAGGGAGGCGCATGGATACCATCGTTGCTATCCTTGGGAGGAGTTTCCTCCAATCGAAGGCGCCCGTTGGTAGTCGCCATGTTATTGCCGTGCTCCTTGTGTGGTTCCCCCCTCGGGGTAGTTGCTAGTTGTCTGGGACATGACGCAAGGTGAAAGGCTGGTGAAGTTGTGTGCTTCGGTGGCTGCATCCTCGTGCAGGTAGAACTCCAGCGCTGTTGGCCAAATAGGGTGCCACACGCGTGGGTCATCGTGCGGGGTGTGGAGGTGGATGCTTTGTTGATTCGACCAGCTGTGGTAGGCCAGGATGGCGTTGGTGATGGCAAGGTTGCGGTTGTCTCTAAACGGGTGGTCGGGTCTGGAGCAGTCTTCGAACGTGATGCGAACGGTCGTAGCCAGTGCTCTGATGTCTCCGTCCGGCACTACGTCGTCGTACTGTGTTGCGGGACGTTGCACCCTGTGGGCCCGTGTGTCCTTCCAAGACCTCCGTCTCGTACTTGGTCCAGTCTTGTGGCATGCGTGCCACGTACGCAGTCTCCGTGTACGGCGGGATACTGTGCTCCGCTAGGGTGCGGGCATGGGCCAGCTGTTGGTACAGGGTCCAGTGTCGGGGGGCTGGTCTTGGTGGATCGGTCGCGGCGGGCTCGGGCGTATGCTCCTTCTTCTCGGTTTCCCTGTGCCTCATCTAGAACCAGTTCCAGCATGGTGCGTGCGACAGTGGCCGGTGCTTTCTCTGTAAATTGTTCAACTAGGTCCCGTGTCCTGTTGATGCCCACACAACAGGACAGAAAGGAGGCGATAATCAGGCTCACACCTATCACTTGTAATGGTCCTATATTTAGGACCTATGGCAATAGTCTCCTCCCGGTTGCCGTCTCTCGCACTTGCTGTGCCAAAGGTAGCAAGGCAAACAACACGGTTGCGCATGCAGAGCCAACACAGGGTGGCACCAGGGGATTCTGCCTTCCAGTTTTGGCAGCTCGCCATGAGCACCTGTGCTTTCCCATCTGCAAAAAAGAAAAAAAGGGACTGCCTATCGTTCCCTTCCGCATCTTTAAAACTTACGTTTGTGGCGTTGCTGAACTCGTCATCAAAATAGATTTCTCGGGAGGCCGCGTAGGTGGTCTCCCACTTTTCACTGCCCCACAGTACCCACCAACTAGATAGTTGGCTGGCGCTGTTGGTGCCAACAAGCATGCCATGGACGTACGAGGCCTCATGCCTCGATGTACCATCCACCGCTATAGGCAACCAATGCAGCCGGGCTGCATGATGTTCAACGGTGGGGGTGGCCGTCACTTGCACAAGTTGCCGATGCGCTAGGGTAGGTAGCAGGCCGCACCATGGATGGTCTTGTCGTCTCCCGTATCACCCATGATTTCAAATCTCATTTCGTCACATAACTCAGTATCTTGGCGTTTTTGCAAACAGCATGGAAATCTCTACATGACTGTGCAGCCGATTTTTCAAAATCCGAATCTTATCGAGAATCCATTTCTGATCTGGCATTGCACTCAACAGGGAGTTCCCGTAATTGCAGATTCATTCGTGATTTAGCGGCAGCGACGCGAGCGTAAATAGTTAGTTTGGTCGATTTAGGGCGTACCTTTCACAGCACGCAGGAACTGAGCATATGAGGTTGCGTAACTAAGAATACTCGACATCCTGAGCACATTTCTGGTCCCCTGTCCTGCCCTGCTGTAAAGTTATAGGCAATTTTCATCCTTTCCCCCCCCTTTTGACACTAAAAACGGCTACAAACATCCTTTGTGTGCTCTACAGAACACTGGCACCGGTACAAGGGCAATGCCCCTTTGTTAGATGGCCTATAAAGAGGCATTGCATCCAAATATAATGCTTGTAGCCCTCGGTGTCATCAAGTTATAACATGAATGTGGTTATGTAGAGAAATGACCTGTTCGGAAGGTGACAATGCCATTTAGGAAAGTTAGGGGGTGGTATGAACAAGCAAAACAATCAAAGGGCGACGTATGGTGATAGCACCATGATGGAACACTTATTGTACCATGTTCAAAGCATCTATGTCGCATTGCCGTGAGGATATGTATCTTTTGTGCGTGCATTTTGCTCCTTTACATGGACATTCTTGGTGACTTCTGACACTAAAAACGGCTACAAACAGCCCTGATGCGCTACGGGGAACCACGGCACCCATACAAGGGCAATGCCCTCTTGTTTGATGGCCTTTGAAGAGGCATTGCATCCAAATATAATGCTTGTAGCCCTTGTAGCCGTGAAATTATAACATGAATGTGGTTATGTGGAAAAAGAACCTGTTTGCAAGGTGTAAATGCCATTTAGGAAGCGTAAGGAGTACTATGAACATAAAAAACAGTCAAAGGGCAATGTATAGTGATAGGACCGTGATGCAACACACATTGTACCATGTTCAAAGCCTCTATGCTGCATTGCCATGAGGATATGTATCTTTTGTGCGTACATTTTGCTCGTATGCATGGACATTCTTGGTGCCTTTTGACACTAAAAACGGCTACAAACGGCCTTGATGCGCTACTTAGAACCACGGCACCCATACAAGGGCAATGCTCTATTATTTCATGGCCTTTAGAGAGGCATTGCATCCCAAGAAGATGCTTGTAGCCCCGTAGTTGTATGCAGGTAGTTAGTGCCACGTCTGGTGAAATCTGATAAAACGCCCCCCCCCACGGGGGCTTTTTTTTGGAAAAGACGGGTAAATGAGCCTTTTGAAAATGTTTTCATGCGGACCCCCCCCATTTTGCGGGCGCTGAATCTAAAGAACATGCTTTTGCAGTCCAAAAAATTGCTTTTTGGGTACCCTTTGAGTAAAGTTGTATGCAGGTAGTTAGTGCCACATCTGGTGAAATCTGGTAAAACGCCCCCCCCCCCGGGGCCATTTTTCGGAAAAAAACGGGTAAATGAGCCTTTTGAAAATGTTTTCATGAGGACCCCCCCTATTTTGGGGGCGCTGAATCCAAACAAAATGCTCTGTCAGTTAAAAAAAATTGCTTTCTGGGTACTTTTTGAGTAAAGTGACGTTTTGGCCCGTAAAATCGTAGGTATAGGCAGTGAACGCCCGGGACTCCGGTATCACTAGCTGCCGAAGCATGCCTTACACCTGGTCTCATACCACACCGTGCGTCATGCTCCCCACTAGGTACCGCGACTCTATCCTAGAGAGGTGCAATGACCAGATCTGCCAAACGGCCACAATGGAACCTCTCCTCCATGGTGGGCTGGGGCAGGACGGCCACTATACCTCTTGTTCTCCGGGCTGAGCACTATTTGCCCGGTGTTGGGAAGCTATCTGACGGTTTGGGGTGCTGCAAGCTCCTTGGTAACAACTTGCTGGAGCTCTTGTAGGCGCCTCTGTCGTGTACGTCCTGCTACCAAATGGAAAGGCTCTTTGGGCCGCGGCATGGTGTTTGGTGCAAAGCCTGCAGAATTGGGGGCGCTTTTTTCGCAGGTTTCTAGCCTCTCGATGCCCTAGGTGACTAAATTTGGTGAGAATCTAGTGACATTCGTACAAAATTGGTACGAATTTTGTGCGAATTGCACGTGAATGAATTTGTGAGAATTCCGAGGCTTCTGTGAAATTGGCAGAAAATTCGTACGAATTTCGTATGAATTTCACGTGAATCTAAGCAATTTTTTTCAAAGAAAGAATGTATGGCTCATCCTTTTGCCCTCGTTGGCCCTCACAAAGCAAGCAGAGGATGAAGCCCAGGGGTTACCACACCCCCAGTCCAATGTTCATGATTTCGGCTGACACCCTCAGCAGTGTAACATATCGACGGGCACAGGATACCCCGAGTAAAATACAAACAGTGCCGAAGAAAAATTCGCAAAGTTGGGGGGCAGTGCCCCACATGTTGGTCAAACTGCCCATGCCTCGGGGCGGAGGGGGGGGCAGTATATTTGTACATATATTCAGATATAACAATGTACAAATAACATTCGTGCAGGTTAGAAGGGACGAGTGGTCCCAAAGTTAAAGGATGAGCTACACCCCCCCCCCCCCGTGGAGCAGAGCTCCGGCTAGCGGAGCCTTGGGAGCTCTGCTCCACCACCGCGTCAGCGAAAGAGGCGTCCATGGCCGATGCCGTGAGGCGCTGGGGCGGGAACTGCCGGCGCACTACCTCGTGGGCGGCATTGACCCCGGTCATGTCGGGCGCCACAGTGTCCACCTCAACCTGCTGGCAACTGGCGAGCATGGCCATCCGGAGACGGGTCAACAAGGCCGACATCTGCCTGGCGCATGCCTCAGCCTGGGCAGGCCAGGCTTGCGCGCCGGACACTGGCGGCGTTGGGGCCCCCTCCCACACTCTCCACCGGGGGGCCCTCGGCACCCTCAGCCCCCTCCCCTGTCTCTGCCGGTGGCTTTGCCGGTGCCCCCGTGGCCTTCCGCGGCGTCCCCAGGTCCCACTCCAGGATTTTCAGCCTGGTGACCAGGCGGTCCCTCTCCTTGGTGACGTCCGCTAACCCCGTCTGCGCGGCCCGCCTGTCGTCATTGGCCCTGGCTATACGGGCCTCGAGGTCGCGGTTGGCAGCCTGTTCGCTCGTCGCGCGCACCTCCCGCGCCCCCGCCCGCTGCAGCTGATGTTGTTGCTCCTCCCACTGCCCGGCCACCCCCCTCTGCCCCAGCCATGTCGCCGGCAGCGCCCGCTCCGCCCGCTCTGCCTGGGTGCCTGAACAGTCCAAAAACTGCCGCGATTGCGATTTACGGCCCGCCGCAACCCAATTTTGCCGAGGCTTTGGTGATTTGTGCCAAATCTGTGCGCATCTGCCCCGATTTAGATAGCACAATCGGTAACATACGACGTTATCTAGTTGCTGTATTGAAATCCAGTCGATTGGTTTACTGGAATTCCAGATAAACCCAAAATACGATCATTTTTGCCCATTTTTGCCACTTTTGGGCCATAAACGGTCATTTTGATGCTGTCCTTGTGGTGTCACGAGATTTCAAATTGATCAAGTTTGTCCCTAGTGCCCTGTGAGGCTAGGCAAGCAATGATTTGTGCCCGTGCCTGCCCTTTACCCAAGATAAGAATCCGGAGGGTGCCAAAAAACGCCCAAAACGGCTATATTTGCACTTTTGAACACATAAATGTTGATTAAAGTGATACAGCCGTGCTTTCATGTGATTTCATATTGATCACCTTTGTCGGCTGTGCTAAGTGAGGCTTGGCAAGCAATGATTTGTGCCCGTGCATGCCCTTTGCCCAAGATAATCATCCGGAGGCTGCCAAAAAACGCCCAAAACAGCTATATTTGCACTTTTGAACACATAAATGTTGATTAAAGTGATACGGCCGTGCATTCGTGTGATTTCAAATTGATCACCTTTGTCGACTGTGCTACTTGAGGCTTGGCAAGCAACAATTTGTGACCGTGCATGCCCTTTACTCAAGGTTATGGCCCTGAGGGTGCCAAAAAAGGCCCCAATCAGCCATATTTGCACTTTTGAACACAATAATGTTGATTAAAGTGATATGGTCGCGCTTTCATGTGATTTCAAATTGATGAAATGTGACCCTAGTGCTAGGTGAGGCTTGGCAAGCAATAATTTGTGCCCGTGCATGCCCTTTATCCCCAAGATAATAATCCAGAGGGTGCCAAAAAACGCCCAAAACAGTTCTATTTGCACTTTTGAACACATAAATGTTGATTAAAGTGATACGGCCGTGCATTCGTGTGATTTCAAATTCATCACCTTTGTCGGCTGTGCTACGTGAGGCTTGGCAAGCAACAATTTGTGACCGTGCATGCCCTTTACTCAAGGTTATGGCCTGGAGGGTGCCAAAAAAGGCCCCAAGCAGCTATATTTGCAGTTTTGAACACAATAATGTTGATTAAAGTGATACGGTCGCGCTTTCATGTGATTTCAAATTGATGAAATGTGTCCCTAGTGCTAGGTGAGGCTTGGCAAGCAATGATTTGTGCGCGTGCATGCCCTTTACTCAAGGTCACGGTCCGGATGGTGCAAAAGCAGGCCCAAAACAGCTACATTTGCACCTTTGAACACACAAATGTTGATTAAAGTGATACGGTCGCGCTTTTGTGTGATTTCAAGTTGATGAAATGTCTCCCGAGTGCTAGGTGACGCTTGGCAAGCAACAATTTGTGACCCTGCATGCTCTTTACTCAAGGTTAGGGCCCGGAGCGTGCCAAAAAAGGCCCAAAACAGCTACATTTGCACTTTTGAACACATAAATGTTGTTTAAAGTGCTATCGCTGCCCGTGTGTGTGATTTCAAGTTGTTCAAGTTGGTCACTAGTGCTAGGTGAGGCTAGACAATGAACAATTTGTGCCCGTGTATGCTCTTTACTCAAGAATATGAACCGGAGGGTGCGAACAAAGGCTCAAAACAACTGTATTTGCACACACACCATCATTAGATTTGCAAACGCTGTAATGGTCAGAGCCACACTCCCTTGGCACTGCCTGTCAGAAAAAACAAAAAGGAATCCCCCTTGTACCTGAGCGCATACAAGCTGCGTTTGTATGGGTTGTAAGGTGTGTCAGTTGTAGGGCCCCATACCCTATTTTCAGGGTGCTGGACTCAGAGAAAAGTGTTTGGCAAGGTTTTGGAGCAGATAATCAAGGGTTTCAGGGCCGCCATCACCAAAAAAACGCATTTTTTGGCAAAAAAAAGCCATTTTTGGCCTAAAACAGTGTTTTTGTGGCCTGAGTGGTCACAGGTAGGGCTCCATACCCTATTCTGAGGGTGCTGGACTCAAGTAAGCGTGTTTTGCAGTGTTTTGGAGCAAATGATCAAGGGTTCCGGAGCCAGCATCACCAAAAAAACCGCTTTTTTAGCCCAAAAAAATGCCAATTTGTTGGCCCGAAACAGCATTTTTGGGGCATGAGTGGTCAGTTGTAGGGCCCCATACCCTATTTTGAGTGTGGTGGACTCAGATAAACGTGTTGTTCAAGGTTTTGGAGCAAGTTATTGAGTGTTTCGGAGCCGCCAAAAAAAAACCGCATTTTTTGCCCAAAAATGGCCAAAAATGCCCTTTTATAGCTTAAAACAGTGTTTTTGGGTCCTGAGTGGTCAGTTGTAGGGCCCCATACCCCTTTTTCAGGGTGCTGGACTCAGAACAAAGTGTTGTACAAGGTTTTGGAGCAGATAATCAAGGGTTTCAGGGCCGCCATCACCCAAAAAAAAGCACATTTTGGCCAAAAAAAGCCATTTTTTGCCCTAAAACAGTGTTTTTGGGGCCTGAGTGGTCACAGGTAGGGCCCCATACCATATTTTGAGGGTGCTGGACTCAGGAAAGCGTGTTTTGCAGTGTTTTGGAGCAAATGATCAAGGGTTCCGGAGCCACCATCACCAAAACACCGCTTTTTTTGCCCCAAAAATGCCACCTTTTTGGCCTGAAACAGCATCTTTGGGGCATGAGTGGTCAGTTGTAGGGCCCCATAGCCTATTTTGAGTGTGGTGGACTCAGAAAAACGTGTTTTGCAAAATTTTGGAGCATCTTATGGAGTTTTTGGAGCCGCCATCACCAAAAAACCGTATTTCCTGCCAAAAACAAACATGTATGGTTTGAGCTATACAAAAGCTGCTATTCGCAACTAGGTGGTGAATGTCATATTTCTCGGATACGGCCGATTTTAGATGGAATCAAGCCTGCATTGTCGATCTAGGGGGTGGAAAATTTCCAATTTGGAGGGTGGGGGGGGCGGGCTAACTCCGGAAAATATGCTCCTTATGGTATAATTTGACAAAAACAGTAGTATTTCTGACTGTAGCTGGTTTCCGGATTTTCGGACCCCATAAAATCCTAGGTGCCCGGGGCTTTCTGGGAGGGGGCATCGCGCCCCCCTTGCGGGAGGGGGGCCTGGGCTTTCTGCTTCCGGGCCAAGAGGGTAAGGCTTGGGACTTTTTTTGACATCCAAAACCGGTTATTGTTGCTCACTTCAAAAATCCAAACCGGTTATTGGTTTTTTCATCATATTAAAAACCGGTTATTGGTTTGGACTTATGTATCTAAACGGGTACCGGTTATTGATAATTTGGGTGTCCAATTGTCAGTTGTACAAGTGGTTTGGACAATACAGAACCACGTAACTATTTATGATTTAATTGCCAATACCGGATGTTTAGCAAAAAAACAAAACCGGTTACTGGCTTGTGTGCAGAAAATGAAACCGGTTATTGGTTTCAAACAACCATGCTAAACAGGTACCGGTTATTGGCAATACCTGAAACACCGGTTCCAAGCCCTACAAGGGGGTTGGGGGGGGGCGTCCTCCTCCCCCTCGACGTCAGTGACGCCAACACGCACCTTCTGCTGCCTCCCCACATGGACGCGCATGCCAAGCCATGCCGCGTCTGCCCACTCCGCCTTCTGCTGCTGCCAGCCCGTGATCAAATTGAGCCCAATGACCCAGGCCGTGGTCACCGTCTCCTCCTCCCCAGTCCGCGCCACCCCTGTCTGCACCCGCCAGTGCCCGGTCACAAGCCGGTAGGCAAACATGCCCACCAGCGCCTGCCCCTCGGGCAGGTTGGAACCCCCCATGACCCCAATGGGGCTGGGGAAGGAGATGCGGAGGATCTCCGGGCCTCTAAGGCCAGGTTCCACACAGCAGAGAGATGCCGTTGCCGCCCGTCGGGCCCGGGTGCCACCCTCTGCGTCAAGGCCAAATCCGGCTGCCTAGGGGCGAGGATGACCAAAGATTAGGGGGGGGGGGTCGAGGTGGCCGGTGCCCAAGTCCTCACAGGAGGGCATGGGGAGGAACACCTCCCGCACGGCATGCCCCGCACCGGAGCTGGCCTCGCTGTGGCCCCCTGTAGCGCGTCCAGAGCGCCGCGAGCCCTCGCTGCGCTCACTGCCGGCCTCGCTCGGGGCCTGTCCACCACCGGTGTCGCGGGCCGCCTCGCTCTCCTGCTTGGGCGCCTGCACACGGGGCCGGGGCGTGAATCGGCGCCGCGAGTGGTGCCGAATGTCAGGGGAGCACGCGTTGATTGGGACCTACAGACAGGGAGAAGTGTGCAGGGCACCAATGGAGAAAGGTGGAGCAAAGATGTAGCAATGCAACAATAAAACGAACAAATTGGACGAAATTCACAAAAATTCGTACAAAATTGGTACGATTTTTGTGTGAATTTCACATAAGCTGCTGTATTCACACCCAGGCAATCACGTGAATTTCATCCAATTGGGCAATAAAAAAAGCAAATACACAAGCAAGCACACCTTGCAATCACATGGACATGTGATTCACCATGCCGGAGCCTTCGTACATCTCGGCGACCGCCACGCTGGGGCTGTGTTGAACAGATGCGACAACGTGGTCGTCCGCACTGGATGAGCAACGCCTAACATGGCGAACTGGATCTCCGACTCCGCATCGACGTTGTCCCCCTTGCAGATCTTGATCTGATGCACGCTCCCCACAATAATATGCTCTGCTCGGCGATCCCCATGACGGCGAGATCGGAGCTCGGGGCGGATCGGGAGAGGAAGTTGGGGTGGAAGGGGCTGGTGAAGGGGGCGTCCGAGACTGCCTCGGGGGCGTCAGTGAACGGGGCCTGGGCAGCACCCACCTCCTACAACCCCACCCTCCTAATCACCCCCTTCCCCAATGCACAACACCTAATCCACGCTGGGGAAGTCCCAGCTGGACAAATTCCAAGCAATGGGGAGGGCCTCCTGGGGGGGGGGGGGGGGCAGGTGCGTGGTGTTGGGATGGTGGTGGTGGTGGTGCCGGGGGTCGGGCGTCCACAGGTCCAAAAAAGCCCCCTGCAGCCCATCCTTGTAGTTTGGGGGGCAGGCAACCCATGGCTGCGGCCAGTCAGCAGCATGTCCCCGCTCCTGCAGCTGAATGGTGTCCCAGTGCGCCTCCCCTGCATCCCCCAGGGCCGTCCCTGCCTGCACCGCCACCTAGTGGTCCTCTGACAGGCAGAGGAAGCTACTCATGTGACACCCCGAGATATCCCTGCTGTCGGGGGGGAGCACGTCGGGGTGGGTGAAGACATCGGTGTGGTGGAGCCGAGCCCCGGTTCCCCACACTCGCCACAATGACGCTGCCTGGCGTCCTCCAGTGGAGGTCACCAACCTGAGGGACACTTTCGGTGGGGTTGGGCAGGAACTTCATGAAGAGAGGCCCCCCGACCCCCGAGCCCAAGGAGTTTTTGCTTTGCCAACCCGGGGGAGATCACGATCCCTTGCCTGGTCTTCACTCCGCCCAGCATTGGAAAGAAGCTCAAGATTTTGTGCGACGACTTTTTCGTCGCCGCTGTCTGACGCCTTGATCACCTTGTTCAATCCCAACTTGCAATCCCGTGCTTCCATAAGCCCCCGAAGCACAATGTAGGCGTACACATCAACAAAGTTGACGGGCGGCTGAGAGAGGCCAACCCTGTCCGGGGCGGGGTCAGGGTTGCCCATCACCCCATGAGGGGGGTGGGGAAGGTGTTCTGTGCGGAGGGCGGGTTCACTCAAAATGAAGGGGGGGTGCATGAGGCACCACGGTACCATTGCAAAGAACTTGTAGAGGGTGGGGTGGGTGATTTCGGGGATGTGCACCTGTGGGGGGATGGTGGGACGGAAAGGGGCGATGCCCAAGTCCTCCAACCACCGGGGGCTGGCAGGGTGCCAGTAGAAGGGTAAAAAGGAATTGTCAGAAGGTGCACCTGCAACAAGATTGTGCAGGCACACCATGTCGCAATCAGGGGGGGGTATACACAAGGGTATTGCTGGGGTACAGCTGGACATGGGCGTCCTTGAGCTTCCCCACCAGGTTAGTGCGCATGGAATTGAACAGTTGGTCAATGGTGGCAGGGTGAGGGGTCAGATGCGAAAATTTGAGGCAGGGAAGTTGGCGGCGGAGTTCCCTCAACAAAGTTGTGGAGCAGACCTTCCCCCAAAGATAGGAGTTGCGGGTGGGGCTGCGCAGGTTGATGTGAATCACATCGGGGGAGGGGTCAAGGGATGCTGCCGAGGCCACAACACCCCCAGTGCCCCTGACTGGTACGTCGCCTCCTCCAATTGGTGGTGGGTGACGGGGAGGGCTTGGTAGTCGGCAAGGGTGTCGGCAGCGGGATCGAAGCGGGACTACAAGCTGGGGAGCTGGGACAAGGTCTCCTGGGATATGGTCACAAGAAGATCCAAAAAAGGCTTTGAGAGCTGTGAGAAAGCGAAACAGTGGAAATTGGGGCAATTTTGTACGAAATTCGTACAAATTTCACAGGCTCGTGAATATGTGAACGTAGGGTGAATTTGTAAGTGAATTTGGGTAGGTGTATTTCAGATTCAACTGAGTCTCACCGAATGTGTTGAACCAGGTGGCTACTTATAATCTCTAATTTGCACACATTTGTTGGATCTCATTTTGGGCGAAGATAGCACGGGAAACACACACGGGGGCACCAGGTTACCAGAAAAACAAAGCAAAAAGTTATGAAATTCACGGTACCGTGAATCTCGGATTGAAACGGCCGGTTCACGAGGGGTACATATACATCGTTTGAGAGAGACTCGGACCCTCAGATGTATGTATGTCCATCCGCAGTAACTTTCTATCTAGACAGCAATTTTTCTCTTGGTCATATGAGCATGGACTTGTCTAGTGTTCTCGCTGCCCTCTCCTTCCATGGGGTTCCCTCCATCATCGGGTCACCGGAACCAACATCCAGGTCGCATCCCCGCAAGGCTGCAACCGGGGCCTAGCCGGCCGTGACCCCTCCTTCATTCACCCCGGACAACAGTTACATGGTAGCAGAGGCTAGCTGAATATCGTTACCGCGGGACCCACTCCTCCGTTAGGCCCTGAGAGCACCCAAATGGAGGCTGTAGGAACGCCCGAAGTGACCATTTCGCTCCCCCTGTGTTTTGCAACTGAAGCGCTACGAGGATTCCCCTGCAGCAGTCCCGAGTGTCCAAGGAGAGCTACAATTGGTTGTCAATGAGGCCACCCTCTGGAAGTTCCTAGTCAAAATTAACCACCTGATGGCTGAATTCAACCAGTCCCTGTCGACGGCGGAGCTCTTTATGAGCTTGGCGGCACCATCATCCCTCCGTCAGTCATGCCCTTTCAGAAACTCCAGGTGGGTTTCATGGACTTGGACGCAGGTGGACCAGGTGAACTGCCCCGGCCCACACAGCCCGCATAATGGGCTCCTCACGAACCCAGACTGTGCCAGGGAGACAGCCATGATTCTGAAACGGGCTGTTGGCTGTTGCAGGAGCGTCTTCGACGCTGGGAAGAAGAAGAGTTTGATTTTGTACCCGAGCTTTTTTATTTAATTCGCGATGAAATCTGTGAACCGATTTTCCGCTCCTGGGAAGAGAATCAGCTCAGGAATTTGTTCCATCAGGTATGCAACGCGACTCACTTCCCGTAGGTGATGACCTGGGAGGCTGTTCCTGGGCCCTCCGTTCCACATTCCACCCTTCTTGGCCGAGATCCTGAGGCCGAATTGGCTGTAGCGGTCGAGGAAGGTATTGTAGAGGCTGCAAAACAGGCCAGTTTAGAGATCAGGACCAAGGGAGCACCAAGGGTGGACCCCTGATCAAAATGTACAGACTTATGTGACCCCACAGTCTGTCCAGCACCGGCAGGGCACCCAATGTACTGCCCTGTCAACTGCCCCTGTGGCACCCAGCGTGATTCTGAGGTTCAGGAGCTCAAGGATCAAATGCAATTAATTGTACATACATTGGGTATAGAAAATATATTCAAAACCCACATGCGGTCTGAGGGAAAAGGAGCCATTGGAGGCAACCACAGAAATTTTTTCCATTGCTCTTTTAGTGGACTCTAATACCACCGATGCAGGGATTAGCAGAACCAAAGTTAAAAAAAAGGGAGAGAAGGACGGTAGCAGCCAGAGGAAAGGCAAAGAATGCCAAGAGAAATGCCGCCCGCACTACCCCTGCAGCTGCTGATTCCAACGCCTTAGCCGAGCTCTTACTCGCCCAAACCCTCGCCGGAGCTTGTGTGACTAATGATGCTGCGCAGGCGCCCGCATTTACAGCCAGTGTTGGGCTTGAATCTCTTCTTAACCCTACCTCTTTGAGACTCCGTCAGGTTGCCAAGCAACCGAAGTACAATGGGAACCTCGGATGTTGGCCTCAGTGCCAACCAGAATTCAAGCTATGGGTTAAAACCGAAAAACTCCACGAGGATCGTTTCCGGATGGCCCTCTTCGACTGCCTTGAGGGACCGCCGGCCAACATGTTGCTGTGAACCCGGAGTATTCGCGAAGAGAAAAGTTCCCCCCTTACCTTTGATGAGGTCTGGGAAAAGCTGGAGGTACGTGGATCGTGAGTGCCAGAGGATCATTACCATCAGATGCTCAAGAATTTCCCCTCATTTTCGTGATTAATGCCCCATGAGGTTCAGGACAAGAAGCAACGCTGCTAGAATGTGGTTGAGGAGGCTGATCATTCGGGTGAAAAATTCTCTGATGCTGAGTTGAAAAATTTAATTTTCGATAAAACTCCCTCTGAAAGTGCCGCAACCCTTCGGAACAAACAGTCCGAAGAAAAGGTCAAGACCTTGTGGGCGGAGGTGAAAGGCTTCGATGCCTCTGCCAATGAATTTCCGGTTAGGGAATCACTTCAAAGGTGTTCCCCCACGTCGTTTTCGAAGGAGAGATTCACTTAGCAAACGTGGAAAATGGCGTTTCATGCACATGAGGATCGGGACCTGTTTATCCAAGTCCTCAACAGGGGCGTAAGCTTTTTTTGGCGGCGGCCTAGGGCAAGAAGCCGGGTGCTTTCGTACACCCCGAAGGAACTCTGGCAAGGGGTTGAGCGGCTCGATGCCACCGCCACCAAAAATTACCCTGAGGGCCTTGGGGGTGGTAAAAATTCCCAGCAAAACACCCAAGGTGGCGCCAATAAGAGCAACAAGAAAGTGAAGGGCACCAAACGTGTGAAGCAGGAGTGTGGCATCTGCCTCTCCATCGGTTCCAGGGGCCGAGCAAACTCACATTGTACGGTGAATCACCGGTGGTCAGCACACGATCACAAGATTATCGGGGAAAATGACAGTAATCCTCCTTAGAATTCAGACAAAAATGCCCGACACGTGCACGGAGGAAAGGCTCGAAAAGGGAATCACACCCCCTCCGGTGTAAAGAAAAACTCCGGGGGCCCAAGCGGTTTCCAAGGCACAAGAAATTGGACTCCACCCGGTTCTGTTGGGCAACCCAATAGTCAGAAAGATACAAGGGGCACCCCCGGGGGCGGAAATCAAAGTTCAGGCCAAACCCCCCGATCTGGCGGAAACAAAAGAAATGCTTAGGGTTCCCAGGGCAAGCGTAAGGGAAACCCGTTTGGGACCGCCTTTTCTGGTAGGGGCAAGAGGTGTGGCGGCGGTGGAGGTCCCTCATCCGGTGGCCCTGGTTGTGGAAGGGGCAATCATCGTGTGGGTCAGGTGTGTGGTAAAGATCACGTGTCCTATGCAGACAAAATTATGTTGAAAATGTCACGAATTCAGCAGATGATCCGCTCCATGAGGAGTGGACTGATGAATTCGGCCGCGTTCACCAGGTTGATGTGGTGGCTGGGGGTCTGGACGCCTAGCGGAGCCACGAAAATCGCCCCTCCCCAGGCTACTTCAGGCATGATCCCTTGATTCCTTCCAGACCCCAACTTGATGTAGGGTCCCTTGTCTCCCTTCCCCTGGATCCTCATGCTCCAGTGGGCGAGGTGGAAGTACAGTCCAAGCACAGGGCCAGGACAGCTTGTCACAAAGCTGTGGGCTTCTGATTGCAAAGGCAATGTTGACCTCGCCACTTGCTTTTGTGACAATGGATTGGAGGTAAATCTCCAATCCAGTTCTTTTTTACCCAACGACTGTGTGTTTGATTCGACCCATCCGGGACATTCTCTGTCAAGCGGACAACGCGGTTGTTATATATGCACCCTTTTCGTCGCTCAGGACCTTTGGGATACCGGCAAAGTGGAGGAAATTGTCCCGAAGGATAACTACTTCTATTGTGCCCAAAAAATAGGATGGACTTTACTTGGGCTATCCCTGGGTTCACAAGAACAGGGTGGCGCCCGTAGGTCATAGTTGTTTTTTGTTGCTGGAGTCAGGTTCCTTGGGGCGTCCTGAATTTCTTTGTTTGCACGCAGGGTTCAAAAGTTTTGAAGAATATTTTAAGCAAAAAGTTATTCCAAAGTTTGGTGAAGATGTCACCATTGCTTAGGTGAATAGGAGTGTTGAGTACTCCCGGGAGGTAGAATGTCTTCGGAGGGACTCTCTGCCACGTCGCCCTTCGCACAGGCACTCTTCATCCTACAGAGTTGTCGACAAATGGCACTATGCTATTTGTGAATATTTTTGTGAGCACCATTCCTTTACCGGCACAATACCATGCCTTTGCTAACCGTGAGATCAAGAGGTTTGATAAATTCTTTCACGATGCTTGGACCCAAAAATGGGGCCAGAAGTTATGGCTAAATCCCCCGTTTCATTTAATCCTGCAAGTCATTCACAAAATCAAACAGGATAAAACCCACGCGATTTTAGTTGTGCCCTAGTGGGACGACAAGCCATGGTTTCAAGAATTTGAGGACATTTGTGTAGATTGCATCGAACTTCCGAGAAAGCTTGAGCTGTACGCCAGGGAGGACACAGGTCCTCTGCGACAGCAGTCCTGGAGTTCCCTTGCATTCCTCGTGGATGGAGGACTTCGTGACTCCGATTCTGCTGATACTGGTACTAATTCTTGTGTTGGGTCTGAATCTGAGGTTGAGCGTGGCACTAATGATGAATGTATTTTTTCCGATTTTTCTCCGTCACATGCCAAAGGTGATTCGTCCTCAAATTGATTCGCCTTGTCTCCCTTTTCGCCAATACGATCAACACCGAAAAGAATCTTCGGTGCACGGGCGAAGAAGAACTTTAAATGGCGCCGCAAATTCAGGGTTTTTTTATTGAAAACCTCGTGGGGAAGTTCTGAATGATCCCTCCGAGGAGCTGGATCACAAAGATCATCTCTGAAATGGCTGCACCCGACCCACCTACCTTCAAGAGGCAGCTCATACGGACTTTTTTCGAGACATCCATAAGAAGGCTCTTCCTGCTAAGGCGGAAGAGATCGCCAAGGCTTTTTCAATAGTACTTGCTGGCGATCAGGTGGACACTGGGACGCGTTCTAAAAAAAGAGGAAAAGCTTTTCGAGGAATGGAAGGATACAACCCTTTCAGGCAAACTTGTGAAAGACCGCGCAGTCGATGGGCAGTTCCCCGAAGCTTTCATCGAGCTTCGTGAGGGGTACAAGGCGAAGAAATAGCGCCCCTACGAGAAACAAAGGCAAAAACATGAGATCCTCAGAAAAAAAATCCAGACAAATCTGAGGGAATTTGGTTGGCTTCAGAGTGGTATGACCAGCAAGTGGTGTTTGCATCCTTTACAGTTCCAAAACCGCCACCTGCAGAGCAAAATACCATAGATGGTTGGCGAATCGTTGTTGATTGTTGCAACCTCAACGCTGAAACCATGGCGGATTCACACACCCTTCCCCTCATTCAGGAGGAAATCGCCAAGAGGGCAGGACATCGTTTATTTTCTGTGCTGGATCTCCGTCACGGCTTTCACCAAATTGAGGAAGGACAGCAAGCCTCTTACTTGCATGTGCATTCAATGTGGCCCGGTCCAGCCATGCTAATGGGACTGACGAAAGCGCCCTCATTCTTTCTGGGAAGAATGGAGGATGTGCTAGTTACAGCTCATCCTGAGCTTCTTGCCTTCGTCAGTGTGTACATAGATGATATAGGGGAGGCAGCGACCGAACAGAAGCTCGTGGCTTTACATTGGAAGCAGCTGAATCAGGTAATCCACATTCTTGATGCCAATGAGCTGATTTGTGGGCCGAAGAAGGGAAAATTATCTTTAAAATCCGTCTAATTTTGTGGCTTTCTTCTCGAGAATGGTATTCGTCGGCCCAGTCCAGGGAAGCTCATCGCTATTCAGAAGTGGAAGCGTCCTGAGATCTTTTCGGAATTGAGAGGATTCCTGGGTTGTTGCAATTTTCAACCATACATTTGTGCAGAATTGTCCCAAATTTGCCGCACCCGTCACGGAGTTACTGAAGGTAGGGAGAGATGTGGAAAGGCAGGTTCAAAGGTGCCTGTCACATGGACTGATGAATGCGAGGAAGCCTTCCATCATTTGAAGGCGGCCCTCTGCGAAGTCGCCACGTTGCATGTGGCGAAATTGGACCAACCGTTCAATATAAGAACCGACGCATCCAGGTACGGGATCGGAACCGTCCGTGAACAGGTTGATAAAGCCACCAGCGATCATTACCCTCTTGCATTTTGGTCCCAGAAGCTAGCCCCACGCCAAATGCAATGGTCGCCACGCGAGCAAGAAACCTACAGCATAATCTACACGCTGAAAAATTATCAATTGTGGGTTGGCACCCGTCGATTCGAGGTCCTGACGGATCAGAGATCTCTTGAAAATTCGGCCACCGAACACATGAATACGGTGTCAGGCTCAGCTTGTCGACGGGCAAGATGGCAAGAATATCTCAGTCTGATTGATCCCCATGTGTCCTACCCACCTGGAAAACACAACACGGTAGCGGATGCTCTCAGCCGATGGGCTTACCCTGCTTCAGATAGACTGCAAAGTACCAACATCCATTGTACGGAGCAGGACCGCTACGTCGTAATCGAGTGGGATCAAGAAGTTCGACGTGAATGCATGCAATGCTCTGTTAAACGGCTTGCATTACGGTGTCATGATATCACTGCCTTCTCAGATCTGACGCATGCCCATGACATTATCACCAATTCACTGAAAGTCGTGGAGAAAGTCACCGATCCCTCCTTCGGGACTATGAAACGGACTAAGTACACCAGACCTATAACCGGCTTTCGGTTGATTCAGGGCATTAAACGTCGGGATCCGGCCAAGTATCCACCCCTGCAAAAAGATGCTCTCATCATCCGTGAATGGCCCAACGATTATATGAGTGATTCCACTTTCAAAGAGGTCTTTGAGAACTTAAAATCCAAAGATGCTCATAAAAATGGAATTATTTCTGACTATTCGTTGGTTGGGGGGAAACTGTGGATGCGGGGTAAATTGTGCGTACCAGACGCCCTGGCCCCCGAGTGTTAAACTGGTGTCACAAATGAGAGTCTCCCCACGCGCATCGCCGTAGATTATGGTCGATGATTAAGCATAGGTTATTTGGCTCGAGGCTCTACACTCATAGCAGGAGGGTAGCTGCCGGATGTGCCCAATGTGCTGTCTCTGACAACGCCCCCCAGCGCCAAGAAGCACCGCCATCTGAAGCCACATCCTATTCCGGAGCGCCTCATTAACAGAGTCACCAGTGATTTCTTCTATCTTGGTGAACTCGACGACGCCATTGGACTAACAAGAAAGTCAATGGAGTGCTCCTTACTCAGTGCCGTAATTCCGGCTACATTCAGATGTTGCCTTGTAGCATGGAGTCGATGACTGGCAAAGCTGCTGCCGAATGGTGCGTGCAAACATGGATGGGAGGTTGGGATGTTCCATCCGAGGGGATTACGGACTCAAGTAAGGAGTACAGCTCCGATTGGTGGAGAGAAGTATATACCCACCTTGGAATCCATCACCTCAGATGTGAAATCCACTCACATTGAGTGCTGCCAGGCGAAAGAGCCAGTTGCTCAATTATCAATATGTTCTGTAAGGAAATCGCCAGTGGGAAGGACTTCCATTGGCCTGAGACTCTCTTTGCCTTGCTTCGCTGTTACCAGAACACGCCTTTCTACCATGGCCTTTCTCCGAATGAAATTGTCTTTGGACAGAAGAAGTGTTGGTGGAACATGCCGTTCAATAATCCTCGCCCCTGCGAAGATGATTCGCTATTTATCGACGAAATCCATAGGGCGGAAAGGACTGTCTCTGAACTAATTGACTGGCTCTGGGCCCAGAATCAGGGCCGAAAAGACCTGCACAATTTTGAAGTAGACGATAGAGTTTGGCTTCCAAAATCTTAAACCACTCGGGACGGAGATGATACGCTTCTTCCCTTGTGGGAGAGGGCATAAGCTGTTGCAGCCCGTCTAGGAGAGAACAGGTGGTAGATCCTTGTGGATGTCAACAGGGAAAACGAGGTTTCCCCTGATTCCCTCATGAGAGAAATCCCTTCCCCCGTAACGGAGAGTTGAACCTCTTTTTTGGACCTCGAAATCCTTATGGGAATGGGTTTTGAAGGGGGGAAGTACAAACTCAAGAACATTCTCGGGGCACAACGTGACGAAAAGGGCAAGTGGAAGTTATTCTGTGAGTGGGGGGGCTTTGATTCGAGTCACAACAACTGGGAACTAGCGCAACCTTTCTTTCATTGATACACGAAGGGGTTCATTGACTTTCTCAAGAAGCACCCCGAACTTGGTGCATTCCTGACAGATTGTATGTCCAAACCACACAGACAGGTGGAGGACGACGGAAGAACACCCGTGGTGAAAAGAGATCCAGCCTTTTATGGCCCTCATCCGTCACATTTGAGGGTTGATCCGCCTATCCCCCCTCCTGCGCTGAGGCCAGCCCAGGAGCCAAATGAGGACCGAGCTACGACTTCTGCACCAAAAAAAAGTTGATTGAGGCTAGATTATCAAACATTCTCAATTCTCCACATCAAGTCGTAATCAGCCAGAATGAACAGTGGATTAAGCAGAATGCAACTTCTCCAAGACGTCAGAACACTCACATTGTAATAAGTGGTCCACGGGGCGAGGGTGAAGCTTTTGAAGGAGTTGAACATGCAAGGGTTTCGAACCTACCCCCTTGAGCCCGAGCGACGAGTGCCATGACGCCCTGGACTAGACGACTGTTAGCCAAATTAGAAGGCCGGCGGCTCAAGTCTTGAAATGCCTCCCTCAATTCGGCAAAGCGAGAATGCATGTGACCACCAACCTGTCGGCTGGGGCACGTGTACGGCTTGGGCGCTGTAAATGAGCAAACGGAGTGTGCTGCCGTGTCCAGACAAAACCAAACTCAAGGTTACTTCAGGCATATCCGGGGTAATCTTGTCCCTGCTGGTCTGAGCATCATTAGAAATTTGACTACTCGTGCAGATGGAAGCAACTATACATACGAAAACGCTGTGCAGCAACTTTCACCCCTACACGTACCCCCTGTAACTCTGGCCACACCAGTTGCATTGCCGGGCCCTCAAATCTTACCTTCATCTCTCTTGATGCTGAGGCAAAAGTTCAGACTCAGGGACAGGATCCTTAAAATTAGGTTGAAATCCTTAGGTTCGTCCTTCATTCTGCCATTATTGCACGAAACCCCGAAGTCAATTGTTCAGACAACCTTCAGACAGAGGCTCTAAGGACTTCGAACAACAACCTCTAAGGTCCGTAAGCTGTGGTGTATTTTTGGCACACACCAATGTGAGGTAAATGCCTCAGTCTCAGGTCAAAAAGGGTGAATCCAAGTGTCTTGCGACACTGAGTTGGAAGATTGGCCTTGTCCAAGCAGATTGACACCGCTGCCATTGTACATAAAGGACTATTTGGTGTCTTTAAGTTATATACAGTCACTAAAGCGCCTTTTGCTATCCTTCGGCGCGTCACATGCCAGGGATTCATGGCCATCAGGTCCCATCATGATGCACCATCATCCGATTAACATTTTCTTGGAATCTGTTGGATGCTCGCAAACAAATTTGCCGGTTTTGCTTGTAGCGTAGCCCTGGCCCGCTGACCTGTACTGTCCCATCCTATCCCAGACAGGCCAGCACAAGTCTCACATACCACCTGGCTGATACTCAAGGGAAACATAACCATACCTGCAGCAGCCCCCCCCTCCGCAACCAAAACTGCCTATCTGTCGTACACGTAGGTCAGGGGGCGTCTAAACGCACCAGTGGTGCCAAACCAGGCCGCGGTTAGGGTCAGGAAAATGCAGGTTGAGCTGGCGGCAGGCATATATATATTCACCAGCGACAAACCCACACACACCGCGTCATGGCAAAGGTGACCCAAGAGCCCAAGGGCGCGCACAGGAGCGAGCGGGCTTCGACGCCCAGGCCGTTGCATACTGATCCGCCGACCCTGGGGCACGTCAGGCAGCAGCCCAACCTCAATGGGCTCCCACGCCCCGGCTGTCGCGTGCACGTCCAAAAACTCCGGCCCATCACCCACACATACCAAAGCAGGGGTGCACCTGTTCGTGCCTGTGCCCCTGTGTGCAGGGGACCTACACCCATGCCCAAACAGGACCTGCTACCCTACGGCACATTGCGCAGAGCGGCCTTACGTGCTCACACACAGCGGACGCGTCTAGCACACACACACCGCGTCATGTCAAATACTAGGCAGGAGCCCAAGGGCGCGCGCAGGGGTGAGCGGGCTCCCACGCCCAGGCCATTGCACACTGATGCACCGAGCCTGGCCCAAGGGAACACACTCATAAGCATATATATCAATCCACCAGCGCCATTGCGTTCACGCGATCACACACACACACACTCTTCAACCACTCGGGACGGAGATGATACGCTTCTTCCCTTGTGGGAGAGGGCATTAGCTGTTGCAGCCCGTCTAGGAGAGAACAGGTGGTAGATCCTTGTGGATGTCAACAGGGAAAACGAGGTTTCCCCTGATTCCCTCATGAGAGAAATCCCTTCCCCCGTAACGGAGAGTTGAACCTCTTTTTTGGACCTCGAAATCCTTATCGGAATGGGTTTTGAAGGGGGGAAGTACAAACCCAAGAACATTCTCGGGGCACAACGTGACGAAAAGGGCAAGTGGAAGTTATTCTGTGAGTGGGGGGGCTTTGATTCGAGTCACAACAACTGGGAACTAGCGCAACCTTTCTTTCATTGATACACGAAGGGGTTCATTGACTTTCTCAAGAAGCACCCCGAACTTGGTGCATTCCTGACAGATTGTCTGTCCAAACCACACAGACAGGTGGAGGACGACAGAAGAACACCCGTGGTGAAAAGAGATCCAGCCTTTTATGGCCCTCATCCGTCACATTTGAGGGTTGATCCGCCTATCCCCCCTCCTGCGGTGAGGCCAGCCAAGGAGCCAAATGAGGACCGAGCTACGACTTCTGCACCAAAAAAAAGTTGATTGAGGCTAGATTATCAAACATTCTCAATTCTCCACATCAAGTCGTAATCAGCAAGAATGAACAGTGGATTAAGCAGAATGCAACTTCTCCAAGACGTCAGAACACTCACATTGTAATAAGTGGTCCACGGGGCGAGGGTGAAGCTTTTGAAGGAGTTGAACATGCAAGGGTTTCGAACCTACCCCCTTGAGCCCGAGCGACGAGTGCCATGACGCCCTGGACTAGACGACTGTTAGCCAAATTAGAAGGCCGGCGGCTCAAGTCTTGAAATGCCTCCCTCAATTCGGCAAAGCGAGAATGCACGTGACCACCAACCTGTCGGCTGGGGCACGTGTACGGCTTGGGCGCTGTAAATGAGCAAACGGAGTGTGCTGCCGTGTCCAGACAAAACCAAACTCAAGGTTACTTCAGGCATATCCGGGGTAATCTTGTCCCTGCTGGTCTGAGCATCATTAGAAATTTGACTACTCGTGCAGATGGAAGCAACTATACATACGAAAACGCTGTGCAGCAACTTTCACCCCTACACGTACCCCCTGTAACTCTGGCCACACCAGTTGCATTGCCGGGCCCTCAAATCTTACCTTCATCTCTCTTAATGCTGAGGCAAAAGTTCAGACTCAGGGACAGGATCCTTAAATTTAGGTTGAAATCCTTAGGTTCGTCCTTCATTCTGCCATTATTGCACGAAACCCCGAAGTCAATTGTTCAGACAACCTTCAGACAGAGGCTCTAAGGACTTCCAACAACAACCTCTAAGGTCCGTAAGCTGTGGTGTATTTTTGGCACACACCAATGTGAGGTAAATGCCTCAGTCTCAGGTCAAAAAGGGTGAATCCAAGTGTCTTGCGACACTGAGTTGGAAGATTGGCCTTGTCCAAGCAGATTGACACCGCTGCCATTGTACATAAAGGACTATTTGGTGTCTTTAAGTTATATACAGTCACTAAAGCGCCTTTTGCTATCCTTCGGCGCGTCACATGCCAGGGATTCATGGCCATCAGGTCCCATCATGATGCACCATCATCCGATTAACATTTTCTTGGAATCTGTTGGATGCTCGCAAACAAATTTGCCGGTTTTGCTTGTAGCGTAGCCCTGGCCCGCTGACCTGTACTGTCCCATCCTATCCCAGACAGGCCAGCACAAGTCTCACATACCACCTGGCTGATACTCAAGGGAAACATAACCATACCTGCAGCAGCCCCCCCCTCCGCAACCAAAACTGCCTATCTGTCGTACACGTAGGTCAGGGGGCGTCTAAACGCACCAGTGGTGCCAAACCAGGCCGCGGTTAGGGTCAGGAAAATGCAGGTTGAGCTGGCAGCAGGCATATATATATTCACCAGCGACAAACCCACACACACCGCGTCATGGCAAAGGTGACCCAAGAGCCCAAGGGCGCGCACAGGAGCGAGCGGGCTTCGACGCCCAGGCCGTTGCATACTGATCCGCCGACCCTGGGGCACGTCAGGCAGCAGCCCAACCTCAATGGGCTCCCACGCCCCGGCTGTCGCGTGCACGTCCAAAAACTCCGGCCCATCACCCACACATACCAAAGCAGGGGTGCACCTGTTCGTGCCTGTGCCCCTGTGTGCAGGGGACCTACACCCCTGCCCAAACAGGACCTGCTACCCTACGGCACATTGCGCAGAGCGGCCTTACGTGCTCACACACAGCGGACGCGTCTAGCACACACACACCGCGTCATGTCAAATACTAGGCAGGAGCCCAAGGGCGCGCGCAGGGGTGAGCGGGCTCCCACGCCCAGGCTATTGCATACTGATGCACCGAGCCTGGCCCAAGGGAACACACTCATAAGCATATATATCAATCCACCAGCGCCATTGCGTTCACGCGATCACACACACACACACTCCTGGCTGGCCCCCCCATCCCCCAGAGCAGGCACAACCGGGGCATGTCCGGCAGCAGCGCGAGCTCAATGGGCTCCCTGGCCCTGGCTAGCAACGGGATCTGCTCCCGACCAAAAAGCAACACTTCATTGAAGCAGGTGTGGCTGGCTGGTACTGTCCCGAACTAAAGCAGCTCTGTCCCCCACCGCCCCCCTGAGGCAAAACGTAGGTTATTGCTCACCTAGGAGAGCACAATTGAGCAGAACGAACGACATCTAAATTTAGGTTAATTTACTTGTCATTTCCTCTCATTCCACCAATACCTGCTGACGGCTAAGCCTAACCTTGTCGATGCTGTTGTTTTTCTGGACGTCTAGGACCCATAGACGACATTTGTCCTTGTTTCCCCTCTCTGCAACTACCTCTCGCCTTCCATCTTTGTCCAAATTGAGACTCAACCTTGTTGATTCTTGTGAAAATCCGCCAGATGCGTCAAATGCGTCAAATCTGTAGCACATGTTGTACTTTTGGAAACAAGAAAAGCGGGACTAACACGATGTAGAGTACGTGGAGGACGCCGTAGCGTGCCCGCGAGAGCAAAGCCGCTCAGAGCGCCACAGATTTCACTTCGTTTTGATGATCTCCCCACTGAATCTTCCAATAATGTACCTCATTCTCAACCAGGACATGGTTTGGTATCGCTGGTCGATACGTTTACATGTTTCTCAGGTCTTAACCGTATGTTTTTCTGCCTGTTGGACTGTTTGTCACTCCTCATTTTGCTTCATTCCAGGTTCATCCATCTCAGTTTGGTGCCCATGCGGCCCAAATCAGGTCAGATTGACCAAATGTTGTCTCATTGAGACTACATTTCTTCTTTTGCCTAGGACCTATCAGCATTACGTTCTTCGTTGACGTGGGGACACAGGCCGATGTGTTTTTGGAGGGAGAGTGTCAGTCGGGCTAACCCCGATCTGCTGATACTTTCACAGATCCGCCCCAGATTGGTTACAATTTGGCCATTTTACATACATCGGCGCTAGTGCCAACCCCAGGACCACTCCCACGGACTGGACCTTGTAATTTTGATGTGCCGGATCCAGCGCTGCTGTCCATTCATTCTAAATCAGCCGCGTTCTGATGATTTACCCGGAATCGCCGTTTGCGGCTGGTGCGCGTGCGCGACCCAAATTGGCCATACTTTTTGTCCAAATCAGATTTATATAACTCTTTTAAGATTGATTCACACACTCAGATATACTTATGCTCATTCGCATTAGTTTCTCTGTAGATGGGGATTTTTCTCTTGGTCGTATGAGCATGCACTTGTCTAGTGTTCTCGCTGCCCTCTCATTCCATGCGGACCCCTTGGTCACCGGAACCAACATCCAGGTCGCATCTTTGCAAGGCTGAGTCCCGGGCCTAGCCGGCACCTTCATTCACCCGGGACAGCACTTTCGCTGCTTCCTCCACTCGCTCTACTATCTTGCCCTCGCTCTGTCCAACGTCTTCCACGTGCGAGCCCTCTTCCTGTCCCAGCTCACCACCCCCTGCCTCCTTGGGCTGTCCGTCCTCTCTGTCTCCTTGCCCCTGTCTTTCCTCGTCCTCCAGGACAAACCGGATCAGCCCGCCCCTACCTCTGCCCAATCCTCCCCGTCTGCCCTGTCTCTCTCTTTCGGCGCCTCCTCCGCCTCCAAGACTTTTTGTTTCGCTTCCTCCACCATTCTCCTCGCCATTGCCAGCGCCTTTTTTCTCTTCTCGTCCTCCACGCCCGGAGGTACTATCCACCTTCGTTGGTCCCCTTTGTTGCCGCATGACACCCACTCGGGGGCCTTGCCGATCTGCTCCTTGATGTCCTCCGCCGCCCCATCCCTCGCGATTCTGCCAACCTGTGTCTCCAGCGCCCTCAGGATGGCCCCCACACACACTTCTTCATCAGTCTCCACCCTCACCACGTCTACCTCACCAACGCATCTCATGAGTGGGTGCTCCCCTCTTTTCAACTGGACCGTCGCGTACACTACTGCCGCGCGCCATTCCCCCTTGGGCTCCAAGACCCACCATGTGTGACCCTCTTGCACCAAGTTGATGACACCGTGGTCCGCTGCTCCTGTGGCACCGGCCAGTGGAGACACCACTTGTATTGTGTGTCCAATATTACGCCCCCTTGCTGCTGCACAGTCCACCATGGCCATCACCCTCCTGACCCTTTGCATGTCTGTGTCAGGTCACCAGGCACCCGTCGTCCCTTTGCTTCTTCAGACCGTCCCCCCGACATATACAGCGTCAGCGCCAGGACCTGTCTTGTCGGCCCGCAAACTTCCAGTGTTCGGCTCGTGCTGTCCACAAAAGCAGCGACCTGTGCATCTCGCCGCATTTGCATCCACAGCACAGCCTGCGTGGACTCCACTTTCTTAGCTGTAAGCACCTGCGCCCTCGCCTGCCGTTGTTCTGGTTCCTTCCCCTCGTCCAACGCCCGGCTCCTGCCGTCCGCGTGGGTTGGAAGCCCTGTCAACGACGACGAGTTGAAGCGCGTGGGCGACAGTAAAAATATAGTTAACCAACTTATACTATTTCGTGGCGCAACCACACGTGGCCACTGCAACTGTGCAGAATTTCAGAGAAAAAAACAACATTTTGGTTGATAAAAAACCTGGATTTCCAACACCGAAGTGAGTGACCGAAAAGTAAACACCATATTTCGGTAGATAAAAAAAAACAGGATTTTCAACACAGAAGTGAGTGACAAAAAAAAACAGTGTAGGAGTTTCAACACAAACAGGAGTGCAAGTTTTGAAAATAAAAACGCAAGACAAACATCTTACATAAATAGTAGGAGTGCAGGGTTTCAAAAAAAAAAAGTGTAGTGTTTTCAAAAAACAGGGACACAAGAAAAAAGTACAAGTGTTATACACTAGAAGTTTTCAAAGAGGAAACAGGGTAAGGAATTTCCAACCCTGTTTATACCTGCCACGAGCAATACTTTCAACCATGTAGTAACCATCGATTGCCCTCTCATTGGCAGTCATCTCTTCTAGTTCGTCTGCCTCCTCAGGGTTCGCACCATTCTCTGGATCAACACGTTCGACGTCTTTATCAGCCCGACGCCACTCATCCTAGGCCAAGTCCTCAGGAGGGTGGTAATGTCTCAGCTCTTCGGGTGCACACAGCAGCTCTCCACCTAGGCGGAGACTGCATCTCACATGGATCCTGGATCCATTTATTCTTATAATACGATAGGACCCAAAGAAAGTGTCTTGCAAACAGTTTCGGGGTCATGAGGGCAATCGCGAGTGGTGTACAAGCACCAAGTCTCCTACCTTGGAACTGGCACGCCGCCTCGTGCGGTGACGCCTAGTTAGCTCACGTTCACGAACGTGCTCCTGGTTACCTCTGGCAAGGTTGGCGGGGTCTTGCTTATGTTCCAGCCCATCCCCTACGGGGTTCTTGTAGTCTCTAGGGAAAGGGGTTTTGAAAAGCCATGCACGATGCCCCCTATGGAACAGTTCGTGGGGGGTATAACCAGTTGAAGAACCCTGTTGAGAGTCCATGGTTAAGACAGCCCAGGGTAACAAGTGTGCCGAATCCTTAGTGCGCTCTTGTTTCATCCGTATCCTCAGGTTCTGCTCCACCACACTATTTGGTCTCTTGCACAGAGGGTTAGAAGTGTGAGTGTAGGGCACACCTATGGTCACCTGGACGTTCAGAGCGTCCAACACTCTCTTGTACCACCCGGTATCACTCGGGATGAGTACATCCTCATCAGAGTGCTCCTCCTTGGGTGCCCCATAGTGTACAAACCATTGTTCAACCAGAATTTTAGCAGTCTGTTACCTTGTGATATTTTTGCTGCAAGGGAACGCACAGGTAAAACGACTCAAACCACAGGTGACGACAGGGCAGCTGTCGTAGACTGCAGGTAGGTAGGTAGGTAGGTGCACTCTGTCGTGGAGAGGCGCCCGATGGCCCCCCCTGGCGTCGCCCCTGTGACGAACATGAAGAGGCTCAGCGCATGAAGAGGGGAGGCGGCTTACATCCCGCTAGACCTGACTGTTGGCCCCCGACAAAGCGGCCCCGGGCAACACCGGGAGGGCTGATCGCCGCCGGCGCGATGTGCTTGTCGCGCCGGGAGGGTGTGCCCCCGCGCTTGCGCACGTCCCCTCCTTTGGGCAGAACCCTAGAGGTTCACCGGACCTCCTGGCGTATCCCGTTCCCAATGCATGCATGCGCGTTCTTGGTAATAGGGTGCCGAGGTGCTTCGCTGTCGCATGCTCCGCCTGGAGTCCCAAAGCAGTGCAGGCCTTAAGATGCAGCCTTACCCCCGGTCTCCGGATCTCGTTTGGCCGGGTCAGCTGCATGGCACGGGCTGCCTCAGTGCCCGGGCTGTGGACACTGGGTTTCCTACTGTTGTGTGGCGTTTTGTGTTTGGGTCCGGGTTGCGGTTGGGTGTGGGTTTAGTGAACCCCGCCAGTCCTGGCTGGGGTCTTCTGCGGGTGTGTTCGGGTACGGTTTGTGGTGTTGTCCCTCTTTTGCCGACTGGTGTTTGTGGTGTTCGTGGTCCGGCTTAGGTTTTGGCCTGCATAAGGGACGTGCGTGGTTGCGTGTGTGCTCCGCCTGCACCCCGCCGTTTCCGGTTCCGGTGTGCGGTGTGGGCGTGTGTGCTGGGGTTTGGGTTTCGGCTGCTCCCCGCCACTCTTTGGGGGGCCGTTGGGGTGTGTGTGTGCTCGTGCCCCCGTCCCGCGTGGTCTCCTGCACCTCCTGGTTGGGGGTGCTGTGCGGGGCTGCGTGTTTTTGCGCGCGCCCTGCTTGTTCCCCGCCTTTCCTGGCTGGGGTGTGCTGTGTGGGCGTGCGTGCTGGGCCCGGGTCCCGGCTGTGCCCCGCCTCTCGTGGTTGGGTTGTCGGGGTGTGTGTTTTTGTTTTTTTTTGGGCGTGTCTTGCTTTGGCTTTGTGGTGTTGGTCACTGGCTGTCCCTGTCCCGGGCCTTGTGGTCCCTGTCCCCCCATCCCCTCTCCCTCGGGCTGGGTTGCTGGCTATTTTTTTTTTTTTCGGCGTGGTGTGTGTCTGCGCGTTTTGGTGTTCCTTTTCCCGCTGGGCCGCTGTTCCTGGCCTGGTGTTGCCGGTTTTGGCTTGGTGGTCCCCCTGTGCCGCTTCAGGGGTCTTGTCTTCGATGCTCTCTGGTTGGGGGGTTTGGCCGCCTCTTGTGGTGTTGGCGGGCAGTTTGGTGGCTGTGGGCCGTTCTCTCGCCCCGCCCCCCTCCCCCCCTGTTTTTTTTTGGGGGGGGGTCTGCCTGTTCCACCCTCTGCCTTCCCTGGGCTGGCGCACGCACTGGCCCGCATTCAGTGTGGTCTTCCAGGTTGCTGTTGGCGGTTGCGTTCTGCTTGGCCGTGTCCCGGCCCCATGGGTCCGGTGGGCTATGTACACGTTGGGCTCGGCGCCCCTTCCTGCCGGGCTAGGTCCCGGCCCTGCCGGCTAGGCGGCTGCGCCAGGCTCTGGGTAAGGGGGCTGCGGTTGTCTGTGTCTTTTCTCCTCCGCGGTGCCGGTTTTAACCTTCTGTGTGGTCCGCCACCGTTGTTGCCAGGCGCGCGGTAGCTTCGTGTATCGATCGCGGTGCCGGTGTGTGGCGTGCTGGTGCGGCGCATTCCGGGGTGTGCGGTGGCTTGTTTCGGTTAGTCCTTCAGGTTCCGGTCAGCCGTGCCGTGTTGTGCTGCTCTGTGCCGCGTCGCGTCGCGTCGTGCTGTGGCGCGTTGCACTGTGGCGCGCTGCGGTGTGGTGTGCCGTGCTGTCTCGTGCTGTGCCGTGGTGGGTCAGTGGAGGTCAGCCTGGCCTGTGTCGTGGTGCCGAGTGCGGGTCGGAGTGTGGTTGGCTGGTGGCTGGGGGGTGTGGTTAGGTGTGGGTAGCTCGCTGGGTCCATGCTGTGGGGGCCTGGACGTGCCGCTCGGGCTGGTGGGTCGGGTAGGTGTCCGTGGGGTTGCCCTCCCTTGGGGCCTGTGCCTTGGTCCCGTGTCCTCCCCGGGTCCCGGTCCCTAGCCCTGGTTGCTGTGGCCGTGCCTTCGTCCTCTTCCGGTGCCTGTGAGGTGGCCCTTGTGGCGGCCGGGATCGGCGCCTGGCGGTGAGGGCGTGGTCGTGCGCCGCGCGGCGGTGTTCCCTGCGGCTTCGTCTGTGGGTGTAGCCCGTTCTCCCCGTGTACGTGTGCCCTCCATCCCCTGTGTGGTTTCCGGTGGCTGGTGGGTGTGCGCTGGTGTGATCCTTACGGCGTCCCATTCTTGCTTCCGCGGTGCGTGTTGGGGGGTGCGCCTCTGGGAGTCGTGCGGCGTTCGCTGGGGGTGGGGGGGCACTGGTCCCTCCGTCGTGGTATGCCATTCCTGGGTGTGGGTCATGGCGCCTGCCGTGGTGACCTCTTCCTCTGTGCCTCGGTCCCCGCTCCTGCCCCTTCCTGGTCCTTGGATGGTTTCCTGCCCCCACCTTGTGTCTCTCCCGGTGCCCTGTCCCTATGGGCGCCTGCCCCTCACTTCGGGCGCTCCTGTGCCCCCTTGCCTGAGTGTTCCTTGCTGTCCCTTGCCCTCCCCTTGCCCCTGCCCTTCCCCTTCCCGGTGTGGTGCACCACCCACCATGGTGGTGGGGTGGGGGGGGGGGGCCGATGGTTCAGGCCCTGGGGTGGGTGGGCTGGAGCCATAGGCCGAGGGCTTCGGGGGTGTAGGGGGGGCGAAGGCCCTGGACCGCATCGCGGAGGAGGGCCTCCCATGCCGCTTGCGACATGATGGCCTCCGGGGCGGCCTCGTTTGGGTCGGCGGGGGTGCGGGTGCACACCTCCTCGAAGGTGTGCACCATGTGCACCCCTACTCGCCTTCTCGCTCCCCCGGCCCACTTCACCCAGCGGCAGAGCTCCTGCAAAGCGGGGGCAGACCATCAGGCGAGGTGGGCGGGGGCCAGGGGGGGGAGAAGTCCGAGCTCGAGGTCCTGGAGCGGCGGGGGGAGGACGTGGACCTGCGGTGGTGGCGGGAATGGCGATGCCCTGGGGGAGCGGGAGCGGCGGTGGCGGGGGCTGGGGTTGGAGGAAGGGTACGGGCGGAGGGGGGAACGGGAGGGGCAGGTCGACACTGGGCGGGGGTTGCATGCTTGGCGGCGTCTGGGGGAGCGGGAGTGGTGGTCGCGGGGGCTGGGGGTGCTGGACGGGTATGGGCGGCGGGGGGAACGGGGAGCCCGGTGGGGCCTGTGGGGGGAGGGGGAGGAAGAAGTGGGGCGGCGGTGGCGTGCCTGGCGGCGCCGGGGGGAGCGGGAGCGGTGGTGGCGGGGGCTTGGGGTGGGGGTCGCGTACGGGGGGAGGGGGGAGCGAGAAGTCCGGTGGGGCCCTTGGGGGGAGGGGGAGGTGGACATGGGGCGGCCCTGGCGGGCGCGGTGGCGCCCGGGGGAGCGGAAGGGGCGGGAGCGGGGTCCTAGGGGGTTCAAGGTGGCGCCTGGGGGACCAGGAGCGGCGCGAGTGGGTGGTTGAGGCGCGGTGGCGGTGTGGGGAGTGTGGGCGCCAGGGGCGAGTGTGCCGTGCGGGAAGGGAGCTGGAGCGCCGCCGTTTGCGGGACCGGGCCTCATCGCTCGAGTCGGGCTAGTCAAGAGGTGTCGGCGGGTCCTGGGGGGCCTCGCGTGGCGCCGCCTCGTACTGGGGGAGGGGGGGGGGGGAGGTCCCCCGTCGTCCATGGATCCGCCACGTAGGGGTGTGGTGGCGGAAGCGGCTGGTGGTATGCGTCGAGTGACTGTCTCTGGGGGGTTTGGCCCGGGGGGCCCCCCCGGTGTTGACGTGGTGGCCGGGGGGATACGGTGGCTGGTACGGGGGGCTGGCCCTCGGTGGTATCTGGGGTATGCGGGTGGAGCGCTCGGTGGCTGCCATCCCATACGCTGGTGCTGTTCGTGCACGGGGGTATGTGGCCCGGTGGGGTAGGGTGGTGGGCAGTGGTAGTGGTGTTGGAGGTGGTGGTGGTGGGGCCGCTGGTGGTTGTGGCGTTGGTAGTGGTCGGGTTGGTCCCCTTGTGGGTATTCGGGTCCCCCTTGCGGGGGTGGGGGGTTTGGCATCATGGGCAGCCCCCAGGGCTGTACTATTTGGTTGGCAGGGGGGGCGGGTCGGGGGCTGGGCTTGACAGTGATGGTGGTCGAGGGGTCCCACGTCCCTTGGTCGGTTTTGCCGGCAGCGGTGGTGGTTTGTGGGGGATGGATGACGGGGCGCTTGGAGATGGGGATGTTGACAAGGGTTCGGACGGGGTCGTGTTGGGTGGCCGCCTCTGTGGTGGTGGCGGCCGCTGGAGGGACGGGGGCGTCGGTTGTGGTGGGTGGGGGGTCCTGGCTTGGGTTAGGGTTTGGGTTACGGCGGTGTCGCTTGGGTTTGTGTCGTTGTGTTTGTGGTGTTGTGTGTGCTCGTTCGTGCGCCGGCTTGGGTTTGGGGTCGGGTTTGGGGTTAGGGTCCGGTTCCAGGTTGAGGAGGACCTATGTCCGGAGGTGTGAGGGCGCCGCTGCCGGGTCGGGGGTCTTCCCGGTGCGTTGCTGGGGTGCCTGACTCGCCTGTGCGGGGGTCGGGGGGTCGGTGCGTGCGGCCGCGGCTTTGGCTTTTGCCGTGGCCTTGTGGATGAGGGCAGCGGGGAGGGAGGGGTCGGAGGATGAGGTGGAGGAGGTGGATGAGGCTGAGGATGAGGAGGAGGTGGTGGACGCGAGTTCGGCTCTGATGCGGGCGGTCGCGGGCTTGTGGGCGGCAGCTTCTGCTGCGGCCACGGCGGGGAGGATGGAGGGCATGTCCTCGGGCTGTAGACTGGGGGCGGGCGGCTGGGGGGGCCCGGTCGTGACCTGGCAGCCCGGCAGGCCAATCTGGTCGCAGACTCCAAAGGTAGGCAGACCGTGGATGAAATCCACGTACAGCAGAGAGTTACCACAGTAGGGCATAGGTAGACTGGATCTCAGTCCCCGGTCATGAGAGTTCCTTTGTTTGCCGGCATGACAGCCACAGGAGTGCAGTATGAACTGCATTCGGGAACGTAGCTCAGACAGGGTTAGTCGGGAGTCGAAGCACTCACTAAATATGTCAACAGAACGGCTGTAGCCGATATGACCCAAACTGAGGTCGGCCCACTGCAGGCAGCCATTCAGTGGTGCCTGAGGCACAACCATGCAGTCCTCAAGATAGAGGTACTAACTATCTTTATACCATCGGTGGGCGTCTATCACGCGTGCCTCTAGGCCACCACTGAGGGGCTGGGGTACAAATTGGTACTTTCGCCGTTAGTCTCTCAAACTTCCACCCTCGAGGACACCTGCAGTGTGCATGGACAGGTCCACCTGGACATCCATACGTTGAGAAGCCTCTTTGGCCAACCCCTCCCAGCTGTCACCTAAGAGGGCATTGAAGTTATTAGGAGATATATAGTCAACCAGTTCATTTTCTATGCCCTCTATATGGTGGACAATCAACCTGAACTGACTGAGATAGGTCCACCATCATTTTGGCTTCGCTTTATCAGGGGGGGGGACCCTTCGGAAATGATTTCACAGGCTCTTGGTGACAGAGCCACACAATACAATTAGTACCAAGTGGGCGGATCAGGAAGAGAGCACAAGCATCCCAGCCAACACTTCCGGGTCATAGGTACTGCAGTTGGATTGTGGTTGATTCCGGTTCAAGTTCCACTGCCCAAGGGGCACCAGACGCCATTCATTGGCAGGGTAGTCATTCTGCAGCGTACCATCGCCATTCAAACCTAAAGTGTGATATTGGCTGTGAGCCAGCGCAGTGGGGTTAAGCTCCTACCATTGGTACAGTGTAAGACCCCCCCCTACATCACTGCCATATGTGACGAGTATTGTCTCGCCCTTAGTGCGGGGTACCCAGGCAATTGGTAGAGGATATGTTCTTGTTTAACTCCTGGAAACAAGCCGCCTCCTTGTCGGTCCACCGCCAAGGGTTGGTCTTCTTTAAAAGACCAGTCAGGGGGGATGATGAGTATGTAAAACTGTGTATATGGCGCCGGTAAAAATTCCAAGCTCCAATAAAACTCCGAATGCCGTGTAGACCCTTCTTGGGGTCGCCACGTATCTGCATGTCTTGCAAGGGTTGCATCTTCGATGCGGCTGGTTTCCACCAGCCCTACCAAAGGTTGAAACCTAGGTATTCCATCTCCTCACGCATGACCTCACATATCTCGAGTCTAATGCGGAGATCGTTTTCATGACAGACAGTGAGAAGGGGGAGGATATGATCCTCTGGGGTATTAGTACCCAGTCTCACGTCGTCGATGTGTGCATCAATCACAGCCCCGCGGGAAAACAGTTCCCGTACAAGCTGTCTGCGTCTCAGGATATATAGTACTTTGTTCATCAGCTCCTGAAAGAGTGCAGGGACATTCGCGACACGCGAATGGCATGACCTTGCAGCGGAAGCCACGGCCCTTAGGGGTTACAAAGGCGGGCAGTTCTTAGGCTGCTCGGGTTAGGTCTACATTGCACAATCCACTGCGCCTAGCATTCTTGGTCTTGAATCGACACTTGGCGATTCTCTCTAGGGTGTTCTGTATGTTCAGGATACTCCTTGAGTGGTTTTGGATATTTTGTTGACCTCACCACAGTCAATGACCAAGCGCTTAGCAGTGGAGCCAGCTTCAGCCACAAAGAAACAAGGGCTACAATCGCAGGGGTAGTCGCTATGTTCATATTCCTCGGCAAGGCCAGCATCCATACACTCTTGGATGTGGCGCTCAATGTCGACGATTTGGACTGGCGGGGCGGGGTGCGGGTGCCGCCGTACCAAAGACCCTTCAGACTTTAGTTTCAGTTTCAGGTCAACCTGGACCAGTTTTTTGCAAGACAGGCGTGGGGGCAGCGCTCCAAAAAGCTCCTGATATTTTTCGATGAGCTTATTGAGACAAGGATAAAGGTTTATGCACACCAGTTTCTCAGCAAAATCCTCCCCGGCGTGGAGGTTGCTCTTCCCTTATTCCTGTTTGTTCATGCGCCTCATAGTTCAGGGCAGCTCATCCGCCCACTCCTCGCGACCCTGCTGTACATACTGCAGTGAGTATGCCTTGGATCTCTCAAGATCGGGATGAGACATCTCCTCATCATCGTCCTCGGACCATATAGATGTTTTCTCGGTCCTCTTCAGCAGGTGCAGGCAGGTCTGTTGCTCGATACCCTCAGCCTTAGCCCATAGAACCTGTTGAAGGGCCCGCACGTCGTACTAAGACACAGGCATGTTGTTCGGTGAGGGTTTAGCACCAGGTACCTAACCTGTAGGGCCATCTGTGGCTCGCTTTGAAGACACAGCGTGGTCATAAGACCCGCTAGGCCTGGACTCACCAAGGTCCACCTCTTCCATAAGCAGCTGCGCTAGAAAGGCGTTGTGCTTCACTGTTAACTCCTCTGGGTCTACGCGGGGCATTGAGCTGGCGACCTCACTTAGGTGTTCGTCAGTATCAGCCACGGGAGTAGGAATTGCTGGAGTCACCTGCTCATTGTTGCGCTCACCACTTGTAGTGTGGCTCTCACCACTCGAAGTGGTGACGGGAAAATACTCGGATCTCTTCTTGAGATCCATTACATTAAGGCCTCGATTTTGGGCCATCAACCCCTTGAGCACTTCCTAGTCAAGGTCACTCACTGGTACGGGGTTTGAGTGCCATCAGCGATGGACAAGAAACTGCTCCATTCTGGGGCGGGTTGGTCTCTACCATCTGAAACCATTATGGCGACGGTTTCGGTTTTCCGGATCTTGGCTTGTTTTAGCAATCTACGGGCCACAATTGAAAGTGTGGCGCCAGTGTCCAAGATGGCCTTATAAACCTGATGATCTATTTGGACGGTGATCCACAAAATCAAATCCTCGTCCTCAGAGCCGCTGCCCTATCCCTTTTCACGGAACTTGACTTCCACCCCAGCGGCCTGCAGGCACTTAGTGTGCCAGTTGAGCTTGCGCTTCTTGTTGTTCTGGCCCTTCTCGGCACCGCCAGCGCTAGGGGTAGAGGGTACAGTCCGCTTATCACCTGTCTGCTCACCCTTGGGGAAAGGGTTAGGGGCGCCTCTTCCACTCGTGGGAGGGGCTGAGGACCTTCCTCCTCCACCAGTGTTACCCTTACCAGCTTGACACTGCTTTCCTCTTTTCCGCTTTCTTATGGTTCTGGGATTCGCAGCATTTTATGTTGCATTCATCTTCACAATGCCGACGCTTGCTGGAATACCCGCACCTTATTGTGCAGCGGGAAAGGTTTTGGTGCTTCACCCCTGGACCATCCTTGGTTTCCTGCTTCCGCTGCAGTTGAATCGTGCGCGCATTTCGGCCATCACAGTCGAGAGCGTGGCAATGTCCACCTTTGTCGTCCATAGGACGACAGAAGAAAAGATTAGGGGCCCCTTTGCCATTGGAGCGGGGGGTCTCCTTCATGTGTTTCAACTATCCACATCGGCCGCTGAGAGGGTTAGGGTGGGGTTGACGCGACCTCCCTCCACAAATCTTCTCAGCAGGGGTCTACCTTCGTGGACGTTTGCGCAAGTGGTTGTCCATGTGAGAGTCGTTCTCTCTCTCCATGGCCAGTTCGATCAAAAGATCGATCAAATCATCGTAGGAGTGCGTCCGTGCTTTCCTCCTGGACGTCTCCCCTGCAGTTCTCCCAAGTCTTGGGAGGAGTCTTCTCTGCTAGCCAAAGGTGAGGCTCAGTAGGACAATAGGAGGTGGGGTCCATACGCCCGATGAGATCTTCCAACCGTGCCACAAACTCAGAGATACGGGCAGCAGGTTGAAATTCGGCGAGTGAAGGCAGCTCCGCGATTTCGGTACCGACACTCAGATCCGTCCCATATGTACCCCTTGTGAACCGGCCGTTTGAATCCGAGATTCACGGTACCGTCAATTTCACCTATTTTTGCTGTGTTTTGGTTGTAACCTGGTGCTATCGTGTGTTTTTGTCGTACCTTCTTCGCCCAAAGTAAGATCCAATAAATGTGTGCAATTCACAGTTTTGAAGTAGCTTCACAGTTCAACACATTTGGTGCCTTTCGCGTGAATGTGAAATTCGCGCACCCAAATTCACGCATAAATTCACGCTAGATTCACAGATTCACAAGAATGTGAACTTTGGACGAATTTCGTACGATTTCGTACCAACTACGTACTAATTTTGTGCGAATTATCTGCGAATTTGTACGAATCGGCCCCAATTTTGTCTTGTCACTGCTATTTGTTGCACACATTGGATATTGAACAATTTGTTTTGTAGATCCCTAGTTTGCACAAGCAGAGCACAGGAAAAACCACGGTAGAAAGGGGGGATTACAGCATCCCACAAATCCGCTCGGAGCTCCTGGGCGCTGATCGGCCCCAGTCCTTCATCTACAATGGCATCCTCCACCCCCCCCACCACCCCGGGAACCGGGGAGGTGTTGACGTGGAGGCACGCCTCCCAAGACTCCGGCTGGGGTTTGCGCAATGCCCCCAAAAGCGCGCGTAGGGCTCCCCTGAAGCGGAAATCTTCCGCTGTATCAAAGACCCTATTCAGCCACAAGTCCACCCTTTTCAGCACCATCCACAAGCTACAACCTTCCCGCTCTGCAATCCAATGGAAATGCGGGGTTAGCGCTTGCATGAACTCGTGGAATAGGGGGGGTTGCTCCCGCACCCTCCGGCCCCTGTCCGGACCCTTACACAGCGGCGGAGGCCGACCTAACTCGGACCGCCCGCCTCTTAGCCTTGGTCTCGAGGCGCTCAGCTGCAGCAACGAAGGCACTTGCCACCGGGCTTTTCGCCCTCTGCGTCTGGACATGCGCGCCTGTCCCGAGCTTAGTGCGCTTGGGGACCAGCAAACCGACCTGCTGGGCCAATCGAGGTCTCCCAGTTTGACAGCGTGCGGCAGTTCCAAGTCGCAGCGTCAGCGTACCACCCACGAGTACCTGAGCACAACGCGGCCCCGCGTGTGAGCGGTGGACACGGCCCACCATTCCAGCTTTTGGGTCCGCTCCGGCCCCCTCTCTGACAGTCCAGCGGCCGTTGTTAACACCGTCTTGGAGAACCACGACTTACGCTCGCGCCTGATGAACTTGGCAGCTCCGGTCTGTCCACGCCCGGGGGAATCCCTGGTGCTTCCGACTGCGAAGGTGCCATCGGGTTCGCTTCCGGAACTCCCGCTGTCGTCGTCGGTGTCCACGTCGGAATCGACATTAATGGGTCCGTCTGCCGTCCCTGCCCGACCCCCCCCCACAGAAACCAGAGTACCCGCCAACGTGCACGGCTGACCTGCGTCTTCCCGAGACACTATGCCGCGCTTAGAGGCAGGGACCGATGGCTGAAGTGGAAAAGGAGTAGGAGCCGCATCAGGCTCAGTGCCCATCGCAGCAGGTTCATTCCCGGCGGACTGCTCTAGCTCTTCTGCGGTACCGTCTCCCTCCTCCCCGTTTCTGACTGCGTTGCTCTCGGCGGTCCTCAGCTCCTCACCCCTTGGTCGCCTTCGCTTGCGCTTGGTGAAGGTGCTCAGAGCGCCGGCGATGTTGGGGAACACAGGCGATCTCCACAGGGCAAGGACGCCCACACGCTCCGGAATCGGCAAAGGCCCTCTGTCGCGAGACCATGCAGGCAGGATAGTAGGGGCGACGAACCCCGGGCCGGACCACTTTGTGGCGTAGTGCATGGCCACGGCCGTGCTCTGCCACCTCCCCCACCATTTGTAGTAGGTGAGGTCGGGTTTGCGGGCCCAGGACGCTGCGGTCCCGCCTCTGTGTAGCGCATGCCATCTGGCGTGGGCGTACGCTGTGCCCGCCAAGGTCTCGGCCATGCATGCTTCCAGGGCCGCTTCTCCCCATTGCCAGACCAGCATGTCTGACGACCGGCCCAATGAGACCATGTGGCGATGAAGCCACGCACAGACCCCGTCCGCGTACCGGCAGGGCGGTCGGGTTGTGTACCCCTCGTCCCCTGTTTTGGAATTTCAAAACTGGACAAAGCCCGCCATAGCCAGGTCAGACACTCTGAGACAGATAGGGCTGGAAGCCCGACGATGCAGCTCCCGCTGTGATCCTCTTGTGCAGGGGCGTGACTGCTGGTGGCAGCCATTGGAGGTCTTCCACGGCTCGGATCGTGGAAATAATATCCCGCAGGGCCTACGCTGTGGCTCCTGCCTGTGCCCGCTCCGCCAGGAGACCTGCCAGTGCCGCGGCTGGATCAGGGGGGCCTGTGCGCTCCGCGCAAGCAGCCAATGCTCGAAGCCGCGTCGCATACTGCGACCGGGTCGTCAGTCTCCACGATTGCATTGCGCTTTCTTCAGGGGCACATGGGCCGTCTGCCCGCGCTGCTTATGGTGAGCATAAAGTGGCATACCAAGAATACCCCCCAAAAACAGCCATTTTGGCACATGTACCTAGTCGTTCCGTGTGCCCATGGTATTTAAAAAATGAGTTTAGCACCCTGAAAATAGGGGGGGGGGTCAAAAAACAAGAAAGCTAATTCCATACACCCACACCTGTGTGTGGCAATCTACATTTTTTGAGGTATTGGGCAGTATACACGAAGTATTGGAGAAATACTCTTGCCGTATACTTCAGAGTATACCGCCGTATACTCAGAAGTATACGGGACCTTCTGCATCCCACCGATGCAACCATTCTCATCGACTATTCCCGCCCCTTGCACGTACTCAATGTACACACAAAAGAGCACCATATGAGCAAAGCAGGAGACCTCAAGAAGCAACCTTGTTTGATGTCCCCTCCGAAATGTCAGATGTGATCCACTCCCCAATGTTATATATACCTAATATACACACTTACGCATATTGCACATCATATCATATCACATGATATATACCTACATGTGCTTTGGTGCACGATGCTTCTTCGGCATGCGTTGCTTGCCAAACCTGATCCCCTCCCTACCCAAAGCCTTTTCCCCAAACAACAACCGGATGCCCCAATCAAGGGCATCCAGGTGCAGAGCATGCCCTGGTCTGCATCGGGTGACATAAGGCTTGCTTAGCTTCCACCCTTGGAAGCAATGGCGGATGTCGATTTCAAAAGTTTTGTTCCTCCATTTCGTGGGAATGGAGGAAAGTTTAATACAATTCCCCCACCTTTCGAGGTGTGCCCCACTGTGGGACACCACCCAATGCACCCAAACCGGAACACTCCACCCAAATGCCCCCCATGCCTTGGTGAACTGTGTAACCATGCATGTATAACGTTGGCATTAATCCATGGGAACAGGACCCACATGGCGCCAAATCTTTTGCATATAGTAACAGGCCTGCAAGCGCGCATGGCGCCAATCGTTCCCCTGCCTGCGTGTCCCTGTAGCCCAAAACTGCACATTGTGCACTTGTACACCGAGGATGTGCACCTTGCGGTGTACCAACTCTCAGCATAAAGCTGCAAGGGCGGGGTTGAATGGGGGCAGTCATTGCGGCTTTCGAGGCAGGCCACGTGCTGCAGAGGCGGAAGGACTGCCCTGTCTACCACTGCCCTGACCCCCAGACCTTTGGGGTGGGGGTGCACTCCGTGTGACACTACGGGCCACAATGGACCTCGCCCAGTCCTCGTTGGCCTTGGCCGCTTGGAGTTGCGTCTCCAACTCCTTGGCCTTGAGGTGCCAGTCATGGGCACTTGCGGTAGCCTCGGCCAACTTGGTCTCCAGTTCTGTCCTTTGCGTCACCGTCAGCATGGGCAGCCTTCAGCTCCTCCTTGAGAGAGGCATTGACCTCCCTCAAGGAGGTCAGGGAAGTCCGGCTGAACTCTGCGATACCTCGGAAGACGTTCAGCCGGGACCTCCCCGAGCCTGTCACAACACCGCTGACAATGTCAGCGGTGCTGGGCACATCAAGGTCCCCCAGGGCCACGCATGTGCCATGGCGGGCAGCTGCTTCAATCCCCCCCAGCCCCCCAAAACTCCTCAAGCCCCCCCGAGCCAACAGCAACAGCAGCAGCAGCAGACCTGGAAGGCTTGGGGGCCTTCCGGGTGGGGGTGGGTGCAGGGGTGACCCTTGGCTCAGCGGGCTCATCATGAGCCCGCTGCAGCCCCCCCCCCCCAAGCTGTTTCTCCGCCCTCGCGGCCAACTCAGCCTGGAGGGCGAGGGAGTGCTCCACGGTGACAGGCTCCCCCCCAAAGCTTTGGAGCACCATAATGGAGTCAGAAACGCTCCATTTCCCCCCCATGGTGCTAAAGAAAACCCGCACCTACCTGGAGCTCTTGCTCCACACCGCAGCCCCCCAAATGGCCTCCACAACCCCCTCTCTCAAATTCGCAACTACCCTAATGGGCAGGCGAATGTTGTAAAGTGCACCACTGGCACGGACATTCAATCGGGAATAGTACCCCGTGTCCTTGCCAGTGGTGCTTGCCAGGTCGGAGGGCGCACTGGCAACAGTCCCCCCACCCACAGGAATGGGGTCCACGTACTCCGGACCGGAGACCACTTGGCCTGCGGCAGCCTTTGGCGCCATCAACTCCACCTCGGGCTCGGACACCTCGTAATTGGTGATGTTCCGCAGTAGCCAGGTATCGTACTGGACCTGAATGGGAAGAAAGGCTGGAAATCTAACAACGAACTAGGCAAAATGGATTGAAATTGGCACCAAATACTGTGAGTATACGGCCGTATACCTCCGAGTACACGGCCGTATACCTCCGAGTATACGGCCCGTATACTCGAAACCGGTGGGCAGGTATACGGCCGTATACTCGCAGTATACGGCCGTATACTGGGAGTATAGGGCCGTATACCTTGGGTATACGGCCGTATACACAAGGTATACGGCCGTATTCCAAGACCATGGCAATCGGTGGGTGAGAGGTATGCATGCTACACTTGCAGAGACAATGTTCCTGGTCCAAACCCCACTGCCCTCAAACATGCAAAAACATGTGTAGGCCATTGAAGAATCCTGGGAAGAAGTTGAAGAGGTCCATGATCAATTCAATCAAATTCAACCTGAAGAACTGCAACCATATAGGGAGGCGCTGAAGACAGGCCAAACAAAAAAACCCACCAGTCACCCTACATTTTGAGATAACCGACACTCAATGAATACCAACAACACAGTTCAACCCATGCCCGGATCCCACAAATACCTGAATGCAGATGCATCACCAGTCTTGCTTCTCTTCCACGTCCTCAACCTCTTCTCCGGCCTTCACCGTGCCCTTCCTTGACTTTGCCTTGAGCTTCGGCGTTGCCCTTCCTTGACTTTGCCTTGAGCTTCGGCGTCGACTTATTCTTTTTGAAAAACCGTCTTGAATGGCCACCACTTCACCCAACCGTAGCTCTCCGTCAGTGCAAAATCCATGAGGTGGTGCTTGTGCCCAAGTGCAAACCAATGCAAAACCCCGCCAATTGTTGCATCGGTGGAAGCCAAAGCAACACCACCAATCAAACCCCGCAAAACGACCAATGAACCGGGGGGACAAGCAAGGACAGTGCCATCCCAGCCCACTGAAGGCAAGGGGTTAGCATGCACTTGCCGCAATGGGCACTCCTCAGATGAAGGGTGACCCTCAACCACAACTCGAAGGGGGCTAGTGGACAAATGTTCATGAATTGCAAAAAAAGTAGCCCCATCAACGGGCATGTAGAACTGAAGTGGGGCCGGACAACGCCCCCATGCAACACCACTGTGTTGCGTCATTGTCTCACCCTGATTCCAAGCGCCTTCCCCACAGGAACCACACTGCCCCTCCACGGCACACAACTGCACGTTACCACATGTAACACAAAAACCTGTGGTAGCATCAGTCACATCCAACAATACCTCACAACCAGCTGCACCACAAGTGCTATGAGGGCCTTGAGACCCTTCGGGGGATGCAGCCGCTTTACTGGCCCAAGGGGGAACAACATCAGGGCAGGTGTTGTTGTAGTTGAAACTGGAGGTGCAAACCGAAATGAAACCAAAAACACGGGGCCGATGGGGGTTTGTGGTAGGGCAAATACCTCCACGATGCACAGTCAGTGCATTGCCCAACCACACATTCCCGATGTCCAATGGAGCCATTGGGGCCTCCACCCACGGGTCTGGGAGGCCCGTATGGCATGCAACCACAAAATCCCCAGCACAACCATCATCGGGTGTGGGGCAGAACATCGGGAACAAGCAAAAAACATGGTGTTGGTCCGGGCCGGCAACATAGCTGAGGTTAATGTCACGGTGCCAACACTGCTTTCTTTGCACATCCACTGTACAGGCCTTCACCACAATAAAGGTGGTAACATTCATGACCGGACTCTTCCGACCCAAATGAGTCTCCAAGTGGGGTATGAGGACCTCCCTTGCGAAATTTTACATTGCACCCCCCTCCGGTGGAGTCAATGTGCGGCGGGTGTCACTGTCCCCTGCACGAGTCTCGGCTGGCCAATCTTCACCAAAGGTATTGAGCCCCGCATCTCCCCTAAGTTCCCCATACTCATCCTGAAGCTTGTCCATCCAATCGACAGAAAGGAAGCCAGATTGGAAAGCATGGCCCCATTGCTTGAGATCGTCCAGGTCGTGGACATGACGATGATCGACGACGTCAACGGGGATGGAGACAGGATGGTGTTCAACACCAAAAAGGGGATTGGTGGTGAGGGGGAAGAAAAGGGAGGAGTGCATCCCAGTAAGCTTGTACCAGGTGGGGAGGGTGTGGCCCTCCAAATTGGCATGCCAGGACTATGGCACGTCCCAGCCACCAGACCCAAGACATGAATCCCTGGAGAGCCATCCCTGCGTGCTCATTTGGATCAGGTACTTCACACAGTGGTTTTTCCCGGTTTAACCCGGTTGAACTCGGAAGGGGCTCGGTTGAATTGATGCACCGCGGTTGAACCGCGGTTGAACCACCGCCAGCGCTGGCGGCGGCTGCTGGGCCAGCGGCGCCGGCTTTTCTGAACAAAATATTTGCATAACAACCTGAAACTGACGCGCGACGAACCTTCTTCAAAAAATGTCCCAGCACTGGCTGCAAATGGTGAACGACCACTACAGCGGGTGGGGGGACCAACAGCAGGTGGACGACTTGTACACCTTTTTTTACACAAATGGCACGACCAAACGCCTATGGAAGGAACTTGCTGACCGAATTGGTAACACACAAAGCGCTTCCAAACAGGTGTGCAGTAGTTCAACCGTCGTTTCAGCGGGTCAAACCGTGCGGCTGAACCTCCTTCACCGTCTTCAACCGTGCACAGTTGAGCGTCACCTTCCTACACACTGAATCGCTTCTCCCGTTTCTGCGATTCACCTGCCTCCTTGCTTTCTCTGCAGTTGACCGCCAGTGATGTGCCTGAGCACATGTTCGTGGTGGGTCGGCGTGGCCCTCGCAATGTCGTCCGCGGGCGATGGCCATCCATGCCCATCGTGGAGTGGTGGGACCTTTGGTATCGGCAGATTCCTGGCGCCGCTCAAGTGGTCGACCGCATGAGTCGTGGGGTGCAGCGGGGCTTGCCGGAACTGAGCAATGCCGGGCAGGACAGTCCTGCACCAGAACGGCTGAGGTCAACGCCCCTGGGGTCCAGTCCAGCCGTCAGCACCGCGCCCAAACCAAGTCCTGTGGCAGAGAGCTTTGAGAAGTTCTACAAGAGTGTGTGGGACCGCCCACTGGGAGCAGGTGAAGCATCCGAGAGCAGTGGAAAACCCCCCAAGCCTCCTCGTCTTCCAGCACCACCGCCACCACAAGAGACGACCACCACCGGCAGCAAAGTTGTTCCGAAGTCCCTGTTTCAGTCCGCCCGGAAGGAGCTCCTCCCACCGAAGGGGACAAGTGCAAAAGCTGAAGCACCGCTCACGAAGGGCCAAGTCTCTGGTGACAAGAAGCTGAAAAAAAAAGCCAAAACTGGCAGCGGTGCTTCCTCAGAAAAGCAGAAAAACGCCCCAGACAGCAGTGAGACGGACGAGTCAGACCCCCCTTTTGAAGAGCACGAATGGGTCCCAGCCGCAAAGCATATCGGAGAGAAGAAGAAGAAGAAGGTAGTTCCGGCCCCATGTTCCGGGAGTGACTCCAGCAAGCTCCCCACCAACATGGTGCAGGATGTGAAGGCCCTGGCAACTGAGTTAGCCGCGGGATAGAAGGATGGCGACGAGGAGAAAGTGATCAGGGCAGAATTGGCGCATGTGTCAGCTCTAGAGGTGTGCACGGTTGAACCGGTGAAGTGTAGTTCAACCGCGCGCTTGAACCGCCTGAACCATTGTTTCACTATTTTTTCCTTTTTGCAGAGCCTGGATCAAGCCCAACAACGACGACTGGCCGTTGAGGACACGCGCAAACAGCTGCGACAGCGGTTCGGATGGGCGGCCAACACGCCGATTCGATGAGTCATTGTGGACGGTCCTGATGGCGAACCACGTCTGGCCGTGGGTACCCCGGGGAAAGCCACGTCCGCCGGAGGTGCCAGAGCCAAAGGAGAGTGAGGAACAGGTGGTCAAAGAGGAAAAGGTGGAGTCAGCTGGTCTAAGGGTGCAGGAGCACTAGGAGAGTGGGGAGGACTCGCCTGCAGCCCCGGTTGGTCAAGAGGAGATTGAGGAGGTTGGTGGAGCGCCGAAGGACAAGTAAATGCCTGCATGTAAGCAGGAAGATAACGAAGAGGCAGCCCCAGAGGTTTGTGCACCAGTGCCTCATGTCAAGGAAGAGCCACTCCCAAACAACTGACTTTTCACGTGCCTCAAGGGAATGAGGGGGTGGCAGTGGCGGGAGCGACATGGAGCACGGTACCGTAGGCAGTTGCGGGGGGCCGTAATGGTGCCGGAGCATCACCGTGTGCAAGTTGCAGTGCAAACGGGGAGAGATCCGGACCTGGTTTGGCGCGTGAACACACACATCAGAAGTGTACTCCCCCAACTAACCTACACTGCGCTCGCAGTGGTCCATCGGGTGGGCAATCATCCCATGTTTGTACATACGCATCCAAAGGATGACAGTCCCCTTACAGGGGAAAGAGCCCTGGGTGATTTTTTTTTGGGGGGGGACCTTTTACCAGTGCCCTAATTTGTGCAAATGGGCCTTGTCGTCCTGCATGGATACGTTGGGGGCGTGACTTTTTATGGGAACACATTGTGGATCCTCGATATGGGGTCATGTTTAACGCTCTTAGGCCCGACGTGCCTCTGGCGTGGTCTGGACAGCGCATTGTGCTCGTACCGTACACAGGCACTGCCTGGGGAAGTCTGCCTGTGGCGATGCAGAATGAACTGCTCACGTTTGGCTTCCCAAGGTGCAGATGTGTTTTTTGTGTAGCGCTTCGTGCAACAGCGGTTGAACCACCTCGAAAGCCGGTTACATTTTAGTGCAATCCATGAGGAAACAAGCTCTGACAATCAAGTGTAGGCTTGCATGTTATTGTTGTTCCCTAAAAAGGGTCCAAAGTCCTAAAGGGAATCCAAACAAGGCGCAGGGGTGTATGTCACCACGCCCAACGAAAAGTTGATGGTGAAGCCGTGCTGTTTCACCAATACAGCCGCCGCCCGTGGCACCTGCACCACCACCGCCGTGAAAAATGATCCAAGAGAAATGGGTCTCGAGTTTTTTGCACCAATGAGGTAAGGAGGTTTTCAAGAACATTCTATTTAGGGGGTGTGGCATCTCTTGCAGGGCTGAAGAATAGCGGTTTTCAGGTTTCTACTTAACAATTTGTTGCTGTACCGGGATAGGGGTTCAACCGTGGGGAAGCCGTAATGAAAGTGCGCGGTTGAACTCGGTTGAACCACGGTTTCACTTGGGGAATCTAAGGGTACCTGATCCAAATGAGCACGTAGGGATCCTGCATCTCCCATTCCCTCGAATACAAACTCATCCCCCTATTTGGCCCCCCACAGCTTTTTTTGACATGCTCCACGACAGTGCGGGCATCCGAATCATGGAGCTGCAACAAAATAGCTTGCAGATTAGGGTTGTTGTCAAACAACGACAACAAAGGGTCAGTGAGGCTGTGGGGTTGGGCAAGCCGGGGTGCGTTAGGTTCACCAGGGCCACAGGGGTGTCCAAGGTGGACCAAGCACAATTCTCAAGAGAAGGCCAAGACACGGTGCGTGGGCTGTCGGGGCTGTAAAGACCTCTGTGCACGGTGCGGAGAGCTACGGCATCGGCCCACTTCTTCAACAAGGCATGAGTGCCCGCATCAGTCATGGTGGCAGAAAAGGAGGGCCTCAGAGATTGAGAGACAACATAATACTGATTGGAATGGACACATATGGAGACATACATTGCAATCATGAGTGAAGTATGAGCCTAGATTAGTTTCAAGAGGTGTGCAATAGTTGGGCAAAGGCAAAGAATGCAACAAGATGGGCACAAAAGGCACAACAATGCAATTTTTCAACTTGAAACAACCACATGTTGCAAACGAATACCCCCAGTATGAGGCCGTATACTCTAAGTGGACGGCCGTATACTCCAGAGTATACGGCCGTATACTGAGATATTGGAGCCTTCAGTATACCGCCGTATACCCCAAGAGCCCAAAATGGGGTATTTTCAACACCACATTGATCATCACAATTGGCAAACTGGAGGTATTCCCCAACCCGTCTATGCATGCATTGTGCATTATACATTCGTACCCACCTGTACATGCCACATACCCCTTTCTCCCAAAACCCCCTTTTTTACCCGTATACTCCCAGGTATTCCTGGTATGCCAGGTTATGCTCACCATACTGTCTCCCACCTGCGGGCGATTGCCCGCAGCTCTGCCGCGGTGCCTGTGTTACCAGAGCCCGGGGCGGCTCGTCCGGGCTCCAGCTGATCCTGTCAGGACCAGTGCGGGCACCTCAAGTGCCAGTGCCGCTCGTCTGGGGAACCCCGCTGCGCACACCTCTGGCACCCTCTACTCGGTGGTGACTACAGACATATCCATTTCCCTTGCCGTGATTGCCACTGCAGCACTCCGCCCACTTCTCTGAACTTCACACCCTGCCATGTGAATGCCAACCCCAGCGCCCTCCATACCTCTTCCAACGTAGCGTACTGGTTGGACTCGGAGTTGGACTTCCCCAGGGAGCCGGCATATCGGCGGGCATAAGCCGCCTTGGACTGAGAGACACAGTCCCAGACCCGCTACGCTAGCTGCTCCTCCGGATCGACCGCGGGGCTGTTGACTGGCCGCCGAACTTGCTCGGGCGGGGGATCTCCCCCACCTCACTGGCCCTAAGCGGTACGTAGGCCTTGATGTTCGGGAGCACCAGCCGCATCCATTGCGCCAGTTGGGGCTCCTTGAGGGCTCGGTTGATCTCCGGCACGCTCAGCGGCGGCAAGCATGGTCCCTCCTTCAATGCCACTGGGGCGAGTTGCTCTCTGAGGTCTTGAATCTCCTTGGCCCGGGCAGCCAGTTGCTCTTTTGCTGACATCTGCTGGGCCTGATCGGGCTGCTCAACCCTGTCCATGAGTTAACAAAAACAAAGACACATAAACTGCCTAAACATTGGAGACACAAACAAAAATTGAGACGAGGCAGAACTAGTGAAACACGCTAGCACGAGCAGTTTCGTTCTAGCCCAAAACGACATCACGAGGGCATTCTAGCCTACAACATCTAGCTAGAACGTAGACTAGATCAGGAAACATTCTAGCCTAGATTTGTTCTACACCAGAACACAAATAACAAATCAAAACATTACACATTACATTTCTTAATCTTTGTTGCTTTGCTCACAAATTTGTTTCGAAGGCCATATTATTAACAGGTTATAGGTGATAGTGGATGCAGTGGTGGGGGGTCCATTGG